>CM060909.1:488995212-490486045 GCA_030737875.1 Allium sativum
TTAATCGCAAAATGGAAAAATCAGAAGTTTGTGATTGGTTAAATCCATGGAACAGGGTATTTTTGGTCGACGATTCATCCTCTGTTTTGTTTGTCTTATTCTCTCTTCAGAAAACTGCATTATCATTATTAGGTGGAATTTGGTGTCAACAGCTGCCGTTACACAGAGCATGCAGCTCATCATAGGAACGTTTACCATAACGACATAATTGAGTCACCGACATGTGGAGGCTTACACTCCTCTTGTGGTTTCCATCTTTTGTACGTGTTATATAATGCTTCTCACCGCGCTTATAGAGCCAAATGCATAAAACACAACAAATTCATAATACTTTCTTTTTTTATTAACAGAAAATGATAAATTGAAGTGGCCGGAGAACGACAAAGTTCACGAAAAGAAAATAGGAAACGTGAAAGGAAAAAAAAAAAGTTAAGTTGGTTGGAATTTTTAAACGCTTTTGCTGTAGAGTCCGAAAGATAGGAGGCCCGAATGGTGCGGAAAGCATTTCATGCGCACAATTTACTTTCCATGAATTGCGGAATTCCATCTGACGCTTCTCATTGTTTCCGCACAAACCCGTTTCGGGCCTCGTGCATTGCTCATTTTAAAAAAATTCGACTTTAAGGTTTGAATGAACCGTTTGATAGAATTCCGTAATTTTACTCTCACAGTATACAAGATTCCTATAGCAAGAGTAAAATTACTTACCGTTAAGATACAACAAATCAATTTTTTGAATTTAATTTGCTCTCGAAATCAAAACAATAGATTAAAAACCAAATTCTTCCTTGGGTTCTCTCAAGTTCTCCGCTGGGTAACAAAGCAGAAAACAAATATTCAATTTGATTCGGGGCACGCTTTCAAATTATTAGATTCACAGTAGAACCTACATACAAGTGGAACCATAAATGTACTCTCGTCTATCTGGCTTTTGCGTTTTTCTTTTTCAGTTTTATTCTCTACGCTTAACATAATCAAATAACCTTAATATTCTTTACACATTAATATTATTGAACGAATGGCACCTCCTTGTAACATCATATTATATAAAGAGATACTCAATCCAGTTCAAATTATAAGTCGTTTTGAAATTTCTCACGTAAATTAAGAGAACTGGAAAAGTACACATTTATCCCTTAATTAATTCTTTTGTATCAATTAATGACCCCCTTTTCAATGAAGTATGCATTGTCATGCAACTTCTAAAGATTGTATTGGACCACTTGCATTGGAAGATTAAAACATGCATGCCTTGTCCTCTAGATGGGGAACCACATGCATTGGAAGAATAAAACTGTTAGAGAATATGGTTAGTAGTAAATGTTAGAAATAAGAATAAGACATGTTACCTTTTATTTGGATTGCATTAATTATGAGTTATACTGGGATTGTATTAATTTGATCTATATTTGTTATAGGTTCAAATATGCTCTAGAATATTCTATTCTAGAATGCTCTTTTCTCATCTATAAGTAGAGCTAATGATTAACATTGTAATTAAGCATCTCTGTTGTAATAGCAATCAAATAAATCAATAAAGATGTAGTCTTCTAATTGTTTATGGTTTTATCTCTCCCTTCTCTCTGGATCTAAATTCTATCAAAAACAACATGAATACGAAGAGTTGATTGCATTGATTTTTCTCAAAACGTCATATATTTTGCAAAATAACCCAAAGCCTAAAACGAATTATAATTTGAACTGAAGGGGGTACTACATATCGTTCCTATATGCATAAGCATTGAAATATATAATTAAAAACAAATAGTGTTAGAAGTGTCTCGCATTTTGTTAAACTAGGAAATGACGGTTTAAATAAATACTTCCACATCACGGAATAAATTGAAGTAATGAAATACAAATATAAGTTGATAGGCATGTAACATCAGGAATTCATTTTGTTACAAGGATGTGTGTGCCAACTCATATTCGTGCGCCCTATGTTGTAAGGAAGAGGTACTTTGTTCCAAGTATCGTTCCATAGCAAATAGTACAAAAACAAGCAAAACAAACATTCTTTCAAATGCAAATATGTTGCATTGAAGTTGAACCCATAGTTTTCTTTGTAGCTTGACAAGAGAAATAAATAATATCAATTTGTTTTTTTTTTCAAATGCAGATGTATTGCATTAAATCACAATTATCTTCTAGTGAACAAACAGAAGTTTGCATCCAAACTAAATCTACTCTGGCTATAGCATGACATGGACAATGATGGTGGAGAAGCAGGGGTTTGAGGATTCAAACAAGATGCGAATAAATATAGCGGAGATCGTAAAAATGGAGAACCATGGCAAAAACGCGAACCCTGGTTGTCACGCAATTTTTTTTTTCCTTTGATCTCTCCACCAACTCCGTTCAGGAATGAAGAAACGGAGTAAATGCGTTAATCTTAACTGTTGTGCGCCTTTTCTTCTTCTTTTTCGATCTTTTTACCAATTTCATTTAAGAAATGGAGAAGCTGAGCAAAAACTGAGAAACATACAATATGAGATCAATTTGGAAACTAGATTGATTTGAAAAACAGAAAAGTTGAGGTAGTGTTTGGTTTACCATTTTAAGTTTTGCATTTTCGTTCATACAAAAATGTGCATAACGCATGTAAATCATGGAAAACAACAATTTTAGAAAACAAAGTTAACACACAAAATAAAAAACAACTTTTATCCATTTTTTATGTTTTGAGAAATGAGAGAAATATGGAGACCAAATCCTCATTTCATGATTGCTAAATCCCTCTGCGGTCCCCTCCATCTTTCGTTCATTCTACCATTCCTCCTTCTACACCTTTAAAGTTTTGTAATTAGTTTTGAAAACTAAAAACCCAAAATCATTTTTAACCAAACACTCCCTGAGCTTTTATTGGATGCGCATTTGAACGACAAGATACATGTTTGAACGATGAGCATTGAGTTTGTTCTTAAACAAAAGAAAATTGTGTCTTTTTGTCTAATATATTAACTTAGTTTGTTTTTGAGATAATTTATCTCTATATTTTAACCTAAATTTAACATGGGACATTTACTTGAAATCAACGAAGATTTAAACATCGCTCAACAATAAATCTCATGCAAATAGTTTCTAAAACACTGATTGTATAAAAATCTCATATTCAAACAAAAGATATCTTTTATACATCCGTCATGCTCTACAGCGAACCAATAAAAACATCATTCATATTTAAAAACTCATTCATATAAATACAAATCAAAGTAGTTACTACAAGATACATAATCTTAACTAGGGGTGTCAATGGGTCGGGTTGGGTCCGGTTCGGGTCGGATCAATTCGGGTTCGGGTCAATTTTAAACGGGTCGGGTCAACCCGTTTATTAAACAGGTCAGAAATAGCTCAACCCGAACCCGACCCGTTTATAAACAGGTTGACCCGACCCGACCCGTGTAACCCGTTTAATTTGGCCAGGTCGGGTCGTAAACGGGTCGGGTCGGGTCGTAAACGGGTCATGGCGGGTCGGGTCGTAAATGGGTTATAAACGGGTCGGGTCAACCCGTATAAGGTATAAACGGGTCATAAATGGATCATAAACGGGTCATAAACGGGTTCACGGGTCATAAACAGGTTCACGGGTCATAAACAGGTTCACGGGTCATAAATGGGTCAAATTCGGGTTCATGGGTCAAACGGGTTGTAAACGGGTCGGTCCAACCCATATAAATATAAACAGGTTCACGGGTCATGATAGGCAGTTGACTGGGCCGGGCCTATGTTTTGTAGATTGTAGAGTAATAAAAATATGTTTTATAATTAAACGGGTCATGACGGGTCAGAAACGGGTTCACGGGTTGGGTCGGGTCTACCCGTTTATTAAACGGGTCAGAGCGGGTTGACCCGAAATTGACCCGTTTATAAATGGGTCGGGTTGGGTCGGGTTTTTATCGTGCGGGTTACGGGTCGTGTACGAAATTGACGGCCCTAATCTTAACTCGTATCTACTTCAAATTAAGGAAAAACAATGTTTTACTTATGTTACAGCCCATGGTACTCCCAAAATTTGATGTACATTGCCTAACAAGGCTGCCTTTTTTTTTTCTTTTCTTTTCTTTTTTTCCCACTTTGATTGAATTACCTTTTCCCTTTGAAATGGATTTATACCTTCTGAAATAAGAATGAATGAAGATTTAAGGGAAATGCTTAGTGAATGCCTTCTAAGGTTAATTTATCTTAATTTATTTACATGTACGGTATAGAAAAAATTACATAGGAATTTGTCTTAATTTATTGAAGTCTTATCTTTTACAAACGCACAAAATTGATTTTCAGTAACTTGCAGAATTAGTTTCCTTAAAAAAAGATTAATTTAGTTGCTAATCTACGCAATTAAATCCTCACAAAACATGAAACTAATATAGTACACTCTTACATCGAATTAACAACATATAGACATAAAAACACAGTCACACTCTTTTTCTTACATATGCATACATCCTTATATACACATGTACATGTGATGTGTCATGTGCATATGTTTACTTGTATGTGTATACATGTGTATGTACAGATAAAGAGCGTTCAATAACATTTTTATTTTTGCAACACAAAAAAGAGAAAAATTACTGTTTAAATTGAAATATATGGTGGAAACAAAAGTCTGAATAAGATTGTGTATGTGTTATTTTTGCTAATTTTCAAAGGAATACAAATGATACCGTGTCAAGAAAGATCAAATCCAAGACCTCTCCAGTTGAAATATACTCTCATAAAATTCTACATTAAACAGTATTTTTATTTTCAAATATAACATTAACAACCATTCTTCGGTGTTGTAAAATTTTCATGCTTGCAAAATCAGTATCATTTAAACCATAGCTCCATATATATAGTAAGTTCATAGTCCAAAATGATCTGTTCGAAAAGATCTACAAAGTGTTTACCAAGGGTGGCAATTAGACCCGACCCGATGGACCTGGACCCGGACCCGACCCGGTGGGTCTCGGTTCTAGACGGGTCGGGTTTTGTCGGGTCTAAACTATACATTTCAAAAATCTGAACCCGACCCGAGCTTCGGTTCGGGTCGAGTCGATTCGGATCCGATTGAATAATAACACTAAAAATACATATATTTCAATGTTTTTTGGTCGGGTCTATGCGGGGCGGGTTTGATCGAGTCTTGACGGTATTTTTCATCACCTAGACCCGATATGAGACCCATCGGGTTCGATTCGGGTTCGGGTCTTTTTGGGTCGGTTCGGGTTTTCGGTTCTCGGTTCTAATTGTCAGCCCTAGTGTTTACGGCTATAAGATCAAAATTGTAGTGTTGTTCGAAATTCCTTTTATTTCATTACTTCACTAATTGCAATGCCCTATTATTTGGAATGAATATGTGTAAATTCGCAAATATATTGGCTGAGTTTTTTTTATAATATATATACTTTTTTCCATAAACTATAAAAATTTCATACTTTCATGTTTCAAGATCAAAATTCAAATTCGAAATATAATACATTTAGGATCCCTTTTGTTAAATAGTTAGTTCGAAATTCAAATTTTCAAATGCAGTATCAAAACTAAACATTTTAATTCAAAGAAAAAGATTCAAAATTCCTATTCAAAGTTCCCAATTCAAAATTTTAAATTTCCAAATTTAAAAAGCATAACTTTAGAATTCAAAAAATTGAAAGTATGAAGGTTTTATTTTAATTCAAAATTTTGAAGTTCAAATTTTAAAATCCAAACACTGAGACCCAGATTTGTTTGCCCTTTTTAATCATCATCTTTCACCTAAATAAAAATATATATGATGCATTGTAATTTTTATAAAAAAAACTACGAATTTAGCAAATGAAGTTAATACGCAAAAATAGAAAACAAATTTATTTTGTTTTTTGTGTCTTAACAAATGATAGAAGCTAAAAAATAATCATCCCATGTTGTCCCCGGATATGCTTCACTGAGACCCGGATTTGTTTGCCCTTTTTAATCTTCAGCTTTCAACTAAATAAAAATATATATGATGCATTGTAATTTTTATAAAAAAAAAAAAAAAAAAAAAAAAAACTACGAATTTAGCAAATGAAGTTAATACGCAAAAATAGAAAACAAATTTATTTTGTTTTTTTGTGTCTTAACAAATGATAGAAGCTAAAAAATAATCATCCCATGTTGTCCCCGGATATGCTTCACCCTCAATTCATCATCATTTAGTATTTTACATCTCATCTCTTTCCATAATTTTCAATGAATTTAAAAATGCAAAACTCAAAATGAAACTGAACATACCCTAAAATGCTTTAAATTTTATAATTAATACATATTTTTTCCCTTTTCGAAAAAGTTTTGCTATTTAACTTTTTGTTTCTTAAAAGGAATCATATTTTGGAAAGGAAGAAAACAAATTCATGAATTCGGATTTTATCGCTTAAAAATTCATTATGTAATTTCAAAACTCAAATCTTTTAAATTCAAAATTTTGATCTTCGAACTTTGTGACTTCAATCCCGAAACTTTAATTTTTGAAATTATGATTTAAAAAAATCATTGAATTTCAATATTCAACTTTAAAATAAATGTTTCTGTTTTAAGTTTTCAAATTAAAGTCTAGAAATTCTAATGCTTTTCCTTAATATAATATCATTTCGAAGTTGAAAGAAATAATCATACTTCTTCACAATTATATAACATCGGTTTTTCCACTGTTATGAAGATAGTGAAGCCAAAAGATACGAAAATTTGAATATTAAAAGATTAAAAGTGCTAAACCCATTACCATCTAGGAAGAGGCTGACTAACTGAGAAATATGGACCGTCACCGCATCGATTGTTTCGTCCATTTTCCATCGTCAAACGGCATCTTACTATGTACATCTAATGATAAACGAACGACCGATATTCACCAATCGAGGGTGAAGTACAATCAAGGACAAAATGCCTTAGCATTACCATTCAAGATATTTCGTTTGTCTTTGTCTTCTCGTTAGAAAACTGCATTGTCATTAGGTGGACCTTGGTGTCAACAGCTGCCGTTACACAACATGCAGCGCATCATATAAACAGTGCCATAGCAGCAAAACTTAAATCAAGCATTAAGAAGAATCAAAGTCTCCAAGTTTTGCAAACCATGAGTAGAAGCGTAAAATGTCTGCCTGTAGAAAATAACGGTGCGTTTGCAGCAAGCGAAAACAGAAAATTACGGAGGACCATTTAAGCAGATCATTTAGTCAAACGAAGACAGCATTTATAGCTTTAAGCGGATCATTTTGATTTGCGACTATTAACTTAAATGAGCATGTTAAACGAGAACAATACAAATCAGAACAGTATCATTGAAACACAACATAAATATACAGAAATACAACAGAAACTGAAATGGTAGTAGAAATTCTATTAGCTGCCACCTCCTTGGCTTTTAAGATAAGCTTTGTAGTTAACAAAAACATGTTTGAGGTGCGTCTCATGCGACAACCATGATATTGTGTCGTCATCGTTTATAAGTTGAATAAATATGTGTTGTTGGGCAGTGTAACAATGTGTAAAGCTTCACTGGAAGTAAAACTCACTAATTCACTCAAACGTTTAATAAGTGCTATCAAATCTGTATAGCTTAAGGAATTTTCTGTTGATCGTACACTGTTTGTGTTCGGACTTTCTGTAGTTGTATGAGATTTTTTCACTTTTCGAGTGTGGATGTAATCGACAATCTCAGCCATCTTTTCGTCGATTTTACCATGACATTTATGAAAACTCCACGTCGACTTGAAGATGATCCATCGTTTTAGATTTTACTGCACGAGAGTTTCTTGAACAGGAGTTTGGACCGACAACTATTGATACAAAGAAAGATTTGATGGTGAATTCAAGTTTGGAAGATTTTGCGCTTGTTCTTCTATATCATTTTGAAATCTATCAAAAACCCATAGATTTGCATATGATCCAAGTGCAGGAGTAAATTGTTGCGGTTGCTCTTCTTGAGTAAAAATGATTGTATAAGCTGGCATATACACCATATTTTTAGTTATATCTGTTTCTTGAAATAGTTGTAATCCAAATGGTCAAGCAGTGTCCTTTATATTTCACAATACTCGGACCAAATTCTTATAAGAAAAACAGTTATTACTAGTGGTTTTTTAAACAAAACTACATTTATGAAAAATATCATTAAACGATCGTTCCACTGTTCTTACGAGACCGAAACAGTCTGTCGAACAGAATCTCAAACAGCTCTAGTTTTGTTGTTCAGGCTTTCTCATTTTACTCGTTTTCTTCTAAGACTATCGTGTTTATGTCGAACTTTGTTGTCGTCGATCATTTTCAGGAGATCTTTTGTTCTACGTCTATTGATTTCCACTGCTGCAGCATTATAGCTTTGTGTTATAGCTTTATGAACACTCTTTTTGTTATTACTGCATCTATCGCATGCAGTTACAGCACATTGCAGCAAAAGCCTAGTTGTCTTGCGGAACCATTGGTGCTTCGATTGTCGGTTCAACATTGTTTAGAGAGGGAGTTGTAGAGAGAGAAGAGTGAGTGAAGAGGGTTGTTGGTGAGGAAGAAGAAATGGAAAGAGGAATATTTGAAGAGATTGAAAAAATAGACGTTGAGACTCAAATGGAGCCGTGAGGAGATGACGCGTCGGAAGCGTCATCTCCTAACCCTCCATTTCAAGCCATTAGGAAACTCCCCAGAATGGGCCATTACTTTGCGAAGCGTCGCAAACCACGTCCCATTTTGGGCACGCCAACGGTACCAAGTCCAAACTTTATCCAGCGTTTATCACAGAAAAATGGTTTATTACTATACAATGGTAATAATACAATACGTAACTTTACTCTCACGATACAAAAGACTTCCACGGTTAAGAGTGAAAAGTTACTTACCGTTAAAGATACAACAGATTAATTTCTTCAATCTAATTTGCTCTGGAAATCGAAGCAAACAGATTAAAAATAAAATTCTTCCCTGAGTTCTCCCCACGGTAATCAATTTGATTCTGCGTTGGGGACATGCTTTCAAATTATTTGATTCACAGTTGAACCTACATGCAATTGGAATCATAAATGTACTTTCGTTTATCTTGCTTTTGCGTTTTCCTTTTCAGTTACACTAGCTGGCACCAGAACATTGAATACGCATGATTCTATGTTTCCATGAGAACTTCAAAACCAGTCACTCTCTCAACAACGCTTTGCTAATTTGATTTTTTAAGCACAATCAAATCAAATGTAGATTGTTTATTTATCAAAGATTCAAATCGATGAATAAATCCGTTCAATAACAAATAAAAGAAACATAATCATATAACCTTAATATTCTTTACACATTAATTATTGAACGAATCGCACCTCCTTCTAACCTCACCCATCCTTCCCACTTTAACCCCTAACATGCTCAACTTCCCCATTGCCGCCCCAAAATCCTTGAAAAACAAATCCTGATTGTTCGCGTATTCCCTCACGATCGGCCCCGTTCTCCAATCGTTTGCCAAATCCTGATCACTCTTAAGCAACCCCAAACCCTTGACTAAATTCTGATAATATATGTTATCGAACTTACCTGGCGTCATTATATCGTTGAATACTGCCATGGTGGAATCCTTCAAGTAGTTCCCACAAGCACTCTGCAACCCTTGGGCGAACCTCGGATTCATGCTCGGATCGAACGAGTTCCACCCCTTTCCTCCGTAGTTGAAGATCCGATCCGCAAACTCCTTGCAGTGAGAGAATCCAACCGTGTGGGCCCCAGACAGTGCCACCATTTCTCGGACAGTGAAACCTTTGCTGGTGAACTTCTGAATTATGGCAGACATTGTCATGTTAGGGAGTGGGATGCTTTGTGAGACTGATGCCGAGGTTGAGCTGAGGCTGTCTTTGCGACCGAGGCGGACTTTGTAGTAAGGGCCGCCGAGCATGAGGAGCAGATCGCGTGCGGAGAGGGCGAGGATGTCGGCGCAGGAGACTACTCCTGGACAGTGGAGCTCGAGCTGGGTTTTCGCTCGGACGACGGCGTCGAAGGCGTCGCCGGGAAGGGAGAGGTTGATGTCGGAGTCGCGTTCGGCGCGGTTGAAGTTGTTGGAGGAGACCAGGACGGAGGCATCGCATCCACCGACGAAGCAGTCGTGGAAGAAGAGGCGGAGTGTGCCGGCGGCGGTGGTTTGAGCGGAGATCTGCTTGTTCATGACGACATCGGAGACGATTTGCTGCATTTGAGGGCATGATTTAGAGTAGAAGTCTTCGGTGAGTTGGTTGAGGAGGTTGTGGCCGTTGCCTCTGGCGTTGGACGTGGTGGAGAGATAGAGCACCGAGAGGAAGACAAGGTAAAACATGGCTTGCGAGTAATGGCGGATAGAAGAATGGATTAGTGAGGTTTGAGGGGGATTTGGGGGAAGAAGATTTTACTGATGAAACTAGATGGTGAAGTGTGCGGAGTTGGGAAAATAAATGTGCTTATTTAATACTCCATTTGGGTTGTTATTAATGGAGACAATTAGTGGATTTTTATGGAGGTGCGGGAGAGAGGACAGAAGGAAGGGTCCGTTGATTGCGTTTGTTGCGGTGGACCGAAACAGACATCACGTGATGACAGTGGAAGGGAAATCGTGGCGGTCGTTTTACGGAAAAATAATGATTATATAATCCATATCTGCAAATGTTTTGTAATTTAGACACATAAATGCACATCCATATTTGTGTACATTTACATTCGTTGTGTACGAGTTTGACCATAACCAGTACTTTCTTTCCTTCTACGTCCTAGAAGCGAGTCCGAGTTTGGTGACCTCAAATAAGTGAGGTCACCGTGACCTCGGACTTTCATTGGTGGATATCAGGGGGGTCCGTATGGGTCTCTCAGATCTCCACCAATGGAAGCTCTGGGGTCACCGTGACCTCACTTTTGTGAGGTCAACAGTAGGGTGTTCGGCGCACTTAACGGGGTATGTTATTAATTGACGCGTCCGTTTATAACCGGAGAAAATGCTCCGTTTGTCCAACGATTCAAAATTGAACTGTTGGGCCCCCGACGCGTTGGGCCTCAAACAGTCCATATTTGAGCTGTTGGGTACAATTTTTTTTTAATTTAATTAATTATTTTAAGTTTTTATAAACTTTAAAAATTGATAACTTATGCGTATGAGATCCGTTTTAGACGCGGTTTTTTGCATTGGGATCGTATCGAAGTGTTCTACGTAATGAAGTTGGTTTGAATTGAATTGGAGTAACTTATAATTTTTTAACTTATTTATTTACGTGTTTATTTGTATGAATTATCGATACATATTATTTATTAAAAACAAATAATAAACTAATTAACCATAAATTAATTAAATTACAACATAAAAATAAAATGGTCCGCTTAAATGCTCCGCTCAAATAGTCCGTTTAACGCGCTAAACGCATTCTCCGTTAACTACAATTCTCCGCTAAGATTCTCTCCTCAAACGCTCCGCTCAAATTCTCCGCTTCCGCTTGCACCAAACACACCCTTAGTTCTATCTGAAATTTTAGCCAGAACAATTTATATTATTGTAACAACCCTGAAAATGCGAGCCAGTTTAAAAAATTTATTTTGGCAATTTTAGCGAACTTTGAATATTTAAAATGAATTATTTTAAATAATATCGACGAGAAATTTATTTTGAAAGGAGTTAGAACGTATATATTTATTTAGATCGTCGTTAGAATATAAATAATTATTTATAATTATAAAAGGAACTAAAAATGGCGCGGTAATTTGATAATTCGATTTCAAACTTCAATTGAATGTACCGGGTGCAGAATAAACCGGATTTTAGCGAAACAAAAAATAATTGAATCTAATAGAGAATATCTTTTCAAAGAATCCGAAAAATTGAAATTTCATAGCGGGGATAAAAAGATATGTCCAAATGAAAATTCAGAATAGTCGCTATGGAATTTCGGCCCTTGAAAATAGAAATTTTGCAAACAACCTCGGAATTCGACGAAACCACTTTTGTTGGATCCGGGATGTCAAGTTATTGCTAGGTTTCAAATTTCGTAATTTTCCGAATCAATATGTGAGCGTGGCAAAGGAAAACGCGTTTGACCAGTTTTAGTTGATTTTAATCGACTGGAAAATGGTCATTTTTCAAACGGTCTCAGAATTTGACGAAACTAGTTTTGTTAGGACCGTATCGTCAATACGAAAGTAGAAAATATTTTTCTGGAATTTTTCGAGTTAGTATGTGACCTCGATAAATTGAAATGCGTGTTCAAATTCAATATATAGAGTTATATGTTGATTTTGACGAAAACCGATCGTAACGATCGAATCAGCCTACGATACATATACCATTGTGTTCGGAATAGGGATGAAACGCTATGAACGATAGGCGATGGGTCTCGTTTCGAGGTCGAATAAAAAAGTCAACTTTTTGAAATTAAATAAAAATAAATCCCTCACTCCCCTTATCTCCTCTCAGCCCCCCCTTCCCCGTTCGAAATCAAATCAGAACAGAAAAAAGAAGAAGAAGAGGATGGAGGGGCGAAGCGGCCTCCTCCATCGCCGCTACCACCGCCCAAGGCGGCGCCCTCCACCAGGAACCCCCTCTCTCCGCGACCCCCCTGCTCCCCTTCTCTTCTCCTCCGTTCATCCCTCTACTGCACCCCTCTCCGAACCGCGCACCCTCCCCCCCCTTCAGCCCCGTTAGCCACCATCCCTCCACCGCACCCAAATCGAGACGCGTCTCCCCTCTTCCTCCACCCACTGAGAACTGCCAACACCTCCAGCAGCGCCGGCGACGCTCCGACCACCCTCCGACGCAAGTAAATCCCCTCCTCCTAATTGGCAGCGCTTTCCCTCTTCCTTTTTTTTTAAAAAAAAACCCTGTAAGTTTTTCTATTTTCATTTTCTTAATGAAATTGGTTTTATCTATTTATTTATTTATGTTATAGCATAAGAGAAATCAGATTTTAGTTGATATATTAGCGTTCATATGAACAAAGGTTTGATTTTTACATAGATTTCATGTAAGAAAAGATTAGAGATTTTATATAGAAAAGATTAGAGATCTTTAAACTAGAAAAGAATCGATTTTTAAACTAGATAAGAAGTGATTTTTATATATAGAGCAAAGAATTAAAAATGTGATTTTTATATGATGTAGAGTATAAAAATATATAGATATAGCGAAATAAAAATTCGATTTTTATTATATATATGTTAAAATAAAAATGTGATTTTTATAGTGATGGAATGAAAAGACGAAATCTTTATACTTGAAAAGGCGAAATCTTTATATTTGAATAGGCGAAATCTTTATGTAGAGAATAGCGTGATAAAAATATAATCTTTATTATATGAACAACGATGTGAAAATAGAATTTTTATTTATATAGTAGAAATAATAAAGATGTGATTTTTATATAGTAGAAATAATAAAGATTTGATTTTTATATAGTAGAAATAATAAAGATGTGATTTTTATATAGTAGAAATAATAAAAAATTTGATTTTTATTAAATATATGTTGAGGTAAAAATTTGATTTTTATAGCGATGAAATAAATAAAAAATCGATTTTTATATATGAAGTAGAAATATAAAAATATAATTTTTATATAGAAAGAAGCGTTGAAAAATATATATGAAGTAGAAATAAAAATATAATTTTTATTTATTGAAATGAGGTGATAAAAATATAATTTTTATCATGAACAGCGGGGTAAGGACTGCGTTGGAATTTCAACCAATCTAGAAGATTCAGCAGTTCAACAGCAAAGCACGGCGGAGTGGAACCCTCTGTGAGAACTTCTCACTTTAAAATTTCTTTTCTAGTTAAAAAACTATACTAGGATGCAGATGGTGCCTAGTAGCACCCGACACCCGTCATCCACGGGACATGGATGGCTTGTATGTTTGATTGTTTATTGTGATGAAAATTGATTGTGTGACATGAAATAAAATATTTATATAGTTAAAAATATTTTATCGTTAAAAATATTGTTTTTAACGTGTGTGTGTGTGTGTGAATAAAAATATGTGTTTGTTGATTTGAAACCCCACACGGGTGTTGGGATGATATTTGAAGTCCACTCATCCCGATTGATTAGTTGTATGTCGATCGATGGGTCGACAGACTGTGTGAGCGTTAGATATCTATATTTGATGCTTATACAGTGTGGTGCACTTTGGATGAAGATTGATTATTTATTGTTGTGATTATATACATGTGTTGTATGGAATCCATATAATTAACATTATATGGTAATTGATTGGACCTAATTCCAATTGGGAAAATAAAGAATAGAATGAAGTATATATTCATGTGTTGAATAGAATAAATAATCATGTGCTGAAAATTATCATGTGTTGAAAGAAATATTTTAACAATAAAATTTACATCTTTATCATATTTAAAGTTAGAAACTAACTGGAAAATAGATAAGATGAGTGGTTTCCAGGGTATTGATATGATATTGGTTCCGGCCTTCGGCGTCAATACCTAGGGAATCATTCTCTTACTACTTTACAGTTGGAGTCTGATTTAAAAATCAAACGATAGATACCATAGTTTTATAAAATATATCAAATAACAAAAATAGTCATGTGTTGATAGTGCTCATGTGTTGAGAATATTCATGTATTGAGAGAAATATAGATTCATGTGTTGAATATAATAAATATTCATTTGTTGAATAGAATAACGAATTTATTGAAATATATAAAGCCGTGTTGATTAGAGATGCGCTATTTTGACGCGAACGATATTAATATCGATTTTATTTGTTTTTATAATGAATATAGAAAAGGAAGTGATTTCAAAATATAACGTTTTGAAAATATTATCATTTGTATATCGATGATGTGGAATATTCAATTTTGATTCAAAATTGAATATGAAGTTGAAATCGATTCGAAAACGAATTTAAAACAATTTATAAAATACGGTTTAAAAGGAAATCGACGAAATATATAATATATATATATATATATATATTATATATATAATGGCCTGAATAGAACGCGCCACGCTGCGGCAGTTCGTGAATTTCGACCATTGACTTCGAGTTGACGTTGCGAGAGATCTGACCGTCGGATTCTCCTAAAACCGGAACCGTTGGGTTCATATCGAACAGAGCTTTCTAACGAATATTTGAAATTAGAAATCTAACGGTTGGATTTGGAATTATGTCCAAATCAAATTTGGAAAATGTCGTTGTAAGTGCAGTTCGATGGCCGTTGATGGAAATCGACTGTACGGGCCTTGATAAAATTAATAATAATAATAATAATAAATTGTGTAAAATCATAAGAAATGATTTGTGAAGAATTGGGATGAAAAACTCCATATTTGAAAAGATAAAAATAGATTTTTATCGAAATGAACTAGTTTTGAACTAGAATTAAAATCAATTTATTTTGAAATAAATAAATTGAATTTGAAAGTGGTTTTAAAAATAATCAGAATTTCCAATAATTGAAGTGGGAATGGATTTGAATCGAAATTGTCTTTGGAATATTTCGATGTTGGATTTCGTGATTATACAGATATTGTTATGGGAATTTGAAAGATATATTTTATATCGTTATTTCCAATACGATATTTGTTGGTTTCAGAATTTGATATTGAATATAAGCCGGTATATTTTCTATTCAGAGCCTTGTATTTAATATCAAACGTGATTTGGGTTTGTTGTGGATGGTGTCTTCATTAACACCGTTCTTAAGCCTAGTTGAGAAAAAGATTGAATTTTTCTATTTAGATTTAACGAAGTGTACCAATTGAATAATATTAATTGGAATTGAATTTAAATTGGTTTTGGGTTTATCGTGAGCAGTGTTCTGAATAACACCTGTTCTTTAACCCGATTAACAATAGAAAGTGATTTTGGGTTTATCGTGAACCATGTTTTAGAGGACATTGGTTCTTTAACCCAGTTAAAGACAGGATATTGATTTTTGAAAAGATTAAAACTAAGTCGAATTTTAATGAATCTTTAATTAGATTGAAATATGAATTGATAATTTAAATTATCAAATCTGAAAGGTGATCAAAAATGGAGTACCACCAGTTTTGCTCCAAAGCGATAGTTAAATCTTTAATTAGATTTGAACGTGAAATGGTAATTAATTTTACCGATAACACCGTGGTGTTAGATATGGAGTATGACCAGTTTTACTTCATGGGATGAATAGGTTGGGATTGGGAAATAAAATAAATAATTACTTCGGTGTGGTTCGCTAATCCCGACTAGTTTGGAAAACCATAATATGGTTTGAAATGATATCCAAAGGATGATATCCAAAGGAAGATTCAAGAATAAATTTAGAAGAATTTATCTTGGATAAAATTAATGGGAACCTTTCCCTAAGAATGTGATTTTGTGAATAAAAGAATATTCTGAATTGGAATGAGGCGTTTGTTGTGTTTGTGTAACATTTGTTTATTATGCACGTGGGTTATTCAGAAAGGCCGGGTTTATACCATTCTGAATAACCGATTCGACGAGATGTCGAAGATGAAGACGATGGTTGAAGACCGGAAGTCTTCACATCGTTTGGGTGATTACTGATGATCTTGATTGGGCTGTACACCCAAGAGGAGGGAATCAGTTGGCGATCGGCCAGACGTACTTGGAGATGGATGGATATGCGAGGAAAGTGCCTCCGGTTTCGTTCAGACCCAGAACGAACTTGTAAATGGACTGTGTGTCTGACATTGGATTTTATTATGTGTTGATTGGTCTATGTTAAATATACATCTGTTTGGCGGCGGAGAATTTATTCTCTTGCTTAACGCCCTTCTCTGAGACGTACGAGCTCAGAGGTTGTATATCGATGGACATCAATCGCATGGAGTGAATTGCCAGTGTGGCACGCGTAAGTGGCAATTGATCAAGGCTTCTATTGAAAAGCAAAGTCTTGTGGTTGATGATCAAAGCACGGCCTGTGTGGCGTAGCTTTGTGTATAGCATGAATTCGAGAGCCTCACACCTCGGTATGAGTCAAAAACAGGATAAGGACCCAAGGAGTGCACGACGTTTCTTTCTAGCTAGTTGTGGTGTCAGTGCTTAAACTGGATGACATTTATATACTTTTCACCTGTGTGGTTGTTGGATGCGAGGCGCCTCGGATATAGGTCATATAGGACCGAGAAACGTGTGTTCAGGAATAACTAATCCTCAAAAGTAAGAAAGGACCGGCCTTGGAGGTTCCAAAGGATCATTGAGGGGTCCTGAGACATTTGCTAGAGTGTCTCGAATCGGAGAGGAGCTTGCCCCTTGCCTCGACTCATGACGGAAATCCAATTTCCAATACGTGATATTGCGGTTTTATTGGTAGAACCTAATATGGCAACATAGTGGTATGGGTCATTCATGCCGCCTATGATTGATATTTATGATGTGAAATTGTTTTGACACTATACACTTATAGTAATATCAAAATAATGTGTTTTAAACATATTAAGCATGCTTTGGCTATTATAAGGTAAAAACCCTATCCTCTGGCTTGCGTTGCATTGTGTGATGGGACCTGGGTCTTATAATAGCTTCATTTTTCTTTGTTTAGCATTGCGCTGTTTGTTTTATGCACTGGTATTCTTGGAAGGAAACCCGTTCCGTGTTATACAGCGTGGTCCCTTGATTTTCCGAACTTTAAAATAAAGATTAATAACTGTTTTAGTTCTCACACCAGTCCCATAATTGACCTGGAGTTTATTGTTTTAACCTAAACTCTGAGTGCCCCTATTTTCGACACGGGCAGCTAGTAGTTTTGGTTTTGCAGATTTATATTCACAGGATCCTGATTTACAGCTGGAACGATGCTCGGAAAGCTCTGTATCCGTGTATTACTTTCAGTTGTGTTTTGTATTGATTTTCCGCTGCTATGTAATTTATTGTAATCTCTGATATTTATCGAATGTATAATATTCATTATACTCTGTATATTCTTGTATCTGATGGAATTGTTGTAATAAACAATGAAATGTTCTTCTGTCTGCGTTCTAATTCGTCTTGTACTCAATTGTATCCGTGCTTTCCTTCACGGGGAAGTTCAGGTCGTCTCATTTTGGTATCAGAGCTTTGGTTTACAGAGCTCGAGAACAAGACACATTAGAACCATACGGAAGAAATCATCAAAGATTGGATTAGTAATATCCAAAGAGAATGACTCGTTAGAGATGGGATCAGTAGTATCCTAGAACGAGTGTGAAGAGTATATTTTTCAAATGGAAACAAATTTTGTTTTGAAAATTTAAATCGTTTTACACGTATTTGAATAATTTATTTATATTAATTTGGACAATCTTGTATATACAGATTTTGCATATACGCGTCATGAACGTATATTCGAAGTTTTAATATACTGGATAGATATAGAATCATGCTATAGTCGCCCGGAGATGATACTGATGGTTGATATATCACCATCAGTGTTTATGTTCGAGTTTCGAAAGTGTGATATCTATGTATTTCCATGACTGGTGTGAGAACCAAAATATAGCTAGAATACATTGTTGTGATTTGGCACCAAAAACATGATTTTTCTGTATATATATCAAAATTATGAATTTGAAACGTTAATTCACTAATTGATTGATGATTTTGTTGTATGATTATTCCTTTAAACCATTATATAAAGAACGGTGAATTTAGGCCAAATTGAACCAAATATTGAACTGTATTGAAAATTATTTGCAAGTGCATGCATGTACATATATATCTGTGAACAGGTCATAGCAAGGAGGCTAGAGCAAAAGAATAAAATTTGTTTGCCCGACAAATAGGTACACGTTTACCATAATTTACTGTTTTGTTTGGGTGATGATGATTTTATGAGCCGATTGGCTTTTTCTTTTGGATTGAAGAAGGCCATGGGAGACTATATGAGATATCCCGAAGTCCTCGGTGCAGGGGAGGCTATGGCGAAATTTTTCGGAAATTTAGGGTGTTAGCCAAATTTTTGAAAATTTTGAAACGTTCTTAGAAACTGAAAAGTTGAAGAACTTAAGCCATAGCGAAAACAATGAAAGTTGAGTTGGTTTTTAAAACAACTTTCGGCTTCGTTCCTTTTCGGGGACGAAAAGTTTTAAGTAGGGGAGATTGTAACAACCCGGAAAATGCGAGCCAGTTTAAAATTTTTATTTTGGCAATTTTAGCGAATTTTGAATATTTAAAATGAATTATTTTAAATAATATCGACGAGAAATTTATTTTGAAAGGAGTTAGAACGTATATATTTATTTAGATCGTCGTTAGAATATAAATAATTATTTATAATTACAAAAGGAATTGAAAATGGCGCGGTAGTTCGATAATTCGATTTCAAACTTCAATTGAATGTACCGGGTGCAGAATAAACTGGATTTTAGCGAAACCAAAAATAATTGAATCTAATAGAGAATATCTTTCCAACGAATCCGAAAAATTGAAATTTCATAGCGGGGATAAAAAGATATGTCCAAATGAAAATTCAGAATAGTCGCTATGGAATTTCGGCCCTTGAAAATAGAAATTTTGCAAACAACCTCGGAATTTGACGAAACCACTTTTGTTGGATCCGGGATGTCAAGTTATTGCTAGGTTTCAAATTTCGTAATTTTCCAAATCAATATGTGAGCGTGGCAAAGGAAAACGCGTTTGACCAGTTTAAGTTGATTTAAATTGACTGGAAAATGGCCATTTTTCAAACGGTCTCAGAATTTGACGAAACTAGTTTTGTTAGGACCGTATCGTCAATACGAAGCTAGAAAATATTTTTCTGGAATTTTTCGAGTTAGTATGTGGCCTCGGTAAATTGAAATGCGTGTTCAAATTCAATATATAGAGTTATATGTTGATTTTGACGAAAACTGATCGTAACGATCGAATCAGCCTACGATACATATCCCATTGTGCTCGGAATGGAGGTGAAACACTATGGACGATAGGCGGTGGGTCTCATTTCGAGGTCGAATAAAAAAGTCAACTTTTTGAAATTAAATAAAAATAAATCCCACTCTCCCCTTATCTCCTCTCATCCCCCCCCTCCGTTCGAAATCAAATCAGAAAAAAATAAAAGAAGAAGAAGAAGAGGACGGAGGGGCGGAGCGGCCTCCTCCATCGCCGCTGCCACCGCCCAAGGCGGCGCCCTCCACCAGGAACCCCCTCTCTCCGCGTGTCCCCTCTTCCACCACCCACTGAGAACCGCCAACACCTCCAGCAGCGCTGGCGATGCTCCGACCACCCTCCGGCGCAAGTAAACCCCCTCCTCCTAATTGGCAGTGCTTTCCCCCTTCCTTTAAAAAAACCCCTGTAAGTTTTTCTATTTTCATTTTCTTAATGAAATTGGTTTTATCTATTTATTTATTTATGTTATAGCATAAGAGAAATCAGATTTTAGTTGATATATTAGCGTTCATATGAACAAAGGTTTGATTTTTACATAGATTTCATGTAAGAAAAGATTAGAGATTTTATATAGAAAAGACTAGAGATCTTTAAACTAGAAAAGAATCGATTTTTAAACTAGATAAGAAGTGATTTTTATATATAGAGAAAAGAATTAAAATTGTGATTTTCATATGATGTAGAGTATAAAAATATATAGATATAGCGAAATAAAAATTCGACTTTTATTATATATATGTTGAAATAAAAATGTGATTTTTATAGTGATGAAACGAAATGACGAAATCTTTATACTTGAAAAGGCGAAATCTTTATATTTGAATAGGCGAAATCTTTATGTAGAGAATAGCGTGATAAAAATATAATCTTTATTATATGAACATCGATATGAAAATAGAATTTTTATTTATATAGTAGAAATAATAAAGATGTGATTTTTATATAGTAGAAATAATAAAGATGTGATTTTTATATAGTAGAAATAATAAAGATGTGATTTTTATATAGTAGAAATAATAAAAATTTGTTTTTTATTAAATATATGTTGAGGTAAAATTATGATTTTTATAGCGACGAAATAAATAAAAATTCGATCTTTATATATGAAGTAGAAATATAAAAATATAATTTTTATATAGAAAGAAGCGTTGAAAAATATATATGAAGTAGAAATAAAAATATAATTTTTATTTATTGAAATAAGGTGATAAAAATATAATTTTTATCATGAACAGCGGGGTAAGGACTGCATTGGAATTTCAACCAATCTAGAAGATTCTGCAGTTCAACAGCAAAGCACGGCGGAGTGGAACCCTCTGTGAGAACTTCTCACTTTAAATTTTCTTTTCTAATAAAAAATATATACTAGGATGCAGACGGTGCTTAGCAGCACCCGACACCCGTCATCCACAGACCATGGATGGATTGTATGTTTGATTGATGAAAATTGATTGTGTGACGTGAAATAAAATATTTATATAGTTAAAAATATTTTATCGTTAAAAATATTGTTTTTAACGTGTGTGTGTGAATAAAAATATGTGTTTGTTGATTTGAAACCCCACATGGGTGTTGGGATGATATTTGAAGTCCACTCATCCCGATTGATTAGTTGTATGTCGATCGATGGGTCGACAGACTGTGTGAGCGTTAGATATCTATATTTGATGCTTATACAGTGTGGTGCACTTTGGATGATGATTGATTATTTATTGTTGTGATTATATACATGTGTTGTATGGAATCCATATAATTAACATTATATGGTAATTGATTGGGCCTCATTCCAATTGGGAAAATAAAGAATAGAATGAAGTATATATTCATGTGTTGAATAGAATAAATGATCATGTGCTGAAAATTATCATGTGTTGAAAGAAATATTTTAACAATAAAATTTACATCTTTATCATATTTAAAGTTAGAAACTAACTGGAAAATAGATAAGATGAGTGGTTTCCACGGTATTGATCTGATATTGGTTTCGGCCTTCGGCGTCAATACCTAGGGAATCATTCTCTTACTACTTTAGAGATGGAGTCTGATTTAAAAATCAAACGATAGATACCATAGTTTTATAAAATATATCAAATAACAAAAATAGTCATGTGTTGATAGTGCTCATGTGTTGAGAATATTCATGTGTTGAGAGAAATATAGATTCATGTGTTGAGTAGAATAAATATTCATTTGTTGAATAGAATAACGAATTTATTGAAATATATAAAGCCGTGTTGATTAGAGATGCGCTATTTTGACACGAACGATATTTATATCGATTTTATTCGTTTTTATAATGAATATAGAAAAGGAAGTGATTTCAAAATATAACATTTTGAAAATATTATCATTTGTATATCGATGATGTGGAATATTCAATTTTGATTCAAAATTGAATATGAAGTTGAAATCGTTTCGAAAACGAATTTAAAACGATTTATAAAATACGGTTTAAAAGGAAATCGACGAAATATATATAATATATATATTATATATAATGGCTTGAATAGAACGCGCCATGTTGTGGCAGTTCGTGAATTTCGACCATTGACTTCGAATTGACGTTGCGGGAGATCCGACCGTCAGGTTCTCCTAAAACCAGAACCGTTGGGTTCGTATCGAACAGAGCATTCTAACGAATATTTGAAATTAGAAATCTAACGGTTGGATTTGGAATTATGTCCAAATCAAATTTGGAAAAGGTCGCTGTAAGTGCAGTTCGATGGCCGTTGATGGAAATCGACTGTACGGGCCTTGATAAAATTATTAAAAATAATAATAAATTGTGTAAAATCATAAGAAATGATTTGTGAAGAATTGGGATGAAAAACTCCATATTTGAAAAGATAAAAATAGATTTTTATCGAAATGAACTAGTTTTGAACTAGAATTAAAATCAATTTATTTTGAAATAAATAAATTGAATTTGAAAGTGGTTTTAAAAATAATTAAAATTTCCAATAATTGAAGTGGGAATGGATTTGAATCGAAATTGTCTTTGGAATATTTCGATGTTGGATTTCGTGATTATACAGATATTGTTATGGGAATTTGAAAGATATATTTTATATCGTTATTTCCAATACGATATTTGTTGGTTTCAGAATTTGATATTGAATATAAGCCGGTATATTTTCTATTCAGAGCCTTGTATTTAATATCAAACGTGATTTGGGTTTGTTGTGGATGGTGTCTTCATTAACACCGTTCTTAAGCCCAGTTGAGAAAAAGATTGAATTTTTCTATTTAGATTTAACGAAGTGTACCAATTGAATAATATTAATTGGAATTGAATTTAAATTGGTTTTGGGTTTATCGTGAGCAGTGTTCTGAATAACACCTGTTCTTTAACCCGATTAACAATAGAAAGTGATTTTGGGTTTATCGTGAACCATGTTTTAGAGGACATTGGTTCTTTAACCCAGTTAAAGACAGGATATTGATTTTTGAAAAGATTAAAACTAAGTCGAGTTTTAATGAATCTTTAATTAGATTGAAATATGAATTGATAATTTAAATTATCAAATCTGAAAGGTGATCAAAAATGGAGTACCACCAGTTTTGCTCCAAAGCGATAGTTAAATCTTTAATTAGATTTGAACGTGAAATGGTAATTAATTTTACCGATAACACCGTGGTGTTAGATATGGAGTATGACTAGTTTTACTTCATGGGATGAATAGGTTGGGATTGGGAAATAAAATAAATAATTACTTCGGTGTGGTTCGCTAATCCCGACTAGTTTGGAAAACCGTAATATGATTTGAAATGATATCCAAAGGAAGATTCAAGAATAAATTTAGAAGAATTTATCTTGGATAAAATTAATGGGAACCTTTCCCTAAGAATGTGATTTTGTGAATAAAAGAATATTCTGAATTGGAATGAGGCGTTTGTTGTGTTTGTGTAACATTTGTTTATTATGTACGTGGGTTATTCAGAAAGGCCGGGTTTATACCATTCTGAATAACCGATTCGACGAGATGTCGAAGATGAAGACGATGGTTGAAGACCGGAAGTCTTCACATCGTTTGGGTGATTACTGATGATCTTGATTGGGCTGTACACCCAAGAGGAGGGAATCAGTTGGCGATCGTCCAGACGTACTTGGAGATGGATGGATATGCGAGGAAAGTGCCTCCGGTTTCGTTCAGACCCAGAACGAACTTGTAAATGGACCGTGTGTCTGACATTGGATTTTATTCTGTGTTGATTGATCTCTGTTAAATATACATCTGTTTAGCGGCGGAGAATTTATTCTCTTGCTTAACGCCCTTCTCTGAGACGTACGAGCTCAGAGGTTGTATATCGATGGACATCAATCGCATGGAGTGAATTGCCAGTGTGGCACGTGTAAGTGGCGATTGATCAAGGCTTTTGTTGAAAAGCAAAGTCATGTGGTTGATGATCAAAGCACGGCCTGTGTGGCGTAGCTTTGTGTATAGCGTGAATTTGCGAGCCTCACACCTCGGTATGAGTCAAAAACGGGATAAGGACCCAAGGAGTGCACGACGTTTCTTTCTAGCTAGGGGTGGTGTCAGTGCTTAAACTGGCTGACATTTATATAATTTTCACCTGTGTGGTTGTTGGATGCGAGGCGCCTCGGATATAGGTCCTATAGGACCGGGAAACGTGTGTTCAGGAATAACTAATCCTCAAAAGTAAGAGAGGACCGGCCTTGGAGGTTCCAAAGGATCATAGTGGTGTCCTGAGACATTTGCTAGAGTGTCTCGAATCGGAGAGGAGCTTGCCCCTTGCTTTGACTCATGACAGAAATCCAATTTCCAATACGTATTAAGCATGCTTTGGCTATTATAAGGTAAAAACCCTATCCTCCGGCTTGCGTTGCATTGTGTGATGGGACCTGGGTCTTATAATAGCTTCATTTTTCATTATTTAGCATTGCGCTGTTTGTTTTATGCACCGGTATTCTTGGGAGGAAACCCGTTCTGTGTTATACGACGTGGTCCCTTGATTTGTCGAACTTTAAAATAAAGATTAATAACTGTTTTAGTTCTCACACCAGTCCCATGACTGACCTGGAGTTTATTGTTTTAACCTAAACTCTGGGTGCCCCTATTTTCAACACGGGCAGCTAGTAGTTTTGGTTTTGCAGATTTATATTCACAGGATCCTGATTTACAGCTGGAACGATGCTCGGAAAGTTCTTTATCCGTGTATTACTTTCAGTTGTGTTTTGTATTGATTTTCCGCTGCTATGTAATTTATTGTAATCTCTGATATTTATCGAATGTATAATGTTCATTATACTCTGTATATTCTTGTATCTGATGGAATTGTTGTAATAAACAATGAAATGTTCTTCTGTCTGCGTTCTAATTCGTCTTGTACTCAATTCTATCCGTGCTTTCCTTCACGGGGAAGTTCGGGTCGTCTCAATTATACTGTATATTCAGAGTGCGTTTGTGTAAGTGGTAGTAATACATTTTAATGGAAAATTTAAGCAGAATATTTAAACAAAACTAAAAGTTAAACGGACGCATTCGCGGTTTTAAACAAAAAAATTTAAGAGGAGTATTTTAATTTATAATTTTGATTTAATTGTTTTAAAGTTAATTAATTATTTGTTGATAATTAATGTCCTTCCTCAGTACAATTTCATTTTCAAAATTCCAAACATAGACTAATAAAGTAAACAGTCATATCATCTAATTTACGTGGATAATACATAAATATAAGTATATGAACATATAAGTATGAATGATGTCATGAACTTGAGGTTTTTGCATCTACCATGCAAAAAAATCAACTAATGCAACTGACATTAATGCACTAAAATGACCTATGAGGAACGGATACATAATACAATAATATATGTATAAATATTTACCTCCATATGAAGTCAATCCAATAGTACATAATTTAACGAGCAAATCATCTAAAGCATCAAGTTCTAATTTTAGAATCATCTAATCAAAGGGAACCAAAACAAAATTTAACATACGTACTAGAAAAGAGTTGAGGATGAGTGGCCTTTACCTTCTATGTAGGCTTTCATGCACTCCCCCAATTCATTCTCGCATTACACTCTAACCAACTTCACCATTATGTTCCTAAACTATTTCAGTCTTTGTCCCACAATGTGGGTTGGAAAATTGGATGAACTCAGGCTCAGGTTCTAAATCTTCCACTTCCATTCGACTTGGTGCAGCTATAGTTGTTGGATTGTGTACACATTTTGACAATTGTGATACTTGAATACGTCATGGACTCTCTCCAGCTTCTTTAGATTTAACTTAGTCCCTAATTCCTCTTATACAATACTCCAAATTTCACTTGTGAAAAGTCGATCATTCACTATACTAGTTGGAACCATGTAGTTAGACTACTTCTTTAATATATTATGTTGTTAACGTCGTCGCCTTTCTCATACTCTTTCCTAAAATAAAGCACTTGTTTTTTGTAAGATGGTCTGTTACAACCCATATGCTCTCGTTTACTCTTTTATTCCAAGGTAATCCATTTAAAAAAAAAATCAAAAGAAGGCAATCCCATTTCCAATGGAAGTAATAGCCAACTCAACTTCTTTTGTTTACTTTCACACTTAACAAGTCATGCGCTTCACCGCATATTCCCTGACCCGCCTCATTATTGTTGGCCAACAAAATGTCCTACTCACAGCGTGATATCCTTATCTACTCTAGGATAAATAGTCAATCTAGAATGGTGGTACTCATATAAGACTTTATCTAATAATTCTTCGACCTGTAGTGCATGTGTCCTTATGTCTTTCCTCAAGTAAGAGATGAAAGTTAAACGGGGTACACTTTTGCAGTTTTAAGTAAGACATTTAAACGGATATTTCAAATCATAATTTTTATTTAATATTTTATAGTAAGTTATTTATTTATTAATAATTAGTGTCCTTCATTACTAAATATTCATTTTTGAAATTTCGAAGAAACGAAAAAAATGTAATATAGCACTCGCTCATTCTCCATACATATATACTAGTAAAGTAAACAATCATATAATCCAATTTATGTAGACAATACATAAATATAATTATATGAATAACATATAAGTATGAATGATGCCATGAACTTGAGGTTCCTGCATCTACCATGCAAAAATCAACTAATGCAACTGACATGAATGCACTAAGATGACATATAAGGACATATGCAGAGGCTAACGAGCAAATCATCCAAAACATCAATATTATAATTAAAGGGAATCAAAACAAAATTTGAAAATGTACTAGAAAAGAGTTGAGGGCGAGTAGCCTTCACCTTCTATATAGGATTTAATGCACTCTCCACCAAGTCATCCCCCCACTGCATTCTAACTAACTTCATCGTTTTATTCCTAAACTATTTCAGTTCTTGTCCCACAATGTGGTTCGGATATTAGATGAGTTTGGCTTTGGTTCTAAATCTACCACTTCCAATTGACTTGGTGCAACTATAGTTGTTGGATTGTGTACACATTTTAACAATTGTGATACTTGGAATATATTATGGACTCTCTCCAGCTTCTTTGGAAGTTCCACTTTATATGTAAAACTTCTTATCCTCTCCTACATTAAAAACGGGATGACAAATCTAGGAGCTAACTCCCCTAAACTTCTTCTGAACCTTACCATCCGACTGAATGTAGAAACTTCAATGGAGAACAAATCTCTAACCATAAATTATAAATTTTCCTACTCTTATCAGCATGTGGTCATTTCTGATCATGTGTATCTTTTGTCATCCTCCTTATAAGCTTTACTTTCTTGTAGTATCTCTAGTTACCCATGGATCTAAAATAATCTTATATATAGATTCTCAATAATATAAGTGTGACTTACACAACCTTTCGTACAATACACCAAATGATGTCATGCCTATAGTAGTCTAATAACTATAACTGTAAGCGAATTATGCTAAAGGGAGATGATCCTCTCAAGATCCCTTAAAATCCAATATGCAAGTGGGTACTGACAGTTAGCCAGTTGGAGTTTTAACGTGGTACTGCGCATGCGGAAAAGAAAAAGAGAAAAGGGTTTGGAGAAGCATGCAGTTGTGAGTGAGCCTACCTGTTGCGAGAGTGGGGAGGGAGAGAGCAGACATGAGAAGTCATGTGGGTACTGGCATTCGAAAGTAAGGATGTAAGGGGAGAAGTGTATAGGGATGTCACAATGGTGGTGCAGTTCATGTTGGAGTGAAAGTATTGTATGCTGAAGGGAGTTGTGGACGTTGAAGTATCATGCGAGAAGGGAAATATGATCAGACGAGGTGGAAAAAAATTATAATATAAGTTTGGGAAGATGAACTATAGTTAGAGAGGTTGGCTTAACGTGGGCTTGGGCTTCTTTCAAAAAAAGGATCTGGACTTACGCCCATCTAAAAAAAAGGTAAATTGTAGTAGCATGCTTTAAAGAAAAAGGTTTAGCTCGTATTGGAGAAACCTGGGTTCATGGATACGTGGGCTAACGTAAAATGGAAGCATGTTTGGACTATGAGCTACCATCTAGTCGGAATGAAGGATTTTAATGTTGATACCTGGTAAATTATGAACCACGCTATATAATTATATAATTAATTAATAATTGTTGTGTTAAGTATTTAGTTAAATCCTATAACATATAATATTTATAACGCATCCATTTATGAACAGAATCCAATGAAATAAAAGGCGTCGGAGCCATATTAAGAAACATTATGTGCGGGAGCTGGCTTGGGAAATGGTGGAAGCAACTGGGATTGTCAGTTAATTAAAAGTTGTTTTAATTTAACTAAAAAAAAACCATTCTGACATCAGAATTAATTTAAGGTGAGTTTAACTCACTCAGTTTAACCCGTTTATATTTTATATAAGCCGGGTTTTTATTTTGTGTGCAAGGTTTGCTAATGGTTGATGATTGGGCAACTGTTTGTTTGTATGTTGAATATTATTTAATATTCATGGATTAAATTAAGAGGTTGTTTAATTTAATCGAATTAAATCGTTATTTTAACGATTAGATTACAAACGAGTTAACTTACCTTATTGGTTACGTTTATAATAATATAAACGTATTAAATAAATAATTGAATGCTTGATGGATTGTTATAAATTGTTGTTGACTGTTATTAGTTGAACTGTGTATTTTTGTTTATCGTGATGAATAAATATATTATCATATTGAATTTGAAGTAATCCATTTTTATGTAGGGAAGGGCAGGTTGGAGGGATCCAACCGGATTCCACAAATATGCTGCTTATTTATATGAACTGTTTATTCAATCTGATTGATTGTTGAATCTAAATTCAACACTTGTTTGATATTAACCAATAAGGTACATTGGTTGAGTACTTATCGGCAAATGGCCTAAGAATGAATCATTTTATAAAGATTAATTTACCGTGAGGTAAATCAGTAGAAAGGAAGTTATAAAAATTGTTTTATAACTAAAGACGGATTTTGAAATCTATTTTCTATAGATTATTTAAAATGAATTTATTAAAGAAAATAAATAACTATATTTATCTTGTAATTATAAAACGAGTATATAAAACGAAATTCGTATGTCACTGAGTTTTGTATGCAAATGAGCATCGATTTACCAAATGATTAAAGGGTGAATTGATTGTTTTTCAATAAACAATTTAATGATATTATGTAATTAGATTATCAATTAAATCAAATGAAATTATATAATAAATTTTATTTATTAATTTAAAAGAATAAACTAAGTGGAAATGGTTTACAAAGTAACCTTGTTTGAGATGACAAAGTCGACTGCTTGCACAAGAATTGATTATTAAAAAAAATTATTGGATTATTAATTATTATTGAAATTAATAATTATTTTTAAATAACTTTTAAGAAAAAAAATAATTATTCTATTTATAGTTGATAACGAAGTAAACTATTTGATATAAAGGTTGTTAGACAAAGAACGAGGAGTTGACCTATAAACGAGATTTTTAAGTATAGTATGAATATGAATCCATAAAATGGCTCGAGAGATAAGGTTTGAAGATAATTGGTGTTTTCAAATGAAACCAAGTTGTTTTTGATATATCGAGTCGAGATTTCTATAAATAGAATAATATTAACTTTAAAAGTGAATAATGTTTGAAAGAAACCAGGTTGGAGCGGAAATGGTGATAAAGGGAATTAGTTGAGTAAGATCTTGTATTTAAATAAAAAGGATTTTTTTAGTTATATTTATATGAGTTAGATTTTGGATTTATTTCCGAAAAAGAATTATATAAAAGGAAAGTTTTAAACAAGATTAATGCGAGTTGAAATCAAACGGAAACCTTAGAGGATTGAACTGGGTTATAAAAGTAAGAATCTAACGATAAAGATCTAGAGATGAATATTTTTAATGTGAAAGGAGTTACTTGAATAAAACCAAGATATATGGTTATTTAAAGAGGATTCTAAAATAAATAGAAGTGCTGGGATATTATTTGAATGAGATCTCATTTATAAACTTCTATTTATTCTGAAGATGAGAATGTTGTCGACTCAAGGTCTGAGAGGTAAATAAAATACCCTAACTTGAACGACTTCATGATTATCCAAGGATAATATTAGTTTAGGAAACGATGGTGGTTGAGGGAATTAAAATAATATTTCTATGAAAGATATTTTAGACTATAGTTCGAAGAGTTATAATTGAATAAATTGTTAAAAAAAAAAGAAATGAAAGGGTGATATTCCAAATGGTGGAGATTTAAAAATTTAAATAACAATAATTTAACTAAAAAGACCAAGTGATACTTTATAGGAAACAATGAATCCACTTTTCTATGGATGATGATTGTTTATTTTGATAGTTAAATCACCGACTATTAAAATCTGGCTGAATTGATTATTGGTACGGAATGACCGGGATCAAATTTATACTTGGAAACCATTCCGACCCGCAAATACGTAAACATTGAAGATATCATAAGATGGTCGAGATGGAGCATTGAAGACCGTGGATCTTCATGAGTGGAAGAACTACTTGTTGAATTTCTAAGGTTAGCTCCAAGAGATATCTCGGCAATAATTCTATCATGATTGAAATCTTCGAATTATAAGGACCACTTGCTACTGCTCCTTGGGATGATATCTATATGGAATGTGGTAGGAGGGTGCCTTCGGTTCATCCTGTTCCTAGATGACTTGTATGGACGGTTGTTTGATAGAGTATTTCCAAAAGAGTCACGTATGTTGATTTCATCAAATGTACCAAGTTGATGGCGGAGAAGTTCACATTCTCTTAAAGCCAGAGTGTTTTTGTGGATGTCGATTAGTGATTTTCTGGCGGATCCGACGATGTGGCATTCAAAGTAAATGGTGGCCAGATGTTCTAATGGTAAATTCTAACCTCAACCCTCATCAACTGGGAAATGACAAAAATCAGGCAGGCAGCATGGCTATGTGGGTCGCTTCCATTAGGATGTATAATCACCTATCTAGAGAAAATCCATTTTCTTCTTTAATCTATTTCGATGTTGTCCCTTTTCGGGAAACGGTGGGTCGCACCCAACTGTTGGTGATATACATTCGATACACTCAAGTGAAATGAGTGTTTGGTCATGTGTGGGCCGGGTTGCAAGACATTCTTGTTGAACCCGGTGTATTTCCCTCTAGAGATACACTATCGGAAGGTGGTTCCATACATTGCCATAGTGGGAATCCAATCTCTAATAAGCTCCCACGGTTTTGATTGTATACTATATATGTGGAGCGTGAGATGCAAGCATTCTGCTAGATTGATATTTATTATATTTAGACACTATTATAATATCAGAATAAGATATGATTTCAAAAATGTTTTGGGTTATAGTAAGGTGAAAACCGTCCGTGTTTATGTGTGGGGCGACCTTACTATTATCCTTTCCTTTCAAAAGGATTTTGAAATTTAAATCTATATGGATGTTATATAAACTTAGTGGGTTTCTCACTCTGGTTCACCAGACTGACCTGGTGTTTGAAATACTCAAGTTGGTCCGAGTACAGGTTTAGGTCATCGAATGCCGTAAGGAGACGGGCTGGAACAGATCAGACGTGTGGTGTTGTATAGTTTTTTTTTCATTGTGTATTATATATAAGGACAGGTTGTTATAACTGTTCAGATATCTTGATGTACTCTAATGATTGTAAGTATTTTTTTCAAGTTCTAAATAAATATTTATTTCTATATTATATTGTTCTGCCGCAATGTGAGACTTTGTGTTATGTTGATTCTTCTTCTTCTATTCTAATATTTCTTTCTTTCTTATCTCATCCTCTAAATTCCTTCTACTGGAGTCTAGGTTTCTAGTACCTTTTGGGTTGGATTAGTGTGGTTTGGTCAGCTCAAAAGGTACCAGAAATTTGGGTCGCCACATTTGGTATCATAGCTATTGGTTGAGTAGTAACCTTGGCTCTATAGCGTAATTCGATAAAGATGGGGTAGTAACACCCTAGATTGAGTTTGAGTGTATATACAAGAGAGCGTATTTGTATATTTTATTAAAAAATGTTTTGTATTGTGTTGATTAATCGGTTCAATTGTCGAGGAAACCATATTGAACTGGAAATTGGAACAATATTGTTTTGCAAAGAGGGTAAATGAAATAATTTTGCCCAAATTATATTTTTATAGAAAAGTAAATAATTTTCTATAGTATGGTAATACTGGTTGTTTAGTTGTTTTGATTGATTTGATTGGAATTCAAATTTTGAAATGGAATTGAATTGGTTGGAAACCAATTGGGTAATTGGATATGGAAAATGAAACTTGACCTGGTTAGGTGAATTAATTCAAATGGAATAAAATAAAATAAATTAGGGTTTGGAAATCACGTGGATAATAATGGATAATAATCAGATATTAATCAGTTAATATTAAGGTATATAAATCCAAAGTGAATGAAAATAAATAAGTGTCAATATTGAGTATAATTCAAATGTTTTGGTTGTTTGTTATTTGTAAGTTGAATTGGTCTAATAAAATTAAATTCAACAAGTTAATAAGAAATTGATTGAATTAGAAGCAAGGAAATAAATCCCAGTATAATGAATTGGGAATAAAATTGGTGAAGTTAAATTATTTAATCCTGGATTGTTACTTGCATTGTAAGTTGAGTTAAGTGCAGATGTTAAATGGCTATGGAATAGATTCGGTTACAGAGATTGAAGTACAGATTGGAAGGCGAAGAGTAGTTAGTTGATTTGCTTCGAGATTGGAATTAAGTTGCTCGATAAATAGGTAAACCTTAATATTATTGGTTGGTGTTGATTTTATACCCCTGAGTTGGGTAGCCATTTGGCGTTTGGTTTTATTTTGGAGAAGTTAAGGCCAGAGTGGTATTTGTATTTTTTCTGATCGAGCCATGCAGATGAGATGCTTCCAAATTTTCGAAAAAAATTAAGAGTTTGAATTTGTTTTGATGATAATTCAAAAAAAATTAATTTAAAATAATTAGGTTTGGAGTATAATTCTTACGTGTAATTTTGGGGAAGAAAATCTTTTAAGAGGAGAAAAATGTAATCTCCCAGATTTTTCTGCCATTTAAACTGGAATATTTAAATGTGTTTTATATATTATATTGAAAATATAATGGATTGTGTACCGAAATTACTTATCAAAACGGAGTTCGAATATATATATTTATAAATTAATTAAAACGAGCTCGAAACGATAAGGTACTTTGCAATTTACGTTTTGAAATTCAATTGAATACACATGATCCGATATAAATCGGATTTCTGTGAAACAAGAAACATTTGAATCTATTTGGTTTTATTTTTCTAGTGATAGAGAAAAATGGAGATTACGTATTATAGATGGTGAGTTATGTCGAATTCAAATTTTTAAATAGTTGCCATGGAATCGTTAATAAATTATAACGATCTAATTTAGAAAAGGAATTTCTATATATTTGGATACCATTTTAACTCGAATTTCTGAATAATGAGTTTAAAATATATATATTGGTTATTCCATTTGGTTATATATGATAATATTTACGTATTATTATTTATTGAATTGTTTTGGATTTAATATATATTTTATCAATATTATTTGCGCTATAAGAAAATATCCGATTTTTAAAAGACCTCCATTTTTTGATAAAAACAAGTTTTATTGGAATGAGTACAATTAGTTATTGCTAGATTTCCGATTTAGAGCCAAATGGAGTTGTTTTGTCGGTAGACGAATTTTAAAGGTGAACCTGGGGATAAATTGGATCTTTATAGCGCCATTTTTGCAAACGAAGTCGGTTTTCGACGAAATTAATTTATTTGGGACCTGAACGTTGAGACATAACAATATGTCCATTTTTATTGCGGTTGGAGTATGTGTTTAGCGGAGCGTACATTGACTGGACATGTAAATAGTGGTACAAGCGAACCCCAAACAAACCAAAATAAAATATATAAATTTATTTACACCTATTACTTCACTGCAAATAAGGAAGATATCGCCTACCCCAATATCTAACTACGCCAGCTATCCTTGTGTATTCTTTTCAACCACTCTACCCTACTATTCCAATATTTCCAAAGTTGAAAAACCTAAGGTGTTGTCACCCAAATTGTGTACAAATGCACATGCCCCTGAGATAAATAAACAGCTACTCTATGTGTCTACCGAAAGACATTATTCTTATCTTCTAACCAGCCTTGCCTATAAATAACGCATGTCGCTTTCAGTTAGTTTGCTGACACTCCTCTCCATTATTCAATCAGTACCATTTTCTCTCTTCTATTTTCTTTCTTTTTCTCAAAAAGGAAAAATCAATACCATATAAAATAAACTATATAAATGTGGCGGCTTCCATTCTATTTTATTCCGCCTAGCAACTTAGAAACCGCAAACTAGTTCAATAATCCATATAAAACTGAAAAGAAAATAAGAATATTCAAAAGTGGATTCTTTGATTTCATAAAGGCGAACGCCCCCTTCTTATACCATCAAGTTTCGATAGTAAAGGAAGATATATGCACACTGTCATTGTTCTTGGGCTCAGCGTGGCCATGGCACGTCTATGCCGGAGAAGGGTATGCGTGAAAATGAAACCGCATGAAGAGGAGCTCGCAAGCACTGGACGTGAAACAAATGGAGCAATGATTGGATGATGGGGTGCATTTTAGGTGGAGGAAGGCAGGAGCGAAACATGACGTGGGGAAGGAAGTGAATGGCAATGGGTTCCACTCAGTATGTGTCTTCGCTGCTACCGGGTGCTAACAGTTGGAGATGGTGAAGTCAATAGCTGGTTGGAGTTTTAACGTGGTACTGCACATGCAGAAAGGAAAAAGTGAAAAGGGTTCGGAGAAGCATGCAGTTGTTAGTGAGGCTACCTGTTGCGAGAGTGGGAAGGGAGAGAGCGGACATGAGAAGTCATGTGGGTACTGGCATTCGAAAGTAAGGACGTAAGGGGAGAAGTGTATAGTGATGTCACGGTGGTGGTGCAGTTCATGTTGGAGTGAAAGTATTGTATGCTGAAGGGAGTTGTGGACGTTGAAGTATCATCCGAGAAGGGAAATATGATTAGACGAGGTGGAAAAAAAATGATAATATAAGTTTGGGAAGTTGAACTGTAGTTAGAGAGGTTGGTTTAACATGGCCTGGGATTCTTTCGAAAAAAGGATCTGGACTTACGCCCATTTAAAAAAAAGGTAAAGAGGGACAACGCTATTTGCTGTAGCATGCTTTGAAGAAAAGGGGTTGGCTCGTATAGGAGAAACCTGGGTTCATGGGAAGTTGGGCTAACAGAAAATGGAAGCCTATTTGGACAGTGAGCTACCATCCAGTCGGAATGAAGGGTTTTAAAGTTGATACCTGGTAAATTATGAATCACGTAATATAATTATATAATTAACTAATTTATAATTGTTGTGTTAAGTATTCAATTAAATCCTATAACGTATAATATTTATAACGCGTCCATTTATGAATAGAATCCAATGAAATAAAAGGCGTCGAAACCATATTGAGAAGTACTATGCGCGGGAGATGGCTTGGGAAATGGTGGATGTAATAAGCTGGAAAATCAGAACAAATTTAAAATTTTTATTTTGGTAATTTTAATGGGTTTTGTATATTTAAAATAATTTATTTTAAATAATAACGACTAAAAATTTATTTTAATTGAAGTAAGAACGTATAAATTTATTTTTATTATAAAGCTAGCTTGAAATGGCGCGGTAGTTTGAAAATTCGATTTGAAATTTCAATTCAGTGTACAGGATTCAAAATAAACTGGATTTCAGTAAAACCTGAAATATTTGAATCTGTTTAAAAATATCTTTCCAACGAATGTGAAAAATCCAAATTTCATAGCGGGAATTGAAAGTTATGCCCAGTTTAAAATTAAGAATAGTCGCAATGGAATTTATATTTATATATATATATATATTAATATATTATATAGCCATTTTACAAACGACCTCCATTTTAGACGAAACCACTTTTGTTGTATCCAGAATGTCAAATTATTGCGAGATTCCAATTTTCATAATTTTTGAAATTAATATGTTAGCGCAGTAAATGTAAACGCGTTTGGTGATTTCAGTTTGAATTTAATCGACTGGAAAATGACCATTTTCAAACGGTCACCAAATTCGATGAAATTAATTTTGTTAGGACCGTATCGTCAAAACATAGCTAGAAATAATTTTTCTGGAATTTTCAGAGTCAGAATGTGGCCCTGATAATTTAAATGTACAGTAATATTTCAGTATATTGATTTATATTTTAATTTAAAGAAAAACCGATAGAAACGATAGAACCAGCTTACGAAACATATCCCATTGTGTCCGGAACGGGGGTATTTAGCTAGGGGCGACAATCTTGGTTTAAATTGGTGTTCGAATAGGAAATTCACTTTTATAAATATAATTGAATTGAAAATTATTAAATAAAGGGTATGTATACCCTTAGATTACGAAACCCTAATTATCCATTTTAAGGAGCCGTCACCATCCACTAAATCAATGGTAGCGAACCTCCTAACTTCTTGCCCTCTGATCTTTCAATCCAAACATTATTTTTCAAAACTTAAAGCATGGAAATTAAAGAGCACTATGGGATCTTCAATGTCAACGGTCATGATCGTCGTTTGTGCTGTATGTTGGTCGGAATCAGGCCTCAAAGGGATCGTGTTCGAAAGCTAATTGCCGACCACAGGAGCCGTCGAGCTAAGTGATGTGGGGGCGGAGGTGCGTGGCGAGGAGGAGCTTCGAGTGGTGGGGTTCGATCAGGTCCCACTAGGCTGTGGAGCACGTGATTTGGTGGAGATGGTAGGGAGCCGATGGGTTTGCTTGTTCCAGGCAGAAGAATATGATGAGGGAGGGGATTAAGGTTAACTAATCCCTAATTAAATTAAGTTAATGATCAAATTAATTTATTAAATGTTTGAACTATCACAATTTATGCGAACGAAAACCAAATTGGATGATTTCAGTTATAAAGGACTCGTCATGATAAACACTTCAACATGGAATAGAGAACGATGGTGAAAATATTAAAAAGGTAATCTTTTTATTTTAATTTAAAGAACATAGTTATTTTTAGAAATGATAAAAATATAATAGCATTGTTTTTAAATGAAATAACTTTATAAAAGTATGATTAGATTTGATTAAAAATGTAATTTTTAAATGAAATAATTTTGTTTTAAAAGTAGAATTTTTACAATAATATATGATTGTTTTAAAAATAAGATAGCATTGTTTTAAAAATAAATATATGGTTTTAATTATAAATGGCTTAGAATAAAAATTTTATTTTAAAAATTTTATTTTTATTATATATAACATAGTATAAAAATATAATTTTTATATAACTAGTTGTTGTAATAAAAATTGGCTTTTTATTTGTACAACTTTGAAATAAAAATATGATTTTTAATATATATATATATATCGTAATAAAAATGTGATTTTTATTTATAAAAATCGTTGTTTAAAATATGGTTTTTAATATACATACCGTGTGAAACATATTGCGATGGAACTATCTGGAAACAAAGCGGAATCCAAACTGTACCAGAAATTCAGAAATACACACTCACGGAGTGGAAATCAAAGGCGAGAACTCCTCACCAAAAATTCTGCACAGTTTATTTATTTTCATTAGTGAAAAATATATAGAATTGCCAATGTAGATATTTATCAGTTTAATTATTATAAACTGTATACGGTGCATGTTAGATCACTTTCTTCGTCCACAGACCATGGACGATTTAAATTGACTGTATTGTGTGTTGTTTGTGATGTTGAAATGTTTAACATATTAAAAATAATGTTAACATAAATATGGTAGTTGAAATTAAATTATAAATATTCAGTTATAATTTGAACAGTGAAAATTAGTTAAATAGAAAATAGTTCAAACCGAATTAGAATTAGTTGAATTTATTAACCAATTATTTATTTATATAAACAGTTGTTGTTTGAAAACCCCACACGGGTATTGGGATATTATTCGACATAAACTAGTCCTAATATTTAGTTGTATGTCAATCGAAGGATTGACAGTCTGTGATGAGTGTTATTTATTTATTTTAATGCTCATAGAGTTGAAAATTTCACTTTGGATATGAATGGACTGTCTAATTATTATTTATTATTATTGTTGAATACATGCGGTGTGTGAAATCCATATAACTAAAATTATATGGTAATTGATTGAGTCGCATTCCGATTCAGAAACAAATAATGTTTTATAGTAAATAATGTTTTATAACAAATAATTTTTTATAATAAATAATGTTTTATAATAAATAATAAATTATGTTTTGTAATAAATTATGTTTTGTAATAAATTATGTTTTATAATAAATTATGTTTTATGTTAAATAATGTTAAAATAGTGTTTTATAATAAATAATGTTTTATAAATATTGTTTTGTAAAAGATCGTTTTAGAATAAAAAGATCATTTTAGAATAAGATATCATTTTAAAATAAAAAGATCATTTTAGAATAAAAAATATCATTCTAGAATAAAAGAACATTTTTAATGTAAATAATGTAAAAGAATCATTTTAATTCAATCGAACATTTTTAATGTAAATAATGTAAAAGAATCATTTTAATGTAATCGAACATTTGTAATGTAAATAATGTAAAAGAATCATTTTAATGTAATTGAACATTTTTAATGTAAATAATGTAAAAGAATCATTTTAATGTAAAAGAATCATTTTAATGTAATCGAACATTTTTAATGTAAATAATGTAAAAGAATCATTTTAATGTAATCGAACATTTTTTATAATCATTTTAATGTAAAAGAAACGTTTTAATGTAATCGAACATTTTTAATGTAAATAATTTAAAAGAATCATTTTAATGTAAATAATTTAAAAGAATCATTTTAATGTAGAAGAATCATTATAATGTAATCGAACATTTTTAATGTAAATAATGTAATCGAACGTTTTTAATGTAAATAATGTAAAAGAACATTTTAATGTAAAAGAACAGTTTTAAAATAAAGAATATTTTAAAATAAAGAATCTTTTAAAATAAAGAATATTTTAAAATAACGAATATTTTAAAATAATATTCAGTGAAGAATAAAATTATTATTTTGATGTCCGACTTTGAATGGATACAAAAATATAAAAATATGAAGTCAGGTTAAGTTTAGAAACGCCACTTTTACCCGAACGGGTTTATCGATCGATTTTATTCATTTTATGATGAATACTGAAAAGAAGTGAATTCAAAATTTAATACTTTGAAATTATTATCATTTTAATATGATAAAGATATAGAATATTCAATTTTGATTTAAAATTGAAAATGAAGTTGAAATCGTTTTAAAATAAATTTATAAACAATTTATAAAATACGTTTTAATTGGAAATCGACAAAATATAATATATATATATATATATATATATTATATTTAATGGCCTGAATAGAACGTGCCGCGCAGCGACAGTTCACGAATTTCGTCAGTTAACTTCAAATTGACATTACGGGAGATCCGACCGTCGGATCTCCTAAAACTGGAACCGTTGGGTTCGTATCGAAAAGAGTTTTCCAATGAATATAAGAGATTTGAAATCTAACGGCTGGATTTGGAATTATATCCAAATCATATTTCGAAAAAGTCGCTATGGATGCAGTTCGCTAGCCGTTATTGGAAACCGACTGTAAGGGCCTTAATAAAATTATTAAAAATATGGAAAAATTATGTGAAATCATAATAAATGATTTAGAAAGAATTTGGATGAAAAGTTCCAATTTTGAAAAGATAAAAATATATTTTTATCGAAATGAGCTAGTTATTAACTAGAATAATAATCTAGTGTTTTTAAATAAAATGAAATGTGAATTGGGTTTATTGTGAATTTTGTTTTTAACGACATCCGTTCTTTAACCCAATTAACAGTGAAAATATAATTTTGGAATTTATAAATTTTTTAATTAAGATTACTAGAGTTTCCATTTTTATTTAATTATTGGAATATAATGAAATGTGAATTGGGTTTATTGTGAACTGTGTTTTTAACGACATTCGTTCTTTAACCCAATTATCAGTGAAAAATATAACTTGGAATTTATAAATCTTTTATTAAGATTTAAATGGAAATTTTCCAAAAAAAGTTCTTTTCCAATTTAATGTATTAAATTGGAATTGAATGGAATTCGATTCGGTACTATTCGAGATGAGCCTCTGTGAATGAAGACTGTTACTATATATGGAATTTAAAAGGCGTTGCCACTATTCCATTTATATTAGTAGTCTGACATGGAAATTTATATCGATTATATACTGTTTTGAATTCCGTGTAGATTCCAATTTGATGGAAGATGATTTTAGGTTTATCGTGAACAATGTTTTTAAATAACATTTGTTTTAAACTAGTTAAAGATAAGATTAATTTCTTAAATTTGAATAATCATTAAGTAATGATTTTTGACATTAAAACTAAACTAGAGTTTTAATGAATCTTTAATTAGATTAAAATGCGAAGGAGATAATTGAATTTATCGAATTCTTGAAATGATCAAGAATGGATTACCACCAGTTTTACTCCAGGTGCTAGTAAAATCTTTAATCAGATTTGAATGTGAAATGTTAATTAATTTTACCGATAACACAGTGGGTGTTAGATATGGAGTGCTACTAGTTTTACTCCATGAGATGAAGAGGTAGGGATTGGGAATAAAAATAAATAAATGATTAATACGATAAGGTTCGATAATCCTGACTAGTTAATAAAAATCTTTTGAAATGATATTCAAAAGAAGATTAAAGAATAAATTTAAAAGAATTTATCTTTGATAAAATTAATGGGAACCTTTCCCTAATAATGTGAATATTTTATTAAAAGAATATTCTGAATTGGAATGAGGCGTATGATTGTTTTTATAGCATTTGATTATAAAATACGCGAATTATTCGAAAAGACCGGGTTAAACCCATTCTGAATAATTAATACGACGATCAAGAGTCGAAGATGAAGACGGTGGTTAAAGACCGGAGTTCTTCACATCGTTTGGATGATTGCCGATGTCTTGATTGGGCTGTACACCCAAGACAAGGTAATAAGTGGTGATCGTCCAAACGTACTTGGAGATCGACCGGATATGCGAGGGCCTCTCTCTTGTATTGGACATATGTGACGAGGAATAGGGTTCCTCCGGTTTTGTTCAGACCCAGAACGGACTTGTAAATGGATGGTATGTCTGACGTTGTATTCCTTTATGTTGTATTCGTTGATCCCTGCTAAATATATAACTGTTTGGTGGCGGAGAATTTATTCTCTTGCTTAACACCCTTCTCTGAGACGTACGTTCTTAGAGGTTATATATTGACAGAAATCAATAGTTCGGTATGGACTGACAATGTGGCATGCTAAGATGCAAATGATCAAGGCTTTTGTTGAAAAGAAGAGGCTTGTGATTGATGATCAAAGCACAGCTTTAGTTAGCATAGCTTTGTGTATAGCGATACTTCGCAAGCCTCACACCCCGGTATGAACCAGAAGCGGGAGAGGACCGCAATGAGAACATGCGTTTCTTTCTAGCTAGGAGTGGTGTCATGGTATGAATCCTAGATATTTTACTTATGTGGATGATGGAATGATGCGCCTCAGATATTGAGTCCCTAGTGGCTTAGATTTTATGCCCCATAGGGTACGGAAATGTATTGTTCAGGCATTAATAATCCACTAAAGTATTTGTGGACCGACCCTGAAGATCCAAGATGCAGTTGCGGCTGATCCCGAGGCTCAGGCTATAGAGTCTCAAATCTGGTAAGGACGATCCCTTGCCTTGGTTCATAGATGGAAATCCAACTTCTAATACGACATCGTGCGGTTTTGATTGTAGAACTAGTATGGCGACATGATATATGGTACACATGTCGTCTATGATTGATACATTTATATTTGAAGTTGTTTTAAATACTATGCACGTATAACATCAAAATAACTTGTTTTGTAGCGTACAAGGCATATTTTGGCTATTATAAGGGAAAACTCTATCCTTCGGCTTGCGTTGCATTTTGTGACGGGACCTGAGTCTTATAATAGCTTCATTTTTCCAAAAAGCATTGCGTTGTTTTCTTTTAAACTAAGGTTCATGTAGAGTAAACTCATTCCGTGTTATACGGCGTGGTCCCATGATTTACCTAACTTTAAAATCAAGCTTAATAACTGTTTTAGTTCTCACACCAGTCCCATGACTGACCTAGAGTTTATTGTTTTAACCTAAACTCTGGGTGCCCATATTTTCCATACGGGCAGCTAGTAGTTTTGGTTTTGCAGATATTATATTCACAGGATCCTGGTTTATAGCTGAAGCGATATTGGAAAGCTCTGTATCCATGTATTCCTTCCAGTTGTGTTATGTATTATTTTCCCCTGCTATGTAATTTAAATATCTAGTATTGTATTTCCTATGTGTAATAATTATTCGTACTCTGACGTATTCTTGTACTCTGGTGTAATTGTTGTAACAAGCAATGAAATGTTCTTCTGTTTGTGTTCTGATTTGCCTTGTTCTCAATTCAATTTGTACTTTCCTTTACGAGGAAGTTTGGGACGTTTCATTTGGTATAAGAGCTTTGGTTTGCAGAGCTCGAGAACAAGACACGTTAGAACCAAACAAAAGAATTCATCAGAGGTTGGATTAGTAATATCCAATAAGAATGGCTCGTTAGAGATAGAATCAGTAGTACCCTAGAACGAGTGTAAAGAGTGTTATTTTAAAATTAAAACGAAAAAAAAATTTGGTTTTGAAAATTTAATCTAATTATACATATTTGAGTATATTATTTTATATTTGATTTTGGACAATCGAGTATATAGAGATTTTGCATGTACGCCTAGCTAGCGTGTATACAAAGTCTCAAATATACTGGATAGATATATAATCACACTCTAGTCGTCTAGAGATAATTCGGATGATTGACGCGTCATCATCAGCATTTATGTTCAAGTTTCGGAAGTGGGATATCTATATATTTCCAATTGAATGGTGTGAGAACCAAAACTTAGTTAGAGTTTATTGATGTGATTTGCACTAAAAATATGATATTTTTTAAAGTATATATACAAAAGTTATATGTTTTGGAAATTTAATTCAACTAATTGATTGCTGGTTGTGATGTTTGATAATTACCTTAACTTATTAAAATATTGGAATGATAATTAATTTAACCAATATGAGAAAGAATGATAAATTTAGCTAAGTCGAATTTAATATTAAACAGAATTGAAAATTGAGTTGGTTAGTTAAACAACTTTCAGCTCCGTTCCTTTTCGAGGATGAAAAGATTTTAAGTGGAGGAGATTGTAACAACCTAGAAAATCACAACCAATTAAAATTTTTTATTTTGGCAATTCTAATGGGTTTTGAATGTTTAAAATAATTTATTTCAAATAATAATGACTAAAAATTTATTTTAATCGAAGTTAGAACGTATAAATTTATTTTTATTATAAAACGAGCCTTAAATGGCGCGGCAGTTCGAATGTTCAATTTCAAATTTCAACTCAGTGTACATGATTCAAAATAAACAGGATTTCAGTAAAACCAGAAATATTTGAATCTGTTTAAAAATATATTTCCAACGAATGTGAAAAATTAAGATTTCATAGCGGGAATTGAAAGCTATGCCTAGTTTAAAATTTAGAATAGTCGCTATGGAATTTATATATATTTTTAATATAAGATGTAGCCATTTTACAGACGACCTCCATTTTTGACGAAACCACTTTTGTTGGATCTGGATTGTCAAATTATTACTAGATTCTAATTTTCATAATTTTTGAAATTAATATGTGAGTGCAGTAAATGTAAACGCATTTGGTAATTTTAGTTTGAATTTAATCGACTGGAAAATGACCGTTTTTTAATAGGTCTTCAAATTTGAAAAAAATAATTTTGTTAGGACCGTATCGCCCAAACATAGCTAGAAATAATTTTTCTGGAACTTTCGGAGTCAGCATGTGGCCCCGAAAATTTAAAATGTACATTAAAATTTCATATATTGATTTATATTTTAATTTAAAGAAAACCCGGTCGAAACAACAGAATTGGCTTACGAAACATATCCCATTGTATTTGGAACAGGGGTATTTAGCTGGGAGCGACAGTCGTTGGGTTTAAATTGGTGTTCGAATAGGAAATTCACTTTTATAAATATAATTAAATTAAAAATTATTAAATAAAGGGTATATATACCCTTAGATTTCGAAACCCTAATCGTTCATTTCAAGGAGCCGCCGCCATCCACCAAATCAATGGTAGTGAACATCCTAACTTCTTGCCCTCTGATCTTTCAATCCAAACATTATTTTTCAAAACTTAAAGCATGGAAATTGAAGAGCACTATGGGATCCTCAATGTCAACGGTCATGATCATTGTTTGTGATGTATGTTGGTCAGAATAAGGCCTCAAAGGGCTCGTGTTCAAGGCCAATTGCCGGCCACAGGCGCCATCGAGTTGGGTGATGTGGGGGGCGGAGATGCGTTGCGACGAGGAGCTTCGAGTAGTGGGGTTCGATCGGGTCCCACTGGGCTGTGGAGCGTGCGATTTGGAGAAGATGGTAGAGAGCCAATGGGTTTGCTTGTTCCAAGCAGAAGAATACGATGAGGGAGGGGATTAAGGTCAACTAATCCCTAATTAAATTAGGTTAATGATCAAATTAATTTATTAAATGTTTGAACTATCACAACTTATGCAAACGAAAACCGAATTGGATGATTTCAGTTGCAATGGACTCGTCATGACAAACACTTCAACATGGAATATAGAACGATGGTGAAAATATTAAAAAGGTAATCTTTTTATTTTAATTTAAAGAACATAGTTATTTTCAGAAATGATAAAAATATAATAGCATTGTTTCTATATGAAATAACTTAATAAAAGTATGATTTGATTTAAAAATGTAATTTTTAAATGAAATAATTTTGTTTTAAAAGTAGAATTTCTACAATAATATATCATTATTTTAAAAATAAAAAGGATAATAGTTTTAAATAATAAAATTGACATTGTTTTTTTAGAAAACTATAAAATTGCATTGTTTTAAAAATAAAAATATGGTTTCTATTATAAATGGCTTAGAATAAAAATATGATTTTAAAAATATAATTTTTATTATATATAACATAGTATAAAAATATAATTTTTATATAGCTAGCATTTTAATAAAAATAGGATTTTTATATGTACAACTTTGAAATAAAAATATGATTTTTAATATATATATGTATATATAGTGCAATAAAAATGCGATTATTATTTATAAAAATCATTGTTTAAAAATATGATTTTTAATATACGTACCGCGTAAAAAAGATTGCGATGGAACTGTATGGAAACAAACCGGAATGCAAACTGTACCAGAAATTCAGAAATACACACTGACAGAGTGGAAACCAAAGGTGAGATCTCCTCACTAAAAATTCTGCACAGTTAATTACTTATTTTCATAACTGAAAAATATATAGAATTACTAGTGTATATTTTTATCAGTTTAATTATTATAAACTGTATACGGTGCATGTTAGATCACTTTCCTCGTCCACAGACCATGGACGATTTAAACTGACTGTATTTTGTGTTGTTTGTGATGTTGAAATGTTTAACATATTAAAAATAATGTTAACATAAATATGGTAGTTGAAATTAAATTCTAAATATTCATTTATAATTTGATCAACGAAAATTGGTTAAATAGAAAATAGTTCAAACCAAATGAAAATTGGTTAAATTTATTAACCAATTATTTATTTAAATAAACAGTTGTTGTTTGAAAACCCCACAGGGGTATTGGGATGATATTTGACATACATTAGTCCCAATATTTAGTTGTATATCAATCGATGGATTGACAGTCTGTGATGAGCGTTATTTATTTATTTTAATGCACACACAGTTGTAAATTTCACTTTGGCTGTGAATGGACTGTCTAATGATTACTTATCATTATTGTTGAATACATGCGATGTGTGAAATCCATATAACTAAAATTATATGGTAATTGATCGAGTAGCATTCCGATTCAGAAATAAATAATGGTTTATAATAAATACCGTTTTATAATAAATAATGTTTTATATTAAATAATGTTTTATATTAAATAATGTTATATAATAAATAATGTTTTATAATAAATAATGTTTTATAAAAGATTGTTTTAGAATAAAAAGATCATTTTAGAATAAGATATCATTTTAAAATAAAAATATCATTTTAGAACAAAAAATATAATTTTAGAATAAAAGGACATTTTTAATGTAAATAATGTTAAAGAATCATTTTAATGTAATCGAACATTTTTAATGTAAAAGAATCATTTTAATGTGAAAGAATCATTTTAATGCAATTGAACATTTTTAATGTAAATAATGTTAAAGAATCATTTTAATGTAATCGAACATTTTTAATGTAAATAATGTAAAAGAATCATTTTAATGTAAAAGAATCATTTTAATGTAATCGAACATTTTTAATGTAAATAATGTAAAAGAATCATTTTAATGTAATCGAACATTTTTAATGCAAATAATGTAAAAGAATCATTTTAATGTAATCGAACATTTTTTAGAATCATTTTAATGTAAAAGAATCATTTTAATGTAATCGAACATTTTAATGTAAATAATGTAAAAGAATCATTAAAATGTAATCGAACATTTTTAATGTAAATAATGCATTCGAACATTTTTAACTTAAATAATGAAAAAGAACATTTTTAAAATAAAGAATATTTTAAAATAAAGAATCTTTTAAAACAAAGAATATTTTAAAATAACGAATATTTTAAAATAATATTCTGTGAAGAATAAAATTATGATTTTGATGTCCGACTTTGAATAAATACAAAAATATAAAAATATGAAGTCGGGTTAAGTATATAAACGCCACATTTACCCGAACGGGTTTATCGATCGATTTTATTCATTTTATAATGAATATAAAAAATAAGTGATTTCAAAATTTAATACTTTGAAATTATTATCATTTCAATATGATAAAGATATAGAATATTCAATTTTGATTTAAAATTGAAAATGAAGTTGAAATCGTTTTAAAATAAATTTATAAGCGATTTATAAAATACTTTTTAATTGGGAATCGACGAAATATATATAATATATATATTATATACATTTAGTGGCATGAATAGAACGCGCCGTGCAGCGACCGTTCGCGAATTTCGTCCATTAACTTCAAATTGACATTACAGGAGATCCGACTGTCGGATTCTCCTAAAATTGGAACCGTTGGTTTTGTATCGAAAAGAACTTTCCAATGAATATAAGAGATTTGAAACCAAACGATTGGATTTGGAATTATGTCCAAATCAAATTTGGAAAAGGTCGCTATGGATGCAGTTCGGTGGCCGTTATTGGAAATCGACTGTAAGGCCCTTAATAAAATTATTAAAAATATGGAAAAATTATGTAAAATCATAATAAATGATTTAGAAAGAATTTGAATGAAAAATTCAAATTTTGAAAAGATAATTTTTTTTATCGAAATGAGCTAGTTATTAACTAGAATATTAATCTAGTGTTTTTAAATAAAATGAAATTTGAATTGGGTTTATTGTGAATTGTGTTTTTAACGACATTCATTCTTTAACCCAATTAATAGTGAAAATGTAATTTTTGAATTTATAAATATTTTAATTAAGATTATTAGAGTTTCCATTTTTATTTAGTTATTGGAATAAAATGAAATGTGAATTGGGTTTATTATGAACTGTGTTTTTAACAACATTCGTTCTTTAACCCAATTATCAGTGAAAAATATAACCTAGAATTTATAAATCTTTTATTAAGATTTAAATGGAAATTTTCCAAAGAAAAGGTTCATTTCCAATATAATATATTAAAATGGAATTGAATGGAATTCGATTCGGTAATATTCGAGATGAGCCTCTGTGAATAAAGACTGTTACTATACATGGAATTTAAAAGGCGTTGCCGCTATTACATTTAATTTACTAGTCTGACACAGAAATTTATATCGATTATATAATGTTGTGATTTCCGTGTAGATTCCATTTTGATGGAAGATGATTTCGGATTTCGGGTTTATCATGAACAATGTTTTTAACGCAGTTAAAGACAAGATTAATTTCTTAAACTTGAATAATCATTAAGTAATGATTTTTGACATTAAAACTAAACTAGAGTTTTAATGAATCTTTAATTAGATTAAAATGCGAAGGAGATAATTAAATTAATCTAATTCTTGAAATGATCGAGAATGGAGTACCACTAGTTTTACTCCAGGCAATTGTAAAATCTTTAATCGGATTTGAATGTGAAATGGTAATTAATTTTACCAATAACACAGTGGCTATTAAATATGGTGTGCTGCTAGTTTTGCCCCATGAGATGAATAGGTTAGGGGATAATAAAAATAAATAAATGATTACTTCGGTAAGGTTCGATAATCCCGACTAGTTGATTGTGACGAAAAGGAATTTCGCTCGGTCCGAACCAGTCGCTAAACCGAACCAGACCGTTCGAAACGCCCTATCGTTTGAGAACATGACAAAATAGAACGCATACAAAAGAACATTTCACTGTATATCACAACAATGCATCAGATTACAAGAATATACAGAGTATAAATGAATATTACACAGAAATACCAGAGATTTAAATTACATTTAAATACATAGCAGCGGAAAATAATACAATACACAACTAGAAGAGATATACGGATACAAAGCTTTCCGGATATCGTTCCAGCTGTAAACCAGGATCCTATGAATATAAATCTGCAAAACCAAAACTACTAGCTGCACGTGTCAAAATAAGGGCACCCAGAGTTTAGGTTAAAACAATAAACTCCAGGTCAGTCATATGACTGGTGTGAGAACTAAAACAGTTATAAATCTTTATTATAAAGTTCGGTAAATCAAGGGACCACGCCGTATAACACGGAACGGGTTTCCTCCCAAGAATACCAGTGCATAAAACAACAGCGCAATGCTAAATAAAGAAAATGAAGCTGTTATAAGACCCAGTTCCCATCACACAATGCAACGCAAGCCGGAGGATAGGGTTTTTACCTTATAATAGCCAAGAATGCTTGATACATTGAAAAACAAATCATTTGATACTATTATAAGTGCATAGTGTATAAAACAACTTCAAATCATAAGTATCAATCATAGGCGGCATAAGCGCCCCATCCCACTATGTCGCCATACTAGGCTCTACAAATAAAACCGCAAATGTCACGTATTTGGAAATTGGGTTTCCATCTATGAACCGAGGCAAAAGATAGTCCTCAACCGATTCGAGACGCTCTAGCCCGTGTCTTAGGCAAGTACTCAGTCAAGCCTTTGGATCGTCAGGGCCGGTCCACCGATGTGGATTAAAATTCCTGAACACTGCGTTTCCCCGCCCTTTGGGGCGTAAGTGAGCCAACGAATGACTCCATCGGACCCGGATCGTCCGATCAAACCGAGGCGCCTCGCAACAGCAACAACCACATAAGTCAAACTCGTCAGGGCGTGTAAAACCACTGACGCCACTTCTAACTAGAAAGAAACGCATGCCCTCCCTGAGGTCCGTCTCCCGTTTTTGGTTCATACCGGGTGTGAAACTCGCGAAGTAAACGTTACACAAAGCTACGCCACAAAGGCCATGCTTCGATCATCAACCACAAGACTTTGCTTTTCAACAGAAGCCTTGATCATTCGCCACTTAGGCATGCCACACCGGCAGTTCACTCTATGCGTTTGATATCCATCAGTATATAACCTCTGAGCTCGTACGTCTCAGAGAAGGGCGTTAAGCAAGAGAATAAATTCTCCGCCGCCAAACAAATATATATTTAATAGAAATCAATCACACAAACTAAAATCCAATGTCAGACACACAGTCCATTTACAAGTCCGTTCTGGGTCTGAACGAAACCGGAGGCACCTAGTACCCCGCATATCCATCGATCTCCAAATACGTCTGGACGATCACCAACTGTTTCCATCTTCATGGGTGTACAACCCAATCAAGATCATCAGTAATCACCCAAACGATGTGAAGACTTCCGGTCTTCAACCGCCGTCTTCATCTTCGACTTATCGTCGTATCAGTTATTCAGAATGGGATAAACTCGGTCTTTCCGAATAACTCGCGTATATTTTAAATAAGTGTTACACAAACACAACATACGCCTCATTCCAATTCATCAGTCACTAACCGTAAATTAATCAAGAGAATAATTTCCCAAATTTTAACCCCGAAGGCCGAAACCAACATCAGATCAATATCCAGAAAACCATTCTGCTTGGCTAACCGACAGTTAGTTTCTAAATTTCACATTCATAGGGAAAGGTTCCCATTAATTTTATCAAAGATAAATTCCTTGAATTTATCCTTTAACCTTCTTTTGAATTTTGATTCAACTAGTCGGGATTAACGAACGTTAACGAAGTAATCATTTGTTTTAATTTCCCAACCCCGACCTATTCATCCCATGAAGTAAAACTGGTAATACTTCATATCTAACACCACGGTGTTATCGGTAAATTCAATTACCATTTCACGTTCAAATCTAATTAAAGATTTAACTATCGCCTGGAGCAAAACTGGTGATACTCCATTCTCGATCTTTTCAATCTAATTAAGGATTTATTAAAACTCCATTTAGTTTTAATCTGTGACTGGGTTAAAGAATCAGTGTCATTTGAAACACGGTTCACGATAAACCCAAAATCACATTCCATTAATTATCGGGTTAAAGAACGAGTGTTATTTAAAACACTGCTCACGATAAACCCAAAAATCAATTCGAATTCAATTCCAATTAAATATTATTTAATTGGTACACTTCATTAAATCTAAATAAAAGATTTAATCTTTTCTCAACTGGGTTCAAGCACAGTGTTAATGAAGACACCATTCACGACAAACCCAAATCACATTTGATATTAAATACAAGGCTCTGAATAGAAAATATACCGGCTTATATTCAATATCAAATTCTACGACGAACAAATATCGTATTGGAAATAACGATATAAATATATATCTTTCAAATTTCCATAACAACATCCGTATAATCACGAAATCCAACATCGAAATATTCCGAAGACAATTTCGATTCAAATCCATTCCAATGCAATCATTGGAAATTCTGGTTATTTTCAAAACCATTTCAAATTCAATTTATTTATTTTAAAAATAAATAGGATTATAATTCTAGTTCAAAACTAGTTCATTTCGATAAAAATCTATTTTTATCTTTTCAAATATGGAGTTTTTCATCCTAATTTTCCCCTAATCATTTCTTATGATTTTACACAAATTATTACTATTTTTAATAATTTTATCAAGGCCCGTACAGTCGATTTCCATCAACGGCCATCGAACTGCACTTACAGCGACCTTTTCCCAATTTGATTTGGACATATCTCCAAATCCATCCGTTAGATTTCAAATTTCTAATATTCGTTTGAAAGCTCTTTTCGATACGAACCCAACGGTTCCAGTTTTAGGAGAATCTGACGGTCGGATCTCCCGTAATGTCCGTTTGAAATAAATGGTCGAAATTCACGAACTGCCGCGGCGCATTCTATTCAGGCCATTATATATTATATATAATATATATTTCGTCGATTTCTATTTAAAACGAATTATATAGATAGTTTTAAATTCGTTTCAAAAGCAATTTCAACTTCCATTTCAATCCAAAGCACAAATGAATTCTTCTTTATAAATTCGTTTTAAAATTCATTTCTATTCAATTCAAATTTCAATTCGCTTTCAATTCAATTTGAATTCGTTTTCAATTCAATTCAATTTCAAAGTCGTTTTCTATTCGATTCAATTCAAATTGGCTTTCTATTCGATTCAATTCAAATTGGTTTTCTATTCGATTCAATTCAAATTGGTTTTCTATTCGATTCAATTCAAATTGGTTTTCTATTCGATTCAATTCAAATTGGTTTTCTATTTGATTCAAATTCATTATATATTCAATTGAAATAAAATTCGTTTTCTATTCAATTAATTTTGAAATCGTTTTCAATTCAATTCATTTCGAAATCGTTTTCTATTCGATTCATTTCAAAATGAATAAAATTGATATAAATATCGTTCACGTCAATATGGCGTCAATCTAATCAACACGGCTTCATATATTTCTATTTTCAAATATTCTATTCCAAATATTTCTTTTTCAAAATTGCTGTTATTATCAAAATATTTCGTTCAACACATGACAAATCTCAACGGATGAGTACTGTCAACACATGAACCTTTATTTTATAATATTCTTTATTTTCTAAATTGGAATGAGGCCCAATCAATCACCATATAATATTAATTATATGGATTTTCATACATCACACGTATATAATAGCATTGAAAAATAATCAACCATCAACCAAAGTGCACTACACTGTATAAGCATCAAATATAGATATCTAACGCTTATAACAGCCTGTCAATCAATCGATCGACATATTTAATCAATCAGGATGAGTGAACTTCAAATTTCATCCCAACACCCGTGTGGGGTTTCAAACAATCAAACACATATTTTATTTGTGCAGTTGGGCGATGTGTAAAATTTATCGTCCCAATCAATGTCCTTCAAATAGGTGTACATAAACAAACCGTCCGGTTTGTAAATGAATATTTATTTATTCACATTCACGTTAAAAAATTATATTTTTTACGATCAAACTATTTTATTCAACCTATGAATATTCTATTCGGTTCATTTATTAAATAAAATGTTATCTTAATTTTTCTAACTTATTTTAGAAAATTTCGACGGCATAACGGCACGATACTAGAAACGGGACAAGGCCTAGCCTTATCCCCAGTCTAGTGAAGGCCCGTGCCATTCACACATCAATCAAATCAATTTCATTTCACCAAACAATTCAATTTCAATCAAATAATCTAACTAATTTTTGCAATCAAACAAACAAGTCCATGGTCTGTGGACGATTGTGTCGGGTGCTACTAAGCACCGTCTGCATCCTAGTATATATATATAACTAGAAAAAGAAATTGAAGAGTGAGAAATTCTCACCGAAAGCTATCCCAACTTCACGACACTCCTATTGTAGAGATCTTCGTCGTTCTCACCTTTTCGTCCTCTTCGTTGCCCGTAGCCACTACATATGTAAAAATCGAATTTTTACTATGCTATTCAATATATAAAAATCGAATTTTTACTTCGCTATTATGTAGATAAAAATTCTATTTTTATCACGCTATTATGTAGATAAAAATTCTATTTTTATCACGCTATTCAATATATAAAAATCGAATTTTTACTTCGCTATTCAATATATAAAAATCGATTTTTTTTTTTACAATCACGCTATATGGATAAAAATTCTATTTTTCTATTATAAAGATTTCGCCCTTTTCTATTTTAAAAATCTAATCTTTTCTATAAATAAAAATCCTATCTTTTCCTTTATAAAAATTATAACTTAACTAATTTAAAAATCCTAACTTTCCAATCAAAACATATACAAAAACCGATTTTCTCTGTTTGCTAATCATATATAAAATAAATAAATAAATTAAATTAAAACAAATAAAAACATACTGTTTTTTTTTAGCAAAGAAAAAGGGAGAAAAGGAACGACCGCGACTGGAGGGGGAGGAGGACTTGCGGCAGAAGGAGGGGAGGGGGTCGCGGCACCTGGGGAGGGCGAGGTGGACGTGGCGGCGATCGGCAGGTTAGGGGGGCCACGGTGGGGGTCCTTGCGTCGGTCTCGGGTTAGATAGAGGGAGAACGAGAATCGAGAGAGGGGGGAGGGATCGATGTTGGCTGGAGGTGCGGCGGAGGAAGGCGTGGGCGACGATGGTGGCGGGCGCGACAAGGGTTTCCCCCTTTTCAGCGGTTTTTTTTTCTTTTGAAATGAATTTCAACGGTGTGGGGGGCCTGAGAGATAAGGGAGAGGAAAGGTTTTTTATTTATTTATTTATTATTTAATTATCCCCCAAAAAGCAACTTTTATTTTCGACCTCTAAACGAGGCCCACCGCCTGTCGTCCATAGCGTATTACCCCCATTCCGAACACAATGGGATACGTATCGCAAGCTGATTCGATCGTTACAATCAGTTTCCGTTGAAATCAACATATAACTCTATATGTTGAATTTGAACGCACATTTCAATTTACTGGGGTCACATACTAACTCGAAAAATCCCCGAAAAATATTTTCTAGCTTCATATTGACGATACGGTCCTAACAAAACTAGTTTCGTCGAATTCCGAGACCGTTTGAAAAATGGCCAATTTCCAGTCGATTAAAATCAACTGAAATTGGTCAAACGCGTTCTCCTTCGCCACGCTCACATATTGATTCGAAAAATTATGAAATTTGGAATCTAGCAATAATTTGACATCACGGACCCAACAAAACTGGTTTCGTCGAAATCCGAGATCGTTTGCAAAATTTCCATTTTGAAGGGCCTGAATTCCATAGCGACTATTCAGAATTTTCAACTGGATATATATTTTGATTCCCGCTATGAAATTTTGATTTTTCGGATTCATTGGAAAGATAACATCAATTAGATTCCATTATTTTTGGTTTCACTAAAATCCGGATTGTTTTGCACCCGGTATATTCAATTGAAGTTTGAAATCGAATTATCGAACTACCGCGCCATTTTCAATTCTATTTATAATTATATATAATATTTATATTCAAACGACGACGTATATAAATATATACGTTTGAATTCTATTCAAAAGAAATTTTCTCGTCGATATTATTTAAAATAATTCATTTTAAATAATCAAAATTCGCTAAAATTGCCAAAATAAAAATTTTAAACTGGCCCAGATTTTCGGGTTGTTACAATCTCCCCCACTTAAAACTTTTCGTCCCCGAAAAGGAACAAAGTCGAAAGTGGTTTGATTAATCAACTCTACGTGCGATCTGGCTTCCATTCTCCAACTTTTCAGTTTCTGAGAAATTTCAAATTCTTCAAAAATTTGGCTAACACCCTAAATTTTCGAAAAATTTCGCCATAACATCCCGTGCACCGGGAGCCACGGGAAAATCCCGAAATTGCCATATAGGCCTTCTGATCTAAAAAAGAAAAAGAAAAAGCCAAGCGGCTAGCCAATAGGCTCATAAAATCATCATCACCCAAACAAAACAGTAAATTATGTAGTAAACATGTACCTATTTGTCGGGCAAACAAATTTTATTCTCTGCTCTAGCCTCCTTGCTATGACCTGTTCAATGTAAGTACATGTATATGCAAGCAAATGCGGCTAATTTTCAATACAATTCAATATTTGATACAATTAGGCGTAAGGGTTCAAAATTATCAAACAATTAAACAAACAACACAAACATCAATCAATTAGTGGATTAACGTTTCAAATTCATAATTTTGATATACAGTCAAAAATCAGATTTTTGATGCCAATTCACAACAATAAGCCCTATCTAATTTTGGTTCTCACACCAGTCAATAGGAAGTATATAGAAATCTCACTTTCGTTACTCGAAAATAAATATTGGCGACGGTGCCCCATCACCAGAATTATCCCCGGGTAACTAGAGTATGATTCTATAACTATCCAGTATATTAAAACTTTGAATACACGTTTGCAAGACATATATGCAAAATCTTTATATACTGGACTGTCCTAATCAATATAAAATAAATATTCCAAATACGTATACAACGATTTAAATTTTCAAAACAAAAATTGTTTTCACTTTAAAAATATACTCTTCACACTCGTTCTAGGATACTACTGATCCCATCTCTAACGAGTCATTCCCATTGGATATTACTAATCCAGTTTCTGATGAATTCTTTCATATGGTTCTAATGTGCCTTGTTCTCCGAGCTTTGTAAACCAAAGCTCTGATACCAACTGTGACGAAAAGGAATTTCGCTCGGTCCGAACAAGTCGCTAAACCGAACCAGACCGTTCGAAACGCCCTATCGTTTGAGAACATGACAAAATAGAACGCATACAAAAGAACATTTCACTGTATATCACAACAATGCATCAGATTACAAGAATATACAGAGTATAAATGAATATTACACAGAAATACCAGAGATTTAAATTACATTTAAATACATAGCAGCGGAAAATAATACAATACACAACTAGAAGAGATATACGGATACAAAGCTTTCCGGATATCGTTCCAGCTGTAAACCAGGATCCTGTGAATATAAATCTGCAAAACCAAAACTACTAGCTGCCCGTGTCAAAATAAGGGCACCCAGAGTTTAGGTTAAAACAATAAACTCCAGGTCATTCATGTGACTGGTGTGAGAACTAAAACAGTTATAAATCTTTATTATAAAGTTCGGTAAATCAAGGGACCACGCCGTATAATAAGGAACGGGTTTCCTCCCAAGAATACCAGTGCATAAAACAACAGCGCAATGCTAAATAAAGAAAATGAAGCTGTTATAAGACCCAGTTCCCATCATACAATGCAACGCAAGCCGGAGGATAGGGTTTTTACCTTATAATAGCCAAGAATGCTTGATACGTTGAAAAAACAAATCATTTTATACTATTATAAGTGCATAGTGTATAAAACAACTTCAAATCATAAGTATCAATCATAGGCGGCATAAGCGCCCCATCCCACTATGTCGCCATACTAGGTTCTACAAATAAAACCGCAAATGTCACGTATTTGGAAATTGGGTTTCCATCTATGAACCGAGGCAAAAGATAGTCCTCAACCGATTCGAGACGCTCTAGCCCGTGTCTCAGGCAAGTACTCAGTCAAGCCTTTGGATCGTCAGGGCCGGTCCACCGATGTGGATTAAAATTCCTGAACACTGCGTTTCCCCGCCCTTTGGGGCGTAAGTGAGCCAACGAATGACTCCATCGGACCCGGATCGTCCGATCAAACCGAGGCGCCTCGCAACAGCAACAACCACATAAGTCAAACTCGTCATGGCGTGTAAAACCACTGACACCACTTCTAACTAGAAAGAAACACATGCCCTCCCTGAGGCCCGTCTCCCGTTTTTGGTTCATACCGGGTGTGAAACTCGCGAAGTAAACGTTACACAAAGCTACGCCACAAAGGCCGTGCTTCGATCATCAACCACAAGACTTTGCTTTTCAACAGAAGCCTTGATCATTCGCCACTTAGGCATGCCACACCGGCAGTTCACTCTATGCGTTTGATATCCATCAGTATATAACCTCTGAGCTCGTACGTCTCAGAGAAGGGCGTTAAGCAAGAGAATAAATTCTCCGCCGCCAAACAGATATATATTTAATAGAAATCAATCACACAAACTAAAATCCAATGTCAGACACACAGTCCATTTACAAGTCCGTTCTGGGTCTGAACGAAACCGGAGGCACCTAGTACCCCGCATATCCATCGATCTCCAAATACGTCTGGACGATCACCAACTGTTTCCATCTTCTTGGGTGTACAACCCAATCAAGATCATCAGTAATCACCCAAACGATGTGAAGACTTCCGGTCTTCAACCGCCGTCTTCATCTTCGATTTATCGTCGTATCAGTTATTCAGAATGGGATAAACCCGGTCTTTCCGAATAACTCGCGTATATTTTAAATAAGTGTTACAGAAACACAACATACGCCTCATTCCAATTCATCAGTCACTAACCGTAAATTAATCAAGAGAATAATTTCCCAAATTTTAACCCCGAAGGCCGAAACCAACATCAGATCAATATCCAGAAAACCATTCTGCTTGGCTAACCGACAGTTAGTTTCTAAATTTCACATTCATAGGGAAAGGTTCCCATTAATTTTATCAAAGATAAATTCCTTGAATTTATCCTTTAACCTTCTTTTGAATTTTGATTCAACTAGTCGGGATTAACGAACCTTAACGAAGTAATCATTTGTTTTAATTTCCCAACCCCGACCTATTTATCCCATGAAGTAAAACTGGTAATACTTCATATCTAACACCACGGTGTTATCGGTAAATTCAATTACCATTTCACGTTCAAATCTAATTAAAGATTTAACTATCGCCTGGAGCAAAACTGGAGATACTCCATTCTCGATCTTTTCAATCCAATTAAGGATTTATTAAAACTCCATTTAGTTTTAATCTGTGACTGGGTTAAAGAATCAGTGTCATTTGAAACACGGTTCACGATAAACCCAAAATCACATTCCATTAATTATCGGGTTAAAGAACGAGTGTTATTTAAAACACTGCTCACGATAAACCCAAAAATCAATTCGAATTCAATTCCAATTAAATATTATTTAATTGGTACACTTCATTAAATCTAAATAAAAGATTTAATCTTTTCTCAACTGGGTTCAAGCACAGTGTTAATGAAGACACCATTCACGACAAACCCAAATCACATTTGATATTAAATACAAGGCTCTGAATAGAAAATATACCGGCTTATATTCAATATCAAATTCTACGACGAACAAATATCGTATTGGAAATAACGATATAAATATATATCTTTCAAATTTCCATAACAACATCCGTATAATCATGAAATCCAACATCGAAATATTTCGAAGACAATTTCGATTCAAGTCCATTCCAATGCAATCATTGGAAATTCAGGTTATTTTCAAAACCATTTCAAATTCAATTTATTTATTTTAAAAATAAATAGGATTATAATTCTAGTTCAAAACTAGTTCATTTCGATAAAAACCTATTTTTATCTTTTCAAATATGGAGTTTTTCATCCCAATTTTTCCCTAATCATTTCTTATGATTTTACACAAATTATTACTATTTTTAATAATTTTATCAAGGCCCGTACAGTCGATTTCCATCAACGGCCATCGAACTGCACTTACAGCGACCTTTTCCCAATTTGATTTGGACGTATCTCCAAATCCAACCGTTAGATTTCAAATTTCTAATATTCGTTAGAAAGCTCTTTTCGATACGAACCCAACGGTTCCGGTTTTAGGAGAATCTGACGGTCGAATCTCCCGTAATGTCCATTTGAAATATATGGTCGAAATTCACGAACTGCCGCGGCGCGTTCTATTCAGGCCATTATATTATATATATAATATATATTTCATCGATTTCTATTTAAAATGAATTATATAGATAGTTTTAAATTCGTTTCAAAAGCAATTTCAACTTCCATTTCAATCCAAAGCACAAATGAATTCTTCTTTATAAATTCGTTTTAAAATTCATTTCTATTCAATTCAAATTTGAATTCGCTTTCAATTCAATTTGAATTCGTTTTCAATTCAATTCAATTTCAAAGTCGTTTTCTATTCGATTCAATTCAAATTGGCTTTCTATTCGATTAAATTCAAATTGGTTTTCTATTTGATTTAATTCAAATTGGTTTTCTATTCGATTCAATTCAAATTGGTTTTCTATTCAATTCAATTCAAATTGGTTTTCTATTTGATTCAAATTCGTTATATATTCAATTGAAATAAAATTCGTTTTCTATTCAATTCATTTCGAAATCGTTTTCAATTCAATTCATTTCGAAATCGTTTTCTATTCGATTCATTTCAAAATGAATAAAATCGATATAAATATCGTTCACGTCAAAATGGCGTCAATCTAATCAACACGGCTTCATATATTTCTATTTTCAAATATTCTATTTCAAATATTTCTTTTTCAAAATAGCTGTTATTATCAAAATATTTCGTTCAGCACATGATTAATCTCAACGGATGAGTTCTGTCAACACATGAACCTTTATTTTATAATATTCTTTATTTTCTAAATTGGAATGAGGCCCAATCAATCACCATATAATATTAATTATATGGATTTTCATACATCACACGTATATAATAGCATTGAAAAATAATCAACCATCAACCAAAGTGCACTACACTGTATAAGCATCAAATATAGATATCTAACGCTTATAACAGCCTGTCAATCAATCGATCGACATATTTAATCAATCAGGATGAGTGAACTTCAAATTTCATCCCAACACCCGTGTGGGGTTTCAAACAATCAAACACATATTTTATTTGTGCAGTTGGGCGATGTGTAAAATTTATCGTCCCAATCAATGTCCTTCAAATATGTGTACATAAACAAACCGTCCGGTTTGTAAATGAATATTTATTTATTCACATTCACGTTAAAAAATTATATTTTTAACGATCAAACTATTTTATTCAACCTATGAATATTCTATTCGGTTCATTTATTAAATAAAATGTTATCTTTATTTTTCTAACTTATTTTAGAAAATTTCGACGGCATAACGGCACGATACTAGAAACGGGACAAGGCCTAGCCTTATCCCCGGTCTAGTGAAGGCCCACGCCATTCACACATCAATCAAATCAATTTCATTTCATCAAACAATTCAATTTCAATCAAATAATCTAACTAATTTTTGCAATCAAACAAACAAGTCCATGGTCTGTGGACGATTGTGTCGGGTGCTACTAAGCAGCGTCTGCATCCTAGTATATATATATATAACTAGAAAAAGAAATTGAAGAGTGAGAAATTCTCATCGAAAGCTATCCCAACATCATGACACTCCTATTGTAGAGATCTTCGTCGTTCTCGCCTTTTCGTCCTCTTCGTTGCCCGTAGCCACTACATATGTAAAAATCGAATTTTTACTTCGCTACTATGTAGATAAAAATTCTATTTTTATCACGCTATTATGTAGATAAAAATTCTATTTTTATCATGCTATTCAATATATAAAAATCGAATTTTTACTTCGCTATTCAATATATAAAAATCGATTTTTTTTTTTACAATCACGCTATATGGATAAAAATTCTATTTTTCTATTATAAAGATTTCGCCCTTTTCTATTTTAAAAATCTAATATTTTCTATAAATAAAAATCCTATCTTTTCCTTTATAAAAATTCTAACTTAACTAATTTAAAAATCCTAACTTTCCAATCAAAACATATACAAAAACCGATTTTCTCTGTTTGCTAATCATATATAAAAGAAATAAATAAATTAAAACAAATAAAAACTTACTGTTATTTTTCAGCAAAGAAAAAGGGGGAAAAGGAACGGCCACGACTGGAGGGGGAGGAGGACTTGCGGCAGAAGGATGGGAGGGGGCCGCGACACCTGGGGAGGGCGAGGTGGACGTGGCGGCGATCGGCAGGTTAGGGGGGCCACGGTGTGGGTCCTTGCGTCGGTCTAGGGTTAGATAGAGGGAGAACGAGAATCGAGAGAGGAGGAAGAGAGGGGGGAGGGATCGACGTTGGCTGGAGGTGTAGCGGAGGAGGGCGTGGGCGACGATGGTGGCGGGCGCGACAAGGGTTTCCCCCTTTTCAGCGGTTTTTTTCTTTTGAAATGAATTTCAACGGTGTGGGGGGCCTGAGAGGTAAGGGAGAGGAAAGCTTATTTATTTATTTATTATTTAATTATCCCCCAAAAAGCAACTTTTATTTTCGACCTCTAAACGAGGCCCACCGCCTGTCGTCCATAGCGTATTACCCCCATTCCGAACACAATGGGATACGTATCGCAAGCTGATTCGATCGTTACAATCAGTTTCCGTTGAAATCAACATATAACTCTATATGTTGAATTTGAACGCACATTTCAATTTACTGGGGTCACATACTAACTCGAAAAATCCCCGAAAAATATTTTCTAGCTTCGTATTGACGATACGGTCCTAACAAAACTAGTTTCGTCGAATTCCGAGACCGTTTGAAAAATGGCCAATTTCCAGTCGATTAAAATCAACTGAAATTGGTCAAACGCGTTCTCCTTCGCCACGCTCACATATTGATTCGAAAAATTATGAAATTTGGAATCTAGCAATAATTTGACATCACGGACCCAACAAAACTGGTTTCGTCGAAATCCGAGATCGTTTGCAAAATTTCCATTTTTAAGGGCCTGAATTCCATAGCGACTATTCAGAATTTCAACTGGATATGTCTTTTGATTCCCGCTATGAAATTTTGATTTTTCGGATTCATTGGAAAGATAGCATCAATTAGATTCCATTATTTTTGGTTTCACTAAAATCCGGATTGTTTTGCACCCGGTATATTCAATTGAAGTTTGAAATCGAATTATCGAACTACCGCGCCATTTTCAATTCTATTTATAATTATATATAATATTTAAATTCAAATGACAACGTATATAAATATATACGTTCGAATTCTATTCAAAAGAAATTTTCTCGTCGATATTATTTAAAATAATTCATTTTAAATAATCAAAATTCGCTAAAATTGCCAAAATAAAAATTTTAAACTGGCCCAGATTTTCGGGTTGTTACATTAATAAAAATCTTTTGAATGATATTCAAAAGAAGATTAAAGAATAAATTTAAAAGAATTTATCTTTGATAAAATTAATGGGAACCTTTCCCTAATAATGTGAATATTTTATTAAATGAATATTCTGAATTGGAATGAGGCGTATGATTGTTTTTATAGCACTTGATTATAAAATATGCAAATTATTCGGAAAGACCGAGTTTAACCCATTCTGAATAATTAATACGGCGATCGAGAGTCAAAGATGAAGACGGTGGTTGAAGACCGGAGTTCTTCACATTGTTTAGATGATTACTGATGTCTTGATTGGGCTGTACACCCAAGGCAAGGTAATAAGTGGTGATCGTCCAAACGTACTTGGAGATCGACCGGATATGCGAGGGCCTCTCTCCTGTATTGGACATATGGGACAAGGAATAAGATGCCTCTGTTTTCGTTCAGACCCAGAACGGACTTGTAAATGGATGGTATGTTTGACGTTGTATTCCTTTATGCTATATTCGTTGATCCCTGCTAAATATATATAAGTTTGCTGGCGGAGAATTTATTCTCTTTCTTTACACCAATCTTTGAGACGTACGAGCTTAGAGGTTATATATTGGCAGAAATCAATGGTACGGTATGGACTGACAATGTGGCATGCTAAGATGCAAATGATCAAGTGTAACAACCCGCAAATTCTGAACCAATTTAAATTTTTTATTTTAGAAATTTTAATGGAAATTTAATAGTTAAAATAATTTATTTTAAATAATAACGACCAAAAAATTATTTAAATTGAAGTTAGAATGAATAATTTTATTATAATTATAAAAGGGAGTTAGATATAGCACGGTAGTTTGAAAATTTGAATATGAACTTTGACTGACGGAACAGGATGCAAAACTAATCGGATTTTAGTGAAACCAAAAATATTAGAATCTATTTAAAAATATCTTTCCAACGAATTTGAAAAATTGAAATTTCATAGCGGGAATCAAAAGTTATGTCCAGTTTAAAATTCAGAATAGTCGTTATAGAATTTATGTATATATGTTTTAATATTAAAAGAAGCCATTTTTTCAAACGACCCCTGTTTTTGATGAAACCACTTTTGTAGGAACCAGAATGTCAAATTATTGCTAGGATTCAATTTTCATAATTTTTCGAACTAATATGTGAGCGTGACAAAGGAAAATGTTTTTTGTCAGTTTCAGTCAAATTTAATCGACTTGAAAATGGCCATTTTTCAAACGGTCTCGAAGTTTGATGAAATTAGTTTCGTTAGAACCGTATCATCAAAACATAGCAAGAAATAATTTTTCTGGAATTTTTAGAGGTCGTATGTGGCCCCGGTAAATTAAAATGTACGATCAAATTAAACAAATAAATGATTTAAAAATTAAATTAAATAAAACAGGCTGAAGACGTTCGTTTGTGCTGACGAGACCTAGCCCACTGCGTCCAGAACGTGGGTATTTTCCGGTGGAAACTCTGGTTGGGCTAAAATTGAAGCTGTTAAGGTCTTATGGGCTAAAATCAATAAATTAGAAAATATAATATTATTTTATTATAAATATAAGCATAAACTCAAAACCCTAATCTCAAAACCTGAAGAGCCAGCTGCCACCAAATCTAATCAATGGCTGAAACCCTTCCATTTTCTTCCCTTAATCGCAACCAGTCCCTTTCAAAATAGAACTTGAATCCAATACAAACATTGTCGAGATTTTTGAGGTCTTCGATTCTATAAGGTGGTGTTGATATCTCGGTCAACGGAGAGGTGGATTTCTGGCCAGGACGTGTGGGGTTTCGGGGCCGCCGTGAGGAGTCAATACTGGTGCGAGTTGCACCATAGGAGGGGCGACAGTAGGGGATGCCATGAGCTTCGAGGTGACGACCTCCGATCGATGGTCAGCAGCTGTGGGTGGTGCGCCGTTCAACCTTGGTTGTGCGTGATTGGGTCTAACGAGTTGGAGTGGCTTTAGAAAGAAGATGGATTAATTGGGAGGTTAAGAGATGTAATTAATTATATTTAATTATAATTAGTTAATTAATTAATGTATTAGTGTAAAATCTTGTGTAACTCTTTCGTACGAGATCAGAATCGAACGAAACAACTTGCATTGGAATCGTGAAAGTGAACTCTACACAATAGAACAGAGCAGATCTGAAAAGGAGTGCATTAAAATTTCAGACAAAAATCGATGTGAGATTTCTTCTGTTTATTTTATTAATTAATTATCTAATTTATTTGTTATATGACGATTGAATGTGTATGATTCCGATTTATTATGTGATGATATTGTGGATGATTTATTTGTTTGTGGGTGATGTATAAACACAGATCTGTATGTGTTCAATAAAAATAACCATATTGTTTAGTTTTTGGTTTGGATTAAAATTTCCCTTTTGAAAAAAAAACATTATTTTGATTATTTTTGTTGAATCGAACTAGATCGTCAATTCAACATTAAAAACATTATTTTGATTATTTTTGTTGAATTGGATTATATTGTCAATTCAACATTGAAACATTATTTTGATTTTTTTTCTTTTTGTTGAATTGGTTTAGGTTGTCAATTCAACATTGAAACATTATTTTGAACATTTTTGTTGAATTGCATTAGATTGGCCACTCAACATAAAAACATTATTTTGATCATTTTATTGCATTAGATTTTCAATTCAATATAAAAACATTATTTGGATTATTTTATTTAATTGAAATAGAGTTGCCAATTCAATGTAAAACATTACTTTATCATTTTTTTTAATTTTAATTAAAATAGAATTGTCAATTCCATCTAAAACATTATTTCACCATTTTTATTTAATTGAAATAGAATTGTAAATTCAATGTAAAATATTATTTTGTCATTTTATTAGATTTAATAGAATGATCAATACAATTGTGAACATGTCATTGAATTGAGATAGAAATATAAATATATATTGAAAAAAATAAAGATGGTTCTTTTATTTGCATTCTTTTATGCAAATATACATAGAAATAAAAAATGTTCTTTTATTTGCATTCTTTTATGCAAATATACCTAAAAATATAAAATGATCTTTTATTTGTATTCTTTTATGCAAATATATATAGAAATATAAAATGATCTTTTATTTGCATTCTTTTATGCAAATATACACAGAAATAAAAATGTTCTTTTATTTGCATCCTTCTATGCAAATATGCATAGAAAATATAAAAAAAAGTTCCTTTATTTATATTAGAAGTAAAACTATATTTTTATTTGCAATTTTAGATGCAAACAAACATTAGAGTTAAAATTACATTTTTGCAATTATAAATGCAAATAAAAACACTAGAATGAATATGACATTTTTTTATTTTGTATTTTAGATAGAAATAAAAATATGATTTAAAGAGTTACATTTTTTGTTTGTAAATTTAGTTGCAAAGAAAGCATAAAAAAAAGGGATTATAATTTTTATTTAGATGCAAATAAACATCGTAGGTAAAAGATTATATTTTTATTTGCATTCTTTGATGCAAATAAACACCGTATTTAAAAGTCGGATTTTTATTTGCATTCTTTGATACAAATAAACATAGCGTTTAAAGGTTGAATTTTTATTTGCATTCTTTGATGCAAATAAACATCGTATTTAAAAGTTTTATTTTTATTTGCATTCTTTGATGCAAATAAACCATCGTATTAAAAGTTGAATTTGTATTTGCATTCTTTAATGCAAATAAAATATTGAAATTAAAAGCTGCATATTTATTTGCGTTCTTTGATGCAAATAAAATATTGAATTAGAAATTGCATTTTATTTGCAAATTTAGATGCAAATAAAACCTTGAATTAGAAAGTTACATTTTTATTTGCATTCTTTGATGCAAATAAAACATAAGATTAAAAGTTGTATTTTTATTTGCATTCTTTGATGCAAATAAATCATAAATTAAAATAGTGAAAATTAGCCATACATCCCTAAAACGAAACTTAATTAGGCTCACATCCGGTCTAACTTTTCATGTAAATTAGGTCCCTATTTTTCAAAAACATATAAAAAAATATAAAAAAATCACGAAAATTCATTATTAAATAAAACATGTTCACGCCAAAAAATCAGGTGGAAAAACAATCAATAAACAAGTCAAAATAAAAAGTTACACAAAACAGCGGAATATGAAGTAAAATGCAAGAAAACAAGCACATATCTCAAATATTTGCATACATGTATGCACATATTGACATGCCCTCTGCCTTTCAACGCATTACTCCATACAAGTATGCAGCTATTCTGAATAGCAGCATATTTGTATGCAAATATTCAGCACGTTTGCGTTTTTTTTTTTTTTGCATGTGTATTTAAATAGTTGCATACATGTATGTAACTATTAGTAATAGTTACATACATGTATGCAATTTTTTTTTATTTGCGTGGACTGAGGGGAATATTTCCAGATTTTAGAATTTTTTTTATGCAAGAGCGCGTTTTTTTTGTGAAAAAATGGAAAGGGCGAAGTGGAAGGAGGTGGAAGGGACAAAAATTATAAGGCGGCAGCTCAAAAAGAGGGGGCGGAAACGAAAGGGAAACTTTGTCCCTTTTTTTTATTTCGCCTTTTCTTTATTTTTTTTAAATAAAGCAATACAATGTAAAAAGAAAATCTCTAAAATCTGGAAATATTAACAGAAGTTCACGAAATTAAAAAAAAACTTGCACACATGTATGCAACTATTTGAAATACTTGCACACATGTATGCAAGTAATGCATGTAAAAATATGAAGCGAAAAGTTTGCTCGAAGATTGTTACACACTTGTATGCAAGAATCTGTTTACCTTGCATACATGTATGCAAAAAAAAAAAAAAAAAAAAAAAAAAAAAAGCAAATTCAACATTTGAAATACTTGCACAGATGAATGCAAATATTTCAAATATGTGCATGGTTTGATGCAAATTACTGCATTTTTCACTGTTTTATTTTATTTTTTGATTTTTTTTACGAGCTGTTTTTTTGGGTGAGTACATGTTTGATTTGAATACGAATTTTCGTGTTTTTTTTGTTTTTAGTGTATTTTTGAAAAATAAGGACTAAATTTATATGAAAAGTTGGACCGGATGTGAGCCTAATTTTGAAACTTAATAGGGACCCGTGCCAAACGGACCTATTAAAATATTATATTTTTATTCGCATTTTAGATGCAAATAAAAAGCATAGTTTAAGAAGTTACACTTTCATTACAATTTAGATATAAATAAAAGAATAGGATTAAAAATATCATTTTTTTACTCTTAAACTAGAGAAAAAAAGAGGATTATGATAAAATGTATTCACTTTTGTCATTTTAAAGGAATGAGGTAAAATACTCATTTTTGTGTCACTTAAAAAGAATGAAGAAAAATAACCACTTTTGTCAGTTTACATTAGTTGAAACAAAATAATCACTTTCGTCAATTTATATTGGTTGAAACAAAATTATTCACTTTTGTCAATTTATGTTAGTTGAATCAAACATTCATTTTGTCGAATTATATTGTTTGATACCAAAAAGGACATCTTTGTAAAAAAGAATTAAACACAAATAGCATTTTGATAAAATAAAATTGCCGGCAAATGAATGTATCACTCTTCTTATACATTTTGTTGAGATAGAATTTACATGCAAATATAATAACCATTTTTATTTGCATAACACAACATAGAAATTATAAGCAGATATAAAAATCATTCTTATTTGCAAACTTACATTATAATTTAATTAATGCAAATATTCTTGGTCTAAACATAGATTAGAATGTATAGGTGAGATAAAATGACGTCCTTATATGTTAATGCATACATTAGAATTTGTATGCAATTTAAAATAAATATTTTTATGTGTTAGTTTATACATTGAAACATATACAAATGAGATTATGTCTTTTACTTTAAGAATAATTACATACAAATTAAGTATAATGAAAATTATCCTTTTATTTGTCATCCACAATAATGTCATATAAATAAATTACATTCTATTAAATATTAGAAATGTATAAGGAAATTATACGAGTCAAATATATTTTATTTCGACATTAGGAATAAAATATCATTTTTGTCCATCATTATCAACATGTTGGTAGTATCAAATTTGGTTAAATTCATTAACCAATTATTTATTTATATGTATTGTTATTGGCTGAAAACCCCACACGGGTATTGGGATGATAATTGATATACACTAGTCCCAATATTTATTTGTATGTCAGTCGATAGATTGACAGGCTGCGGTGAGCGTTATTATTTCATTTTAATGCTCACACAGTTGTGAACTTCACTTTGGATGTTGAATGAATGGTTTGATGATTATCTATCTATTGTTGTCATTTATATATGATGTATGAAATCCATATAACCAAAGTTATATGGTAAATGATTGAGTCGCTTTCCGATTCAGAATATCCTTTATTTAAAGAATATTTTTAAGCAAAAAATTTCTTTTAAATAAAGAATAAATCTTTCAACTAAGATTATTGGTATTTCAATTTATATTTATTTACTGGAAAATGATTTTGGGTTTATCGTGAACAATGTTTTTAAATGACATTGATTCTTTAACCCAATTAAAGATAAGATTTATTTCTTAAATTGGAATAATCGTAAAGTAATGATTTTGGATATTAAAACTGAATTGGAATTTAAAAAAAAATTTGAAAATAAGATTTAAGATTAAATTTAAAAGAATTTATCTTTTATAAAATTAATGGGAACCTTTCCCAAATAATATTAATATTTTATTTAAAGAATATTCTGAATTGGAACGAGGCGTTGGATGTGTCTTTACAACACTTGATTTTTAATTATAAAAATACGCGAGTTATTTGGAAAGACTGCGTTTAACCCATTCTGAATAATTACTATGATGATTAAAAGTCAAAGACATTGAAGACGGTGATTGAAGACCAGCGATCTTTACATCGAATGGATGTGTTGCTACTGAGGCTCATGATAGGAGTAGCACCCTGAAGGGGCTTCGGTGGTAGTCGTCCGGACGTACGTGTTGATTGTCCGGATACGCGAGCACCTAGGTGACTCCGGATTCATTCAGACCCAGAACAGACTTGTAAATGGATGTGTGTCCGAGATTTGAATTTCATGCCGTGTAATTAGATTGATATCTATTAATATATATCTATGGTGGCGGAGGATTTATTCTCTTGCTTAACACTCTTCATTGAGACGCATGAGCTCGAAGGTTATATATTGGTAGTTATCGATCGCATGGTGTGATATGTCAATGTGACATGCCAAGATGCAATTGATCTGGGCTTTTGTTGAAAAGCAGAGCCCTGTGGATGATGATCATAGCATAGCCTATCTAGGCATAGCTTTGTGTATTTCGCTACCTCGCAAGCCTCACACTCCGGTAGAGTCAAAAACGGAGCAAGGGAACGCAGGGAGTGCACACATTTCTTTCTAACTAGAAGTGGTGTTTGGGTTTAACACGACCCGACATTTTACTTATGTGGTTGATGGATTTTGAGGCGCCTCGGATATTTTTATTGGTCGCCAATGGCCAATTTATAGTTCCAATAGGATCGGGAAGCGTGTGTTCAGGCATAACTAATCCAACCCATTGCACTATTGGGGGACCGACCCTGCTGTATCCTGAGACATTGCTAGAGTGTCTCGAATCGGTAAGGATATCATTCCTCGCCTTGACTCTTGATGGAAACCCAATTTCCAATACGACATTATGCGGTTTTGATTGTAGAACTAGTACGATGACATAGTAGGATGGGGTACTATGCCGTCTATGATTAATACATTATGATTGAAATGTTTAAAAAAAACATATATACACTAATAATAATATTAAATCCGTTTTTATCGTATCAAGCATTTTTGACCATTATAAGGTAAAACTCTATCCTCCGGCTTGCGTTGTATTGTGTGATGGGACCTGAGTCTTATAATGGTTTCATTTTTCTAAAAAGCATTGCGTTGTTTAACGATTTACTTTAAATTATGCACTAGCAATCCAATGGAGTAAACCCGATCCGCATTAGCGGCGTGGTCCTGTGATTAGCCTTCTTATTAGATAAGTGAAGTAAAGATTTCTCACACCAGTCCCATGACTGACCTGTAGTTTGTTTCACTTTTCAAACTCGGGTGCCCTCTTTTTCACACAGGCAGTCGAGTAGCTTATTTTGCAGATATATGGAGCAGGATTCTGGATCGAAGCTTAGAGCTATGTCCAGAACATTGATGGTCTTCCGCTGTGTTTATTTAATTGTTCCGCTGTAATGTATTACATTTATTGTAATTTAATCTTCCGCTGTATTATTTATCCTATGTACTCTGATATTTTGTGCTCTGATGTAACATTATCATAATGTTTATAAAAGTCTGTTGTTATCTGTTCTAATGTGTTGTATTCCCAAAGTTAAAGTATTCGAAGGTTTCCAACTTTTGGTTCAGACCTGTATGGTTTGTGGTCGATTCAAAGGGTGGGAATTTTCGGGTCTTTACAGTTGGTACCAGAGCCAGGTTAGCTCAAATCTTTGGGGTACGACTCGTAGAACTAAACAAAAGACTCATCAGAGATTGGATTAGTAATATCCAATAAAAATAACACGTTAGAGATGGGATCAGTAGTATCCTAGAACAAGTGTGAAGAGTATTAATTTTTTAAAATAAAAATGAAAATAAACTTAGTTTTGAAAATTTAAATATCTCATTTTACATATTTGAATATATTATTTTATTTTATATTGGACAATCGAGTATATAAAGATTTTGCATATACGCCTAGCTAGCGTGTATTCGAAACCTCAAATATACTAGATGGATATAGATCACACTTTAGTCACCCGGAGATATTCTGATGGTGGTTCGAAACATCATCAGAATTTATGTTCGAGTTTCGAAAGTTGTATATCTATATATTTCCATTGATTGTTGTGAGAACCAAAACTAGATAGGGTCTATTGCTGTGATTTGCACAAAAATATGATTTTTGACTATATATAAAAGTTATATATATTTAAAAATATGATTTTTGACTATATATAAAAGTTATATATATTTGAAAAGTTAACCACTTAATTGATTGTTGGTTGTGATGTTTGATAATTAGTTTAACTAATTTAAATATTGGAATGATAATTAATTTAACCAATATATAAAAGAATGATAAATTTAACTAAATTAAATTTAATACTGAACTTAACTGAAAATTGATTAAAATTAAAAGTTGAGTTGGTTTATTAAATAACTTTTGACTATGTTCCTTTTCGAGGACGAAAAGATTTTAAGTGGGGGAGATTGTAACAACCCGCAAATTTTGAACCAATTTAAAAATTTTATTTTAGAAATTTTAGTGGAAATTTAATAGTTAAAATAATTTATTTTAAATAATAACGGCTGAAAATTTATTTAAATTGAAGTTAGAATGAATAATTTTATTATAATTATAAAAGGGAGTTAGAAATAGCACGGTAGTTTGAAAATTTGAATTTGAACTTTGACTAATTGTTCATGATGCAAAATTAATCGAATTTTAGTGAAAACAAAAATATTAGAATCTATTTAAAAATATCTTTCCAACGAATCTGAAAAATTGAAATTTCATAGCGGGAATCAAAAGTTATGTCCAGTTTAAAATTCAGAATAGTCGCTATAGAATTTATATATATTTTAATATTAAAAATAGTCATTTTTTCAAGCGACCTCCATTTTTGATGAAACCACTTTTGTTCGAACCGGAATGTCAAATTATTGCTAGGATTCAATTTTCATAATTATTAGAATTAATATGTGAGCGTGACAAAGAAAAATGTATTTTGTCAGTTTCAGTCAAATTTAATCGACTTGAAAATGACCATTTTTCAAACAGCCTCGGAATTTGACGAAATTAGTTTCTTAAGAACCGTATCGTCAAAACATAGCTAGAAATATTTTTTCTGGAATTTTTAGAGGTCGTATGTGGCCCCGGTAAATTAAAATGTACGATCAAATTAAATAAATAAATGATTTAAAAATTAAATTAAATAAAAACGGCTGAAGGCGTTCGTTTGGGCTGACGGGACCTAGCCCATTGTGTCCAGAACGGGGGTATTTTCCTGCGACAACTCTGGTTGGGCCAAAATTAAAGCTGTTAAGATCTTATGGGCTAAAATCAATTAATTAGAAAATATAATTTTATTTTATTATAAATATAAGCAAAAACACAAAACCCGAGTCTCAAAACCTAAAGAGCCAGCCTCCACCAAATCTAATCAATGGCTAAAACCCTTCCATTTTCTTCCCTTAATCGCAACCAGTCCCTTTCAAAATTGAACTTGAATCCAATACAAACATTGTCGAGATTTCTGAGGTCTTCGATTCTATAAGGTGGTGATGGCATCTCGGTCAACGGAGAGGAGGACTTCTGGCCAGGAAGTGTGGGGTTTCGGGGCCACCATGAGGAGCCAATACTGGTGCGAGTTGCACCATAGGTAGGGCGACAGTAGAGGATGCCACGAGCTTCGAGGTGACGACCTCCGATTGATGGTCAACAGCTTGTGGGTGGTGCGTCGTTCAACCTTGGTTGTGCGTGATTGGGTCTAACGAATTGTAGTGGCTTCAGAAAGAAGATGGATTAATTAGGAGTTTAAGGGATGTAATTAATTATATTTAATTATAATTAGTTAATTAATTAATGTATTAATGTAAAATCTTGTGTAACTCTTTCATATGAGAGATCAGAATTGAGCGAAACAACTTGCGTTAGAATCGTGAAAGTGAACTCTACACAATGGAACAGAGCAGATCTGAAAAGGAGTGCGTTAAAATTTCAGACAAAAATCGATGTGAAATTTCTTCTTTTTATTTAATTAATTAATTATCTAATTTATTTATTATGTGACGATTGAATGTGTATGATTCCGATCTGTTATGTGATGATATTGTGGATGATTTATCTGTTTGTGGGTGATGTATAAACACATATCTGTTTGTGTTCCATAAAGATAACCATAATTTTTATTTATTGGTTTGGATTAAAATTTCCCTTTTGAAAAAAAAAACATTATTTTGATTATTTTTGTTGAATTGAACTAGATCGTCAATCCAACATTAAAAACATTATTTTGATTGTTTTTGTTGAATTGGATTTAATTGTCAATTCAACATTTAAACATTATTTTTCTTTTTTTTCTTTTTGTTGAATTGGTTTAGATTGTCAATTCAACATTGAAACATTATTTTGAACAATTTTGTTGAATTGCATTAGATTGGCCATTCAACATAAAAACATTATTTTGATCATTTCATTGCATTAGATTTTCAATTCAATATAAAAATATTATTTGGATTGTTTTATTTAACTGAAATAGAATTGCCAATTCAATGTAAAACATTACTTTATCATTTTTTTTAATTAAAATAGAATTGTCAATTCCGCCTAAAACATTATTTCACCATTTTTATTTAATTGAAATAGAATTGTAAATTCAATGTAAAACATTATTTTGTCATTTTATTGGATTTAATAGAATGATCAATACAATTGTGAACATGTCATTGAATTGAGATAGAAATGTGTATATATATATATATATATATATATATATATTGAAAAAAATAAAGATGGTTCTTTTATTTGCATTCTTTTATGCAAATATACATAGAAATAAAAAATGTTTTTTTATTTGCATTCTTTTATGCAAATATACATAAAAATATAAAATGATCTTTTATTTGCATTCTTTTATGCAAATATATATATAGAAATATAAAATGATCTTTTATTTGCTTTCTTTTATGCAAATATACATAGAAATAAAAATGTTCTTTTATTTGCATTCTTCTATGCAAATATGCATAGAAAATAAAAATAAAAATGTTCCTTTATTTACATTAGAAGTAAAACTATATTTTTATTTGCAATTTTAGATGCAAACAAACATTAGAGTTAAAATTACATTTTTGCAATTATAAATGCAAACAAAAACACTAGAATGAATATGACATTTTTTTTTATTTTGTATTTTAGACAGAAATAAAAATATGATTTACAGAGTTACATTTTTTTATTTGTAAATTTAGTTGCAAGCAAAGCATAAAAAAGGGATTATAATTTTTATTTAGATGCAAATAAACATCGTAGGTAAAAGATTATATTTTTATTTGCATTCTTTGATGCAAATAAACACCGTATTTAAAAGTCGAATCTTTATTTGCATTCTTTGATGCAAATAAACATAGTGTTTAAAGGTTGAATTTTTATTCGCATTCTTTGATGCAAATAAACATCGTATTTAAAAGTTGTATTTTTGTTTGCATTCTTTGATGCAAATAAACCATCGTATTAAAAGTTGAATTTGTATTTGCATTCTTTGATGCAAACAAAATACTGAAATTAAAGGCTACATATTTATTTGCATTCTTTGATGCAAATAAAATATTGAATTAGAAGTTGCATTTCATTTGCAAATTTAGATGCAAATAAAACCTTGAATTAGAAAGTTGCATTTTTATTTGCATTCTTTGATGCAAATAAAACATAAATGATGTGTTTTTATTTGCATTCTTTGATGCAAATAAATCATAAGTTAAAATAGTGAAAATTAGGCACACATCCCAAAAACAAAACTTAATTAGGCTCACATCCGGTCTAACTTTTCATGTAAATTAGGTCCCTTTTTTTCAAAAACATTTTAAAAATATAAAAAAATATAAAAAAAATCACGAAAATTCATAATTAAATAAAACATGTTCACGCCAAAAAAATAAGGTGGAAAAACAATCAATAAACAAGTCAAACTAAAAAAATACACAAAACAACGGAATATGCAGTAAAATGCATGAAAACATGCACATATTTCAAATATTTACATACATGTATGCACATATTGCCATGCCCGCTTCCTTTCAATGCATTACTGCATACAAGTATGCAGCTATTCTAAATAGCAGCATATTAGTATGCAAATATTCAGCACGTTTGCGGTTGTTTTTGCATGTGTATTTAAATAGTTGAATACATGTATGCAACTTTTTTTTTTATTTGCGTGGACTGAGGGGAATATTTCCAGATTTTAGAATTTTTTTTTAATGCAAGAGCGCATTTTTTTTTGTGAAAAAATGGAAAAGGCGAAGTGGAAGGAGGTGGAAGGCGGAAGGGACAAAAATTATTAGGCGGTAGCTCAAAAGGAGGAGGCGGAAACGAATGGGAAACTTTGTCCCTTTTTTTATTCCGCTTTTCTTTATATTTTTTTTAAAAAAGCGCTACAATGTAAAAAAAAATCTCTAAAATCTGGAAATATTAACAGAAGTTCACGAAAATATAAAAAAAAACTTGCATACATGTATGCAACTATTTGAAATACTTGCATACATGTATGCAAGTATTGCATGTAAAAATACGAAGCGAAAATTTTGCTTGAAGATTGTTGCACACTTGTATGCAAGAATCTGTTTACCTTGCATACATGTATGCAAAAAAACAAATGCGAATTCAACATTTGAAATACTTGCATAGATGAATGCAAGTATTGCAAATATGTGCATGATTTGATGTAAATTACTGCATATTTCGCTGTTTTATTGTATTTTTTTATTTTGATGCATTTTTTGATTTTTTTTACGAGCTGTTTTTTTGGGTGAGTACATGTTTGATTTAAATACGAATGTTTGTGATTTTTTTTTATTTTTTGTTTTTAGTGTATTTTTGAAAAATAGGGACTAAATTTATATGAAAAGTTGGACCGGATGTGAGCCTAATTTTGAAACTTAATAGAGATCTGTGCCAAACGGACCTATTAAAATATTACCTTTTTATTCGCATTTTAGATCCAAATAAAAAGCATAGTTTAAGAAATTACACTTTCATTACAATTTAGATATAAATAAAAGAATAGGATTAAAAATATCATTTTTTTACTCTTAAACAAGAGAAAATAAAAAAAGAGGATTATGATAAAATGTATTCACTTTTGTCATTTTAAAGGAATGAGGTAAAATATTCATTTTTGTGTCACTTAAAAAGAATGAAGAAAAATAATCACTTTTGTCAGTTTACATTAGTTGAAACAAAATAATCTCTTGCGTCAATTTATATTGGTTGAAACAAAAGTATTCACTTTTGTCAAATTATGTTAGTTGAATCAAACATTCATTTTGTCGAATTATATTGTTTGATACCAAAAAGGACATCTTTGTCAAAAAAGAATTAAACACAAATAACATTTTGATAAAATAGAATTGTCGGCAAATGAATGTATCACTCTTCTTATACATTTTGCTGAGATAGAATTTACATGCAAATATAATAACCATTTTTATTTGCATAACACAACATAGAAATTATAAGCAGATATAAAAATCATTCTTATTTGCAAACTTACATTAGAATTTATATTAATGCAAATATTCTTGGTCTAAACATAGATTAGAATCTATAGGTGAGATAAAATGACATCCTTATATGTTAATGCATACATTAGAATTTGTATGCAATTTAAAATAAATATTTTTATGTGTTAGTTTATACATTGAAACATATACAAATGAGATTATTTCTTTTACGTTAAGAATAATTACATACAAATTAAGTATAATGAAAATTATCCTTTTATTTGTCATCCACAGTAATGTCATACAAATGAATTACATTCTATTAAATATTAGAAATGTATAAGGAAATTATATGAGTCAAATATATTTTATTTCGACATTAGGAATAAAATATCATTTTTGTCCATCATTATCAACATGTTAGTAGTATCAAATTTGGTTAAATTCATTAACCAATTATTTATTTATATGTACTGTTGTTGGCTGAAAACCCCACACGGTTATTGGGATGATAATTGATATACACTAGTCTCAATATTTATTTGTATGTCAATCGATAGATTGACATGCTGCGGTGAGCGTTATTATTTTATTTTAATGCTCACACAGTTGTGAACTTCACTCTGGATGTTGAATGAATGGTTTGATGATTATTTATCAATTGTTGTCATTTACACACAATGTATGAAATCCATATAACCAAAGTTATATAGTAAATGATTAGTCGCTTTCCAATTCAGAATATCCTTCATATAAAGAATATTTTTAAGCAAAGAATTTCTTTTAAATAAAGAATAAATCTTTCAACTAAGATTATTGGTATTTCAATTTAAATTTATTTATTGGAAAATGATTTTGGATTTATCGTGAACAATGTTTTTAAATGACATTGATTCTTTAACCCAATTAAAGATAAGATTTATTTCTTAAATTGAAATAATCGTAAAGTAATGATTTTGGATATTTAAACTGAATTGGAATTTTAATAAATCTTTGAAAATAAGATTTAAGATTAAATTTAAAAGAATTTATCTTTTATAAAATTAATGGGAACCTTTCCCAAATAATAGGAATATTTTATTTAAAGAATATTCTGAATTGGAATGAGGCGTTGGATGTGTCTTTACAACACTTGATTTTTAATTATAAAAATACGCGAGTTATTCGAAAAGACCGGGTTTAACCCATTCTGAATAATTACTATGACGATTGAAAGTCAAAGACATTGAAGACGGTGATTGAAGACCGGCGATCTTCACATCGAATATATGTGTTGCTACTGAGGCCCATGATAGGAGTAGCTACCCTGAAGGGGCTTCGGTGGTAGTCGTCCGGACGTACATGTTGATTGTCCGGATACACGAGCACCTAGGTGACTCCGGATTCGTTCAGACCAAGAACAGACTTGTAAATGGATGTGTGTCCGACATTGAATTTAATGCCATGTAATTAGATTGATTTCTATTAATATATATCTGTGGTGACGGAGGATTTATTCTCTTGCTTAACACCCTTCTTTAACACGCACGAGCTCGAAGGTTATATGTTGGTAGTTATCGATCGCATGGTGTGATCTGTCAATGTGACATGCCAAGATGCAATTGATCGGGGCTTTTGTTGAAAAGCAGAGCCCTGTGGATGATGATCAAAGCATTGCCTATCTAGGCATAGCTTTGTGTATTTCGCTACCTCGCAAGCCTCACACTCCGGTAGAGTCAAAAACGGAGCAAGGGAACGCAGGGAGTGCACACGTTTCTTTGTATCTAGAAGTGGTGTTTGGGTTTAACACGGCCCGGCATTTTACTTTTGTGTTTGATGGATTTTGAGGCGCCTTAGATATTTTTATTGGTCGCCAATGGCCAATTTATAGGTCCAGTAGGATCGGAAAGCGTGTGTTCAGGCATAACTAATCCAACCCATTGCACTATTGGGGGACCGGCCCTGCTATATCCAAGGGTTCGCCAGCGTCCTAATCCTGAGACAATGCTAGAGTGTCTCGAATTGGTAAGGAGAACATTCCTATCCTTGACTCTTGATGGAAACCCAATTTCCAATACGACATCATGTGGTTTTGATTGCAGAACTAGTAGGCGACATAGTAGGATGGGGTACCATGCCGTCTATGATTAATACAGTATGATTGAAATGTTTTAAAATATATATATACACTAATAATAATATTATTAAATCTGTTTTTATCGTGTCAAGCATTTTTGACCATTATAAGGTAAAACTCTATCCTCCAGCTTGCGTTGCATTGTGTGAAGGGACCTGAGTCTTATAATGGTTTCATTTTTCTAAAAAGCATTGCATTGTTTAACGATTTACTTTAAATTATGCACTAGCAATCCAATGGAGTAAACTCGTTCCGCATTAGCGGCGTGGTCCTGTGATTAGCCTTCTTATTAGATAAGTTAAGTAAAGATTTCTCACACCGGTCCCATGACTGACCTGTAGTTTGTTTCACTTTGCAAACTCGGGTGCTCTCTTTTTCACACGGGCAGTCGAGTAGCTTATTTTGCAGATATATGAAGCATGATTCTGGATCGAAGCTTAGAGCTGTGTCCAGAACATTGATGGTCTTCCGCTGTGTTAATTTAATTGTTTCGCTGGATCGAAGCTTAGACCTGTGTCCAGAACTAGTATGGTGACCCTATATATTGTACCCATGTCGTCTATGATTGATACATTTATATTTGAAGTTGTTTTAAACACTATGCACTTATAATATCAAAATAACTTGTTTTATAGCGTACAAGGTATATTTTGGCCATTATAAGGGAGAACTCTATCCTCCGGCTTGCGTTGAATTGCGTGATGGGACCTGAGTCTTATAATAGCTTCATTTTTCCAAAAAACATTGCGTTGTTTTATTTTAAACTAAGGTTCATGTGGAGTAAACCCGTTCCGTGTTATACGGCGTGGTCCCATGATTTACATTACTTTAAAATCAAGTTTAATAATTGTTTTAGTTCTCATACAATCCCATGACCGACCTGGAGTTTATTGTTTTACCCTAAACTATGGGGGCCCATATTTTCCAAACGGGCAGCTAGTAGTTTTGGTTTTACAGATATTATATTCACATGATCCTGGTTTACAGCTGAAGCGATATTCGGAAAGCTCTGTATCTGTGTATTCCTTCCAGTTGTGTTATGTATTATTTTCCTGTTAACCTCGTTCTTAGAATGCGGTTCAGAACTAAGAAGTATTTATGAAAGAAGGCACACGACATAACTGACTCAAGTCGTTTCTACGACATGGATCCTGCAGTCATCCACACGACATGACTTTAAGTCACTGACGCAAGATGGTTCCAAGTCGTTTACACGGCACGACTCTAAGTCATTGAACACGACATGGAATTAAGGCGTTCAGCGTGCCATGGTGACCATTACACTCAAGCCGCTAGCATCATGTCGTTTAAACCATGTCGTGACAGGGGATATCTAAATACTTAAGTCGCGTGTCGTAAGTAATGAAAAGTAAAGTCATTAATACCAAGTCGTATCGCTGCATGCCGTTAATACAGTTAGGCTATGTCATATGCCACGACATTGAGTTCATATTGCGACATCAGCCATGGCGTTCAAGCCATGTCGTAGTTTGGTATCATGTCGGTAATCCCTCCATGATGTTGGTGCTACATAGCCAAACCGCACACCAATGAAAACAAGTCGTACTGACCTCATCCATCTCGCAGCAGCTCCTAGGCGTAAGATAATCATGTCGGGTCACAAATTCCACCGTGCCACAAGCTCATTACATGGCGTATGGAGGAGCCGTAGGACGACATGATTCATATTAGAGAGCTATCATGTCGCCATTGTCATGTCTCACCAACCTCCAAGTCATTGTGTATAAAAGGCAAGGTCCTCTCAAACCATTGAGGAGCTCACGACATGATTTAACCGTGTTCATTGCATGATGTTAAACTATTGATAAAACATGTTGCTATTCACATTATAACAAATCAAGTCATGAGCGTCACCATGTCGTGAACAGCTCCATGTCATGAGCAACTTCATGCCACAATATTCATGTCATCAAGTCAAGTCGTTAATCCTTCATTCTGGAAGTATGTCGTACGGCGCAAGAGGCATCCCGTTTGACAGCTTGCAACAGCTCATGTATAGCTGTAAAGGTAGAATGGGAACAATAGTCAAGCCGTATACTGTAAGAATTAATTCATGTCATTCCAGTACAACAACATGTCATGCCGCATGGCTTGATACCCGAGTCAAGGCGTTTCAACCATTCATGTCGTAAAAGGTATTCATGGCGACACGAGTCATGTCGAGTGGAGTCATGGCATTTTCTGCATAATTACAGAATTGCCATCCGGGCTAAATTCACCTATAAATACCCCTCATAATTCATTTGGAGGGGGAGGGGGGACCGAAAATTCATTTCTACAAGGAAACTACGTCAAATTAAAAGCTCATCTACAACTTCTCTAATGGCTTCTATGGATTCAACAATACTTTTCTAACTTCATGAAGATCAAATCAATGTGAATGATCATTAGAGCTTTTTATGATTGAATCTAAACACCTTCAATCTCATTCAAGCTACACCGTAAATCTCTCAAGCATCATTCGAACGATCTCTAATCCTCTCCAAAGCTTAAATCAAATGCTAATTCACTATGAAATCTATGAAGATCATGGGAAAGGATCAAAGCACATAAGTGGTTGAATATTCATCACAAAGCTAAACCTCTTTCCATTTCTTCGCCAAACTTGAGTGAAAGTAGATCGTCAAGAGAGTGATAAGAGAGTTAAAAGAGAGAAATGATTGTAATGAGGGAAAATTTATATGTTGTAAGCTTGAATATCATAATGAGAATTGATTGAAAGTGGACGTAGATTCATATTGAATCGAACCACTATAAAAATTCCTTTGTGTTCTTACTTGTTTTTATTCGTTTTTTTTATTACGCGGTTCCATATTCTTACCGAATAGGTGAAGTGTAGCTTTACACCTTTGGTATTTGGTCCCAAATTTGGAGCAAACATTTGGTGCCCAACGTGGGGCCCAGACTACCAATCCATTTCTCGCTCTCTTACAAGGTAGAAGGCCCTGATTGGAACACACTCTGATTATCTAAGTTGTCTGAATTGAAATACTTATCTCTAAAGCCATGGGTAAGCCAGGTAGACCTTCGAAGAAAGCTACAAGTAAAAGCGTCGAAGATGTCGACAATGCCACTAACACGGTAAACACCCCGCCTACTAATCAGTTTGAAGTCGGTGAAAGTTCTAAAGCCCGAATTGCCGTAACAAGGAGGGAATTGGATGAAGTGGCAGCAGGACTGACAAGTCGAATTGATATTGCGAATGAGGCTATGATGAAGAAGCTTGAAACCATGTTCGCCATGCTAGCCGCAACGGCCAAAGTCACCATGAGTGCAAACCATCTTAAAACTGCTAACACCACTGGAACGGAAGACACTGGACCTTCTTCTTCAAGCCCGAATAAAGGAAATTATGTCCAAGAGATTGCAAATCCTAGTCATAGGGGAATGAATCCACCTGCTCATAACCACTCTGGAAAAGCGACCCCTCAACAAGCGTTTGGTTCCACCAAAGGGGCACTTCCCCATGCGGGAGGTCCAGGGCGCCAGAATTTGAACCGCGATCGTTTGCGCAGGCAAACATCCGGTAAAGAGGAAGGCATCAGCCCCGTAGACCAACTCAATGAGGAGGAGCGTATATTCGGAATGGTATGAAAGATCATGAATGAGAGCTAGAAAAAGGTGGATGATGAGAAGGAATGGGGATTTGCTCCTACAAAAAACCCACTTACAGAAAGAATAAAAATGGCGCCATATCCAAATAAATTCAAACCCCCGGTTGTACAAGATTATAATGGAACTAACGATCCCAACGTGTTCCTATTCAAGTATGATCAACACATGGATGGGGCATGTGCTACTGATGAGCTCAAATGTTTATACTTCCCCACTTACTTGGAGGGAGTAGCTTCACTCTGGTTCACAAAACTCCCACCAAAATCCATAGATGACTTTGCCACCTTGGCCAAGCTGTTCAGACAACAATTCAGGCTTCAAGCAACTATGGTGCATGATGTGATGGAACTGAATGAGCTGGAACAAGCGCCAGTGGAATCCATTAAAACCTTCCTTTCTCGTTTTAACACAGCTGCGGGTGAAGTCGGAAATTATGAGCCACGTTTGGCCTTGATGGCTCTAAAAGGAGGTATAAATAAAAGGACCAAACTCGGGCGGTGGATCAAGAAAAAGAAGCCCGCGACTCTCGAAGAGCTATTTGATAAGGCAGAGGAATATATAGGCGTTGATGAGGATCCGGCCTACACATTGGAAGCTACAGAAAATAAAGAGCCGTCAAAGAAAAAAGACATAAACGTGCAAGGAGGACGGAAAAAGGCCGTAGAAAATCAAAAAAGGGGGAATGAAGGGAAAGATGGTCGATACAACAAAAAGCTTCGTTTCTTCAAGAATTCTAAAATGACTCCCCTTAACGATACCATAGAAAACATTTATATGGCGACCAAAGACACTGAAGAATACCCAGAGCCAGGGAAGTTGAGAGTCACTGATAATGCAGTAAAGTCCGGCAGGTTCTGCCGATTTCATAACCAGCCGGGGCATAGCACGAACGAATGTAGACATTTGAAAAGCTTAACTGAAGAACTGATAAGGAAAAACAGGCTTCAACAGTATACAAAGAACTCCCAGAATGCTCATGGAGCTCAAGACCAAGGAGCCTCTACAGGACAGCCTAAACAAAACGAGAATGCCTCAGTTGCTGCTATACCAAGGATGATCATAAACACCATTTCAGGAGGCCCCTACCCGGTTAGGAAAAGCTGGGGGGACATGGTGAAGTATGCTCATGAGGTGAAGGACTTTTCGAAAAGAGGTGAACTCATGATCATGAGTGAGGTTTTATCAGCAAAAGTACCGAGAATCCTGCGAGACGACATCACATTTAAAGATGAAGATCCGGCTGGGATCATAACACCTACAGAGGATCCAATGGTGATAACCATTGGTCTGGGCCCAGCCATAGTTAGAAGGGTGTTAGTCGATAGCGGAGCATCAGTTAGTATCCTCTTCTTTAGCGCATTCCATAGAATGAAGCTTTCCATGGGCGACGTAAAAGCCTGTCAGAACAAGGTCCACCAATTCATTGGTCAAACTGTTCAACCAATTGGTGTTATCAGTCTACTAGTAGAGCTCGAAGAAGGAGAGCAAAAAGCCACACTGGTATAGGACTTTTTTATAATTGATGAACCCTTTGCTTACAATGCCTTCCTAGAAAGACGTACTCTTGCAGCATTCAGAATAACTATGGCTATGTGGCGCCTCACTATGAAATTCCCAATGGAGAATGGTGTTGGCACAATTATTGGCGATCAACAAGCAGCAAGAGAGTGTTATTTGCTTGAATTGGCAGAGGCAAGGAAGAAGGAATTGAATAAGGATGTAGAGCTGTTGCTCCGCATCCAAAAACCCCTCTTATAGCAACTAAAGCAAAACCCCCATACTGGTGAGCACAGTGGCGCTCGAAAAGCAATTGATCCGAGGAAAAACAGTATGGGGAAAATAGAGCAGCGCAAGCCGAAGATACTATCCCCGTTCCAGTATCCGACAAGGATCCTAGCCAGATCTTGAAGATAGGATCTCAGCTAGGTATGAAGCTGCAAAAGGAATTAATCTTGTTTTTGAAAGCAAACTTAGATGTATTTGCCTGGGGATACTCAGATATGTGTGGGATCCCACCGAATGTAATTGTTCACAAGTTGAATATAAATCAAAAGTTGACTCCTGTGAAATGAAAAAGACGAATGCAGGGATTTGAAAGATCTGAGGCTCTAAAAGAAGAAGTATATAGGCTACTCAAAAATAATTTCATACGAGAATCTACGTATCCAGATTAGGTTTCTAACCAAGTGCTTGTCAAAAAGTCCAATGGAAAGTGGAGAGTGTGTATAGATTACTTAGATCTTAATAAAGCTTGCCCAAAAGACAGCATTCCTTTTCCTCGAATTGACCAACTCGTAGATGCAACAGCAGGGCACGGGTTACTATCTTTTATGGACGCATATTCCGGAAATAATCAAATTATGATGCACAAGCCAGACGAAGAAAACACGAGTTTCATAACAGATAGAGGACTATACTGCTATAAAGTCATGCCATTTGGACTGAAAAACGCAGGAGCAACATACCAACGTCTTGTAAACTCCATGTTTAAATCTCAGATAGGGAATACAATGGAAGTATATGTAGACGATATGCTAGTCAAATCAAAGAAGGTCGAAAATCATCTTGAGGACCTGGCTGAAATGTTTCACATACTCAGAAAATACGGGATGAAACTAAACCCATTAAAATGTTCATTCGGAGTCTCTTCGGGGAAATTTCTCGGGTTCATCGTCAATACTAGGGGCATCGAAGCGGATCCCTCTCAAATTGTGGCTTTAAGGAAAATGCGGGCCCCAAGGACAAAAAAGGAACTCCAGAGCTTAAATGGAAAGGTAGCAGCGTTGAACCGGTTCGTTTCCAAAGCAACGGATCGATGTATTCCGCTTTTCGATGCTTTGAAAAAAGGAAAGAAGGACTTCCAGTGGACCTCAGAGTGCCAGGAGGCATTCGAGAAATTGATAAGACATATGGAATCACCACCAATGTTATCGAAACCTAAAGATAGGGAGGATCTATTTTTATATCTAGTAGTTTCGTCACATGCTTTGAGTGCAGCACTAATCCGAGAAGAAGCGGGAGTGCAATTGCCGGTATATTACATTAGTAAGAGGCTCGCCGAGGCAGAGCTAAATTACCCTAAGCTAGAGAAGCTCGCATATTGCCTCCTTGTTGCCTCAAAAAATCTGAGACTATATTTCCAATCTCATCCTATCATGGTTCTCACTGATCAACCATTAAGGCAAATTCTCTTCCATCCAGAAACTTCAGGAAGGCTGCTAAAATGGAACATTGAGCTAAGTCAATATGACATCACTTACCATCCTGGAAGGGCCATTAATGGCCAAGCCTTAGCGGATTTTATTGCTGAGTTTACAAATAGAGGAGAAGAGGTTAAAGAACCAGCGGAAACAGAGATTGCTTGGAAACTATACTTTGATGGATCCAGAAACGACTATTGTTCAGGGGCTGGAATTGTCTTAGAAACCCCAGAAGGTTACTCTTTATGCTATGCCTTGAGATTGGGATTTCCATCAGCCAATAATGAGGCCGAATATGAAGCATTAATAACAGGGTTAAAGTTGTAAAAAGAGCTAAACCTAAAAGCTTTGTAGATTCTCAGCGACTCTCAGTTGGTAGTGGGTCAAGTACGCAAAGAGTTCCAAACCAAAATGGGGAACCTCCCTTCTTATCTAATCAAAGTTATGGAACTTCTAAACGACCTTGACCACTATGTTATATCTCACATCCCAAGAGAACAAAACTCAAAAGCGGATTCTCTTGCCAAGTATGCTAGTTCATCAGATTCTCAGCTGCTGGGTTTAATCCCCATCGAAGTCCTTTCTACCACAACCATTGAGGAAGTGAGTGTTGACTGGATAATGGAAACCGTTAAAGAACCTACATCATGGATGACTCCAATCAAAGAATATATCCTCAATGGGACACTACCGGAAGAACGGAAAAACAAAAGGAAGATATTGCGTAAGGCCCCTTTATACCTCATTCAAGACGGAAGGCTGTACCAGCGAGGATTCTCCATGCCATTGCTGCGATGTGTGATTAAGAAGGAATCTAGAGCGATTTTGGTAGAGTTCCACGAGGGAGAATGCGGAGGACACACCGACGGTCAAACGTTAGCTAAGAAGGTCCTGCGATATGGCTATTTCTGGCCTGATGTAAACCTAGATGCCATGGCCTACGTAAAGAAGTGTGACAGGTGCCAGAGATTCGCTAAGATTCCAAGAGCACCTCCCACAGAGCTAACTCAAATGGTCAGCCCATGGCCATTTGCGGTCTGGGGCATAGATTTAATTGGGATATTACCCGCCGCAAAAGCGAATATGAGGTACGCTATAGTAGCTGTCGACTACTTTACCAAATGGGCTGAAGCAGAACCTTTGGCTACTATCACATCAAAAAAAGTGATCAATTTTGTTTTAAAAAATATCATTTGCAGATTTGGAGTTCCACAAAAGATCATCACTGATAATGGAACCCAGTTTGAAAGTAATGAATTCCTAGACTTCTGCGCTAAATATAAGATCAAAAAGAGTTTTGCAGTTGTGGCTCACCCGCAAGCAAACGGCCAAGTGGAAGCCATCAACAAAATACTAAAGTCAACCATCAAGAAGCGTGTCGAAAAAGCCAAAGGTAACTGGGTTGATGAACTACCTTTTGCGTTATGGGCATACCGGATAACACATAAAACTGCTACAGGGCACACCCCATTCTCACTTGCATTTGGCTCAGAAGCTATGATCCCAGTGGAACTGGAAGTACCAACTCACCGCAGAATCTACTTCAACCAGAAGGAGAATGAAGAGCTGCAGTTGGAGGCACTGGATTTACTTGAGGAAAAGCGAAAAGAAGCAGAGCTTAAGACATCGATCCATCAACGGAAAGTAGCCAAATATTTCAATACAAAAGTTAAGCAAAGAACTTTTCGAGTCGGGGACCTTGTCCTGAAGAGAATTATGATAGGAACTGGAGTATTCAGACCCAATTGGGAGGGGCCATACATCATAAGCCAGAAATTTGCAGATGGCACTTTTGAGCTAAAAACGACAAATGGAATCGCACTCCCTCGAGCATGGAATAGCATTCATCTTCGCCGTTATTTTGTTTGAAGTATCTTTCACATATTTCGCATTATACATACATCATGAATTGTAAATATATCATGCATTGTGAATATCATGCAAAGTTTGTACAAATTGATGAAGGAAATTACTTTACCTGTCTAAAATCATACATTTGCAAGTTTTTGATTTCAAGCTGCTAACATCGATCTTAATTACAGGCTTTTTAAGTAAATGAAAGCCCATTTAAAATCAAATAGGGCTTGATGAGTGCTGTAGCACATCCCCAATGGGGAAATCTCAAGCACCTGCTGCTTAATACTCAAACATCCACACACTTTTGCTACGAAGGATGTGAAGTGCAAAGCCGTAAATAAGGGCATCAAGAACTCTAAACCTAAAACGATGTAACACCCAAACTACAGACCAAGTTTTGAATTTCACCATAGGGACACATTCTTGGTAACAGAGTTCAAAGTTTAGTTTTAACAAGTCACAACCAGAATCTAACAAATAAACTAGCGACAGCCACCTGGAACAATGTGACGTTAAACCCAAGACCTCCCCGAGGGGCACCCGGTTCATCGCCGACGCCATTAAGATATGGCTGGATAGCGATACAAACACCGGGCTTTTAAACCCAAGACCTCCCTAAGGGGCACCTGGTTCATCGCCGATGCCATTAAGATATGGTTGGATAGCGATACAAACACCGGGCTTTTAAACCCAAGACCTTCTGGAGGGGCACCTAGTTCATCGCCGACGCCATTAAGATATGGCTGGATAGCGATACAAACACCGGGCTTTTAAACCCAAGACCTCCCCGAGGGGCACCCGGTTCATCGCCGACGCCATTAATACATGGCCGGATAGCGATATAAACACAGGGTTTTCAAAGACCTCATTAGAGGCATCCACTCAGATGCTGGATCTTCCAAATCCAACTATTGATTCTGGTCCTTCAAACCCAGTTACTGACGAACTCAAAGACCTCCTCGGAGGCATCCGACAAGTTCGACAAGCGTCTAAATTATTCAGATTCAACGAACAACGGATCAAAGATCCTTTCGAGGGCATCCGGTCATAAGCCGAATCTTCCAAATTCAGTTAGTGACGGAACCAAAAACTTTCCTCAAAGTCATCTGATAAAAACCACAAGTAACTGGCCCACTCAGTTACTAGGAATAACAGATTTCTTTATCTAACTGTAAAAACCATGCCTAATTTTCAAAATATTAAAACCAATTGTGGTATGGGGGCATTACCATCGCATTAACGAAATCTAATGACGCTCTCTTAAACATACTACAATCCGGTCATAATCTCATGAAAACCCGACATTAGGTCATTCCAACCAACGAAACTGGATTTTACAAATTGGTTGAATTAACTCATCCTGTAATAACATACAATTTGTATTGCAGATGTAGAACAGGCATGAAATATAAAATAAAGAAGTACAGCGAGGCTAAAAGTAAAATTTAAAGCATGGAAAGCAGGACACAATTTCCTGACAACAAAGCAGAACTATACCATAAAGTCACATGTTAAAGTGTAAAACATAAGATGACAGAGTGCATAAAGACGACAAGTACAAGAGTAATAAGCGGGGACCGGCGCCCGCATATACAACCGGCCTGAATACAACATGCAAAAGAAAATAGTCAACAACCAGATTAAGCTACTACTAAGAATGATCATTTTTTCTTGTCACTTGATCTCAAAGCAGGCTTCTTAGCCAAAGGTGGAGGGGTTTCTTCCACGTTACTCTGATTCTCTTGGGAAGATAAAGTGATAACCTCCATGTCTTCTTCTTTTTCTTCTTACATGATGAGGACTTGACCGTCTTCTTCTTACCCTTGACAATATATTGGGAACCTTCGTCTTCTTCGATGGCCTCAACATCATCACTAAGGTTATAGTCAACATCATCCAAACCTTGGAGGGCACCGATCGTTGCATCTTGTGACCCGGGAGCTGTAATAAGTAAGGATGTGTTACTAGGAGGAGGGGGAGTAACGACAGAAGTAAGAGGGAAAGTTGCCAATGGCGAATCAATCCTGGTAGCCCCAGTAGTTATTGTATCGCCTATGGTTGGAGAAGACAAGGGATAAATTAAATTCAAAGTATGGAAACATCGAGCATAATAAGCAAGGGACCCAGGTGAATCGAAAATGGATTCTAAGCACTATAGGGTATAATCGGTTTCAATTTTACCTGAATCAAGAAGATTTTATGGGGGATTCCTATGCTCAATTCTCCAATGATCAGGATTGTCATCATCAGCCTCGTCGTCTCCACCGTGCTCTTCATCAATGATCTCTGTATTGATATTTCCCTCAGTAACAACATCTTTCTCTTTAGAAGCATCGACTAGGTTAACTAATGTCTGTGAGCCGGAAGCTACAAGGGCCAAGGGATCAGTAAGAGGGTTGACATCAGGTTGGGTTTGAACTTGCTCACCAGAAGTATTGGCCCTCTCGTCTATTAGTTGTGCCTTTCCTTCTGCCAAAGCCTCTCTTGACCTATCATCCAGGAGTTTGATAATGAGTTCGTCCTCGCTACAATCATCACCGTTAATCTCAAGCACTCGCTCCCAAACAAGCGCCAAAATACATGCAAAACTATCCCCTAAGTAATGCAAACTCCCACGGCTCATGACACTGTATACATAGAAGCGAAACATGTCGTCATCAGCTTCGTCCATAGCCTGTTTATGAGTTTCTTCTACAGTTATCTTGTCCTTCTCAAGAGACTCGACCTTGGCCATCAATGTCTGGTTAGAAGCCTTTAGAGATTTTACCTCCTTACGAAGATTGGCGGCATCTACCCGATATTGTTTGGAGAAATCCTTCTCTACAGCTAGCATGGCATCAACATTACGCTTGGCAGTTATGGCATCTTTTTCTTTTTGCTTGGAAGCATCGAGTTCTTCCCGGAGCTACTTGATCTCGTTATCTGATGCTTCTAACTCTGCGACTCTTTTATTGAGAATCGCGATAGTAGCGTCACGTTCATCCAATTTTTTTTCCCATTTGACTTTATCACTCTCCAACTCGGTAATTTTTGTGAGATGGGAATTATGGCTCTTTTGGAGGTCGTCGCCAAGTTTCTCCCATCCGCGCAGCTTTTTGTAAAAAACATCTCTTACGATGTTCCATTTTGTTTCGAGTTGACTCTTAGCAGTATTAAATTGGGTGTGTGTTTGACTTATAACTGCTTCCACCTCCTTGAGAAAATCATCGGCATCAGTTATACCTACTCCACGATCAAAGTAAATCCCTTTCAAGTTCCAACCTGGGAGCTTTTCGGAAAAAGAGACATTTATTGAACCAGGAGTGTGGCAAGGTTTATTAATAATCGAATGGATCTCAGCTGACGGACCGGAAGGGCCGGACGATGAAGGAAGTCGGGGCTTAATAGGCAGCTTTTCTACTCGGGAATGCTTATAAGAACCATCCCTTCCTCGTTTCCTCCCTCACTCCCCTTCATTGGGAGTGTCTTCCCTTAGCCAACTGCGTCTTCTAGCCTCTTCCTATTCTTCCTCACGTATCTTCTTCCTCTGTTCCTCAATCAGGACGGATTCTGATGCATGTAAAGATTGAGAAGAGGGTTTCAAAGGCGGAGGAGGATGGAGCTGCTTGCGGTGATGTGATGATTGCTGAGGTTCGGATCATAGTAAGTGCTTTGGATTGAAAGCTTTGATCCATTTACTAAATTCTGATCTGATTCCTGATGAGCGTCTCCCGTGCATGTCTAGACCTGAAATGAGTTATGAATGAGTTTCTGATACTTGAAACTATAAAGTATCTAAAAATGTTAAAGCAAGATACAAATACAGAAAAGGAATTAGAATGCACGAGATGAATTTCTTTAAAAGATACTGTTATTAACAGACCGATCATATCCCCTGGGTCTAAGGGGATTCCTAAAGATTTAAGATGCCTTTCTGACTCGGCTGAGGCTGCATCCCTAAGTCCGGTATCTATGGTTTGAGGGTTGAGAGGCTGAGTAACCGCACCATCCTGACTAAGGTATCTAGCAGAGTTGAGTCACTCAAATTGTCAAATGTACCTGCAGAATCTTCCTTAGCTGCATTTTCAGTAGGGAAATCTCCAATTATAGTCTCAATATTTGGATCAGTTTCTAATGAAATTACGTCTTCCCCATCATATTCAGTCCTACGCTCGAATTCAGAAGGATTCACTTCCATGTTATCTCTCTTAACCTGTTCGAAATCTGATTCTGGCTCAGAATGCGGGGAAGTGTTCTCTTTCTCAGTCAACTCAGCCAATGTTGTAGGATCCTCGACCCTATGATGGCTAGAATCTTCATCCTTATTTAAAGTCATTGACAAGGGCAATGTTCTTCCACTAGTAGGCTCTGAACATCTTTTCAAAGAAGGGTCAATAATAGGGTTTTCATCGGCCTGAGTTACATTTCTGTCATCAGAACGACCGACGTTCGACTCTGCAGGGTTTGGTTTAGGAGTGGAAGGTCCAACCTTGCATAAAAACTTCCTCAAGGGGTGAAGTAGTTCATATTGGCGAAGAATATTTTCGGTAACTAAAAGTTTTCTACTTCTCTTAGCCTCGTCAATAGCTTTTAGTGTTTTGTATGTGGCTTTAAGAGAAGAGGATGCTTTGTTGTCCTTAATCAGGGTAGGGAGTACTGCATTTTGAAAGAAGTAATGTAAGAACGTATAACTCAAAGGAAAGTAAAGTCAAAGCCGCTTAGTAAACTATACATACCTCCGTCTGTCCACTGCCCTCGAAATGGTTCATGGCACCTAACAAAGAAGAATTGGTTTTAAAATCCTGAAACACTGTCCGGTAATTCGAGAACAAGCTTCCGATTTCTGGCACCTTCAGCATGCATAATAGAGGGGGTGTCCTTCCTAATCTTAAAAGAACACAGGTAATGAAGTTCCTGGAAAGTAGGCTCTTGCTTTGTCGTATCCATGAAAAGAACATATAGGCCCAGCAAAACAGTGTAACCATTAGGGTGAAGTTGGAAAGGAGCAATGCCTAGACAGTTTAGGATTCGCCCTAAAAAGGATTAAAAGGGGGGATAGCCCCAACTGCTAGCATTTGTTTATTTACAAGAACATATCCAACAGGAGGGTCGTCAGCAAAGACATAATCTTTTGGTAATATAGCATCCGTAAGAGGAATTCTGTATTGACCACATAACAGTTCGTATTGCTCCTGATTTAGGGGTTGTAGACTGTCTCTCTTGGTCCCTAGCTTTAATCGGGTGGAGATCCAAAGGGAGGGGAGCAGAAACTTGGCTAGAGGTTATGGTTGTTTCAGTTTCGGAAGCCTTGTTTAAGGAAAGATTGGTTTGAATTGAGGAGGTCTTTTTACTTTGAGGAAGAACTTGCTTTTCAGTAGTCATTCTACACAGATATACTTGAATACGTTTCAGTTTTCTAGCAGCAAAATTCGAAGAATAAAGGTGTGAAAATACATCAAAGCATCGAAAATGTTGAAGTAAGACGTTTGACGACATTAGGTCGTTATGGCATGGTCCTCCATACCGTAGCAGCGACATGACGACTTGCACGTGTCGTTGCCATGGTTTGAAACCCATGTCGGTTCATGACAAGGAACTCGTGTCGATCTACGACTTGAGATTCATGTCGGTCCACATGACAACTCATGACATAAGACCCTAAAAGCAATTCAGCGTCAAACACAGAGGTTCTGGCTTTAAAAAGGATCATACAACAGCTATGATAAAATAATAAAATTCATGATTCAGACATTTCGGCAAGCAATTGGTGTGCGATATAACAAAAAACTTCAATAACAACTCATAGGACTATCGTCGACCAATTCAAGGCTTTTTATGGCGTTAAAGTCATGTCACTCAAGCACGGTTTGAAACTCATGACGTTGGAACGACATAAAATGCAAATCGTATGTATTACATAGAAGTTGGGGTTTAAAGAGAATCAAAGAATTTCATAGCCCTCATACACAAGTATACTCATTATAATTCAACTTGTTTTTGATTCACAAGCATCTCAATAACACAAAACAACCAAAATCGATTCACAAGATCATCACTTTATCAGAAATAAGAAAAGATCCTTGAATTCTATACAAGTCCTAGGATAAAAAAAAAGGAATTCGGATCTAAAAGTTACTTGTATTATGCTCTGAAATAATTGTTAAAGGAAGAATTCTCCAAAAATCGAGAGTATGGGTATCGAATCGGGCTGATGGAGTTCGTTGAAGTCGGTCAGAATTTGGTCGCAATGATTGGGATGAAGGCGTCGACATGGTTGAATAAACCGCTTATGAGGAAGGCGATGATATCTCTGACCTAATCTGCCATTAACAAGATAAAACCTTAGAATGAGAAGAGGAGTAGGAATGAACATACGGGTTAGGAATAATATATGGGGTGCTGAAATAATTGGGCCAAGGTCAGTTCAGATTGAAGCCCAAAATGGCTTAGAGGGTTTCGTGTGGCATGGAGAGGCCAGCACGAGTCGTGAAATGGTGATGACTTGCGACATAAATCCAATAGTACCCTAACTACTTAAGTAAAATACATGGAAAAGATGTCATGAAATATAAGGATTCGAAGCCCATGCTATTCTAATAACATGAACTTCGAGGGGAAAATGTTAACCCCGTTCTTAGAACGCGGTTCAGAACTAAGAAGTATTTACGAAAGATGGAACATGACATAACTGACTCAAGTCGTTTCTGCGACATGGATCCTGCAGTCATCCACACGACATGACTTTAAGTCACTGATGCAAGATGGTTCCAAGTCGTTTACACGGCACGACCCTAAGTCATTGAACACGACATGGAATTAAAGCGTTCAGCGCGCCATGGTGACCGTTACACTCAAGCTGCTAGCATCATGTCGTTTAAACCATGTCGTGACAGGGAATATCTAAATACTTAAGTCGTGTGTCGTAAATAATGAAAAGTAAGGTCATTAATACCAAGTCGTATCGCTGCATGCCGTTAATACAGTTAGACTATGTCATATGCCACGACATTGAGTTCATATCGCGGCATCAGCCATGGCGTTCAAGCCATGTCGTAGTTTGGTATCATGTCGGTAATCCCTCCATGACGTTAGTGCTACATAGACAAACCACATACCAATGAAAACAAGCCGTACTGACCTCATTCATACCGCAGAAGCTCCAAGGCATAAGATAATCATGTCGGGTCACAAATTCCACCGTGCCGCAAGCTCATTACATGGCATATGGAGGAGCCGTAGGACGACATGATTCATATCAGAGAGCTATCATGTCGCCATTGTCATGTCTCGCCAACCTCCAAGTCGTTGAGTATAAAAGGCAAGGTCCTCTCAAACCGTTAAGGAGCTCACGACATGATGTAACCGTGTTCATTGCATGATGTTAAACTATTGATAAAACATGTCGCTATTCACGTTATAACAAATCAAGTCGTGAGCGTCACCATGCCGTAAACAGCTCCATGTCGTGAGCAACTTCATGCCACAATATTCATGTCATCAATTCAAGTCGTTAATCCTTCATTCTGGAAGTATGTCGTATGGCGCAAGAGGCATCCTGTTTGACAGCTTGCAACAACTCATGTATAGCTGTAAAGGTAGAATGGGAACAACAGTCAAGCCATATATTGCAAGAATTAATTCATGTCATTCCAGTACAACAACATGTCATGCCGCATGGATTGATGCTCGAGTCAAGGCGTTTCAACCATTCATGTCGTAAAAGGTATTCATGGCGACACGAGTCATGTCGAGTGGAGTCATGCCGTTTTCTGTATAATTACAGAATTGCCACCCGGGCTAAATTTACCTATAAATACCCCTCATAATTCATTTGGGGGGGGGGGGGGGAAGGGGACCGAAAATTCATTTCTACAAGGAAACTCTGTCAAAATAAAAGCTCATCTACAACTTCTCTAATGGCTTCTATGGATTCAACAATACTTTTCTAACTTCATGAAGATCAAATCTATGTGAATGATAATTAGAGCTTTCTATTATTGAATCTAAACACCTTCAATCTCATTCAAGCTACACCATAAATCTCTCAAGCATCATTTGTACGATCTCTAATCCTCCCCAATGCTTAAATCAAATGCTATTTCACTATGAAATCTATGAAGATCATGGGAAAGGATCAAAGCACATAAGTGGTTGAAGATTCATCACAAAGCTAAACCTCTTTCCTTTTCTTCGCCAAACTTGAGTGAAAGTAGATCATCAAGAGAGTGAAAAGAGAGTTAAAAGAGAGAAATGATTGTAAAGAGGGAAAATTCATATGTTGTAAGCTTGAATATCATAATGAGAATTGATTGAAAGTGGACGTAGATTCATATTGAATCGAACCACTATAAAAATTCCTTTGTGTTTTTACTTGTTTTTATTCGTTTATTTTGTGATTACACTGTTCCATATTCTTACCGAATAGGTGAAGTGTAGCTTTACACCTTTGGTGTTTGGTCCCAAATTTGGAGCAAACATTTCCCCTGCTATGTAATTTAAATCTCTGGTATTGTATTTCCAATGTGTAATAATTATTCGTACTCCGATATATTCTTGTACTCTAATGTAATTGTTATAACAAGCAATGAAATATTCTTCTGTTTGTGTTTTGATTTGCCTTGTTCTCAATTCAATCCGTACTTTCCTTTACGGGGAAGTTTGGGTTGTTTCATTTGGTATCTTAGCTTTGGTTTACAGAGCTCGAGAACAAGACATGTGAGAACCAAACAAAAGAATTCATCAGAGATTGGATTAGTAATATCCAATAAGAATGACTCGTTAGAGATAGGATCAGTAGTATCCTAGAACGAGTGTGAAGAGTGTTATTTTGAAAATTAAAATGAAAACAAATTTTGGTTTTGAAAATTTAATCTAATTATACGTATTTGAGTATATTATTTTATATTGATTTTGGACAATCAACTATATAGAGATTTTGCATGTACGCCTAGCTAGCGTGTATACAAAGTCTCAAATATACTGGATAGATATAGAATCACACTCTAGGCGCCTGGAGATAATTTGGATGATTGGCGCGTCATTATCAGTATTTATGTTCGAGTTTCGAAAGTGAGATATCTATATATTTCCAATTGACTGGTGTGAGAACCAAAACTTTGTTAGAGTTTATTGATGTGATTTGCACTAAAAATATGATTTTTTTTAAGTATATATACAAAAGTTATATGTTTAGGAAATTTAATTCAACTAATTGATTGTTGGATGTGATGTCTGATAATCAGTTTAACTAATTAAAATATTGGAATGATAATTAATTTAACCAATATGAGATAGAATGATAAATTTAGCTACACCGAATTTAATATTAAACTGAATTGAAAATTGATTAGAATTGATAATTGAGTTGGTTAGTTAAACAATTTTCAGCCCGTTCCTTTTCGAGGATGAAAAGATTTTAACTGAGGGAGATTGTAACAACCCAGAAAATCAGAACCAATTTAATTTTTTTTTTTGGCAATTTTAACGGGTTTTGAATATTTAAAATAATTTACTTTTAATAATAACGACTAAAAATTTATTTTAAACGAAGTTAGAACGTATAAATTTATTTTTATTATAAAACGAGCCTGAAATGGCGCGGCAGTTTGAAAGTTCGACTTAAAATTTCGATTCAGTGTACGGGATTCAAAACAAACAGGATTTCAGTAAAACCAAAAATATTTGAATTTGTTTAAAAATATATTTCCAACGAATGTTAAAAATCCATATTTTATAATGGGAATTGAATGTTATACCCAGTTTAAAATTCAGAATAGTTGCTATAGAATTTATATATATTTTTTAATATAATATATAGCCATTTTACAAATTACCTCCATTTTCGACTAAACCGCTTTTGTTGGATCCGGAATGTCAAATTATTGCTAGATTCCAATTTTCATAATTTTTGAAATTAATATGTGAGCGCATTAAATGTAAACGCGTTTGGTAATTTCAGTTTGAATTTAATCGACTGGAAAATGACCGTTTTCAAACGGTCTCCAAATTCGACGAAATTAATTTTTTTAGGATCGTATCATCAAACATAGGTAGAAATTATTTTTCTGGAATTTTCGGAGTCAGCTTGTGGCCCTGATAATTTAAAATGTACATTAAAATTTCAATATATCGATTTATATTTTAATTTAAAGAAAAACCAGTCGAAACGATAGAATCGGCTTATGAAACATATCCCATTATGTCCATAACGGGGGTATTTAGCTAGGAGCGACAGTCTTTGGGTTTAAATTGGTTTCGAATAGGAAATTCACTTTTATAAATATAGTTATATTAAAAATTATTAAATAAAGGGTATATATACCCTTTGATTTCGAAACCCTAATTGTCCATTTCAAGGAGCCGTCGCCATCCAACTAATCAATGGTAGTGAACCTCCTAACTTCTTGCCCTTTGATCTTTCAATCCAAACATTATTTTTCAAAACTTAAAGAATGGAAATTGAAGAGCAATATGGGATCTTCAATGTCAACGGTTGTGATCGTCGTTTGTGATGTATGTTGGTCGGAATCAGGCCTCAAAGAGCTCGTGTTCGAAGGCAAATTGCCGGCCATAGGCACTGTTGAGTTGGGTGATGTGGGGGCCAGAGATGCATGGCGAGGAGGAGCTTCCAGTGGTGGGGTTCAATCGGGTCCCACTGTGCTGTGGAGCGTGCGGTTTGGAGGAGATGGTAGGGAGCCGATGGGTTTGCTTGTTCCAAGCAGAAGAATACAATGAGGGAGGGGATTAAGGTTAACTAATCCCTAATTAAATTAAGTTAATGATCAAATTAATTTATTAAATGTTTGAACTATCACAACTTATGCAAATGAAAACCGAATTGGATGATTTCAGTTGCAATGGACTCGTCATGACAAACACTTCAACATGGAACGTAGAACGATGGTGAAAATATTAAAAAGGTAATATTTTTATTTTAATTTAAAGAACATTGTTATTTTCAGAAATGATAAAATATAATAGCATTGTTTTTATATGAAATAACTTTATAAAAGTATGATCAGATTTGATTTAAAAATGTAATTTTTAAATGAAATAATTTTGTTTTAAAAGTAGAATTTCTACAATAATATATCATTGTTTTGAAAATAAAAAGGATCATTGTTTTTAAATAATAAAATTGACATTGTTTCTTTTAAAAAACTATAAAATAACATTGTTTTAAAAATAAAAATATGGTTTTTATTATAAATGCTTAGAATAAAATTATGATTTTAAAAATATAATATTTATTATATATAACAAAGTATAAAAATATAATATTTATATAACTAGCTCTGTAATAAAAAATGGATTTTTATATGTACAGCCTTGAAATAAAAATACAATTTTCAATATATATATATAGCGTACTAAAAATGTGATTTTTGTTTATAAAAATAATTATTTAAAAATATGATTTTTAATATACATATCGCGTGAAACATATTGCGATGGAACTTCCTGGATACAAAGCAGAATCAAAACTGTACCAGAAATTCAGAAATACACACTGACAGAGTGGAAACCAAAGGTGAGAACTCCTCACTAAAAATTCTACACAGTTAATTATTTATTTTCATAACAGAAAATTATATAGAATTGCCAGTGTAGATTTTTATTAGTTTAATTATTATAAACTGTATACGGTGCATGTTAGATCACTTTCCTCGTCCACAGACCATGGACGGTTTAAATTGACTGTATTGTGTGTTGTTTGTGATGTTGAAATGTTTAACATATTAAAAATAATGTTAACATAAATATGGTAGTTGAAATTAAATTATAAATATTCATTTATAATTTGAACAGTGAAAATTGGTTAAATAGAAAATAGTTCAAACCGAATTAGAATTGGTTAATATTTAACCAATTATTTATTTAAATAAATAGTTGTTGTTTGAAAATCCCACACGGGTATTGGGATGATATTTGACATACACTAGTCCCAATATTTAGTTGTATGTCAATCGATGGATTGACAGTCTGGGATGAGCGTTATTTATTTATTTATTTTAATGCTCACACAGTTGTAAATTTCACTTTGGATGTGAATGGACTATCTAATGATTATTTATCATTATTGTTGAATACATGCGGTGTGTGAAATCCATATAACTAAAATTATATGGTAATTGATTGAGTCGCATTCCGATTAAGAAATAAGTAATGTTTTATAATAAATAACGTTCTATAATAAATAATGTTTTATATTAAATAATGTTTTATACTAAATAATGTTATATAATAAATAATGTTTTATAGTAAATAATGTTTTATAAAAGTTGGTTTTAGAATAAAAAGATCATTTTAGAATAAGATATTATTTTAAAATAAAAAGATCATTTTAGAATAAAAAAATATCATTTTAGAATAAAAGAACATTTTTAATGTAAATAATGTTAAAGAATCATTTTAATGTAATCGAACATTTTTAATTTAAATAATGTAAAAGAATCATTTTAATGTAATTGAACATTTTTAATGTAAATAATGTAAAAGAATCATTTTAATGTAAAAGAATCATTTTAATGTAATCGAATATTTTTAATGTAAATAATGTAAAAGAATCATTTTAATGTAATCAAACATTTTTAATGTAAATAATGTAAAAGAATCATTTTAATGTAAAAGAATCATTTTAATGTAATTGAACATTTTTAACGTAAATAATGTAAAAGAATCATTTTAATGTAAAAGAATCATTTTAATGTAATTGAACATTTGTAATGTAAATAATGTAAAGAATCATTAAATGTAATCGAACATTTTTTAGAATCGTTTTAATGTAAAAGAATCGTTTTAATGTAATCGAACATTTTTAATGTAAATAATGTAAAAGAATCATTATAATGTAATCGAACATTTCTAATGTAAATAATGTAATCGAACATTTTTAATGTAAATAATGTAAAAGAACATTTTAATGTAAAAGAACATTTTTAAAATAAAGAATATTTTAAAATAAAGAATCTTTTAAAATAAAGAATCTTTTAAAATAAAGAATATTTCAAAATACGAATATTTTAAAATAATATTCAGTGAAGAATAAAATTATGATTTTGATGTCCGACTTTGAATGGATACAAAAATATAAAAATATGAAGTCGGGTTAAGCATAGAAACGCCACATTTACCCGAGCGGGTTTATCAATCGATTTTATTCATTTTATAATGAATATTGAAAAGAAGTGATTTCAAAATTTAATACTTTTAAATTGTTATCATTTTAATATGATAAAGAAATAGAATATTCAATTTTGATTTAAAATTGAAAATGAAGTTGAAATCGTTTCAAAATAAATTTATAAACAATTTATAAAATAAGTTTTAATTGGAAATTGGTGAAATATATATAATATATTTATTTAATGCCCTGAATAGATGCGCCGCGCGGCGACCGTTCGCGAATTTCATCCATTATCTTCAAATAGACATTACGGGAGATCCGACCATCGGATTCTCCTAAAACTGGAACCGTTGGGTTCGTATCGAAAAGAGCTTTCCAATGAATATAAGAGATTTGAAACCTAAGGTTGGATTTGAAATTATGTCCAAATCAAATTTGGAAAAGGTCGCTACGGATGCAGTTCGGTGGCCTTTATTGGATACCGACTGTAAGAGCCTTAATAAAATTATGTAAAATATGAAAAAATTATGTAAAATCATAATAAATGATTTAGAAAGAATTTGGATGAAAATTTACAATTTTGAAAAGATAAAAATATATTTTTATCGAAATGAGCTAGTTATTAACTAGAATAATAATCTAGTGTTTTTAAATAAAATGAAATGTGAATTGGGTTTATTGTGTATTGTGTTTTTAACAACATTCGTTCTTTAACCCAATTAACAGTGAAAATATAATTTTGGAATTTATAAATCTTTTAATTTAGATTACTAGAGTTTCCATTTATATTTAGTTATTGGAATAAAATGAAATGTGAATTGGGTTTATTGCGAACTGTGTTTTTAGCGACATTCGTTCTTTAACCCAATTATCAGTGAAAAATATAACTTGGAATTTATAAATCTTTTATTAAGATTTGAATGGAAATTTTCCAAAGAAAAAGTTCTTTTCCAATTTAATATATTAAATTGGAATTGAATGGAATTCGATTCGGTAATATTCGAGATGAGACTTTGTGAATGAAGACTGTTACTTATATGGAATTTAAAAGGCTTTGCTGCTATTCCATTTATATTAGTAGTCTGACACGGAAATTTATATCGATTATATACTGTTGTGATTTCCGTGTAGATTCCATTTTGATGGAAGATGATTTTGGGTTTATCGTGAACGATGTTTTTAAATAACATTTGTTTTTAACCTAGTTAAAGATAAGATTAGTTACTTAAATTTGAATAATCATTAAGTATTGATTTTTGACATTAAAACTAAACTAGAGTTTTAATGAATCTTTAATTAGATTAAAATGCGAAGGAGATAATTAAATTTATCGAATTCTTGAAATGATCAAGAATGGAGTACCACCAGTTTTACTCCAGGTGCTAGTGAAATCTTTAATAAGATTTGAATGTGAAATGGTAATTAATTTTACCAATAACATAGTGGGTGTTAGATATGGGGTGCTACTAGTTTTGCTCCATGGGATGAATAGGTTGGGATTGGGATAATAAAAATAAATAAGTGATTACTTCGGTAAGGTTCGATAATCCCGACTAGTTAATAAAAATCTTTTGAAATGATATTCAAAAGAAGATTAAAGAATAAATTTAAAAGAATTTATCTTTGATAAAATTAATTGGAACCTTTCCCTAATAATGTGAATATTTTATTAGAAGAATATTCTGAATTGGAATGAGGCGTATGATTATTTTTATAGCACTTGATTATAAAATATGCGAATTATTCGGAAAGACCGGTTTTAACCCATTCTAAATAATTAATACGACGATCAAGAGTCGAAGATGAAGACGGTGGTTGAAGACCGTAGTTCTTCACATCGTTTGGATGATTATTGATGTCTTGATTGGGATGTACACCCAAGACAAGGTAATAAGTGGTGATTGTCCAAACGTACTTGGAGATCGACCGGATATGCGAGGGCCTTTCTCCTGTATTGGACATATGGGACGAGGAACAAGGTGCCTCCAGTTTCGTTCAGACCCAGAACGAACTTGTAAATGAATGGTATGTCTGACGTTGTATTCCTTTATGCTGTATTCGTTAATCCCTGCTAAATGTATATCTGTTTGGTGGCGGAGAATTTATTCTCTTTCTTAACTCTGAGACGTACGAGCTTAGTTAGAGGTTATATATTGGCAAAAATCAATGGTACGGTATGGACTGACAATGTGGCATGCTAAGATGCAAATGATCAAGACTTTTGTTGAAAAGCAGAGTCTTGCGGTTGATGATCAAAGCACAAATTTAGTTAGCATAGCTTTGTGTATAGCAATACTTCGCGAGCCTCATACCCTGATATGAACCAGAAGAGGGAGAGGACTGCAGGGAGAACATGCGTTTCTTTATAGTTAGGAGTGGTGTCATGGTATGGAGCCCAGACATTTTACTTTTGTGATTGATGGAATGAGGCGCCTCGGATATTGAGTCCCTAATGGCTCAGATTTTATGCCCCATAGGGCAGGGAAACATATTGTTCAGGCATTACTAATCCACTAAAGTATTTGTGGACCGTCCATGAAGATCCAAGGTATAGTTGCGGCTGATCCCGAGGCTCGAGCTAGAGAGTCTCGAATCCGGTAAGGACGATCCCTTGCCTTGGTTCACAGATGAAAATCAAACTTCCAATACGACATCGTGCGGTTTTAATTGTAGAAATAGTATGGCGACATGATATATGGTACCATGCCGTCTATGATTGATACATTTATATTTGAAGTTGTTTTAAACACTATGCACTTATAATATCAAAATAACTTGTTTTATAGCGTACCAAGCATATTTTGGCTATTATAAGGGAAAACTCTATCCTCCGGCTTGCGTTGCATTGTGTGGTGGGACCTGAGTCTTGTAATAGCTTCATTTTTCCAAAAAGCATTGTGTTGTTTTATTTTAAACTAAGGTTCATGTGGATTAAACCCGTTCCGTGTTATACGGCGTGGTTCCAAGGTTTATCTAACTTTAAAATCAAGTTTAACAACTGTTTTAGTTCTCACACCAGTCCCATGATTGACTTGGAGTTTATTGTTTTAACGTAAAATCTGAGTGCCCATATTTTCCACACGGGCAGCTATTAGTTTTGGTTTTGCAGATATTATATTCACAGGATCCTGGTTTACAGCTGAAGCGATATTCGGAAAGATCTGTATCCGTGTATTCCTTCCAGTTGTGTTATGTATTAGTTTCCCCTGCTATGTAATTTTAATCTCTGATATTGTATTTCCAATGTGTAATAATTATTCGTACTCTGATATATTCTTGTACTCTGATGTAATTGTTGTAATAAGCAATGAAATGTTCTTATGTTTGTGTTCTGATTTACCTTGTTCTCAATTCAATCTGTACTTTCCTTTATGGGGAAGTTTGGGTCGTTTCAGTGGAAGTAGCTGGAATTTTCAGTCAAATTAAATGCTGTTTTAATTTAACTAAAACAAACCATGCTAATGTAAGATTTAATTCAAGGTGAGTTTAACTCACTCAGTTTATCCCGTTATATTTTATATAAGCTGGGTTTTTATTTTGTGTGCAATGTTTGCTAATGGTTGATGATTGGACGATTGTTTATTTGTATATTGAATAATATTTAATATTCACGGAATAAATTAAGCGGTTGTTTAATTTAATCGAATTAAATAGTTATTTTAACGATTAGATTCCAAACGAGTTAAATTACCTTGTTGGTTACGTTTATAATAATATAAACATATTAAATAAATAATTGAATGCTTGATGGATTGTTATAAATTGTTGTTGACTATTATTAGTTGAATAGTGTATTTCTGTTTATCGTGATGAATAAATATATTATCGTATCCAATTTGAAATAATCCATTTTAATGCAGGGAAGGACAGGTTAGAGGGATCCAACCAGATTCCTCAAATATGTTGCTTATTTATATGAACTGTTTATTCAATCTGATTGATTGTTGAGTCTAAATTCAACACTTTTTTGATATTAACAAATGAGGTATATTGGTTGAGTAATTATCGGCAGATGGCCTAAGAATGAACCGTTTTATAAAGATTGATTTACCGTGAGGTAAATCAGTAGAAAGGAAGTTATAAAAATTGTTTTATAACTAAAGACGGATTTTGAAATCTTTTTTCTATAGATTATTTTTAAATGAAGTTAAAGAAAATAAATAATTATATTTATCTTGTAATCATAAAATGAGATTCGTATGTCAGTGAGTTTTGTAAGCAAATGAGCAGCGATTTATCAAATGATTAAAGGGCGAATTGATTGTTTTTCAATAAACAATTTAATGAGATTATTTAATTAGATTGTCGACTAAATCAATTGAAATTATATAATTAATTCTTTTTGTTAATTTAAAAGAAATGACTAAGTGGAAATGGTTAACAAAGTAACCTTGTTTGAGATGACAAAGTCGACTACTTGCACAAGAATTGATTATTAAAAACAATTATTGGATTGTTAATTATTATTGAAGTTAATAATTATTTTTAAATAAACTTTTAAGAAAAGATTAACCATTTTACTTATAGTTGATAACAAAGTAAACTATTTGATATAATGGTTGTTAGAGAATTAACGAGGAGTTGATCTATAAATGAGATTTTTAAGTATAATATGAATATGAATCCATAAAATGGCTCGAGAGACAAGATTTGAAGATACAACAGTGTTTTCAAATGAAACCAAGTTGTTTTTGATATATCGAGTCAAGATTTCTATAAAAAGAATAATATTAACTTTAAAAGTGAATAATATTTGAATGAAACCAGGATGGACTGGAAATGGTGATAAAGGGAATTAGTTGAGTAAGATCTTGTATTTAAATAAAAAGGATTTTTTTACTCGTATTTATATGAGTTAAATTTTGGATTTATTTCCATAAAAGAATTGTATAAAAGGAAAGTTTTAAACAAGACCGATGTGAGTTGAAATCAAACGGGACCCTTAGCTGATTGAACTGGGTTATAAAAGTAAGAATCTAATGATAAAGATCTAAATATGAAAATTTTCAATGTGAAAGGAGTTATTTGAATAAGACCAAGATATATGGTTATTTAAAGAAGACTTTATAATAAATAGAAGTGTTGGGATGTTATTTGAATGAGATTTCATTTATAAACTTCTATTTATTCTGAAGATGAGAATGTTGTCGACTCAAGGTCTAAGAGGTAAATAAAATACCCCACCTGAACGACTTCATGATTATCCAAGGATGATATTAGTTTAGGAAACAATGGTGGTTGAAGGAATTAAAATAATATTTCCATGAAAGATATTTTATACTATAATTTGAAGAGTTATAAGTTGAATAAATTGTTTTAAAAATAAGAAATGAAAGGGCGATATTCCAAATGGTGGAGATTTAAAAATTTAATTAACAATTATTTAACTAAAAAGGCTAAGTGATGCGGTATACGGAAACAATGAATCCACTTTTCTATGGATGATATTGTTTATTTTGATAGTTAAATCACCGACTGTCAAAATTTGACCAAATTGATTATTGGTACGGAAAGACCGGGATCGAATTTATATTCAAAAACCATTCCGACCCGCAAATATGTAAACGTTGAAGATTCCAGAAGATGGTCGAGATGGAGCATTGTGGATCATGGATCTTCATGAGCGGAAGAACTACTTGTTGAATTTATAAGGTTAGCACCAAGAGATATCTCGGCAGTGATTCTGTCATATTAAAATCTTCAAATTACAGGGACCACTCGCTACTAATCCTTGAGGTGATACCTATACGGGATGTGGTAGGAGGTTGCCTTCGGTTCATCCTGTTCCTGGATGACTTGTATGGACGGGTGTTTAACAGAGTATTTCCGAAAGAGTCAAGTACATTGATTTCTTCAAATTTACCAAGTTAATGGCGGAGAAGTGCACATTCTCTTAGCTTAATAACTAGGTTATTTTTGTGGACGTCAATTAGTGATTTTATGGCGGATCTGACGATGTGACATTCAAAGTAAATGTTGGCCAGATGTTCCAAAGGTACATTCTAACCTCAAGCCTCATCAACTGGGAATGACAAAAATCGGGCAGGCAACATGACAATGTGGGTCGCTCCCATTTGGATGTATAATCACCTATCTAGAGAAAATACATTTCCTTCTTTAATCTATTTCGATGCTGTCCGTTTTTGGGAAATCAGTGGGTCGCACCCAACCATTAGTGATATACATCTGATACACTCAAGCGAAATGAGTTGTCGGTCATGTGTGGGCTGGATTGCGAGACGTTCTTATTGAACCCTGTGTATTCCCCTCTAGATATACACTATCAGAAGGCGGTTCCATACCTTGTCATAGTGGGAATCCAATCTCCAATAAGCGCCCGCGGTTTTGATTGTATACTATATATGTGGAGCGTGAGATGCAAGCATTCCGCTAGATTGATATTTATTTATATTTAGACACTATTATAATATCAGAATAAGATATGATTTCAAAAAAAAAATTGGGTTATAGTAAGGTAAAAATCGTACTTGTTTATGTATGGGCTAGTCTTATCATTATCCTTTCCTTTCAAAAGGATTTTGAACTTGAAATCTATATGGATGTTATATAAACTTAGTGGGTTCCTCACTCTGGTTCACCAAATTGACCCGTATTTGAAATGCTTGGGTTATTCCGAGTACAGGTTCAGGTCATCGGATGTCGTAAGGAGACGGGATGGAACATATCAGACGCATGGTGTAGTATAGTATTTTTTTCCCGTTGTGTACCGTATATGAGGACAGGTTTTTATAACTGTCTAGATGTCTTGATGTACTCTGATGATTGTAATTATTTTTTTCAAGTTTTAAATAAAGATTTATTTCTATATTATATTATTCTGCCGTGGTGTGAGACTCTGTGTTGTGTTGATTCTTCTTCTTCTTCTATTTTAGTATTTCTTTCTTTCTTATCTCATCCTATAAATTCTTTCTATTGGCATCTGGGTTTCTAATACCATTTGGGTTGGATTAGTGTTGTATGGTCAGCTCAAAAGATACTTGAAATTTGGGTCATCACATTGGTTATTGAGCTAAGAGAAGTGCCCTTCTCCACCACCAACTATGGTACGTTTGAAGAAGCCAACGTACGTATTCTTGAAATACTCTGTCTGACATTCATCCATACAAGTTGTCCTGGGACTGGACAAACCGAAGGCACCATCCTACCACATCCTATGAATTACTCTATGGATTGGTAGCGAGTTGTCCTTGCAATATGCAGATTTCAATCACGACAGAATCACTGTCAAATACCTCTAAGGATCAGCTAGAGAAATCCAACAATAGTTCTTTCATTAATGAAGATATATAGTCTTCAATTTCTCCATCTCGATTAGATATCTTTTTCTTTTGTGTATTCATTGGTCGGAATGGTTTTTGAATATAAATTCGATCCCGGTCTTTCCGAACAAACATGTTGGTACGATTTGATAGTTGGTTATTTAACTATTAAAATAAACAATCATAAAAATAAATCAATACGTTGGTTTATTATACAGTGTAACTTGGCCATTAAAATAATATATCAGTTTTAATAAATCAATACTCTCAAATCATTTATTTATAGACTTAGGAAAATAACTTAAATCATATTCAACTCTCGTTAACTTCCGTTTCAAACCATTTGCTATAACATTTCTTATTATCTAAAATTGGGAAATCGATTCAACTTATTATTCGTAAAACAGTCATTATGATATCTCCTTTGTTTTGTTATTTGAACACCATAATCATCACTTACCTTTTTAGAATAACCCATCCTAAATCTCATCTCCTTATTTTGAAACTATCGTTAAATTTTCACAAATCTCTTTTCATTATTCCTTTACAATGAAAATATCAATTTATGTTCTCAAACCCTTTTTATTTCTTTTTGTTTTGGAATCCCATCATATATCCCCAACATTTTAAATAACGTTACTTTATTATTTCTCAAAATAAGTTACTTCTAACATATCCCCCATTACAACTAATATCTTCCTTCAATGATCCTGAAGTCATTCAAGTTGGGGTATTTTAATTACCTCTTAGTCCTTGATCAACAATGTTCTTATCTTAAGACAGATATCAATTGTAATACCAAAAACCTATGTTCATTCCCAATATCAAAACAATCCCATTTTAGTTATACAACCTCATCTCTTATTTAATATAACGAATCCAGATCGTATCTTTAAAACTTTACTTGCCCAACCACTTTATTTCAGATTTGAATTTCCGTTTTTATTTCTATTTCATACTTCCATCAATTCCTAATCGTAAATCAATAAATAATAATTTCCTGAATATCAATCCCAAAGGTCGAAGCCAACATTAGATTATTATTCAGAAAATAATTTATCTCAACCAATCTCCAGTTAGGTTCTAATTCGTTAATTTCATATCTCGGACTTTTATTTCATTCAAATGCCATTTCTAATAATCAGTTCCAATAATATATTCAATAAAACTTGGGTTTTGTAACTTCATAAAATCTGGGATTTCGTAGAATCCAATATAATTCAATAATAATTAAATTAAACGTTGATTTAAACATAACTTATATTATTATAAATCATAAATCTTTTAAATATTCATTAAGCTATAAACATGGCTTTAAAACTTATCGAACTTGCATTTCTAGATTTTACATTCCCAGATTATCACTTCGATTATTATTAAATAACTAATAATCAAGTTTCAACATTTATTAAAAATAAAACTGGGTAACTTCACTGTTTACTTCCTTCATTAAATTGATAAACTACTTTAATAAACAAATCTCGATTAACGCAGCTTCTAAACAAGATTTATTCGTTAATCAATTCCACTTAGCATTTTCCATTTTAAATTAATTAATATATAATAAATTAAAATAAATCCATTTACTTTGGTTATTACTACATTAATAACAATCAAATTCCAATGCAATCCCATTTTAACCGTTTCTTAAAAACAATGTACTTTAGTTATTAATCGTCATTTTAATACTGCTCACTTGCTTATCAATCTCATTAATATAAGAATCAGCTTGACAAAATTATTTAATAATCACTTGTAAACTTAAATAAATAAACAATAAATATTAAATTCCTTGTATAAACTTCCATTCAAAATAATATATTTCAAAATCCATCTTCAAAAATAAATTTTATGACTTTATTTCTAACGATTTACCTAACGGTAAATCAATCTTTATAAACAATGTCTTATTCAGGCCATCTGCTATAATTCCGTAACCAATACTACCCATTGGTTAATAATAAACATTGAATTCATATTAAACAATCAATAATCCAATCATATTGGTTAAACAGTTCATGTAATGATCATAAATAATCAATTAAATTGATAGCGGTCAACCAATAATAATAATTCAAGTGTCCAATCTAATTTAAATACGTTTATATTATTATAAACGTAACCAACAAGGTAAGTTACCTCTATTGGAAATAATCAATAAAAATAACGATGTCATTTCTTTTAAATTAAACAATCGTTTAATTCAAATAATAGACATAATAAAATATTTTACAAACAACCAGACAATCATCAAATCAACCAATAATGGACAAACGTCGCATACAAACACTAAACCCGACTTGTAATAATTATAAGTGGCAGAACTGAGTAAGTTAAACTCACCTTGATTTTAGTTCGTCGCTGAAATGATTCGTTTTAATTAAACAAGCATTTAATTTAACTAAAAACTTCCAACTGCGCCAACTCTGCCCAATCCAGCTCCATAATATTACACTCATTGGTACGATTCCGATGCTCCTTCTTCGATTCGATTCTGTGCACATATGAAAATGTGATACATATTGTACGTATATGATTCAATTTAAACTGATTTATTTTCTTAGTTATATAATTTACTAAATTTACTTTTTTTTTTAAAGTTAACTAGTGCGGAATAAATTCTTAGTTATAAACTAATTTATTAGATCGTTCCAATTAGGCAGAACTAATTACCTTTTGTATCCAAGAATACGTCCTAGACTTCTTCATCCTGCTTCGTTTGAAACATGCCCATTCTACTGTTGCTTCATGTCTTTTTGTTTCGTCACTTCACCATTTCAGCCGTTATCCTTTCATATTTTTTCATTTTCAACGGCTCAAGCCCACGCCAAGCCCACATCTCCACAAACTCTTCTTCCACGTCATGTGTTCGTATTCTTCTTTCCACTACACTTACTTCCTCCTGAAACTCTCTACACATCTCGTGCCTGCCAAAATAGACACCACACAAACATCCACCACCTCACACGCATGTCTACATGTGTTGTAACGACCCGGATTTCGCCCGACCCCAATCGATCGCAAGATCGATTAAGACCGTTCAAAACCCGCGTACGTTAACTTTGAGCATACAACACAGACTTTTATAACATCAATAATAAATGTTACATCAGAGTATAGAATATATCAGAGTACATCGATAAATAATACAGCGGAAGATACATTTAAAATAAATTAAATACATTGCAGCGGAACTAATCTCAGCGGAAAGCCATCAATATTCTGGACCCAGCTTCAGACTTCAATCCAGGATCCGGCTTAACTATATCTGCAAAAAGCTACTCGACTGCCCATGGGGAAAGAGGGCACCCGAGTTTGCAAAGTGAAACAAACTACAGGTCAGTCATGGGACTGGTGTGAGAATTCTTAACTTAACCTATCTAATAAGTAGGCTAATCACAGGACCCCGCCGCTAATGCGGAACGGATTTACTCCATTGGATTGCCAGTGCATAAATAAAGTGAATCGTCAAATATCGCAATGCTTTTTTTAGAAAAAACGAAACCATTATAAGACCCAGGTCCCATCACATAATGCAACGCACACCATAGGATAGGGTTTTACCTTATAATGGTCAAAAGATGCTTGATACGCAAAAACGATATTATTATTAGTGTGTATATATATATTTAAAACATTTCAATATAAATGTAATAATCTTAGACGACATAGGTACCATATACTATGTCACCATATATAAGTTTACAATCAAAATCGTAATGTCATATTGGAAATTGGTTTTCTGTCATGAAATCGAGGCTAGGGATCGTCCTCTTCCGATTTGAGACACTCTAGCAAATGCCTTAGGATCCCCCGTAGTGAACCCTTGAATCTTCAGGGCCGGTCCCCACCTAACGGTAGTGGATTAATTATGCCTGAACACACGTTTCCCGGTTCCTATGAACCTATAGTATGACCACTTCCGGCCTATAAAAACCCGAGGTACCTCAATCCAAAATCCACATAAGTAAAATGTCGGGCCGTGTTAAAACCAAAACACCACTAGCTAGAAAGAAACGTGTGCACTCCTTGTAGACCTAATCCCGTTTTTGACTCATACCGAGGTGTGAGGCTCGCGAAGTCACGATATAAACAAAGCTATGCCTAAGGAGACTGTGCTTTGATCATCAACCACAAGGCCTGCTTTTCAACAAAGCCTTGATCATTTGCATCTTAGCATGTCACATTGTCAGACCCTACCATATTATTGATCATCTACCAATATATATATAAACTCTAAGCTCATACGTCTTAAAGAAGGGTGATAAGTAAAGAATAAATTCTTTACCACCAAACAGAAATATATAATCAGCAGCATTCAACAAATACAACAGAAATGAATACAATGTCAGACACGCAATCCATTTACAAGTCCGCTCTGGGTCTGAGCGAAACAACGTGTCCGTCGATCTCCAAATGCGTTTGGACGATCATTACCAAATACCTTGCCTTGGAAGGCCAATCCCAATTCAAGATACCAGTCATCATTATCCCAACGATGTGAAAACCTTCGGTCTTCAATCACCGTCTTCATCTTCGACTCTTGATCGTCGTGATGATTATTCAGAATGGGTTAAACTCGGTTTTTCTGAATAACTCGCGTATTTTGGGATTAAAAACAAATATTGGAAAATCACACATTTCGTCACATTCCAACTCCGAGTATTCTTTTAATAAGATATTCGTTTTAAAGGATCCTCATTAATTTTATCAAAGATAAACTCTAAAAATAAAATCTATAAATCAATTTCCAAAATATGGAATTCCACAGGAATCAAATCAATACATAATCGATATAAATTTCTGTATCGGACTAATAATATAAATGGAATAACGACAAAGCCTCTTAAATTCCATATATAATATCGGTTTTCTTTTACAGAAGTCCATTTTGATTATTACCAATCGAATTTCCACTTAATTCCAATTTAATATATTAAATTGAAAAACTTGATTTTTAGAAAATGCCCTTTTTAAATCTATAAAATAGATTCATAAGTTCCAAATAATAATTTCAATGTAAATTGGATTAAAGGACAAATGTCGTTTAAAACATCGTCCACGATAAATACTCTTCACATCTCAATTCAATTCTTATCACAAAATATAATTGCAAATGCTAATAATCTTTTAAAAACATATTTTTTTTAATAATCATAAAAATATTCTTTATATAAAGACTCTAAATGAAAGGTATGCTTTATATTACGAATTCTTTCTTTTACAAATATTCTTTGTTTTAACATATAGTTGATTAAAAATATACTATGAAAACATATGCACTTTATATAAAAAGGATTTCCAACGTAAAAATATCATTATCTAAAAGAACACCTGAATCGAAATGTGACTCAAACATTTTCCATATAATTTGGATTATATGGATTTCACACACATCATATACATGATAATAACAGTATAATCAACAAGTCATCCATTACATCCAAAGTGTAATTTCCACTTTGTAAGCGTTAAAATTAAATAATAACGCTCATCGCAGCCTGTCGATCTAACGATCAACATACAACTAAAAATTGGGATTAGTGTATATAAATTTTCATCCCAACACCCGTGTGGGGTTTCAACCAACAAACAAATAATAAGCTAATTTGTGCACTTGGGCGATGTGTGAAAATTATCGTCCCAATCACATACACAAGTCGGGTAACTTGTGAATGGAAGTGTAACACACAATACATATAATGATGATTAGAAAATATCTCTATTGCAATGAATGAATAAGCATAATAACTTTGTCCCTATTGACAATTTCTATTTTGCAAATTTAAACTCTAAACAAAAATAGTCATTTTGTTTTGGCAATTCTAAAGAGGCAAAATGATAAATATTTTGATTTAACTAACCTATCTTGACAAGTATATATCTTGCCAAACATATATATATATATATATATATATATATATAAATTGCTTCAACTAATTCATTTTGACAAAAATGAATATTTCTGACAAAATGTATAATTTGGTTTAACTAGTATAAATTGACTAAAATGAATAATTATTTTAACTAACGTAAATTAACAAAAATGAATAATTGTTTTTAACTAGTATAAATTTACCGAAATGTATAATTTGTTTTTCAATTCTAATAAAATATGCCAATGCTATATTTTGTTTTATTCTTTTAATTTAGACAAATGAGTGTTTTTGTCTATTTTACTTTAATGATAAAAATGTGAATGTTTAGTTATTAAAATGTAACTTTTAAAATTCTAACCTTTATTTCAAACAATCTTTATCCATATCAAAATTATAAATCAAGAATATAATCTTCAATCTGATGGTTAGTTTGCATTAATGAATTGCAAACAAAGATGAACTTTATTTTAAGGTTTTATCTGCAACGAATGCAAATAACCAATGTAACTATTGTTTTTAAATAAATTTGTTTGCATCTAAATTTGAAACAAAAATGTAATTTTTATATACTTGTTTTATTTGCATGATAAAATACAAATAAAAATGTATTTTCTATTTTCTATGTTTCGTTTGCATTGTAGAATGCAAACAAAAATATACTTTTTTTTTCCTATTTTCATGTATTGTTTGCATTCGTGGATGCGAATAAAAGAACAACTTTTCTTTTCAAGATATATTTGCATTATTGAGTGCAAATAAAAGAACAAATTTTAATTTCAATGCATTTATACATTGGTGAATGTAAATAAAAGGATAAACTCGGATTTCAACATATATTTACATTTGTGAATATAAATAAAAGGATAAATTTTATTTCAATGTATATTTTACATTTGTGAATGTAAATAAAGGAATAAATTTTATTTTCAAAATATATTTGCATTGGTGAATGCAAATAAAAGAACAAATTTTATATATCTTTGTATCTGTAAATATATATTTTATATATCTTTGTATCAGTAAATACAAATAAAATAACAAGTTTATTGTTAGTATATATTTGCATTGGTAAATGCAAATAAAAGAACAGGTTTATTTTTAATGTATATTTACATTTGTGAGATTTTTAAATGTTACAACTTTTATTGAAATCAAAGTGACAAATAAAATATGACCTTTATTTCAATCCCTATTATTGAAAACAGTAGACAATAAAAATCTAATCTTTAATTTCAATTCTAAGATTACATAAAAATGTAATCTTTTAATTTTATTCTGTGACGATCCCAAAACCCCGTGACACGGTGTTAAGGATAATCATTGGAATATAACACATTAATCATCATTAGCAGATCACAGATATGATAAAAATGATATTTTTATCGTTCAAAATATTTATTCAACCAATAGGTGTTTCAGCACTTCATAGTTTCAATAAAAATGTAATTTTTATTGTTCGATCTTTTTATTCAACACATGAACTTTTCCACTACACACACTTCTCAACAAATGAGTATTTCCACACATGGACATTTTATTTATGTTGTTCATATTAAAAAGATGAGATTTTTATTGTTGAAACTAGTTATATAAGGCGAATATTTTTGATACTTCATATATATATAAAAATGTAATTTTTATTGTTTAACCACTTCATTCATTCACAAATGAATTTAATTTTCACACAACACTTTTCAACCCATGAATATTTCCACACATGGATATAGTTTCAATATATGACTTTGATTTCAACGCATGAAAATAATTTCAACATATGAAAATAATTCTAACACACAAAGATTATTCAAAATTTCGGCAGCATAACGGCAGGGTAGTTAAAACCGGCACCGTCCCTAGTACGGCTCCTCGCTCTACCTTAAAACCTCGCGGTTTTTGACAATGGGGATTCATGCATCTAATTCGCACGCAGGCGGCATGTTTATTTTTATTTCCACAAATATTTCCAATTCATTTCAATCACCAATGGGTATTTTTCAACCACAACCAAACAATATCAACCACAAACAATTATTCAACCATTCGTATTTTTCACCCAATATTTCACACCAATTCACCACAATAAATATCGTCCATGGTTTGTGGACGAGGGGAGTATATATATATATAATATAATATATATCACTTGCATTTCAACACATATATCAATTATTCTATGCATGTAAAAATTCATACTTCGCTCATATAGTTTACACTACGCATGTACATGAGGTATACAACACGTATGTAATTTATATTTCGCTTATATAAATTATACACGACATTTTCCATTCAATTTCACGTTAATTTAGATTTCTCACCTTGGTTTTCTGAGCGCTAAAAATCGATACGATGTCAGAAAAATCCGCAGCTTCTTCTATTGGGTAGAGAGCTTCCTTGCGGTCTCGATGTTTCCTGTTTCATCGAATTTCATCAACACACCAAAAAGATATGATTTTTCAAAGTGTAAAGATCAAAGAAAAACGCACTTTCAGAAAGCTTCAAAACTAGGTTTGCGGTTTTCGCGAGAACCGGGACACGAGGGGACGATCAGGAAGTTGGAGGTGGAAGAGCTTCGAGAGAGCTACAGGCGCGCGGTGGTTTGGTGGGGCTCGGTTGTGCTGATTGGCGGCGGCGGCGGTTTGAAGGTCGGAAGTTTGGAGGTGGATATCTCGGCGTAGAGGCGACGATAGGGGGAGCTCCTTATATGGATTTGAAGAGGGGAGGGAGAACTACAAAAAGTTGAACTGGGGGAGGAGCTAATTCTGGCCGTGGCGATCAGAAATCGTCTGGGAAGGAGAAGAAGGGCTTCCGCCATCGAAGTCGGGGTCAGGGGGGGGTTTCTGATATTTTTTTTTTAAATTATGAATGGAGAAATATGATTGGCCGAGGATTATATTTAATTTTTAAATTGTGTTTTCTCAAACGAACTCCTTTTTAAACCCAACGACTGTCGCCCCTAGCTAAATACCCCCATTCCGGACACAATGGGATATGTTTCGTAGGCCAATTCGACTGTTACAGTCAGTTATTTTTCAAATTAAAGTATAAAACATTTAATTTTTAACTCTGAACGCACATTTCAATTTGCCAGGGCCACAAACTGATTCGAAAAATTCCAGAAAAATAAATCTAGCTATGTTTTGACGCTACGGTCCCAACAAAACTAGTTTCGTCGAATTCTGAGGTCGTTTGAAAAATGGCCATTTTCTGGTCGATCCAATTTAACAGAAATCGACCAAACACATTTTCTTTTGCCACGCTCACATACTAGCTTCAAAAATTATGAAATTTGAAACCTAGCAATAGTTTGACATCCCGGACCCAACAAAAGTGGTTTCGTCGAATTCCGAGGTCGTATGCAAAATATCAATTTTCCAGGCCTATATATTCTATATACCGACTCTTCTGAAAATTCATTCGGCCATAACTTTTGATTCCCATTATGAAACTTCGATTTTTCAGATTCGTTAGAAAGGTATTAACTAACAGATTTAAATATTTTTGGTCTCGCTAAAATCCGTTATATTTCCACCCTGCATAGTCAGTCAAAGTATGAATTCAAATTTTCAAACTGACTCACTATTTCTAATTCACTATTTTATTGAAATATTCTATTTCAATTGTTCAAATTCCTTTGAAATAATCAATTTAAAAATTTTAAATTGGCTCGTATTTTCCGGGTTATTACATATTCTTTTTAATGAAACTATTCCATATTAAAAAAAATATGCTTTTTAATCCACTTTTCTTAATGTAACAAACTCACATTAAGAATATGTTCTTCTTTTTAATGTAAACAAATTCTCATTAAAAATGTAATCTTTTATTTTGTTGTTCAAATTCTATTGTAAATAAACAACAAAAATAATATTTTATTCGACATCCAAATTATGTTGAAAAGTAAACAAATAAAATAAGATTTTATTTGTTAATTAGTCTCCGTTGTAATATAAACAAATAAAAATAATGTTTTATTTGTCGTTCAATTTCTTTTGTTATATCAACAAATAAAAATGAGCTTTTATTTGTTGTTTCAATTCTATTGTTCATTTCAGAAAAATAAGAATTATGTTTTAATAACATAATATAAATTTTTACAACTGGATCTGAAATAAGTATGATTTAAATATGAATATAATATGATTTAGATCAAATTATAGATCTAATCTCTAACTGCAAATAAATTCAAAAATATGTAAAATTCCAATGCGGATTTAGCATATTATGAACAACAAAACATACAACAAGCAACAATTAACAATTCAAACAACACAGACATTTCAGATCTGAATTAACATGATAATACAATCATTTTTAACATAAGAAAATAATTAATAATTAATTAAATAAATAAAATTAGAATTCTCACATTGATTTTTGCTAAAAATTTGACTGTCTCGGAATTAGCTCCGGTCTACGCCATCGCGAAGATCTCGGAAAGACGAGTCCAACGCAACTTACGGTTCGTCAATCGGACCTTGTATGAAAGAGATATTGATTTTTAAAGATTGCATAAATTAAATAGTTAATTAATAAAATAATAAAAAAACCTTCTTCCTCCATGTTATCACGTCGCTCAGCCGAACCCATATCACGTCCGCACCCCCTTCTGCGCGCGCCCCCCTAGGATCACCCGACTGCCGATCAGACCTCGCCACGACGACGCTCCGCCCGCGAGCCACCACCGCCCAGAAGGCCACCCAACTCGACCTCCTCCTTGCCTCGCAAATCAAACCCGAACCCGCCACGTTTCAGGCTAGAATTCGTGAAATCCGTGAACCAAAACCCGATCTTAACCGTATGGATTGAAAGATCTCTCCGAGAGCTTCGATTTGGTACCAAGTTTGTCGATTTTCGTTGACCGGATCAAAAGTTATGAGCGTTTGAAATTGGAGAAATTCTGGCTTTCGGTTTAGGTGGCGGCTGCCATGTCAAATTAGGGTTTCGGCCTGATTATTTTAATAATATTTTAATATTAAATCTCGAAAATCGTGCTTAAAAGGTGGATTTTCGGAATTTCTCTGATTTGGGTCTGCATACTGTCGTTCTTAAGGTTTAGACACCTTCTTAACGCAATGGGATAGGTCCCGTGGCCCAATTCCGAAATCTGTACGATTTTTATTTAAAATTGCATTAAAAATTAATTAAATATTGACCGTACATTAAAATATGCCGGGGCCACATACGACCTCAGAAAATTCTAAAAATAATATTTTTAGCTTTCTTATGACGATACGAGTCCAACAAAATTATTTTCGTCGAATTCTGAGACTGTTTGAAAAATGTCTATTTTTAAGGCGTTTAAATTTAAGTGAAATATTCAAAACATATTTTCTCTCACCACACTCACATATTAATTCGAAAAATTCTGAAAATTGAAACCTAGCAATAATTTGACATTCCGGTTCCAACAAAAGTGGTTTCGTCGAAAACGGAGATCGTTTGAAAAATGACTATTTTCAAGGCCAATATATTTAATATTAAAAATACATTTTTGAACAAATAATTTCCGAAACTCAAAATATATAAGTGTTTACTGTTTTTAAATGCAGAAACGTCATTCCGAACTCAATGCAAGTGGTTTCGAGTCGAAATTTCTTCATATGTGAAAAGTAGCCTTTCGGGCCATATATATATATATATATATAATATATATAAATTCTACAGCGACCTTTCTAAAAATTGAATTGGCCATAACTTTTGATTTCCGCTATGAAATTTCAATTTTTCAGATTCGTTAGAAAGATATAGTTAAACAGATTTAAATATTTCTGATTTCACTCAATTCTGGTTTATTTTGAGTCCTATACATTCAGTTAAAGTTCAAAATCAAATTTTCAAACTACCGCGCCATTTCTAACTCCTTTTATATTTAAATTAAATTTATTCGTTCTGACTTTGATAAAAACGAATTCTAGCCATTATTATTTGAAATAAATCACTTTATATTCCCAAAATTCATTAAAATTTTCCAAAATAAAAATTTTAAATTGGTTCAGAATTTGCGGGTTGTTACAATCTCCCCCACTTAAAATATTTTCGTCCTCGAAAAGGAAATGAAGCTAAAGTTGTTTATTTAGCTAATTTAATTTTCATTCTCTGATTGTTTAATAATTTTATTAGTCGAATTCTTATTCACATAACACAATCATCAATCAATTAGTTGATTAAATTTTCAAAAATATATAACTTTTATATATTGAAAAAAAATCATATTTTCTAAAATCAAATTATATATAATAACAAGTACGTTAATTATAAATTCTTCTTCACTCTGACTCATTCTAGGGCATTGCTAACCCCATCTCTAACAAGTATTCTCATTCTAGGATACTGCTGATCCTATCTCTAATGAGTATTCTTATTGGATATTACTAATCCAACCTCTGATGAGTCTTCTTTTAGTTCTAACGAGTTGTACCCCAAAGATTTGAGCTAACCTCGCTCTGATACCAGCTGTAACGACCCGGATTTCGCCCGACCCCAATTGATCGCAAGATCGATTAAGCCCATTCAAAACCCGCATACGTTAACTTTGGGCATACAACACAGACTTTTATAACATCAATAATAAATGTTACATCAGAGTATAGAATATATCAGAATACATCGATAAATAATACAGCGGAAGATATATTTAAAATAAATTAAATACATTGCAGCAGAACTAATCTCAGCGGAAAGCCATCAATATTCTGGACCCAGCTTCAAACTTCAATGCAGGATCCTGCTTAACTATATCTGTAAAAAGCTACTCGACTGCTCGTGTGGAAAGAGGGTACCCGAGTTTGCAAAGTGAAACAAACTACAGGTCAGTCATGGGACTGGTGTGAGAATTCTTAACTTAACCTATCTAATAAGTAGGCTAATCACAGGACCACGCCGCTAATGCGGAACGGGTTTACTCCATTGGATTGCTAGTTCATAAATAAAGTAAATCGTCAAATATCGCAATGCTTTTTTTTAGAAAAAATGAAACCATTATAAGACCCAGGTCCCATCACACAATGCAACGCACACCAGAGGATAAGGTTTTACCTTATAATGGTCAAAAGATGCTTGATACGTAAAAACAATATTATTATTAGTGTGTATATATATATATATTTAAAACATTTCAATATAAATGTATTAATCTTAGACGACATAGGTACCATATACTATGTCGCCATACATAAGTTTACAATCAAAATCGTAATGTCGTATTGAAAATTGGTTTTCTGTCACGAAATCGAGGCTAGGGATCGTCCTCCTCCGATTCGAGACACTCTAGCAAATGCCTCAGGATCCCCCGTAGTGAACCCTTGAATCTTCAGGGCCGGTCCCCACCTAACGGTAGTGGATTAATTATGCCTGAACACACGTTTCCCGGTTCCTATGAACTTATAGTATGACCACTTCCGGCCTATAAAAACCCGAGGTACCTTAATCCAAAATCCACATAAGTAAAATGCCGGGCCGTGTTAAAACCCAAACACCACTAGCTAGAAAGAAACGTGTGCACTCGCTGCAGTCCTAACCCCTTTTTGACTCATACCGGGGTGTGAGGCTCGCGAAGTCACGATATACACAAAGCTATGCCTAAGGAGACTGTGCTTTGATCATCAACCACAAGGCCTGCTTTTCATCAAAGTCTTGATCATTTGCATCTTAGCATGTCACATTGTCAGACCCTACCCTATTATTGATCATCTACCAATATATATATATATATATATATATAACCTCTAAGCTCATACGTCTTAGAGAAGGGTGATAAGTAAAGAATAAATTCTTCACCACCAAACAGAAATATATAATCAGTAGTGTTCAACAAATACAACAGAAATGAATACAATGTCAGACACACAATCCATTTACAAGTCCGCTCTGGGTCTGAGCGAAACAAGGTGTTCCTCGATCTCCAAATGCGTTTGGACGATCATTACCAAATACCTTGCCTTGGAAGGCCAATCCCAATTCAAGATACCAGTCATCATCATCCCAACGATGTGAAAACCTTCGGTCTTCAATCACCATCTTCATCTTCGACTCTTGATCGTAGTGATGATTATTCAGAATGGGTTATACCCGGTCTTTCTGAATAACTCGCGTATTTTGGGATTAAAAACAAATATTGGAAAATCACACATTTCGTCACATTCCAACTCCGAGTATTCTTTTAATAAGATATTCGTTTTAAAGGATCCTCATTAATTTTATCAAAGATAAACTCTAAAAATAAAATCTATAAATCAATTTCCAAAATATGGAATTCCACAGAAATCAAATCAATACATAATCGATATAAATTTCTGTATCGGACTAATAATATAAATGGAATAATGACAAAGCCTCTTAAATTCCATATATAATATCGGTCTTCTTTTACAGAAGTCCATTTCGATTATTACCAATCGAATTTCCACTTAATTCCAATTTAATATATTAAATTGAAAAACTTGATTTTTAGAAAATGCCCCTTTTAAATCTATAAAATAGATTCATAAGTTCCAAATAATAATTTCAATGCAAATTGGATTAAAGGACAAATGTCGTTTAAAACATCGTCCACGATAAATCCACTTCACATCTCAATTCAATTCATATCACAAAATATAATTGCAAATGCTAGTAATCTCTTAAAAACATATTTTTTTAATAATCATAAAAATATTCTTTATATGAAGACTCTAAATGAAAGGTATGCTTTATATTACGAATTCTTTCTTTTACAAATATTCTTTGTTTTAACGTATAGTTGATTAAAAATATATTATGAAAACATATGCACTTTATATAAAAAGGATTTCCAATGTAAAAATATCATTATTTAAAAGAATTCCTGAACCGAAATGCGACTCAAACATTTGCCATATAATTTGGATTATAAGGATTTCACACACATCATATATATGATAATAAAATTATAATCATCAAGTCATCCATTACATCCAAAGTGTAATTTCCACTATGTAAGCGTTAAAATTAAATAACAACGCTCATCGCAGTCTGTCGATCTAACGATCAACATACAACTAAAAATTGGGATTAGTGTATATAATTTTCATCCCTACACCCGTGTGGGGTTTCAACCAAGTCGTGTAACTTGTGAATGGAAGTGTAATACACAATACATATAATGATGACTAGAAAATATCTCTATTGCAATGAATGAATAAGCATAACAACTTTGTCCCTATTGACAATTTCTATTTTGCTAATTTAAACTCTAAACAAAAATGGTAATTTTGTTTTGGCAATTCTAATGAGGCAAAATGATAAATATTTTGATTTAACTAACCTATCTTGACAAGTATATATCTTGCCAAACATATATATATATATATATATATATATATATATATATATATATATAAATTGCTTCAACTAATTCATTTTGACAAAAATGAATATTTCTGACAAAATGTATAATTTGGTTTAACTAGTATAAATTGACTAAAATGAATAATTATTTTAACTAATGTAAATTAACAAAAATGAATAATTGTTTTTAAATAATATAAATTTACCGAAATGAATAATTTATTCTTCAATTCTAATAAAATATACCAATGCTATATTTTGTTTTATTCTTTTAATTTAGACAAATGAGTGTTTTGTCTATTTTACTTTAATGATAAAAATATGAATGTTTAGTTATTAAAATGTAACTTTTAAAATTCTAACCTTTATTTCAAACAATCTTTATTCATATCAAAATTATAAATCAAGAATATAATCTTCAATCTGATGGTTAGTTTGCATTAATGAATTGCAAACAAAGATGAACTTTATTTTAAGGTTTTATTTGCAACGAATGCAAATAACCAATGTAACTATTGTTTTGAAATAAATTTGTTTGCATCTAAATTTGCAAACAAAAATGTAATTTTTATATACTTGTTTTATTTGCATGATAAAATACAAACAAAAATGTATTTTCTATTTTCTATGTTTCGTTTGCATTGTAGAATGCAAACAAAAATATACTTTTTTTTTCCTATTTTCATGTATTGTTTGCATTCGTGGATACGAATAAAAGAATAAATTTTCTTTTCAAGATATATTTGCATTAATGAGTGCAAATAAAAGAACAAATTTTAATTTCAATGCATTTATACATTGGTGAATGCAAATAAAAGGATAAACTCGGATTTCAACATATATTTACCTTTGCGAATATAAATAAAAGGATAAATTTTATTTCAATGCATATTTTACAATTGTGAATGTAAATAAAGGAATAAATTTTATTTTCAAAATATATTTGTATTGGTGAATGCAAATAAAAGAAAAAAATTTATATATCTTTGTATCTGTAAATATATATTTTATATATCTTTGTACCAGTAAATACAAACAAAAGAACAAGTTTATTGTTAATATATATTTGCATTGGTAAATGCAAATAAAAGAACAAGTTTATTTTTAATGTATATTTACATTTGTGAGATTTTTAAATGTTACAACTTTTATTGAAATCAACGTGACAAATAAAATATGACCTTTATTTCAATCCCTGTTATTGAAAACAGTAGACAATAAAAATCTAATCTTTAATTTCAATTCTAAGATTACATAAAAATGTAATCTTTTAATTTTATTCTTTTTAATGAAACTATTCCATATTAAAAAAAATATGCTTTTTAATCCACTCTTCTTAATGTAACAAACTCACATTAAGAATATGGTCTTCTTTTTAGTGTAAACAAATTCTCATTAAAAATGTAATCTTTTATTTCGTTGTTCAAATTCTATTGTAAACAAACAACAAAAATAATATTTTATTCGACATCCAAATTCTGTTGAAAAGTAAACAAATAAAATAAGATTTTATTTGTTAACTAGTCTCTGTTGTAATATAAACAAATAAAAATAATGTTTTATTTGTCGTTCAATTTCTTTTGTTATATCAACAAATAAAAATGAGCTATTATTTGTTGTTTCAATTCTATTGTTCATTTCAGAAAAATAAGAATTATGTTTCAATAACATAATATAAATTTTTACAACTGGATCTGAAATAAGTATGATTTAAATATGAATATAATATGATTTAGATCAAATTTTAGATCTAATCTCTAACTGCAAATAAATTCAAAAATATGTAAAATTCCAATGCGGATTTAACATATTATGAACAACAAAACATACAACAAGCAACAATTAACAATTTAAACAACACAGACATTTCAGATCAGAATTAACATGATAATACAATCATTTTTAACACGAGAAAATTATTAATAATTAATTAAATAAAATTAGAATTCTCACATTGATTTTTGCTGAAAATTTGACTGTCTCGGAATCAGCTTTGGTCTGCGCCATCACGAAGATCTCGGAAAGATGAGTCCAACGCAACTTACGGTTCGTCAATCGGACCTCGTATGAAAGAGATATTGATTTTTAAAGATTGCATAAATTAAATAGTTAATTAATAAAATAATAAAAAAACCTTCATCCTCCACATTATCACTTCGCTTAGCCGAACCCATATCACGTCCGCACCCCCTTCTGCGCGCGCCCCCTAGGATCACCCGACCGCCGATCAGACCTCGCCACTCCGACGCTCCGCTCGCGAGCCACCACCGCCCAGAAGGCCACCCAACTCGACCTCCTCCTTGCCTCGCAAATTGAACCTGAACCCTCCACGTTTCAGCCCAGAATTCGTGAAATCCGTGAACCAAAACCCGATCTTGACCGTATGGATTGAAAGATCTCTCCGAGAGCTTCGATTTGGTACCAAGTTTGTCGATTTTCGTTGACCGGATCAAAAGTTATGAGCGTTTGAAATTGGAGAAATTCTGGCCTTTGGTTTAGGTGGCGGCTGCCATGTCAAATTAGGGTTTCGGCCTGATTATTTTAATAATATTTTAATATTAAATATCAAAAATCGTGCTTAAAAGGTGGATTTTCGGACTTTCTCTGATTTGGCCCTGCTTACTGTCGTTCTTAAGATTTTGACACCTTCTTAGCGCAATGGGATAGGTCCCGTGGCCCAATTCCGAAATCTATACGATTTTTATTTAAAATTGCATTAAAAATTAATTAATTAAATATTGGCCGTACATTAAAATATGTCGGGGCCACATACGACCTCAGAAAATTCTAAAAAAAATATTTTTAGCTTTCTTATGACGATACGAGTCCAACAAATTTATTTTCATCGAATTCTGAGACTGTTTGAAAAATGGCTATTTTTAAGGCGTTTAAATTTAACTGAAATAGTCAAAACACATTTTCTCTCGCCACTCTCACACATTAATTCGAAAAATTCTGAAAATTGAAACATAGTAATAATTTGACATTCCAGTTCCAACAAAAGTGGTTTCATCGAAAACGGAGGTCATTTGAAAAATGACTATTTTCAAGGCCAATATATTTAATATTAAAAATACATTTTTAAACAAATAATTTCCGAAACTCAAAATATATAAGTGTTTACTGTTTTTCAATGCAGAAACGTCCTTCCGAACCCAATGGAAGTGGTTTCAAGTCGAAATTCCTTGATATGTGAAAAGTAGCATTTCGGGTCATATATAAAAAATATATATAAATTCTACAACGACCTTTCTAAAAATTGAATTGGCCATAACTTTTGATTTCCGCTATGAAATTTCAAATTTTCAGATTCGTTAGAAAGATATGGTTAAAAAGATTTAAATATTTCTGGTTTCACTCAATTCTGGTTTATTTTGAGTCCTGTACATTCAGTTAAAATTCAAAATCAAATTTTCAAACTACCGCGCCATTTCTAACTCCTTTTATATTTAAATAAAATTTATTCGTTCGGACTTTGATAAAAATGAATTATAGCCACTATTATTTAAAATAAATCACTTTATATTCCCAAAATTCATTAAAATTTTCTAAAATAAAAATTTTAAATTGGTTCAGAATTTGCGGGTTGTTACATGCGTTCTCCTCTTCTTCTTCTTTTTCTCTGTTGAACCTGCTGTCACCTTTCCCTCATATTATCCACGTTACCCAAAATACTTCCCACTTCTGCCTATTTTCTTCCCAGTTTTCATTTGTATTTTTTTCCTTTTGAAATCCGTGAACAATTGTGCATATTTCACGTCCACCCCGGCCATCATTCGATCCACCGAACCCATCTCCAAATCCCACTTCGCCTCCTTGACCAACAACACACCTCCGCTCGGACCTCGGCCTCACCGATTGGAAACTGACCACCCCACGGCGTCTCTAGGTTCAAGAAAAAATGCGACATAAAATACCATCGATATCACCCAAACTTCGCCCACTGTCTCGTTTCTCCCCTCTATACACGAATCTAATTCTAAAATTACACTCGCTCCAATCATGTCAAACCCCTCAACCCTAGCACGTTGTTAAAACTCGAGCTCCAGCAAACACGGTCGAGCACCGTAAAAATGCTATCATCGCGTAGCTACTGACAGGAGGCGACTTAAGAATTTTATTTCACGATTTTTAATACGGTATTCAATTTTATTTTAAATTTTTAATCCATGGATTCATTATCTCCCTCATTGGTTGCAACATCAAGAAGAGCAAAAACTTTGTATTTATAATGTGAGACAGCGTGGTCATCACGCTGTGCAGGATAGGCTAGCTGAAGCTAAGTTCTGCTTTCTTTAGGTTTTCATGTGCACCCATTAATCTGATTGAGACTTGGAATAGGCTATGTAGCTGTGTATGGGTTTAGGCATGCTGGGGATCAGAAAATATAGAGTAGCTGGATGACTTTCCACTTCTTCAGACTGTGTGTGAGTTTTCACCTTCACAGCATTGTTCTTTCCTTCCAGTTAGTTGGATGAGTGATGTTTATAGGCTCGTGATGATTTGAAACAAGCTGTTGTGTGTGATAGTATAGGGTAGGATGGCATGTATTGAAGTTTCACTTCATACGCAACATTTCATAGCTGTGTGATGGGAGTTGTTAGAGTAGGGATTCTGTGTGCTTTCTTTATGGAGTTGTATATTGATGTGAAAAGAATAAAAGATAGGGTAGGCAAACCAACCATATGCGTAGCTGAAGCCATATAGGTATGGCTGGGGGTTTCTCGTAAAAGTAGAGAATTGTATTGATGTAACAAATATTAGTTTGCATGTTTTAAAGAGTAGACAAGCCATATATTGATACTATATTTTCTTTGAGTTTACATGAACCTAAACCTTATAAGTTAGACCGAGTTTTATGTGAATAACATCAGAGCATAAGGATTCACCATTTAAAATAGCGAACTAATGAACTCCTCCCCTTGTAAATGTGTTCCCCTATTTTGTAACCATAGGATACGTATTCCCATCGTATATGTTATGTTGCAAAATCCTATACATATACCACTATTTCGTTAATTATTCTAACGATAAGATCTAGTAGGATCACAACATACATATATGATTCTAATCAGTTAAATAATGGACTATGAAATATGTATTCACTAAAGTTGTAAATCTAAATGTTATTGTGTTAACAATGTATGGACCATACATTCTAATCGAACCAGTATAATATTAGATTTTCAAATACTGTATCACTTCGAATCTAATCAATATGGAATTATAACTCAACATTAATATTTCGAATCAAACGATATCCAGATATAAAGAAATCCTATTTAATAATATTAAATAAACTTTATCGTCTATTAACAATTTCCATAGCAACTATTTAAAATTTAATTTAAATATAACTTACAATATATAAGATAAAATTCCGATTTTCTCTTCTGTTAAAAAAATATAATACAACAGATTCTAACGTTTCTTATTTCACAGAATTTCGACTTAAAATGGATTCTGTATATTCAATTAAAGTTCGAAACTCAATACTACGAACTATCGTGACCTTACAAGTTTGTTTTATAATTAAATATAAACGTTTAGTCACCATTTAATAACGAATTCCATATTAAACTCCGTAAATATTTCTAATATAATATTTAAAACAAGTTTAAATATTCGAATTCAAATGATCGAAATATCCGGGTCGTTACAAATCCTTTTCGATCCCTCTAACCTGTTCTTCGCTGCATCCAACTAGGTTATCTCACATAAAAAATCCATTTCATACGATAATATATTATTTGAAAAAATAGACATGAACAATCAACTCAACTGATAACGGTCAACAATACAAGCATTCAATTAAATTTAATACGTTTATATTATTATAAACGCAACCAACAAGGTAAGTTACCTCCATTGGAAATAATCTTTTAAAAAAACAATTTGGATTGATTAAATTAAACAAATGTTTAATTTAAATCAGTCATGTAAATATTTAACATATATGCAAACAATCATTAAATCATCCAACAATTAGCAAACATAGAACACAATATTTAAACCCAACTTATATAAATATAAGTGGGAGAACTGAGTGAGTTTAACTCATCTTGATTTGTTTTGTTTCTGAAACGGTTCGATTTTAGTTAAATTAAATGAATGTTTAATTTTACTACAATCCTCAGCTGTATCAAAATTTGAATATTCCAGTCCTACAGTGTAGCGTTTGTCACCACGTTCGTAATGTAACCCATTTCATCCAATTCTGTTAATTTTTGCAACAGTTATTAGCATTTATATATTACGAATTAATTAAATTATAATTTCCTTAATCACAATTTAATTAGGCTAATTACTTTTAAATATGCAAATAACGGCCTATCAGATTTCCTTCTTCCCAAAAACTGCTGTATACTTCGATCCTTTTTCTGTTGTTTACGAAGAGACCAGCCAACCTGTTCATGATTTAAATGATATATTAATTAACTTTCTAATTAACTATAATTAACTAATTAATTAACGTTTAAACTCCTAATTGAATTTAAATACACTAATTACTTTTTTGTTTATGGTTAAATAGGGTCGAAAATTCTCCTTTACCATCACATTCAAACCGTCTGACTTCTGCATCCCTGCATTGTTCCAAAACGTCTGATATTAGCGTGATTTAATAAAAAAATAACCCTTAATTCATTAGTTAGTTAGATCAATTACATAGTCCTTAGTCAGGCTGACATCTGAAAATAACCAGCACGACATTTGTTTTACTTCGTGTCTTCGTTTCAGAGCTTCTCAAACCCACTGTCAACCTTCATACCAGACTGCGCCTCACCTCGACCGTCGGAGGCACATCGGAGAATACCCAGACCTGCGCCTCTCCTCGTCTACGATCACCAACAAGATCCCCAAACTCGATGTCGTTACTTGCTCTGAAAACCGCTTTAAACACGGTGCCTTCGAAATGAGATCCTCTCCAGCCTCATTCGCCAGTGGCGATCACCGTCGTCCAACTTAAAGGCCTCGACTAGATAAACGTTATTGCTATAGGATGTTTTTGGTTTAGAAGCTTGGATCGAGTGAAAATTTAATGGAAAAAGTGGAACGATTTTAGCCGTAAATAACAGTGGAGGCGTGATTTGTTTGGTGCATTGACCATGACAGAAAAATCTTAGGGTTATGACTAGTTTAGAGTATATATAGTGTAGCCATTTACTATTATATTATTCTACAAAACTTCACTGCAAAGTAACGTGTTAAAACCCACACATATGACCTCTAATAGAGATGAAACCGCTAACCTTAACATAAATAAATATTCCGGACCCAATGGCACAGGTTTCATCGAATTTCGAGCTCGTTTGTAAAATCCCTTTATAATTCACAGGTGAAAAATCATGCATTTAAATTTCCCATGATCATAAAATAAATCCAGTCAACTTGAAACTTTGAAATTTGTCCTTTTCCTTACAGACCTAATGAAATTTGTTTCGTCAAAATCGAGTTCATTTGGCTAGTCGATTATTCCTTTAAAGTTACCGTTGTCCAAATTGGTCAAAATAATATAAACGATTGAGGCGTTTATCGTTGTCATGATCAAATTGTAAGTCTAATCGATATGAAATTCGAAACACTACAATAAATCACTAGTATGAATCCAAAGGCATAAGTTTTGTCGTATTCCAAGACTATTTCCTGGTACGCTATTTTTATACACCAAACAACGCTATTTTGAACACTGAAATTTCCGATGTCCAAAAATAACAAACTACCTACCTATCATATCTCTAATCGTTGATACGAACTCAACGTAGATGGTTTCATCGATTAATTCAATCAGCTGCTCAAAATATTCACAAATACTCATCTATTAAATTAAATTAATTATGCGCTATAGAAAATGATTTGGCGTTTACAGCTACCGTTGTCACATATGACATCGGTTTACCACGAAATTTGGTTTTCTACAATAATTTAACATTACAGTTCCAATGAAATTAATTTCATTGAAAACTGTGTTTGCAAAAATCGCTATTTTTAACGCTTATAAAATATCGATTAAAATATTATATAAATTCCAAAATAAATTCAATTAAACAATAATAAATTATCATTGTAACGATTTGGATTTCGCCCGGACCTAATCGATCGCTAAATCGACCAAGACCGTTCAAAACCCGAATACGTTAACTCTGCGAATACAACACATCAGAACAAATAACAGAAGACTTTTATAAACATCGTAATAATGTTACATCAGAGTGCAAAATATCAGAGTGCATCGAATAAATAATAATACAGCGCAAGATTAATTTACAGTTAATTTAATACAGTGCAGCGGAAACAATAAACTGATATAGCGGAAGTCTATCAATACTCTGTGCACATCTTTAAGCTTCAATCCAGAATCCTGCTCAATATATCTGTAAAATAAGCTACTCGACTGCCCGTGTGGAAAAGAGGGCACCCGAGTTTGCAAAGTGAAACAAACTACGAGTCAGTCATGGGACTGGTATGAGGAATCTTGCTTAACTTATCTAATGATAAGGCTAATCATAGGACCATGCCGCTAATGCGGAACGGGTTTACTCCGTTGGATTGCCAGTGCATAAAATAAAGTAAATCATTAAACAAAGCAACGCTTTTTAGAAAAATGAAACCATTATAAGACTCAAGTCCCATCACACAATGTAACGCAAACCGGAAGATAGAGTTTTACTTTGTAATGGTCAAACGATGCTTGATACGATAAAAACGAATTTGATATTATTAGTATTAGTGCATATATGTTTCAGAAACATTTCAATCATAATGTATCAATCATAGACGGCATAGCTACCATATACTATGTTGCTATACTAGTTTTACAATCAAAACCGTATGGTGTCGTATTGGAAGTTGGATTTTTGTCATGAGTCAAGGCTAGGGACGATCTACTTACCAATTCGAGACACTCTAGCAATGTCTCAGGATCCCCCGCAGTGGACCCTTGGATCCTGCAGGGCCGGTCCACAAATATACCTTAGTGGATTAGCAATTCCTGAGCACACGTTTCCCAGTCCTATTGAACCTATAATTTGATCACTATCGACCAATAAATCCGAGACCTCGTAATCCATCAACCACATAAGTAAAATGCCAGGGTTTGCAAAACCCTGATACCACTTCTAGCAAGAAAGTAACGTCTGCACTCCCTGCGTTCCCTTGTCCCGTTTCTGACTCTTACTGTAGTGTGAGGCTCGCGAAGTTACGCTACACAAAGCTATGCTAAATAAAGCTATGCTTTGATTACCAACCACAAGGCTCTGCTTTTCAACAATAAGCCTTGATCATTTGCATCTTAGCATGCCACATTGTCAATCCATACATACCATTGATTTTTACCAATATACGACCTCTAAGCTTGTATGTCTCAAAGAAGGGTGTTAAGCAAGAGAATAAATTCTCCGCCACCAAACAGATATATATTTATCAGAGATCAACGAATACAGTAGAAAGGAATACAACATCAGACAAACCATCCATTTACAAGTTTGTTTTGGGTCTAAACGAAACCGGAGACACCTTATTTCTCATCCTATATGTCAAATACAGGAGAGAGGTTCTCGCATATCCATCGATCTCCAAGTACGTCTGGAAGATCACCACTTATTACCTTGTCTTGGGATGCCTCCCAATCAAGACATCAGTAATCCTCCAAACGATGTGAAGACCTCCGGTCTTCAACCACCGTCTTCATCTTTGACTTTTAATCGTCGTAGTAATTATTCAGAATGGGTTAATCCTGGTCTTTTCGAATAATTCGCGTATTTAATAATCAAAAATTAAGTACTATAAAAACACATCACACGCCTCATTCCAATTCAGATTATTCTTTTAATAAAATATTCATATTATTATGGAAAAGTTCCCTTTAATTTTATCAAAGGTAAATTCTTTTAAATTTATTCTATAATCTTCTTTTTAAAGATTCATTAAAACTTTAATTTGGTTTTAATATCAAAAATCATAACTTTATGATTATTCAAAATTAAGAAATTAATCTTATCTTTAACTGGGTTAAAGAACCAATGTTATTTAAAAGCATTGTTCACGGTAAACCCAAAATCATCCTCCCTTAAATATGGAATTTTCACAGAAATCAAATTAATATATAGTCGATATAAATTTCCGCATCAGACTAATAATATAAATGGAATAACGACAAAGACTTTTAAATTCCATATATAGTAATGGTCTTCTTTTACAGAATCTCATCTCGATTATTATTAAATCGAATCCCATTCAATTCCAATTTAATATATTAAATTGGAAAACTTTTCTTTGGAGAATTTCCATTAAATCTTAATAAAAGATTTATAACTTCCAAATTATATTTTCATTGTAAATTGGGTTAAAGAACAAATGTCGTTTAAAAACACAGTTCACAATAAACCCAATTCACATTTCTTTTTATTCTAATTACTAAATATAATTGGAAACTCTAATAATCTTAATTAAAAGATTTATTCGTTTCTCAACTGGGTTTAAGAACGGTGTTATTGAAGACACCATTCACAACAAACCAAAAAATCCAATTTATTTATTTAATTCAAATTAAACATTAATTAATTGGAAAAATTCATTAAATCTTAATTTAAAGATTTATTCTAGTTAATAACTAGTTCATTTCGATAAAAATATATATTTATTTAAAAGATATTCTGAATCGGAATGCGACTCAATCAATTACCATATAATTTCAGTTATACGGATTTCATACATCGCATGTATATAACAATAATGAGAAATAATCAATAAACAATCTATTCACATTCAGAGTGAAATTTATAACTGTGTGAGCATTAAAGTAAATAAATAAATAATTCTCATCACATACAGTCAACCCATCGGTTGACATACAACTAAATATTGGGACTAGTGTATGACAAATGTCATCCCAATACCCGTGTGTGGTTTTCAAACAACAATAGTTTACATACATAAATCATTGGTTAACAAATTTAACCAATTATAATTCAGTTTGATTTATTTCCACTATCGCTAACATAATCATGATAATGTTTTACCAATGTACATTTTCCTACTTCTCTAACATATTAATGTTGATATCAAACAATTGAACATTTCTACTTCTATAACATGTAAATGTTAATACTAAACAACACATATTTTAATTATTCCTACTTACATTAAAAATATAATTTTTAATGTAAAAACATTTTTTTTATCAAACAATGATCTTTTTATTGAATCCTTTTATGCATTAAAAATGGGCTTTTGAATGTAAACATATTATAATCAAATTTTAATCTTTTTATACAATCATTTGTACATTAAAAGTGTACTTTCCTATGTTAACACATTTTTACCAAAGTTTAATCTTTTTAATCAATCCATTATTACATTAAAGATGTAATTTTTAATATTAACATAATATATTAAACAATGAAACTTTCTAATGATTTATTTATATTAAAAATGTAAATTTCAATGTCAAAATATATTTTTTATTACACAATGAATCTTTTATTTTCATATGATTCATTTACATTAAAAATGTAAATTTTAATGTAAAAACATTTTTCAAGCAATGAACCTTTATCTAATGATTCATTTTTACATTAACAATGTAAATTTTAATGTGAAAACAAATTTTCAAACAATGAATCTTTTAATATGACTCATACATACTTTAAGTGTAAATTTTAATGTAAACAAAATTTTATTAACTGGAATCTTTTTATATGATTCATACTTACATTAAAAATGTAATTTTTTTAATGTAAACAAAATTCTATTAACTTGAATCTTTTAAAACAAATGTTCATTTTTCATATTTTCTCATATACAAAAAAAATGTAAACTTTTCATTGTTAAACATTTTTATATTTCAACCAATGATCATTTTACATAAATCATGCTTTACATTAAAAATGTAAATTTTAATGTTTCAACATTATTATCCATTCAACGAATATTTTATATATTTTATCTTTACATTAAAAATGTGAATTTTGAAGTTCTAACATTTTTATCCCTAACATAAATGACATTTTTATCACTAACATAAATGACATATTTAACTAAAATGACCTTTTATCTAACATGACATTTTTATCTAAAATGATAATTTTATCTTACATGACATTTTTATCTAAAATGATAATTTTATCTAACATGACATTTTTTTATCTAAAATGATAATTTTATCTTACATGACATTTTTATCTAAAATGATAATTTTATCTAACATGACATATTTATCTAAAATGATAATTTTATCTAACATGACATGTTTTTATCCGAAATGATAATTTTTTCTAACATGATAATTTTATCTGAAATGATAATTTTATCTAAAATGATAATTTTATCTAACATGACATTTTTTTTCTAAAATGATAATTTTATCTAACATGACATTTTTATCTAAAATGATAATTTTATCTAACATGACATTTTTTAGTCTAAAATGATAATTTTATCTAACATGACATTTTTATCTAAAATGACAATTTTATCTAACATGACATTTTTATCTAAAATGGCAATTTTATCTAACAGGACATTTTTTGTCTAACATGACATTTTTATCTAAAATGACAATTTTTATAACAAAAATGTTATTTTTAATCTAACAAGACAATTTATCTAAAATGATAATTTTATAACAAAAATGTTACTTTTAATCTAATCTAACATTTCTATCAAAAATGTTATTTTTATTCTAATGTAACATATCCAACAAAAATGTTATTTTTATTCTAATCTAACAAAAATGATATTTTAATTCTAACATAACATGATTTTACAAAAATGACACATTTAAATAACATGATTTTACAAAAAATGACATGTTTTTAATGATCACCATATGTAATAAAAATGTAATCCTTATTATTTACCCAATCATGTAGTAACATGTTATTCTTTTTTATTTTACTATAACATATTTAAAATGTATTTTAAAATAGAAAATCATGTAATAACATGTTTTTCTTTTTATTCTACACTAACATATTAAAAAATCTTTTTAAATAGCAAAACATGTAACAACATGTTTTTATTTTATTTCTAATCTAACATAAGAAAATGACTTTTTAATGCCAAACATGTATTAACATGTTTTTTTTATATTTCTAATCTAACATAAGAAAATGACTTTTTAACGCCAAACATGTATTAACATGTTTTTATTTTATTATATACAATAAAAATATGGTTATTACTGTATGCATACATTTTGACAAACATGAATATACACAATTCAATTCAATTGTTCAATGTAATCACAAACAAACAATTACAATTTTATACAACACCAATATAACGACCCGAACTTCCCCGGTGAGGAAAGCCCGGATTGAGATTATTTTGACACTATACACTTATAGTAATATCAAAATAATGTGTTTTAAATGTATCAAGCATGCTTTGGCTATTATAAGGTAAAAACCCTATCCTCCGGCTTGCGTTGCATTGTGTGATGGGACCTGGGTCTTATAATAGCTTCATTTTTCTTTATTTAGCATTGGCTGTTTGTTTTATGCACAAGTGTTCTTGGGAGGAAACCCGTTCCGTGTTATACGGCGTGGTCGCTTGAAGTACTCTCCTTTAAAATAAAGAATAATAACTGTTTTAGTTCTCACACCAGTCACATGACTGACCTGGAGTTTATTGTTTTAACCTAAACTCTGGGTGCCCTTATTTTCAACACGGGCAACTAGTAGTTTTTGGTTTTCCAGATTTATTTTCACAGGATCCTGATTTACAGCTGGAACGATGCTCGGAAAGCTCTGTATCCGTGTATTACTTTCAGTTGTGTTTTGTATTGTTTTTCCGCTGCTATTTAATTTATTGTAATCTCTGATATTTATTGAATGTATTATATTTATTCATACTCTGTATATTCTCGTATCTGATGGAATTGTTGTAATAACAATGAAATGTTCTTATGTCTACGTTCCGGTGTGTGTTGTTCTCATCTCAATCCGGGCTTTCCTCACCGGGGAAGTTCGGGTCGTTATAGAGTGGTATCAGAGCTTTGGTTTACAGAGCTCGAGAACAAGACACATTATAACCGAACGAAAGAATTCATCAGAGATTGGATTAGTAATATCCAATGAGAATGACTCGTTAGAGATGGGATCAGTAGTATCCTAGAACGAGGGTGAAGAATATATTTTTCAAACGAAAACAATTTTGTTTTGAAATTTAAACCGTTTTATATGTATTTGAATAATTTATTTATATTGATTTGGAAAATCTAGTATATAAAGGTTTAGAAAATACGCGTCATGAAGGTATATTCGAAGTTTCAATATACTGGATAGATATAGAATCACACTCTAGTCGTCCGGAGATGATGTTGATAATGACCATGGCATCATCAATATTTATGTTCGTGTTTCGAAGGTGTGATATCTATATATTTCCATTAGACTGGTGTGAGAACCAAAATTTACTTAGGATTATTTGTTGTGATTTGGCATCAAAAACATGATTTTCTGTATATATATCAAATTATGAATTTGTAACGATAATCCACTAATTGATTGCTGATTGTGTTGTTTGTTTATTTGTTTGAAATTTTGAACCATTTAGCCTAATTGAACCGAATAGTGAATTGTATTGAAAATTGGTCGCATTTGCTTGCATATACATGTACTTACATTGAACAGGTCATAGCAAGGAGGCTAGAGCAGAAGAATAAAATTGTTTGCCCGACAAATAGGTACATGTTTACCATAATTTATTGTTTTGTTTGGGTGACGACGATTTTATGAGCCGCTTGGCCTTTTCTTTTTCTTTTGAGTTGAAGAAGGCCATGGGAGGCTATATGAAATATACCGAAGTCCCCGGTGCAGGGAAGGTTATGGCGAAATTTTTCGAAAATTTAGGGTGTTAGCCAAGTTTTTGAAAAATTTGAAAAGTTCTTAGAAACTGAAAAGTTGAAGAACTTAAGCCGTAACGAAAATAATGAAAGTTGAGTTGGTTTGTTAAACAACTTTCGGCTTCCTTCCTTTTCGGGGACAAAAAGTTTTAAGTGGGAGAGAATGTAACAACCCGGAAATACGAGCCAGTTTAAATTTTTTATTTTGGCAATTTAAATGAGTTTTAAATATTTAAATTGAATTATTTTAAATAAAAACGACGAGAAATTTATTTTGAATTGAATTAGAACGTATATATTTATACGCTTCGTCGTTAGAATATAAATATTTATTTATTATTATAAAAGGAATTGAAAATGGCGCGGTAGTTCGATAATTCGATTTCAAACTTCAATTGAATGTACCGGGTGCAAAATAAATCGTATTTTAGCGAAACCAAAAATATTTGAATATAATTGAGAATATCTTTCCAAGGAATCCGAAAAATCAAGATTTCATAGCGGGAATAAAAAGATATGTACAGTTGAAATTCCAGAATAGTCGCTATGGAATTTCGGCCTTTAAAAATAGCCATTTTGCAAACGACCTCGGATTTCGACGAAACCACTTTTGTTGGATCCGGGATGTCAAGTTATTGCTAGATTCCAATTTTCATAATTTTTGAATCAGTATGTGAGCGTGGTGAAGGAAAACGCGTTTGACCAGTTTAAGTTGATTTTAAACGACTGGAAAATGGCCATTTTTCAAACGGTCTTAGAATTCGACGAAACAAGTTTTGTTAGGACCGTATCGTCAATATGAAGCTAGAAAATATTTTTCTGGAATTTTTCGAGTTAGCATGCGGCCCCGGTAAATTGAAATGCGCGTTCAAATTCAATATATAGAGTTATATTTTGATTTTGATGAAAACTGATCGAAACGGTCGAATCGGCTTATGGTACATATCCCATTGTGTTCGGAATGAGGGTAATTAGCTATAGATGACAGGCGGTGGGTCCCTTTTCAACGTCGAAATAAAAGTACCATTTTGGAATTAAATTAATAATAATAAAAAAAACAATCTCCCTCCTTTAACCATTCAGCCCCCTGCCCCCGATTTCCTTTTTAAATCAAAAAAAAGAGAAAGGGGGATCGACGACCGGGGGGGGGGGGGGGACCGCCGCCGCCCCATCGCGCCCCCCCCCAGGTGGCGAGCGCCACCACCTCTGACCTCCCCCTCTCCACTTCTTCTTCTCTCCCCCTCGACCTCCCTCCCCTCTATCCAAAAACCTGCCGCCCTCTATTCCTCCCACCACCGAAGCTCAGTCGCCACCTACCCCTCCGATCTGCCGCCCCCATCCTCTCTCCCCTACTTCGCACGACAGCCCCCCCCCCCACCTTTCAGAATACGCGCAACCTTCGACAACCATCCTCTCCCCTTTGAACAGAAAAGTAAGTTTTTCACTTATTTATTTACTGATTTTTGTTTATTTTTACTTATTCTTGCTAATACAAAAACATAGGATTTTTAAAGAGGTGAAGAATCAATTTTTAAAGAAGTAAAGAATAGATGTTTAATGATAGAAAGAGGAGATTTTTAATGATAAATGAAGTGATTTTTAGAAATCAAAGAAATGATTTTTATTGTTTATAAAGGAATGTTTTTTTAGTGAATACAAAGATGATGTTTTTAATCAAAGGAAAAATAGATTTTCATGTTAAGGAAGAATAGATTTTCATGTTAAGGAAGATTAGATTTTCATGTTAAGGAAGATTAGATTTTTATGCTATAGAAAATTTGATTTTTATGTAAATAAAAATTAGATTTTTATTGGTAGGAGAGAATAGATTTTTAGCGTACAAAGATTAGATTTTTGAAAAACAAAAGTATGATTTTTATTCATGAAGTTCAGATTGATATTCATATAAAGATACGATTTTATTTATTAGTATGAGTAGCAAGTTAAAAATATAATTTTTATGTTATAGAAAGGCTAAAAATATTATCTTTATGTAGTAGAGATAATAAAAATATAATTTTTATATAATATAGATAATAAAAATTCGATCTTTATTATGTTGGAGATATAAAAATATGATTTTTATAAAGTAGAAGTAATAAAAATATGATTCTTATGTAATGGGGAATATAAAAATATTATCTTTATATAGTAGAGATTATAAAAAATACAATCTTTATATGTGTTGTAGTGAATTAACAATATAAAGAAATGATTTTATTCAAAATATAAGTTGAAATTTTTATAAATAAAAATTCGATCTTTGTATATGAAGTAGAAATATAAAAATATAATTTTCATATAGAATGAAGCGTTGAAAAATATTATATGAACATCGAGGTAAAAATAGAATTTTTATCTATATAGTTGCGATGTAAAAATAGAATTTTTATCTATATAATAGCGATGTAAAAATAGAATTTTTATCCATATGGAGTGATTATAAAAAATATGATTTTTATATATAGAGCAACAATATAAAAATGTGATTTTTATATATGTAGTGGCTACGGGCAACGAAAGTGACAAAAGGCGAGAACAGCGATGACTTCTACATAAGAAGAGTCGAGGCGTTTGGATTAGCTAGTCGGTGAGAACTTCTCACTTTAAATCTTGTTTTTCTAGTTAAAATATATACTAGGATGCAGACGGTGCTTAGTAGCACCCGACACCCGTCATCCACAGACCATGGATGGCTTGTATGTTTGATTGATTGTTATGATGAAAATTGATTGTGTGATGTGATGTGTAATGAGATAAAATATTTATATGGTTAGAAATATTTGATCGTTAAAAATATTATTTTAACGTGTGTGTGTGAATAAAATTAAGTGTTTGTTGATTATTTATATTTAATGCTTATGCAGTTGTGTGGTGCACTTTGGATGCTGGTTGATTAATTGTCAGTGTTATTATATACATATGTTGTGTGGAATCCATATAATTAACATTATATGGTGATTGATTGGGCCTCATTCCAATTGGGAAATAATGAATATTATAAAAGAAAATTCATGTGTTGAATAGAATAAATAGTCATGTGTTGACGATGTTCAAGTGTTGAGAATTCATGTGTTGAAAGTGTATTCATGTGTTGAATAAAATATTTATACAATAAAATCTACCTTTTTATTGTAAGTAAGAAGAAATATAGATTCATGTGTTGAATAGAATAAATATTCAAATGTTGAATAGAATAATGAATTTATTAAAATATATAAAGCCGTGTTGATTAGAGATGCGCCATTTTGACGTGAACGATATTTATATCGATTTTATTCATTTTTTTAATGAATATCGAAAAGTGATTTCAAAATTGAATTGAAATGAATTCGAATTGAAATTGAATTGAAATGAATTCGAATTGAAATTGAATTGAAATAAATTCGAATTGAAATTGAATAGAAATGAATTTGAATTGAAATTGAAAAGAAATGAATTTGAATTGAAATTGAATTGAAAATCGATTTGAATTGAAATCAATTTGAAATGAATTTAAAACGAATTTATAAAGGAAAATTTAATTTTGATTTGAAATTGAAAGGGAAGCTGAAATCGTTTCGAAAACAAAATTAAAACAATTTATAAAATTCATTTTAAAAGGAAATCGACGAAATATATTATATATTATATATATATATATATATATATATATATATATATATATATATAATGGCCTGAATAGAACGCGCCGCGCCGCGGTAGTTCGTGAATTTCGACCATTGACTTCGAATTGACGTTGCGGGAGATCCGACTGTCGGATTCTCCTGAAACCGGAACCGTTGGGTTCGTATCGAAAAGAGCTTTCCAATTAATATTAAAAATTTGAAATCTAATGGTTGGATTTGGAATTATGTCCAAATCAAATTTGGAAAAGGTCGTTGTATGCGCAGTTCAATGGCCGTTGATGGAAATCGACTGTACGGGCCTTGATAAAATTATTGAAATTGTCTATAATTTGTGTGAAATCATAAGAAATGATTTGGAAAAAATGGAGCTGAAAAATTCCATATTTGAAAAGATAAAAATAGATTTTTATCGAAATGAACTAGTTTCGAACTAGAATCAAAATCAATTTATTTTTGAAATAAATAAATTGAATTTGAAAGTGGTTTTAAAAATAATCAAAATTCCCAATACGTGAATTGGACTGGATTTGAATCGAAATTATCTTCGGAATATTACGATGTTGGATTTCGTGATTATACAGATATTGTTATGGGAATTTGAAAGATATATTTTATATCGTTATTTCCAATACGATATTTGTTGGTTTCAGAATCTGATATTGAATATAAGCCGATATATTTTCTATTCAGAGCCTTGTATTTAATATCAAACGTGATTTGGGTTTGTCGTGAATGGTGTCTTCATTAACACCTGTTCTTTAACCCGATTAACGATAGAGTGTGATTTTGGGTTTATCGTGAATCGTGTTTTAAATGACATTGGTTCTTTAACCCAGTTAAAGACATGATATTGATTTTTGAAAAGATTAAAACTAAGTGGAGTTTTAATGAATCTTTAATTAGATTGAAATGTGAATTGTTAGTTTAAATTATCAAATCTGAAAAGTGATCGAGATTGGAGTACCACCAGTTCTGCTCCAAAGCGAGAGTTAAATCTTTAATTAGATTTGAATGTGAAATGGTAATTAATTTTACCGATAACATCGTGGTGTTAGTTATGGAGTAGTACCAGTTTTGCTCCATGGGTTAAATAGGTTGAGATTGGAAAATAAAATAAATAATTACTTCGTTGTGGTTCGCTAATCCCGACTAGTTTGGAAAACCATAATATGGTTTGAAATGATATCCAAAGGAAGATTAAAGAATAAATTTAGAAGAGTTTATCTCGGATAAAATTAATGGGAACCTTTCCCTAAGAATGTGATTTTGTGAATAAAAGAATATTCTGAATTGGAATGAGGCGTTTGTTGTGTTTGTGTAACATTTGTTTATTATATACGTGGGTTATTCAGAAAGGCCGGGTTTATACCCATTCTAAATAACCGATTCGGCGATAAGTCGAAGATGAAGATGGTGGTTGAAGACCGGAAGTCTTCACATCGTTTGGGTGATTACTGATGATCTTGTTTGGGCTGTACACCCAAGATGAGAGAATCAGTTGGTGATCATCCAGGCGTACTTGGAGATTGATGGATATGCGAGGAAAGTGCCTCCGGTTTCGTTCAGACCCAGAACGAACTTGTAAATGGACTGTGTGTCTGACATTGGATTTTATTCTGTGTTGATTGATCTCTATTAAATATACATCTGTTTGGCGGTGGAGAATTTATTCTCTTGCTTAACGCCCTTCTCCGAGACGTACGAGCTCAGAGGTTGTATATCGATGGACATTAGTCGCATGGAGTGAATTGCCAGTGTGGCACGCGTAAGTGGCAATTGATCAAGGCTTCTGTTGAAAAGCAAAGTCTTGTGGTTGATGATCAAAGCACGACCTGTGTGGCGCAACTTTGTGTATAGCGTGAATTTACGAGCCTCACACCTCGGTATTAGTCAAAAACGGGATACAGACCATTGGGAGAACACGACGTTTCATTCTAGCTAGTGGTGGTGTCTGTGCTTAAACGTGGTTGTTGGATGAGGCGCCTCGATATTAGGTCTGTTAGAACCGGGAAACGTGTGTTCAGGAATTTCCAATCCTCAAAAGTAACCAATACAATCTACCTAGCCATCTGGAACTGGTACTTAACTCAATTCAATATATAAGTAACCAATACATGATTTTTTTTAAATAACATTTCATTTATTAACCAGAATAACTAAGCTAATTCCCACAATCAAACATACAAGATCACACATATGCAAAAACAGGGTTAAATTATCCAGTTTCAATTCGTATGTGGTTTCATTTGACTATAGCATTTTGGAATTTAGTTTCCAATTCACTCAACTCTACTGTTAAACTGTTGATGAATTTATATTCAAGCAATCTAACACCAAGTCAATTCCAATCAACAACCGATGCACAACCAACTCAATCAAATGAATTGGATTTATATTTAATATTAAATTTTGCCTTGGTTTTAACAGATTTGAACACCAATCGGTTAATATCTGATTTATTTTTATTTAATTATTATTCATTTAATTTCCAATTCCAAATTTATTTAATTTAATTTCAATATCATTATTAATTTATTTCACTTAACCAGGTTAAGTTCCAAATCAAATTTCTAATCCAATTTGAATTCCATTCAAATTAATCAAACACACCAATGTCTTAATAATTGAATAAAATTATTTATTTTCTATACAAAAATATACTTTTAGTAAAGTTATTTCATTTACCCTCTTTGCAAAATAATATCGTGTTCATTGCCCATTAAAGGCTTCTCAACACTCGAACCAATCAAATAACACAATACAAAACATTTGTATATAATTTACAGATGCGTGCTCTCATATCTATACACTCAACTCAATCTAGGGTATTACTAACCCTATCTCTATCGAGTTACGCCACAGAGCCAAGGTTATTACTAACCCTCACTCCGATACCACTGTAACAAACTGAGAGAATTCGACGCCCGAATTCCAACAATAACAAACAAATCCTGTATCACTTGACAGAACCCAAGTATCGAAACACAGATAGTTATTAGAAAGAAATTAGTGGGTGAGAAAAGAAAGAAAGAAATATTAGAATCAAAGAAGAAGAACCAACACAACACAAAGTCTCACATCGCAGCGGAACAAAATATAATATAGAAATAAATTTTTATAGAGAACTTTAAATTGAAACTTACAATCATCTGAGTACATCAACACATCTGGAAAATTATATTAATCTGTCCTCATATAGAACACACAGCGGAATAAATACTATATATCATACGTCTGAACCTTCTAGCTCATCTCTGGACTTCGCAGCATCTGATAACCAGAACTTGTTAAAACCCAGTCTAACCCGGGTATTACAAACGCCGGATTAGTCTGGTGGACCAGAGTGAGAAACCCACTAAGTTTATAAAAAAAATCAACTTGATTTTAAAGTTAACAAATCTTTTCTAAAAGAAAAAGGTAATCATAAGACCGATCCACACATAAACACGGATGATTTTTACCTTACGATAACCCGAAACATTTTTGAAATCATATCTTATTATGATATTATAATAGCGTCTAAATACAAATAAATAACAATCTAACAAACCGCTATCATCTCACGCTCCACAAACATAGTATACGATCAAAACCACGGGCACTTATTGGACAATGGATTTCCATGGCAAGGTATGGGCAATCATCTTCCGACAATGTACCTTCGGAGATGAATACATTGGGGTTCAACAAGAACATATTGCAACCCGACTTAACATGACCGGCCTCCCACTTTACTTGAGAGTACCGAATATATCATCACCATGGCTGGGAACCAGCCAACCGCCGAAAGCATAAAACTAAAATAAAAGGAACAACCGATGGCATTTGATTTCTCCAGACCAAGTAATAATATACAATAATGGGTGCAACCCACATAGCCATGCAACCTACTCGATTTTATAACATTTCTCAGTTGACGAGGCTTGAGGTTATACTTACTTTTTCGAACATCGGGTTACCATTCACTTTGAATGCCACAACGTCGGATCCACCAGAATCACTAATTGATTGCTACAAAAAAACTTTAGTTGTTAAGATAAGGCATTTCTCCGCTACAGCCGTGGTACGTTTGAAGAAATCAATGTACGTAATCCCTCCGAAAATACTCTGTCAAACATCCGTCCATGCAAGTCATCCAGGAATAGGATGAACCGAAGGCACCCTCCTACCACATCCTAGGTATCACCATATAGATCAGTAGTGAGTAGTCCTTGCAATCCGCAGATTCCAACCATGACAGAATCACAAATCAAATAACTCCGGTTGCAATACCAGAGAAATTCGACAAGTAGTCCTTCTGCTTTTGAAGATCTATGGTCTTCATTTGCTCCATCTTCAGTCACCATCTTCATGTATTTGTTGGTTTGGAATGATTTTCGCATATAAATTCGATCCCGGTTTTTCCGTACCAACAATCGTATGGGCCAATTTTTATAGTCGGTTATTTAACTATCAAATAAATAATCATGAGAATAAAATGAGTTTACTAGTTCAGTACCAGCATTACGTAGCCTTTTTAATTAAAACCAATTAATGAATGGTTAATTAAACTTCTAAATATCTCAATATTTTTAACATAGTATTTACTTCTGATTTTATTTTTAAGAGTATGCGCAAAACCATTTCAAATACATTAGAATTGAATCCTATATATACCCAGCCTTGGTTTTAATAAATTTCACGTAAAAATTGTTACTTTAAAACGATATCTAATTCCTATTCTTTTAGAATAAACTCATTCCAACTACTTAACTTTTTATTTCCTTTTTCTTTTGGAATATTATTTCATATATATATATATTCTCAAATCTTCCAATTCTGTTACTTTGGAAATCACTTATATATTATCAAATCTTGCAATTAATGTTGCATTATTATTTCTCATATGGAAATAATAAATTATGCTTAACTTCTTTCCCATTACAACAAATATCATCCTCAGATAATCCTGAAGTCATTCAAGTTGGGGTATTTATACCTCTCAGACCTTGATCAACAACGTTCTTTTCTTAAAATATATATGAGTTGTAATTCAAAAACCGATATTCATTCTAATACAACCACAACTCATTCAACTATTTTATGTAAAATACAGTTTTATAAAACTTTTAACTTTTGAAAATCTCTTTGTCGAATATGACCATTATTTCTTAATTTATTTATTAAGTAATTGCTTACTAAAACATCACCTTTTTACTTCTTTAAACAATTCATTTTATAACTCGGGTTTTTGTTACAAAATCCTATTACTTTCTCTTTACCAAATTCACTTTTAACAATCCCTTTTTTCTAATCCATTCAACTATTTCTGCTTGAAAATCTTATTTCAATTTTCTTTATTTTACTTAATTCCATCATTGAGTAACGTAAATTTAAAATTAACACTGCAACATCCCATCTCTTTTTATAAACCTTATTTGTGTATCCCTAATTTAATATAAACCTTTTTATCTCAATTTCCTTTTGACTTAATTCAAATATTAAGTAAGCATAATTCAAGCTATCGTATAAGCTTAAAATTTCTTTTATAACTTATTATAAAAGCTCAGGTTTTAATATAAACCTGTTCACAAATTCCTTTCACGATTCAATTAGATTTCATTTCCACTTTGGTTACTTTTTAAATGTATTCCAATTAAAAATACTCTTTTAAATTATTATTAATTAAAATAATAATTTACTTCAAGAATTAACTAATATTGCAGGAGCAAACTTCTTTTATTAACTAAAATAAATAGTAAATTCCTTTTTAAAATTTTATTAAAATTAAACAAATATTCGTAAAGTTGTTTCTATGGATTAATTCAAACTACTAATTCAACAATTATTCTCATATAAAATGGTTGACTTAGTCAACTCAAAACACGGTTATCTCGTTAGTTAGTTCTCGCCTTATATTAATTAATAATATAATTATTTTAAATAATTCCATTTAATTTTTTCTTAAAAACAATTATCCAAATCTTAAGCGTTTGGATAATTCTTCTCATTTGCTTTATAAATTTTATTAACATTAGAATTTACTTCATAAAATCATTTAGTAAGTGCTTATAAACTTGACTAATAAATAATAAATATTTATTTTCTTTTTACAAATTTTTATTTAAAATTATAGATTTCAAAATCTATCTTCAGTTATAAAATAAATTTTATAACTTTATTTCTATCCATTCACCTGACGATAAATCAGTATTTAGAAAACGATCGATTTATAGGCCATATACTGCCAATTACTCAACCAATATTAGCCATTGGTTTAAACAAAACAATTGTTGAATTCTAAGTGAACGGTCAACAACCAAATCAATCATCCAATCAGAACAAATCATATAATGATAATGTGGAAACAAATAACATCTAATATATTTGGGGAATTCAGTTGGATCCCTCCAACCTATTCTTCCCTGCATCCAACTAGGTTATCTCACATAAAAAACCCATTTCATAAGATAATATATTATTTGCAAAAATAGACATGAACAATCAATTCAACTAATAACAGTCAATAGTAAAAGCATCAAATTAAATTTAATACATTTATATTATTATAAACACAACTAACAAGGTAAGTTACCTCCATTGAAAATAATCATTAAAAATAACGATTTGGTTTGATTAAATTAAACGATTTAAATCCGTCATGTAAAATATTTAACATATATGCGAACAATCATTAAATCATCCAACAATTAGCAAACATAGCACACAATATTTAAACCCGATTTATATAAATATAAGTGGGAGAACTGGGTTAGTTCAACTCACCTGGATTTGATGTAACAACACGGAAAATCTGAGCCAATTTAAAATTTTTATTTTGGCAATTTTAACGAATTTTGATTATTTAAAATTAATTCTTTTAAATAAAAATGACGAGAAATTTATTTTGAATGGAATTCGAATGTATATTTTATATAGATCGTCACTAGAATATAAATATTTATTTATATATATAAAAGGAATTGAAAATGGCGCGGTAGTTCGATAATTCGATTTCAAATGAATGTACAGGATTCAAAATAAACCGGATTTTAGTGAAACCAAAAATAGTAGAATCTAATTGAGAATATCTTTCCAAGGAATCCGGAAAATCAAAATTTCATAGCGGAAATCAAAATTTATGTCCAGTTGAAAATTCAGAATAGTCGCTATGGAATTCTGACCCTTAAAAATGGGAATTTTGTAAACGACCTCGGATTTCGATGAAACCACTTTTGTTGGATCCGTGATGTCAAGTTATTGCTAGATTCCAAAATTTGTAATTTTTCGAATCAATATGTGAGCGTGGCAAAGGAAAACGCGTTTGACCAGTTTAAGTTGATTTTGATCGACTGGAAAATGAGCATTTTTCAAACGGTCTCATAATTCGATGAAATTAGTTTTGTTAGGACCGTATCGTCAATACAAAGCTAGAAAATATTTTTTGGGAATTTTTAGAGACTATACGTGACCCTAGTAAATTGAAATGCGCGTTCAAATTCAATATATAGAGTTATATGTTGATTTTGACGAAAACTGATCGAAACGATCGAATCAGCTTACGAAACATATCCCATTGTGTTCGGAATGGGGGTAATTAGCTATGGACGATAGGCGGTGGGCCTCGTTTAGAGGTCGAATAAAAAAGTCAACTTTTTGAAATTAAAATAATTAAATAATATATACTTTTCCCTTTAACCCCCCTCGTATATCTTTCTTCCCCAATTCAGTTTCATTCGAGATATAAAATAAATAAAAATAAATAGGGGGGATCGCGATTCACGCCCCTCCCCCCCCGATCGTTCACCGCCGCTAAGAGGCGCAGCGCCCCCCTCGCCTCCCTTCATCTCTTCCTCCTCTCACCTCTCGCTTCTTGAATCCCCTCCACTTCCTTTATCGCCCCCCTCGAAGACCGCACCCATCCCACCTCCGATTGCCGCACCGCCTAGCCGGAGCCCCCCCTGAACCAACGCGACTCCCCCTCCCTTCCTCCATCCTGTCGAACAACACCCTCCATCGAAGAAAAGCCGCCTCCGCCTGTAGACTGCACCGCTCCACTCGCCGACGACCCCCCTGCCTTCGAGTTCGACTGTAAGCCCTTTTTTTTTACTTATTTGTTTTTATATAAGTAGTTTTAAATTTAAAATACGATTTTTAATTTATGTAGTATCTTTGATTTTAATTTATAAAAAATAGCATATAGTATAAATCAGTTTTGTTCATTATTAATATGAAATCAAATTTTTATTAATGATAAAGTTTCAACTTTTATAGAGAAAGGTTTAATTTTTATTCATTAGAAAGGTTCGATTTATATTATAGATAAAATAAAAAAAATTATAATATAGAAAGGTTAAAAATATAAATTTTATACTAGTGGCATAATAAAAATATGATTTTTACTTAGGTAGAGTACTAAAAATATGGTTTATTGTTTTAACCTAAACTCTGGGTGCCCTTATTTTGACACGACAGCTAGTAGTTTTGGTTTTGCAGATTTATATTCATAGGATCCTGATTTACAGCTGGACCGATACTCGGAAAGCTCTGTATCCGTGTATTACTTCTAGTTGTGTATTGTATTATTTTTCTGCTGCTTTGTAATTTATTGTAATCTCTGATATTTTCTATGTAATATTTATTCATACTCTGTATATTCTTGTATTCTGATGGAATTGTTGAAATATACAATGAAAAGTTCTTCTGTGTGAGTTCCGATGTGGCTTGTTCTCAACTTAATTCGGGCTTTCCTTACCGGGGAAGTTCTGTTTGTTTCAGCTGGTATCAGAGCTTTGATTTACAAAGCTCAGAGAACAAGACACATTAGAACCATACGAAAGAATTCATCAGATATTGGATTAGTAATATCCAATGGAATGACTTGTTAGAGATGGGATCAGTAGTATCCTAGAACGAGTGTGAAGAGTATATTTTTGAAAATGAAAACAAATTTTGTTTTGAAAATTTAAATCAACTATTCGTATTTGATTATTTATTTTATATTGAATTTGGACAATGCAGTATATAAAGATTTTGCGTATACGTCTGACCCGCGTGTATTCGAAGGTTTAATATACTGGATAGATATAAAATCACACTCTAGTCGCCCGGAGATGGTACCGATGATAGCACGTGCATCATCAGTGTTTATGTTCGAGTTTCGAAGGTGTGATATTTATATATTTTCAATTGACTGGTGTGAGAACCAAAATTATATAGGGCCTATTGTTGTGATTTGGCACCAAAATCTGATTTTTAGACTATATATCAAAGTTATGAATTTGAAAAGATAATCAACTAATTGATTGCTGGTTGTGTTGTTTGATTATTGATTGATTAACTAAAATTTGAACCATTTAGCCAAATTGTACCAAATAGTGAATTGTATTGAAAATAAGTCGCATTTGCTTGCATATACATGTACATACATTGAACAGGTCATAGCAAGGAGGCTAGAGCAGAAGAACAAAATTGTTTGCCCAACAAATAGGTACATGTTTACCATAATTTACTGTTTTGTTTGGGTGATGATGATTTTATGAGCCGATTTGCTAGCCGCTTGGCTTTTTCTTTTTCTTTTGGATTGAAGAAGGCCATGGGAGGCTATATGAAATATCCCAAAGTCCCCGGTGCAGGGGAGGTTATGGCGAAATTTTTCGAAAATTTAGGGTGTTAGCCAAATTTTTGAAAAATTTGAAAAGTTCTTAGAAACTAAAAAGTTGAAGGACTTAAGCCGTAATGAAAATACTGGAAGTTGAGTTGATTAGTTAAACAACTTTCGGCTTCGTTCCTTTTCGGGGATGAAAAGTTTTAAGTGGGGGAGATTGAAACAACACGGAAAATCTGAGCCAGTTTAAATTTTTTATTTTGGCAATTTTAATGAATTTTGATTATTTAAAATGAATTATTTTAAATAAAAATGACAAGAAATTTATTTTGAATGGAATTCGAATGTATATTTTATATAGATCGTAGTTAGAATATAAATATTTATTTATATATATAAAAGGAATTGAAAATGGCGCGGTAGTTCGATAATTCGATTTCAAATTTCAAATGAATGTACAGGATTAAACCGGATTTTAGTGAACCAAAAATAATAGAATCTAATTGAGAATATCTTTCCAAGGAATCCGGAAAATCAAAATTTCATAGCGGGAATCAAAAGTTATGTCCAGTTTAAAATTCAGAATAGTCGCTATGGAATTCTGACCCTTAAAAATGGGAATTTTGTAAACGACCTCGGATTTCGACGAAACCACTTTTTTTGAATCCGTGATGTCAAGTTATTACTAGATTCCAAAATTCGTAAATTTTTGAATCAATATGTGAGCGTGGCAAAAGAAAACCTGTTTGACCAGTTTTAGTTCATTTTGATCGACTGGAAAATGGCCATTTTTCAAACGGTCTCAGAATTCGACAAAATTAGTTTTGTTAGGACCATATCGTCAATACAAAGCTAGAAAATATTTTTCGGGAATTTTTAGAGACTATACGTGACCCCAGTAAATTGAAATGCGCGTTCAAATTCAATATATAGAGTCATATGCTGATTTTGACGAAAACTGATCGAAACGATCGAATCAGCTTACGATACATATCCCATTGTGTTCAGAATGGGGGTAATTAGCTGTGGACGACAGGCGGTGGGCCTCGTTTAGAGGTCGAATAAAAAAGTCAACTTTTTGAAATTGAAATAATTAAATAATATATATTTTTCCCTTTAACCCCCTCCCCCCCGGTCGTTCGCCGCCGCCAGGAGGCGCAGCGCACCCCTCGCCTCCTTTCTTCTCTTCCTCCTATCACCTCTCGCTTCTTGAATCCCCTCCACTTCCTTCATCTCCCCCCTAGAAGATCGCGCCCATCCCACCTCCGATTGCCGCACCGCCCAGCCGGAGCCCCCCCTGAACCACCGCGACCCCCCCTCCCTTCCTCCAGCCTGTCGAACAACACTCCCCATTAAAGAAAAGCCGCCTCCGCCTGTAGACCGCACTGCTCCACTCGCCGACGACCCCCCTGCCTTCGAGTTCGACTGTAAGCCCTTTTTTTACTTATTTGTTTTTATATAAGTAGTTTTAAATTTAAAATATGATTTTTAATTTATGAAGTATCTTTGATTTTAATTTATAAAAATAGCATATAGTATAGATCAGTTTTGTTCATTATTAATATGAAATCAAATTTTTATTGATGATAAATTTTCAACTTTTATAGAGAAAGGTTTAATTTTTATTCATTAGAAAGGTTCGATTTATATTATAGATAAAATAAAAAAATATAATTTTTATAATATAGAAAGGTTAAAAATATAAATTTTATACTAGTGGTATAATAAAAATATGATTTTTACTTAGGTAGAGTATTAAAAATATGGTTTTTGTTAAAGTAAAAATATAAAGATATAATTTTTATATAGTAATGATAATAAAAATTCGATCTTTACATATGAAGTAGAAATATAAAAATATAATTTTTATATAGAATTATGATTTTTATTTATTGAAATGAAGTAATAAAAATATAATTTTTATTTGAGCAGAGTGAAAAGAACTGCATTGGAATTTCAGACAAATCCAGACGGTTCAGCGGTTCAACAGCAAAGCACGACGGAGTGGAACCCTCTGTGAGAACTCCTCACCTTTAATTTTCTTTTTCTAGTTAAAAATATATACTAGGATGCAGACGGTGTTTAGCTGCACCCGACACCCGTCGTCCACAGACCATGGACGGCTTGTATGCTTGTTTGTTTGATTTTGCTGTGTAGTTGATTATGTGATGTGATGTGAAATGAAATAAAATATTTATATAGTTAAAAATATTTTATAGTTGAAAATAAAATTTTTAACGTGTATTTAAAATAAATATTTATAAACAAATCGGAGATTTGTTTATACACTGATTTGATTGATATTGATTGGGATGATAAATTTTACACATCGCCCAACTGCACAAATAAAATCTGTGTTTGATTGTTTGAAACCCCACACGGGTATTGGGATGATATATGACATACACTAATCCCAATAATTAGTTGTATGTCGATCGATTGATTGACAGACTGTTATGAGCGTTAAATATTTATATTTGATGCTTATACAGTGTAGAATGCACTTTGGATGATGGTTGATTATTTGTCGTTGACATATACCTGCGTTGTATGGAAATCCGTAGAAATAAAATCTATGGTAATTGATTGGGCCACATTCCAGTTTTGAAATAGAATATTCGAAAAAGAAATATTTGAATAGAATATTTGAAAAAGAAATATTTGAAATAGAATATTTGAAAATAGAATATATGAATCCGTGTTGATTAGATTGACACCATTTTGACGTGAAAGATATTTATATCGATTTTATTTGTTTCTAATGAATATTGAAAAGTGATTTCAATAATCGAATGTTTTAGAAAATGAATTCTAATTGAAATTAAATAGAAAAGAAATTTGAATTCGAATTGAATTGAAATGAATTAGAATTCAAATTGAATTGAAAATAAATTGAATTCGAATCGAATTGAAATTGAATGTAAATCAATTTGAAATGAATTCGAATAGAAAGAAATTCGAATTAAATTGAATTGAAATGAAATGAATTAGAATTCGAATTGAATTGAAACGAATTAGAATTCGAATTGAATTGAAATGAATTGAAATGAATTAGAATTCGAATTGAATTGAAAATAAAATGAATTCGAATCGAATTAAAATTGAATGTAAATCAATTTGAAATGAATTCGAATTGAAAATGAATTCGAATTGAAATTGAATAGAATTGAATTCGAATTGAATAGAAATGAATTCGAATAGAAATTGAATTGAATTGAAAACGAACCGAAATTGAATTAAAAAATGATTTGAATTGAGATCAATTTGAAATGAATTTAAAACGAATTTATAAGGAAAAATTCAATTTTGATTTGAATTTAAAATGAAGTTGAAATCGTTTTGAAAATGAATTTAAAACGATTTATAAAATAAGTTTCAAAAGGAAATCGATGAAATATATATTTAGTATATATGTATTATATATAATGGCCGGAATAGAACGCGCCGCGCCGCGGCAGTTCTAGAATTTCGACCATTGACTTCGAATGGATATTTCGGGAGATCCGACCGTCGGATTCTCCTAAAAACGGAACCGTTGGGTTCGTATCGAGAAGAGCTTTCTAAAGAATATTAGAAATTAGAAATCTAACGGTTGGATTTGGATTTATGTCCAAATCAAATTAGGAAAAGGTCGCTGTAAGTGCAGTTCGATGGACATTGATGGAAATCGACTGTACGAGCCTTGATAAAATTATTAAAAATAACAATAATTTGTGTAAAATCATTAGAAATGATTTGTGAAGAATTAGGATGAAAAACTCCATATTTGAAAAGATAAAAATAGATTTTTATTGAAATGAACTAGTTTTGAACTAGAATGGAAATTCATTTATTTTTGAAATAAATAAAGTGAATTTGAAATGGTTTTGAAATATAACCAGAATTTCCAATAATTGAATTGGAAGGGATTTGAATTGAAATTGTCTTTGGAATATTTCAATGTTAGATTTCGTGATGATACAGATATTGTTATGGGAATTTGAAAGATATATTAATATCGTTATTTCCAATACGATATTTGTTGGTCGTAGAATTTGATATTGAATATAAGCCGGTATATTTTCTATTCAGAGCCTTGTATTTAATATCAAATGGGATTTGGGTTTGTCGTGAATGGTGTCTTCATCAACACTGTTCTTAAACCCCGTTGAGAAAAGATTAAATCTTTTTATTTAGATTTAATGAAGTGTTCCAATTAAATGATATTAAATTGGAATTGAATTGGTATTGATTTTTGGGTTTATCGTGAACAATGTTTTAAATAACACTTGTTCTTTAACCCGATAGTTAATGGAACGTGATTTTGCGTTGTCGTGAAAGGTATCTTCAATAATACTGTTCTTAGACCCAAAGGAGTTATGAAAATCAGAAACTAACTGGAGGTTAGTTAAGTTGAATGGTTTCTGGGGTATTGATCTGATGTTGGTTTCGGCCTTCAGGGTTAATACTTAGGGAATTGCTCACTTGCTAATTTATGGTTAGGGACTGATTGAAACGTGATGTGATTTTGGGGTTTATCGTGAACCGTGTTTTAAATGGCATCGGTTCTTGAACCCAGTTAAAGATTAAAACTAAGTGGAGTTTGAATGAATCTTTAATTAGATTGAAATGATCGATAATGGAGTATCACAAGTTTTGCTCCAGGCGATAGTTAAATCTTTAATTAGATTTAAACGTGAAATGGTAATTGAATTTGCCGATAACACCGTGGTGTTAGATATGAAGTATGACCAGCTTTACTTCATGGGATGAATAGGTTGGGATTGGGAAATTAAAACAAATGATTACTTCAGTAAGGTTCGTTAATCCCGACTAGTTGAATCGATATTCAAAAGAAGATTAAAGAATAAATTCAAGGAATTTATCTTTGATAAAATTAATGGGAACCTTTCCCTAAGAGTGAGAAATTTAGAAACTAACTGTAGGTTAGCTAAGTAGAATGGTTTCCTAGGTATTGATCTGATGTTGGTTTCGGCCTTCAGGGTTAATACTAGGGGAATTATTCTCTTGTTAATTTACGGTTAGTGACTGATGAATTGGAATGAGGCGTATGTTGTGTTTGTGTAACGCTTGTTTATTATATACGCGAGTTATTCAGAAAGACTGGGTTTATCCCATTCTGAATAACTGATTCGACGATGAGTCGAAGATGAAGACGGTGGTTGAAGACCGGAGGTCTTCACGTCGTTTGGATAATTACTGATGGTCTTGATTGGGCCGTACACCCAAGAGGAGGGAATCAGTTGGTGGTCGTCCAGATGTACTTGGAGATCGATGGATATGCGGGGTACTACGTGCCTCCGGTTTCGTTCAGACCCAGAACGGACTTGTAAATAGACTATGTGTCTGATATTGGATTTCATTTTGTGTGACTGATATCGGTTGCATAGAGTTGTTTGCCTATGTGGCATGCTAAGATGCAAATGATCAAGGCTTCTGTTGAAAAGCAGAGTCTTGTGGTTAATGATCAAAGCACGACCTGTGTGGCGTAGCTTTGTGTAGCGTTGATTCGCGAGCGTCACACCCCGGTTGTGAACCAGAAACGGGAGAGGACATCAGGGGGGCATGCGTTTCCTTCTAGCTAGAAGTGGCGTCAGTGGTTTTACACGCCTTGACGAGTTTGACTTATGTGGTTGTTGCTGTTGCGAGGCGCCTCGGATATATCGGTGAATATGTGAAGCCGATGGAGTCATTTGTTGGCTCATCGACACCCCAAAGGGTGGGGAAACGCAGTGTTCAGGCATTTTAATCCAAATGGGTGGACCGGCCCTGACGATCCAAGGGACGATGTGTTCTGTTCCTGAGACACGGGCTAGAGCGTCTCGAATCGGTAGAGGACTATCTTTTCCCTTGGTTCATAGATGGAAATCCAATTCCCAAATACGTGATTTTGCGGTTTTAATTGTAGAACTAGTGTGGCGACATGATATATGGTACCCATGCCGTTTAGGATTGATACTTATGATGTGAAGTTGTTTTATACACTATGCACTTATATTAGTATCAAATGATTTGTTTTAAATGTACTAAGCATGTTTGGCTATTATAAGGGAAAACCCTATCCCCCGGCTTGCGTTGCATTGTGTGATAGGACCTGGGTCTTATCATTGCTTCATTTTTCCAAAAACATTGCGCTGTTTTGTTATATGCACTGGTATTCTTGGGAGGAAACCCGTTCCGTGTTATACGGCGTGGTCCCTTGATATATCTGATTTAAAGTAAAGTTTTAAATAACTGTTTTAGTTCGCACACCAGTCCCATGACTGACCCGGAGTTTACTGTTTTAACCTAAACTCTGGGTGCCCTTATTTTGACACGGGCAGCTAGTAGTTTTGGTTTTGTAGATTTATATTCACAGGATCCTGATTTACAGTTGGAACGATACTCGGAAAGCTCTGTATCCGTGTATTACTTCTAGTTGTGTATTGTATTATTTTTCCGCTGCTATGTAATTTATTGTAATCTCTGATATTTTCTGTGTAATATTTATTCATACTCTGTATATTCTTGTATTCTGATGGAATTGTTGAAATATACAATGAAAAGTTCTTCTGTGTGCGTTCCGATGTGGCTTGTTCTCAACTCAATCCGGGCTTTCCTTACCGGGGAAGTTCTGGTCATTTCATTTGATTTGTTTTTGAAACGGTTTGATTTTAGTTAAATTAAACAAGTTTTTAATTTAACTACAATGCAAAGTTGTTTCAAAATCTGAATATTTCAGTCCCATAGTGTAGCGTTTGTCACCACGATCGTAACGTAACTCGTTTGATCCAATTTTGTTAAGATCTACACCAGTTATTAGCATTTATATATTAACGAATTAATTAAATGATAATTTCCTTAATCACAATTTAATTAGGCTAATCACTTTTAAATATGTACATAATGGCTGATTATATTTCCTTCTTCCCAAAAACCGCTGTATACTTCGATCCTTTTTCTGTTGTTCACGAAGATACCAACTAACCTGTCTGTGATTTAAATGAAATAGTAATTAAATTTCTAATTAATAATAATTAACTAATTAATTAGCATTTAAATTCCTAATTACATTTAAATACACTAATTACTTTTTAGCTAATGGTTAAATAGGGTCGACAATTCTCCTTTACCGTCACGTGCAAACAGCCCGACTTCTGTAACCATGCACTATTCCAAAACGTCTGATATTAGCATGATTTAATAAAAAAATCCTTAATTAGTTAGTTAGATCAATTACATTACTTAGTCCTTAATCAGTCCGACATCTGAAAATGACCAACCCGACATTTGTTTAACTTCGTGCCTTCGTTTCAAAGCTTCCCAAACTCGCTGCCGACCTTCATACCAGAACTGCTCCTCGCATCGACCGTCGAAGGCCCATCGGAGAACACCTAGACCTGCGCCTCACCCTTGTCAATGATCACCAGCAAGCTCCCTTAACTCTATGTCGTTATGTGCTCTGAAAACTGCTTCAAACGCGGCGCCTTCGAAATGAGATCACGGCCAGCCTCGTTCTCTAGTGGCGATCACCACCGTTCAACTTAAAGGTCTCGACTAGAGAAACGTTGTTGTTGTAGGAAGTTTTTGGTTTAGAAGCTTGGATTGAGTGAAAATTGAAGGGAGAAAGTGGAACAATTTCAGCCGTGAATAATAGTGGAGGCGCGATTTGTTTGGTGCGTCGGCCACAGTAGAAATTTTTTAGGTCTATGACTAGTTTAGAGTATATATAGTGTGGCCATTTACTATTATATTATTTTACAAAACTTCATTGCAAAGTAACGTGTTTAAACCCACAAATATGGCCTCCAGTCGAGATTAAACTCCTAATTTTAACATAAAAAATATTCTGGACCCTATGGGATTGGTTTCGTCGAATTCCGAGGTCGTTTGTGAAAATTCCTTTATAATTCACTAGTGAAAATGCATGCATTTAAATTTTCCATGATTGCAAAATAAATCCAATCAACTTGAAACTTTGAAATTCTACTTGTCCTTTTTCTTACGAATCCAATGAAATTTGTTTCGTTAAAATCGGAGTTCACTTGGCCAGTCGTTTATTCCTTTAAAGTTACCCCTGCCTAAATTGGTCAAAATAATATAAATGAGTAAGGCATTTACCGTTGCCATAATCAAATGGTAAGTCTGATCGATAAGAAATTCGAAACTCTACACTAACAAACTAATACGAATCCAACGGCATAAGTTTCGTCGCATTCCCAGATATTTCCCGGTATGCTATTTTTATATGCTAAACACGCTATTTTGGACACAGAAATTTCCGATATCCAAAAATAACAAACTACCTACCTATCCTGACTCTGATCGTCGATCGAACTCAACGAAATTGGTATCGTGGATTAATTCGATCATCTTCTCAAATTATTCACAAATAATCATCTATTAAATTAAATTAAATTAATTACATGCTATAGAAAATGACTAGGCGTATTTTACTACCCTTGTCACATATGACATTGATTTACCACGGAATTTGGTTTTCTACAATAATTTAACTTTACGGTTCCAATGAAACTAATTTCGAAAACCGTGACTGTTTGCAAAAATGGATAATTTTAACGCTTATAAAATATCGATTAAAATATTATATAAATTCCGAAACTAATTTAATTAAATAATAGTAATAAATTGTTATTATCATAAATACCCAAATAATATGTATATATATATATAGCTTCAAATATAAACAACACAGATTATATAACTCTATATTAACATTTTGGGTTAAACAATGTCCAAATTATATAAAGAACCCTTATAAATTTATTAATAACTGTTATATTTTAATATCGCTTTCCATAACGACTATTTTAAAATTTGAAATGGACATAACTGACAATCTATAACCCGAAATCTCAAATTTTCTCTTTCATTAGAAACTTATAATCAACAAGATTCAAACGTTTCTTGTTTCACAAAAATCTGATTTATATCGGATCGTGTATATTCAATTAAAGTTCAAAACTCAATATTATGAACTACACACCATTTCGAGCTTGTTTATAAATTATATATAAATTTAACGCTTAAACATACTTTTATTAAAGAATTCAATATTAAAATTCATTAATATTCCAAATAAAATATTTAAAATAATAAAATTAGTTAAATGTCTGACTACCAGAAATACGGGACATTACAAAATTAAGGAAAAAATTGATTACCACTTGATTTCCAAAGCCATAATGGCTGTTGTCACGAACCAGGATTTTCGGCCTTGGAAATCAACACAAAATCCATGTTGACTATCTAAACATCGCAAATACAAAATCATTAATAGAAATAAGTTAAAGGGTGAGAAACATAAAGAAAGAAAATTAGAATATAAGAAGAAGAAGATCACCGCAAAGCAGAATCAGAGTAACATGAATCTCACAGCGGAACGAATAAAATATATTATATAACAACTTTGAAATACAAAACGATATTTATACTTACACACATTATCAGGGTACGTCACATGTATATCACAGCGGAAATAAACTCTCTCTATATATCTAACTCTGAAGCATCCTGCTCCGAGCTCCTCCAAGTAACTGAAAAATCCCAACTACTTGACTTCCCATACAAATTTGGGCATCCAAGAACTTAGGCAAAACAAAATAAACTCTGGGTCAGTCATGTGACTGGTGTGAGTAAACTCCAATCATTTTGGTTTAACTTTTCAAAAATCATTTTCAAAGGCATGATAATCATAAGACCAATCCACACATAAACACGGATGGTTTTTACCTTACGATAACCCAAAATATTTCTTAAGATCAATATTTTCTGATATTATAATAATATCTAAATCAAGTTAATAACAATCTAGAAGAACGCTTTCATCTCACGCTCCACATATATAATATAAAATCAAAAACCATAGGATCTTATTAGGGAATGGATTTCCAACTCTGATAAGTTATGGAACCACCTTCGATTAGTGTACTTTAAAAGCGATACACTGGAGTTAAACAAAAACATCTTGTAACTCAGCCATACATGACTGACCATTCATTTCACTTGAATGTTCCGAATATATTGTCACCTTACGTTTGGTATACCAACATAACCGTACCCGGGAGATACAGAAGAGGAAAGAGTAACAAATACGAATATTCTCTAGATGGTGACAATATATCCTAATTAGGGTGGGATCCACTTAACCATGCTGCCTGCCCGATTTCTATCGTTTCTCGGTTAATGAGGCTTGAGGTCATAACATACTATTATACAGATCATATCTATATTTACTTTGAATGCCATATCGTCACACATGACAAATCACAAATTTATTTCTCCAAAAATACTGTAGGTATAAAGCTAAGAGAAATGAATTCCTCTGCCACCAACATAAATACGTTTGAAGAGAACAACTTACGCGATTTATTAGATATACTCTGCCAGACATTCGTCCATACAAGTTGTCCTGGGACTGGACAAACCGAAGGCACTACTCTGTAAATCCATCTTAGGCAATTTCTACCTAGGATCGCCGAAACAACCCTTGCATAAACTCCGTCTTCAATTGCCTTCATCATATTTAATTCGCAAAGCTAATTCCCATACGGAGTGGTTTTCAAATAATAAATCTGATCCCGGTCTCTCTGTATTGACAACGGAAAAAGGGTCAAACACTTTGATAGTTGGTTATTTAACTATCAAAGAGAAACATACATACAAACAATGGTCATATTTTCAAATGGAAATCTTACCGATCAATCATCAGTCAACACTGATCTGCTTTAATTTAGTTAATCATTTCCCAGTTTCCTTTCAATATCTTTACTCAAATATTCCTTCAACTCGTTTATCCTCTCATGATTTCTTGGAAAAACATTTCCATATATTAACAACTCCTTAATTCTCGTATTTCTAAAATATACGTTATTTTTGGAAAACATTTCCATTTCATATCCAATCATCACTATCCTTCAACGTCCATTAGTCCCTAACCATAAACTAGTAAGAGAACAACTCCCTAAGTATCAATCCCGAAGTCCAAAACCAACATCAGATCAATACGCAGAAAGTAATTCAACTTAACTAATCTCTAGTTAGTTTCTAATTTCCTTAATTCCATTTATATTTGCAAAAAAATTGCTTTTAAACCATTATTTACTTTTTAAAATGTAAATATCATTTCTATACTAAAACTTAGACTCGTTTTACCAAATCAATCTTGATTTGTATTCAAAATATCATTACCGGTAAAAATCCATTCATCAAGTTATTTTATAATTTCATAATTATATTCCACTCCATTCTCCATTCACAAGTAAACTTCTTGATAATTTTATCGAATTTATAACTTCATCTCGATTTCAAATTTGATTTAAATTATTTGTTTCAAATCAAATATCAACTATCTTTTTTAAATTATAAATTATATAATATATAATTTCAATGAATATATTTATTTAAAAATATTCGACAAAGTCGAATTCTAATTTTACATCCTTAGGAATTTATTTCAATCCTCTTACATTTCGAATATCGAAAAATCTCATCGTTTTCTTTGGAAAACGATTCCTCATTTCCTTTTTAAATTCATTCTTGGATTTACATTCCCAAGTTATTATATAATAATAATAATTATTCCATTTCATTTTCAAAATATTATCTATAAATTTAATTACCCTTTTTAAAATCAAGTTATCTAGCTTACTCGAACTTCAACTTCTGTTTTAAAAATAGATTTTCCTTTTTAAAACTCGGATTCTTTTCCAATATATTCAAATATATTTTACAACATTTATTACCAATTATTTCCAGGTCAATGTTATTTAACATCATAAAGCACACAATAATCAACCATAGATCATTCATTCCATCATATAATGTAATATATGTAAAAAAAACAATAATATAATTGTTGAGGAATCCGATTGGATTCCTCCAACATGCTTCCCTGCATCTACAGATGTTAAATCAATAATAACAACACTAATTTCATGCCAATATGAAATATTTAGATTAATAGAACCAGTATTTAACCTACGACTTCATATATATAACTATCAACCGGTTTATTTGTAAATCATCCAGACAACCATCACACACAACATGTTGGAGAATGGAGTTTTGATGACAACAACCTTATTTCAATTATCATTGATTATAAAATATATACTAACACTTTTTGTATAGAATATTTATATATACACACATATGCAGGAATTATATACAGGAAATATTATGGAAGACTGTACAGTTTAAAGATGATAGAGATTCAGAATTCAGACAAATATCAAGACTCGTGAGTATTCTAGATTTCAAGAGTTCAAGACTAATATAGTTATAGAGTCTAGATTATGTAAGACTCTAAAGAGGACTCTAGGTTCAATATCCAATTTCTGATTTTCAAACTCTGATTTTCAAATTCTATTTTCTATCCTCAATTCTCTATATTCTATTTTTTATCTTTTCTATTTCTCTTTTTAATTTATCTTTGTTTTTCAAACTTAAGTTTTATATATTTATGTTTTTATTAGTTTAAAACCTTATAATTTTATAAATATGTTAATATAGTCAAATTTATGTTTTCGAATGGTTTTCTACTTTATAATATTAATTTACAACACTAGATTTTTATTCAAGAATTTCCAGAATTATATTTAGATCAAAACACTTGAAAATGTTTTAAAATTCAAAAATATACTAGAGTATGTCGACATGTAGAAAACACTATGCCGATATATAACCGTCAGAAATTCAAATTTGAAAGGAAGTGTCTTTTCATTATTTGAAACGTTTCAGAAACGTTGCAATCTTTCACACACAATAAAAAGGGCTTGAATTTGATTTTTTAAACATATCTTCTTCTCCACTTTCACCCTCTTTCATTATATAATTATTCTTAATCATTTTTATGATTTCTACACTTATACTCTGCCAAATTCAATTCCATTTTGATCAAACTTTTTCTCTCTACACTCTCTTCTCATATCTCTCTTAGTCAAGTGCTATTGAATAGTTATAGTGTTGTTTGTAATTGCTTGGGTTGAGTAAAGTAGGAATCGGTGTGTTCCTTGTAGACGTGAAACCAAGGAAGTATGAAATGGTGGTTTCCTTGTAGATGTGAAACCAAGGAAGTAGTAATCGGTGGTATCCTTGTAGTCGTGAAATCAAGGAGGTTGTACTTGACAATTGGAATAGTAATAAAACTTGTGTAATCGAGCGTTGTGTGGGACTGGACGTAGGAGAAATCCGAACCAGTATAAAATCTGGTGTGTTCTTTCCTTTTCTGCATTTTCTTTCTGTGTATTTGTGAATCTGTGTTTTTGATTGTGTTTGTGGTGTTTGATTTATCCTGTAGTTCACATAAGTTTTAGATTTTGTTTAAGTTCTCACAAACACTATTCACCCCCTCTAGTGTTTGTTTTGCCTTAACGATCCTTTCCGCTATCCCTAACACAACATTCGATCAATTTTATCAATATTAAATAATGTTTATAAAATTATAAAACTGAGTAGAGTTAGTGAGTTTACTCACCTTGGTCGTTAATCGTTAAATAACGGTTAATGCCAGTTGATTCGAATCTAGCGTTTAATTTTGCCTAGAATTGTAATGATCTCCAACTTGATCCAAACTGGTTCCATAGTGTTGCCTACATTCCTACATCCTATTTGATCCATGTTTGCGAAATTCTGATAGCGGACGTATAAGATATTAATACTACAAGTTATTGTATTATATAAATTTACTTTAATTAAATTTCATTTTTAATGTTGTGCCTTACCAATTTAATTCGGCCTATCTCCCCAATTGAAAACCCACGCCGACTTCAATTAGTGCTTCTCCGCCCCCTACACAGAATACAACCTGCGAGCCCTCCCAACAATGCGGAAAATGTCATCATCCATTTTACCTTTTGTTTTTTTTCTTTTCTTCTTCTTTATTTTTTTACTGGCACTACTACAAAAATGGGCATATTCGACACTAGTTTTAAGTGGCCGTAGATCAAAAAAGCGTTGTCGTAGGCCATTTTTTCAAATAGGCAACACCAGAGGGGCATGGCATCCGCGGCCGTTGCATTAGCCCTCTAAGGCAACGCTTTTGCCCATCTACTGCCAGGGAAATAAAGTATTGCATTATACCCCTGTTGCAACAGTATTAGCAAGTAATGCAACAAAACACAGCGTTGCCTTAAGCATAAGTTAGAGCATGACTTATAGGTCATGATAGTGAGGGCCATGTCAGCTTCCACGTAAGATGTCCATGTGTCACACGACACATCAGTTCTCCACGTCAGCTGCCCACGTCTCACACGCCACATTAGCTGTGGGGCCTACGTGCAATGTGGAATTAATAATATTTTATTTAATGCAACACCACTGTATTATATAATGCAACACCATTATCTTGAAATGCAACATCAAAAAAAAGTAAATGCAACAACAGAAGACGACAAATGCCACATTAGAAAAAAAGCAAATGCAACGTTTTAATTAAAAATTCTGCAATACCAGTTTTGTACATAGAATAAACGCATCGAAAACATTCATCATCACATTCAAATCATCTAAAATATTTTACATATCATACCAATTTTTCAAATATACCACAAGTGCCAGCACATACAATCTTAGATCCTCTAAAATGACTACAAAAAGAACAAGGACAAAAGGCAAACTCACAATAATGCAGCATATGTACACATATAAAATGCTTCATGATTTCTGCCTTTAATGTCTTAGCTTGGGTATGTTCTTTTGTTAGCTGACCCTGCAAAATATTGGCCAAACGATTATTTTAGTGAAAAAATATATTCAAAAAAGTCAAACTAAATGCTTGAGTTGAAGAAATCAAAATCAAAGAGTCTCCTAAGTCCGTACTAGATTTATGACAAATGTAATATTCTACGGTAATTTAGTGAACAAATAAAGGAAGCAAAATCAAAATGATTATAGAAATATTCTATTGGTTTGATAATAAGAATCTACCATCGACAAGAATCAGAATGTTGCTTGTGTAGCGCTGAATTTCTTAGTCCATTATTTTATATGATATTACTTAACTGTTATTTTTAATGCATAGTATGAATTTTCTAAAATCTTACTTGGCATCTCAAAGACCACTTAGCGATGTATTTGGGGCATTTGATAAATGGTAGAAAATGTGACAGAATGATTGCAGGTATTATAAGATTTAGTAGGTTGTTTGTGGATTGACTTTATTTCCTTTATATGTGCTGAATGTGTTGATTGCCAATGAGTAATTCATATCAATATTAGATGATCTGGTATTATGAGATTTCTTGAAAAATCTCTTTATCTACCATTTGCTCAGCACATGATAATACAGAAATTCAAGATCAGATGATCTGGTATCAATTTTACTAACATGGGCCAAATATAGCAATGACAACAAATTCTCAAGAGATATGAGCAATAGTTTTATTTTTATTTAAGTTGAGCAGTTAGGCCACTGTCGTAGTACAAGTCTTATGTAGTATAAAGCATACTACAAGTCGTTCAAATCCTACATATGACTCACACCTATGGCCATACAGACCAAATCTGAAGTGTCTAAATGACTTTTGACTTCCTATGCATCTGTTGTTAAAAAATATTTTTAATTTCCTTAAAAATAAGAAATTAGTTTCTAGGTATCTCAAACACAAGCCAACCAAGACAGGGTCTTTGTGATGATCATTTTTGCTGATATGTCTATACTTCATCTACTGGCTCTGAACACATTAAGTGTACATTGCATATATGTTGGGACTAGGAAATGTTGGCTCGTCGTTAACCGTCTAATGAAAATCTAATGTCCTCTTCTAGTTATATTTACCTTTGCCTTACACTATATATGTGTGCAATATCATAAGAAAACTTTAATATAAGATACAACAAAAGTCGAAACCTGAAAACCAACCTTGTATTATAAAGCATAGCCTAACATGCATGTTAGCAAGTAGTAAGATAAGATGCACCCGTTGATTCGCTACAATTCCTTTCTGAAACCCAAACCAGCATTGCAGCCACTCAAGTAAATCAGTATACTTACATGTCTCTTCATCAGCTACTGATGATGATGGTAAGCCTCTAATGTTATTGATAGCGGAAATAGCAGTTTTAATCTCGTGGAAAAGCATAATTGTTTGCTGACCACATCCAGGATCGAGAGGAAGAATATTATATGGGCGATATGCACTAGAATTTTCTTCATTAAGCTCATGTGCAAGCACTTCGGGACCGACTCCAGATAAAACTGCTTAGCTAATATTACTAGCAGAGACATGAATTGGTATTTGATTTCATATATTAATGCCGTGTTCCTGATATTTTGATTTTGACCTTTACATTTAATTAATCAGTACTTGCTTTTGCAAACTAAAGCCAGAAAGGCATTTTACCATATGATATATGTTGACAAAGTTCTTATAAAATAAAGCAGGAGTCAAAGAAAGCATACCCGGTGCAATGCATGATGACATCAACATGAATGGACCATCCATCATGGAATACCACAGAGCCATCATTATGAGTGATCTTTAACCTCTTTGAAATATAACTGTAAATAAATATTTAATTTTAAAGAAAAATAGAAGAAAAAAATAAGATAAACCTTGCCAAATGGTGATACTAATTATTGCATCGCTGATATTTGATCTTTCGTCTTATCCTTCATTACCTAATCAATTTATAACCAAACTTAAAAAACAATTGATTATCTTACAAGAAATCATTACATCTATCTGCTGCCTTTTGCGCTTACATGATCTTCTTCTTTTTCCTCTTTCCTGCTTCTACTTGTAACCTATGACATTTGACAACCATGAAAATACTTGATCAAATTATGATAGAGATGACAGACAATATGATGCGGTATTAATGAACAATTAGTTAGTTGCTTTTGCATTACCAGCAGAGAAAGAAACTAGAATCAATATCAACAAAAGTTCGGAGAGGAAAATAGTGTAAAACTTGCTAGAGGAACTAGTAACCTCACATATTTCACAGGTTTACCAGCAATCAACTTAACTACAGAATTATTTTGCTACCAATCTATAAACTTTTTAAATTTATATTAATTCATTACTCATTTACCAGCACACTTCCTGATGGTTGCCCCCTTCCGGGCGTTGCTCTACAAATAATAATGTGTTGAAATAGCTATATAAATAATAATGTGTTGAAATAGCTCTACAAATAATAATATCTATAGCAGCTCTTAAACTGGTATGAAATGGTTACTGAACGTAAAAGGATCACCTGGATACATGAGGATATCAAAGAACTTATTCCTGTTTTTACATTATCACGAATAATTCCATATATTTTCTCAACATATGCAATAAGTTGCTGCTTGAAAAGCACTGCAGATTTTATAGCACTAGCTTGACGCATAATATTCAATACGTCAAAAGCCATACTTGTTGAAGGTCGAAAACTATTCGAAGGGACGATGAGAGCTAGCTTGTCTCCGCTATAAAGTTTACAGAATCAACTATTGCTAGCTTTTGGTCCTTTCAGTATGAGTGGAGACAATCTTCAGAATATACGAATCAACTGCCGTTACTGATACGAATCAACTACTGCTTAATCAACTATCAGTGTTATTCAAAAGAGTGAATCCACTCAAATTCGTAAAGTTAGCAGTTTCTTAATCAAATACTGCCTAATCAACTTGTACTCATACTAATTTAAGATCTTTTTACAAATAGAAGATTGTCTGTACTCATACTCATACTGTAGTAGAAGAAATCAAGTTGAATTAAATTGTGTTGAGTAAGATATAGAAATCGGGGAAGATGGGTGGTGCCTGCTAGAAGTAAAAAAAGAAATTATTGGATTGGAAATGAGACTCAGGAGATGATGAGTAAAATAAATGCAAAAGAGCGTAGCCTACTAGTTGGAGAATCACGATTTGAATGGTTGCCGTCAGGGAAATCGTCGTCGTTCGACCGCCGCTCGCTAATTGCACGTTCTAGTTTCGTGATTCCCCAATTTGGGGATCATGAATTTTTTTATTAGGAAGAATGAAAGGATAGTGAATTTGTTTACGAGGAAGAATGGAAGGTTTAGGGGTATGACAGATTAGAAATTCAGACTACGGTAGCAATTGGGGATTCGGTGAAAACGAAATGAAAATAAGTACGACGGGAAAGAAAATCTTAGCTAGATATAAAGGAAGGGAATCGTGGATTTATCAATGTGGATATACGGTTGTGATTTTTCATTTGTGAGAATGCGGATTGATGAGGTGTACTTTTAACTGGTGTAACCCAACACTTTTAACTGGTGTTGCACATCAATACATTAGAATATTCACCGCAACGGTGCATTCACGTCTAGTGCAATAACATATGAGTATTGTTGCAGAAGATCAAAAAAGGCATAACTTTCGCCACACTTTTCATGCAATGCACACAAATTAGTGTCGAATATGCCCACTTTTGTAGTAGTGTGGGCTTTCACGTGTTAAATCTTCGGCCCAAATGCTATCCATCCACCACGTTACAAAGTGTCTTCTTCCATAATACAAATGTTCAAACTGCTCCTCTCCTTTTCTTTTTGTTTTCACGCAAGAGCCTTCTGTTGCAAGAAAAAACTTCCCCCACCCAAATCTTTGAACTCTTTTCACTGGTAGCTTCCTCGTATGGATGTGCCACTTCTTTAAACCATCCTATACAGATTATACCCAACACATGCTTATCCCTTCTTTCCCATAATATATAAGAAAAATGCATCCTTCTTCTCAGTTACAAACACCAACCCGCCATCTCCCATTTTTAACGCATGACTTTGGTAAAAACAACTTGCAAAACTTCATTTGTTTTGACTCAAAAGCCTCCATTCCACTTCCCATTCGAACGTACAACTACTTCTTAGAGAGGACTGGGCGTCTTTGATCTTCGAATAACACACCAGCCACGCCGCTGCTATTTGCCCATTCAAAACTCCTCCCTCCCCTCTAGGTTAATTTCTAACTTTCAGTCAGTTTCTCCACTCCAAAAACAAACACCGCAAGCTCCTTCTATTTTTATTTCAGTGCTTGTTGAACAGTGCTCCCTTACGTTATTTGCTTGCTCTTCCCTTTGCGTCTATAAAACCTTTACTTTCATCCAACCAGTCCCTCGCCCAAACGTTGGCAACGTTTGCTATAGCCAAACTCAAACTCCCTCAACCCACCTTCATGCATTCTAGCGTGATGGGAAAGAAGATACAAATCCATATATATATATATATATATATATATATATATATATATATAAGTATTTCAATTTTTAGAAGAGGTTTACATTTTAATTTCTTAAAGCTTCGCATGTTTTTGAAGCCATTGAAAAATTCGAATGCCTGAAGCCAAAAAGAATAAACATGCTGTCTCGCGTATATATATATATATAGTATTATGATTCCTTGGTAGTTAAGTAAACGTCGCATCACACATTTTCCTTAACAGTGAAGTAAACGTGTACATCACACATTTTCCTTCACAGTTAAGTAAACTAGAACATCAACCTTTAATTTTTTTAAAAAGAATACTTACGTGGCTACGATGTAATGTCTTGTATTTTGAACGGTTTAAATAATTAGTTTATTTAAATTATTTAAATAGTAATTTGGCAATTTAATGATTTGAAGTAAATAAAACAATTTATTTAATTAATATAAATAATGTGATAATAATAATTTTGATTCCGAAACGGTCGGAATTAGTTAATTGTGCAATACCATGTAAATTAGATAGTATAAGATATTTAATTCAGTTTAAAATTGAATTAGAATAACGAATATATTATTTAAATGAAAGTTGAACGTATTAATTATAATATAAATTGTATTCAAGCTTGAAATGTTGCGCTAGTTCGTAAAATTGAGTTTTGAACTTCAACTGAGTGTACATGATTCATTTTAAGTCGGATTTCCTTGAAACAGAAACGTTGGAATTTGTTGAACTGTATTTTTCTATTGGAGGTGAAAAATCGAGATTTCGTCGTATAGATTGTAAGTTATGTCACAATCAAATTTTCAAATAGTTGTTATGGAATCGTTTATAAGCTATAACAATTTATTTAATATAATTAAATATTGGATTCAAATTAGAACGAGATTTTTGCGATGTAGATATAATTTCATTTTTAGAATTTTACAGTATTTTTTATTTTGAAAAATAAGCACTTTTATTTTGAAGTATTTAACACCCTATATCGGTATTTTGGGGTATCACAGAATAAACCAATTTGTCTGTATTATTATATTTTTGGGATCGTGGCACATTGCTCATCTCAATGGTATTTTTATTTTTGTCCGTAACAATCCATATTGAATGGAATTTTTTGTAAAGCAGAGTAAGCCAAACTTTATAATATTATAACCTATACACGTTAGCCTGTTTTTGTTTAACGGGCCATGCCGTTGAACCCGACTTACTACTTAATACTTAGCTCTTAAGTAATTATATTTATATACAATTTATTCCCGTTGCTTCTTTTCAACGTTGTCCCAGTGACCTTTCTTTTCATCTGAACCACTATATACCCATTTTCCTTAACTGTTAAGTTTACATCACCTATATGTTTACCATGCAATGCTGTGATATTTCTTTTTGTTCAAAACCTTTCCTGTCAAATGGTTTTAATGGCCATACGGAAATTCGAAGATAGAAAATATACAAACTGAAAATGCCCACAAAGATATTAAATTGGAACTGTATGTATATATCGAAAGTTTCATATGCGTAGTATTTTAGAAGGTGCGCATGTATTTTAAGGGTAGGAGTGGATTACGTGAGTATTAAGGAGGATTCCTCAACTGGAGAACCAGTGAAAAGTTGTTTGTAAAACCATGGAACGATGAAGAAAATCAAAGTTATATCTGTTCGAAATTAAAAGGGATGCTGTAGGGTTCGGGTTCTGGAAAGTTGAAGGATCAAATGGCAAAAGAACGTTGCATAGGGTTGGTTAAACAAAGAATGGGAGTGACGAAGTTTTCAGTAGGGGAGTTTAAGGGTAGTTCACGGGTTCAGGAAAAAACAAAGGAGTGTTGCAACTGTTTAAAATGCATAACGCGTGCACTGTTCTGGAAAGGAGAAGCATAGAAGAAAGAAAATGGTGTTTTGGTTGGGATTGGTAAGTGAAGTGATGCGGAAATGATGACCAAACAGGGAGCAGGTTACGTTTAATCAAATCGGATAAGGGAGCTACTGTTAGCAGTTAGCTTTCTTGAACAAGCAGACATTTGTGGAAGGGAAGAAACTTTTGAAGGGCAGTGGAAAGCTAGATCTTGCATTTTGGATATGGGATGAAGAGGGTGTGCGTAGAGTTAAAGTCTCAGCATGGCATTAATATGCAGAAGGGGATGCGTATGCGAGAGAAGGGAGAGTATGAAGTGGAGTTAAGGGAAGGGAAGAAGCTTTTGAAGGGCAGTGGAAAGCTAGATCTTGCATTTTGGATATGGGATGAAGAGGGTGTGCGTGGAGTTAAAGTCTCAGCATGGCATTAATATGCAGAAGGGGATGCGTATGCGAGAGAAGGGAGAGTATGAAGTGGAGACGGCGGATTGTTTTCAAGGGTAGTTGACGTGTTTTTAAAGATGGAGGGGATGACACTGTAGAAGCTGGAGCGGTTTCGAACGTATGGGCCACGGGTTTCGAATGTATGGGCCACGTTTATTATAAAGGGTGAAGACTGAAGACCAATAAAGGAAAATAACTGTGTTCAAAATTATGAGCAAGACCGAAAGTTGAAATGTGCCCATGTTATAACTATCGGAAATGGGAACGTGAATTGTAATAAAAGCAGACCGAGGGATAATCATTGTTTGAAGAAGAAAGCCACTTGACGAAATAGATGCCGGTGTGGACATGGAAGAGGTTGGGCTGATTGAAATACACATAAAGCCCAAAGTTTAAATATAATTTAAGTTTCATTTAATTACATAGGGTATAAAAATTTGTTAATTTAAAATCCTATCCTTCCATCGTCAGAATTTTGAATAGTCTAACTCGTTGGAACCATACGAAGATATGCTACTTTAAGAAGCTGGTTCGGAACCGTTTGGAGCTCGTAATGATTTATGGTAGAATAAGACGACTGATTAAATATACTGACGTTAATCATTATTAAACGATTAACGAACAATGTGAGTAATCTCACCAACTCTGTCCAGTTTTATAATTTTATAAACGTTGTTAAATATTGATAAAAATGATTGAATGCTGTGTGTGATGGCTGTTTGGATGAATTGGTTAAACAGATATGTATAGTTATTTATACAAGTCGTTAGTTAAATATGGATTCTATTTATTATTTATTTCATGTTGATATGAAATAAGCGTTGATTAACATCTGTGGATGCAGGGAAACATGTTGGAGGAATCCAACTGGGTTCCTCAACAATTATTGTTGTTTTTCATTTATTGTATTATATGTTGTGATAAATAATCTAGGATTGATTATTGTGTAATTGGAATTTTTGGACAACATTGTCCTAAAATAAATGGTTATATAAATACCATAAAATATATTCGAATATATTGGAAAAGAAATTGGGGTTTTAAAAAGGAATTTCTATTTCCAAATAGAAATGGAATTTAGATTAATTAGATTATGATAATTTATTTTGATTATATAAAAACAAGTAATTTGATTTATAAATGATATTTATAAACGAAGCAAATGATTATTATTAAATAGTTTTTAAAAAAATATAAATTCAAGAAAAGGATTTATTTATAAAGGAAAATGGAAATCATTTAGAAAGAAAACGATGAAATTATTTTGATATTCAAAATGGGAATAGAATTAAAACAAGTCAATAAGGATTTGTAATTTAAATATGACGATGTCGAATGTTATTAAAATAATTATTTTTTATATATAACGTATATTATATAATTCATAAATTAGTAAGATAGTTAATGTTTGCTTTAAAACAAGTAATCGGTAATTAAATAGGTAATCAAGATTAAGTTTTAAACTTGATATAATTAACAAGAAACTGATTTATAAATGAAGTTTATAAAGTGAAACACAAGTATGTATTTATGAAAGAACTAGAGAGATGGGATTTTAATCTGCCATGGAAATATTTATTTAAATCAACATTTGATTTAATAAAATGAGTTTTGTTTTCTCTAAAGAAATAATATTCCCATTTTAAAGCGAATAATAATTTAAAAGCAAATGTTTTTGCAGATTTAAAATATAGTTAAGGAAATTAGAAACTGATTGGAGACTAGTTAAGTTGAATGGCTTTCTGGTTATTGATCTGATGTTAGTTTCGGCCTTCGGGGTTAAAACTTAGGGAGTTGTTCTTTTGCTGGTTTATGGTTAGAGACTAATGGATAATGATGCGTAATTAAGGTATGGAAATGTTTTCCAGTGTTAATAGCATGTATTTTTTGAAATAAGGGAATAAAGAGTTGTGAATATATGGAAATGTTCTCCAAGAAAATCGTTAGAAGTAAAACGAGTTTTAAGAAATAAATGGGAATTGAGAAATGAAATAATGATTGATCAATAAGATTTCCACTGGAAATATGAATGTTGTTTGTACACATGTTTTCCTTTGATAGTTAAATCACCGACTATCAAAGTTTTTGACCATTTCCGTTGTCAATACGGAGGGATCGAGATCATATTTATTATTTGAAAACCACTCTGTATGGGCATTATCATTTCGAATCAAATATATCGAAGAGAAATGAAGACGGAGTTTATGCAAGGGTTATTCTAGCGATCCTAGGTAGAAATTGCCTAAGATGGATTTAAAGAATAATTCCTTCGAGTCATCCAATTCCAGGACAACTTAAATGGACGAATGACTGACAGTGTATATATAGTAGATCACGTAAGTTGATCGTTTCAAACGTATTTACGTCAGTGGCAGATGAATTCGTTTCTCTTAGCTTATACCCGCGGTATTTTTGGGGAAATCAATTTGTGATTTGACGGGTGTGACGATGTAGCATTTAAAGTAAATATAGATGTGATATGTAAAATAGTACGTTATGACCTCAAGCCTCATCCACTGGGAAATGATAGAAATCGGGCAGGCAACATGGCTAAGTGAGTCGCACCCAATTAGGGTATATTGTCACCATCTAGAGAATATTCATATTTGTTGCTTCTTTCAATTCTGTATCTCCCAGGAACGGTTATGTTGGTATACCTACCGTAAGGTGACAATATATTCAGAACTTTCAAGCGAAATGAATGGCCGGTTATGTGTGGTTGAGTCACAAGATGTTCTTGTTGAACTCCAGTGTATCGCTTCTAGAGTACACTGATTGGGAGGTGGTTCCATACCTCGTCATAGTTGGAAATCCATTCCCTAATAAGAGCCCATGGTTTTGATTGTATATTATATATGTGAACGTGAGTTGAAAATGTTCTGCTAGATTGCTAAGTACTTGTATTAGACACTATTATAATATCAGAATAGTATTGATTTTTGAAAAAGGTTTTGGTTTATCGTAAGGTAAAACCATCCATGTTTATGTGTGGATCTGTCTTACGATTATCATTTATTTTAAAAGGATTTTAAAAGTTAAACCAAGTGAATTGAGTTTACTCACACCAGTCACATGACTAACATAGAGTTTATCTTGTTTTGTTTTACCCTAAACTATTAGGTGCCCAAATTTGTACGGGCAGTCAAGTAATCAGGATTTTTTAGATACTTGAAGGAGGTTAGAGAAGGAGGTTTCATAGTTAGATATATATAGAGTTTATTTCCACTATGATGTTGTGTGTTATACTGGTATGTATATATAGTTATAGTTTTGTATTTCAAAAGTTGTTATATAATATATTTGTTCATTCCGCTGTGAGATTCATGTTTACTCTGATTCTATTCTGCTATGTTCTTCTTCTTCTTCTATTCTAATTTTCTATCTTATCTATTCTCAGCCTCTAACTTCTTTCTATTAACTATCCGGTATTTCCGATGCTTGAATAGTCTACATTGAGTTTATGTCGATTACCCAGGTCGCAAATCCCCCAGGTCGTTACAGTGGTATCAGAGCTGAAGGTTAAGTAATTACCTTGGCTCTGTGGCGTAACTCAGTATAGATAGGATAAGTAATACCCTAGATTGAGTTGAGTTTATATATACAAGAGAGTGTATTTGTAGATTGCTAAAAAATTATTTTTATATTATGGAGATTTATTGAGTTGAGTGGCTTATGAATTTTGATCGACGGTGGGGCACCACGATATCGATAGGGGTTTCTAAACACTCAAATAAGATGAATCGACACAGTAAGTTTTGAAAAGAGGGTAAATGAAATAATTTTACCCAAGATATATTTTGATATAAAGAATATATATATATATATATATTGGAATTATTACAATATAGTTGATGTGTTGGTTATTATTATAATTGAATAAGATTATAATTGAAATGGTTATAAATAACCAATAAGAATTTGTGTAGGAATATTTATAAATTCAGATGAATTAAATCTGGATTTAAACTAGAAATTGGAATTAAAATCCCAGAAACTGGGGAAAGCGTTTGTAAGTTGATTTTTGGATTATATATGGAAATATTAAGATCCTGGGGAAAATTTTGAAATATTTTCCAAGTGTTGAAAAAGGATATTTTGAAGTGATTTTAAAAAGGAAGTGTTTTAAAATAAGTTTTGGAACTGATATAGTATTGAACTTACTTCGATTGCTAGAAAATAATTCGGATGATGATCGGGACATCATCGGTGTGATTTTTGACTTTCTAAGTGACGAATTACTACCAAAGATTTTGTTTTTAAATTGTTTTGAGGAAACAAGTTGTTTGGAGATTCAAATATTTTGAATTATTATTATTATATATGATTTCAAACTAATTTGAAATAAAACCCAAGAATTTGAATTTTTGAATTAAATGTAACTTATGAAGTTAAAGAGATTGGAAGTGTAAATGAGAGAAAATAAATTTTGATATGGTAAGAGATAATCTGGAATGGAATTGGATTGATGAGTTAGAATTTAAAATTTGAGATTGGAATTGGAGTTTGAATGAAATTTGACTTGATTATAAGCAAATGGTTTGATTGGAGAATAAATTGATGGGAGACCAATTGGTGATATATTTGTAAATGCGGAAGTGATAGCCAAAGGAAGAGAATAGTTGAATGCTCGACAAAAAGGTATGAGTATATATTTAAATTGGATGAGATTTCTGAGTCTGTTCGGCAAGTCGCTTGGCAGTTTGATTTTCTTTTGAATTGGAGAAGGCCTAGAGAGGTGAGTTATAGTTGTACCGATTGAGCCGTGCAAAGGAGATGCTAGCGAAATTTTTCGGGAATTTAAGGTGTTAGAAAAATTTCAGAACTTTCGTTGTTAGAAATGAATTAATATTTTTATAATTAATTTGTTTGTTGAAACTGAAGTAAGTAAGTAAACAAATTATTTTTAAACCAAATTAATAGGGATCGTAGCATTTTTACTAGCTTAGTAATTTCGGGGACGAAAATCTTTTAAGCGGGAAGGAATGTAATGTCCCATATTTTGAATGATTGAAATAATTTATTTATTTTAATTATTTGAAAAGTAATTTGGCAATTTAATGATTTGAATTAAATAAAATGATTTATTTAATTAATATAAATAATGTTGTAACGTCCCGCATTTTTATCGGTTTATATTTGAATATTTAAATCAGTTTAAATACTGAATTCGTAATATAGGTGGATTAAAACGAAGTTGAACGTATAAAAATATATATTCAATATAATCGAGCTCATAACGACGTTGCAGTTCGTAATTTAACGTTCTGATCTTCAACTGAGTATACAAGACTCGTTATAAACCGGATTTCTTCGAAACAAGAAACGTTGGAATCTGTTGAATTGTATCTTTCTAACAGAAGTGAAATATTGAGATTTCGTTGTATAGTTTGCAAGATATGTCAAAATCAAATATTCAGAAAGTCGCTATGAAATCGTATATCGACCATAACGGTTTATTTGAAATAACTTCTTATCGGTTTCGAATTTAGACAAGATTCTTTTGAGGCGTAGTGATAATTTAATTTTTAGAATTTTACTGTAATTTTTAATTAATTAAATACGCAACTTTTTATTTGGAGTATTTTGCACCCTATATCGATATTTTTGGGTTTCAAAATATGAGTTAACCTACCGATATTATTATATTTTTGGGATCGTGGCACATCGCTCAACACGATCGTATTATTGTTTCTGTCCGTAGCAGCTCGGACATGAACGTAATTTGACGTAATGCGGTACATTTAAATGTTAAAACATAAAATACATACATGCCTTATTATCCGTTGTTCTTACTACTGGGAAAGCACCTAACGGTATGACTAAAGTTGCTTGGCACCTTTTTATTTGGGTAAGGGATTGGATGAAAGACGGTTATGTACTTGACAACGTGTACTACATTATTTTGGTATCATGCTTTATAATACATATACCTGTACCTATTTACATTACTTCTAGGGTAAGCTTCTCGTCATTTCTTTTCACCATTAAGGCAGCCCATACCCTAAATGATTTACATGCCATAACCTACGATGCTATCCACGTCCTCCTCCTGTATAACGCACGTGGTTATCTTTACCTTTCTTCCTTCTGGATGTCATAGCCGAAACCTTGATGGTTTTCAAAACAAAAAAAAAATGAAACCATTACTACTTCAGAACAAAAAGGAAATGAACCCATTTAATAATAAGAAATATTATACACGTATAAGTGTTGTCTTTGTTGATAAGTATTCATGCAATTTCGTACTACCTACCTATGCACGTAACAATGTACCAACGAGTGAAGAAAAAAAATCTGTGAAAAGAAAAATCACTGCAAACCTATTTACACCTTGATAACTTACAGAAGTCTGCATCAACATTTAATGAGATACAACAAACTTGCCGACAAAGTATTTAAACAACAGCAGACCTATGATTTAATAGCCTACACCCTAAAATCCGTGCTTGCCAAGTTTATACCCGTGGGTAGCAAGGCATTCAGGCTATTTAAACGCAGGGGATGTTCATTTTCTCTTCAAACTTCTTCAAGCTGAAGCCGTTAATGGCTTCGGAATTTCCAAATGAATTATATATTTTCCACAACAAATATATATATACCGGTGGGTCAGTTTCCAGTATGGAGAGGAGAATGCGGTCATGGCACTTGAGTTTGAAAGGAGCTGTGAGAAAACTAACGCATGGTAGTACGGTGGTGCGTTCAGGCAGCGAAAGCGTTGGGGCGAGAGGAAGTGTGAATGCATGCGGTTGGGTTTAAAAGTTCTAGAAGGAAGAGAAGCATTGATTTTTGGTTTTTGGAAGAAGTGATACTGGTGTAATGGAAATGTGTTGGAATGTGATTATATGGTGTTGGGGTAGGAGACGTGTGGGTTGAAGCTGTTGTCTGGCGGGTTAAAATCTGGAGTTGGAAACATCTAACGGTGAATACAAGGAGGAAGATGTATGCTTGCATGGACTGTGTACTTCATTAGGCGGTTCCCTGTAGCTTTCAAGAGAAAGGACGGGAGGTTCCAAGAATTGGTGAAGGCCATGAAATGGTGATAAACATATGTTGATGTACTGTGCATTAATATGGGGGGCTACACTGTTCATATGAGTTTGTGGACAGAAACATAACATGGATCCTATAGCGTGAGGCCAGAAAAGAATATAAGGTGATGACGTTTATTTCTCAGCTCAAGTGCATGCGAATTGTGTGAATGTTTCAAGTGTGTTACGGTGATGGTTCTAGGAAGTTGTGATTCGAATGGGGAAGACCGGGAGTTCGACGTAATGGTTTCAACGGTGAAATGTTTAGATGGGAGAGGGGGACGTAAGGATTACATCTGTGAATCAAAGCAGGTACGGTTTTCTTTAAACAAAAAGAAAGCACTGTAGCTTTTGTTCCGAACTAAGTAATGACGCCGTATATGTTGGAATCTTGAGGTGATACCCGTTTGAACGAGTGAAGAAATTGATGGGCCGATTTAAGGGGTAAGGCCCACGGTTGGATTGAGGTTTGCGAACAGAATGCTACCAGATCCGTTGGAATCGAAATCACGGGATCTACATTGGAGAACAGATTTCACGGAAAACTGAGCTATTGGAATTTCATGGTTTAATCAACTGACGCAAATCGTTATTTAACGGTTAACGCGCCAAGGTGAGTAAATTCACTAACTCTCTTTTTATTTAAAATATTTTAATTATATTTTAAATAATGGTTGAATGCTGTGAGATGGTTGTTTAGGCAAATTATGGTTAAATTGGTTGAAATATTACATATCATTGCATATGTACAATCACCGGTTGGATACTGATTTCATCGATTTTAATATTCCCTAGGATGGAACCAGTGTTAATTGTTGACTAACATCGGTGGATGCAGGAAACCGGTTGGTGGAATCCAACCGGATTCCTCAGTATTTATATGTACTGTGTGTTTTATATAGTTGCACTGTTTGAACCCAAATGACTTTTGAAACCTTGTGTTGATATTAGCGTTGAATGGAAATTCAAACGTTATTTTGATTTAATCAATTGACGATATCGATTAAGGAAGTGGCAACCACCAACCATAAATGTATCATTTGTTTTAAACCGCTATTGTTTTACCAAATCCCACCGTGTGCGAAGCACGTGTTTCACCATACTTACTAAATGCTTTGGTAAGTAGATTCTTATATTGATAAGATTAATAAGTATGTAGGCGGAGATGAACTTGATGATTAATAACAAGTATTTATTGTTTTAAGAACAAGTAAATGAGATATATACAAATGGATTATGGTTGATTTCATATTAAGTAAGATTTGTTAAAATCGATTATTGTTTATTTAATAGTAAATGAGATTATTTAGAAATAAATTATTTTTCTATAGTAATCGATACAAGTGAAATTATTTGGATTTATAAATGTTATTTATTCAAAATGAAAAGATTTGTTAGAATTGATTAGTGGGTTAATCATGGCTAAATATTTATCAAGCAAACTATTTTGATCAATAATTGGTTATTTAATTAAATTAGATTGGGATGATTAATCTAATGTAATAAATTAACGAATAGTTGGTTTAGTTTAAATAAGATTTTTAAAGTATAAGGGATTTGTCTAAAGAAGACAAAGCGAAGAGGAATGTTTAAAAAGAGATTTGTCTAAGAAAGACGAAGCGGAGAAAAATGTTTAAAATGGGTTTGAACAAGGGAGTTGAAGCTAATGTAAATAACCGAGTTTTCAAAATAAGGATATGGCGTCATAAAACCATATTTAAAATATAACAAGAAGTACGGTTGACTGATTTTAAAGTATAAGGAATTAGAGTTACGAACTTATATCTATTCTAAGGTAAGAACGTCGTCGATTAAGGTCTGAGAGGTAATTAAAATACCCCAACTTGAACGACTTCACAATTATCGAGGGATGGTATTTGGTTTGTAACAGAAAGAGATGTTAAGTTTTTTGTAACAGAAAGAGATGTCAAGATTTTGTAACGGAAAGAGATATCAAGATTTTTGTAACGAAAAGAGATGTTAAGTTTTTTGTAATGAAAAGAGATGTCAAGAATTTGTAACGGAAAGAGGTGTTGAGATTAATTATAAAGTGGAATATGGTAGCATATTGCAAGTCTCAGAACTATAGCAGTAAAGTAACGCTGTTGACTAGGCTTAAGCGTGACCGTTATGTCAAGATTAGTTATAAAGGGATATAGCAGCGTATAGCTAGTTTGAACTGTAATGATAAATGAAACGCTGTTAACCAAACTTAAGCGTGATGTTTATATACAGTAGCACTTCCTAGGGAAGGGAAACAGCTTGTGTTGAAATTCACTTATTCAAAAGGAATAAGTAATGACGTTTGCCCAAAGAAATATAAGAACGAATGTTAAATAAAAAGTGCCTGTGATTTGTGTGATATTGGTTGTACATTGAATGGATGTTGTTTTTACTTCGATAGTTAAACAACCGATTATCGAAGTGTTTTGACCATCGTTGTCGATACGGAGAGACCGGTTGGATTTGATATCCGAGAACCACTCCGTATAGGCATAAGCGTTGCGAATTAGATTATGTTGAAGATAATCGAAGACGGAGTGAAAATTCAAGAACTGTTATGTTTGTTCAGTCCCAGGACAACTTGTATGGACGAATGTCTGACAGAGTATTCCTAAGGGTCACAGAAGACGATCTTTTCAAGGTATTACGTCTGGTGGCAGAGAAATTCGTTTCTCTTAGCTTTTATACCCGTAATATGTTTGGGAAGACCAACTAGTGATTTGACGGGTTTGACGATGTGGCATTCAAAGTGTATGGTGGCCAGATGTTCTAAAAGGTAGGCGTAGCCTCAAGCTTCACAACCGGGAAATGACAAAAATCGGGCAGGCAGCATGGCTATGTGGGTCGCTCCCATTAGGGTGTATAATCACCTATCTAGAGAAATTCCTTTTGTTTCTAAATCTATCGATTCTGCCCATTCGGGAACGGTGGTTTGAGTCCAACCGTTGGTGATATACATTCGATACACTCAAGCGAAATGAGTGGTCGGTCATGTGTGGGCCGGGTTGCAAGACGTTCTTGTTGAACCCAGGTGTATTCGCCTCTAGAGATACATCATCGGAAGGTGGTCCCATACCTTGTCATAGTTGGAATCCAATCTCCAATAAGCGCCCTGCGGGTTTTGATTTTATACTATGTATGTAGAGCGTGAGATGCAAGCGTTCTACTATTTGGTTATTTATTTGATTAGACATTATTATAATATCACTGGATTTTGATATCAATAATGATTTGGGTTATAGTAAGGTAAAAGCCGTCCGTGTTTATGTGTGGACCGGTCTTACTATTATCTTTTCTTTCAAAGGATTTTTGAAGTTAAACCATATGGTTGGAGTTTACTCACACCAGTCCCATGACTGACCCAGAGTTTGTTTTGTTTTGTTTTTCCTAAACTCTTGGGTGCCCAAATTTGTACGGGCAGTCAAGTGTTTCAGGCTTTTACAGATACGCTTGAAGGAGCTAAAAGCAGAAGGCTTCACTGTTAGTATTTAGAGACTATGTCCGCTGTGATATGATGTATTGTACTCTGATAATGGTATGTATATACAATACAGTTTTGTATTTCAAAGTTATGCTATATAATATATTTTATTCGTTCCGCTGTGAGATTCGTGTTTACTCTGATTATGTTCAGCTGTGTTCTTCTTCTTCTCCTATTCTATTAGTTCTATCTTTTCTATCTCATCCTCTAACTTCTTTCTATTAATGGTCCGGTATTTTTGATGTCTGAACAGTCGACGCTGGGTTTTGTGTCGATTTTCGGAGTCGAAAATTCTTGGGCCGTTTCAGTGGTATCAGAGCTGAAGGTTAAGTGATTACCTTGGCTCTGTGGCGTGACTCGATGGAGATAAGGTTAGCAGTACCTTAGATTGAGTTTGAGTGTATATATATGAGCGCGTATTTGTAAATTAATATAAAAACTGTTTTATATCGTGTTGACTGGTCAGTCGAGAGGTTTATGAATTCTGGTCGAAACAGTAATGCAAACTGTGTCGATAGGTATTTCTAAACTCTTAAACAGAGTAATTCGACACAGTATGTTGTGAAAAGAGGGTAAATGAAATAATTTTACCCAAAATATATTTTGATATAAAAAGAACTATATATCTTGAGTTCATTATAGTATATTGGGTGTGTTGATCGTTACTATAATCGAATAAGATTATAAGTGCGTTGGTTATGTAAATAACCAATCGAATTTCATATGAGTATAAGATATAAAATCAGATGAACTGAATCTGAAATTTAAACCAGAATTGAAATTAAAATTCTGAAACATGAAATTGTTTGTAAATGAATTTTGAATGAAGTATATGGAATTTTAAGATCCTGGGGAAATTTTGAAATATTATCCAAGTTTCAAAAAAAATATTTTTGAAATAAATTTCAAATAAAAGTATTTGAATATGAGTTTTGAAAGTGATATAGTATTGAACTCACTTTGATCACTGGGAAATGAGTTCCGATGATGAAGTCGACCATTATCTGTATTCATTTTCGAGTGCTAAGTGACGGATTACTACCAAAAGGTTTTGTTTTTGAAGTATTTTGGGAAAAAACATTGTCAGAAATTCAAATGTTTGAATGGCCATGTTGTAGGTATATATGTGTATATGATCTCAAATTGATTGGAAATGAAAATCCCAGGTATTTGATTTCTGAAATTTAAAATTTTCTTATGAAGTATATAAATAATGAATTTGACTAAGTCAAATAAAATTTGAGTTGAATTGAAGCCAAGTAGGGGGAAAATGCACTAGAATAAGGATTTGATTTGGCAAAGTAGTTGATTTGTGGAACCGAACTTGGTTGGGAAAATTGGATTATTTGGAATTGGAATTGAACTAGAGTTTGAAAAGAAATTTGAGTCGGGATGTAAGAAAATTATTGATTGAAGATAAACTGACTCGAGATCAGTTGGAGATGTATTCGGGTATGCTGAATGGATTGCAAATGGAAGCGAGAAAGTCGGATGCCCAATGAAGGTAGAAGGCCCAGAGTGGCGTGTGGTAGCAGTACCGAATGAACCGTGCAGCAGAGAGGCTGACGAAATTCTCCGAAAATTTAAAATGTTAGAAAATTTTCCGAATTTTGAAAATTTTCGTTACAAAAGAAGGGAATTAATATTTTGATCAGTTCAGTTGAAACTGAAATTATGAAGTAAACCAAAAAGATTTTAACATGTTTACAACAGAAATTGTAGCATTTTTCCTACCTTAGCAATTTCGAGGACGAAATTATTTTAAGGGGGAAGGAATGTAACGTCCCGCATTTTTATCGGTTTATATTTGAATATTTAAATCAGTTTAAATACTGAATTCGTAATATAGGTGGATTAAAACGAAGTTGAACGTATAAAAATATATATTCAATATAATCGAGCTCATAACGACGTTGCAGTTCGTAATTTAACGTTCTGATCTTCAACTGAGTATACAAGACTCGTTATAAACCGGATTTCTTCGAAACAAGAAACGTTGGAATCTGTTGAATTGTATCTTTCTAACAGAAGTGAAATATTGAGATTTCGTTGTATAGTTTGCAAGATATGTCAAAATCAAATATTCAGAAAGTCGCTATGAAATCGTATATCGACCATAACGGTTTATTTGAAATAACTTCTTATCGGTTTCGAATTTAGACAAGATTCTTTTGAGGCGTAGTGATAATTTAATTTTTAGAATTTTACTGTAATTTTTAATTAATTAAATACGCAACTTTTTATTTGGAGTATTTTGCACCCTATATCGATATTTTTGGGTTTCAAAATATGAGTTAACCTACCGATATTATTATATTTTTGGGATCGTGGCACATCGCTCAACACGATCGTATTATTGTTTCTGTCCGTAGCAGCTCGGACATGAACGTAATTTGACGTAATGCGGTACATTTAAATGTTAAAACATAAAATACATACATGCCTTATTATCCGTTGTTCTTACTACTGGGAAAGCACCTAACGGTATGACTAAAGTTGCTTGGCACCTTTTTATTTGGGTAAGGGATTGGATGAAAGACGGTTATGTACTTGACAACGTGTACTACATTATTTTGGTATCATGCTTTATAATACATATACCTGTACCTATTTACATTACTTCTAGGGTAAGCTTCTCGTCATTTCTTTTCACCATTAAGGCAGCCCATACCCTAAATGATTTACATGCCATAACCTACGATGCTATCCACGTCCTCCTCCTGTATAACGCACGTGGTTATCTTTACCTTTCTTCCTTCTGGATGTCATAGCCGAAACCTTGATGGTTTTCAAAACAAAAAAAAAATGAAACCATTACTACTTCAGAACAAAAAGGAAATGAACCCATTTAATAATAAGAAATATTATACACGTATAAGTGTTGTCTTTGTTGATAAGTATTCATGCAATTTCGTACTACCTACCTATGCACGTAACAATGTACCAACGAGTGAAGAAAAAAAATCTGTGAAAAGAAAAATCACTGCAAACCTATTTACACCTTGATAACTTACAGAAGTCTGCATCAACATTTAATGAGATACAACAAACTTGCCGACAAAGTATTTAAACAACAGCAGACCTATGATTTAATAGCCTACACCCTAAAATCCGTGCTTGCCAAGTTTATACCCGTGGGTAGCAAGGCATTCAGGCTATTTAAACGCAGGGGATGTTCATTTTCTCTTCAAACTTCTTCAAGCTGAAGCCGTTAATGGCTTCGGAATTTCCAAATGAATTATATATTTTCCACAACAAATATATATATACCGGTGGGTCAGTTTCCAGTATGGAGAGGAGAATGCGGTCATGGCACTTGAGTTTGAAAGGAGCTGTGAGAAAACTAACGCATGGTAGTACGGTGGTGCGTTCAGGCAGCGAAAGCGTTGGGGCGAGAGGAAGTGTGAATGCATGCGGTTGGGTTTAAAAGTTCTAGAAGGAAGAGAAGCATTGATTTTTGGTTTTTGGAAGAAGTGATACTGGTGTAATGGAAATGTGTTGGAATGTGATTATATGGTGTTGGGGTAGGAGACGTGTGGGTTGAAGCTGTTGTCTGGCGGGTTAAAATCTGGAGTTGGAAACATCTAACGGTGAATACAAGGAGGAAGATGTATGCTTGCATGGACTGTGTACTTCATTAGGCGGTTCCCTGTAGCTTTCAAGAGAAAGGACGGGAGGTTCCAAGAATTGGTGAAGGCCATGAAATGGTGATAAACATATGTTGATGTACTGTGCATTAATATGGGGGGCTACACTGTTCATATGAGTTTGTGGACAGAAACATAACATGGATCCTATAGCGTGAGGCCAGAAAAGAATATAAGGTGATGACGTTTATTTCTCAGCTCAAGTGCATGCGAATTGTGTGAATGTTTCAAGTGTGTTACGGTGATGGTTCTAGGAAGTTGTGATTCGAATGGGGAAGACCGGGAGTTCGACGTAATGGTTTCAACGGTGAAATGTTTAGATGGGAGAGGGGGATGTAAGGATTACATCTGTGAATCAAAGCAGGTACGGTTTTCTTTAAACAAAAAGAAAGCACTGTAGCTTTTGTTCCGAACTAAGTAATGACGCCGTATATGTTGGAATCTTGAGGTGATACCCGTTTGAACGAGTGAAGAAATTGATGGGCCGATTTAAGGGGTAAGGCCCACGGTTGGATTGAGGTTTGCGAACAGAATGCTACCAGATCCGTTGGAATCGAAATCACGGGATCTACATTGGAGAACAGATTTCACGGAAAACTGAGCTATTGGAATTTCATGGTTTAATCAACTGACGCAAATCGTTATTTAACGGTTAACGCGCCAAGGTGAGTAAATTCACTAACTCTCTTTTTATTTAAAATATTTTAATTATATTTTAAATAATGGTTGAATGCTGTGAGATGGTTGTTTAGGCAAATTATGGTTAAATTGGTTGAAATATTACATATCATTGCATATGTACAATCATCGGTTGGATACTGATTTCATCGATTTTAATATTCCCTAGGATGGAACCAGTGTTAATTGTTGACTAACATCGGTGGATGCAGGAAACCGGTTGGTGGAATCCAACCGGATTCCTCAGTATTTATATGTACTGTGTGTTTTATATAGTTGCACTGTTTGAACCCAAATGACTTTTGAAACCTTGTGTTGATATTAGCGTTGAATGGAAATTCAAACGTTATTTTGATTTAATCAATTGACGATATCGATTAAGGAAGTGGCAACCACCAACCATAAATGTATCATTTGTTTTAAACCGCTATTGTTTTACCAAATCCCACCGTGTGCGAAGCACGTGTTTCACCATACTTACTAAATGCTTTGGTAAGTAGATTCTTATATTGATAAGATTAATAAGTATGTAGGCGGAGATGAACTTGATGATTAATAACAAGTATTTATTGTTTTAAGAACAAGTAAATGAGATATATACAAATGGATTATGGTTGATTTCATATTAAGTAAGATTTGTTAAAATCGATTATTGTTTATTTAATAGTAAATGAGATTATTTAGAAATAAATTATTTTTCTATAGTAATCGATACAAGTGAAATTATTTGGATTTATAAATGTTATTTATTCAAAATGAAAAGATTTGTTAGAATTGATTAGTGGGTTAATCATGGCTAAATATTTATCAAGCAAACTGTTTTGATCAATAATTGGTTATTTAATTAAATTAGATTGGGATGATTAATCTAATGTAATAAATTAACGAATAGTTGGTTTAGTTTAAATAAGATTTTTAAAGTATAAGGGATTTGTCTAAAGAAGACAAAGCGAAGAGGAATGTTTAAAAAGAGATTTGTCTAAGAAAGACGAAGCGGAGAAAAATGTTTAAAATGGGTTTGAACAAGGGAGTTGAAGCTAATGTAAATAACCGAGTTTTCAAAATAAGGATATGGCGTCATAAAACCATATTTAAAATATAACAAGAAGTACGGTTGACTGATTTTAAAGTATAAGGAATTAGAGTTACGAACTTATATCTATTCTAAGGTAAGAACGTCGTCGATTAAGGTCTGAGAGGTAATTAAAATACCCCAACTTGAACGACTTCACAATTATCGAGGGATGGTATTTGGTTTGTAACAGAAAGAGATGTTAAGTTTTTTGTAACAGAAAGAGATGTCAAGATTTTGTAACGGAAAGAGATATCAAGATTTTTGTAACGAAAAGAGATGTTAAGTTTTTTGTAATGAAAAGAGATGTCAAGAATTTGTAACGGAAAGAGGTGTTGAGATTAATTATAAAGTGGAATATGGTAGCATATTGCAAGTCTCAGAACTATAGCAGTAAAGTAACGCTGTTGACTAGGCTTAAGCGTGACCGTTATGTCAAGATTAGTTATAAAGGGATATAGCAGCGTATAGCTAGTTTGAACTGTAATGATAAATGAAACGCTGTTAACCAAACTTAAGCGTGATGTTTATATACAGTAGCACTTCCTAGGGAAGGGAAACAGCTTGTGTTGAAATTCACTTATTCAAAAGGAATAAGTAATGACGTTTGCCCAAAGAAATATAAGAACGAATGTTAAATAAAAAGTGCCTGTGATTTGTGTGATATTGGTTGTACATTGAATGGATGTTGTTTTTACTTCGATAGTTAAACAACCGATTATCGAAGTGTTTTGACCATCGTTGTCGATACGGAGAGACCGGTTGGATTTGATATCCGAGAACCACTCCGTATAGGCATAAGCGTTGCGAATTAGATTATGTTGAAGATAATCGAAGACGGAGTGAAAATTCAAGAACTGTTATGTTTGTTCAGTCCCAGGACAACTTGTATGGACGAATGTCTGACAGAGTATTCCTAAGGGTCACAGAAGACGATCTTTTCAAGGTATTACGTCTGGTGGCAGAGAAATTCGTTTCTCTTAGCTTTTATACCCGTAATATGTTTGGGAAGACCAACTAGTGATTTGACGGGTTTGACGATGTGGCATTCAAAGTGTATGGTGGCCAGATGTTCTAAAAGGTAGGCGTAGCCTCAAGCTTCACAACCGGGAAATGACAAAAATCGGGCAGGCAGCATGGCTATGTGGGTCGCTCCCATTAGGGTGTATAATCACCTATCTAGAGAAATTCCTTTTGTTTCTAAATCTATCGATTCTGCCCATTCGGGAACGGTGGTTTGAGTCCAACCGTTGGTGATATACATTCGATACACTCAAGCGAAATGAGTGGTCGGTCATGTGTGGGCCGGGTTGCAAGACGTTCTTGTTGAACCCAGGTGTATTCGCCTCTAGAGATACATCATCGGAAGGTGGTCCCATACCTTGTCATAGTTGGAATCCAATCTCCAATAAGCGCCCTGCGGGTTTTGATTTTATACTATGTATGTAGAGCGTGAGATGCAAGCGTTCTACTATTTGGTTATTTATTTGATTAGACATTATTATAATATCACTGGATTTTGATATCAATAATGATTTGGGTTATAGTAAGGTAAAAGCCGTCCGTGTTTATGTGTGGACCGGTCTTACTATTATCTTTTCTTTCAAAGGATTTTTGAAGTTAAACCATATGGTTGGAGTTTACTCACACCAGTCCCATGACTGACCCAGAGTTTGTTTTGTTTTGTTTTTCCTAAACTCTTGGGTGCCCAAATTTGTACGGGCAGTCAAGTGTTTCAGGCTTTTACAGATACGCTTGAAGGAGCTAAAAGCAGAAGGCTTCACTGTTAGTATTTAGAGACTATGTCCGCTGTGATATGATGTATTGTACTCTGATAATGGTATGTATATACAATACAGTTTTGTATTTCAAAGTTATGCTATATAATATATTTTATTCGTTCCGCTGTGAGATTCGTGTTTACTCTGATTATGTTCAGCTGTGTTCTTCTTCTTCTCCTATTCTATTAGTTCTATCTTTTCTATCTCATCCTCTAACTTCTTTCTATTAATGGTCCGGTATTTTTGATGTCTGAACAGTCGACGCTGGGTTTTGTGTCGATTTTCGGAGTCGAAAATTCTTGGGTCGTTACAAATGTGATAATAATAATAATTTTAATTCCAAAACGGTCGGAATTAGTTGATTGTGCAATACCATGTAAATTAGATAGTATAAGAAATTTAATTCAGTTTAAAATTGAATTAGAATAATGAATTTATAATTTAAATGACAGTTGAACGTATTAATTATAATATAAATTATATTCGAGCTTGAAATATCGCGATAGTTCGTAATATTGAGTTTTGAAATTCAACTGAGTGTACAGGATTCCTTTTAAGTCTTATTTCCTCGAAACAAGAAACATTTGAATTTGTTGAACTATATTTTTCTAATAGAGGTGAAAAATCGAGATTTCGTCGTATAGATTGTAAGTTATGTCCAAATCAATTTTCAAATAGTCGCTATGGAATCGTTTATAAAACATAACGATTTATTTAATATAATTAAATATTGGATTCAAATTAGAATGAGATTTTTGAGATGTAGGTATAATTTAATTTTTAGAATTTTACTGTAAATTTTATTTTGAAAAATAAGCACTTTTATTTTGAAGTATTTAACACCCTATATCAGTATTTTGGGGTATCATAGAATAAGCCAACTTGTCTGTATTATTACATTTTTGGGATCGTGGCACATTGCTCGTCTCAATGGTATTTTTATTTTTGTCCGTAACAATCCATATTGAACGGAATTTTTCGTAGAGCGGAGTAAGCTAAACTTTAAAATATTAAAACCTATACATGTTAGCCTGTTTTTGTTTAACGGGCCATGCCGTTGAACCCGCCATACTACTTATGACTTAGCTCTTAAGTAATTATATTTATATACAATTTATTCCCGTCACTTCTTTTCAACGTTGTCCCAGTAACCTTTCTTTTCATCTAAACCACTGTGTACCCATTTTTCTTAACTGTTAAGTTTACATCCCCTATATGTTTACCATGCAATGCTGTGATATTTCTTTTTGTTCAAAACCTTTCCTGCCAAATGGTTTTAATGGCCATACGAAAATTTGAAGATAGAAAATATACAAACTGAAAATGCCTTCAAAGATATTAAATTGAAACTGTATGTATATATCGAAAGTTTCATGTGAGTAGTATTTTAGAAGGTGCGCATGTATTTTTAGCGTGGGAGTGGATTACGTGAGTATTAAGGAGGATTCCTCAAGTGGAGAACCAGTGAAAAGTTGTTTATAAAACCATGGAACGATGAAGAAAATGAAAGGTATATTTCTATTCGAAATTAGAAGGGATGCTGTAGGGTTTGGGTTCTGGAAAGTTGAAGGATCAAATGGCAAAAGAACGTTGCATGGGGTTGGTTAAACAAAGAATGAGAGTGACAGAGTTTTCAGTAGGGGAGTTTAAGGGTAGTTCACGGGTTCGGGAAAAAACAATGGAGTGTTGCAACTGTTTAAAATGGATAACGCGTGCACCATTCTAGGAATGTAGAAGCATAGAAAAAAGAAAATGGTGTTTATGTTGGGATTGGTAAGTGAAGTGATGCGGAAATGAGTACCAAACAGGCAGCAGATCACGTTTAATCAAATCGGAGAAGGGAGCTACTGTTAGCGGTTAGCTTTCTGGAACGAGCATACATTCATGGAAGGGAAGAAACTTTTGAAGGGAACTGGAAAGCTGGATCTTGCGTTTTGGATATGGGATGAAGAGGGTGTGCGTGGAGTTAAAGTCTCAGCGTGGCATTAATATGCAGAAGGGGATGCGTATGCGAGAGAAAGGAGAGTATGAAGTGGAGACGACAGATTGTTTTCAGTAGCAGTTGACGTGTTTTTAAAGTTGTAGGGGATGACACTGCAGAAGATGGAGCGGTTTCGAATGTATGGGCCGCGGGTTTTGCATGTATGGACCGCGTTTATTATAAAGGGTGAAGACTGAAGACCAATGAAGGAAAATAGCTGTGTACAAAATGATGAGCACGACCGAAAGTTGAAATGTGCCCAAGTTATAACTATCGGAAATGGGAACGTGAATTGTAATAGAAGCAGGCAGAGGGATAATCATTGTTTGAAGAAGAAAGCCACTTGACGAAATAGATGCCGGTGCGGGCTTGGAAGAGGTTGGACTGATTTAAATACACGTAAGGCCCAAAGTTTAAATATAATTTAAGTTTTATTTAATTACATAGGGTATACAAATTTGTTAATTTAATATCCTATCCATGCGTCGTTAGAATTTCGAATAGTCTAACTCGTTGGAAACGTACGAAGACAGAATAGGACGTCTGATTAAATCTACTAACGTTAAACGTTATTCAACGATTAACGACCAATGTGATTAATCTCACTAACTCTGTCCAGTTTTATAATTTTATAAACGTTGTTAAATATTGATAAAAATGATTGAATACTATATGTGATGGTTGTTTGGATGAATTGGTTAAAACGATATGTATAGTTATTTATACAAGTCGTTAGTTAAATATGGATTCTATTTATTATTTATTTCATATTGATATAAAATAAGCATTGATTAACATCTGTTGATGCAGAGAAATAGGTTGGAGGAATCCAACTGGATTCCACAACAATTATTGTTGTTTTTCATATATTGTATTATACGATGTGATAAATAATCTGGGATTGATTATTGTGTAATTGGGATGCTTAGACAACATTGTCCTGAAATAAATGGTTATATAAATACCGTAAAATATATTCGAAAGAAATTGGGGTTTTAAAAAGGAATTTCTATTTTCAAGTAGAAATGGAATTTCGATTAGTTAAATTATAATAACTTATTTTGATTATATAAAAACAAGTAATTTGATTTATAAATGAAGCAAATGATTATTATTAAATAGTTTTATAAAAATATAAATTCAAGAAAAGGATTTATAAAGGAAAATGGAAATCGTTTAGAAAGAAAACGATGAAATTATTTTGATATTCGAAATGGGAATAGAATTGAAACAAATCAATAAGGATTTGTAATTTAAATTCGACGATGTCGAATGTTATTAAAATAATTTAAATTCGAGATGGGATTTTAATCTGTAATGGAAATATTTATTTAAATCAAGATTTGATTTAATAAAGTTTTGTTTTCTCTAAAGAAATAATATTCCCATTTTAAAGTGAATAATAATTTAAAAGCAAATGTTTTTGCAGATTTAAAATATAGTTAAGGAAATTAGAAATTGACTGGAGACTAGTTAAGTTGAATGGCTTTTTGGGTATTGATCTGATGTTGGTTTCAGCATTTGGGGTTAAAACATAGGGAGTTATTCTCTTGCTGGTTTATGGATAGTGATGCGTAAATAAGGTATGGAAATATTTTCCAGTGTTAACAGCGTGTATTTTTTGAAATAAGGGAATAAAGATTTGTGAATATATGGAAACATTCTCTAAGAAAATCGTAAGAAGTAAAACGGGTTTTAAGAAATGAATGGGAATTGAGAAATGAAATAATGATTGATCGGTAAGATTTCCATTGGAAATACGACTGTTGTTTGTACACATGTTTTCCTTTGATAGTTAAATCACCGACTATCAAAATTTTCGACCATTTCCGTTGTCAATACGGAGAGACCAGAATCAGATTTATTATCTAAAAACCACTCCATATGGGCATTATTGTTTTGAATCAAATATATCGAAGACAATTGAAGATGGAGTTTAGCAAAGGTTATTCTAACTTTCCTAGGTAGAAGTTGTCTAAACTGGATTTACAGAATAATTTCTTCATGTCGTCCAGTCCCAGGACAACTTAAATGGACGAATGTCTGACATAGTATATCTAGTAGATCACGTAAGTTGATCGATTCAAACGTAATTACATTGGTGGCGGAGGAATTCGTTTCTCTTATCTTATACCCGTGGTATTTTTAGGGAAATCAATTTGTGATTTGACAGGTATGACGATGTGATATTTAAAGTAAATATAGATGTGATCTATAAAATAGTACATTATGACCTCAAGCCTCATCCACTGGGAAATGACAGAAATCGGGCAGGCAGCATGGCTAAGTGGGCCGCACCCAATTAGGGTATATTGTCACCATCTAAAGAACATTCATATTTGTTACTTCTTTCAATTCTGTATTTCCTGGGAATGGTTATGCTGGTATACCAACCGTAACGTGACAGTATATTCAGAACATTCAAGCGAAATGAATCACCGGTTATGTGTGGCTGAGTTACAAGATGTTCTTGTTGAACTCTAGTGTATCGCTTCTAGAGTACAATTATCGGAAGGTGGTTCCATACCTCGTCATAATTGGAAATCCATTCCCCAATAAGAGCCCACGGTTTTGATTGTATATTATATATGTAGAAGGTGAGATGAAAACGTTCTGCTAGATTGCTAAGTACTTGTATTAGACACTATTATAATATCAGAATAGTATTGATTTTTGAAAAAGGTTTTGAATTATCGTAAGGTAAAACTATCCGTGTTTGTGTGCTGATCGGTCTTACGATTATCATTTCTTTTAAAAGGATTTTAAAAGTTAAACCAAGTGATTTGATTTTACTCATTCCAGTCACATGATTGACCCAGAGTTTATCTTGTTTTGTTTTTCCCTAAACTCTTAGGTGCCCAAATTTGTACGGGCAGCCAAGTAATCGGTTTTTTCAGATACTTGGAGGAGCTCGGAGCAGGAGGCTTCATAGTTAGATATATAGAGTTAATTTCCACTATGAGGTTTTGTGTTATACTGGTATGTATATACAGTTATAGTTTTGTATTTCAAAAGTTGTTATATAAAATATTTGTTCATTCCGCTATGAGATTCGTGTTCACTCTGATTCTGTTCTTTTGTGTTCTTCATCTTCTATTCTAATTTTCTATCTTATCTATTCTCACCCTCTAACTTCTTTTTATTAACTATCTGGTATTTCCGATGCTTGAATAGTCGACATTGAGTTTATGTCGATTACCAAGGTCGCAAATCCCCTGGGTCGTTACATACATACTGTCGGTATCAAAAGAGAAAAATATTATTTGTATTAAATCAAAGAGAGATATGTTTGTTTAGGTTACAAATTTCAGCGTACCCCGGTGCATAATCTCCATTTACGTACGGACTGTTAGGGACAAAAATAAAAATACCACCGTGTCCAGTGATGTGTCACGATCCCAAAAATATAATAAAATAGACAAGTTAACTAATTCTGTGAAGTCCCAAAAGGTTGTTTAATGGTGTAAAATAATCTAAATAAAAAGTTGCTTATTTTTCCAATTAAAAATTACCATAAAATTCTAAAAAGAAAATTATAACTACATCTCAAATATCTTGTCCAAATTCGAAGCTAGTATTTAATTATAATTAAATTTATCATTATGGTTTATAAACGAATCCATCGAGACTATTTGAAAATTTGATATGGACATAACTCACAATCTATAACACGAAATCTTGATTTTTCACTTCCGTTAGAATTATATATATTTTAACAGATTTAAATGTTTCTTGTTTCGAAGAAATCAGACTTATAACGAATCCTGTACACTCAGTTGAAGCTCAAATCGAAATATTATGAACTGCCATGACATTAGGAGCTCGATTATAATTTATATTATAATTAATATGTCCAATTGACGTTTAAATAATATATTCGTTATCATAAATTGATTCTAAACTGAATTATATCCTTTAACTTGTCCAATTTACTCAATATTGCTAATTTCACTATTTCCATCTATTTCGGAAGTTAAATTTATTATCCCACTATTTATATTAATAAATGTAAATCAAAATTATTTAATTTAAGCCAAATTAAATTACCACGCCATTATTTGTATTAGTTAAAATTTTAAAATATTTGAATTCAAATCATTTAAACTATCAAACCAATTGTAACACCCCACGTCCATTAATGTCACTCACAAAGGGAATGCATTTACTTCCATGGAGCATTTTAAGCAAGTATAGAACAGAAAATCACAACAAGACAGATATAAAGCAGTACTTGAAAATTAAAACTTTATTTCATTGCAGCGGATAAACCCATATGTTTGATTACATCATCAAAACCATAAACCAAAGTCAAGTACATCATATCCATCTTGATAAAACAAAGTACATAAACTAAAAGACATAATCCCAACATTAAAATAGCCATAAATAAAGAGAAGCTGAACTTTACTTAAGGGATCAAAGAAATCTTCTAAAAGCAATCCAAGATCAAGCTCCACTGGTGCTAGTTCCAACCTGAGCACCTTGGGGGGGGGGGGAGGAAATAGACGGAAAAAGGTGGGTCAGACATAAAGTCTGGCGAGTGCGATAATTCTAACAATATAATTAACAAAGTAACTAGGCTAAGGCATAAGTTGGATAATAAGGAAATGATCATGAACCATTGAGTATGGCAGAGTAAACAAGGAAACAAGATGAATAATGATATCGTTAAAGCGCACTAAGATGAATTTACTAAACTACCCCAACACTATAGGATAATTGCTATACTGCACCGCCACTAGAATACTGCACCACTGCTAGTCACCCTAAGGTTGATCCTGCCTACAAACTTAATAATGATATTGGTAGTTTCATGCACCCCTAGCTGCCTCCATAGGTGTCGTCTGCCCCTATCTCCACTAGGTGTACCCACTACCCCCAAACGATCGGCTCCCTAACTCGTAGATACCCGTTCTGGCCCCACAGTAGGGTGTATCACTCCACAAAGTGACAACCCGATACAACAAAGAATGCACAGCTTATACCTACGCGATGCAACAACGTCTTACCCACCATCCCGGGTACACACACGCATATGAACCCGTTGGACTTGCGTTGCCACCGCTAACCCAGTTTGGCCTCTTACAGTCAAGCCCAGGATGCGAGTCCCGTCCTCGACTTGGGTCGAGCCCACAAAGATACGTATGGGTTACTGGTTGAAATGGGCCCTCTTTACTTGACACAAGCTATCCACCTAAGCTTGGTCCCCTCTAGTACATCCCACTTAACCCACTTCTTATTCATGTTTCAATTACATGTCTCATATTTTGGTTAAGTGTTTCTAATCGTATTTCCAAATGCCACCCAAAGCACCCACTAGATTCCACATGCCACCCAAGGCACCCACTTAACCCCCTCATGTCCCACTACATGCTTATCTGGTTAAGTGTTTCTTAATTCATTAAGACCGTAACCTCATAAAGACCTCTAACATTAGACTGGCATTTGTGGCAGCTAGATTTGCCGGGCGGGTCCGGGCAGTCTTACACCACAAAAGAGCCTAACCTCGAGTCTTTACAATTGTTACGTATTTAGTTTATGCCTAAGACCTCTCACATTAGACTGGCATTTGTGGTAGCTGGATTTGCCGGGCGGGTCCGAGCAGTCTTACACCACAAAAGAGTCTAACCTCGTGTCTTAGACGATTAATTACTCCTAATTAATCACCCCCAATTTGAATTACTTTCCCTATTCAAATTATCAACCAACTCCAAATTTAGCGATGTCCATAATTGACTCAATTATGTCCATCCATTTATGGTATGTAAAATCATACCAATTTCACCACAATTTTATTTTATGCCTTTTAAGGCATTTATGCCAATTAAACATTTTTAATATTATCCCCCTTTTCTCCACGTAGTACGTTTGTTCGTTTAACGTAAAGATATACGTTAGACTCGAATAGTCTAACTCATGAAATAAAAGAAAACATCACATATATACACATAATTAAAACATAGATCTAACATAGGGATGAACTTGCATATGTGAATGATGTTCTACATCTAAAACTTGCATAGGCCAAAATTACAACTTGCATAAACAACATATGTCATGGATCAAATCTAAAGGTGTGAACTTGATGAGATAATTGCCACAAACTTGCATAAACATCATGTATAACATAGATCCAAATCTAAAGGTGTGAACTTGATGAAATAATGGCCACAAACTTGCATAGACAACATATGTCATAAACCTATATCTAAAGGGGTTAAACTTGCATAGGTAATAACATAACATTATTCGTATCCAACTCATAAATTCACATATATGATTTATACATCGCAACAATGGTGTAAAGTAATATCTAGCATGTAAAGTATCATGTCATAGCCTAACATTCAATTAAATTCTCACATAAACTAGGTGCCATAATCATGTAAGGTCACATGTAATTCTACCCAAACTTGTATATGGTTCATGTTTGAATCAACATCTAAACTTTCCTACATATGATTTATCATATGAATCAATATCGCAAACATGCGTAAGAAACGTGACGATTTGATTGTATATAAAATTACATCATGGATGATAGCAACATAACTTTGCATGATAGCATCACAACATAACATCATAGATATTTCAATCACAATCCTACAACATAATTACAACATGCAATCAATACTTCATTTCACATCCATACAATCCACGTTATAACTTAATCTAATTAAATTACTAATTATTTTGCTAAAACAATCGAACTCACTACTCAAAAGCAGTCTTGAGTTCTGAATTCTGATTTCTGGAGTTGAATTAGCGCTCCTTTGATGATGAATCGCTGTTAGGGTTGAATAGTTCTGATTTAGTTGCTGTTCTTCCTCTTTAATTTGGTGGCGGCTGCTCTAGGGTTCAAGACAACAGCATGACGGCTATAGGTTTAGTTTTAATTCTGATTTAGGGTTTGAGTCAACGGGTCTTTTTATAGAGTTATGAATTAATTTAAGCCGTCGGATGATCTTAGGGTTAATCAAAACCATTCAATCATGATTGGGTGATGAGTTAGCCCTAATGACTCAGCAAGGAGTCAGAAAGGACTCAACAACATGGGTCAGCCTGAACCAGAAAGCTGTGCAGGCTCCAGCCTCGGCCTAGGCGCACTTGGCAGGTGCGCCTGTGTTAATATGTACTAGCGCACATCCCAAGTGCGGCAGTGCATTTTTTTTCTTTACTTCGCCACCAAACTTCGTTCGTCCATAACTCTTTCATTCGGTACTCGTTTCCCGCGAACTCGGACTCTATCTTCACTAGAATTCCGAGACGAACACAATGGCGCAACCCAATCCCTATAATTCTAACGTCTGAGACTAACTATTCTTTAATTTAGTTGATTCGATTATTCAAAAATCCGGGGTGTTACATTCTCCCCTCCTTAAAGGATTTCGTCCCCGAAATCTCCAAGTTAAGGAGAATCCATATCCTACCATCCAAACAACCATCTACTCAACCATCAAACACGGGCATCAATTGTCCTTATAAAATTTCTAATGCTGTATGAACATATGCAAAAAGTGTGTGTATATGTTCCTTATCTAATGCAAAAATCAGGCGGTCTACTGGTTCAGTTGACCTCCTTAATGCAAACCATGATAATGCCATGCGTCCATTATGTATGCGAAAGAACCTTATCGATAAATATCATTTCTACATGTGTGCACAACCATTCACCAAAATGCAACATCCATATGATGGTACAACCATTATTCATCCATTACTTAATTATGTACACACATTTATATGCAATATGCAATATGAAGTGACTGAGCCGATCTAGTGCCTAAAGTGTGTGTATATGCATCCACGAGCAACCACTAGCAAACACTCGCATCCACGTGCATCCATCATCCATAACATGTCTCAAACACATGTTTCAACCATAGGACTGTCCTATCTAAGGGTCAAAGATACTAGCGAGAGGACGTACTAAAGATAAGATAAGTACAAGATAAGCGATAAAGGAGAAATTAAAAGACATACCCTCGAAAAGAAAAGGGTATAATGAACGCATCTTTGCTTCCGTCTCCCAAGTAGCATTGCTCTCATCATCTCCCCATTGCACTTTGACAAGTTTGACCTCTCGATTCCTCAACTTCTTAATCTCCGACCCAAAAATGCGCGTAGGAGCTCGTCGAATTGTTGCATCACGCTCGATCTCCACCTCTTTAAGCAAGCTCGGCTCTACCACTTCCGCGGTCTCGTGCAAGCACTTCCTCAAATGTGATACATGGAATACGTCGTGTACACCACTAAGTCTCTCGGGCAACTCCACTCTATACGCCATCTGCCCAATCCTTTCCTTAATAGGAAACGGCCCTACGAACCTTGGTGCTAACTTCCCAACGGACCCAAAGCGAACGACATTCCGTAATGGAGACACCTTGACAATGACCATGTCCCCAACATCAAACTCAAGATCTGACCTCCTCTCGTCTGCATAAGATTTCTATCTATCTTGCGCCGTCTTCATCCTCCTTCGAATCGAATCGATCTTCTCCGAAGTCTCTCTAATCATATCGGGTCCAAGCAAGATCTTGTCTGCAGACTCCCACCAACATGTAGGCGAACGACACGACCGTCCATAAAGAGCTTCAAACGGTGCCATGCCAATACTAGACTGAAAGCTATTATTATATGCGAACTCTACCAACGGAAGATGTTCCTCCCATGTACCTCCGAAATCTAAGACACACAACCTCAATAAGTCCTCTAGAATACGATTCACCCTCTCGGTCTGGCCATCCGTCTGAGGATGATATGCGGTGCTCAAACATAACTGAGTCCCTACCGCCTCTTGCAAGCTCCTCCAAACTTCGCTAGTAATAATAGGATCGCGATCGCTCACTATGCTAGAAGGAACACCGTGCAAACGAACTATTTCTAGGATGTATACGGAGGATAACCATGGAGCAGTCCTCTTACTCTTCACGGGAATGAAATGGGTGCTCTTAGTAAGTCTGTCTACCACAACCCAAATCCCCGTATTACCCTTCCTCGATCTCGGTAATCCGTCAACAAAGTCCATCGAGATGCTTTCCCACTTCCATTTTGGGACCTCCAATGGATGAAGCAATCCACCGGGCTTCTTTTGCTCTGCTTTTACTTGTTGGCACACCAAGCATCTAGCGACATACTCAGCCACATCTTTCTTCATGCCGTCCCAAAAGTAAACTCATCTCATGTCCATGTACATCTTGTCCCCGCCGGGATGAATGGTCATCTTCGAACGATGTGCATCATCAAGAATGGTCTTCCTTAGGTCATCGTCTTTTGGTACACAAAGTCTACCGTCCCTACGTAACCAACCCTTATCATCTAGGGTATACCTACAGAGATGGCTCAATGACTCCCCTCCTTTGAGCTTTTCTACTAACTCAACCAACTGTGGGTCGTCTCGCTGTGCCTCACCAATCCGTCCCAAAAGCGTAGGTCTGACCTCTAAGGATGCTAGCAAACCGGGTACGAGGTCAATGGAAGGTGTAAAGTCAAACGTAGAGATGAACTCTAAACTTCGCCGCTCAACAAACAAAGGACTCAAGGATAATCTTTTTCTATTTAAGGCATCTGCCACCACGTTACCCTTACCAGGGGTATATGCTATCTCGAAATCATAGGATGCCAAGAACTCCATCCACCATAACATATCACCCTTCCCTTGAGAACACATGCCCTAAAATCCTCACTTCTTTCCTCCAAAAATGGTATTTTGGAGAACTCAGCTTTAAGCTGGTGCACTTGTAAGGTCCCTAAGCTTTCCCTAAGATGTAGGGCATGCTCTCCTCTGCTTCTAGAGAAAACCAGGATATTATCTCATGCAAAATCGTCACAACTATCTATCTCTCACGCAGACCATCCTAGTCAAACTCGACATCCCCCAAGTGCAAGCCCCAAAGGCCTAAACCAATATCAGACAAACACCCAAGGGATACCTCCTTCGAATTCAGACGACCCACGTGAGATGATACTAGTAAGACGATCAATCAATTGAGCACTTGACCGACTCTGGCTGTCCTTGCCAGTCTTGCTCTAAAACCACCGATGATTACATAACTGGCTTTGCTTAATCTATTAAGCACATACGAAAACTTATTTCACGCCTCTGGGTAAACCCCGCACTTTATCAAAGACGTATCCATACTCACGGACCACACAAACAGATTCCTAATCATCGTCAGATGCGTCTGAAGATTCTAGGCAGCTAAACATCACTGAACCCCTAGGGTCGCAAGAAATATGAGGGTCTTTCCATAACGAATCAATAGTCTAACTACCCTCCTTTCACAATCTAGGACGGCACTCCGCCTAGCTAGCCAATCCACCCCTAGAATCAAACTATAGCCCGTGAAACCAAGGACAAAGGCGTTGCATTCAGATCCAACGCCCAAGATAGACACTCTCAAATCCCGACAAATCATAGAAAGATGAGCTGAACCACCAATAGGATTTGAGACTACTAAGGGATCAGTAACTAGACTAGTATCAAGGTGCAGTATTTCAACTAATGATGTAGAAATAAATGAATGCGATGCGTCAAAATCGAATAAAGTACGGACATGATGATCAAATAGAAAAACTAAACTTTCAACGGAAATTGCTCTACCTCGTACTTGCAGCGGTGGGACCTCGAGAGCTTGAACTTGTCCCCTTGCCAGCTCCTGTGCCATAAGAGCTTGCACCTGTCCTCCCGAGGTAGACCCTGCCCTCTGCCATTTCTTTGGGCAGTCCTTAATAAGATGTCCCGCATCGCCATAGTGGAAACAACTGGTCTTCTTCTTCTTCCTTCAATCTTTGCTTAGATGGCCGGGTGTCCCACAGTTAAAGCATTTCTTCTTCCCCTTAGCATTATTGCCTTTTCCACCTTTCTTGTTCTGTTGTTGCTGTTGCGACTTCTTTTGATCCCCTTTCTTCTCGGGTGCCTTATTAGCATTGGCGCCCTTCTCCTCTTCATGCATGAGTGCCATGTCAACTAACCTCTCAAAGGTAGCCCCCATGGGAATGTGGGTCATAGCTAACCCATGAAGCGGCTCGTTTAAACCCTTAACAAATCTTAGAGCCTTCTTTTCTGGAGTGTTCACCAAGTCTAAGCCAAACCTTGCCAATTGGTTGAATTTGTTAACGTACTCTTTCACCGATAAATTCCCTTGCTTCAGTGACAAGAACCTTTCTATGTATAGATTCTCTTCAGCCAGTGAGAGAAACTTTGCCTCAAACCTCTGCCTAAAATCTTGCCATGTATCGACTGGACGACCCCCATTTGTGACCTCCCACCAAAACGAGGCCTCATCCTTCATTAGCAAAGCAGCTAGCTGGACTTTCCTTCCATCATCCACTTCAAAATTTTCAAACAATTCTTCCACCTCCTTTAGCCACTTACGAGCTTCAACAAATGTCTCCGTCCCGTGAAAAGGTTTTCCACCCATTGCTCTAAAGTCCTTACATATCTTTGCGAAATTATCGACACGAGGAGGAGGAGGAGGATTTGCTGGACCTGCGGCGGCGGTCCTAGCCTCAAGATATTGATGGAACCAACCGGGCACATGAACGCCCTCTGGTATCTCAGATGCTTCAGACACGCTGAAACGAAAAAGGAAGGATTCAATACAAAAAGGACTGAAGGAAAGATATATGGCTCTTGGGGTTATGCTTTCCAAAATATACTTTTCTCTCAAAAATACTTTCCTTAAATCATACTTTTGAAAATACTTCTTTATAAAAATTGCTTTGAAAAATAGTTTTTTAAAATATCTTATCTGTTCTGGTAACCTTCAGCTCTGATACCATGTGTAACACCCCACGTCCATTAATGTCACTCAAAAAGGGAATGCATTAACTTCCATGGAGCATTTTAAGTAAGCATAGAACAGAAAATCACAACAAGACAGATATAAAGCAGTACTTGAAAATTAAAACTTTATTTCATTGCAGCGGATAAACCCATATGTTTGATTACATCATCAAAACCATAAACCAGAGTCAAGTACATCATATCCATCTCGATAAAACAAAGTACATAAACTGAAAGACATAATCCCCAACATTAAAATAGCCATAAATAAAGAGAAGCTGAACTTTACTTCAGCGGTCAAAGAAATCTTCTTAAAGCAATCAAAGATCAAGCTCCACTGGTGCTAGTTCCAACCTGAGCACCTAGGGGGGGAGGAAAGAGATGGAAAAAGGGGGGTCAGACATAAAGTCTAGCGAGTGCGATAATTCTAACAATATAAATAACAAAGTAACTAGGCTAAGGCATAAGTTGGAAAACAAGGAAATGATCATGAACCATTGAGTATGGCAGAGTAAACAAGGAAACAAGATGAATAATGATATCGTTAAAGCGCACCTAACCCACTAAGATGAATTTACTAAACTACCCCAACACTATAGGATAATTGCTATACTGCACCGCCACTAGAATACTGCACCACTGCTAGTCTCCCTAAGGTTGATCCCGCCTACAAACTTAATAATGATATTGGTAGTTTCGTGCACCCCTAGCTGCCTCCATAAGTGTCGTCTGCCCCTATCTCCACTAGGTGTACCAACTACCCCCAAGCGATCGGCTCCCTAACTCGTAGACACTCGTGCTGGCCCCACAGTGGGGTGTATCACTCCCCAAAGTGGCAACCCGGTACAACAAAGAATGCACGGCTTATACCTACACGATGCAACAACGTCTTACCTACCAGCCCGGGTCCACACACGCATATGAACCCGTTGGACTTGCGTTGCCACCGCTAACCCGGTTTGGCCTCTTACAGTCAAGCCCAGTATGCATGTCCCGTCCTCGACTTGGGTTGAGCCCACAAAGATACGAATGGGTTACTGGTTGAAACGGGCCCCCTTTACTTGACACAAGCTATCCACCTAAGCTTGGTCCCCTCTAGTACATCCCACTTAACCCACTTCTTATTCATGTTTCAATTACATGTCTCATATTTTGGTTAAGTGTTTCTAATTGTATTTCCAAATGCCACCCAAGGCACCCACTAGATTCCACATGCCACCCAAGGCACCCACTTAACCCCCTCATGTCCCACTACATGCTTATCTGGTTAAGTGTTTCTTAATTCATTAAGACCGTAACCTCATAAAGACCTCTCACATTAGACTGGCATTTGTGGCAGCTGGATTTGCCGGGCGGGTCCGGGCAGTCTTACACCACAAAAAAGCCTAACCTCGTGTCTTTACAATTGTTATGTATTTAGTTTATGTCTAAGACCTCTCACATTAGACTAGCATTTGTGGCAGCTGGATTTGCCGGGCGGGTCCGAGCAGTCTTACAATACAAAAGAGTCTAACCTCATGTCTTAGACGATTAATTACTCCTAATTAACCACCCTCAATTTGAATTACTTTTCCTATTCAAATTATCAATCAATTCCAAATTTAGCGATGTCCATAATTGACTCAATTATGTCCATCCATTTATGGTATGTAAAATCATACCAATTTCAACACAATTTTATTTTATGCCTTTTAAGGCATTTATGCTAATTAAACATTTTTAATATTATCCCCTTTTTCCCCACGTAGTACGTTTATTCGTTTAACGTAAAGATATACGTTAGACTCGAATAGTCTAACTCATGAAATAAAAGAAAACATCACATATATACACATAATTAAAACATATATCTAACATAGGGGTGAACTTGCATATGTGAATGATGTTCTACATCTAAAACTTGTACAGGCCAAAATTACCACTTGCATATACAACATATGTCATGGATCAAATCTAAAGGTGTGAACTTGATGAGATAATGGGCACAAACTTGCATAAACATCATGTATTGCATAGATCCAAATCTAAAGGTGTGAACTTGATGAAATAATGGCCACAAACTTGCATAGACAACATATGTCATAAACCTATATCTAAAGGGGTTAAACTTGCATAGGTAATAGCATAACATGATTCATATCCAACTCATAAATTCACATATGTGATTTATACATCGCAACAATGGTGTAAACTAATATCTAACATGTAAAGTATCATGTCATAGCCTAACTTTCAATTAAATTCTCACATAAACTAGGTGCCATAATCATGTAAGGTCACATGTAATTCTACCCAAACTTGTATATGGTTCATGTTTGAATCAACATCTAAACTTTCCTACATATGATTTATCATATGAATCAATATCGCAAACTAGCATAAGAAACATGACGATTTGATTGTATATAAAATTACATCATAGATGATAGCAACATAACTTTGCATGATAGCATCACAACATAACATCATAGATATTTCAATCACAATCCTACAACATAATTACAACATGCAATCAATACTTCATATCACATCCATACAATCCGCATTATAACTTAATCTAATTAAATTACTAATTATTTTGCTAAAACTATCGAACTCACTACTCAAAAGCAGTCTTGAGTTCTGAATTCTGATTTCTGGAGTTGAATTAGCGCTCCTTTGATGAAGAATCGCTGTTAGGGTTGAATAGTTCTGATTTGGTTGTTGTTCTTCCTCTTTAATTTGGTGGCGGCTGCTCTAGGGTTCAAGACAACAGCATGACGGCTATAGGTTTAGTTTTAATTCTGATTTAGGGTTTGAGTCTATGGGTCTTTTTATAGAGTTATGAATTAATTTAAGCCGTCGGATGATCTTAGGGTTAATTAAAACCATTCGATCATGATAGGGTGATGAGTCAGCCCTAATGACTCAGCAAGGAGTCAGAAAGGACTCAACAACATGGGTCAGCCTGAACCAGAAAGCTGTGCAGGCTCCAGCCTCGGCCTGGGCGCATTTGGCAGGTGCGCCAGTGTTAATATGTACTGGCGCACTTCCCAAGTGCGCCAGTGCTTTTTTTTCTTTACTTTGCCACCAAACTTCGTTCGTCCATAACTCTTTCATCCGGTACTCGTTTCCCGCGAACTCGGGCTCTATCTTCACTAGAATTCCGAGACGAACACAATGGCACAACCCAATCCCCATAATTCTCACGTATGAGATTAATTATTCTTTAATTTGGTTAATTCGATTATTCAAAATTTCGGGGTGTTACACCAATAGACAAAAATAATTAAATTAATTAGTCGTTAAATCTCTAAAATTCTGGGATGTTACATTCCTTCCTCATAAGAATTTGGTCCACGAAATTACTATGCTAGGAAAAATGCTACAAACTCAATTACACGTTAAAATTTTAATTCTGTTTTACTCTTAATTTTTGTTTTAACTGAACCAACAAATTTCAATTAAAATATTAATTTATTTCCATTCGTAGAAAATTTCAAAATCCTGAAAATTTTCTAACATTTTGAATTCTCGGAAAATTTCATCAGCATCTCCTTTACACGGCTCAATCGGTACAACTAAAACTCGCCTCTTTGGGCAATATCCAATTCAAAAGAAAATCAAACAGCCTAACGGCTTCAAACTGGCTCATAAATCTCATATCTAATTAATATATAAGCTTGTACCTTTTTGTCAAGCATTCAAATCAATCTCTTCCGTTTACTATCATTATCATATATCCTTGCATTCCCAATTGATCTCCAATCAACTTGTTCTCAAAACCAGTCATTCGCTTATAGCCAAGCCAAATTCCATTCAAAATCCAATTCCAATCTCAATTCCAAACTCTTGACTTGTCCATTTAGTTCCATTCTAGATTATCTCTAATCCAAATTCTCTTTATTAAACTTAGGTTAAGTTTAAATTTCAATTTATTTATTCACTCTTACCAGCTCAAACTATTTAACTTCACAAGTTAAATTTTATATTTTAGAATTTTTAAATTCCTGATTTTATTTCAAATCAGTTTGAAATCATATATATATATATATATTTGAAAATTGATACACTTTTATTAAATACCAATTATATGCTTTCCTTATATGCCTCATCAATACCTTGTAACCCCCCTACTGGGTACTTTACAAGGGAAAAGAGAACATATAAGTTCCACATATTAACAGTACAAGAGCAAATATTCATTTACGAAAAACGAATATGGACAGGAAAATAAAAAAGACCAAGTGAAACACCCATCAAGGCCCACGTCCTATATACATGTCTTCAAATCCATCGTCTTCAAAATATACTACCCGCTAACCAGAGTCCAAAAGTTTTATCCCTCATTGCTGAAGGATCATAACGTTGAAAACCGTCCTGACAGATCTGGTACCGTTACCTCGAATTAAGAAGAAAATATCCCTTTCAATCTACACCAACTTCGAGTTACAGTGAGTAACTTTGTTTGAGAAAACTCGCGAATTTCTTTCATGCCAAATGAAATAAATTGCAGTGGTAAAGGCAGCAAAGGCAAGATCACGAACCTGGTCTTTATGCTGAAATGGGGATAGTAGTAAGTTGGCCTCCTCGTCAATGGTGCTGATAGTAGGTTGAAGATGTAGTATGCGTTTCAGAGATTCCCAAATAAATGAAGAATAATCACATGAGAAGAGCAAATGATGTGAAGTTTCCTCTTGTTTATCACATAATGGACATGAACTGTTCGATACTATGCTAAAACGGTGAAGTCTACTTTTGGTGTTAAGCCTGTCCAGTGCAACGAGGTAGGAGATGAATGACATCCGTCTTCTGTTTTTACAATGCCAGATAACGGTAAATATAGACCTTATGGGACCTCTATCTCTAACTTGTTCCACGCTGTGTGAAAGGAGAAAGAGGGACCATTACACCATTGGTAGAAATCATCCTGTCTTTCTGGAAAAACAGAAACTGTTCGCAGTTCAGATGCGATCTCTCTGGTGGTCGGATGAAGAGAGGTATCAATTGTACCTTGTCGGAGAACCATGCTAACTCTTTCATTAACATGCCCGAATGCCTGAAATATATGAATTCTAAGAAGATCCACAAGACACTTGCAGTTCACTCATGGATCAAACCATAAAGAGGTATTTCTACCATGAACTATTCCTTTTTTAGTAATTGTGAAGTGGTTGTACGCAAACGTAGCATCGATTTCCAGGTCGATGAAGCATTATTATCAATATTTATATTCAAGAAATGCTTGTTATGATAATAGCGTCGTTCCATCCATTTATACCGTAAGTTATGCTTTGATAAATAATTCCATAAGAGTTTAATACATGTGGCTTTTTTTTAATTGGAAAGGATTTTGAATCCAACCCCCCTTCAGATTTAGGTCTGCATAACTGCTGCCATGATACTTTATGCTGCGAATACCCCTAGAAAAGTCTGCATAAATAGATTGTAGTTTATCCAATGTACGCTCCGGTATTTTGTACACAAATAGTCAATAGAGAATGATTGGAGTAATCACCGATTGAATGAGTTCAGCCCTACCAGCTAGACTCAATAACTTAGATTGCCACGCTTCTATTTTGCTTTGAGCTCTATGAATAAGTGCATCACATCCTGCATAATGTAGGTAGTTAGATGAAATTTTCACTCCCAAATATTTAATAGACAGTTGACCTACATCGTAGGACAATGTGCTTAATGTCCTGCATGTTGCGGCTGGTAGTACTGAAGAAAAGCTTGGTTTTAGAATCATTCACATGTAAACTAGCATATACACTCAGTTTCTGGAAAACTGTGCGTAAAGTAGTTGCATTCAAAATAGAGGACTTGCCGAAAACCATTAAGTCGTCTGTATATAAAAGATGCGTGATAATCGGGTCAAACTTAAAAACTGGTTGATATAAGTTCTTAGAGATAGCCTCTTCCATCAAAAAAGAAAAATATTGCATGGTGACAGTAAATAGGTATGGGCACAGCGGATCTCCTTGTTGAATCCCGCGATTACAAGAAATAAAGCCCTTAGGTATACCTTGAAACAAAATAGAAAAAGTTGGGGTAGAGATGCACTCTTAAATGATGTTTACAAAGTGCATTGGAAAGCCCATACGCGTCAACAAGTAGTAAATCAATTCTCTATTAACCATATTGTAAGCTTTTTGAAGGTCGGTCTTCACACAAAATTTAGAGACTCCCTGTTTCTTGATATCCCGTAAAAGTTCATGCGCTAATAAAATATTATCTCCAACACTTCTACCAGGAATAAAGGCACACTGACTTTCCGATATAAGATGAGTCAAAAAGGGCTTAATTCTGTTGCACAATATTTTCGAAAAAATCTTATAATAAACATTGCAACATGAAATTGGTCTGTAGTGAGTTAAATTTGTGGGTTTGTCATTTTTTGGTATAAGAGTAATAAATGTATGATTACACCCCTTTGGTAACTTAGCAAATTCGAATATATCATTCATGGCCATGAACATATCATATTTTATAACCTACCAATGTAATTTGTAAAATTTGGAATTCATACCGTCAGGTCCGGGACTTGAGTCATCGTGGATAGAGAACATTGCTTGTCTGATTTCTTGCATGGATATATTCTGAAGTAAGTAAGCCCGGCCTTCTATATTGATGGTGTACAAAATTTGGAAATCAAGGAACTGCTCCGCGATTTCACCATTAAACAAGGATTTATAGTACTAAGTAGCTTCGTGTTCGATTTCAGAGTCTTTGTAAACTAGTTGACCATCAGGTTTGATAAAAGCTCTTATATTATTCCCAAATTTACGTGAAGTCATCTTGGAATGGAAAATTTTGTATTCATATCACCTTGCTAAAGCCAAACTACTTTAGCTTTTTGTTTCAAACCCTTGAATTGAATTGCCTATTGGATTTGGTATTGGTTTCTTGCACTAAGCATTTCGTCATATAAACCAATGATAGTACGATCGTTATCCACTGCAAGTTCCATTGCCTTGAATTGAGTCTCTAGTTCGCGTAGTAATTCATCTGGTTTCCTCCTAACTTTATTCCATTTCTTCAACTCATTATTGCAAGAATTTAGTTTGTATAGACATAAGTTGCTGGGAAAACCCCATGTAACAGCAGACAACCCTTAAAGATGCATTGATCATATCCGTCTATCGAATGCCAATCGTTGCAATAATTAAATGGATAGCCCTTTAACCTGAACGTGGGAATTAAATCTAGAAGCAAAGGGTTATGACCACTAGTCAACTGCGATAGTGATAGAGCTTTTAAGTTTATAAATTTCTGAATGAAAGCATTATTAGCCAAAATTTTGTCGATGTGTGTGGCTAGTCCTCTTCTCCTCCAGGTGAAAGAAAACCCAACAGGCTTTATTTCTAATAAGCCAGAATACATTAGACAATTTTGAAAAGATCTGATGTAGCGGAAAGGAATGGGTAAACCCCCTTTTTTATCTTTAGGTGAGTGCATTATTAAAATCGCCCATCAGCAACCATGCATCTTCATAACAGCGAGACTGAGAGATGATATTTTTCTGTAACTACTGTCGTTCATCAAAAGAATTACTTGCATTTATAACTGTGAATAAAAGTGTGAGGCCTCTTGTGTTCGTCATTGATGTAGTAATATGTTGTGCTGATGAAGATAACACCTGTAATGAACAGACGGAAGTGTCCCAAAGAAGTAAAATACGCCCTGTACACTCGGTAGAATCGTTAGTGATGTAACTCCAAGTAGATAATAACTTCGTACTAAACAGTTTTAGGTTATTTGTATTTAGCTTTGTTTCTTTTAAACCAACCACAGTTGGTCTAAATTGTGTCAGGAGAGTGAGTACATCGGTCATTCGAACTGGTGTATTCATTCCCCGGACATTCAAGGTGAGAAATGTCATTTAGATGAGGAAGAACTCCTCGGCACTCTTTTAGGAGAAGTTGATGCATTTATATTCTTCTTGGCCGCTTGCATATAAGAAGCATTCCTGGATACCGTGTTGGACACATCGGCACTTTCTTCCGGTTGCACACAATCTTCAATTGCTTCTTCAACATGCTGAATGCCATTTTGTTGAATATCATCAGGCAACTCAGTATCCAAAAATGATATGTCAGCGGAAGAAGAAACAAAAGAGTGTTTCTTATTTGCACAAGAAGTTGAAGGTTGATCTAAGCTTTTCTTAACCAATGTAGGAGCAGTGGGAACATCATGCACAGATGTCCTGTGTCCAAAAACTTTGCGCTTATCACATTTGTGTGGCACATATTCATATTCAACGGAGACTTCATGCTTAGTACCATTCGGAAGCAAAACTAGAATGGTAGTTTTAAGGTTTGTGTTCAGATCTACGGCAATTTGTACTCGTCCGTACTTTGTATATTTTTGTTCTGCAGTATTTTCGTCAATTCGGAGAGGAATGACAATAAAACTTGATATCATTTGTAGAGCATCCAAAGTCCACATCTCCATTCGTAAGTTATGCAGCCGAATCCATATCTGAACTTCGTTTGTAGAGAATTTTGAGTAATCATATTCTGGAACCCATTCATCTATCAACAATAATTTTCCGAAATACGAATAAGTTGTGCTTTCCAAAATTCTGTCAAAATCTGCTCTATTATCAAACTGCACTGCGAATTTGAAGTATGGTGCTAAATGAATATGAAAACTGCCAGAGGGTTTCCATACTCGAGAGATGTAGTCCTTGAGTTTAGTGAATGACAGTCGGCAATCTATAGGATGGAGAACTATGGTGTTGCTTTAGATTTCCTCTGATTTCTTGATGATAGTTTCTGGAAGAAACACATATTCTGTTTGAGGCTGTACATATTTCAAGGTTCATGAAGAGGAGGGTTTGGTGGATGTACTGCGAACTGCTTCAGAGTTTGGTTTAGATGGTATCGGTGATGTGGTGGTAGTAGTTAAAGATGGAGGAAGAGGCTGTGGATCTGGCGATTGAAGGGAAAACATGGTTTGGCAGTTATAGGTGTTGTCCGCCATGTTTCTAGAAAGTAATTGATATATATATAATAACAATTCAAAACATTTGAATTTCTGACCACTTATTTCCACAAAACAGTTCAAAACCAAATCTTTAGTAGTAATCTATCACTTAGAAACTAGAAAATGACACTGATGATGCGACCGTCATCATCAGAAGTTTTTCCCAGCGATTGAAGTGAGTTCAATAGTATATCACTTTCAAAACTTGTTCTCAACGCTTCCATATTGAAATCACTTTCAAATTATCCTTTACAATATTTTAAAAACATTTTCAAATTACCTAGGATCTTAAAATTTCCTTATATAATCCAAAATTCATTTCACATACTTTTCCAAATTCCAAAATTATAATTCAGATTTAATTCATTTGAATTTATACATACATTTATACGAATTCTGATTGGTTATTTATAACCAATTTTATAATCTTATTCGATTATAATAACAACCAACACATCCAATATATATATTAATTCCAAGATATATACTTCTCTTATATCAAAATATAATTTGGGTAAAATTTATTTCATTTACCCTCTTTTACAAAACATACTGTGTCGGTCTATTGTATTCGAGCATTTAGAAATTCCTATCGACATTGTGGTGCTCCACCATCGACTAGAATTCATATGTCACTCAACCAATAAATCTCCACAATATAAAATCATTTTTATAATATTTACAAATATGTACACTTGTATATATACACTCAAACTCAATCTAGGGTATTACTAACCCTATCTCTACTGAGTTACGCCACAAAGTCAAAGTAATCAATTAACCTACAGCTCTGATACCACTGTAACGAACTGGGATTTTCGAACCTGAAAATCAACACAAAACCCACGTTGACTATCCAAGCATCGTAAATACCAGATCACTAATAGAAAGAAGTTAGAGGGTGAGAAATAGAAAGAAAGGAAATTAGAATAGTAGAAGAAGAAGATCACCACATAACAGAATCAAAGTAACACGAATCGCACTATGGAACGAATAAAATATATTATATAACAACTTTGAAACAAAACTATATTTATACTTACACACATTATCATGGTACATCACATGTATATCACAGTGGAAATAAAATTTCTCTATATATCTAACTCTGAAGCCTCCTGCTCCATGCTTCTCCATGTATCTGAAAAATCCTGACTACTTGACTGCCCGTACAAATTTGAGAACCCAAGAGTTTAGGGAAAACAAAACAAAATAAACTCGGGGTAGTGATGTGACTGGTATGAGTAAACTCCAATCATTTTGGTTTAACTTTTCAAAAATCATTTTCAAAGTTATGATAATCGTAAGACCGATCCACACATAAACGCAGATGGTTTTTTACCTTACGATAACCCAAAATATTTCTTAAGATCAATATTTTCTGATATTATAATAATGTCTAAATCAAGTAAATAAAAATCTAGCAGAACGCTTTCATCTCACACTCTACATATACAATAAACAATCAAAAACTGTAGGATCGTATAAGGGAATGGATTACCAACTCTGACAAGGTATGGAACCACCTTTTGATCAGTGTACTCTAGAAGCGGTACACTGAAGTTCAACAAGAACATCTTGTAACTCAGCCACACATGGATGGCCATTCATTTCACTTGAATGTTCCGAATATATTATCACCTTACGGTTGGTATACCAACATAACCGTTCCCGGGAGATACAGAAGAGAAAGGAGTAACAAATATGAATATTCTCTAGATGGTTACAATATACCCTAATTGGGTGGGACTCACTTAGCCATGTTGCCTGCCCGATTTATGTCGTTTCTCGGTTGATGAAGCTTGAGGTCACGACATACTATTATACAGATCATATCTATATTTACTTTGAATGGCACATCGTCATACCCACCAAATCACAAATTGATTTCTCCAAAAATACCGCAGGTATAAAGCTAAGAGAAACGGATTCCTCCACCACCAACGCAAATACGTTTAAAGCGATCAACTTACACAATCTATTAGATATACTTCGTCAAACATTCGTCCATACAAGTTGTCCTGGGACTAGACAAACCGAAGGCACTATTCTATAAATCCATCTTAGGCAATTTCTACCTAGGATCTCCAGAACATCCCTTGCATAAACTCCTTCTTCAATTGTCTTCATCATATTTGATTCGCAACGCTAATGCCCATACGCAGTGGTTTACATATAATAAATCCGATCCCGATCTCTCCGTATTTACAACGGAAAAAGGGTCAAACACTATTATAGTCGGTTACTTAACAATCAAAGAAAAACATACATACAAACAACGGTCGTATTTTCAAATGGAAATCTTACCGATCAATATTTAATTTATCATTTAATTATTCATTTCCCAGTTTCCTTTCAATATCTTCACTCAAATATTCCATCAACTCATTTATCCTCTCACGAGTTCTTGGAAAAACGTTTCCATATATTCACAACTCCTTAATTCTCATATTTCGAAAATATACGTTATCTTTGCAAAACATTTCCATTTCATATCCATTGATCACTATCCTTCAATGTCCTTTAGTCCCTAACCATAAACTAGTAAGAGAACAACTCCCTTAGTATCAATCCCGAAGGCCGAAACCAACATCAGATCGATACATAGAAAGCCATTCAACTTAACTAATCTCTAATCAATTTCTAATTTCCTCAATTCCATTTTTATTTGGAAAATGTTTGCTTTTAAACCATTATTCACTTTTAAAATGTGAATATCATTTCTATACTAAAACTTAGACTTGTTTTACCAAATCAATCTTGATTTGTATTGAAAATATCATTACGGGTAAAAATCCATTCATCGAGTTATTTTATAATTTCATAATTATATTCCACTCCATACTCTCCATTCACAAGTAAACTTCTTGATAATTTTATCGAGTTTATAACTTCATTTCGATTTCAAATTTGACTTAAATTATTTGTTTCAAATCAAATTTTAACTATCTTATCATATTCTAAATTATATAATATATAATTTCTAAAAATATATTTATTAAAAAATATTCGACAAAGTCGAATTCTAATTTTACTTCCTTAGGTATTTATTTCAATCCTCTTACATTTCGAACATCGAAAAATCTCATTATTTTCTTTGGAAAACGATTCCATATTTTCTTTTTAAATTCATTCTTGGATTTACATTCTCAAGTTATTATTTAATAATAATTATTCCATTTCATTTTAGAAATATTATCTATAAATTTAATTACTTTAAAAAAAAATAAGTTATCTAACTTACTCGAACTTCAACTTCTATTTTGAAAAATAAATTTTCCTTTATAAAACTCGGATTCTTTTCCAATATATTCGAATATATTTTATGGCATTTAAGTACCAATTATTTCCAGGTTAATGTTACTTAACATCCCAAAGTACTCAATAATCAAACATAGATTATTCATTCCATCATATAATGCAATATATGTTAAAAAACAATAATATAATGGTTGAGGAATCCAGTTGGATTCCTCCAACCTGTTTCCCTGCATCTACAGATGTTAAATCAATAATAACAACACTAATTTCATACCAATATGAAATATTTAGATAAATAGAATCAGTATTTAATCTACGACTTCATATATATAATTACCAACCAATTTATTTGTAAATCATCCAAACAACCATCACATACAACATTCAATCTTTTTTATCAATATTAAATAACGTTTATAAAATTATAAAACTGAATAGAGTTAGTGAGTTTACTCATCTTGGTCGTTAATCGTTAAATAACGGTTAATGTTGGTTGATTCGAATTTGGCATTTAATTTTGCCTAGAATTGTAATGATCTCCAAATTGCTCCAAATTGGTTCCATTGTGTAGCCTGCATTCCTACAATCTTATCGGATCCATGTTTGCGAAATTCTGATTGCGGACATATAAGATGTTAAAACTACAAATTATTGTATTATATAAATTTACTTAAATTAAATTTAATTTTAATGTTTGGCCTTACCAATTTAATTTGGCCCATCTCCCCAATTGAAAACCCAAGCCGAATTCAGTTAGTGCTTCTCCTCCTCCTACACAGAATACAACCTAGGAGCACTCCCAATAATATGGAAAATGTCATCATCCATTTTCCCTTTTGCATTTTTTTCTTTTCTTCTTCTTTTTTACTGGGCTTTCACGTATTAAATCTTCAGCCCAAACGCTATCCACCCACCGTGTTACATAGTGTCTTCTTCCACAATACAAATGTTCAAACTGCTCCTCTCCTTTCCTTTTTATTTTCACGCAAGAGCCTTCTGTTGCAAACAAAAACTTCCCCTATCCAAATCTTTGATCTCTTTTTGCTGGTAGCTTCCTCACATGCATGTGCCATTTCCTTAAACCATCCTATACAGATTATACCCAACACATGCTTATCCCTTCTTTCCCATAATACATAATTAAAACACAACCTTCTTCTTCTCAGTTACAAACACCAACCTGCTATCTCGCATTTTTAATGCATGACTCCAATAAAAACAACTTACCATACTTCATTTGTTTTGACTCAAAAGCCTCCCTTCCACTTCCCATTCGAATGTACAACTACTGCTTAGAGAGGAACAAACGTCCTTAATCTTCGAATAACACACCAGCCACATCGCTGCTATTTGCCTATTTAAAACTCCTCCCTCCCCTCTATGTTAATTTCTAACTTTGAGTCAGTTTCTCCGCTCCTAAAACGAACACCGCAAGCACCTTCTATTTTTATTTCACTGCTTGTCGAATAGTGCTCCCTCACGTCATTTGTGTGCTCTTCCCTTTGCGTCTATAAAACCTTCACTTTCATCCAACCAGTCCCTCGCCCAAACATTGGCAAGTTTACTGTAGCCAAACTCAAACTCCCTCAACCCACCTTCGTGCATTCTAGCGTGATGGGAAAGAAGATACAAATCCATATATATATATATATATATATATATATATATATATATATACACACACATGTATTTCAATTTTTAGAAGAGGTTTACATTTTGATTTTTATTTCTTAAAGCTTCGCATGTTTCTAAAGCCATTGAAAAAATCGAATGCCTGAAGCCAAAAAGAGTAAACACTCTGTCTTGCATATATATATATATATATATATATATATATATGTATGTATGTATGTATATATATATATATAGTGTTATGATTCCTTGGTAGTGAAGTAAACGTCACCATCACACATTTTCCTTAACAGTGAAGTAAACTAAACATGTACATCACACATTTTCCTTCATAGTTAAGTAAACTGGAACATCAACCTTTCATTTAAAAAAAAAAGAATATTTACTTCGTAGCTACATACTGTCGGTACCAAAAGAGAAAAATGTTATTTGTATTAAATCCAAAAGAGAAATGTTTGTTTAGGTTACAAAGTTCAGCGTACCCCGGTGCATATTCTCCATTTACTTACGGACTGTTAGGGACAAAAATAAAAATACCACCGTGTCCAATGATGTGTCACGATCCCAAAAATATAATAAAATAGACAAGTTAACTAATTCTGTGAAGTCCCAAAATGCTTGTTTAGGGTGTAAAATACTCCAAATAAAAAGTGGCTTATTTTTCCAAATTAAAAATTATAGTAAAATTCTAAAAATAAAATTGCAACTACGTCTCAAATATCTTGTCCAAATTCAAAGCCAATATTTAATTACAATTAAATATATCGTTATGGTTTATAAACAAATCCATAGCGACTATTTGAAAGTTTGATTTGGACATAACTCACAATTTATAACACGAGATCTAGATTTTTCACTTCCGTTAGAAAAATATATCTTAACAGATTCAAACGTTTCTTATTTTGAAGAAATCCGACTTATACTGAATCCTATATGCTCAGTTGAAGTTCAAATCGAAATATTACGAACTGTCGCGACATTACGAGCTCGATTATAATTTATATTATAATTAATACATTCAATTGTCGTTTAAATAATATATTCATTATTATAAATTGATTCTAAAACGAATTATATCCTTTAACTTGTCCAATTCACTCAATATTTCCAACTCCACTATTTCTGTCTATTTCAAAAATTAAATTTATTATCCCACTATTTATATTAATAAATATAAATCAGAATTATTTAATTTAAGCCAAATTAAATTACCACACCATTATTTGTATTATTTAAATATTTTAAAATAATTGAATTCAAACCATTTAAACTATCAAACTAATAGATTAAATAAATTAGTTTTTAAATCTCTAAAATTCCCGGATGTTATAGATGTTCCGGTCGCTGGATCCATGACTGACTGAAATATAACGTCCTCCTCATTAGTCTTTAGCTACTCTCGTCCCATTTCAGGTAGAAACAACTGGCGGTTCTTCATAAACTTGGCTTACAAGACCAAATAAGAATGTAGATAAAATTAATATCATGATATTTTAATTAATTATATTTTAATAAGTACTATAAACACTACATAAAATGAAATCTTACATGGTTCTTCCTAGATTTGTCATCGTGCCATGTATAGGAGGCAGTCCCATCTGGATTGACATATTCGATGGCGTGCGTACGAGTGACCACATCAATATATGAAACTGGTCCCTGCCTCTCAGCCTCCTGATTTTGATTATTACATACAATTATTATACATTCAAAATTATATAACATGTTAACTTTTTATAATTCACATTTATAGGATTTACCAACTCCTATCGATACTGCTAAAATGACTTAGATCCTCTTCGATGAGTGACTGGATTTACATTCCTATTTGCAGAGTTTCTTTCCGACTCTACTTGTACATTCAAAATTTTTGTTCATTATTTATCGATTAAATATTTTTTATACTTAAAAGAATTAGTATACATACCTTCGCCTCAGTAGTATCCCAATATCTGACAAATCCTTCCACATGGTTGCCCTATCCATCTAGGCCTTTTCATGTTTTTCTTTATTGTTCATATGTTGTCCTTATTATTCTTTCTCATTTTTTGCATCCAGTAGGTTCGGGCCAGCTGTAAGTCCTGAATCGGTATATCTGCCTCGGCATGTATTTCATGGTAAACAAACATTAAGCAGTAAAATATATACAGTATATCAATGATAAAATAAATTAAAATGGAAAATATATATAGAAGAATATACTTACATGGACGTCTACCCAAATGCACTTTATGATGTGAGGTGGGATGTATCCCACTTCGATCTATATGCCGACATCCTATCCCTGTACGCTGCTTTCGACACATCTAAAACAACCTTTGAAGGTCGAAACCCTTATGTTTAAATATGATATACACAAGTGTAGAGTTGGTAAAAAAATAACATGGTAAATAAATTTTATTTTTTACCCCTCGACCCTAGGCACTGAGGAAACGACGGGACGTTGTGAGTGCCATGATGGACCAGAACCATCGCCTAAAGGAGGAGTACTCCTCCCTCTCAATGACATATGTATATACTTGTCACATGCAAATCATTTTAAATGAGAACAATAACATGATATTGAAATATATTTTACAATTAACTAACACAAATGAAATGAGTTGCTAAATAAATGTAAAAAAGGAAATTAAATCGTATATACCTATACTAGATTGGGTCTCATATTCCAAGGAGAAACATATTACATTGCAGTTTTAACATAAATAAATAGGAAAAACTGCATATGACATAAAAGATGTAAATAATGATAAGCTCATAACAGTCAAGAATTTAACAGAATTACATGAATTGCAAAATATACATCATATACTGCATATTACATTATAACTAGGAAGATGATACTCATCATCTACATCGGTCATCATCGTCTTCTGATTCAGAATCGGTCTCATATTCTACGATATTTTCCTCCGTACTCTCGAACGTTTCTACCAAAAAGTTTGATTCATTAATCAGAGGTCCAAAATTTATATGACCATCTTCAATTATTATTTCCTTGTTTTGCTGATTTGGAATATTCTTCCCATCGAACGTAAATCAAGCCTTTGTTTTAAAAATTATCGACCAATCAGCTTTATCTCTTTTTAGAGATGGATAAGGAGTGTAATAAACTTGAAATGCTTGTTTGGCTAGTACAAAAGGATATACCTATGGTAGTACGATGTATGCTTTATTTCAATCAGATTATAATCCTTATGTGCATTAATCCCATAACTTGGAGCACCACTAAACCAATTGCATTTAAATAGAAACACCTCTTCCGCGGGTCGTGATAAATATGTCAGTTTCAAATTCGTGTTAAAATGCCATAATTAATTACTCAACACCATATTCTTTGGTGTTAAATTTATATCCATTAACAAAGTATATTGGATATGTCTTGACCACTCTTTTTCATGCCATTGCAAAATGTTCCAACCCTTCATTAACAAAACAATTTCTGGGTTCGTAAACATAATTTGTAAACAACCAAAAAATTATTTACTGATATCTCCATGTTGTATGTTCACGTTTATACAATGTATATATAAATAAAATATTGCATTAGATTATACAAACGCAAGCACTATACAAATGAATAAAACACTAATTGATATTTTAGATTACCTAACAAATGGTGCAATTTCAGCGCAATTTAGAAGAATATAAGTGTGCTGCATGAAGATCTCTATTGTCTATCCATATATCTACACATTTCCCAAAAGGTTGACCAGCCTGTCTAAATATAGATAACTTTGTTTGAGATGATTCTTGTTCGTCGCATTCGTCATTACGAGGAACACTTTCAAATGATATATTCACGTGATCAAATAAATAGTGAGAGAAAAAGAACGAAGCTTCTTCTTCAATGTAAAATTTACATATTGAACATTCAACTCGTGCTTTTTGTCTCACTTTTTTCTTTAGATTATTCATATATCTATGCAGAATTAATTTACAATACTTCATATTTTAAGTGTAAATAAATTAATAAGTATCATGTTTATATATACCTCTAAAATGGATACATCCATCCATATTGGACTGAACCTCGAAGTCGTGCTTCAGTTGGGAGGTGAACGGGTAAATTCTCCATTACATTGAAAAAACCTAGTGGAAATATTTTCTCTAATTTGCAGAGTAATATAGGAGTATCAACTTCTAGTTTACGTAAACATTGCAATTTTAAAGTAGTCGAATAAAACTCTTTGTAAATCATACTAAGCTCCATTACTACCTTAAAAACTTTTAACGGCGGTAGTTCTTTGAACATAAAGGGAAATAATTTTTCCATCATTATGTGATAGTCGTGATTTTCATTCTGCTCAGTTTACCATTTTTATAGTCTACACATCTACGAAGGTTTGATGAAATCCCATCAGGAAATCTTAACCCTTCAACCTATTTTAACACAAATTTAACTTGATTATTATCTAATTCATAACATGCTTTGGGTTTTTTACTATCATTTGGTTTCATACGGAGCTCAGGACGTTAACATAATTCTTCTATATCGCATCTTGATTTCAAATCATCTTTAGTCTTCCCTTTGACATTCAAAATTGTGTTAAAGACATTATCCGATACATTTTTCTCATTGTGCATCACGTCAATATTATGACGAAGTAGAAGATGTTTCCAGTATGGCAACTCCCAAAAAAAAGGTTGTTTTCACTAATTATGAACAATCGATTTGCCATCAATTTCTGTTTGAACTCCAGTTTCATATATCTTCGGATAATCTTTAACCAATTCGTATATGTCTTCGCTTGACCATATCATTGGTGGTTGTTTGGTTTCTACTCTATTTGCTAAAAAGTTTTTCTTGTCTCCTATGAAAGGATGATTTACATGGAGAAAACATTAATGACAGTCAAATCATGAATTTGTTTTACCATGTGGTAAAGAAAATGCTCGTGTTTGTTCCATGCAATATGGACATGCTAGACAACTAGCAGTACGTCATCCTGAAAACATTGGATAGGTAGGAAAATCACTTATTGTCCATAACAAAGAAGAAACATACAAAAAAATCTTCTTTGAAACATTGTATGTTTCTACTCCTTTGTTCCACAATGTTTTTAATTCTACAATCAGCGGTTGTTAATAAACATTAATTCCTTGTGTCGGATCGTCGGGGACAGGAACAACAACAGTAGGAAACATATATAGTGTTTCCATACACATCCATGAAGGTAAATTATAAGGTGTAATGATATTGGACCATGATGAATATTTGGCACCAAATTGAGAAAATGGTGAAAAACCATCCATACATAATACTAATCTAACATTATGACTATCTGCTGCAAAATTGGGATAAATTTTATTGAAAAGCTTCCATGCTTCTCCATCAGCTGGAAGGATCAACGTATCTTCTTCCTTCGATCCCACAATATGCCATCTCATATGAGATGCAGTTTTAGAAGTTGCATATAATCTTTGAAGCCTTTGAGTAATGGGTAAGTAATGCATATGTTTGTACGAAACTTCCTTTCCTTTCTTCTTTCTTGGATTATATCTTTCAAGATTACATATTTTACAATTTCTAAGGTTTACATCCAAAACAACATGCATCCATTTAAATAAGTATTCCAATACGGTAAATCGAATGCCGATATAAGTTTATTTAACTTCTTAGTGATTTTCACACCTTAAATTATCAGTGGCATGCATCTTTTTGTAGCTTGTACAATAGCTATAAACCTAGCTTCAGTGATGTTGTGTTTGACTTCATTGCAATGTATTCTACAATTACCGGTAGCTGAGTACCGCTTTTACAACCATCCCAAATAGTTTTCTAAGAAGCATCCAGTAAATTATAATTTTTTTCTCTATAATATTTGGTTCTTCAGCATTTCCATCATCGTCATCATTGAAATATTGATCGTGTTGCATCTTCGACCATATTTTCAATACGTGTTGTACTAAAAATTTCATTAATAGAAGTTTCAACCTCAGAATCTACAGAAGTATTTGCTCCAACTTCTCCATGTCGATCCGAAAAATAATAGTCAAGTATGAATCCGTTTTTGCACAAATGGACTTTCACAATATCTGTAATAAATACTTCAAATATCTACACTTGCTACACGGACAATGAATCTCTGTATCATTTCCGCTATTACTAAAGTGAACTCAACAAAGACATTTATTGTAATAACCCGCAAAATCTGGGCCAGTTTAAAATTTTTATTTTGGCAATTTTAGCGAATTTTGATTATTTAAAATGAATTATTTTAAATAATATCGACGAGAAATTTATTTTGAATATAAATCGAACGTATATATTATACGCGTCGTCGTTAGAATATAAAATATTTATATATAATTATAAATAGAATTGAAAATGGCGCGGTAGTTCGATAATTCGATTTCAAACTTCAATTGAATGTACCGGGTGCAAAACAATCCGGATTTTAGTGAAACCAAAAATAATGGAATCTAATAGTGAATATCTTTCTAACGAATCCGACAAATCAAGATTTCTTATCGGGAATCAAAAGATATGTCCAGTTGAAAATTCTGAATAGTCGCTATGGAATTCAGGCCCTTAAAAATGGACATTTTGCAAATGACCTCGGATTTCGACGAAACCACTTTTGTTGGGTCCGTGATGTTAAGTTATTGCTAGATTCCAAATTTCATAATTTTTCGAATCAATATGTGAGCGTGGCAAAGGAAAACGTGTTTTGACCATTTCAGTTGATTTTAGTCGACTGGAAAATGGCCATTTTTCATACGGTCTCGGAATTCGACGAAACTAGTTTTGTTAGGATCGTATCGTCAATACGAAGCTAGAAAGTATTTTTCTGGAATTTTTCTAGTTAGTATGTGGCCCCGGTAATTTGAAATGTACGTTTAAAATTCAATATAGTGATTTAAAGGTAAGTTCAAAAGGAAACTGATTGTAACAATCGAATCAGCTTGCGATACATATCCCATTGTGTTCGGAATGGGGGTAAAACGCTATGGGCGACAGGCGGTGGGCCTCGTTTCGAGGTCATATGAAAAAGTCAACTCTTTGCTAAATTAAATAATTAAATAAAAAAATATATATATAATAAACCCCTTCTCCTTTTTAACAGCCGACCCCCCCCCCCTTTTCATTCTGAAAATTGAAAAGAAAGAAAAAAAAAAAAAAACCGCTCGAGCTCCAGACTTCGCCGCCGCCAAGGGCTTCGCCTCCGCCATCGATCGCCGTGGCAACCACCCTCCCTTCGCTCCGCCTCCACTTCGTCCAGCCCCCTCCATCGAAGACCGCGAAACCCTCTCGCTCAATCCCATCGACGGAGTCCCCATCGCAGCCACCGCCACCCCCCCTGCACCACCATCCAGCGCCTCAGTAACTCCTTCTCCCCTTTGACGTTGCAAACAACGTCGATTTCCCCCCCTTCCAACTCGAACAAAGGTGAGTTTTAATTTCTGATTTATATAAAAAACTGTTTTTTTGTTTAGTTATAAAAAAAAAAAAACATACGATTCTCAGTTTTTAAAAGCATTGTTCTTGAAAAATAGATTTGAATTTTTAGAAATAAAAATAGAATAGAATTTTTGGAAATAAAAGAAAAACTGATTTGTATGTTTTAAAAAAGAAAACTGTTTTTTTTTATTTAGGGATTTTAAAAACTGATTTTAACATAATTTAAAAACTGATTTTATTTTGAGTTATAAAAGATGTGATTTTTGAGATATAAAAGATTTGACTTTTTTTTAAAATGATTAGAGAATAAAGATAGGATTTTTATCTAAGAAAAAGTTCATATTTTTGTTTAGAGAAGATCATAGTTTTGATTTAGGAAAAAAATTAGATTTTTGATTTAGAAAAGATTAGATTGTTATTTCTATAAAGACGAGTTTTTTTTATTCAATAAAAATATGATTTTTATATGTAGAACTTCGAAAGAAAAATATGATTTTTTATGTAAAGGAAAATGGGATTTTTCTTATGTATAAAAGTATAATCTTTAGGCGTTATAAAATAAAGATTAGATTTTTAAAATGCAAAAGATTAGATTTTTAAAATGCAAAAGATTAGATTTTTAAAAGTAAAAGTTTGATTTTTATATATTGAATAGTATAATAAAAATTCGATTTTTATATAGTGAATAACGTAGTAAAAATTCGATTTTTATATATATAGTGGCTACGGGCAACGAAGCTGACGAAGATGCGAAAACAATGAAGATTTCTATCAAAGGAGAGTCAAGATGATTGGACAGCTATATGTGAGAATTTCTCACCTTTCAATTTTATTTCTAGTTATATATATATATATTAGGATGCAGACGGTGCTTAGTAGCACCCGACACAATCGTCCACAGACCATGGACTTGTTTGTTTGACTGTTTGGTGATTGATTGCGATATTGGTTTGAATGTGGTTTGTGGTGTGAAAAATCGAATCGATAAATTGATTAGGATTAGACGTGCGCCGTTATAAGGCGAAGGAGTAAGGCTAGGTTAGACCCTTACTCCAAATTTTGTGGTTTGCATAACGAAAGTGAATTTGATTGATGTGTGAATGGCGTGGGCCTTCACTAGACCGGGGATAAGGCTGGGCCTTGTCCCGTTTCTAGTATCGTGCCGTTATGCCGCCGAAATTTTCTAAAATATGTTAGAAAAATAAAAATAACATTTTATTTAAAGAATGAACTGAATAGATATTCATATGTCGAAATAAAATATTTTATCGTTAAAAATATAATTTTTAACGTGAATATGAATATAGTGAATGCGAATAAAATAAAATATTCATTTACAAGCCAGATGGTTTGTTTATGTACACCTATTTGACTGATATTGATTGGGTCGATAAATTTTACACATCGCCCAACTGCACAAATAAAATCTGTGCTTGATTGTTTGAAACCCCACACGGGTGTTGGGATGAAATATGAAGTTCACTCATCCTGATTGATTAAATATGTCGATCGATTGATTGACAGGCTGTTATAAGCGTTAGATATCTATATTTGATGCTTATACAGTGTAGTGCACTTTGGTTGATGGTTGATTATTTTTCAATGCTATTATATACATGTGTTGTATGAAAATCCATGTAATTAACTTTATATGGTAATTGATTGGGCCTCATTCCAATTTGAAAAATAAAGAATATATAAAATAAAGGTTCATGTGTTGACTGTACTCATCCGTTGGGAATAGTCATGTGTTGAACGAATTATTTTTATAATAAAATTTACATCTTTATCAATATAAAATAAAAGTTCATGTGTTGACTATACTCATCCGTTGGGAATAGTCATGTGTTGAACGAATTATTTTTATAATAAAATTTACATCTTTATCAATATAAAATAAAAGTTCATGTGTTGACTATACTCATCCGTTGGGAATAGTCATGTGTTGAACGAATTATTTTTATAATAAAATTTACATCTTTATCAATATAAAATAAAAGTTCATGTGTTGACTATACTCATCCGTTGGGAATAGTCATGTGTTGAACGAATTATTTTTATAATAAAATTTACATCTTTATCAATATAAAATAAAAGTTCATGTGTTGACTATACTCATCCGTTGGGAATAGTCATGTGTTGAACGAATTATTTTTATAATAAAATTTACATCTTTATCAATATAAAATAAAGGTTCATGTGTTGACTGTACTCATCCGTTGAGATTAGTCATGTGTTGAACGAAATAATTTAACAAAAATAGTCACACATGGACGGTACTCATTCGTTGAGATTAGTCGTGTGTTGACAAAAAGAAATATTTGAAATAGAATATATAAAGCCGTGTTGAATAGTGATGCGCCATTTTGACGCGAACGATATATAACGATTTCGAAATGAATTGAATATATAAAGTTTTCGAAATAAATTGAACATATAAAGTTTTCGAAATGAATTGAATATACAAAGTTTTCGAAATGAATTGAATATATAAAGTTTTCGAAATAAATTGAACATATAAAGTTTTCGAAATGAATTGAATATATAAAGTTTTCGAAATGAATTGAATACATAAAGATTTCGAAATGAATTGAACATATAACGATTTCGATTTGAGTTGAATATAAAACGATTTCGAATTAAATCGAATAGAAAACCAATTTGATTTCAAATTGAATATATAATGAACTTGATTCAAATAGAAAACGAAACGAATTTAATTTGAATAGAAAATGAATTTGAATCGAATAGAAAACCAATTTGAATTGAATTGAATTGAATTGAGAAACGAATTCAAATTGAATTTAAAATGAAGTGAAATGGATTCAAATTAAATTGAAATTTGAATTGAATAGAAATGAGTTTTAAAACGAATTTATAAAGAAGAATTCAATTTTGATTTGAATTGAAATAGAAGTTGACTCTGCTTTTGAAACGAATTCAAAACTAAATATATAATTCGTTTTAAATAGAAATCGACGAAATATATATTATATATATTATATATATAATATAATGGCCTGAATAGAACGCGCCGCGCCGCGGCAGTTCGTATATTTCGACCATTTATTTCAAACGGACATTACGAGAGATCCGACCGTCGGATTCTCCTAAAACCGGAACCGTTGGGTTCGTATCGAAAAGAGCTTTCTAACGAATATTAGAAATTCAAAATCTAACGGTTGGATTTGGAGATACGTCCAAATCAAATTCGAAAAAGGTCGCTGTAAGTGCAGTTCGATGGCCATTGTTGGAAATCGACTGTACGGGCCTTGATAAAATTATTAAAAATATCAATAATTTGTGTAAAATCATAAGAAATGATTTGGGAAAGATTGGGGTGAAAAACTCCATATTTGAAAAGATAAAAATAGATTTTTATTGAAATGAACTAGTTTTGAACTAAATTTAAAACCCAATCATTTTTAAAATAAATGAATTAGATTTAAAAAGGGGTTTTAAATAATCGAATTTCTAATATATTTGATTAAGTTTGAGATGGGTTTATCGTGAACAGTGTTTTAAATAACACTAGTTCTTTAACCCGATAACAAATAGAATGTGATTTGGGTTTGTCGTGAACTGTGTTTTAAATAACACCTAGTTCTTTAACCCAGTAAAAGGAGTTTTATTGAATCTGCAATTAGATTGAAATTCGAACTGATAATCTAAATTATCAAATTTAGAAATGAGCGAGAATGGGGTATCGCCAGTTTTGCTCCAAAGCGATAGTTAAATCTTTAATTAGATTTGAACGGGAAATGGTAATTAATTTTACCGATAACACCACGGTGTTAGATATGGAGTATTACCAGTTTTGCTTCATGGGATGAATAGGTTGGGATTGGGAAATAAAATAAATAATTACTTCGTTGTGGTTCGCTAATCTCGACTAGTTGGAAAACCATAATTTGGTTTTAAATGACATCCAAAGGAAGATTACAGGATAAATTTTAAAGAATTTATCTTGGATAAATGAAATGTGAACCTTTCCCTAAGAATGTGGAATTTAGAAACTAGCTGTAGGTTGGCTAAGAAGAATGGTTTCCTGGACATTGATCTGATGTTGGTTTCGGCCTTCGGGGTTAATGTTTGGGAAATTGTTCTCTTGCTAATTTGCGGTTAGTGACTAATGAATTGGAATGAGGCGTATGTTGTGTTTGTGTAACATTTGTTTTCAATATACGCGGGTTATTCGGAAAGACCGGGTTTACACCCATTCTGAATAACCGATTCGACGATAAGTCGAAGATGAAGACGGTGGTCGAAGACCGGAAGTTTTCACATCGTTTGGGTAATTACTGACGATCCTGATTGGGCTGTACACCCAAGAGGATGGAAATAGTTGGTGGTCGTCCAGACGTACTTGGAGATGGATGGATATGCGAGGAAAGTGCCTCCGGTTTCGTTCAGACCCAGAACGGACTTGTAAATGGATCGTGTGTCTGACATTGGATTTTATTCTGTGTTGATTGATTTCTATTAAATATACATCTGTTTGGCGGCGAAGAATTTATTCTTTTGCTTAACGCCCTTCTCTGAGACATACAAGCTCAGAGGTTGTATATCGATGGACATCAGTCGCATGGCATGAATTGCCTGTGTGGCACGCTAAGATGCAAGGATCAAGGCTTCTGTTGAAAAGCAAAGTCTTGTGGTTGATGATCAAAGCACGCCTACGTGGCAGCTTTGTGTATAACGTGTATTCGCGAGCCTCACACCTCGGTATGAGTTAAAAACGGGATACGGACTGCAGGGAGAGCGCACGTTTCTTTCTAGCTTTGGTGGTGTCAGTGACTTACCAGCCCTGACATATATATATTTTTCACCTTTGTGGTTGTTGGATGAGGCGCCTCGATTATAGGTCTGTAAGGACCGGGAAACGTGTGTTCAGGAATTGCCAATCCTCTAACGTAAGTGAGGACCGGCCCTGAAGCATCCAGGGGTTACCCAGTGTGCGTAATCCCGAGGACATTTGCTAGAGTGTCTCGAACGCGGAGAGGAGCTTGCCCCTTGCCTCGACTCATGACGGAAATCCAATTTCCAATACGTGTATCGCGGCTTTAATTGTAGAACTAGTATGGCGACATGATATATGGTACCCATGCCGTCTATGATTTATATTTATGATTGAAACTGTTTTGACACTATACACTTATTATAGTATCAAATGATTTGTTTTAACGTACCAAGCATGTTTGGCTATTATAAGGGAAAACCCTATCCCCCGGCTTGCGTTGCATTGTATGATAGGACCTGGGTCTTATAATAGCTTCATTTTTCGAAAAGCATTGCGTTGTTTATTGATATGCACTGGTATTCTTGGGAGAAAACCCGTTCCGTGTTATACGGCGTGGTCCCTTGAATTACTCTCTTTTAAAGTAAAGTTTTAAATAACTGTTTTAGTTCTCACACCAGTCACATGACTGACCTGGAGTTTATTGTTTTAACCTAAACTCTGGGTGCCCCTATTTTCCGCACGGGCAGCTAGTAGTTTTGGTTTTGCAGATTTATATTCACAGGATCCTGGTTTACAGCTGGAATGATATCCGGAAAGCTCTGTATCCGTATATCACCTTCAGTTGTGCTTTGTATTTTCTTCCGTTGCTATGTAATTTAAATCTCTGATATTTCTGTGTAATATTTATTCATTTATACTCTGTATATTCTTGTAATCTGATGCATTGCTGTAATATACAACGAAATGTTCTTCTGTTTGCGTTCTGATTTGTCCTGTTCTCAACGTTCAGGGGTTTCGAACGGTCTAGATCGGTTTAACGACTGATTCAGATCGAGCGAAATTCCAGGCCGTCACATTTATACCATTATAAAAATCTTCTTTTATTGAACCTCTCAATACTCTTCTTTATACATGCATCTTCTCCGACCAACAAGATAATCAATCATTTTTCCATTTTGAGAAATTAAGTCACAAGTTCAAAAGTAAATATTTATTTTCAAGAATACAAATTCGAAAAAGCTTATTTTCATGGTCGTACAACACATGTATATATAATAGTTGATAACAAATAATAATTTCATAAATTTAAAAATATTTTCAAATATGGCATATTTTTTTAACGTAACTTTTTTACATGGACATGCATCGTACTTACCATTATAAACACAGCAAGAATTTACATATTGTGTATTACTTTTTTTCAAATGATTCACAAAATTTCGATAGTTTTCTAATTCACTGCATTCTTAAACAAATCTTACATATATAACGAAAACTCCCATATCAAAAATCGATAAAATTGAGGACCCCTAAAATTTCCATTCAATAACAGTTCAACCTTATTTCAAAATCGATTCAAATATTCGATGTTATTTCAAATTCAAACTCATATTTATAAGTCAATTCATATCAGATTTCACACTCAATTTGGATTACATGTCAAATTGACAATTCATAACACATAACTGATGTCTATCAATGTATAACCTCTGAGCTGGTACATCCCGAAGAAGGGTGTTAAGCTAAGAGAATAAATTCTCTGCCACCAAACAGATATGTAATTAATAAAGATCAATTGCTATGTTATAAATAACAATGTCAGACGTACAATCCAAACCAACTATTTGAAATTCAAAGTTCAACTTACGTTGTTTTTCGATGTCGAAGTTAAACTCAATTTAACCTAAGACTCAAGTTTGTAAATTTTCAAGTTGAACTAGTTGTTTAAGTTAGGCTATAACTCGAGTTCCCAATTTGATTTCTCAACTTCGACTTACTTTGTGGTATAAATTATTCGTTTACTTCGTAACATTGGTTTTAAATCAACTTTCACCTTTCCAAATATTAATCCCGTCTCTTAAATCGATTCTTTACATGTTTAAATTTATCATTTGAATCAATTAAACCATTAGTAAATTATCATTCTAATAAACTCAATTTTTAAATTTAAACAACATTTAAACCTTGCATTTATCTTCAACTTTCAATGTAATCAACTAGTTCTCTAATATAACCATTCATCAGATTAGTTAAATTAAATTTCACTTCCAAGTGGAATATTTTAAATCATTAGTCTAAGATTGAAAAATAAAAATAATACCAAAAACATTTTGATTCATAAAGTCAAGCTTGACAAAATAAATTTTCCTTCCCAAAATACTATTTATTTGTGCCTATATATATATATATATATATATTTGACAAATTTCGAGCAAATCGAAAATGGATTTTGAATGGAATCGGGATTCAAATATAAAGAGGTTCTATCAAAAAGTGCTATCGAGCGGGGATTTGAAATGGACTTTTTTAATGTACAAAATACTTTATATTTTCAAAAATATTTTTTATGCTATCTTTAAAACGAATCTAATGTCAATTCGACTCATTATAGGGTGTCGATACCCTATCTCTAATGATCTTTTAAACCCAGTAAGTTGAGCTTCGTTAAACCAAAGCTGTAATACCACTTTGTGACGACCTGCCTTTTTGACCGTTTCAAGTCGGTAATTAAACCAACTCGAAACGTTCAAAACGACAAATTGTTAGTGTTTATTAGGTTTTAAAACAGAACTAATACACGGAATCACATAATATAATAAATAACACAATATCTTACAACGAAAGATTTTATTACAAATTCAGAGTGAATACAATATCTGTTATATAGTGGATTTTAATGCATACATTCTAATTAAATTTTGTACAAAAAATTATTGATTTGACGAACTAAAAGTGAACGCATATTACCCACACTCTTGCTTCGACAGCTGAAGTATTTAAATCTGCATACTCGGGTTTGACCCGAGCGTTCCAAGCAAAAACATAAAACACTCGAATCAGAAAACTTATTTTAAGTAAATTAACTTTGAAAAACACTAAATTATAATAGCTAATTCCAGCAAATTATTAAATTAGAGTACATTAAACCCATGAAATTACTGCCAAATATAATTTGGCCAAAATCAACACACCTATGAGTAAGCGGGACAAGGCTGCCCTATGTGTGTGTGTGTACACACACAAACACATACCCCGGTCTCAACAAGTAATTCATCCCAAATTAGAGAACTAACGAAAAAGAGAGTGGTTGGTTACAAATCAAATAGCATATGGCATTGAAATTATTACATAGGTTCTAATGCAAACAAACCCAAACATACAACATGTCTCACATGCACAAGTAAGTAGACGAACAAAGAATAAAAAGTCAAATGGTATTAATGTATGGACAAGTGTTCCAAGTTAGGGAAATATGAACAAGGCAATGGTATGTAGCATACAACATGACAGTAAACAAACTTGCCAATAATTATAGTTTATCAAATACGAATTAGTGAAGATATGTATGAACTTCTACAGAAAAAGGGGTAAAACAAATGATACATAATCAAGGCAATTTCAACAAGTAGATAGGTTAGGATTAGGCATAAACATGTTTAGTTCAATAGGTATAAATGTGTATCGAAGCATATATATTTGGTTCGTTGTGTGAGGCATGTACCAGCACCAAATTAGGCGGTAACAAGGTAGGATGCTACAGTATGCATAAAAATATATGGTAAAAGGAATGTCACCATACTTAAATTAGTTACACCTGCCATAGGTACAGCAGCATGCATAGATTGGTTAGGTCAGTGTGGTCTTTAGTATGTATAAGCAAAGTATAATGCACCAACACTACATAATATCAAACAACACAAAGTGCTCTATGGTTAGCAAACTCTTATAAAAAACCGTCTGGAATAGGCCTAAATTTTTAACCAAAAAGGCCAATCGAAACTTAGAGCCATTCTAAACGGATCGTTGGTTCCTATAAGGAAATGATGTAACAGATATAACATAACATACTAAAGTGAAATCAGAATCTCACACAGCGGAAGGGATAAAACATAATAACTTAAAGTAGATGCACCTTTAATTAAAACCATTATAAGTGTTAGTTACAACGAGTCTCATGCAATAATAGGTACATCAATATGAATCATTTCATTATAATAATATCGTCATAATGCCTAATAGCTATGGATCCTGCATCGTTAGGCTCCTTCTTCAAGGTATCACTGATCCAAGCATTCCCACATATGTCATGTTTATATGTTACGAGGAGGGAGGTCCTAACATAAAATTCTGGTGAATAAAAATAACATGTATTTTTAGACTATACTCTATATTTAGCAGGTTATATACTTTAAAGTATGTCTACATAGCACACAAGCATGAAGACACAAAGGTATATTCTAATTAATGAGGTGGACATTTGAATCATTTGTTTAAGATCTTCATCAATGTATTAAGGGTGGATCAGCAATCACTTAAGAATCAACGAAGAGGATATTCTCGACCACTTACACTGCAAGAAACAATGTATATTGCAACGAAGGGGGCAACGACTGTTAAAGGCCCCTCTAAAGGTTTCCAACAGAAGCTAAAATCTGGATTTTTCTTTGCATGTTGGCCCACGTATGACTGCATGTTGGCCCACGTGGACAGGATTTTCAGGTATATATCAAAACGTGCTTATCAGGCTCGTATGACTGCATGTTGGCCCACGTGGTCATCGATACCCAACATTGTCATGGTGACAATCTGGCAGGATTTCTAGTATGTGTCACATCATTTATTACATTAAGTAGTCATGCTTCTATCTGATCAGCTCATATTTATGCTATTAAAAAAAGCAAGGAGCGGTGGATCTCTAGGAGAGGGATATGGACCTCATCAAGGACAACTAGAATAGCAAAATAGCCAAAAATTAAAGAGAAACAATGAATAACACAAATTCAGGTGGAAAATGACCAGATTGGATGAGTTGTAAGGTGTGGAACGAGTTGTATACTTATTGGAATAATAATGATGAGTTTTAGGTAAATTTATTGCATATTTAACCTAAATAGTTCTACCCAATCAATATATAATTAGAATAAAATGTTTTTTTTTAATTTAAACGTATAGGCCAATTATGCGAGAAATGTAGCAAACAATAGCAAGAACCCCGTTACACATCGCAATGGTTCCAAGTCATTCCAGCACCATCGCGAGGACCTGGTTTATTTATTAATTACATAGTTAAAGATTTTAATTTATAGTTAAGTTGTTAAAAGTTATAGTTGATTTAACTTTAAGTTCTAATTTACAAACATATATTTATATATGTATATAATTCAGATATATAGTGACATATATATATAATGGCATCCTCTAGTGGCCTATCGCAGCCGCCGTCGCTGAGAAAAATGATGATTTCGGCTAGCAAATAGTGGGTCGAAAGGGAAAAAACAAGGTTATTCCCCACATGTCAGTTCCTTCAAAGAAAAATCTACACATTAATCTCCTACCAAAGTTCAAAACCAACACGTGTGATTGGGAAACTAATGGTGCAGGCAACACATGTATTAAGGGCGGGGTCTCTTGATTTGACACTAGCAATGATGAAGATGGTGACTTTGCAAACTTGTACGATATCATTTTCTCTGAAGCCAGCAACATGTGGAAGAACTCTATCTACATTTAATTAACTGGTAAAAGACCCTAATTGATCCACTTAAATGCTTATATTAAAAGGGAATGACATCCCACTGGAAGATGGGATGTTTTTGCGTGTGAAAATTGGTTTTATCTCATTAAATTCACGAATGAAATTGACTGCAAGAGAGTACTTGATGGTGGGTCGTGGTTCATAGATTGCAAATTTATTTTCATTAAGAAATGGGAACCCAATTTGAGACTTGAAAGGGACATGCCTGAATCCCTTCCTATCTGGATTAGATTTCCTAATCTAGATTTGTCTTTGTGGAATGCACGAGGCATTAGCAAACTAGCCAGTGTTATAGGCACACCCCTAAAGCTAGATGATAACACTAAGCTGGTTAGGTGACTTGACTATGCTAGAGTTTTAGTTGATATTAAAGCTACAACAAAAAAGAAGAAACAAATTAGAGGAAAAGACAGCAAGGAAAATATTTACATTCAAAATGTTGAATATGAGTGTCTACCACCAATGTGTGGGCATTGCATGTGTTTTGGACATTCTGATGCCCAGTGCATAGTGACATCACCACCTATTACACATATGTGGCAACAAAGACAAAATGTGGCGACATGTGTGTCAGGCACGACCGAACAGACCTCTAGTGAGGATCTCTGAGCGTCATCTAGTACTGCTAGCCAAAAAGCGGTCACTTCCAGTATATCAGCGAGAATTCCAGTCGACCAGACCCAGAATGATACTATTTATAGTAGTAAAGAAGAGAGTACCATCAAGCAGCCCCTTCCCCACTAGTGGAGGTGGAGGGGGAACCCCCCCTCCGGTCCAAGTAGTAAGCACAGAGCCACCCCATTTTAACCAAGTAGCAGTTCTAGAACAGTCTGCATTAGAAGATGACATGAGTGAGTTGCAAAATGTAAACTTAGAAGTTACGTCAGATGAGGATGAACCTAATCCATCTGCAGTGGGTGATAAAATTGTGACCAAGACAAACATTGAATATGACAAGCAGTTTAGTAATACAGCCGACACAAGTAAGAATAACAATGGTAATAATGTATCTCCTATGAAGTTGAGGAATAGGGTACCCCCCTCACTCCCCATGTCGGTCATAAGTTGGAATGTGCAGGGTCTAAACAATGATACTAGATGTGTAGACCTCCTGAATCTTCAAAGACAACATTTGCCTTTGATTTTTAGTATCATCGAAAATACATTCAATACTGATACCATGAACTTCTTCGCCGAAAACATGGGTGCTGATTGGCTCTACTTACATAATAATGATGCTGCTTATAAGGGTAGAATTATGGTGATGTGGAACAAGGACATTTGGAATCTCAATCTTATTGATAAAGATGATGAAATCATCATTGTGTGTGCTATCAACACTGGAGGTTCTAAAATTCATATTTCTTTGTTTATGCCAGTAATGTTGCTTCCTATCGTATTAATCTCTGGAAAAACATTACGAATATGGAAAAAGTGGTATCCAAGGTTAGTTGTTGGTGACTTCAATGCGGTGCTTAAGGCAGAAGATAAGTTGGGAGAACGTACCCTCAAAGTTTCCCAATTGGTGGAGTTCAATAACTGTGTATTAGCTGCTGGGCTTGTCGAACCACTCCATTACGGCCTGAAATACACATGTAGGAGTGAATGTAAAAAAAAATCATGCAAACTTGATTGGGTCTTAATTAATGCTGACTGCATAAACAAATTTGTTGATAACAAAGTGACCATCCTGCCAAACTCCACTAGTGATCACAGTCCCCTCTTGATTAATCTCATTGATAATTAAGACATAACTTAAGGAAAACCGTTTAGGTATGCTAATGAGTGGCAAAGCTAGATGGGTATTATGAAGCAGTTAGTGGCATTGTTGCAACATAGGGAAATCATTTCTTTCAGCTAGTGCAAACTTTGAAACAAATGAAAGTGGGGCTGAAGGAATGGAATCGATGTAGACAAAAAATTCATGACATGGTTGACCAATTGCAAAAGCAATGTGAGGTTCTCCTCATTAGAATTGACAACCAGTCTAATAATGGTGATTTGTGGACGCAATATTATGAAGTGCAAGAAAAACTTAAAGAAGCATTGAATCACAAAGCCATGGAACTAAAACAGAAAGCGAAAGAAAAGTGGATCATTGATGGGGATGAATGCACAAAAATTTTCTACACTAAAATGTCAGTGCAGAAGAATACTAAATACAATTTGCAACTTATTGATCCTGATGGAAATAGTTGCATGGATATGAGTAAATTTGAAAACGAAGGTATCAATTACTTCACTGAATTGTATAATGGTGAATGTAATACCACCTTACCTAGTATTCATTGCCGGAGGCTGGTGAAAAGTCATGGTCGCCGCATGTTGAATAAGGCTGTTACTGAATCCGAAATTTGGAGTGCCTTGCAATCCACCGATGTTGACGCCAGCCCCGACGCCGACGGTTGGAGCTCCATGTTCTTCTGAGTGCAGTGGGGGGACCTAAAACAAAGCATATTATTGGCCATGAATGAAGCTCTTCAAAACTCTCGATTCATAAGGGAAATTAGCCACACTTTCATTTATCTTATCCCAAAGACTGATAAGCCCATTAGTACTGCATATTACAGACCGATAGCCTGTTGTAATGTTATTTACAAACTACTTAGCAAAATTATATGTAATTGTATGAATTTAATTTTGCCTGATATTATTGCAGAATGCGAAAGCGTGTTCATTAAAGGGAGAAGCATATCAGAAAATTCTTTGTTGGCACATGAATTAATTCGCAGCTTCAATAAGAAAGGGGCTAACAAATTATGCTTGAAAGTGGATTTTCACAAGGCGCATGACAAGATTAATGGGCACTTCATCATTCATATGCTACGTTGCATAGGGTTTCCGAGAAAGTTTGTTGAATTAATTAATGAATGTATATCTACCCCGACCTTCTCTTTTCTCATCAATGGGGTTCCTAAGGGACATATCAATTCGAATCAAAGCATCAGACAAGGTGACTCCCTTTCCCCATATTTATTTGTGGTGGCAATGGAATTTTTCTCCTTACAAATGGAATTGGCTTGTCACAAGAAACAAGTACATCCAATTTATGGGCTACAGCCAATGGTTAGTCATCTTTTGTACGCAGATGACTTGCTGATATGTGCAAAAGCTAATGTAGCTACGGCAAGTCACATTAACCATATTTTCAAGTTATTGGAGGACTATGTAGGGCTCAAACTCATTGCTAACAAGACCAAATGCTACTTTAACAAATTTTGTAATAACAAGAGTGTAGTTTTGGAGGCACTTAATGTTCACAAGGGGGAATTAATAGTTAAATACTTGGGTGTCCCGTTATCTTCGAACAAGATTACATACAGAGAGAGCGTGGAGCTTGTGACTAAGATACCGGAAAAGTTACAAGGCTAGAGTTCTAGGTTACTATCTCTCACTGGTAGGATTAAACTAGTACACACTGTTATTCAAGCAAAAGTGGCGTTTTGGTTGTAAACTATTCAGCTACCTGAAGCGTCACTTAACAAAACTGAGAAAGTTTGCGTAGACTTTATATGGAGAGGTGGGTTACACAAAATTCAATATGAGACATTATGCAAGCCCAAAGCCGAGGGGGTGTTTGGCTATGTAGACTCAAAGACATGAAAGAAGTTTACACTTTAAAGCAAGGCTAGAAAATTATCACCAAGAATGGTTTGTGTGCCCGATGGATGAGGCAGAGATACATTCGAGACAATTTTTGGCAAATGAGGATTGACAATAACACTTCGGCCACATGGAAAGCTATTTTACGCATTAAAAATAAATTGGCTGAACGCAATGAAAGACAAATAGAGAATGGGGCTAGCACAGACCTGTGGAGAGACCCATGGATCGAGGGTAAATTGATTATTGACATGGTTGGCATGCACACCTTTTTAGATTATGGGTGCCCTGGCAAACATGTCCAACATGTTACCCAAGGAAACCAATGGAATCTAATCGGATTCTGCTTAATGAGGCGCAACAAGAAAAGATTAAATACATGCCTATATATTCAGATCGAGACAAAGAGACATGGGCATGGAATCCTACTAGCAATGAATTTACTACAAAAAGAACATGGAATGAAGTGCGGTTGAAGGAATAGTCAAGGCCATGGAGTAAAGTTGTGTAGGATCGTGTCAATTTCCTTAAAATGGCTTTCAATGTTTGTAAATCAATTATGGGTAGACTTCCTACTAGGGATAGGCTCAATAGATGGGGTATCACTGGAGAAACTCAGTGTGTGTTGTTTAACTCAAGGATTGAGACCCATGCTCATTTATTTTTCGAATGCACTATATTGAAGACCATCTTGGCACAATGTAACACAATTATGGGTACTTCATCAAATTTGCTTAAGATGGAGGACATCTCGAATTACCTCGTTAGTAGAAGCTCCCCGGAAAACTTGAGGACCAAACACCGCATTATTTCCTTCAATGTAGCTGTATGAATAGTTTGGAAAGAAAGAAATAAGCGTATATTTCAACACAAAGCTACAAATCATCCTGATTTGGATCGTATTATTCGAGGAGAGTTGAAGCTAGTGAAACTATGAGTGCCAGAGAGACTTACTAGGAGGCGAACATGTGCAACTCGTAGCGGAGAAGAGGATGTACTGGCGTTAGTGGCAGGAAACCCACATAAATCATTCCAGCCGCCATGAGTGGAAGAAGCTTTAGGATTTTGCATTTTTACTTTACTGTTTTTTATTCTCTACTTTTTCAGTTGTAAAGTATTATACCCTATGTTTCTCGAAAGTGCCGTCGCACTTTTGAACTGTGGACACGTGCGTTGGTTTCAACATTGCGTGGATCAGTTTATGGGCTGAAGGCCTAATAGAAAATTTGACCCATTTTCATATATATATATATATATACACACACACACTAGACGAAGCAACGTGGTGTTCCGGTGTCGTACTGGGATGTTTTTCAGCATATACATGCATTGAGTCAGATTGACGACACAGGCCCGGTTTCCTACTCTTGGGACCACGATGCCAAGGCGAGTGAAGCATATGTAAGTATAACATAGTTACCTTAAAGTTATAATTTAATTAAAATAGTGTTATCTAAATTCAATTGTATTTTGTTTAGAAGGAAAAACTTCAGCAATAAAAGGGCATGTATGCTCGAGGAGACTGGGAGGATTGAGTTGTCTAACGAGGATGAGGATAAGATTTTTGATGTGGTCATGGACCCACCTACCTGAAACAGATGTTATTGTTTTGGAAATCTAGTGGCAATAGAAACTAAAATTTATAATAAAAACTGAAATTTACTTGAGTTGCTATTATGGAATATTGAAAGTCTAAAATTATATCATGTTACGTCATCTCAGCAGTCGTACTAGAGGGTTCAGGACAAGGAGGAGATCGCACAACTACGAGCCCAAATCGTAGAGCTTCATGAGCGTGATCGCCGTCGCGAAGAGCAGATGGAGCATCTTAAGCAACGTCTGGAGGAGTTCATTGCCACCTTCATCTTTTGGAGGAGAGAGTTGAGATTAGTTTGTTTTGATGTTATATACGCTTTGAGTGGATGAGGACAATGGCTGATACATTATGATGGTTTTTTGTATATATTGATGCGTGGTTGGTGACGATGGTTTGGAGATGCTTTGGACATGGTTTTTTTGTATATATTGATGCTTGGTTGGTGATGAAGTCTAGAGATGGTTTAAATATGGTTTTTTTTGTATAAATTGATGCTTGGTTGATGATGTATTATGTTAATATTGCTTTATGTTATGTGTTTTGCATGTTTTGTATTTGATTTTGGAATAGTACTATGTTTAGGGATGTATGTGAATGGGAACGTGATGTATATGCTCGAAATGGAGTAGTTTCGATGAATATATATATACATATATATATATATATATATATATATATATACATATATATATATATATAGTGTCTGGAAGTGTGTAACAACATGAAAATTCAAGCAGCAAATATTTAAATATCGTGGTTATTTAAATATTTTAAACTTGGATTTAACGGTTTCATAACCTTGATTAAATACCTTCATAAATAATAATTAATGAGGAGAAAACATGGTGTTGAATTTTTGTTTACAAAGATCGGTATTTCGAAGAAAAATCAATAACGTGACTGAAAAAAATTTGTCGATTAAACGAGGTTTTGCTTACTAAAATTTGTTGGAATATCACGTGCATGTGGTAACAATATAAGAACACACATATGTGTATGTACATAGCATATAAATAAAATACAAATAGTATATGTGTATATATTCTAAAATATGAAAAATGGCTTAAAATGATAGGGACACGTGTCATCAAATGAATGGAACACATGTCTTGGAATTAAATAAGATAAAGACACATAAACATAATAGGTGAACATGTTTAAAAACATCTAAAGACACCTAAGGAGACATGTGTCTTCATCCTAAAGCATGCATGAAGACAAGGAGGACAAGTGTCCAAAACTAAATTACCAAACTAGCCTTGAAAATTACTATATAAAGGGTGGAAAGGTTCGTTCTTTTTCATGGATTCACAAAACAAAACCAAGATAAGAAAAAGAAGAGAGCTTTAAAAGAAGCCAAGATAAGGAATACAAGTTCTATCTCCAATTCTAAGGTGAGAAAAATATTTAAGTTCATGTATTCATTTCATATTTTGAATAAAAGTGATGAAAGTTACGAAGAAACAATAGAACTCGAATCACTAAAAATGAAGTTCGGTATTTTGGGAATAACTTTTGCAATTCTGAATGAAATTTCAACTTCTCTATCAATTTCAAAAGCTAATTCAAAGGGATACAACTTTTACTCTTTGCACTAATTCTAATTCGGTTGTTTGTGTACCCGAAAACTAGATGCAAAGTCAATTAAAAATCAGCCTGAAATGGACATGTAAAAAATGCCTCATGATGTTTGATTTTATATATTAAACCAATAAACGGTTTTGAGGTTTTCTTTTTATGATATTTAAGTAGACTAAGAGAGTTTCTTATTGTAGAAAATTTGGAGTCAAAAGCTATTTTTAACATAAAGAAAAAATGTCAAACATTTTACTCAAAAACAGGCAGAAAATCCGAGTTTCAGAACTTTTTATAGCATTCTGAAATGCTATCTTTTCTCTGAATTAGTTATGAAGCATAATAAGCTACTCAGAACTTTTCATAGTGTCCCAGAAACGTTGTAGTAAGTTTTTTTAGCCTAAAATCATTATAAACCACCCAGAACTTGTCATAGCACTTCTGGAAGCGTTGTCTTTTCTCTGAATTGACTATGAAGTATTTTGAAATGAACAGAACTTTTCACAGCAAAACAGAAACGCTGTTATAGATGTTTTGAGTATAAAATCATGGCAGACTATTCTAAATCCTCTCAAATTTGGACATGAGTTTCCTTATAGTATCATAAACAAGCTGATAAAATCGAGAATGTTAAATCAAAGTAAAAGAGAGTCAAAACATGTCAAAATTGAAAATAAAGAAGGTTGACGAATTCGATGATTCGAGGAAAGTAATTGATTACTTGGGAATGATGATAAGTACTATATGATGTTCTACGAGACTTTTGCATGAAGATAGAAAGGAGTACTATGAGTATACTTTTCATCGAATCCATTATTATTCCATAATCTCATGTTTTAATTTAAAGATCCCTATGACTTCAACATACTATATTGACTGCAATCTTTGCTTCGGTAAGTAAAGAACATATACGACTGGTGACTGAGGACATTGAAGACTAAGCATGACTGGCATAAGTTCCCGAAAACAAGAACATAAGGATTAGTAGGGGACTGGGACAGACATAGACTACCTATGGTTTGATAACCATAGTTGCATTATCAAAATGCATTCCTTTGATTAATGTCTTATGTGAATATTATTTTCAAGTATTTATTTTTCGGTGATTAGTTTGAAGTTATAATCTATTTTATCGCAAGGGAGTTTTTGGTATTTAAAAGAGTAAATCTTTTGAAAGGAAGTTTTACAAGAAATATTTAGATACTTTTCAAAACGAGTATTTGTAGAGTGTGTCTACTTGATATAAAAAGTATTTTTTTTGAAGTAAATATTGATTTTAAATGTTTTGTAAAGAAGAATTACGTTGACTTGATCCTGTATCTAATTGCTTACCCAATTAGATAAAGGCACATAGGCAGTCACAAGTGGTAGTAATGCAGCTGCTTTATTAATAAAAATATTTTTGTTGGTGTTATTACATTTTTTTGGTACATCTTTCATGTTTATCATTTAAGCTATACTTACCTTTTATCAAGTGTGCAGGATTGAATATCAATGACTCTCTCATCAGAATTGCAAATGGTAGATGTATGGTAATTGTGTTTGAATTTGTACTTAAGCACACCCGTGAATTTGATGAATATTCTAATAAGTATAAAAATTCTATTCAATCCATCTAGTGACATTGCATATTTATTCAAATAAAGAGGTAGTTTTCTTTGCTTATTTTGGATGGGCGGGGTTTTCGGCAAATGTTGACTGGTCGGAAACCTTAGGGCGTCACTAGTTGGTGTCGGAGCTTAGGTTAGGTGCCTAAATAAAGTGTGACCTAAGATTAGAATATAATCTTAGAAATTTTGAAATAAGGCAATGTAATTTGATAAATAAAACTGGATAGGGTAAGGCACCATACCTCTGACCAGGGTTATGGGTAGTATTTATTTTGTATATCTAGCTTTTATTTAGTGTTTATACTAAGAAGAATAAATGATTCATTATCAAGCACCACATAAAGGGTTTAATATAATTATAAGTACATATGATAAGTTATAAAGTAACGAAGGAGGAATGCAGTGACTTGTAAAGGAAGGTATATAGCCGCTTGAAATGGATGCAGTGGAGTGGCTTCGAAGGGATATGAAATAACAATTTGAAGGATTTAAATGATCTTGGGCAAACAAAATTGAAGACGACCAGTAGGAGTAAATTGAATACTGCATTCATGCAAAACCAAGGTGAGAATTTTTTACATAATAAGATGTTAAAGTTGCTTAGCCCTGATGATGTTAGCTTAAAGCTACTAAAACATCTCTCAGCAATCTAGTCATAACTTTTGATTCCTTGATTTGGGTTTAGTCGAAGTTAATCTCATTGGGAAGCTAGATTAATTATCTAGAATACTTACATCATACACATTTTAGAATTTTGAAAGTTTGCTATCTCAAAACATTTCTGCAAACTGAACTATGTGTTTAACAAAAAAAAGAAGGGAGTTTATACTTAAGATGATTTTCGAAGTTGAAAGATTGGATTTTCCAAAATGAAATGGTTATCCATGTGGATGTAATGATTACAAAGTATAAAAGCACTTTGAGAAAATACTTTGTTTAACCTTATGAAAGGTTTTTATTGATTATTTCATCAATGATGGATACCTTCGGATGACAATGACGATATGCGGTATAAGACAATAGATCTTGGATTGTGCACTATTACTCTATGTTGGTATCGAGTTGAGTAGAGTACATCCTATTTGATGACGGGATACCAGCACAAGACAATAGATCTTGGATAGTGCAACTATTACTCTATGTTGGTATCGAGCCGAGTAGAGTACGTCCTATTTGATGATGGGATGCAGACCGCAATAGGATAAAATATTCTAAATTGAGTGTGTAGATTGGATCCACTTTGATGAATTAGATCCTAGCTTGGACAAAATAATTCTTTTATAGAACTTATTTGACTTAATTAAAAATACTGACTAGAGTCTATTTTGAAAATACTACTTTCTGGTACGTTTTGATGAGTACCACAATAAGGAGAGTACAACATAATTGATGGGTTGACTTTGATGAATATAATCATTGAAGATATTATTTGAGATGTCTATTTTGAAAATATTACTCTTTGGTACATTTCGATGGGTACCGCAATATGGAGAATACATCCTTACTTGATGATGATGAGTCAAATGAGTCCAAGCACGATGAATCTTTGGCACATTTCGATGGTTACCAACAAGAAGAGTATGTTTTTACTGAATGATTTGGCATTAGTTGGAGGCTCTAGAATCTATTCCAAATTGAGTGTATGTTCACGGGAAGGATACCGGGTATCGATGTGGATTACAAAGAACATGATCCTGAATTTTGGGCATAAAAAGAAACTATGTTGTGCCTAATCCAGCAATAGCTTGCAGGGTTGATAAAATGTTGATCACAAATTGAGAAGTTCCAATCATATAATATCCAGGTATGTCTCAAACTCTGAATTTCGATCTATGAATTTGTTTTGAAAACATACTTTCAAGAAAATTTCCTGGATACACAGAGTTTCTTTTGTGGAATATATAGTTTTCCTTTGATTTAAGTATTACATAGAATTTCAGGGACGAAATTCCTTTTAAGGGGGGAAAGAATGTAACAACCTGAAAATTCGAGCAGCAAATACTTAAATATCGAGGTTATTTAAATATTTAAAACTTGGATTTAATGGTTTCATAACCTTGATTATATCCCTTTATAAATAATAACTAATGAGGAGAAAATATGTTGTTGAGTTTTTGTTTATAAAGATAGGTAGTTCGAAGAAAAATCAATAATGTGACCGAAAACAATTTTGTCGATAAACAAGGTTTTGCTTATTAAAAGTTGTTGGAATATCATGTGCATGTAGTAACAATATAAGAACACATATATGTGTATGTACATAGCATATAAATAAAACACAAATAGTATATGTGTATGTATTCTAGAATATGAAAAATGACTTAAAATGATAGGGACACATGTCATCAAACGAATGGAACACAAGTCTTGGAATTAAATAAGATAAAGACACATAAACATATTAGGTGCTCATGTGTAGAAACATCTAAAGACACCTAATGAGACGTGTGTCTTCATCCTAAAGCATGCATGAAGATAAGGAGGACAAGTTACCAAACTATATAAAGGGTGGTAAGGTTCATTCTTTTTCATGGATTCACAAAACAAAACCAAGACAAGAAAACGAAAAGAGGTTCAGAAGAAGCCAAGAGAAGGAATACAAGTTCTATCTCCAATTCTAAGGTGAGAAAAAATATTTAAGTTCATGTATTCATTTCCTATTTTGAAGAAAAGTGATGAAAGTTACGAAGAAACGATAGAACTCGAATCACTGAAATTGACGTTCGGTATTTCAGGAATAACTTTACAATTCTTAATGAAATTTCGACTTCTCTATCAATTTCGAAAGTTAATTCAAAGGTATACAACTTTTACTCTTTCCACTTTTTCTAATTCGCTTGTTTGTGTACCTGAAAACTGGATGCAAAATCAGGTAAAAATCAACGTGAAATGGACATGTAAAAAATGCCTCATGATGTTTGATTTTATATATTACATTGATAAATGATTTTGAGTTTTTTTATGATAATTAAGTAGACTAAGAGAGTTTCTTACTGTAGAAAATTTGGAGTCAAAAGCTATTTTTATCATAAAGAAACAATGCCAAACATTTTGCCCAAAAACAGGCAGAAAATCTGAGTTTATGAACTTTTTATAGCATTCCGAATTTTCTCTGAATTAGTTATGAAGCTTAATAAGCTACCCAGAACATTTCATAGCGTCTCAGAAATGCTATAGTAAGCTGTTTTAGTCTAAAATCTTTATAAACCAAACAGAACTCGTCATAGCACTTCTGGAAGCGTTGTCTTTTCTCTGAATTGACTATGAAGTATTTTGAAATGAACAGAACTTTTCATAGCATGACAGAGTTATAGATGTTTTGAGTATAAAATCATGGTAAACTATTCCAAATCCTCTCAAATTTGGACTTGAGTTTCCTTATAGTATCGTAAACAAACTGATAACATCGAGTATGTTAAATCAAAGTAAAAGAGAGTCAAAATGTGTCAAAATTGAGAACAAAAAAGGTTGACGAATTTCGATGATTCGAGGAAAATAATTGATTACTTGGGAATGATGAGAAGTACTATATGATGTTCTACGAGACTTTTGCATGAAGACAGCAAGAAGTACTGTGAGTGTTATGACGGCCTGCCCCGCACCAGCCGACATTTCCCTATGAAAGTGCGTTGTGCCGATGTCCAACCAGCACAGGACGGTCGCCAAAGGAAGGAAAAAGAAGAGAACTTACTGGTGAACTAACAAAGAACCTGTAGAATGTCTCACTGCGCATGGAATAAATTAGAATAATAACATACTTTGACACAAACAGGTGAGACAGTGCATAAGCTAAAAATTAAACATCATAGCAGCGGAAATCCAGTTACAGCTTATGTTCCACATTATCATTATTACAACTTTAAAACTGTCTCCAAAGCAAAAGAAAGGAAAGGTACACTACTAATGCCCAAAGTAGTGACCAGCAACGACAAAGGGAGAATATATATATATATATATATATATATATATATATCATACGTGGGAGCCTCCTGCTCGTCTCCGGTACAGCTACCCGTGCATACCACCTAACATGTCTCTAGTCTGCCTGTTTAAGATCACCCAGAGTAATAAGAAGAGACATAAAACTCTGGGTCAGACAAAAGTCTGGTATGAGGGATAAGCATTGAAACAGAACAATAACAGGTATACTAAACCATACCTGGACCTGGACCTGCAACCAAAGAGTTAGCACAACATACCGCTCAATACTCTAAGATGCCACTAACATATGGTGTAAAGAATACGAGGGTGGGGGTGTGCATGACATAGTGAAAGAAAACAATCAAACATAGCAATCATCCTCACATCTCTCACTTAGTGCGTAAAGCGTACGATATCCACCACTTTGATCACCCTATTCCTTGCTATGATTACTCTGCCCCCATGGAGTCATGATGACACCACTGCACTGATCCATGGCCACTAGTCTTTGTTATGTCCACTCTGCCCCATGAAGTCATAACAATTCCACTGCATTGGCTCATAGCCATGCTACGATCACTTTGCCCCATGGGGTAATAACTACCCCACTGCACTGATACGTAGCCTAACATCCGTCTTGGTGGTGAATCAAAGTTACAGACGTCGATAACCCCTTAGCACACGTCCCGCAGCACAGCCCAACTCATGAAGTTGACTCGTTGATTCCCAACTGGATCCTGAGTACCACCTTCCCACTTGGACTTCCTTTGCATCTCGGGTTTTGGTCGAATTGGAGTTGGTCTTCAAAAGAGTCGTCGCGTAGAAGCAACTTAAGTCTAGTTCGGTTCCGCTATACATCATCTTCAGATTTCTCGTTCGGTTCAGTTCGGGTGCCATGCTTCATGGTATGCTCCTGGGTGCGGTTCGATTCGGTGGTTCTCCTCCTTCAGACGCCGTTTCGGTTCGGGTCCCCTACGTTTGCACCAGTTCGGTACTCCTGCCTTCGTGGCACTCCGGTTCGGTTCTCTACCCCTCTCACTTCGGTTCGGTCCTCGTAGATCCGATCCCACGTCTTCCTACCGTTCTGATCCGACCCCAACTCCACTCGGTTTTAATGGCCTTCCTTTTTGCCCTTGCATCCTCTTGTGCCAGGTTCCGGTCCGGTTCGTACCCTCTTGCCCAGTCCACCGATCCGATCCGAGCCCCATATCCAATCCGACCCGAATCCCTATACAATTTTCTGCAACTTTTTCCAACGACTGTTTTTACGCCATTCGACGGCGTTTTCGGCTAATCTATCTCTTCTAATCAATCACAAAACATACCATACAGTCATAGCAACATGTATAATCAACCCCAAACACTAAAACAATAATTTGATAGGTTAAAACGGATCAAACATAACCAAAATCCCATATTTTCCCTTAAGCATGTTTAAGCAAAACTATTGATAGGATTAGTAAAACTTAACCAATTAACCAAATTTTCTAGCAGAGGCCTAAAACGATATTTCGAAATTTACCAATATTTTTCCAGATTATTAACATGTATAAATTCGCTAACTATCACTAATTACCCTTAATTAGCCATAATTAGTGAGGAACTATGCAAATCACTCACCTTAGCCACAAACGAATTACCAAATCTGAAATGATTCTCTGTTTGGCGCTGTTCCCAAAGCTATACAGCAGTTCTACCTTGATTCTTGTGCTAATCCGCTTTGATTTGATGTAGATTTGGCTTAATTAGCGATTAGAAGGTGATTTGGGGTGTTTAAGCAAGTGGAGGCCATTGCTAGGTTGAGAGGAATGTCTTAGGTGGCTGGAAAATGAAGTAAAATTCGTTTTCTAAACGCTAGCAGCCCTTTTATACTCTTAATCCCGAAATTCCCATTTGGGCCTAGTTGTTAATCACCCGATTAAGCCCAGTTAAGCTGTTTTTCACCACCTGAAACTTGTTTCAGCCATATCTCCCAAACGGTTACCGTTTGGCTAGTCTGACCACTCTACGGAAAGGTAAACCATCATCTGGATCTAATGGAAGTGGTTTCAGGTCAAAACTCCTTCCCAACCAAAAGTTATGGCCGAAACAAGATCAGCTAGGGGCAAAACGGTCATTTAAAAATCGGCAAAAATCATGAACATGGGAAATGACCCCAACAGTCGTCTCCCAAAGATACATGACCATAGGACTTCGTATGTGAAAGAAATAAATATTCTACGATCCTTCGATGCGTAGAATGCGGGTCGTTACATTCTCCCACCCTTAGGAAATTTCATCCCCGAAATTCCTTAACCCAAAACATAAAAAGGATCCCGCATGCCGACCAGCCACATACAACAATCAAACATGCAAAACAAACAAAACAAACCTATCCTAGCATGTGGAAAGACTAAATCGAAGCTAAAATCTTACCTGGCGAAGAGTTCTGGATACGTCTTCCTAATGCTCTCCTCTGTCTCTCAAGTACTGTCATTCTCATTCTCGCCCCCACTAAACTTTGACTAATTTCGCTGTCTTCCTTCGAAGTTGCTTCATATCATTCCCAACAATACGCATAGGCTTGCGGTTCCCAACCGCCTCGGGTTCAACCTCGATATCGTCCAACTGATCAGGTGAAATAGCCACATCGGGGTCGTGCACGAACTTCCTTAACTGGGAAACATGAAATACGTTATGAACTTCTGCCATCTTCTCTGGTAATTCAACCTTATATGCCAGATTCCCAATTTGCTCAAGAACTGGGAATGGACCAACAAAACTTGGTGCTAACTTGCCTCTCCTGCCAAATCGTATCACGTTCTTCAATAGAGAAATCTTGACGAACGCCAAGTCGCCAATGGAGAATTTCAATTCTCTTCTCCTTTTATCAGCATAACTCTTCTGCCTATCTTGGGCAGCCTTCATTCGCTGTTGGATAACCTTAATCTTAGCTGAAGTTTCTCTTATCACATCTGGTCCAAGCACAAACTTCTCACCAGTTTCTAACCAACATGACGGTGAGTTACACGGTCTTCCGTACAAAGCTTGAAATGGAGTCATACCAATACTGGATTGATAACTATTATTATATGCAAACTCTACTAGATGCAAATGGTCATCCCATGATCCATCGAAATCTAATATGCAAGCTCTCAAGAGATCTTTTAATACTCGATTCACCCTCTCTGTCTGTCCGTCGGTTTGAGGATGATACGCGGTACTAAGATGTAATTCTGATCCTAACGCCTCTTGTAAGCTTTTCCAAAACCCACTAGTAAACAACGGGTCTTGGTCACTCACAATGCTTTTAGGTATTCCATGAAATCTCATTACCCACTTTACATATAGTTCAGCTAACTTAGCTGTTGTTCTATTCGACTTGACGGGTGTAAATCTTGCACTCTTGGTCAATCGGTCCATAATCACCCAAATGTTATCATGGCCCGATCTAGTCCTTGGTAACCCATCAATGAAATCCATTAAGACTTGTTCCCATTTCCATTCTGGAATCTCTAATGATTGCAACAAACTGCTAGGCTTCTTTTGCTTAGCTTTAACTAGCTAGCAATTCATGCATTTGGATATCCCAATGTCTCTTTTCATCCCTTCCCAGTAGTAGTTCTGTTTCATGTCTCGATACATCTTGTTACCACCAGGGTGTATAGTCAATTTTGAGTGATGACATTCTCTAAGCACTTCATCTCTCAATCCATTGACATTGGGTACAACTGGTCTTCCATTCTTTCTAAGCCATCCATTTCGATCAAGCCCATTCTTGCTCATCTCTTCGTCGATTCCCATCTCTAACTTTGAGATGATTTCCAATAGGTTAGGATCGTCCCTCTGACGGGAACCAATCCGCTCAATCAACGTGGGTCTGATCGTCAAACTTGCTAACATTTCTGGATCCAATTCGCACTTTGGTCTAAAATCATACCCAGCGATGTACTCCAGTTGCTTCCATTCTAGAAACATAGCCCCTAAACTAGAATGTCTTCTACTCAATGCATCATCCACCACATTGTCCTTTTCCTGGTGTATATGCGATGTTGAAATCGTAGGAAGCCAAGAATTCTAACCATCTCTGTTGACGGAGATCTAGATCCTTCTGAGAGAAAAGATACTTTAGTGACTTATGATCGGTAAACAACTCGAATCTTTCTCCCAAGAGATAATGTCTCCACATCTTCAACGCGAACACGATTGCTACTAATTCCAAATCATGGGTAGAGTATCTTTTCTCGTGCGGTTTCAATTGCCGACTTGCAATAGCTATAACCCTACCTCCTTGTATCAATATAGCACCTAGTTCGGTACCACATGCATCTGTATATACTGTCATCTCTTCATTCCCCTTAGGAATGACTAACACTGGTGCACATGTCAACTTTTCCTTTAGACTCTTGAGTGCATTCTCGCACTTTTCATCCCAGACGAAAGCTTGATTTTTCTTAGTCAACTGAGTCAACGGTGCTGCTATCTTGGAGAAGTCATGGATAAACTTACGATAATGTCCAGCTAATCCCAAGAAACTTCTTATGTCCGTTGCATTCTTGGGCATAGACCAATCTTGTACCATAGCCACCTTCGCAGGGTCCACGGTGATACCATTTTTGAAACAGCATGGCCCAAGAATCTCACTTCCCTTCTCCAGAAGTGACACTTAGAAAACTTTGCTATCAATTGGTGTTTTCTCAACACCTCCATCACTATCCTCAAGTGTTCCTTATGTTCTTCCTCTGTCCTCGAATAAACAAGTATATCATCCACGAACACAAGAACAAATTTATTCAACTGATCTCTGAATACCCTATTCATAAGATCCACAAAATATGTTGGTGCATTGGTCAACCCGAATGGCATGACCAACCATTCATAAAATCCAGACGGCGTCCGAAATGTCGTTTTAGTTATACTTTCAGCTTTCACTCTAAGCTGATGAAAACCTGTCGCGAGATCCAACTGGGAGAATACTCTCGCGCCACTCAACTGATCAAACAAATCATCTATCCACGGTAGAGGATACTTATTCTTCCTCGTCACCTTATTCAATTCGCGGTAGTCCACACACAATCGAAGGGAACCATCTTCCTTGGTAGCAAACACAACTGGTGCTCCCTACTCAGAGACACTTCTTCTGATAAATTCCTTCCTCAAAAGAGCGCTTACTTGCACCCCGAGCTCTCGCTGCTCACTTGGTGCCATACGACGAAGTGGCATCACTATAGGTCTGGCATCTTTGACTAAGTCAATACGGAACTCAATCTCTCGGTGTGGTGGAAGTCCGGTCACTTCCTCGAAGATGTCCGGATAATGGCCAGCCGCGGGCACATCTGACAACTCATCATGCGGGATGTCGAGGGAGTTTAGAAAACTAGTCATTACCCCATAATTAGGTAGACTACCAAACACTACCCTCTGCCCATCATCCGCTCTAACTGTCACCAAAAAGCCCTCACAGTCTACCACCACCCCATATCTTTGGAGCCAATCGACTCCCAAAATAATGCCAAACCGAGTAAAGCCCAAAACAAAGAAATCACAAACAAACATACATCCATGACTCGATAATACCACATTACGACAAATCATGCTAAGGCTAGTCGAACCACCAATCGGGTTCATCACTACCAAAGGTCTATCAACAATCTCGGGCTCCAATCCCAACCTATCTACCAGGTCACTAGATATTAAGGAACTGGAAGCTTCGGTATCAAATAATACTCGAACAGGAACATCATAAACAGAAAGCATACCTAGGATAACAACATTCTTTCCTTTCTCCACCGCAGTTGGGGCATTCGACGAAGGAGGAATAGCATTGATAACATATGCTTTCACAATCTGCTTTTCCTTAGGGGATTGCGGACACTTGTCCTTGTGATGTCCCACTTGGCCACAGTTGAAGCACTTCCTATCCGCTGGCTTGGCCCGACATTCTTTGGCATAGTGGCCCTTCTTACCATAGCTGAAGCACTCAACATCTTTCTTATTCTTTTTCTTCTGGCCATCCTTGGTCTGATTCTGCTTTCTCTTATTCTGAGAACCATTCTTGCCTCCACCACTTGCTTGTAGCTTTGGCTCCTCTGCAGATGCAACCTCAGTCTTCGACTTAGGGTAAAGACTCTCTGACCTCAATGATTTCCCCACAATCGATTCAAGTGTCTCATCGATGTGGTTAATAAGCCTTTCCCCCAAGTACTGATCCAATCCTATTATAAACTTCTCATTCTTCTTCTCGGGAGTGTCAATGAGGGATAATACATACTTCGATAAAGTATCGAATTCTGCAATGTACTCCGAGACTGCCCTACCATACTGCTTGAGCTCCAGGAAATTCCTAAACAACTCTGACTTCTGGGAAGCTGGGATAAATTTTTCACTGAATCGGGTCTTAAACTGATCCCATGTAACTTGGTCCTCTAGATTAGCTGCCTTAATGGCATTCCACCAATTCATCGCTCGTCCTTGCAGTTGACGGGACGCTAGCTTTCTTTTCATCACATCCTCGATACCCAAGTCTTCGAAAATACGCTCACAGCTATCCACCCAATCCTGAACATCCATGACCGATTTTGTTCCATGGAACGGCTTTCCACCAAGACTAGTGTAATCCTTGCATAGCTTGGCGAAATCGGCCCTTGGCGCCTGCACCGCTGCGCCACCACCATTAGTAGTATTAGGGACTGCCCTCTGAACGTCCCTAAGCATCTCTCTCATGAAATCAATAAACATAGCCCTCATGTCAGGAGCATTCCCATTGTTGGCTCCTCTACCAGCACCCCTCGTATATCGGCTCATCGTTCAATCTGTAAAGAGAAACGACTAACCATCCTCTTTGTGGTGTCAGTGTAGTGCGACTTCATCCTTAGCTATACTAATAGTATATATATAGCTTTTGAAAACCAAAATAGTCACAATTACGCACTCTCATATACGTATTATCTCTCCTTGGTGTCTTTCCCTAGGTTAACTACGCAACCTAGAGCTCTAATACCAAATGTGACGGCCCGCCCCGCACCAGCCGACATTTCCCAAAGAAAGTGCGTTGTGGCGGTGTCCAACCAGCACGGGACGTTCGCCAAAGGAAGGAAAAAGAAGAGAAATTACTGGTAAACTAACAAACAACCTGTAGAATGTCTCACAATGCATGAAATAAAATATAATAATAAGATACTTTGACACAAACAGGTGAGACAGTGCATAAGCTATAAGCTAAAAACTAAACATCATAGCAGCGGAAATCCAGTTACAGCTTATGTTCCACATCATCATTATTACAACTTTAAAACTGTCTCCAAAGAAAAAGAAAGGAAAGGTACACTAATAATGCCCAATGTAGTGACCAGCAGCGACACAGGGAGAATATATATATATATGTATGTATGTATGTATATATCATACGTGGGAGCCTCCTGCTCGTCTCTGGTACAACTACCCGTGCATACCACCTAACCTGTCTCTAGCCTGCCCGTTTAAGAGCACCTAGAGTAATAAGAAGAGACATAAAACTCTGGGTCAGACAAAAGTCTGGTATGAGCGATAAGCATCAAAATAGAACAATAACAGGTATACTAAACCATACCTGAACCTGGACCTACAACTAAAGAGTTAGCACAACATACTGCTCAATACTCTAAGGTGCCACTAACATATGGTGTAAAGAATACGGGGGTGGGGGTGTGCAAGACATAGTGAAAGCAAATAATCAAACATAGCAACCATCCTCACATCTCTCACTCAGTGCGTAAAGCGTACGATATCCACCACTTTGATCACCCTATTCCTTGCTATGATCACTCTGCCCCATGGAGTCATGATGACACCATTGCCCTGATCCATAGCCACTAGTCTTTGCTATGTCCACTCTATCCCCATTAAGTCATAACAACTCCACTGCACTGGCTCATAGCCATGCTACGATCACTCTGCCCCATGGGGTAATAACTACCCCACTGCACCGATACGTAGCCTACAATCCGTCTTGGTGGTGAATCAAAGTTATGGACGTCGATAACCCCTTAGCACACATCTCGCACCAGAGCCCAACTCATGAAGTTGACTCGTTGGTTCCCAACTGGATCCTGAGTACCACCTTCCCACTTGGACTTCCTTTGCATCTCGGGTTTTGGTCGAATTTGAGTTGGTCTTCAAAAGATTCGTCGCGTAGAAGTAACTTAAGTCTAGTTCGGTTCGGCTAAACATCATCTTCAGATTTCTCGTTCGGTTCGGTTCGGGTGCCATGCTTCATGGTATGTTCCTGGGTGCAGTTTGGTTCGGTGGTTCTCCTCCTTCAGACGCCGGTTCGGTTCGGGTCCCCTATGTTCGCATCGGTTCGGTACTCCTGCCTTCGTGGCACTTTGGTTCGGTTCTCTACCCCTCTCGCTACGGTCCGGTCCTCGTAGATCTGATCCCACATCTTCCTACCGTTCCGATCCGACCCCAACTCCACTTGGTTTTAATGGCCTTCCTTTTTGCCTTTGCATCCTATTGTGCCAGGTTCTGGTCCGTTTTGTACCCTCTTGCCTAGTCCACCGATCCGATCCAAGCCCCATATCTGATCCGACCCGAAACCCTATACAATTTTCTGCAACTTTTCCAGCGACTGTTTTTATGCCATTCGACGGCGTTTTCGGCTAATCTATCTCTTCTAATCAATCATAAAACATACCATACAGTCATAGCAACATGTATAATCAACCACAAACACTAAAATAATAATTTGATATGTTAAAACGGATCAAACATAACCAAAATCCCATATTTTCCCTTAAGCATGTTTAAGCAAAACTACTGATAGGATTAATAAAACTTAACCAAATTAACCAAATTTTCTAACAGAGGCCTAAAACGATATTTCGAAATTTACCAATATTTTCCCAGATTTTTAACATGTATAAATTCGCTAGTTATCACTAATTACCCTTAATTAGCCATAATTAGTGAGGAACTATGCAAATCACTCACCTTAGCCACAAACGAATTACCAAATCTGAAATGATTATCTGTTTGGCGCTGTTCCCAAGGCTATACAGCAGTTCTATCTCGATTCTTGTGATAATCCGCTTTGATTTGATGTAGATTTGGCTTAGTTAGCGATTAGAAGGTGATTTGGGATGTTTTAGCAAGTGGAGGCCATTGCTAGGTTAAGAGGAATGTCTTAGGCGGCTGGAAAACGAAGTAAAATTCGTTTTCTAAATGCTAGCAGCCCTTTTATACTCTTAATCCCGAAATTCCCCTTCGGGCCTAGCTGTTAATCACCCGGTTAAGCCCAATTAAGCTGTTTTTCACCACCTGAAACTTGTTTCAGCCGTGTCTCCCAAACAGTGAGTCCGTTTGGCTAATGTGACCACTCTACGGAAAGGTAAACCATCATCCGGATCTAATGGAAGTGATTTTAGGTCAAACTCCTTCTCGATCAAAAGTTATGGCCGAAACAAGATCAGCTAGGGGCAAAACGATCATTTAAAATTGCAAAAATCATGAACATGGGAAATGACCCCAATAGTCGTATCCCAAAGTTACATGACCATGTGACTTCGTATGTGAAAGAAATAAATATTCTACGATCCTTCGATGTGTAGAATGCAGGTCGTTACAAGGGTACTTATTATCTAATCCGTTATTATTTCATAAGCTTGTTTTTTAATTTAAAGATGCTATTACTTCAACATACTATATTGACTGCAATCTTTGCTTCGGTAAGTAAAGAACATATATGACTAATGACTAAAGACATCGATGACTTAGCATAACTGACATAAGGTCCTAAGAACAAGAACATAAGGATTAGTAGGGGACTAGAATAGACATAGACTACCTATGGTTTGATAACCATAATTGCATTATCGAAATGCATTCCTTTAATTAATGACTTATGTGAATATTATTTTCATGTATTCCTTTTTCGATGATTAGTTTGAAGTTATAATATATTTTATCGCGAGGGTGTTTTTGGTGTTTAAAAGAGAAGATCTTTTAAAAGGAAGTTTAATAAGAAATATTTAGATACTTTTCAAAACGAGTATTTGTAGAGTGTTTCTACTTGATATAAAAAGTATTTTTGGAAGTAAATATTGATTTTAACTATTTTGTAAAGAAGAACTAGGTTGGTTTGATCCTGTATCTAATTGCTTACCCAATTAAATAAAGGTACGTAGGCAGTCACAAGTGGTTGTGATGCAGCTGCTTTATTAATAAAAATACTTTTTTGTTGTTATTACATTTTGTGTTGGTACATCTTTCATGTTTACCATTTATGCTATATTGACGTTTTATCAAGTGTGCAGGATTGAATATCAATCTCTCTCATCAGAGTTGCACAATGATAGATGTATGGTAATTGTGTTTGAATTTGTACTTAATCACACATGTGAATTTGATGAATATTCTGATAAGTATAAAAATTCTATTCAATGCATCTAGTGACGTTGCATATTTCTTCAGATAAAAAGGTAGTTGTCTTTGCTTGTTTTGGACGGGCGGGGTTTTCGGCAAACTTTGACCGGTCGGAAACCTTGGGGCGTCACAAAGTGAGTAGTTTAAATATTTTAAAAAAATACTCAGATTTCCAATGACTTTCAACGGTTGACAATGGCTTACAGGTCCATGTATTTAAATGTCTTCCAACAGCATATTTCAGCAGTTTCCAACGGCTTACTAGCCATGTATAATATACACGTGACCAATATTCACAGTTGGAAGCTGTTGGAAAATAGTCGTTGATGGCATTGAAAGTCATTGGAAACCGTTATCCGTATACCAACGGCTTCCAACGGCCTAGTAACGACCACCAACAACCCGTGACCGTTGGAATCCACTTTTTCTCTTGTAGTGTTAAGGCTCATTCTAGGATATTTATTAAGTGTGGATTCCTATGATCTCTTTAGACCCTAAGGCGGACCATAGCCACTTAAGACCTCATCCTATCACGTTAACGTTATAAATATATATATTATCACAAGTAATATGAGAAGTAGTATCTCGCCACTTAGTACCGGTTTAGGGTAGGCCTCCATACAACCATTCAAGACCCCTCCGGCGAACGCCTAATGTTATTACTTAACTAATATTACGATACTAGACTTATGCCACTTAAAACTTCCCTTAGACGATGGTTAATAATTGCATGCAACGTCCAACGTATACTTTACTCGTCCCTAGGTTGGTCCTCACATGGCTCATAAAGGACGTGGACATTCCAGTTAACTACCCTACTCCGCTATTATCATGACTAAACCCATTTAGAGGAGGACCCATAGTCCACTTCGAATCTAATAAGGGAGGGTCACATGACATTGGCCCAAACCAAGAAATAAACATTTGGAATTGTTGAAAATAAAAGGAAACAAATAAATTTGGTTTTATAATGTCAATTATGTAATAAATTAAATTCTTGTATTAGGAAAGGTCTAAATTAGTGGAAGTAAAATCTAGATTTCTTAATTATGTAATTTGAAAATTCTAGAGAATGAAAAATCCAGAAAATAAGAGAACTAAGGAAAGATCTAGAAAAAAGAGAAGTGTAGAAAAAGAAAACTCTAGAAGCAAGAAAGTGTAGAAGCATGGCTATGTTATAAATAGAGGTCTACTCCATCATTTGTTGTATTAAGCAAGAATAAGCAATCAATAAAGAGAGTTTTTCAATAATTCAAGGTTTCTTTCTTTTATTCTCTCCCTCTTCCTCCTTAAAAAATATTCAACAAAGTGGCATCAGAGCCACACAAATTTTCAATAATGTGGTTTCGGAGCTTGAAGATTCTTTTAACAAAAAAGAAGACGAAGGTTGAAGATCCTAAAAGATGGCGATTAACAGCCTTCCCGTACCAATTCCAATGCTTACTAAGACCAGTTATAATAATTGGAGCTTAAGAACGATGGCCCACCTTGGAGCAAATGATGTATGACAGATAGTTGAGAAAGGCTATACTGAACAAGAAGACGAAGATAGCCTACCTCAAACCCAAAAATGAATTGAGAAACTTGAGGACGAGAGACAAGAAGGCTCTTAGTCTAATTTATCAAGCATTGGATGATGACACTTTTGAAAAGATTTCGGAAGCAAAGTCAACAAAGAAAGCATGGGAAAAGCTTCAGATATCGTCAAGGGAGCCGATCAAGTCAAAAAGGTGCGTCTTCAAACATTAAGAGGAGAATTTGAATCTCTGCACATGAAAGAAGGTGAATTTGTTTCTGATTATTTTTCAAGAGTTTTAGTTGTTACTAATAATTTGAAAGGAAACGGTGAAAAATTAGATGATGTCAAAATTATGGAGAAGATTCTTAGATCATTAGATTCAAAGTTTGGACATATTGTCTCCATCATTGAAGAAACAAAAAAATTTGGAGACCATGGCTATAGAAAAACTTTTAGGCTCATTGCAAGCTTATGAAGAAAAGGAAACGAAGAAGGAAGAGACCGTGAAGCATGTTCTTAAGACACGAATTGTTTTAAAAAAGGAAGAAAGTAATCAAAGCCAACAAAGATAGGGTCGTGGTCAAGAACGAGGAAGAGGACATGGATATGGACGAGGTTAGAGACCCAACTACGAAAACAACCAAAGCAACAATAATCAAATAAGAGAAAGCACAATTGGAGGTCATGGGAGAGACAATTCAAATTCAAGGAATGACAAGTCAGGGATCAAATGCTATAATTGCAACAAATTTGGACACTATGCTTCTGAATGTAGAGCTCCAAGAAACAATAAACTTGAAGACAAGACGAATTAAGCTGAAGAAAGAATGACAGAAGATGGCCCATAGAGAAAATGAAAAATGGGAGTACAATCAATGGTATCTAGATAGCAGCACAAGCAACCATATGTGCGGAAGAAAAGATATGTTCATAGAACTTGATGAAACAGTAGAGGGCAATGTGGGATTTGGAGATGAATCAAAAACAGCACTGAAAAGCAAACGTAATGTTCTTATCCGACTGAAGAATGGAGAGCATCAATTTATTTCTAATGTTTACTATGTGCCAAACATGAAGATTAACATCTTAAGCTTAGGACAAACTCTTAGAGAAAGGTTATGATATTCAATTAAAAGATAAAAGCCTTTCCATAAGAGACATTGCAAGCAACCTCATTACAAAGGTACCAATGACGAAAAAATAGAATGTTTGTGCTCAACATTCAACGTGATGTCACCCAATGTCTTAAGGCGTGCTACCAAGATATCACATAGATTTGGCATCTTCGTTTTGGACATCTTAACTTCAAAGGAATAGAATTGCTCTTCAAGAAAGAAATGGTGAGAGGATTGCCTTGTATAAGTCATCCTAATCAACTGTGCGAAGGATGTCTACTTGGGAAGTAAGTCAAAATGGGCTTTCCAAAGGGGTCATATTCAAGGGCCAAGAAACCATTAGAACTCATACATACAAATGTGTGTGGACCAATCAAGCCAAGCTCACAAGGTAAAAGTAATTATTTCCTTCTATTTATTGATGATTGTTCAAAAAAACATGGGTGTACTTTTTGAAGGAGAAATCAGAGGTATTTGATAACTTCAAGAAATTCAAAGCTCATGTTGAGAAGGAAAGTGGCCTTATGATAAAAGCCATGAGATCCAACCGTGGAGGAGAGTTCACATCAAGAGAATTTCAGAAATACTGTGAAGATAATGGAATTCGACCCCAACTAACAGTGCCTAGATCTCCTCAGCAAAACGGAGTAGCAGAAAGGAAGAACAGGACAATTGTTGAAATGGCAAGGAGCGTACTCAAAAGTAAGAGACTACCAAAGGAATTTTGGGCAGAAGCTGTGACATGCGCTGTTTATCTATCAACCCGATCTCTAACAAGAAGTGTGTGGGGGAAGACAGCACAAGAAGCACAGAGCGGAAGGAAGCCTGGTATTTCTCATCTAAGAGTTTTTGGAAGCGTAGCTCATGTACATGTACCGAATGAAAAGAGAAGCAAATTGGATGACAAAAGTGAAAAGTATATTTTTATTGGTTATGACACAAATTCTAAAGGCTATAAACTTTATAATCCTAAAATGAAGAAAATAATAATTAGCTGAAATGTTGTATTCGATGAAAAAGGAGAATGAGATTGGAAATCGTATGATGAAAATTACAACTTCCTTCCATATTTTGAAGAAGATGAAATACAACAACCAAGGATCGAACAATCAAGTGAAGAGCCTACTTCCCCACTAGCCTCACAAACAACAAATTATCAAGAAGATGGGAGCTCAAGTGAAAGGGTTCCTCGTTTTAGAAGCCTTCAAGAAATTTATGATGTAACAGAAAACCAGGACAATATTACTCTTTTTTTGTCTTTTTGCAGATTGTGAGCCTATAAATTTTCAAGAAACTTTGCAAAAGAAGAGTTGGAGAAATACTATGGACGAAGAAATTAAGGCGATCAAGAAAAATGACACATGAGAGCTAGCTTCACTTCCAAAAGGACACAAGGCGATTGGTGTTAAGTGGGTGTACAAAGTAAAGAAAAATACCAAAGGAGAAGTTGAAAGATACAAGACAAGATTGGTAGCAAAAGGCTATATTCGAAGATCTGGCATTGACTACGAAGGGGTATTTGCTCTAGTTGCTCGACTAGAAACTGTAAGATTGATAATTTCATTAGTAGCTCAAAACAATTGGAAGATACATCAAATTGATGTGAAATCTGTCTTCCTAAATGGAGTTCTTGAAGAAGAAGTTTATATCGAGCAGCCACAAAGCTGCGAAGTCAAGGGAGAAGAAGACAAAGTTCTAAAGCTAAAGAAATCACTTTATGGATTGAAACAAGCTCCAAGAGCTTGGAATGCTCGAATTGATAAGTATTTGAACGAGAGAAACTTCAATAAATGTCCATATGAGCATGCATTCTATATTAAAATCCAAAATGGTGATACATTGATTGTATGTTTGTATGTAGATGACTTGATTTTCACAGGTAGCAATGCAAGCATGTTTACAGAATTTAAGGAAGAGATGACAAAGGAGTTTGAGATGACTGATATTGGGCTCATGTATTATTACCTTGGCATTGAAGTAAAACAAGAAGATGAAGGCATTCTAATCACTCAAGAAGGATGCTAAGGAAATATTGAAAAAGTTCAAGATGGATGACTCTAATCTAGTTTGCACGCCAATTGATTGTGGAATCAAATTGTCAAGGCACAAAGAAGGAGAAAAGTTAGACTCTACACTTTTCAAGAGCTTGGTTGACAGCTTGAGATATTTAACGTGCACAAGGCCCGACATTCTATATGCAGTTGGAGTTGTGAGTCGATACATGGAGAATCCAACCATAACGCATTTGAAGGCAGTAAAGAGGATTTTTCGCTATGTTAAAGGGACAACAAACTTTGGTTTGTACTACTCTGTTTCTGATAATTATGATCTTGTTGGATATAGCGATAGTGATTGGAGTGGAGATATAGGTGACCGGAAAAACACAAGTGGTTTCGTGTTCTACATGGGAGACACAGCTTTCACATGGATATCGAAAAAACAACCAATTGTCACTCTTTCCACATGCGAAGCAGAGTATGTAGCGGCTACTTCATGTATTTTCCATGCAATTTGGTTAAGGAACTTGCTAAAAGAATTAAATTTGCCACAAAAGGAGCCAACCAAGATTTTCGTGGATAACAAGTCAGCAATTGCTTTGAACAAAAATCCAGTCTTTCATGATCGAAACAAGCATATTGATACACGCTATCACTATGTTAGAGAGTGAGTCACTAGAAATGAAGTGCAGCTGGAGTACGTGAAGTCCAATGATCAAATTGCTGATATTTTCACCAAGCCGCTCAAGTATGAAGACGTTATCAAGTTGAAGAATCTGCTTGGAGTAATAAAACCAAGTTTACGGGGGGATGTTGAAAATAAAAGGAAACAAATAAACTTGGTTTTATAATGTCAATTATGTAACAAATTAAATTCTTGTATTAGGAAAGGTCTAAATTAGTGGAAGTAAAATCTAGATTTCTTAATTATGTAATTTGAAAATTCTAGAGAATGAAAAATTTAGAGAATAAGAGAATTAAGAAAAGACCTAGAAAAAAGAGAAGTGTAGAAAAAGAAAACTCTAGAAGCAGAAAAGTGTAGAAGCTTGGCTATGTTATAAATAGAGGTCTACTCCCTCATTTGTTGTATTAAGCAGGAATAAGCAATCAGTAAAGAGAGTTTTTCAATAATTCAAGGTTTCTTTATTTTATTCTCTCCCTCTTCCTCCTTAAAAAATATTCAACAAAGTGGTATCAGAGCTACACAAATTATCAACAGGAACGAGCCTAGTCCTAATCACTTAATTCTCAAACTAGATAAGAGGAAAGTCGACCACTTAGGACCTTCTCAAGGCGGGTAGTAAACCTACCTGTACACACACACACACACACTAGACCTCCTACGTTAAACCGGCTACTTGTAGATGTTGGATGTTAAACAAAAATTTGGCAAAACAACCGAAATATTGCTTGACACGTCACCTAATCGGAGGCGAGATGCTTAGAAAGCACGTCACCTTTTCAGAGGCAATGTGCAAGAATACCTTTACAATTGTGTGAAGCCATATCTAAGATCTGAAAACATCGAAATATCAAAAGAAGACAAGAATTTATAGTGGTTCGACCCTTATGGGAGTCTACGTCCACTCTGAAGAGAGAATCTTATTATTCACCAAGAGTTTTACAATATTTGTTCACTAATACATTCGTAGAAGCTCTTTCGATAGACATTCATCTTTACACTTATTGAGAATGATAGAAAACTTGAAAGAACAACAAAGAACTCTTCGATGACGGAGCATTTGCCATTAATCCTTTCTCTCATGAAACACTTATGCCTCTTCTTCTATGGAAGCCATGGACACAAGCTTGATAAGTCTTCGGTGAATGATGAAGAATGGATGTTGGAATGCTTGAAAAGAGTCAAAGGACAATTCGGCAGCACCTCCTCCTCCTTCCAGAAAAGCCCCCCCCCCCCCCCCCCCGCAAAAAAAATGATGGAAGTGATCCCCAATTTATAGGTGACGAAATGGCAGAAATATGACTTTCAGGTTATTGGTCGGTATTTTGAGTATTTACGGAAATGCCACTGCTTTCTGTCACCAGCTGGCATGCTTTTGTACCAACCAGATCATCTTTGATCGATCCGAAACCTATTTTGACGACCTGGAAGCTTTGGTGCAGAGCAGACCGACCAGGGGTCTTTGACGTAGGGCGGACCGACCCTGAGACTTTGAAGCAGGTTGGAGCGACCAGGCTAACATGGAGATAAGATCGACCAGCTATGATAGGATGGAACGACCAGGCTAGCATGGAGATAAGATCGACCAGCTATGATAGGTTGAAGCGACCTGAAGGCTTAGATCCAGAGCAGAATGATCAGGACTCCATGAATGGCGGACCCAACCAGGGTGATAGCAAGAAAGGAACTGACCACTTTACTTGGAAGAAAAAGCGACCAGGAGCTTTGTGAGGAAAAGGACGACCAGAGATATTGCCTATTATGACCGACCCTTCTTGAAAAATGGTCTGAAGGATTCCGACCGACTAGGAGCTCTTATGAGACCGACCCTTCCTTAAATGTTATAGAATCGACCCCTTCTTAAGTGTTACAGAACCGACCCCTTCTTAAGTGTTACAGAACCGACCCGTATAAATTTGTCAATAACCCATCAATTATACTTATCGATTTTAGTGGATAACATTTTGCCCCTCGGAGTTTCATAATATTTTGTATGAAAAATTCGAAATATTGTACGATATGCTAATGGATTTTATTGATCAAATTAGGGTTCGGTTTTAAACTTAATTCGTATGGGTCGGTTTTTTTTAAGGTTAATTCGGTCCAATCAATAATGGGATGGGCTGGTCGGTCTGGCTATTTAACTTCACCGTAGCCCTTTGATATTCCTCATTTCTCTCGATCCTGAACTAATTCATTTTAATGGCGGCGTCCTCTTGAAGAAAACTCTCTATTCTCATTTCGCTCCACCGATTCAATCCAGGAATCCAATCCATTCACGGCTGCTTTCCTCGAATCTTTGACAAAGATTTGAATCCCAGTCACTTGAGTTCACATCTTGTTGAAGCCTGGAAGTTCGATCCAAACTCTGCCAACTAGTTGATCTAATTGCAGGTATATGTCTCTATTTTGATGTTAATTTGGGAATGATGGATGTTGACTTTGAATTCGACCGGATTCTTTGGGTTAAAATGCAATCGGATCGGGATTGTTAGGAAATTGTGGTTTGTGATGTTGTTTGGGGTTGAACTGAATGGATATTGGATTGATGTAACCCTTTTCATGTACTTAAATTCTTGGATTAGATATTCTTTGGTATAAGAATTATTTGACGTAATTATAAGGGTCGGTTTGATTTGTTTCTGGGTTATGTATGATGAAACCGACATAGAACAATTCATAATACTTTGGTTTTGTAATAATGCCCGCGATATGTTTATATAAATTCATGATTTGATGAAGCTAGGTTAATGTCTTGTGATGGATGTCTGATTTCCCTTCTAGAGTAATCCCTTTATGCTGTTTGTATCGCCTACTTCTAATAACAACCATATTTGCTTTAATATGTGACCGACTCGGGTCGATTTTCTGTGTGCATAGCTTCTAAAACCGACCAGCTTTAAAACCGACTAGGGCTTTGGTTGATTATTGACCGACCTAAGGTGAATTTGATACAGACCGACCCAGGCGGGTTTTGAGCGACCAGAGCTCAAGTTTTTCTTTAAACCGACCAGTCTTAGATAAGTTCTGGGGTGACCGACCAGTCCGGTGGTCGTACAGGACCGACCAATCCTTGGATCGTGCTGGACTGACCCTGTTCAAACTTGATTCTTACCCTCTCCTGCATAGATTTAAGCGACTATTTCGAGCCAATATACTCTATTGTTGACCGCTTGTATCAGCGACAAGTTAGATTAATAATTTCTAAACATACATGAAATTTCACATGATTCATTGTAACTTATGCTTAGATAGATTTGTTATAGAAATAATCCATTTTGGCATAAGTTTTGAAATAGCCAACTTTCCTTACACATATATGATGCATAACCATATTATTTAAGAAGAGTTCACCTGTAGTTCGTTTTTCAAGCACATCTGTTTGTGTAGAAATGACGACTAGACAAAAAGCTCGCCAAGTTGCTGAGGAAACTTCATTAGCTAGTGAAGCTGGAACTTCTGATCAAAATATTGAAACCTCTTCTGCCGCTGTCACTGAGACGAATGTTGATCAAAACTTTCCAGTCCCTCGATTTCTTACTCATACACCAACTGATAGCTACTTGACGACGCTTGATGTTGACTTGTATCGCAAATTGTGCAAGCAACATAGCCTTTCTGATGACGAAGTCAAGTTCCCCTGGAAAAGATGATTTGCTTGATCATGCTCCCCTTGGATATGTTACAGTTAATCGAGGGATGCTCCAGAGTGGAGCGATTCCTCCTTTCAACCCTTATATAGAAATGATCCTGAAAAACTTGGCCGCTGCTCCTTATCAATTACACCCCAATGGCTGTTTTATCCTTATGAGTTTATACATGTTGTTTATGAGAGTTATAAAACGCGAACCAACTTTCAAAGATATATGCTCCTTATACTCTTTTAAGCAAAGGAAGAAGGATCGTCCTTCCTTTTTCTTTGTAGAAAGCAGACAATCTAGGGTCATAACTGGCTTGCTAGAGAGTGTCAAAGGATTTCCCGATCAATATTTCTATATCCGGTGTCCTGACAGCTTTCTTGGTCGGTGGACCGAAGGAGGTAAATATTCACAAAAATTTCGTTTCACCTTTCATGATAGTTTACTGATTCTCTTCTTCATTTTACAGAGGCTCCTTCTGACCAAGGAACAAATGTTGACCAATCTCTTCTGGAATTACTACTATCTGTTAGCGAAACAGAAAGAAGTAGACAGTTTTTGCTTTCCGAAGAATTCCTCCGACAATACGACCTACTTCCCCCATCCCGTACTTTGACAGTGAAGAAGACAGCCAAAAAATACCTGAAGAGGTGTGCACAAGATGGTAGTGGTAGCAAGAAACCTTTGGGCACCCCTGAAAAACACAAAGATATTTCTGAAAAACAGGTTGATACTTCAGCAATCCCGGAGAAAATTGCAGAGATTGTTCCTGAAAAACAGGCAAATACCCTGGAAACCTCAGAAAAAATTACGGAGACCCCGCCTCCTTCAAATACTGGAGAGGAATTTGTACAGCGGGAGGGTAAACAGCTTGAGGTAGAGGAAACAGCTTTAGATAACGAACAAAACATTGAAGGTGTTCTTATGGACACATCTATGCCAAGTACCCAAGATGGAGATTCCACGGGTACCTTTGGCGAACTTCCTGACTTAGATATCGTGCGACCTTAATAAGGACAATACCCCTACCTTAGGTTCCACAGCCCCCAGCGTTCAGCTTGATACCAATCCTCAAGAGATTCCTGAATCAGTACCAGATGCAAGAATGGACTTAGGATCAAAATCCGACACAAGCTTGCTAGGCATGTTTTGTTTTTTGTTTTTTTGTTATTTTTTAGGACTAAGCTTGCTTTCATAGTCGTACTTTTATCTGTTTACTCTATATGTTGCTTTATTCTCATATTTTCAAGTGCTGAAGGAATCTGTTACTTTTACAGGAATGAGGCCGTCCTCACTTATTGACAATTTCCGGAAAAGTAGATAGTCTTCCTCCAACCTTCCCCATCTTTCAAAGAAACGCTCTAAGCAAGCCCCTCCTTTAACCAAGACATCTCAACTCCAGAAGTTACATGACCATCACCCAATTCCTTCGCATGTATCTTATGAACGAACTACAGAGCAAAGAGCATGGTTTTATGATCATCTAAGGTCAATGGATGATGAGGCAAGGCAAGAAAAAGGGAGCTCTCAAAAAAAGAGGAAAAGCGGAGATGATCTGAGCATGGAGGTCCCTCAGAAGCATGCACGAGGATATGTTCCTCCTTTTCCAACCCCAGCCGAGCTTCAAGCTATTATTTCAAGGCCGCGCGAAGTACTTGACGTAGAGAAGGAATTTGAATGTCCCAGCCCCCCATTTTTCTCACAGATTCGGAAATTGGGACATGAGAGGGACGAAATTCGACGTAGATCTCTGCCCCGAAGATAAACGAGACATGATTGAGGATATATTAAGGGCTAGGGATATTCTAGACGATGTCAGCAAAGCTATTGACAAGCGTTTCTCAACATGGCAGCGACTTGGTTATGACTTTAAAAATCTCAATACCAAGCGAATTGAAAGTATCAAAAACATGGAGGATGAAAAAGCCCAGCTTATTCAAGTCATTAAGGCTCAGGAAACACAGATCTCTTCATTAGAAGGGGGTTCTAGGGTTAATGGCTTGGAATCCGAGATCGAAAGGCTCCATAAAGAACTCGAGGCTGCCAAACAAAAGGAAATTGAACTGAAAAAACAAACTGAAGATGCCTTAAAGGCACAAGAGGATGTTGAAGCTCGGCTAGCCCTGGAAAGAAGGACTTCATCTGCTCGTTAGTTGGAAATCATATCTCTTCGTGACAAACTTGCCGTTGAAACCGCCAAAACTTCTTCTTTGGAGAAAGAAAGGCAAGAAGCTTTTGACAATGCCCGAAAGATTAAAGAAGAGGATGAACCAACCTTCATGGAATTTTACGTTTGCAGCATTATATATGGGGGGAGCCTCCGTTTCTTAGGGGATGGTTATGGGAACACCCTTGCTCATGTTTGGGAAGAGGTATTAAAATGATCCGACGGGGCCGAGGACAACCAACTCCAGCTTGACTTATTGGATGAAGAAGATCGAGAGGCCTTGGCTGAAGGTAGAAACTTCCTCAAGAGCCAAAGTGGTGAATCATCCGGAGCTAAAACTTCAGGTATTATTGTTGATGATACTTTCACCGGGCTAACTGATGGTGTTAACATCTCAAGCTTTCCAACCCATGCAGCTGTCGTAATTCCAGCCCCCACTGCTGGAGGAGAGGGTGATTTTACTGGAAATTCTGCTAAAAACAAACAGCAGGATTTGGATGGAGTAATAAACATTGATGATTATGCAATCGACACGAACCCTCCCGTCTCAGGTAAAGATGACGTGCATCAAGTTAAGCTAGACTTAGATTATCTCCTTGCCTCTCTGGGACATTCTAAACTTGTGGACTGTTATAATCATACAATGAATTTACTTTCACCATTGCCTCCTGTCGGTGGATATACTGCCATGGAGATGAATGCCATCGAAACTGACTTGCCTTCATTTAATACAAGCCCATTTGTTGATGCTTCCACGGAAATAATGCTCTCTCAACCAGGCTATCAGGAAGAAAGAATTGGTGCGATTGTCAACCTTGATCGAGACCTCCATAAACTCCAAGAAGAAGATCATGATTCTAAAGAAACAATTGATGACGTGATTGACAATCAAGGAAAAAAGGTCAATTCTCCCACTGGTCGGGGAAACCGAAAACGTTCTATCAAGAAGAAGGCTACTAGCTTGTCAACCCCTGAGGGTTCTGCTTCCAAACCTGCATTGAGATCTGGTGATTTGAAGAAGTAGCGGCTTAGACTTGCTCGTTTTGCATATATCAGACTTTATCCAGACCGCATGTATATGCAAGTGCCGGTCCTCACTTACTACCTTGCAATGTCTTGAATTCTGAATAATTTGTATTTGACAATGCTGCGACTTGATCCTGTGTCTGAATCTGAGGTGACAACGTTCTGTGTTTTTGTACATTTAACCTTGTTATTACGTTTTTTCCGCATATTCTGGTTTGTACACCACATTTGCACATCTCACTTTACTCATTTTGCTTGTCTATGGATTTTTCAGCTATATATGGTTGTAATGATCCTTTGGTACGTGAAGAATCAAACAGTTACTTTCGGCTTTCTGATATGATATTCCCCCGTACCAATGGATTGTTTCAACCCTGATATATTGAAAATGGACTTGAGGATTGGATGCTCTAAGTTGTAATCAGAATTTAAAAAGCGACTGTCATTGCAATGTGACATTTGGAGCTTTTTATTCTTCATACGAACTTTGCATGTATTATCTGGAATTCTCCATCCTTTGCATCTGGATGTACTAGATATCTGAGAAATGAGTGGATGCCTCTTGAAGAGGTCTTTTACCCAATTTGTGACATTATTTGGTCATATATTTACTGACTTTTACAGTCGATTGGATGCCCCCGGAGAGGTCTTGGGTTAAAAACTCGGTTTGGCAATAACGTGGTCAGACTTTCCTGACTTTAATTTATTTGACTGAGCACCCCCGGAGAGGTTTTGGGTTAAAAACCCAATTTGGCAATAACGTGGTCAGATTTTTCCTGACTTCAAGCTATTTGACTGAGCACCCCCAGAGAGGTTTCGGGTTAAATACTCAGTTTGGCAATAACATGGTCAGATTTTTCCTGACTTTAAGCTATTTGACTTAGCACCCCCAGAGAGGTTTTGGGTTAAATACTTAGTTTGGCAATAACGTGGTCAGATTTTTCTGACTTTAAGTTATTTGACTGAGCACCCCCGGAGAGGTTTTGGGTTAAATTTTTGTCAGCCTAGTTCCACGTAGTAGGTATTGATTTTATTGGACATTTGAATTGATCAAGATGTCTTGGTTGTAAAACCATAACCATAGGTCGATCCTTTCGGACTATACTCCTTTGGTGGAATTATAGCGAGTTTTCTTGATTTTATTCCTTTGGTTTTTCCCGCTGGTTGGCCTTGGTGTTTTGTTCTTCTTTTTATCTTATGGAAACATTTCATACTCCCGTATTTTGACGGGCGGTGCTTTATGAATCCATGTACGCAATTTGTCCTTTTAGAATATGCTATGAACTAACACCGGGCTTTCATCGGACAATGAGCCAGCGAATTTATTATGTCCTGTAATCAGAAATCATAACTTTGCATCTTTGGATATATAATCAAAGGTATGCAAATGTACAATTTAGACAGGAATCAAAAGAATTGTTTTATTCGTATTCATGTAATCTCATAAAAAGTATCTACTATATTCATATAAGATTACAAAGGAATATGAGTTAAAAAATCATTTGAAATAACGACGGAGGTGATCACTGTTCCTGGCCCTTGGGAGATCCACTCCGTCTGTAGTCTTGAGTTTAAAGGTACCATCGAGGAGCTTTTGGTCGATGACAACTGGACCCTCCCAATTGGGGTCAAAGACTCATGTTGCAGTCATGATCTTTTTTAACACTAATTCTCCCTCTTCGAATGTTCTATGCCTGACCTTTTGATTGAAGTGTCGGGCAATTCTCCTTTGATGGGTGACTATTCTAAGCTCCGTCTCGGCCCTTTTTTCTTCGAGTAAACCAAGGGCTTCAAGTTGCAGCTTTTCGTTCTCTTTCTGGTTAAAGTGAATTCTGCGGTGAGTAGGAACCTCTAACTCCACAGGTATCATTGCTTCCGAACCAAATGCCAAAGAGAATGGAGTGTGCCCTGTTGCAGTTTTATGAGTCGTACGGTAAGCCCATAGTGCAAGTGGCAGTTCTTTAATCCAGTTACCTTTAGCTTTCTCGAGATGCTTCTTAATGGTTGATTTCAGGATTTTGTTAACTGCCTCGACTTGCCCATTGGCCTACGGATGGGCAACTGCTGCAAAACTTTTCTGAATATGATATTTGTCGCAAAAGTTCCTGAACTCATCACTTTCAAATTGCATGCCATTGTTGGTGATAATCTTCTGCGGAATTCCAAATCTGCATATGATATTTTTCAAACCAAAATTGATCACCTTTCTTGATTTTTGCCAGCAGTTCAGCTTCAGCCCATTTAGTAAAGTAGTCCACAGCAACTATGGCATACTTGAAGCTGGATTTTGCAGTAGGTAATACTCCAATCAAGTCTATGCCCCAGACGGCAAATGGCCAAGGACTCAACATTTGTGTCAACTCAGTCGATGGAGCTCTCAGAATTTTTGCGAATTTCTGGCATCGGTCACATTTTTTTAGCGAAAATCATAGAGTCGATATTTACATCAGGCCAAAAGTAGCCATATCGAAGAACTTTTTTGGCAAGAGTTTGTCCACCTACATGCCCTCCACAATCTCCTCCATGTAATTCTGCCAGGATTGCATTGGATTCTTCCTTTGCTACACATCGTAGCAATGGTGTTGAATATCCTCTCCTATATAAGCGACCATCTTGGACGAGATACAAACGAGACTTTCGGAGCAACTTCTTGCGATTCTTCGGGTTTTCAGGAAGTGTTCCATGGAGTATATAGTTCTTGATGGGGGTCATTGTAAGAACCCGTAACTTCCCCGGTAAGGAAAGCACGAATACTTTGAGAACAACACACAAATGAACGCAGACGGAAGAACATTTCATTGTTACTACAACAATTCCATCAGATACAAGAATATACTGAGTATAAATGAATAATATTCATTCGATAAATATCAGATATTACAATAAATTACATAGCAGCGGAAAAATATACAAAACACAACTAGAAGTGATACACGGATACAGAGCTTTCCGAGCATCGTTCCAGCTGTAAATCAGGACCCTGTGAATATAAATCTGCAAAACCAAAACTACTAGCTGCCCGTGTAGAAAATAGGGGCACCCAGAGTTTAGGTTAAAACAATAAACTCCAGGTCAGTCATGTGACTGGTGTGAGAACTAAAACAGTTATTTAAAACTTTACTTTAAAAGAGAGTAATTCAAGGGACCACGCCGTATAACACGGAACGGGTTTCCTCCCAAGAATACTAGTGCATAGAATAAACAGCGCAATGCTTTTTCGAAAAATGAAGCTATTATAAGACCCAGGTCCCATCACACAATGCAACGCAAGCCGGAGGATAGGGTTTTACCTTATAACAGCCAAATATGCTTGATACGTTTAAAACAAATCATTTGATACTATAATAAGTGTATAGTGTCAAAAACAATTTCAATCATAAATATAAATCATAGACGGCATGAGTGCCCCATCCCACTATGTCGCCATACTAGGCTCTACAAATAAAGACGAAATACACGTATTGGAAATTGGATTTCCATCATGGTGGCTCCTGATTCGAAAGATCGATCGCGGAATGCAATTCACCACGGCTTACGTCCCCACAAGAGAAAACACCGTCTGCATCCGCACATTTGGGACCAGAGTACCACCGCGGCTTACGTCCCAGCGAGAGAAAACACCGCTTACTCTATATATCCCTGAGCACTAGGCTCATCTCGGTCGACCGAATCCACGACACCACTAAGGTGCCCATCCACGAAAAAGCATACTGATCAAACCATCAGTTTGCCACCATACCGGGGTGTGAGGCTCGCGGATCAACGCTATACACAAAGCCATGCTATATCAGCTGCGCTTTGATCATCAACCACCAAACTTTGCTTTTCAACAAAAGTCTGGATCACTGCATCTCAGCATGCCACACTATCAATCCATATCGTACCACTGATTTCTGCCAATATATAACCTCTGAGCTCATATGTCTCAGAGAAGGGCGTTAAGCAAGAGAATAAATTCTCCGCCGCCAAACAGATATATATTTAGCAGAGATCAACAAATACAATATAAAGGAATACAATGTCAGACACACCATCCATTTACAAGTCCGTTCTGGGTCCGAACGAAACCGGAGGCACTTTCCTCGCATATCCATCCATCTCCAAGTACGTCTGGACGACCATCAACTATTTCCATCCTCTTGGGTGTACAGCCCAATCAGGATCGTCAGTAATTATCCAAACGATGTGGAGACTTCCGGTCTTCAACCACCGTCTTCATCTTCGACATCTCGTCGAATCGGTTATTCAGAATGGGTATAAACCCGGCCTTTCTGAATAACCCACGTATATGATAAACAAATGTTACACAAACACATCAAACGCCTCATTCCAATTCAGAATATTCTTTTATTCACAAAATCACATTTTTAGGGAAAGGTTCCCATTAATTTTATCCAAGATAAATTTGTCTAAATTTATTCTTTAATCTTCCTTTGGATATCATTTCAAACCATATTATGGTTTTCCAAACTAGTCGGGATTAGCGAACCACACCGAAGTAATTATTATTTTATTTCCCAATCCTAACCTATATATCCCATGGAGAAAACTGGTAATACTCCACATCTAATACCACTGTGTTATCGGTAAAATTAATTACCATTTCACGTTCAAATCTAATTAAAGATTTAACTATCGCTTTGGAGCAAAACTGGTGGTACTCCATTCTCGATCACCTTTCAGATTTGATAATTTAAATTATCAATTCATTTTTCAATCTAATTAAAGATTCATTAAAACTCCACTTAGTTTTAATCTTCTCAAAAATCGATATCTTGCCTTTAACTGGGTTAAAGAACCAATGTCTTCTAAAACACGATTCACGATAAACCCAAATCACACTTGATATTAAATACAAGGCTCTGAATAGAAAATATATCGGCTTATATTCAATATCAAATTCTGAAACCAACATATATCGTATTGGAAATAACGATATAAAATATATCTTTCAAATCCCCATAACAATATTTGTATAGTCACGAAATCCAACATCGAAATATCCCGAAGATAATTTCGATTCAACTCCAGTCCAATCCACGTATTGGGAGTATTGATTATTTTTAAAATCACTTTCAAATTCAATTTATTTATTTCGAAAATAAATTGATTTTAATTCTAGTTCAAAACTAGTTTATTTCGATAAAAATCTATTTTTATCTTTTCAAATGTGGAATTCTCCAGCTCAATTCTTTCCAATCCATATATTATGATTTTACACAAATTATAGATATTTTTAATAATTTTATTAAGGCCCGTACAGTCGATTTCCAACAACGGCCATCGAACTGCACTTACAGCGACCTTTTTCGAATTTGATTTGGACATAACTCCAAATCCAACCGTTAGATTTCAAATTTCTAATATTCCTTGGAAAGCTCTTTTCGATACGAACCCAACGGTTCCAGTTTTAGGAGAATCCGATGGTCGGATCTCCCGCAATGTCCGTTTGAAATAAATGGTCGAAATTCACGAACTGCCGCGGCGCGGCGCGTTCTATTCAGGCCATTATATTATATATATAATATATATAATATATATTTCGTTGATTTCTATTTAAAACGAATTTTATAAATCGTTTTAAATTCGTTTCTAAAACAATTCAACTTCTACATTCAATTTCAAATCGATTTGATTTCAATTCAACTCGAATTCATTTCCATTTTTTTTTTATTCGAATTCAAATTGATTTCAATTCAATTCAAATTCAAATTCGTTTCAATTCCAATTGATTTCAATTTAATTTCGATTCGAATTCAATTAAATTTCAGTTCGTTTTCAATTCAACTTGAATTTGTTTTATATTCAATTCCATTCGAAGTCCTTTTATATTCAATTCAAATTCGTTTTCTTTTCAATTCGAATTTGCTATAATATTCATTTCAATTTGAATAAAATCGATATAAATATCGTTCACGTCAAAATGGCGCAAAACTAATCAACACGGCTTTATATTTTTCACCACTTCTTTATTCTATTCAATAAATGAATATTTTTCCCATTCAACACATGAATCTATATTTCTTTCAACACACGACTAATCTCACCACATGAGTGCTGTCAACACATCACTATTGTTGTTATGTAAAATATTTTATAAAACTATGGTATCTATCCTTTGATTTTCAATTAGACTTCACCGTAAAGTAGATTCTAATCGTAAATATGATAAAGATGTAATTTTTATTATTTAAAATATTTCACTTAACACATGAATAGTTTCAACCCATAATCATCGTCAACACATGACTATTTTTATATTCAACACATGAATTTTCTTTTATAATATTCATTACTTTCCCGATTGGAATGAGGCCCAATCAATCACCATATAATGTTAATTATATGGATTTTCATACATCACACGTATATAATAGCATTGAAAAATAATCAACCATCAACCAAAGTGCACTACACTGTATAAGCATCAAATATAGATATCTAACGCTTATAACAGCCTGTCAATCAATCGATCGACATATTTAATCAATCAGGATGAGTGAACTTCAAATTTCATCCCAACACCCGTGTGGGGTTTCAAATCAACAAACACACATTTTTGTTTGTGCAGTTGGGCGATGTGTAAAATTTATCGTCCCAATCAATGTCCTTCAAATAGGTGTACATAAACAAACCGTCCGGTTTGTAAATGAATATTTTATTTTATTCACTTCCACGTTAAAAATTATATTTTTAAAGATAAAATATTCTATTTCAACACATGAATTTCTATTCATTTCATTTACACAATAAAAAAGGATATTTTTATTTTTCTAACATATTTTAGAAAATTTCGGCGGCATAACGGCACGATACTAGAAACGGAACAAGGCCTAGCCTTATCCCCGGTCTAGTGAAGGCCCACGCCATTCACCCATCAATCAAATCAATTCCATTTCACCAAACCATTCAATTTCAAATCAAATCATCTAACTAATTACACAACCAAACAATTAAACAAACAAGCCATCCATGGTCTGTGGATGACGGGTGTCGGGTGCTACTAAGCACCGTCTACATCCTAGTATATATATATAACTAGAAAAAGAAATTTGAAGAGGGAGAAGTTCTCACCGATAGCTAAATCCAACGCCACGACTCTTCAAATGTAGGAAAACTTCGCCGTGCTCGCCTCTTGTTACTTTCGTTGTGCGTGTTCACTACATATATAAAAATCACATTTTTATATCCTCTATTATATAAAATTTCTATTTTTGTAATCTCTACTGTACTGTAAAGATTATATTTTTATCCTTCTACATAGTAAAAATTATATTTTTCCTTTTTTACACGATTAAAAATTATATATTTTTTTCTTACTGTTTATATAAAAATTATATTTTTAACTTACTTCTCTTCGCCTTCATATAATTAAAAATACGATCTTTTCATTGTTAAAAATCATTTCTTTTTATGATTAAAAATCTCCACTTTATATATTAATGAATCTCATATCTATATATATATATATATATAAAATTTAACCTTTTCGCTTTTAAAGATCAAACCTTTTCGCTTTCAAAGATCAAACCTTTGTGTTGTTCTTCATATGATAAAAACCTCTTTTTTATTTGAAAAATCCTAGCTTTCTACATGGAAAAATCCAATCTTTCTACAATGAAAAATATCCAATCTTTCCTATGTAATTAACCATATGAAAATTCGATTACTGTTTATTTACTAATTTAAATAAACTGACTTCATAATAAAAAATAAATAAATTAGGAAAAACTCACTTTAATTCGGTTTTCACCGAAGGGAGGGGCTGCTGCATTCCTCGATTTGGGAATTTCCATCGGTCTAGGGCTTCAGGAATGGGCGGAAGGCAACGTCGGAGGGAGAGGCTGCGTGCGAGCTCGTTGAGGTGGAGTGAGTGGTCGTGGGGTGTGGGCGCCTAAGCGTCGGCGGTTGTCAGGTGAAGGGGGGTTCGGGTATGGCGGATTTGGGGTCATCGGGAGCGAAGGAGAGAGAAGAGAGGCAGAGGGGTGGTGCGAGCTTGGGGGAGGCGACGGTGGGTTCACCAGAGGGCGGCGAACGGCGCCGATAGGGCGGGGCGAGATCGATCATCGACGGGAGGGAATTCTGGATTTTTTTTCTTTTTCTTTTTGGATCTGAAACTAACTGGGGGGGTAAAGGAGAAAAAGGGGTTGACTTTATAATATTTTTTTTTTTTTTTTTAATTCATAAATCGAAAAAGCAACTTTTTATTTCTAACTCGAAATTGAACCCACCGACTGTCATCCCTAGCGAAATACCCTCATTCCGAACACAATGGGATATGTCACATAGGCCAATTCGATCGTTACGTCCAGTTTTCGTCAAAATCAAAATATAACTCTATATATTGAATTAGAACGTGCATTTCTATTTACTGGGGTCACACTAACTCGAAAAATTCCCGAAAAATATTTTCTAGCTTCATATTGACGATACGGTCCTAACAAAACTAGTTTCATCAAATTCTGAGACCGTTTGAAAAATGGCCAATTTCCAGTCGATTAAAATCAACTGAAACTGGTCAAACGCGTTTTCCTTTGCCACGCTCACATATTGATTCGAAAAATTATGAAATTTAAAACCTAGCAATAACTTGACACTGCGGATCCAACAAAAGTGGTTTCGTCGAAATCCGAGGTCGTTTGCAAAATTCCCATTTTTAAGGGCCTGAATTTCCATAGCGACTATTCAGAATTTTCAACTGGACATATCTTTTGATCCCCGTTATGAAATTTCGATTTTTCGGATTCGATGGAAAGATATTATCAATTAGATCCTAATGTTTTTGGTTTCACTAAAATCCGGATTGTTTTGCACCCGGTACATTCAATTGAAGTTTGAAATCGAATTATCGAACTACCGCGCCATTTTCAATTCTATTAATAATTATATATAATTATTTATATTCTAACGACGACGTATATAATATATACGTCGAATTGAATTCTAAGCATTTTTCTCGTCGATTTTATTTAAAATACTCCATTTTAAATATTCAAAATTCGCTAAAATTGCCAAAATAAAAATTTTAAACTGGCCCAGATTTTCCGGGTTATTACAATCTCCCCCACTTAAAACTTTTCGTCCCCGAAAAGGAACAAAGTCGAAAGTGGTTTGATTATTCAACTCTACTATCGATCTGGCTTCCATTCTCCAACTTTTCAGTTTCTGAGAATTTTCAAATTTTTCAAAAATTTGGCTAACGCCCTAAATTTTCGAAAAATTTCGCCATAACCTCCCCTGCAATGGGAGCATCGGGAAATCTCAAATAGCTTCCCCGGTCCTTCAGATCTCAAAAAGAAAAAGAAAAAGCCAAGCGGCTAGCCAATAGGCTCATAAAATCATCATCACCCAAACAAACAGTAAATTATGTAGTAAACATGTACCTATTTGTCGGGCAAACAAATTTTATTCTCTGGCTCTAGCCTCCTTGCTATGACCTGTTCAATGATATATATGTATATGCAAGCAAATGCGACCAAATTTCAATTATAACTCAATATTTGGCTCAATTAGGCTAATTGGCTAAAAATTAGCAAACAAATAAACAAATAACACAAACATCAATCAATTAGTGAATTAGAGTTTCAAATTCATAATTTTGATACATATACAAAAATCAGATTTTTGATGCCAAATCACAACAATGTGTTCTAGCTATATTAGTTTTGGTTCTCACACCAGCCTAATGGAAATATATAGATATCACACCTTCGTCACTCGAAAATAAATGCTGGTGATGGTATACTTCATCATCGGGACCATGTCCGGGCGACTAGAGTGTTACTCTATATCTATCTAATATATTAAAACTTCGAATATACGTTCATGACGCGTATATGCAAAACCTTTATATACTAGATTGTCCAAATTTAAAATAAATAAATATTCAAATACGTTTAAAATGGTTTAAATTTCAAAACAAAATTGTTTTCATTTGAAAATATACTCTTCACACTCGTTCTAGGATACTACTGATCCTATCTCTAACGAGTCAATCTAATTGGATATTGCTAATCCAATATCTGATGAATTCTTTCGTATGGTTCTAATGTGTCTTGTTCTCGAGCTCTGTAAACCAAAGCTCTGATACCAACTGTAAGAACCCGTAACTTCCCCGGTAAGGAAAGCACGAATACTTTGAGAACAACACACAAATGAACGCAGACGGAAGAACATTTCATTGTTACTACAACAATTCCATCAGATACAAGAATATACAGAGTATAAATGAATAATATACATTCGATAAATATCAGAGATTACAATAAATTACATAGCAGCGGAAAAATATACAAAACACAACTAGAAGTGATACACGGATACAGAGCTTTCCGAGCATCGTTCCAGCTGTAAATCAGGACCCTGTGAATATAAATCTGCAAAACCAAAACTACTAGCTGCCCGTGTAGAAAATAGGGGCACCCAGAGTTTAGGTTAAAACAATAAACTCCAGGTCAGTCATGTGACTGGTGTGAGAACTAAAACAGTTATTTAAAACTTTACTTTAAAAGAGAGTAATTCAAGGGACCACGCCGTATAACACAGAACGGGTTTCCTCCCAAGAATACTAGTGCATAGAATAAACAGCGCAATGCTTTTTCGAAAAATGAAGCTATTATAAGACCCAGGTCCCATCACACAATGCAACGCAAGCCGGAGGATAGGGTTTTACCTTATAACAGCCAAATATGCTTGATACGTTTAAAACAAATCATTTGATACTATAATAAGTGTATAGTGTCAAAAACAATTTCAATCATAAATATAAATCATAGACGGCATGAGTGCCCCATCCCACTATGTCGCCATACTAGGCTCTACAAATAAAGCCGAAATACACGTATTGGAAATTGGATTTCCATCATGGTGGCTCCTGATTCGAAAGATCGATCGCGGAATGCAATTCACCACGGCTTACGTCCCCACAAGAGAAAACACCGTCTACATCCGCACATTTGGGACCAGAGTACCACCGCGGCTTACGTCCCAGCGAGAGAAAACACCGCTTACTCTATATATCCCTGAGCACTAGGCTCATCTCGGTCGACCGAATCCACGACACCACTAAGGTGCCCATCCACGAAAAAGCATACTGATTAAACCATCAGTTTGCCACCATACCGGGGTGTGAGGCTCGCGGATCAACGCTATACACAAAGCCATGCTATATCAGCTGCGCTTTGATCATCAACCACCAAACTTTGCTTTTCAACAAAAGTCTGGATCACTGCATCTCAGCATGCCACACTATCAATCCATATCGTACCACTGATTTCTGCCAATATATAACCTCTGAGCTCATATGTCTCAGAGAAGGGCGTTAAGCAAGAGAATAAATTCTCCGCCGCCAAACAGATATATATTTAGCAGAGATCAACAAATACAATATAAAGGAATACAATGTCAGACACACCATCCATTTACAAGTCCGTTCTGGGTCCGAACGAAACCGGAGGCACTTTCCTCGCATATCCATCCATCTCCAAGTATGTCTGGACGACCATCAACTATTTCCATCCTCTTGGGTGTACAGCCCAATCAGGATCGTCAGTAATTATCCAAACGATGTGGAGACTTCCGGTCTTCAACCACCGTCTTCATCTTCGACATCTCGTCGAATCGGTTATTCAGAATGGGTATAAACCCGGCCTTTCTGAATAACCCACGTATATGATAAACAAATGTTACACAAACACATCAAACGCCTCATTCCAATTCAGAATATTCTTTTATTCACAAAATCACATTTTTAGGGAAAGGTTCCCATTAATTTTATCCAAGATAAATTCTTCTAAATTTATTCTTTAATCTTCCTTTGGATATCATTTCAAACCATATTATGGTTTTCCAAACTAGTCGGGATTAGCGAACCACACCGAAGTAATTATTATTTTATTTCCCAATCCTAACCTATATATCCCATGGAGAAAACTGGTAATACTCCACATCTAACACCACTGTGTTATCGGTAAAATTAATTACCATTTCACGTTCAGATCTAATTAAAGATTTAACTATCGCTTTGGAGCAAAACTGGTGGTACTCCATTCTCGATCACCTTTCAGATTTGATAATTTAAATTATCAATTCATTTTTCAATCTAATTAAAGATTCATTAAAACTCCACTTAGTTTGAATCTTCTCAAAAATCGATATCTTGCCTTTAACTGGGTTAAAGAACCAATGTCTTCTAAAATACGATTCACGATAAACCCAAATCACATTTGATATTAAATACAAGGCTCTGAATAGAAAATATATCGGCTTATATTCAATATCAAATTCTGAAACCAACATATATCGTATTGGAAATAACGATATAAAATATATCTTTCAAATCCCCATAACAATATTTGTATAGTCACGAAATCCAACATCGAAATATCCCGAAGATAATTTCGATTCAACTCCAGTCCAATCCACGTATTGGAAGTATTGATTATTTTTAAAATCACTTTCAAATTCAATTTATTTATTTCGAAAATAAATTGATTTTAATTCTAATTCAAAACTAGTTTATTTCGATAAAAAAACTATTTTTATCTTTTCAAATGTGGAATTCTCCAGCTCAATTCTTTCCAATCCATATATTATGATTTTACACAAATTATAGATATTTTTAATAATTTTATCAAGGCCCGTACAGTCGATTTCCAACAACGGCCATCGAACTGCACTTACAGCGACCTTTTTTGAATTTGATTTGGACATAACTCCAAATCCAACCGTTAGATTTCAAATTTCTAATATTCATTGGAAAGCTCTTTTCGATACGAACCCAACGGTTCCGGTTTTAGGAGAATCCGACGGTCGGATCTCCCGCAATGTCCGTTTGAAATAAATGGTCGAAATTCACGAACTGCCGCGGCGCGGCGCGTTCTATTCAGACCATTATATTATATATATAATATATATAATATATATTTCGTTGATTTCTATTTAAAACGAATTTTATAAATCGTTTTAAATTCGTTTCTAAAACAATTCAACTTCTACATTCAATTTCAAATCGATTTGATTTCAATTCAACTCGAATTCATTTCCATTTTTTTTTATTCGAATTCAAATTGATTTCAATTCAATTCAAATTCAAATTCGTTTCAATTCAAATTGATTTCAATTTAATTTCGATTCGAATTCAATTAAATTTCAATTCGTTTTCAATTCAACTTGAATTTGTTTTATATTCAATTCCATTCGAAGTCCTTTTATATTCAATTCAAATTCGTTTTCTTTTCAATTCGAATTTGCTATAATATTCATTTCAATTTGAATAAAATCGATATAAATATCATTCACGTCAAAATGGCGCAAAGCTAATCAACACGGCTTTATATTTTTCACCACTTCTTTATTCTATTCAACAAATGAATATTTTTCCCATTCAACACATGAATCTATATTTCTTTCAACACACGACTAATCTCACCACATGAGTGCTGTCAACACATCACTATTGTTGTTATGTAAAATATTTTATAAAACTATGGTATCTATCCTTTGATTTTCAATTAGACTTCACCGTAAAGTAGATTCTAATCGTAAATATGATAAAGATGTAATTTTTATTATTTAAAATATTTCACTCAACACATGAATAGTTTCAACCCATAATCATCATCAACACATGACTATTTTTATATTCAACACATGAATTTTCTTTTATAATATTCATTACTTTCCCGATTGAAATGAGGCCCAATCAATCACCATATAATGTTAATTATATGGATTTTCATACATCACACGTATATAATAGCATTGAAAAATAATCAACCATCAACCAAAGTGCACTACACTGTATAAGCATCAAATATAGATATCTAACGCTTATAACAGCCTGTCAATCAATCGATCGACATATTTAATCAATCAGGATGAGTGAACTTCAAATTTCATCCCAACACCCGTGTGGGGTTTCAAATCAACAAACACACATTTTTGTTTGTGCAGTTGGGCGATGTGTAAAATTTATCGTCCCAATCAATGTCCTTCAAATAGGTGTACATAAACAAACCGTCCGGTTTGTAAATGAATATTTTATTTTATTCACTTCCACGTTAAAAATTATATTTTTAACGATAAAATATTCTATTTCAACACATGAATTTCTATTCATTTCATTTACACAATAAAAAAGGATATTTTTATTTTTCTAACATATTTTAGAAAATTTCGGCGGCATAACGGCACGATACTAGAAACGGAACAAGGCCTAGCCTTATCCCCGGTCTAGTGAAGGCCCACGCCATTCACCCATCAATCAAATCAATTCCATTTCACCAAACCATTCAATTTCAAATCAAATCATCTAACTAATTACACAACCAAACAATTAAACAAACAAGCCATCCATGGTCTGTGGATGACGGGTGTCGGGTGCTACTAAGCACCGTCTACATCCTAGTATATATATATAACTAGAAAAAGAAATTTGAAGAGTGAGAAGTTCTCACCGATAGCTAAATCCAACGCCACGACTCTTCAAATGTAGGAAAACTTCGCCGTGCTCGCCTCTTGTTACTTTCGTTGTGCGTGTTCACTACATATATAAAAATCACATTTTTATATCCTCTATTATATAAAATTTCTATTTTTGTAATCTCTACTGTACTGTAAAGATTATATTTTTATCCTTCTACATAGTAAAAATTATATTTTTCCTTTTTTACACGATTAAAAATTATATATTTTTTTCTTACTGTTTATATAAAAATTATATTTTTAACTTACTTCTCTTCGCCTTCATATAATTAAAAATACGATCTTTTCATTGTTAAAAATCATTTCTTTTTATGATTAAAAATCTCCACTTTATATATTAATGAATCTCATATCTATATATATAAAAAATTTAACCTTTTCGCTTTTAAAGATCAAACCTTTTCGCTTTCAAAGATCAAACCTTTATGTTGTTCTTCATATGATAAAAACCTCTTTTTTATTTGAAAAATCCTAGCTTTCTACATGGAAAAATCCAATCTTTCTACAATGAAAAATATCCAATCTTTCCTATGTAATTAACCATATGAAAATTCGATTACTGTTTATTTACTAATTTAAATAAACTGACTTCATAATAATAAATAAATAAATTAGGAAAAACTCACTTTAATTCAGTTTTCACCGAAGGGAGGGGCTGCATTCCTCGATTTGGGAATTTCCATCGGTCTTGGGCTTCAGGAATGGGCGGAAGGCAACGTCGGAGGGAGAGGCTGCGTGCGAGCTCGTTGAGGTGGAGTGAGTGGTCGTGGGGTGTGGGCGCCTAAGCGTCGGCGGTTGTCAGGTGAAGGGGGGTTCGGGTATGGCGGATTTGGGGTCATCGGGAGCGAAGGAGAGAGAAGAGAGGCAGAGGGGTGGTGCGAGCTTGGGGGAGGCGACGGTGGGTTCACCAGAGGGTGGCGAACGACGCCGATAGGGCGGGGCGAGATCGATCATCGACGGGAGGGAATTCTGGATTTTTTTTTCTTTTTCTTTTTGGATCTGAAACTAACTGGGGGGTAAAGGAGAAAAAGGGGTTGACTTTATAATATTTTATATATATTTTTTTAATTCATAAATCGAAAAAGCAAGTTTTTATTTCTAACTCGAAATTGAACCCACCGACTGTCATCCCTAGCGAAATACCCTCATTCCGAACACAATGGGATATGTCACATAGGCCAATTCGATCGTTACGTCCAGTTTTCGTCAAAATCAAAATATAACTCTATATATTGAATTAGAACGTGCATTTCTATTTACTGGGGTCACACTAACTCGAAAAATTCCCGAAAAATATTTTCTTGCTTCATATTGACGATACGGTCCTAACAAAACTAGTTTAATCAAATTCTGAGACCGTTTGAAAAATGGCCAATTTCCAGTCGATTAAAATCAACTAAAACTGGTCAAACGCGTTTTCCTTTGCCACGCTCACATATTGATTCGAAAAATTATGAAATTTAAAACCTAGCGATAACTTGACACTGCGGATCCAACAAAAGTGGTTTCGTCGAAATCCGAGGTCGTTTGCAAAATTCCCATTTTTAAGGGCCTGAATTTCCATAGCGACTATTCAGAATTTTCAACTGGACATGTCTTTTGATCCCCGCTATGAAATTTCGATTTTTCGGATTCGATGGAAAGATATTATCAATTAGATCCTAATGTTTTTGGTTTCACTAAAATCCGGATTGTTTTGCACCCGGTACATTCAATTGAAGTTTGAAATCGAATTATCGAACTACCGCACCATTTTCAATTCTATTAATAATTATATATAATTATTTATATTCTAACGACGACGTATATAATATATACGTCGAATTCAATTCTAAGCATTTTTCTCGTTGATTTTATTTAAAATACTCCATTTTAAATATTCAAAATTCGCTAAAATTGCCAAAATAAAAATTTTAAACTGGCCCAGATTTTCCGGGTTATTACAGTCATCCACGGGTCTGGCTCGTCGGTTGTCTCCATAACCCAATCTACATCAGATTCTTCAATACTAGAACTAGATAAAACTTCAATAGGAAATAGATCGAAGATTTGAGGATCTCCGGTACTAGCCAGCTTTGATAAAGAATCGGCTTTCCAATTTTCTCCTCCAGAGATATGGGAAATAGAATAATACTCCAGATTGTCAAGAAACTCTTTAGCTTTGTGTAGATACGTCGGGAGCTTTCCCATCTTGGTCTGAAATTCACCTTTGATCTGGGAAACCATCAACTGTGAATCGCTGAAGATTAACAAACTCTTCAGGCTCAATTCTTTTGCAACTCTCAATCCTCCAAACAAAGCTTCATACTCGGCCTCGTTGTTGGTAACGGGGAATTCGAACCGCAGAGCACAACATATCTGTCGTCTTTCTGGAGTTTCGAACACTTTCCCTGCTCCAGCACAGTATTCATTCTTAGCAACATCAACAAAAAGCTTCCATCTGGCGACCAATTCATTGGTTTCTTCCATTTCCTCTCCTCTATTAGTGAACTCGGCAATAAAATCAGCCAGAGCTTGCCCATTTATCGCTTTCCTGGGGTGATAAGTGATATCATATTAACTGAGCTCAATATTCCACTTTAGTAATCTCCCCGAGGTTTCTGGACGGAACAACACTTGTTTCAAAGGTTGATCTGTAAGGACTTTAATAGAATGAGATTGGAAATAAGGCCTGAGCTTCTGTGATGCGACAAGCAAGGCAAATGCAAGCTTTTCTATCTTCGGATAATTCATCTCCGCCCCAGTAAACCTTTTACTGATGTAGTATACCGGCCACTGAACTTTATCTTCTTCCCTGATGAGGGATGCGCTTAGAGAATGGGATGATACTGCAAGATATAGGAATAGGCTTTCTCCATCCTTTGGTTTTGACAGCATCGGAGGTGATTCCATGTGCTTGATAAGATCCTCAAATGCTTGCTGGCACTCAGGAGTCCACTGGAAATTCTTCCTTTCCTTTTTCAATGCATCAAAGAGGGGAATACACTTGTCCATCGCCTTTGAAATGAAACGGCTTAAAGCTGCTACCTTACCATTCAATCTTTGGAGTTCCTTTTTTGTCCGCGGAGCTTGCATTTCTCGCAAGGCAAACACCTGCGCTGGGTTTGCTTCAATGCCCCGAGCATTTACCATAAAGCCAAGAAACTTCCCTGAAGCTACACCAAATGAACATTTGAGTGGATTCAGCTTCATGTCGTATTTCCTTAGGATTTGAAACATCTCGTCAAGGTCTTCCATATGACTTTTGGCTTCCTTGGATTTTACCAACATATCATCAACGTAGACTTCCATGGTCTTTCCAATTTGCCCTTTGAACATTGAATTTACTAGCCGTTGATATGTGGCACCTGCATTTTTCAAACCAAACGGCATTACCTTATAACAATACAACCCACGATCAGTTATGAAACTAGTACTATCCTGGTCCGGCTCATGCATCATGATCTGATTGTAGCCTGAGTATGCATCCATGAAAGACAATAGTTCATGCCCTGCCGTTGCATCAATGAGCTGTCAATTCGAGGTAGGGGGAAACTGTCTTTCGGGCACGCTTTGTTTAGATCAGAATAATCAACACACACCCGCCATTTACCGTTCGACTTTTTCACAAGAACTGGATTAGACACCCAATTAGGATAGATGCATTCGCGAATGAAATTGTTCTTCAGTAGTCTATCCACCTCATCTTTCAAAGCCTCAGATCTTTCAGGGCCTTGCATCCGTCTTTTCTGTTTCACAGGATGTATGCTAGGATCAATATTCAGCTTATGCACCATCACCTCCGGAGATATTCCGCACATATCTGAGTGGTTCCAAGCAAAGACATCCAAATTTTCCTTTAGAAAAACAATCAATTCCTTTTGCAGCAAAGGATCCAACTGAGAGCCTATCTTCACCACCTTATCTGTATCATTATCATGGACCTGTATAGAAACGGTAGCTTCAGCTGGTGCTGCCCTTTCATCCCCTGCACTGGTTTTTCGCGGATCCATATCTTCTCGCATGCCGTCGTATTCTCCAGCACAGGGGGAGGTCATTAATTGCTATAAGGGGGCTTCATGGATGCAGAGAGGAGTCTCCACATCCTTCTTGATTTCATACTTCCGAGCTTCAATCAATTCTGTCATATAACATTCTCTTGACTCTTGAGGATCTCCTTTGATTACTCCCACTCCGTTTGTAGTTGGGAACTTCATCATCAAGCACCATGGAGCAAGAGCTATTATGAAAGCAGCTAGTGCTGGCCTTCCCAAAAATGCATTATACTTTGAAAGTGAGTCAATTATAACATAAGGTTGCATCATGGAAACTTGCTTCTTCCCCTCACCAAGCTCTACGAGGAGATCGACCACACCAATAGGCTGAGTTGGTACACCAGTGAAACCGTGTATCTTATTTTTACTTGCTCGCACATTATCCATAGACAACTCAATTTAGAGAAAATATTGTAAAACAGGACATTTACAGACGCCCCATTATCAATCAGTACCTTCTTTACTATTGCTGGACCCAAGCCAATAGTGATCACCATTGGGTCAATAGTTGGAGTCAGCATTCCATTAGAATCCCGATCTCGGAACACCACGTCTTCCCAGGATGTTTTTGGAATTTTCCAATGAAGAGAGTTACTGCAAACTTCGAATCCATCTTCTTTTGAAGCACTACTTAGTTCATTTGTATACCTGACAATGTCCTCCCAGGTATCTCCTGCAAGATGAGGTCCACCATTAATCGTATTGATAATAGGTCGGGAACCGTTTGCAGGTGTTCTTCTGTCTTGACTTGGCTGAGCTTGCTGCCCCTAAGTAGGCTCAGTATCTGATGAACGCTTCACATACTCCTGAAGACGGTTTTTTCTTATCAACTCTTCAACCAGATTCCTCAAGTGCCGACACTCATTCGTGTCATGACCCGGTCGATTATGAAATCGACAGAACCTTTCTGAATTTGCAGCTTCTTCGGACACCTTTATCGGCTTTGGGCCCGGATAATCCTTCGTTTCCTTAGTTGCCATGTATATGTGCTCAATTGTATCATTCAATGGAGTAAGGTCTGTTGGCTTGAAGAAGCGTCACTTTTTGGAATCCTTGTCGTTCCTAGCATCATTACCGTTTCCTCTTTTTTGCTCCCCTCCTAAATTTCCTTGATTGGTTTTTGTAAAAACTTCCTTCCTCTCCGGTACTACATTAGTTTTGACATTGCCAACAGAATAAATGGGATCATCTTCAAGACACATGTATTCCTCAGCTTTGTCATAGAATTTCTCTAATGTATTGGGCTTCTTTCTCTTTAACCACCTTCCAAATTCAGATTGTTTATCTATGCCCCCTTTTAAAGCCATTAGAATTAGCCTTGGCTCATGGGTCCCCACTTCGGCAGCGGTAGCATTAAAACGATTCAGAAAAGATCTAATTGTTTCACCCGGGGCTTGTGCCAACTCGTTGAGGGACATAATATCTCTAACCTTCGTTGTCTGCAGGCGGAACTGGTCTTGGAAGCATCTTACTAGTGTGAAAAAATTATCAATAGACCTGGGAGGCAATTTAGTGAACCATAATGATGCTACCCCTTCCAAGTACACTGGGAAGTACAAACACTTAAGCTCGTCAGTTGCTTGGGCCCTATCCATGTGTTGGTCGTATCGAAACAAAAACACATTGGGGTCGCATGTCCCATTGTAAGCTTGGATTGTAGGTGGCTTGAATTTCCATGGGAAAGTTGCCTTTTTGATTCTTTCAGTGAGAGGGGTTTTTGATGGCGCGAACTCCCATTCAGCCTCATCATCGTTTCGACATTTACTTTCTTTCATAATCTGTCGGACCATTTTCCAGAGACGGTCCTTCTCGTGGAGGCTATCTGCGGGGCAGACGCTTTTGTCTCGACCGGAAGCTTGCTTAAGCAAACCATCACGGTTGCGACTCCGAGGTCCTGGCCTTTCTTCATTGGAAAGTGCCCCTTTGGCAGAATTAGCAACTTGAGGAGAAGTAATCCCCGCATTAAAGTTCCAATCAGCTTGCTTTGAATTCTCAAGTTTTCCTTTATCAGGATTAGAGATCTCTTGGAAAGATTTTTCTCGATTCGGACTAGAAGAGGAGGAACCGGCATCTTCTGCATGAACAGGCTTTGAAGCTACCTTTGCCATAGCGGCTTGAAGAGCAAAGAGTGAATCTAGCCTTGCCAAGATGGCTTTGTTGGCTATCTCCTACTGTTGTGTTAGTCCAGCGACGGCTTGATCAAGCTCATCTCTTGTGACATTCACGCCTCCATTCGATGTTTCACCTACTTCAAACCGGTTAACCGCGGGGGTTTCCTCTCGATTTCCCTCATTAGATGCTCTAGCCCTTACTTCCTTATTTGCTTTTGGCGGCAGTATTTCAGAAAGTAGCTTGAACTTTGAGGAGTGTTCGTCAGAAGGTCCAACTCGTAGACTCGAACGATCTATTTCGAGACTGGGCTTAAGGATTTCAAGATCTTCACAATATATTTGATGTCAGAAAGTAGGTCTGGCCCCACGGTGGGCGCCTAATTATTAAACTAAAATTTGGCAAAACAACCGAAATATTGCTTGACACATCACCTAATCAGAGGTGGGATGCTTAGAAAGCACGTCACCTTTTCAGAGGCAAGGTGCAAGAATACCTTTACAATTGTGTGAAGCCATATCTAAGATCTAAAAACATCAAAATATCAAAAGAAGACAAGAATTTGTAGTGGTTCGACGCTTATTGGAGTCTACGTCCACTCTGAAGAGAGAATCTTATTATTCACCAAGAGTTTTACAATATTTGTTCACTCATACATTCGTAGAAGCTCTTTCGATATACATTCATCTTTACACTTATTGAGAATGATAGAAAACTTGAAAGAACAGCGAAGAACTCTTCGATGACGGAGCTTTTGCCATTAATCGTTTCTCTCATGAAACACTTATGCCTCTTCTTCTATGGAAGCCATGGCCACAAGCTCGATAAGTCTTCGGTGAATGATGAAGAATGGATGTTGGAATGCTTGAAAAGAGTCAAAGGACAATTCGGCAGCACCTCCTCCTCCTTCCAGAAAAGTCCCCCCTCCCAAAATGATGGAAGTGATCCCCCATTTATAGGTGACGAAATGGCTGAAATATGACTTTCAGGTTATGGGTCGGTATTTTGAGTATTTACGGAAGTGCCACTGCTTTCTGTCACCAGCTGGCATGCTTTTGTACCAACCAGATCATCTTTGATCGATCCAAAACCTATTTTGACGACCTGGAAACTTTGGTGCAGAGCAGACCGACCAGGGGTCTTTGACGTAGGGCGGACCGACCTTGAGACTTCGAAGCAGGTTGGAGCGACCAGGCTAGCATGGAGATAAGATCGACCAGCTATGATAGGTTGGAGCGACCAGGCTAGCATGGAGATAAGATCGACCAGTTATGATAGGTTGAAGCGACCTGAAGGCTTAGATCCAGAGCAGAACGATCAGGACTCCATGAATGGCGGACCCAACCAGGGTGATAGCAAGAAAGGAACCGACCACTTTACTTGGAAGAAAAAGCGACCAGGAGCGTTGTGAGGAAAAGGACGACCAGAGATATTGCCCATTATGACCGACCCTTGTTGAAAAATGGTCTGAAGGATTCCGACCGACTAGGAGCTCTTACAAGACTGACCCTTCCTTAAATATTACAGAACCGACCCATTCTTAAGTGTTACAGAATCGACTCCTTCTTAAGTGTTACAGAACCGACCCGTATAAATTTGTCAATAACCCATCAATTATACTTATCGATTTTAGTGGATAATACTGGATTTGCCGGACGGTTCTGGGTAGACTTCTATTACAAGCCGTAGATATTTTATGTATATAATACCAGTGAATCCCAAGAAAGGTAGGAATGTGCTTGTTGTTCTTTTTTGAGCATCTTGTCCAGCCTTATGTATTGGAATGAGTTACAAGTATGTCGTCATTAAGCACAAAGTTAGAATACATTTCAATTATGCAAATCTGAGAAAAACATAAACTAACTTCAAAAACCTTATAAATTGTCGAATGACTTGAGTTTTATTTTGAAAGTAATTCATGTGTCCTTCACCTGTCATTGTGTTGCTACAAAACCTTTTCCGGAATGATATGTAATTATTGTTTGCCAAGTAATACTAAAATTTCATAAGTTAGTGACAATGTAATTAATGAAATGTAGGAGCTCAAAGGTTCCATTAGATAAGGAAAAGGCCAGTGAAGGTAGCCACGTGGTTTAGTCAAGGTTTATTAGGCAACTGGCAGTCACAGTTCATGAATAATGGGCTGTTGTCCATTTAGTATAGGGGAGTATAATTGCATGACTGATACTTAGAAGTAGTAACGGTGGATTAAACAAATGTAGTCTTATACATTTAGTATAGGGTAAAGGCGCATCTATGGAATGATAATCGCTATATGATTTCGGAGCAACTGCTCCTCAGGCCCGATTACAAATGAGGGGATGCTTGGCAAATCATCAATAGAGGAGGTAAGGGAAATGAAGCTAGTGTAATGCATTGGCTGGATTCTGCTATGGTAAAATAAAGTTGGGAAATAGTTGCATTTGAGGCTTAAAAGCTAGCCATAAGTAATAGTTGAGGATGTTTATATTTTAACGGCGAAGATTAGTCCCGTATCAGCCGTATTGTTCTTTTGCCGGTTGAAATAGCAGAACTATTTTTGAAAATATAGACCAAAGAAATCTACTCCGTAAGTTTTAACTATTTTGATGTCTTTAGCTGTTTATTTTGTATCCTTTTGTAGTTGTTTAGATTTCCATTGGCATTGGGGGTTAAATATTATTTGATTTCTAAGATTTTATCTTATTTTCCCTTGATTGTTTCGGATCTGATTTCCCTGTTAACTGTTTCTATAATATCAAAAACTCTAATTTTCAAACTACAGAGATGAAACTTTCCAGTATTTATTTTTAATATGGTAATTTGGTTAGCTTTTATGAACTAAAATGCAATGATGTAGCAGGTAGGAAAGGCAAGGCTAACAAGTAAAAAAGAATTTCATGGTAAAATAACCAGTATAGTTCATATTTGGGTTTACAGTGAACTAGTTTGGATATATTTTTCATGCTAGGGTCTCATGAGGACAAAGATTTATTAGAAATATGAAGTATAATTGCTTTTGTTTAGTTTTTTATTTTTCTTTTACCTTTTTGGGGGTTGGAATCACTCATAACACTACATGGTTAGTTATTGCTTTGGCAGTTCCACGAAGCAATATAACTTGTGAATACAAGTCACCTTTCATATGATGCATGTATATACAATAATATATACACATACAACCACGCTCACAAACATACTGTAAAAACCCGTAACTTCCCCGTAAAGGAAAGTGGCGGATAGTTCGAGAACAAGCCACAACAAAACACATACAAAAGAACATTTCATTGTATATTACAACAATGCATCAGATTACAAGAATATACAGAGTATAAATGAATATTAAACAGAAATATCAGAGATTTAAATTACATTTAAATACATCGCAGCGGAAAATAATACAATACCCAACTAGAAGAGATATACGGATACAAAGCTTTTCCGGATATCGTTCCAGCTGTAAACCAGGATCCTGTGAATATAAATCTGCAAAACCAAAACTACTAGCTGCCCGTGTCAAAAATAGGGGCACCCAGATTTTAGGTTAAAACAATAAACTCCAGGTCAGTCATGTGACTGGTGTGAGAACTAAAACAGTTTTTAATCTTTATTTTCAAAGATAAATCAAGGGACCACGCCGTATAACACGGAACGGGTTTCCTCCCAAGAATACCAGTGCATAAAACAAACAGCGCAATGCTAAATAAAGAAAGATGAAGCTGTTATAAGACCCAGGTCCTATCACACAATGCAACGCAAGCCGGGGGATAGGGTTTTCCCTTATAACAGCCAAAGAATGCTTGATACGTTTAAAACAAATCATTTGATACTATAATAAGTGCATAGTGTATAAAACAACTTCAAATCATAAGTATCAATCATAGGCGGCATGGGTACCATATATCATGTCGCCATATATAGGTTTACAAATAAAACCGCAAAGTCACGTATTTGGAAATTGGATTTCCTTCTATGAACCGAGGTAAAAGATAGTCCTCAACCGATTCGAGACTGTCTAGCCCGAGTCTCAGGATCAGAACGCATCGACCCTTGGAGCGACAGGGCCGGTCCACCGATATGGATTAAACTTAAACCCTGAACATGCGTTTCGCCGCCCTTTGGGGCGTAAGTGAGCCAACTAAATGACTCCATCGGTTCGAGAACGACCGATCAATCCGAGGCGCCTCGCAACAGCAACAACCACATAAGTCAAACTCGTCAGGGCGTGTAAAACCACTGAAGCCACTTTTTAGCTAGAAGGAAACGCATGCCCTCCCTGAGGTCCGTCTCCCGTTTTTGGTTCATACCGGGTGTGATACTCGCGAAGTAAACGTTACACAAAGCTATGCCACAAAGGCCGTGCTTTGATCATCACCACAAGACTTTGCTTTTCAACAGAAGCCTTGATCATTTGCATCTTAGGCATGCCACACAGGCAATTCACTCCATGCGTTTGATATCCATCAACATATAACCCCTGAGCTCGTACGTCTCAGAGAAGGGCATTAAGCAAGAGAATAAATTCTCCGCCGCCAAACAGATATATATTTAATAGAGATCAATCACACGGACTAAAATCCAATGTCAGACACACAGTCCATTTACAAGTTCGTTCTGGGTCTGAACGAAACCGGAGGCACCAAGTACCCCGCATATCCATCGATCTCCAAGTACGTCTGGACGATCACCAACTATTTCCATCTTCTTGGGTGTACAGCCCAATCAAGATCATCAGTAATCACCCAAACGACGTGAAGACCTCCGGTCTTCGACCATCGCCTTCATCTTCGACTTATCGTCGTATCAGTTATTCAGAATGGGATAAACCCGGTCTTTCCGAATAACTCGCGTATATTTTAAATAAGTGTTACACAAACACAACATACGCCTCATTCCAATTCATCAGTCACTAACCGTAAATTAATCAAGAGAATAATTCCCCAAATATTAACCCCGAAGGCCGAAACCAACATCAGATCAATATCCAGAAAACCATTCTGCTTGGCTAACCGACAGTTAGTTTCTAAATTTCACATTCATAGGGAAAGGTTCCCATTAATTTTATCAAAGATAAATCATTAAAATTTATTCTTTAATATGTTTTTGAATATCAATTCAAACTAGTCGGGATTAGCGAACCTTACCGAAGTAATCATTTGTTTTAATTTCCCCATCCCAACCTATTCATCCCATGAAGTAAAACTGGTAATACTTCATATCTAACACCACAGTGTTATCGGTAAATTCAATTACCATTTCACGTTCAAATCTAATTAAAGATTTAACTATCGCCTGGAGCAAAACTGGTGATACTCCATTTTCGATCATTTCAATCTAATTAAAGATTCATTAAAACTCCACTTAGTTTTAACCTTCGACTGGGTTAAAGAATCAGTGTCATTTAAAACACGGTTCGCGATAAACCCAAAATCACATTCCATTAATTATCGGGTTAAAGAACAAGTGTTATTTAAAACACTGTTCACGATAAACCCAAAAATCATTCCATTAATTATCGGGTTAAAGAACAAGTGTTATTTAAAACACTGTTCACGATAAACCCAAAAATCAATACCAATTCAATTTCAATTAAATATCATTTAATTGGTACACTTCACTAAATCTAAATAAAAAGATTTAATCTTTTCTCAACTGGGTTCAAGAACAGTGTTAGTGAAGACACCATTCACGACAAACCCAAATCACATTCGATATTCAATACAAGGCTCTGAATAGAAAATATATCGGCTTATATTCAATATAAAATTCTACGACTAACAAATGTCGTATTGGAAATAACGATATAAATATATATCTTTCAAATTTCCATAACAACACCTGTATAATCACGAATTCCAACATCGAAATATTCCGAAGACAATTTCGATTCAAATCCACTCCAATGCAATCATTGGATATTCTGGTTATTTTTAAAACCCTTTTTAAATTCAATTTATTTATTTAAAAATAAATAGAATTATAATTCTAGTTCAAAACCAGTTCATTTCGATAAAAAAAACTATTTTTATCCTTTCAAATATGGAGTTTTTCATCCCAAATTTTCCCAACTCATTTCTTATGATTTTACACAAATTATTACTATTTTTAATAATTTTATCAAGGCCCGTACCATCGATTTCCATCAATGGCCATCGAACTGCACTTACAGCGACCTTTTTCAAATTTGATTTGGACGTATCTCCAAATCCAACCGTTAGATTTTGAATTTCTAATATTCGTTAGAAAGCTCTTTTCGATACGAACCCAACGGTTCCAGTTTTAGGAGAATCCGACGGTCGGATCTCCCGTAATGTCCGTTTGAAATAAATGGTTGAAATTCACGAACTGCCGCGGCGCGGCGCGTTCTATTCAGGCCATTATATTATATATATATAATATATATATATAATATATTTCATCGATTCCTATTCAAAACGAATTATATGCATAGTTTTAAATTCGTTTCAAAAGCAATTTCAACTTCCTTTTCAATTCAAATCAAAATTGAATTCTTCTTTATAAATTCCTTTTAAAATTCATTTCTATTCAATTCAAATTTCAATTCAATTTGAATTCATTTCAATTCGCTTTCAATTCAATTTGAATTCGTTTTCAATTCAATTCATTTCGAAATCGTTTTCAATTTAATTCATTTCGAAATCGTTTTCAATTCAATTCATTTCGAAATCGTTTTCAATTCAATTCATTCCGAAATCGTTTTCAATTCAATTTATTTCGAAATCGTTTTCAATTTAATTCATTTCGAAATCGTTTTCAATTCAATTCATTTCGAAATCGTTTTCAATTCAATTCATTCCGAAATCGTTTTCAATTCAATTTATTTCGAAATCGTTTTCAATTCAATTTATTTCGAAATCGTTTTCAATTCAATTTATTTCGAAATCTTTTCAATTCAATTTATTTCGAAATCGTTTTCAATTCAATTTATTTCGAAATCGTTTTCAATTCAATTCATTTCGAAATCGTTTTCAATTCAATTCATTTCGAAATCAATAAAATCGATATAAATATCGTTCACGTCAAAATGGCGTCCATACACGGCTTCATAAATTTCTATTTTCAAATATTCTATTTCAAATATTTCTTTTTCAAAATAGTTGTTATTATCAAAATATTTCGTTCAACACATGACCAATCTCAATGGATGAGTACTGTCAACACATGAACCTTTATTTTATATCGATAAAGATGTAAATTTTATTACTAAAATATTTCGTTCAACACATGACCAATCTCAATGGATGAGTACTGTCAACACATGAACCTTTATTTTATATCGATAAAGATGTAAATTTTATTACTAAAATATTTCGTTCAACACATGACCAATCTCAATGGATGAGTACTGTCAACACATGAACCTTTATTTTATATCGATAAAGATGTAAATTTTATTACTAAAATATTCTATTTCAAATTGGAATGAGGCCCAATCAATTACCATATAAAGTTAATTATATGGATTTTCATACATTACACACATATAATAGCATTGAAAAATAATCAACCATCAACCAAAGTGCACTACACTGTATAAGCATCAAATATAGATATCTAACGCTTATAACAGCCTGTCAATCGATCGATCGACATATTTAATCAATCAGGATGAGTGAACTTCAAATTTCATCCTAACACCCGTGTGGGGTTTCAAACAATCAAACACAGATTTTAGTTGTGCAGTTGGGCGATGTGTAAAATTTATCGACCCAATCAATGTCTTTCAAATAGGTGTACATAAACAAACCGTCTGGTTTGTAAATGAATATTTATTTATTCACACTCACTATATTCATATTCACGTTAAAAATTATATATTTTTAACGATAAACATTTTATTTTAACATATGAATTTCTATTCAGTTCATTCTTTAAATAATATGGTATTTTTATTTTCTAACTTTTTTTAGAAAATTTCAGCGGCATAACGGCACGATACTAGAAACGGGACGAGGCCTAGCCTTATCCCCGGTCTAGTGAAGGCCCACGCCATTCACACATCAATCAAATCAATTCATTTCACCACACAATTCAATTTCAATCAAATAATCTAACTAATTTTTGCAATCAAACAAACAAGTCCATGGTCTGTGGACGATTGTGTCGGGTGCTACTAAGCACCGTCTGCATCCTAGTATATATATATAACTAGAAAATGAAATTGAAAGGTGAGAAATTCTCACTGAAAGCTATCCAAGCTCCACGGCACTTCATTTGCAGAAGTCTTCGTCGTTTCGCCTTTTTGTCACCTTCGTTGTCCGCTTTCACTACATATGTAAAAATCGAATTTTTACTTCGCTATTCAATATATAAAAATCGAATTTTTAGTTCGCTATTCAATATATAAAAATCGAATTTTTACTTTTCTATTCAATATATAAAAATCGAATTTTTAGTTCGCTATTCAATATATAAAAATCGAATTTTTAGTTCGCTATTCTCTAAATAAAAAAACAAATCTTTTATAGAGATAAAAATCAAGTCTTTTATAAATTAAAAATCATGTCTTTTATACAGACAAAAATCTAATCTTTTTGTTGCTCTTCAAATCATAAAGATCATCTTTTTATTTAAACTCTATGTAAATTAAACTGAAAATAAAACTCACTGCTAATTTAAATTAAAAACTGAAAATAAACGATGTTAATTTATTTACCTTCCCACGTTTAAACACTCAGCACCCATTCAAAAACCTCGTCGATGTAAATTCGAACCCGTTTGGAACTCCCTAGTTGATCGTGGTTTCCACTTGCTACTGACGTCCGGTGGAGCTCCCTGGCGGCGCTGTGGTGTTGGTGGGTTGTTCAGGTGTTCAGCGTCGCGGTGGGGACGGTTTTAGGGGAGCTGTGGGCTCGGGGTTCGCGGACGGCCGTGGGGAGAGAGGGGAGACCGGAGGGGGAAGATCGAGGAAAGGGGAGGCTGACCGACGGTGATCGAAGGCCAGGGGAGGAGGTGCGACGCGGTGGTGGAGGTTGTTCTAGGGTTGGGCGGACTGGGGTTTAACGGTGGAGAGAGGGGAAGCAGAGGCTACTGGAGGGGGAGGCGGTGGAGGGGAGGGGTCTCGCCTGGTGGCGGTGGTCCCGGAGCGTCGACGACGTGCTGGAAGGGAGGCGCGATCCCATTTTGCTTTCGTTTTTTTTTTCTCTGAAACGGGTTGGTTTGAAGAAGGGGGGGCCTGGGTAGTTAAGGAGAGGGTATATTATTTATTTATTTTTTTTTTTTTATTTTTTTTTCCAAACCCTAAATGTTGACTTTTAATTCGAACACCTATCGAGGCCCAACGACTGTCGCCCCTAGCTAATTACCCCCATTCCGAACACAATGGGATATGCCACGCAAGCTGATTCGATCAGTTTCCATTAAATTTACATTTAAATCACTATATTGAATTTTAAACGTACATTTCAAATTACCGGGGTCACATACAGCCTCTAAAAATTCTCGAAAAATATTTTCTAGCTTCGTATTGACGATACGGTCCTAACAAAACTAGTTTCATCGAATTCTGAGACCGTGGGAAAAATGGCCATTTTCCAGTCGATTAAAATCAACTGAAACTGGTCAAACGCGTTTTCCTTTGCCACGCTCACATATTGATTCGAAAAATTATGAAATTTGAAACCTAGCAATAACTTCACATCCCGGACCCAACAAAACTGGTTTCGTCGAAATCCGAGGTCGTTTGCAAAATGTCCATTTTTAAGGGCCTGAATTCCATAGCGACTATTCAGAATTTTCAACTGGACATATCTTTTGATTCCCGTTATGAAATTTTGATTATTCGGATTCGCTGGAAAGATATTATCAATTAGATCCCATTATTTTTGGTTTCACTAAAATCCGGATTGTTTTGCACCCAGTACATTCAATTGAAGTTTGAAATCGAATTATCGAACTACCGCGCCATTTTCAATTCTATATATAATTATATATAAATATTTATATTCTAACGACGACGCGTATAAATATATACGTTCGAATTATATTCAAAATAAATTTCTCGTCGATATTATTTAAAATAATTCATTTTAAATAATCAAAATTCGCTAAAATTGCCAAAATAAAAATTTTAAACTGGCCCAGATTTTCCGGGTTATTACAATCTCCCCCACTTAAAACTTTTCGTCCCCGAAAAGGAACAAAGTCGAAAGTGGTGTGATTAATCAACTCTACGTTCGATCTGGCTTCCATTCTCCAACTCTTTAGTTTCTGAGAATTTTCAAAACTTCAAAAATTTGGCTAACACCCTAAACTTTTGAAAAATTTCGCCATAACCTCCCCTGCACCGGGAGCATCGGGGAATTTCAAATAGCTTCCCCGGTCCTTCAGATCTCAAAAAGAAAAAGAAAAGGCCAAGCGGCTAGCCAATAGGCTCATAAAATCATCATCACCCAAACAAAATAGTAAATCATGTAGTAAACATGTACCTATTTGTCGGGCAAACAAATTTTATTCTCTGCTCTAGCCTCCTTGCTATGACCTGTTCAATATAAGTATATGTATATGCAAGCAAATGCGACCAATTTTCAATATAATTCAATATTTGATTCGATTAAGCATAATGGTTCAAAATTAGCAAACAAATGAACAAACAACACAAACATCAATCAATTAGTGAATTTAACGTTTCAAATTCATAATTTTGATACATATACAAAAAATCATATTTTGATGCCAAATCACCACAATAAGCCCTATCAAATTTTGGTTCTCACACCAGTCAATAGGAAATATATAGAAAGCCCACTTTCATCACTCAAACATAAATTCTAATGATGGAGCTCCATCATCAAAATCATCTCCGGGCGATTAGAGTGTAATTCTATATCTATCCAGTATATTAAAATTTCGAATATACGCGGATCAGACGTATACGCAAAATCTATATATACTGGATTGTCCACATCAATATAAATAGATAATCAAATACGAATAATTGATTTAAATTTTCAAAACAAAAATTTGTTTTCACTTTTATTTATCAAAAACACTACTCTTCACACTCGTTCTAGGATACTACTGATCCTATCTCTAACGAGTCATTCTCGTTGGATATTACTAATCCAATATCTGATGAATTCTTTCGTACGGTTCTAATGTGCCTTGTTCTCTGCTTTGTAAACCAAAGCTCTGATACCAACTGTGAAAACCCGTAACTTCCCCGTAAAGGAAAGTGGCGGATAGTTCGAGAACAAGCCACAACAAAACGCATACAAAAGAACATTTCATTGTATATTACAACAATGCATCAGATTACAAGAATATACAGAGTATAAATGAATATTACACAGAAATATCAGAGATTTAAATTACATTTAAATACATAGCAGCGGAAAATATTACAATACACAACTAGAGGAGATATACGGATACAAAGCTTTCCGGATATCGTTCCAGCTGTAAACCAGGATCCTATGAATATAAATCTGCAAAACCAAAACTACTAGCTGCCCGCGTCAAAATAAGGGCACCCAGAGTTTAGGTCAAAACAATAAACTCCAGGTCAGTCATGTGACTGGTGTGAGAACTAAAACAGTTATTAATCTTTATTTTCAAAGGTAAATCAAGGGACCACGCCGTATAACACGGAACGGGTTTCCTCCCAAGAATACCAGTGCATAAAACAAACAGCGCAATGCTAAATAAAGAAAGATGAAGCTGTTATAAGACCCAGGTCCTATCACATAATGCAACGCAAGCCGGGGGATAGGGTTTTCCCTTATAACAGCCAAAGAATGCTTGATACGTTTAAAACAAATCATTTGATACTATAATAAGTGCATAGTGTATAAAACAACTTCAAATCATAAGTATCAATCATAGGCGGCATGGGTACCATATATCATGTCGCCATATATAGGTTTACAAATAAAACCGCAAAGTCACGTATTTGGAAATTGGATTTCCTTCTATGAACCGAGGCAAAAGATAGTCCTCAACCGATTCGAGACTGTCTAGCCCGAGTCTCAGGATCAGAACGCATCGACCCTTGGAGCGACAGGGCCGGTCCACCGATGTGGATTAAACTTAAACCCTGAACATGCGTTTCGCCGCCCTTTGGGGCGTAAGTGAGCCAACTAAATGACTCCATCGGTTCGAGAACGACCGATCAATCCGAGGCGCCTCGCAACAGCAACAACCACATAAGTCAAACTCGTCAGGGCGTGTAAAACGACTGAAGCCACTTTTTAGCTAGAAGGAAACGCATGCCCTCCCTGAGGTCCGTCTCCCGTTTTTGGTTCATACCGGGTGTGATACTCGCGAAGTAAACGTTACACAAAGCTACGCCACAAAGGCCGTGCTTTGATCATCACCACAAGACTTTGCTTTTCAACAGAAGCCTTGATCATTTGCATCTTAGGCATGCCACACAGGCAATTCACTCCATGCGTTTGATATCCATCAACATATAACCCCTGAGCTCGTACGTCTCAGAGAAGGGCGTTAAGCAAGAGAATAAATTCTCCGCCGCCAAACAGATATATATTTAATAGAGATCAATCACACGGACTAAAATCCAATGTCAGACACACAGTCCATTTACAAGTTCGTTCTGGGTCTGAACGAAACCGGAGGCACCAAGTACCCCGCATATCCATTGATCTCCAAGTACGTCTGGACGATCACCAACTGTTTCGATCTTCTTGGGTGTACAGCCCAATCAAGATCATCAGTAATCACCCAAACGACTTGAAGACCTCCGGTCTTCGACCATCGCCTTCATCTTCGACTTATCGTCGTATCAGTTATTCAGAATGGGATAAACCCGGTCTTTCCGAATAACTTGCGTATATTTTAAATAAGTGTTACACAAACACAACATACGCCTCATTCCAATTCATCAGTCACTAACCGTAAATTAATCAAGAGAATAATTCCCCAAATATTAACCCCGAAGGCCGAAACCAACATCAGATCAATATCCAGAAAACCATTCTGCTTGGCTAACCGACAGTTAGTTTCTAAATTTCACATTCATAGGGAAAGGTTCCCATTAATTTTATCAAAGATAAATCATTAAAATTTATTCTTTAATATGTTTTTGAATATCAATTCAAACTAGTCGGGATTAGCGAACCTTACCGAAGTAATCATTTGTTTTAATTTCCCCATCCCAACCTATTCATCCCATGAAGTAAAACTGGTAATACTTCATATCTAACACCACAGTGTTATCGGTAAATTCAATTACCATTTCACGTTCAAATCTAATTAAAGATTTAACTATCGCCTGGAGCAAAACTGGTGATACTCCATTTTCGATCATTTCAATCTAATTAAAGATTCATTAAAACTCCACTTAGTTTTAACCTTCGACTGGGTTAAAGAATCAGTGTCATTTAAAACACGGTTCGCGATAAACCCAAAATCACATTCCATTAATTATCGGGTTAAAGAACAAGTGTTATTTAAAACACTGTTCACGATAAACCCAAAAATCATTCCATTAATTATCGGGTTAAAGAACAAGTGTTATTTAAAACACTGTTCACGATAAACCCAAAAATCAATACCAATTCAATTTCAATTAAATATCATTTAATTGGTACACTTCACTAAATCTAAATAAAAAGATTTAATCTTTTCTCAACTGGGTTCAAGAACAGTGTTAGTGAAGACACCATTCACGACAAACCCAAATCACATTCGATATTCAACACAAGGCTCTGAATAGAAAATATATCGGCTTATATTCAATATCAAATTCTACGACTAACAAATGTCGTATTGGAAATAACGATATAAATATATATCTTTCAAATTTCCATAACAACACCTGTATAATCACGAATTCCAACATCGAAATATTCTGAAGACAATTTCGATTCAAATCCACTCCAATGCAATCATTGGATATTCTGGTTATTTTTAAAACCCTTTTTAAATTCAATTTATTTATTTAAAAATAAATAGAATTATAATTCTAGTTCAAAACCAGTTCATTTCGATAAAAAAACTATTTTTATCCTTTCAAATATGGAGTTTTTCATCCCAAATTTTCCCAACTCATTTCTTATGATTTTACACAAATTATTACTATTTTTAATAATTTTATCAAGGCCCGTACCGTCGATTTCCATCAATGGCCATCGAACTGCACTTACAACGACCTTTTTCAAATTTGATTTGGACGTATCTCCAAATCCAACCGTTAGATTTTGAATTTCTAATATTCGTTAGAAAGCTCTTTTCGATACGAACCCAACGGTTCCGGTTTTAGGAGAATCCGACGGTCGGATCTCCCGTAATGTCCGTTTGAAATAAATGGTTGAAATTCACGAACTGCCGCGGCGCGGCGCGTTCTATTCAGGCCATTATATTATATATATAATATATATAATATATATTTCGTCGATTCCTATTTAAAACGAATTATATGCATAGTTTTAAATTCGTTTCAAAAGCAATTTCAACTTCCTTTTCAATTCAAATCAAAATTGAATTCTTCTTTATAAATTCCTTTTAAAATTCATTTCTATTCAATTCAAATTTCAATTCAATTTGAATTCATTTCAATTCGCTTTCAATTCAATTTGAATTCGTTTTCAATTCAATTCATTTCGAAATCGTTTTCAATTTAATTCATTTCGAAATCGTTTTCAATTCAATTCATTTCGAAATCGTTTTCAATTCAATTCATTCCGAAATCGTTTTCAATTCAATTTATTTCGAAATCGTTTTCAATTGAATTCATTTCGAAATCGTTTTCAATTCAATTCATTTCGAAATCGTTTTCAATTCAATTCATTCCGAAATCGTTTTCAATTCAATTTATTTCGAAATCGTTTTCAATTCAATTTATTTCGAAATCGTTTTCAATTCAATTTATTTCGAAATCGTTTTCAATTCAATTTATTTCGAAATCGTTTTCAATTCAATTTATTTCGAAATCGTTTTCAATTCAATTCATTTCGAAATCGTTTTCAATTCAATTCATTTCGAAATGAATAAAATCGATATAAATATCGTTCACGTCAAAATGGCGTCCATACACGGCTTCATAAATTTCTATTTTCAAATATTCTATTTCAAATATTTCTTTTTCAAAATAGTTGTTATTATCAAAATATTTCGTTCAACACATGACCAATCTCAATGGATGAGTACTGTCAACACATGAACCTTTATTTTATATCGATAAAGATGTAAATTTTATTACTAAAATATTTCGTTCAACACATGACCAATCTCAATGGATGAGTACTGTCAACACATGAACCTTTATTTTATATCGATAAAGATGTAAATTTTATTACTAAAATATTTCGTTCAACACATGACCAATCTCAATGGATGAGTACTGTCAACACATGAACCTTTATTTTATATCGATAAAGATGTAAATTTTATTACTAAAATATTCTATTTCAAATTGGAATGAGGCCCAATCATTTACCATATAAAGTTAATTATATGGATTTTCATACATTACACACATATAATAGCATTGAAAAATAATCAACCATCAACCAAAGTGCACTACACTGTATAAGCATCAAATATAGATATCTAACGCTTATAACAGCCTGTCAATCGATCGATCGACATATTTAATCAATCAGGATGAGTGAACTTCAAATTTCATCCTAACACCCGTGTGGGGTTTCAAACAATCAAACACAGATTTTAGTTGTGCAGTTGGGCGATGTGTAAAATTTATCGACCCAATCAATGTCTTTCAAATAGGTGTACATAAACAAACCGTCTGGTTTGTAAATGAATATTTATTTATTCACACTCACTATATTCATATTCACGTTAAAAATTATATATTTTTAACGATAAACATTTTATTTTAACATATGAATTTCTATTCAGTTCATTCTTTAAATAATATGGTATTTTTATTTTCTAACTTTTTTTAGAAAATTTCAGCGGCATAACGGCACGATACTAGAAACGGGACGAGGCCTAGCCTTATCCCCGGTCTAGTGAAGGCCCACGCCATTCACACATCAATCAAATCAATTCATTTCACCACACAATTCAATTTCAATCAAATAATCTAACTAATTTTTGCAATCAAACAAACAAGTCCATGGTCTGTGGACGATTGTGTCGGGTGCTACTAAGCACCGTCTGCATCCTAGTATATATATATAACTAGAAAATGAAATTGAAAGGTGAGAAATTCTCACTGAAAGCTATCCAAGCTCCACGGCACTTCATTTGCAGAAGTCTTCGTCGTTTCGCCTTTTTGTCACCTTCGTTGTCCGCTTTCACTACATATGTAAAAATCGAATTTTTACTTCGCTATTCAATATATAAAAATCGAATTTTTAGTTCGCTATTCAATATATAAAAATCGAATTTTTACTTTTCTATTCAATATATAAAAATCGAATTTTTAGTTCGCTATTCAATATATAAAAATCGAATTTTTAGTTCGCTATTCTCTAAATAAAAAAACAAATCTTTTATAGAGATAAAAATCAAGTCTTTTATAAATTAAAAATCAAGTCTTTTATACAGACAAAAATCTAATCTTTTTGTTGCTCTTCAAATCATAAAGATCATCTTTTTATTTAAACTCTATGTAAATTAAACTGAAAATAAAACTCACTGCTAATTTAAATTAAAAACTGAAAATAAACGATGTTAATTTATTTACCTTCCCACGTTTAAACACTCAGCACCCATTCAAAAACCTCGTCGATGTAAATTCGAACCCGTTTGGAACTCCCTAGTTGATCGTGGTTTCCACTTGCTACTGACGTCTGGTGGAGCTCCCTGGCGGCGCTGTGGTGTTGGTGGGTTGTTCAGGTGTTCAGCGTCGCGGTGGGGACGGTTTTAGGGGAGCTGTGGGCTCGGGGTTCGCGGACGGCCGTGGGGAGAGAGGGGAGACCGGAGGGGGAAGATCGAGGAAAGGGGAGGCTGACCGACGGTGATCGAAGGCCAGGGGAGGAGGTGCGACGCGGCGGTGGAGGTTGTTCTAGGGTTGGGCGGACTGGGGTTTAACGGTGGAGAGAGGGGAAGCAGAGGCTACTGGAGGGGGAGGCGCTGGAGGGGAGGGGTCTCGCCTGGTGGCGGTGGTCCCGGAGCGTCGACGACGTGCTGGAAGGGAGGCGCGATCCCCTTTTGCTTTCGTTTTTTTTTTCTCTGAAACGGGTTGGTTTGAAGAAGGGGGGGGGCCTAGGTAGTTAAGGAGAGGGTATATTATTTTTTTTTTTTTTTTTTTTTCCAAACCCTAAATGTTGACTTTTAATTCGAACACCTATCGAGGCCCAACGACTGTCGCACCTAGCTAATTACCCCCATTCCGAACACAATGGGATATGCCACGCAAGCTGATTCGATCGTTTCGATCAGTTTCCGTTAAATTTACATTTAAATCACTATATTGAATTTTAAACGTACATTTCAAATTACCGGGGTCACATACAGCCTCTAAAAATTCTCGAAAGATATTTTCTAGCATCGTATTGACGATACGGTCCTAACAAAACTAGTTTCATCGAATTCTGAGACCGTGAGAAAAATGGCCATTTTCCAGTCGATTAAAATCAACTGAAATTGGTCAAACGCGTTTTCCTTTGCCACGCTCACATATTGATTCGAAAAATTATGAAATTTGAAACCTAGCAATAACTTCACATCCCGGACCCAACAAAACTGGTTTCGTCGAAATCCGAGGTCATTTGCAAAATGTCCATTTTTAAGGGCCTGAATTCCATAGCGACTATTCAGAATTTTCAACTGGACATATCTTTTGATTCCCGTTATGAAATTTTGATTATTCGGATTCGCTGGAAAGATATTATCAATTAGATCCCATTATTTTTGGTTTCACTAAAATCCGGATTGTTTTGCACCCGGTACATTCAATTGAAGTTTGAAATCGAATTATCGAACTACCGCGCCATTTTCAATTCTATTTATAATTATATATAAATATTTATATTCTAACGACGACGCGTATAAATATATACGTTCGAATTATATTCAAAATAAATTTCTCGTCGATATTATTTAAAATAATTCATTTTAAATAATCAAAATTCGCTAAAATTGCCAAAATAAAAATTTTAAACTGGCCCAGATTTTCCGGGTTATTACACATACGCACGCATATTAATTTTTCTACGTTATCATATCTCACTCTCTTTTTTACTTTAATGGCTTCAAATGAAATTGTTCTATTTCTATCCATTCTAATAACATCTATATGCTTAGGTTCACCATCTCAGGTATTTTCTTCAATAATCAGTATTATTGTTCCAAAGCATGTATGATATTTATGTTTCTTAAAAATCAAACAAAAAAGTTTTCAATTTTATAGATACATGTTTGTTACGCATTGGTGGTAAAAGCAACGATCCCTTTCCCTATGAAGTTTCATTGCAGAAAGACCACCAACTGGTCTCTGTTCTTCACGGTGGAAGGTAATTTCCATCCAACTTAATATATTGATTCTTTTACAGTATTTTTTATAAAAAAATATATATTACAGTATGGAGAATGCATGAGAATCCCATGTTTATGTTGAGTAAAAACTTTATATTTCCTCTGTGTAGATAAGCTTAGAAGTGAAGTGCAGTAAAATAATTAATAGATAAAAATAACAAACAACAACACAAGAGATTTGTTTACGCGGAAAACCCAGTGAGGGAAAAACCGCGGGACTAGAAGTCTAATTCTTCCACTATAAGATGATAGTAGGATTAAAAGAACTTGTATATATCTCACACTCAGTGGCTCACTCAAGCTTGAGGATAAAGACTTCTCAAGCTATCTCTCTTATTGTGTATTTCTCTCTTTCTTTCTTTCTTTCTTATATTTTTACACACTCTCTCACACTCATATATATAGGTGTGGAATTCAAAAGGTTCTCTCACAACGTGGCTTTCAAACTTCTTCCTTGGAAATAATGTTTCCATTGGGTTTACATAAATATGCATAGAAATTTGATGTGTCTACACACCTTTCAACAATAATTGTTGAGCATTCCAATAAATTAGGAGGAAACCCAACAAATCTCCCCCTTCCCGACTTAATCAGGAAGCACTTCCATATCGGCACCATCACAACAGTCATCAAATTTCTTAGTTAGTATGGCCTTCGTCAACATGTCTGACCAATTATCATCAGTATGAACTTTGTTGAGTTGCAACAACTTTGCTTCCAACGCATCTCTAATCCAGTGATATCGAACATCGATGTGTTTCGTTTGGGAATGATAGGCTGAATTTTTAGCAAGTTGAATTGTACTTTGATTGTCACAATAGAGATCATAACTTTCTTGTTTTTGGCCCAATTCTAACAAGAAGTTTTTCAGCCATATCATCTCTTTGCATGATTCTGTAGCTGCAACGAATTCGGCTTCAGTTGTAGACAAGGCAACACATTTTTGGAGCTTTGATTGCCAAGATACTGCTCCCCCCGAAAAAGTAATCAAATATCCTGATGTTGATTTTATAGAGTCAACATCTCATGCCATATCTGCGTCTGTGTATCCTTTTAACACAGGTTTTCCTTTTCCGTAGCGCAAACATCTTTTGGTTGTTCCTCGGAGATAGCGAAATATCCATTTAACAGCAGCCTAATGTTGCTTTCCAGGATTTGATAAATATCGACTCACGGCTCCAACAGCGTATGCAATGTCCGGTCGTGTACATATCATGGCATACATTAAACTGCCAACAGAGGAAGAATACGGGACATTCTCCATTTCAGCCCTTTCATTTTCAATTTTTGGACTGTGTTCCTTGCTTAATGTAAAGTGGTTGGCAAGTGGTACACTTACAGGTTTGGCCTTGTGCATGTTAAATCTTTCAAGAATTTTCTCTATATATCTTTCTTACGATAACCACAATAGTCCTTTGGATCTATCACGAGTGACTTTCATTCCAAGAATCTGCTGTGCTGCTCCCAGATCTTTCATTGCAAAAGATTCGCTCAAAGCCTTCTTGAGAGCTGCAATTTTCTTTTTGTCATGTCCAACAATCAACATATCGTCAATATATAATAAAAGTATGATGAAATCACCACCAGCATACTTCTTTATATAGACACAGTGATCGCATAGAGTCTTCTTGAACTCATGTTGAGTCATGAATGAGTCGAACTTCTTATACCATTGGCGCGGTGCTTGCTTTAAACCGTATAGACTCTTCTCGAGGCGACACACAAGATGTTCTTTTCCTGCAACTTTGAACCCCTTGGGTTGCTCTATATAGATCTCTTCCTCTAGGTCTCCGTGTAAAAATGATGTTTTAACATCGAGTTGTTCAACTTCTAAGTCTAAACAAGCTGCTAGACCCATTACAACTCTAATAGATGACATTTTTACTACGGGAGAATATATTTCATCAAAATCAATACCTTTCTTTTGATTGCAACCCTTAACAACAATTCGAGCTTTGTATCTGGGTAGACTATTCTTCTCTTCTGTTTTTAACTTGTACACCCAATTGCATTTTAAGGATTGTTTTCCCTTGGGTAGCTCCACCAGATCATATGTATGATTGCCATGCAAGGATTGCATTTCTTCCTGCATAGCTTTTTCCCATTCTCCTTTGTGTTCACTGGTTATAGTTTGTTCGTAACTTTGAGGCTCCCCCTCATCAGCGATTACCACATACTCATCTCTAGGATATCTAACAGAGGCACGTCTTTCTCATGTAGAGCGTCGTAATTGAGGTTGTGTTATGGCATTTGTTTCATTTGTCATTTCTTCATTTGACTGAGATTGTTCATGCAATGATGGCTCTTCAATTGATTGTTCAGTAACTTCATGTTGTCTTTGCAACCCATTATGATTAGGCTCCTCCTCTTGCCTTCACCTGCATCTTGCATCACAGAGGATGGTGCAGGATCTGAATATATTATTTGCTTAGGTCTGGACTTCTCTGCTTGCTTAAGATCTTCTATTGTCTGGTCTTCAAAGAAAATAACATCCCGGCTTCTAATAATCTTTCTTTTAACTGGATCCCATAACCGATATCCAAATTCATTTTTAGGTGAACCAAGGTAAATACACTGCTTGGTTTTTGAGTCAAGTTTAGCCCGCTCGTTTTTAGGAATATGAACGAATGCAAGACAACCAAACACCTTCAAGTGGTCATAAGAGATCTTCTTGCCTGACCAAACTTCATCTGGAATGCCTTTGTTTAGTGGACCTGATGGTGAGAGATTAATTATATCAACAACAGTCTTCACAGCTTCTCCCCAGAATGATTTAGAGAGTTTAGCATGAGATATCATACATCGAACTCTTTCTTCGATGGTTCGATTCATTCTCTCAGCAACACCGTTTAGTTGAGGTGTCTTTGGAGGTGTTTTCTCAAGGCAGATGCCAAATGTCTTGCAATACTCTTCAAATGGACCACAATATTCACCACCATTATCAGCTCGGACACACTTCAACTTCTTGTTTGTTTGTCGTTCCACCATGGCATGAAACTCCTTAAAAGCCGCAAGTACATTGTCTTTTGTTTTCAACAAATACACCCAAACCTTTCTTGAATGATCATCAATGAATGTTACAAAATATAATGCACCTCCAAGATATTTTTCAGTCATAGAGCAGACATTAGTATGTACTACATCAAGGATATGCTTTCTTCTTGATGGTCTATTTGATCTATAAAAGGAAACTCTATGTTGTTTCCCAGCCAAACAATCAATACAAGGTTCAGTGTTTTACCTTTCGCTTCAGGTATCAGCTCCTTTTGGGCAAGTATTTGCAATCCCTTTTCGCTTATGTGCCCTAATCTCTTATGCCATAGTTCCAATACTGAATCATCATGGACAACATTGGCTTCATCGCGTAAGCAACCACGTGTTAAATACAAAGAGCCCTCCTTTTTGCCTCGAGCAATGACCATGTTTCCATTTGTGAGTTTCCATTTTCCAGAACCAAATTGATTAACTAAACCAGCGTCATCAAGCTTACCTGCAGATATTAGATTGAGGCGCATATCTGGAACATGTCTTACATCCTTCAATATGAGCTTGCAACCAGTGTTAGTTTTCAAATGAACATCTCCTATGCCAATAATTTTGCTAGTAACTTGATAACCCATTTTAACAGTACCAAAATTACATTTTTGATAAGAAGAAAATAACCATTCATGTGGAGTAATGTGAAAGGAAGCACCTGAGTCGACAATCCATATATTGTCATCATAAGTCAAATTGAGATAATTGTCATCTCCAATAAAGAATACATTCGATTCTTCTTAGACTGCAACTACTGTAGTATTTTGTTCTTCCTTCTTTCTCGGGTCAACTTGATCTGGCTTCACAGTTCCATTTTTCTGATCTCTTTTAAAATTACGACATTCAGATTTTTTATGACCTGGTTTACCACAATAATAACAAGTGATTCTGGAGCAGGATTTGGAGCGTCCTCTTGACTTATCACGTCCCTTATTTTTATTTCTTCCATGAAATTCACTTCTGCCTCGATTTTCTGCTATATGAGCCTCGCTTTGTGTTGTTCCACGCTCTTTTCTTCTTGCCTCTTCATTTAGAAGGCTATCCGCAACCGCATCCATGGTGAGTTTTCCTTCTGGGGCTGAGTTACTTAGAGTCACAACCAAAGTATCCCAACTCTCAGGTAAGGAGCTTAAAAGAAGACAGGCTTGCAGTTCATCATCTATCTTCATTTCAATCTTGGTTAACTTGTTTACTAAACCCTTAAAACTGTTCAGGTGCTCAATCATGCCTTGACCATCTTTGTACTCTGATTTAACCAATCGTCTTACTAAATGAGCTTTGTTCTGAGGTGTCTTCTTTTGAATCATTGACTCAAGTTTCTCCCATAACTGGTAGGCATTAGTATAAGTAGATACATGCTCGAATAAGCTTTGATCTATATATTTTTGGATCACGGCAACTGCTTTCCGGTTCAAAAGTTCCCAATCTTTTTCGGGCTTTCCTTCCGGCTTATCTGCTTTTGTGATTGGCTCGCACAAATCCTTGCAGTACAAGTGATCTTCCATCATTGGCTTCTAGTAAGAAAAATTCTCTGCAGTGAGCTTAAACATTTCACCATCATGTGTAATGGTGGTCTCCATTTTAGCTTGCACAAGAAGGAAATATAAATTGTTGAACCAAGCTCTGATACCACTGTTGAGTAAAAACTTTATATTTTCTCTTTGTAGATAAACTTAGAAGTGAAGTGCAGTAAAACAATTAACAGATAAAAATAACAAACAGCAACACAAGAGATTTGTTTACGAGGAAAACCCAATGAGGGAAAAATCGCGGGACTAGAAGTCCAATTCTTCCACTATAAGATGATAGTAGGATTACAAGAACTTGTATATATCTCACACTCAGTGGCTCACTCAAGCTTGAGGATAAAGATTTCTCAAGCTATCTCTCTTATTGTGTATTTCTCTCTTTCTTTCTTTCTTATATTTTTACACACTCTCTCACACTCATATATATAGGTGTGGAATACAAAAGGTTCTCTCACAATGTGACCTTCAAACTTCTTCCTTGGAAATAATGTTTCCATTAGGTTTACATAAATATGCATTGAAATTTGATGTGTCTACACACCTTTCAATAATAATTGTTGAGCATTCCAATAAATTAGGAGGAAACCCAACAGTTTACACTTGTAGTAATGGCTTCAAAATCTTTGCTGCAAAATTAACTAAAGAGCAGCCGAGCAGGCCTTAGACGTTGCTGGTGGTTGGCTTTTTTGTTGAGACTTTTGAATCAGCATTTCCCTGTCTATATTTGTTTTTGCAGAAATGCCTGGTGTGATATTAGTGTTTGCTAACTAGAAAAGATCGTCGCATACCACACGTTCACGGGATTTTATGCGTGTAAGCAATGACTAAGAAATGGAAATTCCGGGGGTTTCCACAAAAAATCAGGATAGTGCCTACTGTATTAGACAGGTGATGGTTTTGAACAATGGTATGTGTGGGGGTTAAATATATCTTGTTCTGCATCGTCTCTTTGGCAAGTAGTTTTCACCTCCTATTCATTATTTTGAGGGTTTATCTCAGAATTTTCACAATGATCAGATAGCTTGTCTGTATATCCCTATATTTATATATTATATCTCTTTGTTAATTCCTTTCATAACTCAATTAGTTTAAAATCAAATAAGTGCCACTTTCTCTGGCCTTGTAATTCATGATACATAGAATATGACAGAAATAACATCATGGAGTCACGTTCCTTTTATATTTATTGCTTTTTCCCCTTAATCATGTATATGTCATGAAAATAAAATTGGAAAGTTCATAACAACAATTTGGCCAGAATCATCAAGTTTTAGTGATGAAGGCATGCCGCTAATTCCTTCAACATGGAAAAGGCAATGCCAACTGGAGAATCATTCTTTAATTCCACTTGAAGTAGGACTGTCAACGGATATCCGAAAAATCCGAAATCCGTCCGCATCCGCATCCGAAAAGCGGATAGATATCCGATATCCGGGACGCGGATGCGGATGGGGATATAGGCATATCCGCATCCGAAAATTATCCGTCCACTTTTTTTCACGATTATAGCTTAAATTATGTGCATTTTAGCTTAATTAAATATAATAATTTATTGTTTTGCAAAATTAAAAGTCTACTAAATGCATGTTAATTGCTCAAAATTATATATTATCATCATATTTATTTATTTTTAGCACTTTAGTAATTAACTAGGTTGAAAAAGCTTAATATTAAGCCAAAAAATTTAATAATGTTCATTGATTTATTGATTGTTGGCGGAGCGGATAATTATCCGATATCCGTCTGTATCCGCAGATGCGGATATCCGATATCCGAAAATGGTTCCGGATGCGGATACGGGTATAGCACTATCAGCATCCGAAAGTATCCGTTGACAACCCTAACTTGAAGCAAGTACATCCGAAAGTATCCGTTGACAACCCTAACTTGAAGCAAGTACATTTTCACCGTAATGAAAATTAAGTCAACTAATAGTTTTTACATTTTCAAGAAAAACTATCGGAGTGTGAAACCATAGAAATGGCTAGAAACGGAAGAAAACACAACATAAATAAATTCAAATCCCCAAGAGACAGGACATGGGAAGCCACACCGCCACAACAGTTAGTGGCATTTCAAAAATAACATGAACTTTAATGGCCTAAGCTTACGGTAGGGTTCACCAAGGGCGGAGCTAGGCCCAGGCCAGATAGAGCCAGCGCCCTAGCTCAAATTTTAATTTTCTGTGTTAAAAAACCACTTTGACACTTAGACCACAGCTGAAAATGATACTTTGCCCTATCTGAAGCCACGGGTTGGCTCCGCCACTGGGGTTCACGGCGGTGCACTGATGTCTGGAAACGCTGTTTACAAAGCTTGTTGGGACTTTGGATGCTATGATGCAGATTTGTTGGCTCTCTTCAACGATGCAATTAAAGAGGGAGTAAACTTTATATTTGTCTCTTGGGACCTGGCCTCCTCAAGGTAAAGACAGTGATAGGGAAAGGAGTAAACTATGTAAAATTATGAAGTTCAAAAAACATAACATCCAAATATAAAGGAAAAAATTATTAATGCAAAACTATGATAAATTGATAATTAAATAATCAAATTTTATCTGACTTTTGAAGTTATTTTTTTATTACATTTTAAAAAAATAAAAATACGTGGTTTCAATTGTAATTAAGGAGTAAACTATCATAACAATGATCATATGAACTGTGTAATCAATAATGTTAAGTTCTGCTTTCTTTGTTTCCTCCTCTTAATAAAACATTCTGCTTTTCCATTTTTCGTTCTATTAGTTGACATACATTCATTTCCTTTTTTTTCACATTCAACTACATTTATGAAACATTTCATTAAATGATATTTAGTTTAAATTCCTCCAAAATTATCTGTAACTTGACTATTTTATTTGAAGCATAATATTAATCGTTCTGATATTATTAGATATTGATTAAAACTGGAATCATAACACAACTTTTGGTTGTGAACCAATAAGTGTTTCGATGATACTGCATGTAAAGCGATATTGCTTAAGTTAGATTGGAACTTTGAAGAGAAATTATGTTACGTTCAACTAAGTTTTGCCTTTAAATCTTAAGTTAAACTTACTGATTGATGATTTTGTTATACCCACCTCCAGGCAAAGCCATGCCAAACTGGTTCTTGTAAGATTAGTGGTAACTTCATCTATTTTTAAATTCTTGTTTGTCCGATATTTGACTGTGCAATTTCTCGTTGCTGAAGTCTACTTATACCAAAGATATCATTTGCTGTAATAAAATTTGCTCATAAGATCTTGTATTTACCGTTACCATTTACAGAGAAGTATAGTTGAAGAATTAAAATGATGATTTGGGAATGGAAACCCAGGTGCAATAAGCAATGACAATACTTTGAGAAATGTACACATAAGCTGCAAATGACAATAACCGAATTACGGATGCCAATGGGGCGGGGAGGGCGCGGATAATACCACCCCATTACCCGCCCCATTGGGAGATTTTTTCTGCTTCCTATCCGCCCCATACCTACACGGGTACCCATTGAACAAGTTTTAAACAAGTTCCACGTAATGGCAGGTATTCGTGAGTATCCGTTATATTTATTCAATTTATTTTTTAGTCGTTTATTGAAATTATTCAAAAGTACATTTGAAAAAAAAAAAAAAAAAACAAATTAGACCAATACTCAAATGCTATCCTCAAAATACCAATACATCAACAGAAGTATCCATCAAAATATCAACAGCCAGTTATAAATTGTTGAGTAAAGGCATGCACAAAATACCGAACAACTAACAACAATGTTTTTTGTATTGACTATTGATAATAAATCACATTCAATACGGGCACGGGTACCCACGGACATGGATATCTTACTATCCGTACCCGCCCCATTAACTAACGGATATTAAAAATAACCATTTATTTTACCCATGGATACCCATTTAACTATCCGTTTCATGTCCACGACGGATTTTACCCATGGATAACCGCGGGTACGGATTTTTATGCCATCCCTAGACCGAATGCTTCATCGGATATATTAGTTATTATATTGGGCTCGGTCCAACGGTCCATATATTAACATTACAATATTTTTACATTTTATTACCGTTGTAAAGTGGGCTATCTCCTCAATACAAAATAACTTTCTGCTAATACAAATTCGCTCTAGATTCTATTTTGGTATCGGAGCACAACGCCTAACAACATCTTCTACACTGATATTGATCAGAAAGTGGTTTACCCATCAGAGAATTATCATCGTTTGGGTAATTTTCTCATCAGTGATCATTCACATCGTGTGAGAGATAGAAACAGTGCGATTATTGGTGCCTTACCATAAATTCTATCGAATTTGGTTACAATTCAATCATACACACTGTATTCTTAGTTATTCAGTATCAATCATCGAGAAACCATTACAAGAAAATCAAGTCACCAGAAATCAGCCAAAGCCTTGCCATAAAGATTTATCAAAAGATTTTAATCTCAAAACATACCTCATCATCAAATCTCTCGGCTACTTTATACCTGATTTGCCAGATCTTTCTTATTTTTCGATCAGTTATGGTATTTGACCTAAATTTGATCATTCTTGATCTGAATTAAATCTGAATTCAATCATTCCTGAGTTCTTTTCAACATGGGTGATAACACGACATCCGCTGCATCCGATACTGGAGGATCTGCTATTGGAATTAATACAGAAAATCCAACCACCACATATGTGTAACAATTGGTCAAAACAGTGGTAAGTCAACAAAGTCAATTGATTACAATTCATTTAGAAGAAGAAAATTATATACTGTGGATGCTACAAGTCGAAACTGTTATACAAGGGTATGGCTTAGAGCGGTTTATTCTAGGTACAACCCCAATTCCAGCAAAATTCGTTATTGATCAAGATAATAGAATAGTTGTCAATGAAGCCTACGTACAGTATCACAAACAAGATAGGTTAATTAATTTGTGGCTTCTATCTTCAATTAGTGAAAACCTACTACCAAGTACCAACATTGGTTGCAGTATAGCAAACGAGACATGAACTACTATTGAAACAGAATTCAACAATCGGTCATCTGCCAAGGTATTGCACTTTAAAAGGCAACTTCAGAACATAAGAACGGAAAATCTAAATATGAGGGAATACCATTCAAAGGTAAAAAAAATTATGTGATTTACTCTGTGCAACAAGGTACAAAATACCCAATAGTGATCATGTGTTGTATTTGTTAAACGATCTTAATGATGATTACGAAGCCGTTGCAGCAGTTATAACATCTCAAAGAATGATTCTTCCTATTGATGAAGTTCATTCTATTCTACTATTCCATGGAGCAAGAATCGGTAGTAGGAGGATTCAAGAAACAGATAACAGTGCAAATCTTGCTACAGGTACTAAAAACAAAAATCAGAATAACAATAAGCCTGAAAAACTCTTACCAGAGAGGTGGCAATGCAAACAAAGAAAGGGGCAGTAGATGGAACAACAGTAATAGACTCAAATGCCAAATCTATGAGAAGAATGGCCATACTGCCTTGAAGTGTTATTTCAGATACTCAAATAACCAACATCAGAAGAGCAGTAACAATGCAAATGCAAATGTTGCTTACATAAATCAAGAAAGCAATAATCAAGACAAATGAAATGATACTGCTAGGATGGAAGACTTGCAAGATGACAGTTGGTACTCTGAATCTGGAGCAACAAATCACCTCACAAACAATCTTGACAACTTGAACATTGAATGCAAGGAATATAGAGGTAACAATTCTATTTCCATAGCTAATGGAAATGCATTCAAATTACACATGTTGGTAACACTTATATTAATTAATGGAAGAAAACAATTACAATTATACAATTTACTTATAGTGCCAATAATCACCAAAAAATTCAATTAGTGTGTCTCAGTTCGCTAGTGATAATAATGTTTACTTTGAATTCTTTCCTAAGTATTCTGTATTTAGAGACATTCTAACTGGAAGAATTATCTTACAGGGTAATTTGGCTAACGGACTGTACAAATTTAATCCAATGAGTGCCAAAGTGATGTTTATGAGGAAAATAATCATGCAATTAATGAAAGAAATGTTGTAATTTGAATGTAAAAAACAAGGCTGAAAGTAACCAAAGTGTATTTGATTTCTGGCATTGCAAACTTGGGCATCCAAGTGTTAAAATTGTTCGAAAAATATTGAATGATAATGATATCAAATTTGATCCTATATTCTGACCATATGTTTGTGAATATTGCCAAATGGGTAAGAGTCATAGATTACCTTTTAATGATTCAGATACCACATATACTGAACCACTTCAACTAATAGCCATAGACTTATGGGGACCATCACCTATTTATTCTAATTTTGGCTATAAATACTATGTGTCATTTGTAGATGCTTACACTGGATTTACTTGGATATACTTCCTAAAAACTCAATCTGAAACTTATAATGCTATCATAAACTACATAACTATGATAGAGAAGCGGATTAACTATAAAGTTAAAACTATTCAGACTGATGGTGGAAGTGAATTCAAAAGCTATGTAAGTATTTTCAACTAAGAGGTATTAGTCATAGAACCACTTGTCTATATCCATCTCAACAAAATGGATTAGTGGAGAGAAAACACAGGCATATATTTGAATCTTGATTGACATTGCTTGCACAAGCTAGTATGCCTTTGAAACTTTGGCCAGGGCCCGTTAATACAATTGTTTATTTGATTAACAAACAACCAACTAGTGTATTAAAGGATCCGTCTCCTCTTGAAAAATTATACAATGTCAAACCAGATTACAAAGGTATTAAAACCTTTGGATGCTTGTGTTTTCCATATTTAAGACCTTATAATGCTAACAAATTAAATTTCAGGTCTAAACAGTGTACATTTCTGGGCTACACAACTAATCAAAACGCATATAAATGCATAGATGACATTGGTAGAATATATGTTAGCAGACATGTCATGTTCAATGAAAAAGTTTTTCCATATAGTACAAAAGATATAAGAACTACAGGTAAAATAAGGAATCCAAAGGCATCTATACCTGCAGTTCCAACCATCAATGGAAATTGGTAGCAGACAGAGATAAGTCAAAGTTCTGATGCTCAAAGTTCACTAACTCAAGTCAATGATAGTTATGAAAACTTTGAGCCACCCAGCATGACATCTCATCCACCTGCACAAAGTCAAATTCAAGAAAATAGCGAGATTGAATCAAATACTCAAAAAACTACATCTGAAAGTTCTGAAAGCACAAGTAACTCACCACCAACTGAACAACCAGCTCATATTGGTCATCCGGTGATTACAAGAGCCAAAAGTGGTATCTTTAAACCAAGAACATTTGCAGCCATATCCAGTTCAAATGAACCTGTAACGTCCCAGAATTTTAGCGAGTTAATAATTAATTTATTTAATTATTTTAAATGACAGTTGAACATATAAATTTTAATTTAATTTCAATTCGAGCCTGTAATATCGCGGTAGTTCGTAATTTAACGTTCTGAACGACAACTGAGTGTACAAGACTCGTTATAAACCGGATTTCCTTGAAACAAGAAACGTTCGAATCTGTTGAACTATAATTTTCTAACGAAAGTGGAAAATGGAGATTTCGTCGTATAGATTGCAAGATATGTCCAAATCAAATTTTCAAATAGTCGTTATAGAATCGTTCATTGGCCGTAACAGTTTATTTGAAATAACTACATGCTGGATTCGAATTTAGACAAGGTTCTTTTGAGACGTAGTTATAATTTAATTTTTAGAATTTTACTGTAATTTTTAATTAATTAAATACGCAATTTTTTATTTGGAGTATTTTGCACCCTATATCAATATTTTGAGGTTTCAAAATATGAGTCAACCTACCGATATTATTATATTTTTCGAATCATGACACATCGTTCGACAAGAACGTATTTTTATTTTTGTCCATAGTGGTCGAACAGAAATAGAATTTTCCGTAATATGATACACCAGATTATTAAAAACACAACATATATAACACGGATGGATGTTTTTTACTTTTAGGTTTACTGTGACTGAAGTACACACTGGCATAAAAGAGGTTGTGCGTTTTCTTAATATAGAAGTAAATAGGAGTAAATTTAGTAGAATATGCAATGTACGCTCCTGTCATCTCCAAGTCCATAACCAAACCTCAACCATCAACGCTTTCAACATCTGAAGTGATAATTCATATCTATCAGAATATATCGGCAATCTAAGCCGACCTAGCAAGATAGATGATGGATTTTTATCAAACAAGTCATATGCTGACTGCAGCAAAATGTTTCAAAACTGAAAATCAACATGTATTGGCAAACCATAGGATCCGCAAACCTAAGAACTGTGGCATAGCCTGTATTGTACAAAACTGAAACCACTGCATGCGTGCTACCCATCAAAATAAATGCGTTGTATTCCATCAACATTTCAATCCAAATGGTATGACTGTAACAGCCTACCTATCATCTTATTCGGCAAGTGTACAAACGCAAGCTATTGCCTAACATGAATAGTTAAATTCACTAAACACTGCAGTCCTACATTTACCTCTTGTCTAAGTTTGAACTCTCCTATGCTACCCTAATCTAAATAGTCATGCTAAACTTCTTATATGACCACTGTAATGTAGTTTTTTTTACATCAACGCAGGGCTATGTTTCCCATTTATCTTCTGTCACCTTCCATATCCTTTTAAAATCCTTTGCTACTAAGAATCGTACCCTCTCTTCCTTTCAAAACACTGTACCCTATCGTTTGATGGAAAAGAAAGCACCCTGCATAGAAAAGAAAAGACACAGCACACCTATATGCTACCTGAGATCAGTACTGCAACTCTAGACCATCTATTCCTTGGCAAGGAAGGTTTCTAAGCCTATATAAACACACACTATTCTGTTGTTTTCCTTCTTTCAGTGGAAAAAAAAGAAGATTTCGATCTCTGGAATGGCAGGGGGGTAAGAGGCCGAAGTCAGATTCCTGTAGTGATGACCGGAGGTGTGAGGACGGTCACCAGGGGGTGCGGTTTCCGATAAGGGTGTGGTGATGGCCTCGTTTTGGGTGATTGACGATGGGGGTGATGCCGTAAAGCTCACAAAAGGGAGCAGTTTGGTTCCAAAGTTGTGGTGAAATACGTGAAGTCGGATTCAGGAAGGGAGTTGGAGTTTAGATCGTTTTGGCATGAAACCGTAGAGGATGGAAAGAGACGTAGAACGCTGAAATTTGTTTTGAAGGATTGTGGAGAAACAAGCGTTGAAGGGGACTCAAAATTTTTGGCCATGGTGGGTTTAAAATGGAATCAGGTTGTTACTATTTGTGGAAGACGGGGTCAAATTAATATTGGGTCTGGGTATTTACATTGTGCGGATGGACCGAGGAAAAGGATATGTGAAGCACAATGATTTAAAAAAGAAGAAGAAGAAGAGACGTAGACAAGGAATGGCTCAAGATGATGCTGCATGCCTATATTACTGTATATGTTGGATGGGGCTTGAGAAACGTAAGAGGCTACGCTACGAAGCCACTTTGGAGCCATTTGGGACTCGTTTGAATTTACGGCAGAAATAAACGTCTGATCTGAATCTACTGACGTTAATCGTTATTTAACGATTCATCACCAAGGTGAGTAAACTCACTAACTCTGATTAGTTTATAGTTTTATAAACGTTATTTATTTTAGATAAAAATGATTGAATATGGTGTGCGATGGTTGTTTGGATGATTTGCTAATTGATTGTGTAAAATTTTAGACACCTTTATAAACCGTTGCTAAATATTGATTCTAATATTTCATATTAATATGAAATAGATGCGGTTTCTGTTGATTAACGTCTTGGATGCAGGGAAACAGGTCGGAGGGATCCAACTGGATTCCTCAACAATTTTATTGTTGATTTTCATATATTGCTTTATATGATATGATGAATAACCTGGTATTGATTATTGTGTGGTGTGCGATATTTGCACAACAATGACCTGAAATAATTGGTATATAATACCGGAAAATCTATTTGAATATATCGGAAAAGAAATTGGGGTTTTAATAAGGGGAAATCTATTTTTAAAATAGAAACGAAACTTCGATTGGATTAAAGGAAATTAACTTTTTAAATTCTATAAAATCAAGTAGATTGGTTTATAAATGATGTTTTTAAATAAGAAATAACTTGTTAGAAATATATACCCAAATTGAATTTAAGAAGGGGAAAAGGGAAATCGTTTAGATTGAAAATGATGGATTTATTTCAAGGATAGAAATGTAAAGAGAATTGAGATAAATACTGAAAGAACCCGTAACTTCCCCGCGAAGGAAAGCACGAATACTTTGAGAACAGGACAAAATAGAACACAAACGGAAGAACATTTCATTGTTATTACAACAATTCCATCAGATACAAGAATGTACAGAGTATAAATGAATAAATTACATTCGATAAATATCAGAGATTACAATAAATTACATAGCAGCGGAAAATAATATAAAATACAACTGAAAGTGATATACGGATACAGAGCTTTCCGAGCATCGTTCCAGCTGTTAATTAGGACCCTGTGAATATAAATCTGCAAAACCAAAACTACTAGCTGCCCGTGTGGAAAATAGGGGCACCCAGAGTTTAGGTTAAAACAATAAACTCCAGGTCAGTCATGTGACTGGTGTGAGAACTAAAACAGTTATTAATATTGGTTTTAAAGTTAGGTAAAACAAGGGACCACGCCGTATAACACGGAACGGGTTTCCTCCCAAGAATACCAGTGCATAGAACAAACAGCGCAATGCTAAATAAAGAAAAATGAAGCTGTTATAAGACCCAGGTCCCATCACACAATGCAACGCAAGCCGGAGGATAGGGTTTTCCCTTATAACAGCCAAAGCATGCTTGATACGTTTAAAACACATTATTTGATACTACTATAAGTGTATAGTGTCAAAACAATTTCAATCATAAGTATCAATCATAGGCGGCATAGCTACCATCTACTATGTCGCCATACTAGGCTCTACAAATAAAACCGAAACACACGTATTGGAAATTGGATTCCGTCATGAGCCGAGGCAAGGGGCAAGCTCCTCTCCGATTCGAGACACTCTAGCAAATGTCCCAGGACCCCACTATGATCCTTGGATCTTCAGGGCCGGTCCTCTCTTACTTTTGAGGATTAATTATTCCTGAACACACGTTTCCCGGTCCTTACAGACCTATATCCGAGGCGCCTCATATCCAACAACCACACAGGTGAAAAGTATATAAATGTCAGGGCTGGTAGGTCACTGACACCACCCTAGCTAGAAAGAAACGTCGTGCTCTCCCTGCAGTCACTATCCCGTTTTTGACTCATACCGAGGTGTGAGGCTCGCGAATTCACGTTATACACAAAGCTACGCCACACAGGCCGTGCTTTGATCATCAACCACAAGACTTTGCTTTTCAACAGAAGCCCTGATCAATTGCCACTTACGCATGCCACATTGGCAATTCACTCCATGCGACTGATGTCCATCGATATACAACCTCTGAGCTCGTACGTCTCAGAGAAGGGCGTTAAGCAAGAGAATAAATTCTCTGCCGCCAAACAGATGTATATTTAATAGAGATCAATTAACACAGAATAAAATCCAATGTCCGACACACAATCCATTTACAAGTTCGTTCTGGGTCTGAACGAAACCGGAGGCACTTTCCTCGCATATCCATCCATCTCCAAGTACGTCTGGAAGATCACCAACTGATTCCCTCATCCTGGGTGTACAGCCCAATCAAGATCATCAGTAATCACCCAAACGATGTGAAGACTTCCGGTCTTCAACCACCGTCTTCATCTTCGACATCTCGTCGAATCGGTTATTCAGAATGAGTATAACCCGGCCTTTCTGGATAACCCACGTATATAATTAACAAATGCTACACAAACACAACGAACGCCTCATTCCAATTCAGAATATTCTTTTATTCACAAAAACACATTCTTAGGGAAATGTTCCCATTAATTTTATCCAAGATAAATTCTTCTAAATTTATCCTATAATCTTCCTTTGGATATCATTTCAAACTAGTCGGGATTAACGAACCACACCGAAGTAATCATTTATTTTATTTCCCAATCCCAACCTATATATCCCAGGGAGAAAACTGGTAATACTCCACATCTAACACCACGGTGTTATCGGTAAACTTAATTACCATTTCACGTTCAAATCTAATTAAAGATTTAACTATCGCTTTGGAGCAAAACTGGTGGTACTCCACTCTCGATCACTTTTCAAATTTGATAATTAAAATTATCAATTCACATTTTTAATCTAATTAAAGATTCATTAAAACTCCACTTAGTTTTAATCTTCTCAAAAATCAATATTTTGTCTTTAACTGGGTTAAAGAACCAATGTCTTCTAAAACACGATTCACGACAAACCCAAATCACGTTTGATATTAAATACAAGGCTCTGAATAGAAAATATATCGGCTTATATTCAATATCAAATTCTGAAACCAACATATATCGTATTGGCAATAACGATATAAAATATATCTTTCAAATTCCCATAACAATATCTGTATAGTCACGAAATCCAACATTGAAATATCCCGAAGATAATTTCGATTCAGCTCCAGTCCAATCCACGTATTGGAAATTATCGATTATTTTCAAAATCACTTTCAATTTCAATTTATTTATTTTTAAAAAAATAAATTGAGTTCAATTCTAGTTCAAAACTAGTTCATTTCGATAAAAATCTATTTTTATCTTTTCAAATGTGGAATTTTCCAGCCCAAATCTTTCCAATTCACATATTATAATTTTACACAAATTATAGGTATTTTTAATAATTTTATCAAGGCCCGTACAGTCGATTTCCAACAACGGCCATCGAACTGCACTTACAGCGACCTTTTTCGAATTTGATTTGGACATAATTCCAAATCCAACCGTTAGATTTCAAATTTCTAATATTCATTGGAAAGCTCTTTTCAATACGAACCCAACGGTTCCGGTTTTAGGAGAATCCGACGGTCGGATCTCCCGCAATGTCCGTTTGAAATAAATGGTCGAAATTCACGAACTGCCGCGGCGCGGCGCGTTCTATTCAGGCCATTATATTATATATATAATATATATAAAATATATTTCGTCGATTTCTATTTAAAACGAATTTTATAAATCGTTTTAAATTCGTTTCTAAAACAATTCAACTTCTATATTCAATTCAAATCAAAATTGAATTCTTCTTTATAAATTCGTTTTAAAATTCATTTCTATTCAATTCAAATTTTAATTCAATTTGAATTCATTTCAATTCACTTTCAATTCAATTCGAAATCGTTTTCAATTCAATTCATTTCGAAATCGTTTTCAATTCCATTCATTTCGAAATCGTTTTCAATATTCATTATACAACGAATGAAATCGATATAAATATCGTTCACGTCAAAATGGCGCGAAACTAATCAACACGGCTTTATATTTTTTACAACTTCTTTATTTTATTCAACAAATGAATATTTATCCCATTCAACACATGAATCTATATTTTTTTCAACACACGACTAATCTCAACACATGAGTACTGTCAACACGTCACTATTTTTGTTATGTAAAATATTTTATAAAACTATGGTATCTATCGTTTGATTTTTAATTAGACTTCTACTGGGAAGTAGTTCTAATTTTAAATATGATAAAGATGTAAATTTTTATTATATAAAATATTTCACTCAACACATGAACATCGTCAACACATGACTATTTTTATATTCAACACATGAATTTTCTTTTATAATATTCCTTATTTTCCCGATTGGAATGAGGCCCAATCAATCACCATATAACGTTAATTATATGGATTCCATACAACACATGTATATAATAGCTTTGAAAAATAATCAATCATCAACCAAAGTGCACTACACTGTATAAGCACCAAATATAAATAATTGACGCTTACACAGTTTGTCAATCGACCGATCGACATATTTAATAAATCAGGATGAGTGAACTTCAAATTTCATCCCAACACCCGTGTGGGGTTTCAAACAATTCAAACACAGATTTTATTTGTGCAGTTGGGCGACGTGTAAAATTTATCGACCCAATCGATATCAGTCAAATCAGTGTATACAAACAAATCGGCCGATTTGTTTATAAATATTTATTTATTCACTTTCACGTTAAAAATTATATTTTTAACGATCAAACTATTTTATTTTAACACTTGAATTTCTATTCAGTTCATTTATTCAATAAATGATTATTTTTATTTTTCTAACATATTTTAGAAAATTTCGGCGGCATAACGGCACGATACTAGAAACGGGACAAGGCCTAGCCTTATTCCCGGTCTAGTGAAGGCCCACGCCATTCACACATCAAATTCTAATCAATTCAAGTTCACCAAATAACCCAATTCAAATCAAATAATCTAACCAACTGCACAACCAAACAAACAAGTCCATGGTATGTGGACGGGTGTCGGGTGCTTCTAATAAGCACCGTCTGCATCCTAGTATATATATATATATAACTAGAAAAGAAATAGAAGAGTGAGAAGTTCTCACCAATAGCTATCCAACTACACGACACTTCTTTTATAGAAATCTTCTTCATCCTCGCCTTTTTATCGTCTTCTTGTGCCCGTAGTCACTATATACATAAAAAAAATCACACATTTTTATATTTCGATGTTTTTAAAATAAAAATCACATTTTTATTTGTTCGTTTTCAATTTAAAAATCATATTTTTGTAATCACTTCATATATTTAAAAATCGAATTTTTCCACAACGCTACTGTCTGGATAAAAATTATATTTTTATCTCGCTATTCTTCATATAAAGATCTCGCCTTTTCAAAAATATAGATTTCGCCTTTTCTAAAATAAAGATTTCGCCTTTATAAAAATCATCACTTGATTTCAACGTATATAAAATAAAAATTAGATTTTTATTTTGCTACATATACAAAGATGATATTTTTATAGTTCCTACTATGCAAAGATCATATTTTTATCTTTCTACAATGTAAAAGATTATATTTTTAATGCTTTAAAAATATAAAAATCATATTTTTAATATTTCTATATAGTAAAGACTATATTTTTAATACTTTAAAAATATAAAAACTATATTTTTATCACTTTAAAAATATAAAGATCGTATCTTTTACCAAATAAAAATCCTATCTTTTCACCTTTCAAAGTTCTAATCTTTTTCCATTTAAAATTCAAACCTTTTTCTATTTTAAATTCTCTTTTTTTTTCAGTTTTAAAATTCCTAAAAAATCAGTTTAAATATTCCTATTTATAAAGAATAAAATAAAATAAAAAAAAACAAATAAATAAAATAAAAACGACTTACAGGGGATGGAGGAGGAGAGGGGTCGGAGGGGTGGCGGGTCGTGGTGGCTGCGGCTGCGTCGGTGGATGGGGGGAGGGGGTCTCGCGGTTGTCGATTAGGGGGAAGAAGGAGCGGGAGGAAGGTGCGGTGGTCGGGGGTCCAGGGGATGGCGGTGGCGAATGAATCGCGATGAGGGATTTTGGGGGGGGGACGGTTCGGGGCGTTCGAATGGAGGAAGAAGGAGAGGAGGGAGAAGAAGGCGGCGGCGCAGGGGCTGCGCCACCCGTGGCGGCGGCGACGGTCCATCGGGGAGGGGCGGCGGCTCCTCCCCCGTGGCTCTCCTCTTTTTTTTTTCTTTTTTTTTCTTTTTTTTTCTGAAATGAAACTAACAGGGGGGGGGGGGGGGGTATATGGGAAAAAGGTTTTATATTTTTAATTATTTAATTATTTAATTTTCAAAAAAGGTACTTTTACATACGACCTCGAAACGAGGTCCACCGCCTGTCGCCCATAGCGTTTAACCCCCATTCCGAACACAATGGGATATGTATCGTTAGCTGATTCGGCTGTTACAATCAGTTTCCGTTAAATTTACATTTAAATCACTATATTGAATTTTAAACGTACATTTCAATTTACCGGGGTCACATACTAACTAGAAAAATTCCAGAAAAATATTTTCTAGCTTCGTATTGACGATACGGTCCTAACAAAACTAATTTCGTCGAATTCCGAGACCGTTAGAAAAATGGCCAATTTCCAGTCGATTAAAATCAACTGAAATGGTCAAAACACGTTTTCCTTTGCCACGCTCACATATTGATTCGAAAAATTATGAAATTTGGAACCTAGCAATAACTTGACATCACGGACCCAACAAAACTGGTTTCGTCGAAATCCGAGGTCATTTGCAAAATGTCCATTTTTAAGGGCCTGAATTCCATAGCGACTATTCAGAATTTTCAACTGGACATATCTTTTGATTCCCGCTATGAAATTTCGATTTGTCGGATTCGATGGAAAGATATCATCAATTAGATACTAATGTTTTTGGTTTCACTAAAATCCGGATTGTTTTGCACCCGGTACATTCAATTGAAGTTTGAAATCGAATTATCGAACTACCGCGCCATTTTCAATTCTATTTATAATTATATATAAATATTTATATTCTAACGACGACGTATATAATATATATGTCGAATTCTATATTCAAAATAAATTTCTCGTCGATTTTATTTAAAATAATCTATTTTAAATAATCAAAATTCGCTAAAATTGCCAAAATAAAAATTTTAAACTGGCCCAGATTTTCGGGTTATTACAAATACATGAGGACCTGCAATTCGAATCTGATGATGTCGAAAGTTACAAAATATTATTTACTTTTAAGAATTATATCTTATATAATTCAGGATTTGGAAAAAATATCAATATTTGATTTGGAACCAATCCATTTATAGTTGAAAGTGTAAACGAGATAAAAATTATAAACTTGATATATGATAAATGAGGAATTTACTTATAAACTAAGTTTATGAAATGAAATAGGAACACAAACTTATTAATAGCCCGATAGATGAGATTTCAACATATAATTGGTATTTACTATTTAAAACAAGATTTTATTAGACATAGCAAGTCCCGGATGTTCTGTAAAGGATTATAAATCACGTTTAAAGTGAATAGTGTTTCAAAAGTAAACGTGTTGCAAATTGAAATGGGGAACTTGACTGTTTTGAAGTTGAAAGTGATGTTCAGTCAAGGTCTGAGAGGTAATTATACCCCAACTTGATTGACTTCATGATTAACTGAGGAATGGTTAAGGTTCGGTGGTGAGATTGGTTAAGTCGGAGATGATTTCTAAGTTGAAATGATTTGGGATAACGTGAAGTTAAGAAAAGGTAATTGGAAATGTATTCCAATGTTAATAACGTATATTTTCTAAATATAGAAAATAAGAGTTATAAATATATGGAATTAATTTCCGATGTTAAAAAGGAGACATTTTCTTAATATAGTAAATAATTAGTTTAAAATAAATGGAAACGTGGTCCAAAGATCGTGTGAGGCAAAACGGGGTTTTGAGAAATATATGGGGAAATAGGGAAAACAGGAAATCAATAAATGAATAAATTTATGATAAATTGAATTAAAGGAGATAAGTGTTGATTGATGATTTGCTCGGTAAGATTTCCATTTGGAAATACGACTGTTGTTTGTACACCTATTTTTTTTTGATAGTTAAATCACCGAATATCGAAGTTTTTGACCATTTTTCCGTCGTCAATACAGAGAGACCGGGATCAGATTTATTATCTGAAACCACTCCGTATAGGCGTTAACGTTTCGAATCAAATATGATGAAGAAATTTGAAGACGGAGTTATGCAAGGGCTGTTCTGTTTACAGAATAGTGCCTTTGGTTTGTCCAGTCCCAGGACAACGTGAATGGAAGAATGTCTGACAGAGTATATCTAACGGATCGCGTAAGTTGATCTCTTCAAATGTATTCACGTTTGGTGGCGGAGGAATTCGTTTCTCTTAGCTTTATACCCGTGATATTTTTGGAGAAATCAATTTGTGATTTGGCGGGTATGACAATGTGGCATTCAAAGTGAATGGAGGTGTGATCTGTCAAAAGATACGTTATGACCTCAAGCCTCATCAATTGGGAATTGACAAAAATCGGGCAGACGGCATGGCCATGTGGGTCGCACCCATTAGAGTGTATGGTCACCATCCAGAGAATATTTATATTGTACTTCTTTATGCTTCTGTATCTCCCAGGAACGGTTATGTTGCTAGCAACCATAGGTGGCAATATATTCAATACACTCAAGAGAAATGAGTGGTCGGTCATGTGTGGGCCGGGTTGCAAGACGTTCTTATTGAACCCAGTGTATTCGTCTCTAGAGAAACACTATCGGCAGGTGGCCCCATACCTTGTCATAGTCGGAATCCAATCTCCAATAAGCGCCCACGGTTTTGATTGTATACTATATATGTGGAACGTGAGATGCAAGCGTTCTGCTAGATTGTTATTTACTTGTGATTAGACACTATTATAATATCAGAGAAGTATTGATTTCCAAAACTGTTTTAGATTATCATAAGGTAAAAACCGTCCGTGTTTATGTGTGGATCAGTCTTATGATTATCTTTTCTTTTGAAAAGGATTTGAAAAGTTAAACCAAATGATTTGAGTTTACTCACACCAGTCCCATTACTGACCCAGAGTTTATTTTGTTTTGTTTTCCCTAAACTCTTGGGTGCCCAAATTTGTGCGGGCAGCCAAGTAGTCGGGATTTTTCAGATACTTGGTGGAGCTTGGAGCAGGAGGCTTCAACGCTAGATATATCTATATAGAGTTTATTTCCGCTGTGATGTTATGTGAAAATGGTATGCATATACTGTTACAAGTTTTTATTTCCAAGTTATGTTATATATTATATTTATTCGTTCCGCTGTGAGATTCGTGTTACTCTGATGTTGTATTATTGTGATTTTCTTCTTCTTCTATTCTAATTTTCTATCTTATCTATTCTCACCCTCTAACTTCTTTCTCTAAATGATCTGGTGTTTCCGATGTCTGATTAGTCGACATTGTGGTTTATGTCGATTTTTGGAGTCGAAAACCACTGGGTCGTTACAGTGGTATCAGAGCTGAAGGTTAAGTGATTACCTTGGCTCTGTGGCGTGATTAAATAGAGATGGGGTCAGAAATATCCTAGATTGAGTTTGAGTATATATAGATGTGCGCGTATTTGTAAATTGATATAAAAACTGTTTTATATTGTGTTGATTGGTTTGTCGAGTGGTTTATGAATTTCGGTCGATACAGTAATGCAAACTGTGTCGATAGGAGTTTCTGAACTCTTGAACAGAGTAATTCGACACCATATTTTTTGAAAAGAGGGTAAATGAAATAATCTTACCCAAAATATATTTTGATATAAAAAGTAGTATATATATTGGAATTATTATAATAAATTAGATGTGTTGGCTGTAATTATAATTGAAATGGTTATAAGTAACCAATCAAAATTCATATTAGTATAATCATATGAACTAAATATGGGATTTAATCAAAACTGGGAATTTAAAATCCTAGAAATTGGGAAAGGTGATTGAGATTGGATTTTGAATTACATAAGGAATTTCAAGATCCTAGGTGATTTGAAAATGTTTTTCAAATATTATAGAAGGTACTTTGAAGTGATTTCGCAATGGAAGTGTTTTAAAATGAATTTCGAAAAGTAGTATAGTATTGAACTCACTTTGATCACTGGAAACTAATTCTGATGATGATGGCCGCATTATCAATGTTCATTTTCGAGTTCTAAGTGACGGATTACTACCAAAGGTTTTGTTTTGAATTGTTTTGAAAACAAGTTGTCTAAAATTCAAAATGGTTTGAATTTCTATTATTATATATATGTAATTTCAATCTGATTTGAAATAAAAACCTAGGAAATTGGAATTTTGAAATTTTAATTTAACTTATGAAGTTAAAATGATTGGAATGATAAAAGTGAATAAATAAATGAGAATTTAACGGAGTTAAGTAAAATTGAATTGGAATAGAATTTAACCGAGTAAAAAGAAGTTGGGTTGGATTAGAGATAATCTAGAATGGATGTAGAATAAGAATTTGGAATTGAAATGAAACTGGGGTTGAAATGGAGTTGGCTTGGCTGTAAGCAAATGGTTTGGTTTGATGAATATGTGGTAGATTGTCCAAAAGTGGTGGTCGTATCATTTGGAAGGGAAATTAAAAGTTGGGTATTGATATAAGGATTAAAGGTAGTTTGTATAGAATTGTGTTTGAAAATATGGAGTATAGGATTTCAACCAAGAAGGTTGTAAGGAGTTAGGGTTCTAGTATCTTTACTGCTTAGCAATTTCGAGGACGAAATTATTTTAAGGGGGAAGGAAAGTAACGTCCCAGAATTTTAGTGAGTTAATAATTAATTTATTTAATTATTTTAAATGACAGTTGAACGTATAAATTTTAATTTAATTTTAATTCGAGCCCGTAATATCGCGACAGTTCGTAATTTAACGTTCTGAACTTCAACTGAGTGTACAAGACTCGTTATAAACCGGATTTCTTCGAAACAAGAAACGTTTGAATCTGTTGAACTATAATTTTCTAACATAAGTGGAAAATGGAGATTTCGTCGTATAGATTGCAAGATATGTCCAAATCAAATTTTCAAATAGTCGCTATAGAATCGTTCATTGGCCGTAACAGTTTATTTGAAATAACTACATGCTGGATTCGAATTTAGACAAGGTTCTTTTGAGACGTAGTTATAATTTAATTTTTAGAATTTTACTGTAATTTTTAATTAATTAAATACGCAATTTTTTATTTGGAGTATTTTGCACCCTATATCAATATTTTGAGGTTTCAAAATATGAGTCAACCTACCGATATTATTATATTTTTTGAATCTTGACACATCATTCGACAAGAACGTATTTTTATTTTTGTCCATAGTGGCTCGGACAGAAATAGAATTTTCCGTAATATGATACACCTGATTATTAAAAACACAACATATATAACACGGATGGATGTTTTTTCTTTAGGTTTACTGTGACTTGAAGTACACACTGGCATAAAAGGGGTTGTGCGTTTTCTTAATATAGAAGTAAATAGGAGTAAATTTAGTAGAATATGCAACGTACGCTCCTGTCATCTCCAAGTCCATAACCAAACCTCAACCATCAACGCTTTCAACATCCAAAGTGATAATTCATATCTAACAGAATATATCGGCAATCTAAGCCGATCTAGCAAGATAGATGATGGATTTTTATCAAACAAGTCATATGCTGACTGCAGTAAAATGTTTCAAAACTGAAATTCAACATGTATTGGCAAACCATAGGATCCGCAAACCTAAGAACTGTGGCATAGCCTGTATTGTACAAAACTAAAACCACTGCATGCGTGGTACCCATCAAAATAAATGCGTTGTATTCCATCAACATTTCAATCCAAATGGTATGACTATAACAGCCTACCTATCATCTTATTCGGCAAGTGTACAAACGCAAGCTATTGCCTAACATGAATAGTTAAATTTACTAAACACTGCAGTCCTACATTTACCTTTTGTCTAAGTCTGAACTCTCCTATGCTACCCTAATCTAAATAGTCACGCTAAACTTCTTATATGACCACTGTAATGTATTTTATTTACATCAACACAGGGCTATGTTTCCCATTTCTCTTCTGTCACCTTCCATATCCTTTTAAAATCCTTCGCTACTAAGAATTGTACCCTCTCTTCCTTTCAAAACACTGTACCCTGTCGTTTGATGGAAAAGAAAGCACCCTGCATAGAAAAGAAAAGACACAGCACACCTATATGCTACCTGCGATCAGTACTGCAACTCTAGACCATCTATTCCTTGTCAAGGAAGGTTTCTAAGCCTATATAAACACACGTTATTCTGTTGTTTTCCTTCTTTCAGTGAAAAAAAAGAAGGTTTCGATCTCTGGAATGGCAGGGGGAAAGAGGCCGAAGTCGGATTCCTGTAGTGATGACCGGAGGTGTGAGGACGGTCATCAGGGGGTGTGGTTTCCGATAGGGGTGTGGTGATGGCCTTGTTTTGGGTGATTGACGATGGGGGTGATGCCGTAAAGCTCACAAAGGGGACCAGTTTAGTTCCAAAGTTGTGGTGAAATACGTGAAGTCGGATTCATGAAGGGAGTTGGAGTTTAGATCGTTTTGGCATGAAACCGTAGAGGATGGAAAGAGACGTAGAACGTTGAAATTTGTTTTGAAGGATTGTGGAGAAACAAGCGTTGAAGGGGACTCAAAGATTTCGGTCATGGTGGGTTTAAAATGGAATCAGGTTGTTACTACTTGTGGAAGACGGGGTCAAATTAATATTGGGTCTGGGTATTTACATTGTGTGGATGGACTGAGGAAAAGGATATGTGAAGCACAATGATTTAAAAAAAAGAAGAAGAAGAGATGTAGACAAGGAATGGCTCAAGATGATGCCGCATTCCTATATTACTGTATATGTTGGATGGGGCTTGAGAAACGTAAGGGGCTACGCTACGTAGCCACTTTGGAGCCATTTGGGACTCGTTTGAATTTACGGCAGAAATAAACATCTGATCTGAATCAACTAACGTTAATCGTTATTTAACGATTCATCACCAAAGTGAGCAAACTCACTAACTCTGATTAGTTTATAATTTTATAAACGTTATTAATTTTCGATAAAAATGATTGAATATGGTGTGCGATGGTTGTTTGGATGATTTGCTAATTGATTGGGTAAAATTTTAGACACCTTTATAAACCATTGCTTAAATATTGATTCTAATATTTCATATTAATATGAAATAGATGTGATTTCTGTTGATTAACGTCTTTGGATGCAGTGAAACAGGTCGGAGGGATCCAACTAGATTCCTCAACAATTTTATTGTTGATTTTCATATATTGCTTTATATGATATGATGAATAACCTGGTATTGATTATTGTGTGGTGTGCGATATTTGCAAAACAATGACCTGAAATAATTGGTATATAATACCGGCAAATCTATTCGAATATATCGGAAAAGAAATTGGGGTTTTAATAAGGGGAAATCTATTTTTAAAATAGAAACGAAACTTCGATTGGATTAAAGGAAATAACTTGTTAAATTTTATAAAATCAAGTAGATTAGTTTATAAATGATGTTTTAAAATAAGAAACAACTTGTTAGAAATATATACCCAAATTGAATTTAAGAAGGGGAAAAGGGAAATTGTTTAGACCGAAAATGATGGATTTATTTCAAGGCTAGAAATGTAAAGAGAATTGAGATAAATACATGAGTACCTGCAATCTGAATCTGATGATGTCGAAAGTTAATAATATTATTTACTTTTAAGAACTATATCTTATATAATTTAGGATTTGGAAAAAATATCAATATTTGATTTGGAACCAATCCATTTATAATCGAAAGTGTAAACGAGATAAAAATTATAAACTTGATATATGATAAATGAGGAATTTACTTATAAACTAAGTTTATGAAATGAAATAGGAACACAAACTTATAAATAGCCTGATAGATGAGATTTCAACATACAATTGGTATTTACTATTTTAAACAAGATTTTATTAGACATAACAAGTCCCAGATGTTCTATAAAGGATTATAAATCACGTTTAAAGTGAATAGTGTTTCAAAAGTAAACGTGTTGCAAATTGAAATGGGGAACTTGACTGTTTTGAAGTTGAAAGTGATGTTCAGTCAAGGTCTGAGAGGTAATTATACCCCAACTTGATTGACTTCATGATTAACTGAGGAATGGTTAAGGTTCGGTGGTGAGATTGGTTAAGTCGGAGATGATTTCTAAGTTGAAATGATTTGGGATAACGTGAAGTTAAGAAAAGGTAATTGGAAATGTATTCCAATGTTAATAACGTATATTTTCTAAATATAGAAAATAAGAGTTATAAATATATGGAATTAATTTCCGATGTTAAAAAGGAGATATTTTCTTAATATAGTAAATAATTAGTTTAAAATAAATGGAAATGTGGTCCAAAGATCTTATGAGGCAAAACGGGGTTTTGAGAAATATATGGGGAAATAGGGAAAATAGGAAATCGAGAAAATGAATAAATTTATGATAAATTGAATTAAAGGAGATAAGTGTTGATTGATGATTTGCTCAGTAAGATTTCCATTTGGAAATACGACTGTTGTTTGTACACCTATTTTTCTTTGATAGTTAAATCACCGACTATCGAAGTTTTTGACCATTTTTCCGTTGTCAATACGGAAAGAACTGGATCAGATTTATTATCTGAAACCATTCTGTATAGGCATTAACGTTGCGAATCAAATATGATGAAAAATTTGAAGACGGAGTTATGCAAGGGCTGTTCTGTTTACAGAATAGTGCCTTTGGTTTGTCCAGTCCCAGGACAACGTGAATGGACGAATGTCTGACAGAGTATATCTAACGGATCGCGTAAGTTAATCTCTTCAAACGTATTCACGTTTGGTGGCGTAGGAATTCGTTTCTCTTAGCTTTATACCCGTGGTATTTTTGTAGAAATCAATTTGTGATTTGGCGGGTATGACAATGTGGCATTCAAAGTGAATGGAGGTGTGATCTGTCAAAAGATACGTTATGACCTCAAGCCTCATCAACCGGGAAATGACAAAAATCGGGCAGACAGCATGGCCATGTGGGTCGCACCCATTAGAGTGTATGGTCACCATCCAGAGAATATTCATATTGTACTTCTTTTTTCTTCTGTATCTCCAAGGAACGGTTATGTTGCTAGCAACCATAGGTGGCAATATATTCAATACACTCAAGAGAAATGAGTGGTCGGTCATGTATGGGCTGGGTTGCAAGACGTTCTTATTGAACCCAATGTATTCGTCTCTAGAGAAACACTATCGGCAGGTGGCCCCATACCTTGTCATAGTCGGAATCCAATCTCCAATAAGCGCCCGCGGTTTTGATTGTATACTATATATGTGGAACGTGAGATGCAAGCGTTCTGCTAGATTGTTATTTACTTGTGATTAGACACTATTATAATATCAGAGAAGTATTGATTTCCAAAACTGTTTTAGATTATCATAAGGTAAAAACCGTTCGTGTTTATGTGTGGATCGGTCTTACGATTATCTTTTCTTTTGAAAAGGATTTGAAAATTTAAACCAAATGATTTGAGTTTACTCATACCAGTCCCATGACTGACCCAAAGTTTATTTTGTTTTGTTTTCCCTAAAACTCTTGGGTGCCCAAATTTGTACGGGCAGTCAAGTAGTTGGGATTTTTAAGATACTTGGAGGAGCTTGGAGCAGGAGGCTTCAACGCTAGATATATCTATACAGAGTTTATTTCCGCTGTGATGTTATGTGAAAATGGTATGCATATACTATTACAAGTTTGTATTTCCAAGTTATGTTATATATTATATTTATTCGTTCCGCTGTGAAATTCGTGTTACTCTGATGTTGTATTATTGTGATTTTCTTCTTCTTCTATTCTAATTTTCTATCTTATCTATTCTCACCCTCTAACTTCTTTCTCTAAATGATCTGTTGTTTCCGATGTCTGATTAGTCGACATTGTGGTTTATGTCGATTTTTGGAGTCGAAAACCACTGGGTCATTACAGGACCTGACTCTTTTGATCAGGCAATAAGGATAAGAACTGAAAGGCTGCAACGGATGAAGAGTATAATGCTCTTATCAAGAATAACACATGGTATCTAGTATGTCCACCTGTTAACAAAAACATAGTAGGTTGTAGATGGACATACAGATTGAAAAAGAACCTACATGGTTCAATAAACAAGTCAAAGCTAGATTAGTAGCTAAAGATTTTACATAAAAGTATGGGTTTGATTTTAATCAAACTTTTTCTCCTGTTGTAAAATCCACTACAGTAAGGTTAACACTAACTCCAGCTTTATGCAGAAATTGGCATATTAAACATCTAGATGTTAATAATGCCTTTCTGAATGGTACTCTCAAGGAAGAGATGATATACATGAGTCAGCCTCCTGGGTACAATATTAATTCAAACTATGTATGTAAATTAAACAAGGCCATATATGGCCTAAAACAATCTCCATGAGTATGGTTTGATAGACTGAAAGATACTTTATACAAATTAAGCTTTCAGTCTACTCAGATAACTCCCTATTCACAATGGTCAGCCAGTCATCAGTGATCTATATATTAATATATGTAGATGACCTGATAATAACTGGCAATGGAATTATAGACATAGATGAATTAACACAATACTTGGATAAGTAATTTTCTATCAAAAATCTAGGAAATGTCAATTACTTTTTAGGCATAAAAGTAACTAGAATTAACAATGAAATATTTTTGTGCCAAAGAAAGTACATTACTGAATTTCTTAATCAAACAAAGATGTTGAATGCTAATCCTCAACCAACCCCTATGATCAGTAGTCAACAATATTCAAAATTCATAGGATAAGCAATAATCAACATCACTAAATAAAGGAAGGTTGTAAGAGCATTACAATATGCCACTATAACCGGACGTGACATTGCTTATTACGTTAATAAAGTATCTCAATTCATGCAGAAACCTCTTAACACACACTGGAAAGCAATTAAAAGAATTTTAAGATATCTCAAGGGAACAATAGAGTATTGACTTACACTAAAAGCCAGTCAACATCTAAACATTGTGGGATATGCAGATGTTGACCGGACATTTGACCCTGATGATAGAAGGTCAACAAGTGGGTACTGTATATATATTGGACATAGCTTAATTTCATTGAGTTTAAAGAAGCAGGCCACTATTTCAAGATCTAGTACTGAATTATAATACAAAAGCATAGCAAATGCAGTTGTAGAGATAAAGTGGTTACAATCTATACTAAAGAAGCTAAAAATAGTGTCTACAGCTAGGCCAATACTATGGTGTGACAATAAAAGTGCAGTTGAAACACCCCACCTCCGTTAGGGTCACTCTCAAAGGGAATGCCCTAATTTTGGTGGAGGTTTATAAGTAAAAGTCACAGATATACAAGACAGATATAAGAACACATATTTTTGAACAGCGGAAAACAACAACAACTTTTATTTCATTAAAATACGTGTTACACAAACCATGCCATAATTGTCTTACAATTCTTCCAAAAACATAACATCTTCATAACTGTCTTGATTACATTATTTAAAGAAGCATAAAGAAAACATAAATAAACTGCATAAGTCCCATAATTGCTGTCCAAAGCCATAGTCCAAAACGAAAAAGATCCAAGCAATACATTCTTTCTCTTCAAGCTGCGGTATTCCCTCCCTGTGGACCTGGGGGGGGGGAGGGAGGGGGAAACGAAAGGAAAGAAGACGAAAGAAAAGTAGAGTCAGACATAAAGCCTGAGTAAGTCTAGGACTATTCAGTCTATGAATAAAGAACTGGGTATGATAAGTATAAATTGGAAATGGGAAAGCACCATAAACTAAGTTAAGTTGTCTAGAGTCGAATATACTATCGTACCCCATATTAATCTCTGTACCAAAATAAACTAGTTTCCAACCAGCACCCCATAATCAGGGTGAAGTGATCCATTTCTGATGATCGGCTCCTACTCGCATAGTTACGTGTGTCTTACGGCCCCCTTTGTTGTAGTTACCTATGCTGGTCCCACCATGGGGTGTATCAAGTCCCATGGTGGCGGCCCGACACAATTCTAGAATGCACAGGTATACTACTGGTGCCCAGTGCCTTATTTTTTCTACGCCGGAGTGTGTGCACGCCCGCACCCCGTTAGAACCTACACTGCTGCACCACCGCCGTCGATTTGACCTCTTACAGTCAGCCCAGTAATCGTGCCCCACCCTGCCTAGTTCAGGGTATCCTGATACACCTTGTAGGGTTACTGCTGAAAAGGGTCCCCCGCTACTAGGTTTTCTATTTCTAGCCAACATGCTAAGTTGGTTAAGTGTTTTGTAAACCTAACCCCCAATCAGTCTGTATAGTTTAGCATGTTCCATTTTGATTAAGTATTAATTCAATTTACTTAATCCTATCAATCCTGACTTAGCCTTAATTGTCTTATTAAAGCCTTGACCTCTCACATTAGACAGGTATTGTTGTGGCTGCCTGTTGCCGGTTGGGTCCGAGCAGTCTTACGCCACAACTCAGTCTAACCTCGGGTCTTTATTGGGCTCCGTGTTTAACCACCCACATTGGATAGGTATTGTTGTGACTACTGGACAGCCGGGCAGTTCCGGGCAGGTTTACATCACAACTCAATCCAACCTCGGGTTAAACACATCGTATTTTCTACATTTACATATTTTGTCTCTTTTCTTTTTATATGTAAATATTTGCGGCCCATTATTTAAATTCATCTTTATTGGGTAAAATTAATTTATACCACTTAATTGTTTTTCAAGGTTGTTGGCATGCGTCAAACATGCCAACACATATGTTCTATGTTTTAACTCAAACGTCATTACCCCCGTTTTACACATTCGCTACAATATAAGATATGTTGGGTTTAACATTTAAACCCAACTTAGCCATAAGAAAAGGGGAGGCTTATAACATGGTGTTTATAAGGTAACATAAAAAGGGGAGTGTGAACGCATGAACTTGCAACATAACGATCTAACTAACATGAATTAGGCACATGTGAACTTGCATTGTAATAGCATATAATCATGGTATAAACAATACTTAAACATGAATCATTCTATTCATATAATCATGGCATAAACATACCTAAACATGTACCATTCTATTCATATAATCATGGCATAAACATACCTAAACATGTAATCATGTTTTTTAGTCTATTCATGTAAACTTGCAATTAGAATGTAAATCTAACTTAATTATGTGTCACATATATCACCATATGATTTTGATAACAACATAGGCCTAAGACATGTTTTCAACTAGGTATAACACCAAACATAGTTTAGTCATGTTCATAAAGATGCTTACTTTTGTCTCTAATACAAAAGCATGGTTTTACACTTGAATCACGATGCCAATTTAACATAAATTCATATAAACCATAGTACTTAGTTGAATCCAATTACACACTAAAAGTGGTCATAAAAGTATGTACATTATATTGGCATAATGGTGAATCATATACTTGCATGAATCCCAAATAAACTACCACAACATATGATTGTTAACATGAATCATATACTTGCATGAATCTAAATTAAACCACTACAAACATGTAGTTGTTAACTTACAACATAAATCACATACTTGCAAATATCCAATCGTTATACCATAACAATTCCAAATCGTTTAGAATCAAAGCAACATACAAATATAGATTATTATCGCCACAATTCCATTTCTCACTTTACACAAATCACAACACAATTATTTATTCATATCGGAATAGCACTCTACTTACAACGTATGACGAATCTTCAATTCAGGAATCTGAATTCTGAATTTGGAGATGCTATCCTTTGTTGTAGGCGTTGTTTTGATTTAATTGACGTTGCTGTAAGCTTTTGAATTATCTCCTAATTGTCTCTCAATTTCTGACGGCTATTCCTAGTCTTTCCTCAGCAGCGTGATGGTCTCATCTCCATTTTAGTTTGTGTGAATTAGGGTGAGTCTTAGGTCCTTTTTATAGAGTTTGTGAGTTGATTAGGACCGTCGATGGAGCTTGGTTTAATAATAGCCGTTCGTTTGAAGGGGAGACTAACCAGGAGCTGACACCTAGCCCTAGTGACAAGGCAAGGCTCAAAAAATTGACCAAACACAGACCAGGCCAGCCAAGGGGGCTGGGTTCGACCTGGCTCAGGGGCCAGGTCGACACGACAGTCGACACCGTGTCGACTTGGCAGTCGACACGGGTGACCCAGGTCGACTACCTAGTCGACCTGGGTAGCCCCAGGTCGACTACCAAGTCGACCTGGGTGCCTTGGGCTGGGAAATTCCCGCCCTGGCCTATCCGGCCCAATTTTGAATTTTAAATTGGTTTTTCTAAGCTGTTTTGGTCTGTTTGAATTTTAAACTGAATTCTGAAACTTCCGGAGGCCATATCTTCTTCATACGGAGTCCGTTTTACGCAAACTCGGACTCTATCCCAAGCAGAATTCCGAGACGAACATAATGGCGTATCCCGTTTCCCTTAATTCTTTGTTTTGAAATTAATTATACTTTAATTTGTGAATTTCACTGTTATAAAATACACGGGGTGTTACAGCAATATACATGTCAGAGAACCCAATACAACATGCATGAACAAAGCATATAGAGATTGACTTGCATTTTGTCAGAGAACTGGTGCAAAGAGGAGAAATTGAAATAAGACATATACCTGGAGCTTACCAAAGAGTAGATGTACTAACTAAAGCAATAACAATGAAGAATTTTACCAAATTTCATGCTGAAATGAACGTTGCTAGGCAAAAGGAGCAAGAAGCACAAAATCGCAAGCAATAATAACAACTAAACATCAACATCAACTAGAAAGAAAGCAGCACAAACAAAGAACCAAATTGTACCTATGAAAGCATCTCTCAACTAAAATTTGGTGAGAAAAGATTATGTTATGTTTATGCAATCCCCTCTAAATCTAATCAGAGGATATTAAAGTGAAAAATTCAATTAAGAATCGAATTCGAGGGGAGATTTGTGAAGCGCCGCCATGAAGATGTGTAAACTAGGGTTTCGTAAACCCTAGTTTCCAGAGAAGTATATTAGAATGGCAACACAACACGTGACCGAATGCTTCACTTCAGATATATTAGCTATTATATTGGGCTCGACCCAACAGTCCAGATATTAACGTTACATTGTTTTTTCATTTTATTACCGTTGTAAAGCAGGTTATATATACCAACCAACTCTTGTACATTTTGAAAATTCATTCTGAAATAATATCAATTTACATTTCTTTCTCCTCAGTAAAAAATAACTTTTTGCTAATACAAATTTTCTTTTGATTCTGCTTGTATTGAAAGTTTCAAAATGATGAAGTAGCCATTATGGAGAATGAATAAGGCGAAGTTGCCATTACATATAGGAAATGCAAAAATTTGTATCTGAGTGAGTGGCTTTGTCAGAGAATGAGGCCAAAGAGGAAGGGGTTGGTTATTGTAGGTGTGGTAATGAAAGTTGGTAAGTCTGCACAGGTGGTACTTGTGGAGATGGTGCTGACAGTGCACAAAGAGTTAGGCTTAAATGTGTTGTTGTTGTAGTAAATAAATTGAGCAGAAATGCAAACCAGGTATGTTAATGCACATTCCAAGGTTGTGGAAGCTCCGAGGAAGGAGAAGGCAAACTCCGGATAATTGTGTAGGAGGATTATGATGATGCTGCCATTTTTGATGCCTAACTCATGCAGACTGACCACACTTTTTGATGTTAGCTTGACATCTGCGTAAGTGTACACCTTTTCAGTTGTGTCATCTATGATGTAGGGTTAGCTTGTATACCACAATTGTATGTGTGTTTTGCATGTTGCGTAGCAGTTTGATGGCTTCTTGTGTTGTTGAGGGAGGAGAATGGTTGTAAAGCAGCAAGGATGGATATAGTTGGTTGGGGATTGGGAGAAGTTGCTAGTTGATGGAAGTAGGAGGATAGTCCGACACAGATCGGTGAGGAGGTTTCTGATGATCGTTTTTGGATGGTAAGGAGGCAGACACATAAGTGAACCAGGGAGATAAAAGTTATTGATATGAGGTGATTAAGGAATTGAAAGGCAGATTGGAATAATGGTTTTGGCTTGCTATTTTAATGACAAAGTGGATTCAAAGGTGATGAATTGTGAAACTTTATGGATGTTGATGGACTTGCAGTGGCAGGAAGTTATGTTAATGGAGTTTGCTATGTATGTGTAAACAAAAAATGATGTGCACTAGGATATGAAATGCACAGAATAGTTTAATGCAAATAAATGCAAAGACACAAAACAAGTACACAGAATAATCAAACTAAAAATATGAAGGTTCAATGTGATTTTCTTGAACAAACACAAAAAGGAAAAAAATATATATATGGGTAACCTAACAGAGTGACACAGAGGATAAGAATAACGATTAGGATCTATAGTATAGTGTTAAGAATGATTTTGATGTGTTATCTTTTTTTGTAAGGTCTAAAATTAGTGAGATATTGTGTATCCATTTAGAATGTGATGTGCATGTGCTTTAGCTGGGATTATTGAAGGTGAAACCTAAGGATTAAAATACATGTTTAGTGGTATCGTGGTTATTGTACATCATTTTTGTTACATATAAATTTGTTTATTTATATTTTTTTGCTGATTTTTGACAATCTTTGTCATATTTTGATCTGTTGTGCGAATTCATACGTGGATATGTATTTGTACCCCTTTTATCAGCTCTAAAATATTTAGTTTGGCTTCTGTGATATATATATATATATATGTATGTATGTATATATATAAGCGCTCTATAGCACTCCAAATAGTGAGCACCCCATTTGCCCCTTGGTATCCACCACTCATCTATATCATAATAAGTTAGTGGGAGGTGAGAGAGTAAGTGGAAAGAGAGAGAAATGAGTGGCGGAAGTCAGAGGGTAAATGAGGTGCTACACTGTTTGGGGTGCTGTTGAACGCTCCTCATATATATATATATATATATATATATATATATAAAGAGAGAGAGACACACACACAAAATGGTGACACAAATTTAGACACAACCAATCTCTACCACTAGATTTCCTATGAATTCCACCTTCCACATAAAGACAAACAAATCTTATGGTCTAGATTTTGTGTCTTTGATTGTTTGTTTAATTTTATGTCTTTGAATTCCACATTTTCAACATACTTCTTTTATTAACGCCCAAAGGATGAGTTAACTATTGCAGGAAATTAGCTTAGATGAGGTAAAGCAGGTTGTGTTTTCGGTGCATGATGACTTAACCCCTGGTCCAGACGGTTTAATTGCTAAATTCATGAAACTACATTGGGATCTTAATCAACATGACTTGCTGGAAGCAATGTAAGATATCTTCATTTCAGGGAAATTGCCAGAGGATTCGAACCAAACTTTCATTACTTTAATTCCAAAAATTGATAAGCCTACTTCAATTACTGACTTCAACCCAATTCCGTGTTGTAATATGTTCTACAAGGTTTTATCTAAGATTCTCTGCAACATATTAAAGCATTTTCTGCCTCACCTCATCTCAAATAACCAGTGCGCTTTCATTAAAGGTCGATATGTGGGTGACAACATTCTCTCGCACATGAAATGTTGAGAAATTTCAAAAAGAAAAAGAGTTTCTAGATTCTGCGTAAAAGTAGATTTGAAGAAGGCTTATGATATTATCAGTCGAGAAATTATATGTTACTTTATGTCATGCATGGAGTTCTCAACTCATTTCACTAACCTTATATATGAATGTATATCCACTCCCACTTTTTCCATCTTATTTCAGGGCATACCAAAGGGTTTCATCTCTTTTACGCGTGGAATACGTCAAGGCGACCCACTATCACCTTACCTCTTCACTATGGCAATGCAACTCTTCTCATATCTTATGTAGGAAGCCACTTAACTTAGAGTCTTCTATCCAATATTCAGTTTTGATCCTCTGATAACACATTTATTATATGCTGATGTTCTCCTCATTTTCAGTCAAGCTACTATATCTTCTGCTTTGACTTTGAAAGGCATTTATCATAAATTACATCTCTTTACAGGTCTCACTATTAATGATGACGATGGAATACTATCAATTAAATATCTTGGCATACCGCTGTCATCAAACTATCTACATTACTCAGACTGCCAGGAGCTGATTCATCGAATTCAAATGAAGATACATGGGTGGCAGTCTACATACCTTAGTTATGCAGGGAGAGCAGAACTCATTAACTCGATAATTACTCCAATTGTTCTTTATTGGTTATTCATTTACCAAATTCCGGAGTACACTTTAGACAAGATCCAATCATTATGATCTGATTTCTTTTGGAGATGATCACAACATAAAGTTTCTTGGATCTCTTTGTGCAAACCAAAACTTGAGGGAAGGATTGGACTTCGATTTCTTTCAGATCTCAAAAAAGTTTGTTGTTTAAAGCTTCTTTGGAACTTTCAAACGAAGAACAGTCTCTGGTCCTCATGGATGAAAAGGAGATATTGTTGGGTAAAAATTTTCTAGTCAATGGCAGTGGATAACAACGCATCTAGCACCTGGAAAAGCATGTTAAAGGTAAGAACAGTGGGAAGGCAGTATATGAATAAATCTCTTGTAGATGAAAAGAAATCATCCCTATGGTTTGAACATTAGATAAATGTTAAATGCCTCATTGATTTGCTTGGCATTAATAGGTTTCAAGCCATAGGGAATGATAGAGACACAGTTGACGTTATTATCCGATCTAACACACTGCAGCCCTCATTGCATCCTATAACTCGAGAGATGGCAGAGGAAATTCATGAAGTTTCAATTACATCGACCGAATTATCATATCACTATCAGTGGTGCAATGGTAAGGATTTTACACTATCAAAAGAATGGGACTAAATCAAGGAAAAGGGGCATTACAGACTTATATGCTCGGTTATATAGCACAATAAAAATAGTCGTTGCATGGCATTCATTTCCTACTTAGTGGCTTGTGATCGCCTTAACACCAGGGAAAGGTTATCTCGTTATGGTATTATTACAGACACATTATTCCGATTGTGTGAACGAGAAGTCGAAACCAGTCAACACTTATTTTTTTAATTGTGAGTACTACTCTTTTATATGGTGTTTGATGAAATTAAAGATTCATTTATCAACAAATTCTTTATTGTCGCTTGATGGGGAAGATAATCAATTATATCACGATTCAAAATAAGGACCAGATTAGAGATTTAGCATTTGCCGCTTTCACTACTTCTATATACTTCATTTGGCATGAAAGAAACGAAAGGATATTCTCAAATCATCGGACACATTACTCGATTAAAGAAAAGCAAATTGAGAAGGAATTTTATTACCTGGTATGCAACAATGGATCAACTTCTGAAGCTTCAGCGGGAAATTTGATTTTACTTCGAGAATGGGGGATTGAGCTGCATGATTGTGGTTAACAGAGTGTCCATTTGAGAGAGATGATTGTTTGGGCCTTACGCCTACGAGTGGGTTATGGTTTAATTGTATATATAAACTATGTATGGTACCCATTTTCATATATATATATATATATATATATATATATATATATATATATATATATATATATATATAAAGGGAGAGAGAGAGGGAGGGAGGGAGAGAGAAGCATTCCGGGGTACCCCTATTTTGTAGCACCCCTTTAGCACCCCTATCCGTTCGTGAGCTATGCCAATCCAAATCCAACAAAAATTTGTAGATGTTCAATCCTGTGCAGTAAAAGCGCTTAGCAGATCCAATGTGGTGGAGGTCCAAGAAGTCGTAGCGGGGATAAAGCGAGGAAATAACATGATATAGTGGATGACTCTAAAGTAACGCTTATAACTCCAAAATGTTTTTATGAATATATAAATGATAATTAAATGAAAAATAACACTTTATTTAACTCTAATTAGTACATTTTTTATTTTACATACAAATATGAGCTAATATCGACAAATAGACATAAACTTTAGTTTAAAATAATCATATTTAATAGTATGTTAGAGTATTTTTGTTTCTAAAAATATATATTAAAAATGTAATTAAAAAACCTAATTTTATAATTTTTATAATGCATGAATTTCGTTTTTGAGATCATTTATTTCATCAAAGATATGGCGGGAATAGAGAAACATAGCGGAAATAATGGGATATATCGGGAATAGCGGAATATAGCGGGGATTAAAGCGGAAAGACTATATTAGAGGCTATTTAGGGAAAAGCGTAGCGGTGGTAAAGTGCTACGGGATATAGCGGGGTAATTGCGGGGCATTAACTACATTGGTTCAATCCACATACATGTTATCATTTACCCAAAATTTGGGCTCGTTTCGACATTAGTAACATTTTCAAAATATTAGCTCGATTATTCACCGTTCAGACATTTATTCGAACCGTTAAATTTAAACATCAAATATATTATTCTAGGAATGTCGGAGCGAGCTCAAATTTTGGGTATATGATAATATATATGTCAATTAAACATCTACAAAATCTTATTGGATTTGGATTACCGTAGCTCATGAACATGTAAGGGTGCTAAAGGAGTGCCCCGTAATGCTCGTCATATATATATATATATATATATATATATATATATATATATATATATATATATATATATGAGGAGGGTTTCGCTACACCTCTTATATTACACATAAACTCTCCCCCTTAATCTCCACTACCCATTCCCCACCCATTCTCTCTCTTCCCACTAAGAAATAATATTGAAATGGGAAGAGAGAGAATGAGTAGGAAAATGGGTGGTGGAGATTAAGGAGGAGAGTTCACGTGCAATATAAGAGGTATAGAAGAACCCTCCTCATATATATATATATATATATATATATATATATATATATATAGACACGTACACATATATACATATAGTGTATATATATATATATGCATGTATGTATGTGTTAGCCTGCTTTGTGACCAGGCTACCCAAAGCCAGGGACTTGGGTACGAGCTTACATTGATTGGCGATCACTTGAGTGGAGTGATAGAAAGCTGCAAAACTTGAATTATTCATGTAAATGTCACCGGATCGGATCCCCCATTCGGATCGGATCGGATCCCCCATTCGGATCGGAATCGGATCCCTCCTTTCGGATCGGATCGGATTCCCCGCCCCGGATCGGATCGGAGTACCCTCTACCCGAACCGCCTGAAGTATTCTGCACAGAAGTGCATGCAGGCATTCTGCTCGAACAACCGGTTCGGTTCGGATCCAATCCGACTGGACCTGCTTCTGCACACGGAGTTTGACCTCTTCTGTAATGACCCGCATTGGCAGAGGTATTAGAATTAATTTATTTAATTATTTAAAAGGTAATTAATAGAATTTAGTGGTCGTGGAAAAATAATAGTGAATATTTAATAAAAATAATAAATTAAATAATATATTTAATTCTGAAATAATCAGAATTGGCTGAAATGGCGATATGGTGTGAACCGGATCGTCTGTGATATTTAATTCAGTTTAGATTTAAATTAGAATAACGAATATATTATTTGAACGACAGTTTGAACGTATAATTATAATATAATTATAATCGAGCTCGAAATGGCGATGCAGTTCGTAAATTGGCGATTCGAACTTCAACTGAATGTACATAATTCGTTTTAAGGCGGATTTCTGTGAAACAAGAAACGTTAGGAGCTGGTGGAGTATATCTTTCTAGTGGAAGAGAAAAATCAGGATTTCGTCGTGTAGATTTTGATATATGTCCAAATCAAATTTTACAAAAGTCGCTGTGGAATTCCTTTATAATTTATAAAGGAATTATTTATATTTTAAAAAGGAATTTCAATATAAATCGAATATCGGGTTGACCCAGATCTGAAGTATCAAGTTAGAAATTCATATAGGAATATACTAGAGCTGTATGGTATTCCACAGTGAATATATATAATAATATTTTTTTTAAATATTAAATTTAATTATATTTAAATATATTTATATATTTAAATGGGTCATCCAGAGCTTTAAAAATAGCCACTTTTGCAAACGAAGTCGGAATTCGACGAAAGTAATTTTTTTGGATCCGCAATGTCAAATAGTTGTTAGATTTCCAGTTTCGTGATTTTTGGGGTCACTGTGTGGCCGCACGGATTTTTAGAGTGGAAAACAGTCAGTATTTTGACAGTTAAAAATACACTGTGTGAGCATACGGAGTCAGAATTCGATGAAACCAGTTTCGTTGGGACCGTAATGTCGAACTCTAGCTGCATGTCAATTTTCATGATTTTTAGGCATTGTGTGTGATCACACGGATTTTTAGAGTGCAGAAAATAAATATAAATGAATATTAAAATAGGAAATATCCTAGGAAAATATCTTCAAAAATATCTAGCCTATAAATACACTCCAAAACATTCCTTAACCCTAAATACCTTCCCCACAAAGTCAATAGATTTTCTGCCGACACCCTTCTTCTTTTTCTTTTCAGAAGAACACAAGAAAATAATCCACAAAGAAATCAATAGAAAAGCAAATCAAATACTATAAATCTTAATATATACATATTCGGATCCCTGCAAACATTCCCTACAGTTGTTATGATTCTCGAAGACTGCGATCAGCATTTGGGGGAGATCGAACTTTGCAGCAGAACTAGGGTTGACTATCGCAGGGTATAGGAGCTTCAATCCAGGATTTCGAGTTCATTGTGGGATTCAGCGAAGAGAATCGAACGGTTTGTGTTTTATTTTGGGGAAACCGTGATAAAAACTGTCGATGTCTTCTGTGAGGTGTGTGCGTTCATCGGAAATTTGCGAGGGTGGAGAGGACGTCGAGTTTTGCTTTAAGGCTATGGAGGCATTGAGGTTTTTGAGGAGAGTTGAAGGGTGGTTTCAGTTTAATCATCCGTCGAGAAGTGGGAGCACGGTTGGAAGGTTTAGACGATGGAAATGGTACAGGTGTGGTTACTGGAGTTTGAAAATTAAATCGGAGAAGATGGATTGCGGGTTCGGTTCTTTTTAGGGGTTCGTGGGCTTGGTAGTGGGCCGGAATGAAGGTATAAGGCCCACTTTTATTTTTAAAGCATGTTTTTATTTAATTAAAATGTATGCTAACTTCAAAGTGTTATAACTCGGTCATACATGAACGAAAATCAACGAAACAAGATCCGCTAGGATCGTATGGATGGGAGCAACACAATGAGACTGACTGGGAGTGAATCCGAGCTCGCTACAATTTATTGTAAAATAAATTGTCCGTCTGAATCAAATCAAAGACAGTTAATCGTTTTAACGATAATAGACCAATGTGAGTAAATCTCACTAACTCTGAACAGTTTATAATTTCATGTTGTATTTTTAGAACTGTTAGATATTGTTTGAGTGACCGTATGTTGACTGTTTGATTGAACTGCTAGTCAGTTAGTTGAATTTTCTATATTGATTCTGTTTAACAGAATATATCATATGGAATTGAAAAGTGATGTTATCTATATTGTTTAACATCTGTGATGCAGGGAAACAGGTTGGAGGAATCCAACTGGATTCCTCAACATTTATTTTACTGTTTTCATATATTATGATATATGATGGGTTATATAATCTGTTATGGATTATGTGTGTTGGAATGATGTTGATCATTGTTATTCGACATTGTAAATATCATAAAAGACCCTGGGATGTAAAAAGAAGTATTTAAATGTATATTGAAATAAAGGAATTTTATAAAATCATAGGATTTTATAAAAGGAATTATTTATAAAACGAACACGGTTTTATAAAAGGGATATTTATTTAGAAAATAATAGAAGTTATAAATAGGAAATATTTGTAAACGGTAAATAGAAGTTATAAATAGGATATATTTGTAACGGTAAATAGAAGTTATAAATAGGAAATATTTGTAACGGTAAATAGAAGTTATAAATAGGATATATTTGTAACGGTAAGTAAACGTTATAAAAAGGAAATAGTTGTAACGGAAAACGTAGTTTATCAAAAGAAGTTAATCGATGTTAGTTAATCGATTAGAGAATAAAGTTAAAAAGAAGTTAATCGATGTTAGTTAGTCGATTAGAGAATAAAGTTAAAAAGAAGTTAATCGATGTTAGTTAGTCGATTAGAGAATAAAGTTAAAAAGAAGTTAATCGATGTTAGTTAGTCGATTAGAGAATAAAGTTAAAAAGAAGTTAATCGATGTTAGTTAATCGATTAGAGAATAAAGTTGAAAGGAGATAATCGATGTTAGTTTAATCGATTAGAATAGAAGCAAATGAGTTAATCGAATATAGTTATTCGAATAGAAAGTAAAAGGAATTATCGAATATAGTTTATTCGAAAGGAGTTAAGAGAAATGAGTAAATCAATAGCGTTAGTCAAATAAAGTTAATCCAATAGCATTAGACCAATAGAGTTAATTGATAAGGGTTAATCGAATAGAGTTAAGTGAAAAGAGTCAAATCGAATATAGCTATTCGAAGGAGGGTTAAGTAAGGAAGTTTGTTAAAGAAATATAAAGTGAACTTTGTCTATTTCAAAGTTAGAAATGTTGTTCAGTTAAGGTCTGAGAGGTAGTTCTACCCCAACTTGATTGACTTCATTTTTAGCTAAGGGATAGTTAATGTTTGGCAGTAAAAGGAAATGGTTTGAGTTGGCATCGCGATGGTTTGTTTAAACATCTGTCTAAGTCCAATAAAGAAGCTTTGGAAATGTTTTTCCAAAGAAGAAACCAGAAATGTTTTCTTATAAAGGAAACGAGAAATGGAAATGTTTTCCATTGTTAATAACGTATATTTTCTAAATTTAGAAAATAAGGAATATTGAACGTAGGGAAACAAGAGATAAGTAGATTAATGAACTAAGGAGATGAAATGTTAAATGATGTTTGATCGATATAATTTCCATTTGGGAATAATATCGTTGGTTGCACACCTGTTTTTATTCGATAGTTAAATCACAGACTATCGAAGTTTTGACCATTTTAACGTTGTTAATATGGAGAGACCGGTTGGATTATTTTCCAAAGAACCACTCTGTATTGGCATAAGCGTTGCGAATCATATATGCCAAAGGAAATTGAAGACGAAGTTATGCAAGGGCTATCCTGTTTACAGAATAGTGTCTTCGGTTCATCCTGTTCCTGGATGACTTGTATGGACGGATGTCTGACAAAGTATGTCCAGACGATCACGTATATTGATTTCTCCAACTGTACCAAGAGTGGAAGCGGAGAAGGAAACTTCTTTTAGCTAACACATAATGTATTGTTGTAGACGTCAACCGGTGATTTGATGGATTTGACGATGTGACATTCAAAGTGAATCTGGTATGATAAAGCGTAGCTTCTAGCTTCACATCCGGTAAATGACAGAAATCGGGCAGGCAGCATGGCTAAGTCGGTCGCACCGAAGTAGGGTGTATACTCACCTGATCTAGAGTTTCATTTACTTCTAAAAATCTATTATTGATGCTGTCCCATTCGGGAAACGGTTGCTGATCCCAGCCGTTGGTGATATACATTCGATACACTCAAGCGAAATGAGTGGTCGGTCATGTGTGGCCGGGTTGCAAGATGTTCTTGTTGAACCCAGTGTATTCCTCTCTAGAGGTACACGATCGATAGGTGGTTCCATACCTTGTCATAGATTGGAAATCCATTACCCAATACGTGCTTGCGGTTGTGGTTGTATACTATATATGTAGAACGTGAGATGAAAGCGTTTCTGCTAGATGATTATATATACTGTGGTTGATAGACATTATTATAATATAAAAAGGTTTTTGATATAAAGATATTTTGGATTCTCATAAGGGAAAAACCCGTTCCGTTATGCGGCGTGGTCTTATGAGATATCGATTTCTTATTCAACCTGTTTAAAACTGTTTACTCATACCAGTCCCATGACTGACCCGGAGTTTACTTTGTTGTTTTCCCTAAACTCTTGGGTGCCTAAATTTGTACGGGCAGTCAAGTAGTCGGGATTTTACAGATATAGTTGAAGAGCTGGAGCAGGAGGCTTCAGGATCATATAGCTATAGTTATTTCCGCTGTGTTGTAAGTGCTGTACTTTGATAAATGATATGTATATGCAAGTACAAATGTATATTTCAAGTTATGTTATGAAATATATTTATTCGTTCCGCTGTGAGATTTGTGTTACTCTGATGTTGTCTTCTTCTTCTTCTTCTATTCTAAGTTTCTATCTTTTCTTTCCTCACCCTCTAATTTCTTTCACTAATTACCAGGATTTTTCGGTGTTTTGGTTATCGACATCGTGTTTATGTCGATAACCAAAGTCGCTAAAAATCCGGGTCGTTACAGTTGGTATCAGAGCTTAAGTTAAGAATTACTTGGCTCTGTGGCGTGACTCGGTAGAGATAGGGTTAGTAGTACCCTAGATTGAGTTTGAGTGTATATATACGAGTGAACGTATTTGTATATTGATATAAAAATGGTTTTATATTGTGGTGATTCATTGGTTGAGTTGTTTATGGATTCTGGTCGATCAGTTTGATCCACTGTATCGGTAGGAGTTACTAAACACTCGAATACGATGGGTCGGCACGATATGTTTTGAAAGGTGGTAAATTAAGATAAGTTTACCCAACGTATATTTTGATATATAGTGGATATATTGGTTGTTATTATAATCGAGTAAGATTATAAATAAAATGGTTATGTAAATAACCAGTCAAAATTCATATAAGTGAAATACGTGAAATCAGATGATTTAAATCTGAAATTTAAACCAGGAATTGAGTTAAAACTCTGGAGAATTGGATAAGTGTTTGTAAATGGATTGGGATAAAAAAATAAGGAAAATTTAAGATCTTGGGAGATTTTAAATTGTTTTACAAACAGTGTGAATTATATTTTGAAATGAATTTCAAAGTGGGAATGTTTAGAAATGGTTTTATAGTATTGAACTCACTTCGATCGCTGGAAAATAGATTCTGATGATGACAGCTGCATCATCAGTATTCATTTTCGAGTTGTAAGTGACGAATTACTATCAAAGATACTGTTTTGAATTTGTTTTGGGAAAGACAAGTGTGTTGAATTTCAAAATGGGATTTATAATATAGAAGTTGAATTTTGAAATAGATTTGAAATATTAACTTGTTTTAAAGGAAATAAAACGAGAAGTTCCTTTATAAACGAAGTTTATAAATGAAGTGAAAAGAATTATCATTGGATAATTCAGAAATAAAAATACGAGTGTGAAATTGAAAAGGAAATCTATTTTCCAAAGGTAGAAATATCGATTTCAAAAGGAATTGAAATCGAGACTTATGTAAAGAATGAATAAAGAAAGTTTAAAAAGGAATTTGAATAAAGAAAATTCAAAGGGGATTTGAATATAGAAAATTCAAGGGGGATTGAATATAGAAATTCAAAAGGGAATATGAAACTCAAATGGAAGTGATATAGAATTTGAATATAGAAATTCAAATGGCGTTTGGATATAGAAAATATAAGAGATTTCAAATATAGGATTTGAATATCGAAAGTGAAATGAAATTTGAATAAAGAATATTCAAATAGAATTGAAATGGAATTTGAATATAGGAAATTCAAATAGAATTGAAATGGAATTCAATTAGTAGATAAACAAGTTAAACTTATATTTGAACAGGTATATTCAAATAAAAAGGTGAAATAGGTAAACCAGTTAATTAGCCAATATTAAATAGATCTTGAATTGAAATTGAACATTAGATAAGTAAAGGGGACTGGTAAATGAATATTCGAAATCGAATATAGAACTTAAATTTGAAATTTGGATTCAAATTAGTTAACAAGCAAGTTAAAATATATTCGAACATGTCATGTTCAAATATAAAAGTGAAATAGATTGAAGTGAAATTGATTGAAAAGTTAATTAACAAATTAATTAACAAATTGAGTTAAAACGATCAGGTATAGTTAAAATAGATTGGGCAGGTATAAATATACATGAGATAGGTATGAAGGTATATAGATAGAATGCTCGACGAAAAGGTATGTATTTAATTCATATATGAGATTTTATGCGCCGTATCGGCTAGTCGCTTGGCTTTTCTTTTTCTTTTTGATGGGTAAGGCCTGTGTGGCAGTTTGGGGATTTTCCCGATGCTCCCAGTACAAAGGAGGTTATGGCGAATTTTTTCGGGAATTTAAGGAGTTAGAATATTTTTAAGATAATTTGATAGTTAGGAAATCAACGTATCAAAATATATAGAAGTCGATAAGAAAATTAACTTAAAAATAGAATAGTAAAATCAAAAAGGAAGACTAAGAATAAAATCTAGTCAGAATAGAAATAGAAGGCGTATACGTGTTTAAAAATGAATAAGTAGTTGTATGGTATTGATTATTCGAGTAAGTAGTCATATTTGTTTTGACGTTATAAATGTTATTCAGTCAAGGTCTGAGAGGTATTTATACCCCAACTTGATTGATTTCATTATTAACAAATAAATAGTAAGATTCCAGGCTCGAAGATCAATGTTGAATAAGAGTTAGTTGAATATAGTATTTGGGTTGTCGTAACGATGTTTTACACGACATCCGTTTTAACCCGAATAAGTGTAAGCTTGGAAATATAATAAAGAATATTTCCTAAGTATAGAAATAAACGAGATCAGAAAAGAGATAAGTAATTGGAATATTTTCCAATTATAAATAGCATATATTTTCTAAAAGTTTAGAAAATAAAGGAAGGCGATATTCGGAAATGTTTTCCAAATAACGTAAAAGGCCAATATGGTTATTGAAAATAATTGGTTAACAAATATTGATAAAGAAATAGAGAAGTGATTTAACAAATGGAATATTGATTATGGGCTCAGTTGAATTTCAAAAGGAAATTTTTGAAAAAGTAAACTGTTTAAAATTTCCAGGAAGAGGCTATTTGAATTAAGAACAAATTTAAATAGAAGTTTGCGAAAGTAAGCTGAAATTGAATTGAAACAGTTAAGTGAAAACTGAATGGAAATAGAACGATATCAGGAAAAATTTGTTCTTGAATAAATTTGGATTGTCGAGATAAGAATTTGAAATGAAAATTGGATTGGGAAGTTAAGAGTTTGAAATCGAGAAAGGAACTCGAATTTGAAATAAAATTCGACTTAGGTATAAGCGAATGGTTGAAATTGTGGATAAAAAGCAGATTGGAATTTGATTTGGGATGACCCTGGTATATGCTGAATTGATAACAGGTGGAAAGGATATAATGATATGCCGGAAAAAAAAAGGTATCAGTTTATATTTCTATTGGATATAAGATTTATGAGCCGAATTGGCAAGCCGCTTGGCTGTTTGATTTTCTTTTGGGTTGGAGATGGCCCAGAGAGGCGAGTTGGAGTTTGACCGATTGACCAGTACAAAGAAGGTGCTGGCGAAAATTTTCGAAGATTAAGACGTTAGAAAATTTTCAGGATTTTTGAAGATTTTCGTTGATAAGAATTAATTAATATTTAATTGAAATTAAATTGGTTCAGTTGAAACTGAAGTTAAGAAGTGAACAAATATGTTCTAACCAGTCGATAGGGTCGTCCCCAACTTTTTAGCAATTTCGAGGACGAAATTATTTTAAGTGGGAAAGATTGTAATGACCCGCATTGGCAGAGGTATTATAATTAATTTATTTAATTATTTAAAAGGTAATTAATAGAATTTAGTGGTCGTGGAAAAATAATAGTGAATATTTAATAAAAATAATAAATTAAATAATATATTTAATTCTGAAATAATCAGAATTGGCTGAAATGGCGATATGGTGTGAACCAGATCGTCTGTGATATTTAATTCAGTTTAGATTTAAATTAGAATAACGAATATATTATTTGAATGACAGTTTGAACGTATAATTATAATATAATTATAATCGAGCTCGAAATGGCGATGCAGTTCGTAAATTGGCGATTCGAACTTCAACTGAATGTACATAATTCGTTTTAAGCCGGATTTCTGTGAAACAAGAAACGTTAGGAGCTGGTGGAGTATATCTTTCTAGTGGAAGAGAAAAATCAGGATTTCGTCGTGTAGATTTTGATATATGTCCAAATCAAATTTTAGAAAAGTCGCTGTGGAATTCCTTTATAATTTATAAAGGAATTATTTATATTTTAAAAAGGAATTTCAATATAAATCGAATATCGGGTTGACCCAGATATGAAATATCAAGTTAGAAATTCATATAGGAATATTCTAGAGCTGTATGGTATTCCACAGTGAATATATATAATAATATTTATTTTTAGATATTAAATTTAATTATATTAAAATATATTTATATATTTAAATGGGTCATCCAGAGCTTTAAAAATAGCCACTTTTGCAAACGAAGTCGGAATTCGACGAAAGTAATTTTGTTGGATCCGCAATGTCAAATAGTTGTTAGATTTCCAGTTTCGTGATTTTTGGGGTCACTGTGTGGCCGCACGGATTTTTAGAGTGGAAAACAGTCAGTATTTTGACAGTTAAAAATACACTGTGTGAGCATACGGAGTCGGAATTCGATGAAACCAGTTTCGTTGGGACCGTAATGTCGAATTCTAGCTACATGTCAATTTTCATGATTTTTAGGCATTATGTGTGATCACACGGATTTTTAGAGTGTAGAAAATAAATATAAATGAATATTAAATAGGAAATATCCTAGGAAAATATCTTCAAAAATATCTAGCCTATAAATACACTTCAAAACTTTCCTTAACCCTAAATACCTTCTCCACAAAGTCAACAGATTTTCTGCCGACACCCTTTTTCTTTTTCTTTTCAGAAGAACACGAGAAAATAATCCACAAAGAAATCAATAGAAAAGCAAATCAAATACTATAAATCTTAATATATACATATTCGGATCCCTGCAAACATTCCCTACAGTTGTTATGATTCTCGAAGACTGCGATCAACATTTGGGGGAGATCGAACTTTGCAGCAGAACTAGGGTTGACTATCGCAGGGTATAGGAGCTTCAATCCAGGATTTCGAGTTCATTGTGGGATTCAGCGAAGAGAATCAAACGGTTTGTATTTTATTTTGGGGAAACCGTGATAAAAACTGTCGATGTCTTCTGTGAGGTGTGTGCGTTCATCGGAAATTTGCGAGGGTGGAGAGGACGTCGAGTTTTGCTTTAAGGCTATGGAGGCATTGAGGTTTTTGAGGAGAGTTGAAGGGTGGTTTCAGTTTAATCATCCGTCGAGAAGTGGGAGCACGGTTGGAAGGTTTAGACGATGGAAATGGTACAGGTGTGGTTACTGGAGTTTGAAAATTAAATCGGAGAAGATGGATTGCGGGTTCGGTTCTTTTTAGGGGTTCGTGGGCTTGGTAGTGGGCCGGAATGAAGGTATAAGGCCCACTTTTATTTTTAAAGCATGTTTTTATTTAATTAAAATGTATGCTAACTTCAAAGTGTTATAACTCGGTCATACATGAACGAAAATCAACGAAACAAGATCCGCCAGGATCGTATGGATGGGAGCAACACAATGAGACTGACTGGGAGTGAATCCGAGCTCGCTACAATTTATTGTAAAATAAATTGTCCGTCTGAATCAAATCAAAGACAGTTAATCGTTTTAACGATAATAGACCAATGTGAGTAAATCTCACTAACTCTGAACAGTTTATAATTTCATGTTGTATTTTTAGAACTGTTAGATATTGTTTGATTGACCGTATGTTGACTGTTTGATTGAACTGCTAGTCAGTTAGTTGAATTTTCTATATTGATTCTGTTTAACAGAATATATCATATGGAATTGAAAAGTGATGTTATCTATATTGTTTAACATCTGTGATGCAGGGAAACAGGTTGGAGGAATCCAACTGGATTCCTCAACATTTATTTTACTGTTTTCATATATTATGATATATGATGGGTTATATAATCTGTTATGGATTATGTGTGTTGGAATGATGTTGATCATTGTTATTCGACATTGTAAATATCATAAAAGACCCTGGGATGTAAAAAGAAGTATTTAAATGTATATTGAAATAAAGGAATTTTATAAAATCATAGGATTTTATAAAAGGAATTATTTATAAAACGAACACGGTTTTATAAAAGGGATATTTATTTAGAAAATAATAGAAGTTATAAATAGGAAATATTTGTAAACGGTAAATAGAAGTTATAAATAGGATATATTTGTAACGGTAAATAGAAGTTATAAATAGGAAATATTTGTAACGGTAAATAGAAGTTATAAATAGGATATATTTGTAACGGTAAGTAAACGTTATAAAAAGGAAATAGTTGTAACGGAAAACGTGGTTTATCAAAAGAAGTTAATCGATGTTAGTTAATCGATTAGAGAATAAAGTTAAAAAGAAGTTAATCGATGTTAGTTAGTCGATTAGAGAATAAAGTTAAAAAGAAGTTAATCGATGTTAGTTAGTCGATTAGAGAATAAAGTTAAAAAGAAGTTAATCGATGTTAGTTAGTCGATTAGAGAATAAAGTTTAAAAGAAGTTAATCAATGTTAGTTAATCGATTAGAGAATAAAGTTGAAAGGAGATAATTGATGTTAGTTTAATCGATTAGAATAGAAGCAAATGAGTTAATCGAATATAGTTATTCGAATAGAAAGTAAAAGGAATTATCGAATATAGTTTATTCGAAAGGAGTTAAGAGAAATGAGTAAATCAATAGCGTTAGTCAAATAGAGTTAATCCAATAGCATTAGACCAATAGAGTTAATTGATAAGGGTTAATCGAATAGAGTTAAGTGAAAAGAGTCAAATCGAATATAGCTATTCGAAGGAGGGTTAAGTAAGGAAGTTTGTTAAAGAAATATAAAGTGAACTTTGTCTATTTCAAAGTTAGAAATGATGTTCAGTTAAGGTCTGAGAGGTAGTTCTACCCCAACTTGATTGACTTCATTTTTAACTAAGGGATAGTTAATGTTCGGCAGTAAAAGGAAATGGTTTGAGTTGGCATCGCGATGGTTTGTTTAAACATCTGTCTAAGTCCAATAAAGAAGCTTTGGAAATGTTTTTCCAAAGAAGAAACCAGAAATGTTTTCTTATAAAGGAAACGAGAAATGGAAATGTTTTCCATTGTTAATAACGTATATTTTCTAAATTTAGAAAATAAGGAATATTGAACGTAGGGAAACAAGAGATAAGTAGATTAATGAACTAAGGTGATGAAATGTTAAATGATGTTTGATCGATATAATTTCCATTTGGGAATAATATCGTTGGTTGCACACCTGTTTTTATTCGATAGTTAAATCACAGACTATCGAAGTTTTGACCATTTTAACGTTGTTAATATGGAGAGACCGGTTGGATTATTTTCCAAAGAACCACTCTGTATTGGCATAAGCGTTGCGAATCATATATGCCAAAGGAAATTGAAGACGAAGTTATGCAAGGGCTATCCTGTTTACAGAATAGTGTCTTCGGTTCATCCTGTTCCTGGATGACTTGTATGGACGGATGTCTGACAAAGTATGTCCAGACGATCACGTATATTGATTTCTCCAACTGTACCAAGAGTGGAAGCGGAGAAGGAAACTTCTTTTAGCTAACACATAATGTATTGTTGTAGACGTCAACCGGTGATTTGATGGATTTGACGATGTGACATTCAAAGTGAATCTGGTATGATAAAGCGTAGCTTCTAGCCTCACATCCGGTAAATGACAGAAATCGGGCAGGCAGCATGGCTAAGTCGGTCGCACCGAAGTAGGGTGTATACTCACCTGATCTAGAGTTTCATTTACTTCTAAAAATCTATTGTTGATGCTGTCCCATTCGGGAAACGGTTGTTGATCCCAGCCGTTGGTGATATACATTCGATACACTCAAGCGAAATGAGTGGTCGGTCATGTGTGGCCGGGTTGCAAGATGTTCTTGTTGAACCCAGTGTATTCCTCTCTAGAGGTACACGAGCGATAGGTGGTTCCATACCTTGTCATAGATTGGAAATCCATTACCCAATACGTGCTTGCGGTTGTGGTTGTGTACTATATATGTAGAACGTGAGATGAAAGCGTTTCTGCTAGATGATTATATATACTGTGGTTGATAGACATTATTATAATATAAAAAGGTTTTTGATATAAAGATATTTTGGATTCTCATAAGGGAAAAACCCGTTCCGTTATGCGGCGTGGTCTTATGAGATATCGATTTCTTATTCAACCTGTTTAAAACTGTTTACTCATACCGGTCCCATGACTGACCCGGAGTTTACTTTGTTGTTTTCCCTAAACTCTTGGGTGCCTAAGTTTGTACGGGCAGTCAAGTAGTCGGGATTTTACAGATATAGTTGAAGAGCTGGAGCAGGAGGCTTCAGGATCATATAGCTATAGTTATTTCCGCTGTGTTGTAAGTGCTGTACTTTGATAAATGATATGTACATGCAAGTACAAATGTATATTTCAAGTTATGTTATGAAATATATTTATTCGTTCCGCTGTGAGATTTGTGTTACTCTGATGTTGTCTTCTTCTTCTTCTTCTATTCTAAGTTTCTATCTTATCTTTCCTCACCCTCTAATTTCTTTCACTAATTACCAGGATTTTTCGGTGTTTTGGTTATCGACATCGTGTTTATGTCGATAACCAAAGTCGCTAAAAATCCGGGTCGTTACAGTTGGTATCAGAGCTTAAGTTAAGAATTACTTGGCTCTGTGGCGTGACTCGGTAGAGATAGGGTTAGTAGTACCCTAGATTGAGTTTGAGTGTATATATACGAGTGAACGTATTTGTATATTGATATAAAAATGGTTTTATATTGTGGTGATTCATTGGTTGAGTTGTTTATGGATTCTGGTCGATCAGTTTGATCCACTGTATCGGTAGGAGTTACTAAACACTCGAATACGATGGGTCGGCACGATATGTTTTGAAAGGTGGTAAATTAAGATAAGTTTACCCAACGTATATTTTGATATATAGTGGATATATTGGTTGTTATTATAATCGAGTAAGATTATAAATAAAATGGTTATGTAAATAACCAGTCAAAATTCATATAAGTGAAATACGTGAAATCAGATGATTTAAATCTGAAATTTAAACCAGGAATTGAGTTAAAACTCTGGAGAATTGGATAAGTGTTTGTAAATGGATTGGGATAAAAAAATAAGGAAAATTTAAGATCTTGGGAGATTTTAAATTGTTTTACAAACAGTGTGAATTATATTTTGAAATGAATTTCAAAGTGGGAATGTTTAGAAATGGTTTTATATATTGAACTCACTTCGATCGCTGGAAAATAGATTCTGATGATGACAGCTGCATCATCAGTATTCATTTTCGAGTTGTAAGTGACGAATTACTACCAAAGATACTGTTTTGAATTTGTTTTGGGAAAGACAAGTGTGTTGAATTTCAAAATGGGATTTATAATATAGAAGTTGAATTTTGAAATAGATTTGAAATATTAACTTGTTTTAAAGGAAATAAAACGAGAAGTTCCTTTATAAACGAAGTTTATAAATGAAGTGAAAAGAATTATCATTGGATAATTCAGAAATAAAAATACGAGTGTGAAATTGAAAGGGAAATCTATTTTCCAAAGGTAGAAATATCGATTTCAAAAGGAATTGAAATCGAGACTTATGTAAAGAATGAATAAAGAAAGTTTAAAAAGGAATTTGAAAAAAGAAAATTCAAAGGGGATTTGAATATAGAAAATTCAAGGGGGATTGAATATAGAAATTCAAAAGGGAATATGAAACTCAAATGGAAGTGATATAGAATTTGAATATAGAAATTCAAATGGCGTTTGGATATAGAAAATATAAGAGATTTCAAATATAGGATTTGAATATCGAAAGTGAAATGAAATTTGAATAAAGAATATTCAAATAGAATTGAAATGGAATTTGAATATAGGAAATTCAAATAGAATTGAAATGGAATTCAATTAGTAGATAAACAAGTTAAACTTATATTTGAACAGGTATATTCAAATAAAAAGGTGAAATAGGTAAACCAGTTAATTAGCCAATAGTAAATAGATCTTGAATTGAAATTGAACATTAGATAAGTAAAGGGGACTGGTAAATGAATATTCGAAATCGAATATAGAACTTAAATTTGAAATTTGGATTCAAATTAGTTAACAAGCAAGTTAAAATATATTCGAACATGTCATGTTCAAATATAAAAGTGAAATAGATTGAAGTGAAATTGATTGAAAAGTTAATTAACAAATTAATTAACAAATTGAGTTAAAACGATCAGGTATAGTTAAAATAGATTGGGCAGGTATAAATATACATGAGATAGGTATGAAGGTATATAGATAGAATGCTCGACGAAAAGGTATGTATTTAATTCATATATGAGATTTTATGCGCCGTATCGGCTAGTCGCTTGGCTTTTCTTTTTCTTTTTGATGGGAAAAGGCCTGTGTGGCAGTTTGGGGATTTTCCCGATGCTCCCAGTACAAAGGAGGTTATGGCGAATTTTTTCGGGAATTTAAGGAGTTAGAATATTTTTAAGATAATTTGATAGTTAGGAAATCAACGTATCAAAATATATAGAAGTCGATAAGAAAATTAACTTAAAAATAGAATAGTAAAATCAAAAAGGAAGACTAAGTATAAAATCTAGTCAGAATAGAAATAGAAGGCGTATACGTGTTTAAAAATGAATAAGTAGTTGTATGGTATTGATTATTCGAGTAAGTAGTCATATCTGTTTTGACGTTATAAATGTTATTCAGTCAAGGTCTGAGAGGTATTTATACCCCAACTTGATTGATTTCATTATTAACAAATAAATAGTAAGATTCCAGGCTCGAAGATCAATGTTGAATAAGAGTTAGTTGAATATAGTATTTGGGTTGTCGTAACGATGTTTTACACGACATCCGTTTTAACCCGAATAAGTGTAAGCTTGGAAATATAATAAAGAATATTTCCTAAGTATAGAAATAAACGAGATCAGAAAAGAGATAAGTAATTGGAATATTTTCCAATTATAAATAGCATATATTTTCTAAAAATTTCGAAAATAAAGGAAGGCGATATTCGGAAATGTTTTCCAAATAACGTAAAAGGCCAATATGGTTATTGAAAATAATTGGTTAACAAATATTGATAAAGAAATAGAGAAGTGATTTAACAAATGGAATATTGATTATGGGCTCAGTTGAATTTCAAAAGGAAATTTTTGAAAAAGTAAACTGTTTAAAATTTCCAGGAAGAGGCTATTTGAATTAAGAACAAATTTAAATAGAAGTTTGCGAAAGTAAGCTGAAATTGAATTGAAACAGTTAAGTGAAAACTGAATGGAAATAGAACGATATCAGGAAAAATTTGTTCTTGAATAAATTTGGATTGTCGAGATAAGAATTTGAAATGAAAATTGGATTGGGAAGTTAAGAGTTTGAAATCGAGAATGGAACTCGAATTTGAAATAAAATTCGACTTAGGTATAAGCGAATGGTTGAAATTGTGGATAAAAAGCAGATTGGAATTTGATTTGGGATGACCCTGGTATATGCTGAATTGATAACAGGTGGAAAGGATATAATGATATGCCGAAAAAAAAAGGTATCAGTTTATATTTCTATTGGATATAAGATTTATGAGCCGAATTGGCAAGCCGCTTGGCTGTTTGATTTTCTTTTGGGTTGGAGATGGCCCAGAGAGGCGAGTTGGAGTTTGACCGATTGACCAGTACAAAGGAGGTGCTGGCGAAAATTTTCGAAGATTAAGACGTTAGAAAATTTTCAGGATTTTTGAAGATTTTCGTTGATAAGAATTAATTAATATTTAATTGAAATTAAATTGGTTCAGTTGAAACTGAAGTTAAGAAGTGAACAAATATGTTCTAACCAGTCGATAGGGTCGTCCCCAACTTTTTAGCAATTTCGAGGACGAAATTATTTTAAGTGGGAAAGATTGTAATGACCCGCATTGGCAGAGGTATTAGAATTAATTTATTTAATTATTTAAAAGGTAATTAATAGAATTTAGTGGTCGTGGAAAAATAATAGTGAATATTTAATAAAAATAATAAATTAAATAATATATTTAATTCTGAAATAATCAGAATTGGCTGAAATGGCGATATGGTGTGAACCGGATCGTCTGTGATATTTAATTCAGTTTAGATTTAAATTAGAATAACGAATATATTATTTGAACGACAGTTTGAACGTATAATTATAATATAATTATAATCGAGCTCGAAATGGTGATGCAGTTCGTAAATTGGCGATTCGAACTTCAACTGAATGTACATAATTCGTTTTAAGCCGGATTTCTGTGAAACAAGAAACGTTAGGAGCTGGTGGAATATATCTTTCTAGTGGAAGAGAAAAATCAGGATTTCGTCGTGTAGATTTTGATATATGTCCAAATCAAATTTTAGAAAAGTCGCTGTGGAATTCCTTTATAATTTATAAAGGAATTATTTATATTTTAAAAAGGAATTTCAATATAAATCGAATATCGGGTTGACCCAGATCTGAAATATCAAGTTAGAAATTCATATAGGAATATTCTAGAGCTGTATGGTATTCCACAGTGAATATATATAATAATATTTATTTTTAGATATTAAATTTAATTATATTTAAATATATTTATATATTTAAATGGGTCATCCAGAGCTTTAAAAATAGCCACTTTTGCAAACGAAGTCGGAATTCGACGAAAGTAATTTTGTTGGATCCGCAATGTCAAATAGTTGTTAGATTTCCAGTTTCGTGATTTTTGGGGTCACTGTGTGGCCGCACGGATTTTTAGAGTGGAAAACAGTCAGTATTTTGACAGTTAAAAATACACTGTGTGAGCATACGGAGTCGGAATTCGATGAAACCAGTTTCGTTGGGACCGTAATGTCGAACTCTAGCTGCATGTCAATTTTCATGATTTTTAGGCATTGTGTGTGATCACACGGATTTTTAGGGTGTAGAAAATGAATATTAAATAGGAAATATCCTAGGAAAATATCTTCAAAAATATCTAGCCTATAAATACACTTCAAAACTTTCCTTAACCCTAAATACCTTCTCCACAAAGTCAACAGATTTTCTGCCGACACCCTTCTTCGTTTTCTTTTCAGAAGAACACGAGAAAATAATCCACAAAGAAATCAATAGAAAAGCAAATCAAATACTATAAATCTTAATATATACATATTCGGATCCCTGCAAACATTCCCTACAGTTGTTATGATTCTCGAAGACTGCGATCAACATTTGGGGGAGATCGAACTTTGCAGCAGAACTAGGGTTGACTATCGCAGGGTATAGGAGCTTCAATCCAGGATTTCGAGTTCATTGTGGGATTCAGCGAAGAGAATCAAACGGTTTGTGTTTTATTTTGGGGAAACCGTGATAAAAACTGTCGATGTCTTCTGTGAGGTGTGTGCGTTCATCGGAAATTTGCGAGGGTGGAGAGGACGTCGAGTTTTGCTTTAAGGCTATGGAGGCATTGAGGTTTTTGAGGAGAGTTGAAGGGTGGTTTCAGTTTAATCATCCGTCGAGAAGTGGGAGCACGGTTGGAAGGTTTAGACGATGGAAATGGTACAGGTGTGGTTACTGGAGTTTGAAAATTAAATCGGAGAAGATGGATTGCGAGTTCGGTTCTTTTTAGGGGTTCGTGGGCTTGGTAGTGGGCCGGAATGAAGGTATAAGGCCCACATTTATTTTTAAAGCATGTTTTTATTTAATTAAAATGTATGCTAACTTCAAAGTGTTATAACTCGGTCATACATGAACGAAAATCAACGAAACAAGATCCGCCAGGATCGTATGGATGGGAGCAACACAATGAGACTGACTGGGAGTGAATCCGAGCTCGCTACAATTTATTGTAAAATAAATTGTCCGTCTGAATCAAATCAAAGACAGTTAATCGTTTTAACGATAATAGACCAATGTGAGTAAATCTCACTAACTCTGAACAGTTTATAATTTCATGTTGTATTTTTAGAACTATTAGATATTGTTTGATTGACCGTGTGTTGACTGTTTGATTGAACTGCTAGTCAGTTAGTTGAATTTTCTATATTGATTCTGTTAAACGGAATATATCATATGGAATTGAAAAGTGATGTTATCTATATTGTTTAACATCTGTGATGCAGGGAAACAGGTTGGAGGAATCCAACTGGATTCCTCAACATTTATTTTACTGTTTTCATATATTATGATATATGATGGGTTATATAATCTGTTATGGATTATGTGTGTTGGAATGATGTTGATCATTGTTATTCGACATTGTAAATATCATAAAAGACCCTGGGATGTAAAAAGAAGTATTTCAATGTATATTGAAATAAAGGAATTTTATAAAATCATAGGATTTTATAAAAGGAATTATTTATAAAACGAACACGGTTTTATAAAAGGGATATTTATTTAGAAAATAATAGAAGTTATAAATAGGAAATATTTGTAAACGGTAAATAGAAGTTATAAATAGGATATATTTGTAACGGTAAATAGAAGTTATAAATAGGAAATATTTGTAATGGTAAACAGAAGTTATAAATAGGATATATTTGTAACGGTAAGTAAACGTTATAAAAAGGAAATAGTTGTAACGGAAAACGTAGTTTATCAAAAGAAGTTAATCGATGTTTGTTAATCGATTAGAGAATAAAGTTAAAAAGAAGTTAATCGATGTTAGTTAGTCGATTAGAGAATAAAGTTAAAAAGAAGTTAATCGATGTTAGTTAGTCGATTAGAGAATAAAGTTAAAAAGAAGTTAATCGATGTTAGTTAGTCGATTAGAGAATAAAGTTAAAAAGTTAATCGATGTTAGTTAATCGATTAGAGAATAAAGTTGAAAGGAGATAATCGATGTTAGTTTAATCGATTAGAATAGAAGCAAATGAGTTAATCGAATATAGTTATTCGAATAGAAAGTAAAAGGAATTATCGAATATAGTTTATTCGAAAGGAGTTAAGAGAAATGAGTAAATCAATAGCGTTAGTCAAATAGAGTTAATCCAATAGCATTAGACCAATAGAGTTAATTGATAAGGGTTAATCGAATAGAGTTAAGTGAAAAGAGTCAAATCGAATATAGCTATTCGAAGGAGGGTTAAGTAAGGAAGTTTGTTAAAGAAATATAAAGTGAACTTTGTCTATTTCAAAGTTAGAAATGTTGTTCAGTTAAGGTCTGAGAGGTAGTTCTACCCCAACTTGATTGACTTCATTTTTAACTAAGGGATAATTAATGTTCGGCAGTAAAAGGAAATGGTTTGAGTTGGCATCGCGATGGTTTGTTTAAACATCTGTCTAAGTCCAATAAAGAAGCTTTGGAAATGTTTTTCCAAAGAAGAAACCAGAAATGTTTTCTTATAAAGGAAACGAGAAATGGAAATGTTTTCCATTGTTAATAACGTATATTTTCTAAATTTAGAAAATAAGGAATATTGAACGTAGGGAAACAAGAGATAAGTAGATTAATGAACTAAGGAGATGAAATGTTAAATGATGTTTGATCGATATAATTTCCATTTGGGAATAATATCGTTGGTTGCACACCTGTTTTTATTCGATAGTTAAATCACAGACTATCGAAGTTTTGACCATTTTAACGTTGTTAATATGGAGAGACCGGTTGGATTATTTTCCAAAGAACCACTCTGTATTGGCATAAGCGTTGTGAATCATATATGCCAAAGGAAATTGAAGACGAAGTTATGCAAGGGCTATCCTGTTTACAGAATAGTGCCTTCGGTTCATCCTGTTCCTGGATGACTTGTATGGACGGATGTCTGACAGAGTATGTCCAGACGATCACGTATATTGATTTCTCCAACTGTACCAAGAGTGGAAGCGGAGAAGGAAACTTCTTTTAGCTAACACATAATGTATTGTTGTAGACGTCAACCGGTGATTTGATGGATTTGACGATGTGACATTCAAAGTGAATCTGGTATGATAAAGCGTAGCTTCTAGCCTCACATCCGGTAAATGACAGAAATCGGGCAGGCAGCATGGCTAAGTCGGTCGCACCGAAGTAGGGTGTATACTCACCTGATCTAGAGTTGCATTTACTTCTAAAAATCTATTGTTGATGCTGTCCCATTCGGGAAACGGTTGCTGATCCCAGCCGTTGGTGATATACATTCGATACACTCAAGCGAAATGAGTGGTCGGTCATGTGTGGCCGGGTTGCAAGATGTTCTTGTTGAACCCAGTGTATTCCTCTCTAGAGGTACACGAGCGATAGGTGGTTCCATACCTTGTCATAGATTGGAAATCCATTACCCAATACGTGCTTGCGGTTGTGGTTGTATACTATATATGTAGAACGTGAGATGAAAGCGTTTCTGCTAGATGATTATATATACTGTGGTTGATAGACATTATTATAATATAAAAAGGTTTTTGATATAAAGATATTTAGGATTCTCATAAGGGAAAAACCCGTTCCGTTATGCGGCGTGGTCTTATGAGATATCGATTTCTTATTCAACCTGTTTAAAACTGTTTACTCATACCAGTCCCATGACTGACCCGGAGTTTACTTTGTTGTTTTCCCTAAACTCTTGGGTGCCTAAATTTGTACGGGCAGTCAAGTAGTCGGGATTTTACAGATATAGTTGAAGAGCTGGAGCAGGAGGCTTCAGGATCATATAGCTATAGTTATTTCCGCTGTGTTGTAAGTGCTGTACTTTGATAAATGATATGTATATGCAAGTACAAATGTATATTTCAAGTTATGTTATGAAATATATTTATTCGTTCCGCTGTGAGATTTGTGTTACTCTGATGTTTTCTTCTTCTTCTTCTTCTATTCTAAGTTTCTATCTTATCTTTCCTCACCCTCTAATTTCTTTCACTAATTACCAGGATTTTTCGGTGTTTTGGTTATCGACATCGTGTTTATGTCGATAACCAAAGTCGCTAAAAATCCGGGTCGTTACATCTTCTCTTGGCATAACCGACTCCTACAATTGCGGATCAGACTCCACTTGGCAAAGCACGACCTGGTAACCACTTTTCCACGTTCTCCACTACTTCTGAGATCTCCTCCGGTCACGCCACGTGGCCCATCCGAACCGGAACCGCCCAGAGCTTCTCTACAGCTATAAATACACCACAACATGGCCATTTGAAGGGACTTTTGGGCATTTCATTCATTGATGGTAGCCATGGCCGAATTCCCCCACCAATAACTACCTTCTTCTCCAATGAAAATTAATGAAAATCAATGAATTCGGAGGGAATTATTCATTGTATTTGAGCGATTGAGTGATTGAATTCCTTGTAATTGTAATCCATGAATGAAATGAGAAATTATGAAGTGGATGTAGGCTTGTTAACGCCGAACCACTATAAATCTCGTGTCTCTACTTGATTTTTTGACATTTTAGATTATTATTCCTCGCAAATCCTAGACAACAGGGTGTTAGTGCCATTTTTTGGTCTAACATTTTGGTGCTTTCACTGAGAAATTAATATTCTTAGCTTTTCGGATTATTTATCTACTGTTTGGACCTCCAAGTCTGAAGAGATAATCCGTATTCTCTTCACTTTCGAAGCTTTCGACAATTTCAGTAATTCTACCCAAAGCATAGATGTCTCTGGAATGAAGTCATGGGTTCGAAAAGATTCGCCCAGCACAGCAACAACGACCAGCATGGACCTCGACTTCAGATCGGATCAGATGTGTTTCTAGTTCAAACGAAGCGACCGGGTCGGATGCTAATGAAGCTCTTGGATCGGATGTAGATGAAGTGCAAACTAATATCCATAAGGGGGTCGGATCTGGTCCTACCCGACCTGAAAAACAATCTCCGACCCGAACTAGAGAGGGGGATCCGAACCGGCCGCTTGCTGATGACGTAACCCCGACCCGATCCAATGACATACCCGATCCAATCCGACCCGAAGACGTCTAACCCGGAGTGGCACAACGAACCGACACTGGGACAATGCTCCGACCCGACCCGTTGAGCAGGACTCGAATCCAGCTACTGTTGATACCCCGATCCGACCTGGCGATGCATCTCCGAACCAAAGTGGGTACCCCGAACCGAACCGAGGAAATGAATGTTACCGACGGTGCATCCATGATCCGACCCAACGTGAAGGCACTCCCGAGCCGCAATTTGAAGGGATGATCCGATCCGAACGAAATAGCTGTTTTTGGGAAAAAAATACATTTTTATGATCATTTCAGAAAAGGATCCATCGTCCAAAATCAAAAAAATCGTGCGGTTAGGTCGATCGCCGCCGAGACTGCGGGGCCCCGGACCCCCGCCATCGCTGCGCCCGGACCCACTGACGGCCTCGCCTTCGGCTCGGAGCACGGCTCGCCTTCGGCTCGACATATATTTTGGTCAACAACAATCATCAAAGCTTGACAATGGAGATTAGACGGATAGTCTGAGAATGTCATGACAAGATGGCAACAACTGGGATTCTTCCCAGAGGCATGACACCTACTTACATCAGTAGGACAATGTGAGGAGCAATCGATCAGATTCAGCTTGCTATCAACGATAATATACGAGACAATGATTGTCTCATAACAATTTCCTCTTCCATAGCTCCGATGGTGTATAGATTTCACCGATGCAACTGATGTTGTTCCCTAATAAGCAGTGACCACCTTATTTATGTAACTTAAACTTGTCCAGTCGGCGGAGCATCGAATGATGGATATATGGAACAGTTCGAGCACTACTTCAAAGATGATTCATATGATCTTAGTGACCATGATTGTCAATAGTGGGATACCAGAAAGCAGCTAAGGATCCCAACATCCCAAAGTTACACTTCAGTTGTATGATGTGATGAATAAAATGTCCTGCGTCTCACCTCCCGAAGAACTTAGCTAACCCTTGCAATGACTATTTGCTGTCAATCGCATTGAGGAAGACTGATTTCCATCGAATAAGGGTTAAGTCAGCATACTTTGGAACCCATAAGATGAGATACCGCGATTAGCAGTTCTGATCTAACTACCTGACCTTTATTCCTTGCCCTCGACGTGTGGGCAAGAAGGCAATTCAAAGGAAACTCACCCTCATCATTCACCCACAAAGGCCGCCTGATTGCCTTTATTATCCCAGTACCCCGATCATGGTCTGATCGTTCTTAGCATTGCTGCCCCATGAGGATTTGAAAAGACTTCCTTCATCAATTAAAGCTTCAACGGTCACCACCTGTCAGAGATGGGACAAGTCAGAATGGACTAGCAATAGGTGTGAATGATATAGGTACCCAGAGTCTGGTACTAAACAGACTTCCAACTCCTGCATATAGAACTACATGGCATTTCCATAACGAGCCCGATTGAACCACTCGTTTACAAAACCATGCCCCCCGTCCGAGGAAAGTTATACAGCTCAAGGTGGATCTGACATGGCCACCCACTTCCCGGCTCATGTGTGGCATGACTCAAGACAATTATGCATCGACTTTTGCCTTTCAAAGTCCAAATCCGACTCAGAATGGATGTGGTTCGACAATCCATATGGCCAGATCCTATGTTTGATACCATCGGATTTCATGGAACCAAATAGAAGAGGCAGCATCGCCGAACAACATACTTACTTTCCAATCATGCATTTTTCCTTTACCTTCTTCTTGAGTTATTGACATGATTAACTCATGCAAATTCCAGGTACCCGAGATTTGGTACCAATCACCCCTTCAGTAGTTTGATCGGAGGAACGTAAAGTTTGGCGAACGTGATTCAAATATTCACCCGCTTACTCTTGGCCCGACGCTAACAATATGACATAAATGAAGTTCGATCATCCATTCACTAACTTTTTGCCCTTGACGCAGGGACAAGAGAATAAATGAACATGAGTTCGACGTGTGTTATCTATATATGGACATACTAATGAGGCCTCCTCAGCATCTAGCCATTGATTCGACATGCAAGACATAGAAATGTATTCGGGTGTCATGTAACCACTCAGTAGATCGACGACTCTATCCCTTGATCTAACGGGAAGAGTGCAACAGTGAAGGGTACAATCCCATGAACGACATAACTTTTGCCTTCGATGTGGGGGCAAAAGAGAAATGTTAAGACGAGGATGAGTATGACTCGACAGCTCTCCAACGATGTATCTAACTCTTTCCCATGCTTCCGAAGGGAGGAGTTTAAACTAAATAGGGGTGTGAACCGACCATCCCTGATGGCGACCTTTGCCCTTGACGTGGGAGCAAAGGGACGATGGCAAGGCAAATGTGACTCGACTGTTTGCCCGACTGATTCCAATCTTCAGAGCTTGGATAGGAGTATAAACCTATGATTAGTGTGATGGGCGCGCCAAGATTTAAGACCACTCAATTCACAACTCTAACCCATACTGACTTTGGGAGAGTATAAAGGACGAACAACGACGTCCATAACTCTAACCCAAACTGACTTTGGGAGAGTATAAAGGATGAGCCGCAACGTCCATAACTCTAACCCTCATGACTCGATAGAGAGTATAAAGGAGGGGAAGACGACGTCCGTAACTCTAACTCTCATGACTCGAGAGAGAGTATAAAGGACGGGAAGACGACGTCCGTAACTCTAACTCTCATGACTCGAGAGAGAGTATAAAGGACAGGAAGACGACGTCCGTAACTCTAACTCTCGTGACTCGAGAGAGAGTATAAAGGACGGGAAGACGACGTCCTCAAGGCGTGAAGGTGCACCACGATTAAAAGACCGCCCTGATTCCACTCTACCCTTGGCATCCGACGGGAGAGTATAAAGGCGCCAGAGACTGGCTCCACAAGAACTCCTACCCTGCTGAAGGATCGGGGAGCAGATTGAAAGCTGAGTTCAAACTCTATCCTAGGCATACGACAGGAGAGTATAAAGGCATGTTGACTAAATGCCATATAAGGGCTCCTACACTGTAGTATCGGGGGCAAGAGTGAAAGCTGAGCCCGAACCCTTCATGTCCGGGCATGGGGGGCAATGCACTATCGATCCTAATCAATCCCAAACAGGCCCTGGCCAGGCACTTTATTCATGACACACATCACCCCCATTTTTAGATAAATTCTATATGATTAGCTATATATTATTTGATTTCAGGGGTTTTTGAATTGGAACCCTTGTTTGATTGTGATGTGCTTTATTACCTATTTCTTAGGGATTTGCTTTGTTTATAGAGTGCAGGCTTGTACAAGATAACAAGACAAGAATGTGAGCGCCGCACTCGCGACAACCGCAACAGGCTGGTGGAAAACAAACAAAGGGTCACGTACAGAAGGCGGACGCTGATGCCCAATGCTAAACTTTTCATGCGACTCAAGGCGATGACCGAAAGGAGGCCTTGAGAGTGAACTGTTTAATAACGTGTCACACGACTTAAGGCAACGACCGAAAGGAGGCCCTAAGAGTGATATATCAAATCAACATACACACCCATGTATGACTAGCCATAGCACAAGTGCAACGACGAGTGCCACTTCGCAAATATATTGAATAGAAAACGCGATAACTCGAGCACTTGGATAACTCAATCACATAAGCTTTGAAAACAATGTCTCCCTTCCGTGCATCCACGTCTAAATTTAAAAGGGATGTGATACAACTGCCGACCTTTCTCCATTACCCCCGGACTGGGGCCTCATTGCTGAAAATATTCATAAATGTTATATGTCTGTGACTAACTTATATCTCGATCTTGACAGGCTGCTTGAGGACCACGAAATGGATGCAAAGTGAACGTCCATTTGCTAATCTGGACCGACTTCCCGGTTGAAAGACCCCATGTAAAGGGAGATGCCATTGCTTTGATTCCTAACTTGCAAGGAGGCGAATTGCCTGACACTCAGACTCAAAAGCAAAGAAGAAGGAAGATAGAAATTTCTTCCATGCTGAGGATATTGGCACAGAAGGCGCTAGGATCGAAGGAAGGTAGCAGATTTCTTCTTGTGATGATCCCTCAACATGTCAAGCTAGATATGAAATGGATGGTACCCTTACTGATTTGTGAACTCAAATGGATCAGCGAGATGAACTTCTCCGGAAACAACAGAAATGGTGGATAACTTTTTTACTTGGATAGATGGAAGGCCGAGTAACTACAGCTTACTCGCTGGAGCGAGCACCATGGAAATTCAAGCGACAACGAACTTGGCTCAAACACTCCCTGCTCCATGGTCCAGATCATATGGGACCCTAGGACAAGTTGGCATAGTCGTCTTTAATAAAACAAGATGCAACCAACCTCCTCCCAGGCATTTGTAGCATGCAACTTCCGACTATAACATTTTGGATGAAAACGATGGATATGCAAGAGCCACCGAAAAATTGAACGAAGCCCGACCAACCTTTGCTCCAATTCGGAGGAATGTTTAAAATCTAGCTCAACCTCAACATGAGGCTCCCCATGTAGGGGGAAGACGAGAGCATTCGAGAAAGCTATAGTCTAACTTCATTGCCATCCGACTCCGAACCTCAAAGCTTGGATGGGAGACCAAGGACTAACATGAGCTGGACATGAATAAATCATTTTCTATCAAACTCTAACTCACAGCTCGATGAGGGAGTATGAATTCAGAGAATACGTGGATTTGATGACCACCGTTTAGTAAAATCCCCATGGATAGGGAGTACAGGATAAGAGCTTCGAACATCATCATCTGACTATCTGTCAGCTTTAGGCACATTTTCGATTATCTGAGCTTCACAATAACCCAGACTATAAGCAGAAGAATGGCTCCTCAAGAACAACCCGCATACATCCAAGTAGCGGATCACCATCCAGAATTAAAAAACAGAAGCCTGATTGACTACTATTACCTATGCGCAACCAAGAAGCCAGAAACCGGCTTCCACCCAATTTAAGACTTCATACCGGGGGCACAAGCGCTAAATTGAACAATTGGCGGCAACTTCTAAAAGACAAAGGGCATATTTCCAACATTAATTGATGCTTCACCAGAGGCGATCCCTGCTTTCTGACTAAATCGATGAGACGATCCTGACATGAATGTGATTCGGCCATTCGCGTATACAACTCCAACTCTTGACGACTTGAGAATGAACATAAAATAACACGGGTTGACTAAGAATGCTGAACCTGCAGCTCCAACCCGATGTGAAGAAAGAAAGTTCAAAGGCTTACAGACTGGATGTCCGATTGACCTGGTCCAACCCCCATCGACGCTGAGGGCATAAGCGTTGACTTCGCTTTTCCTCCACTGATGTTGGGAGCACGAGCTTCAACTGACAAACTGACTTTGAACATGACCCTTACTCGATGCTTGATTCAGAACATATACCTTATATCTCTGGAATATGACATGATTCATCTTGACCGTCTAAGCAAGCAAACTAATGGGTCAAGCATGACTTCAAAGAATTGATCTACAACTGTATCAACTAGAGAATGTGGAGAACTCCTTTACTGCCTTACGATTGTGATGAACTTATTCATGGATTTCTTTTAGTATGATCTGATTACTATCCTGATGTCCTGATAGTCCCAAGACGAGCGCATATGAAAGACGCATGCACCAAGTATGATGTGGTCTATCCCAACAGTCTAAATACTAGCTCAAAGCCAGAAGATTCTTATACTACCACATGATTTGGATATCTAGTTCATACATTGACTTATGTGTAAAAGAAACCCAGAATCGATAATACACTTGACTCGTTTGGGAAACGAAGTCGTTTATCAATGGCCCGTGTATGCACGATCTCACACAAGAGCCAACGACCCTATATGACTTATCATGAAGGAAATCAACATTTTGATTCAACGATGTTTAAAACGGTTACCTGATCATTTCGACTACTCTTTCCATAGAATTTGTACTAACTAGCACCCATGGAAGTAGTGCAACAATTCGATAAAGCCTCCTCAAGGATGGATGGCGTTCTAAAAAGATTTATCTCGACTTAATCAAAGCACATCTCATCCGTGATAAGATGTACTTTGGGGGGCAAAATGTTAGCCTGCTTTGTGACCAGGCTACCCAAAGCCAGGGACTTGGGTACGAGCTTACATTGATTGGTGTTCACTTGAGTGGAGTGATAGAAAGCTGCAAAACTTGAATTATTCATGTAAATGTCACCGGATCGGATCCCCCATTCGGATCGGATTGGATCCCCCATTCGGATCGGAATCGGATCCCTCCTTTCGGATCGGATCGGATCCCCCTCCCCGGATCGGATCGGAGTACCCTCTACCCAAACCGCCTGAAGTATTCTGCACAGAAGTGCGTGCAGGCATGCTGCTTGAACAACCGGTTCGGTTCGGATCCGATCCGACTGGACCTGCTTCTGCACACGGAGTTTGACCTCTTCTCTTGGCATAACCGACTCCTACAATTGCAGATCGGACTCCACTTGGCAAAGCACGACCTGGTAACCACTTTTCCACGTTCTCCACTACTTCTGAGATCTCCTCCGGTCACGCCACGTGGCCCATCCGAACCGGAACCGCCCAGAGCTTCTCTACAGCTATAAATACACCACAACATGGCCATTTGAAGGGACTTTTGGGCATTTCATTCATTGATGGTAGCCGTGGCCGAATTCCCCCACCAATAACTACCTTCTTCTCCAATGAAAATTAATGAAAATCAATGAATTCGGAGGGAATTATTCATTGTATTTGAGCGATTGAGTGATTGAATTCCTTGTAATTGTAATCCATGAATGAAATGAGAAATTATGAAGTGGATGTAGGATTGTTAACGCCGAACCACTATAAATCTCGTGTCTCTACTTGATTTTTTGATGTTTTAGAATATTATTCCTCGCAAATCCTAGACAACAGGGTGTTAGTGCCATTTTTTGTTCTAACAGTATGTATGCAAGTTTAAATATTTTGAACTAAAAAATGCTTACTTTTGTTGTATCAGGACCAAATTAATTACTTATGTTTTGAAGAAAATATCAAAAGCAAAGTAAGATTAAATCAAACATTCGACTACTTTGCAAGTAACTTGGTAATGCAAGCATATATGACATATTCATATTATGAACCTGGAAGAGTTGATCAATAAATATGTATGAATTGTTAAGTTTGAATATGTGAAAAGTTGTTTGAATTATATATGTGAAATATTAAGTTTGAATATATAAACATTGTTTGAATGATATGTATAAAATATTATGTTGTAGTTTACATGTTTGCTGTTTGTGAAAATGTGTTATACTTGTGTACATTGATATATAGATAATGAAATATATGAACATTGTTTGAATGATATCTATGTATATAAACGTAATGAAAGAGTTGAAAATGGTGGTATAAAAATGGTAAATGCTATGAAATTATAGGTGAGACTATAATGTTTTTAAAATTCTATCAAATTATCCGAACAAATGCTATTATAAAAAGGTAATAAATGTTATACATTTGTACTTATAAACGCTATATAATTTTAGTTATAAATGCTATATAAATAACAAGAAATACTACAATAAAAGCTAATTAGATGCAAAAAGTAAGCAAAAAAGTTGTAATACATAACAGTTGTGTAACAACCCGAAAATTCTGAACCAATTTAAAAATTTTATTTTAGAAATTTTAAAGGGATTTTAATAGTTAAAATAATTTATTTTAAATAATAACGACTAAAAATTTATATAAATCGAAGTTAGAACGAAATTTTTTATTTTAATTATAAAAGGAGTCTAAAATAGCATGGTAGTTTGAAAATTTGAATTTGAACTTTGATTGACCGTACAGGATGCAAAATAAATCGGATTTTAGTCAAACCAAAAATATTAGGATCTATTTAAAAATATCTTCTAACGAATCCGAAAAATTGAAATTTCATAGCGGGAACTAAAAGTTATGTCCAGTTTAGAATCCAAAATAGTCCTTGTGGAATATATATATATATATATATATATATATATATTTTAATATTAAAAATAGCCATTTTTCAAACGACCTCCGTTTTTTACGAAACCACTTTGTTCGAACCAGAATGTCAAATCATTGCTAGGTTTCAATTTTCATAATTTTTCGAATTAATATGTGAGCATGGCAAAGAAAAACGTGTTTTGTCAAGTTTCAATCAAATCGAATCGACCAGAAAATGGCCATTTTTCAAACGGTCTCGGAATTCGACGAAATTAGTTTTGTTAGGACCGTATCGTCAAAACATAACTAGAAATATTTTTTCTGGAATTTTTAGAGTCCGTATGTGGCCTTGATAAATTTAAATGTGCGATCAAATTAATTAAATAAATGATTTAAAATTTAAATTAAATAAAACACGTTGAGAGCTTTCGTTTGCGCTGACGGGACCTAGCCCATTGCGTCCAGAACGTGGGTATTTGGCTTGCGACAACATCAATTGGGTTGGATTTGGAGTTATCGGGCTTTATTTTGTAAATTAGTGAATTAATTAATAAAATATTATAAATATATAGGATTTTACGAACGCCAAACCCTAATGTTTAAACTAGCCGCCACCATCTTCTTCTAAGGGCCGATATTACCCCATTTTTGTTCTTCAATTTCTCCTGGTATCCTTCGAATTAGACTAAAGTCCTAAAGCAAATACTGAACTACTTTCTTCGGTCTTCATTTCTATATGGTTAAGATGGGAATTACTGTTGGGGATTGGGAGAATTTGCTAACCAAAGTTGCAACATTAGGCGCGAATTTCGAGGCGGCTGAGATCACCGAGCTGCACGTGGTGCCTGGCGTGGAGGCGGCGTCCGTAGGCCTTCGAAGCGGTGGTGTCGGATCATGGCCAAGCGGCCTGAGGGGGTGCGTTGTTCAAGTTTTGAAATGGGATGTTGGGTTCACGGTGTTTACAGAGAAACGGGAAGAAGAAAGAAGAAAGAATGGCCATAATTTTAATAAGGGTATTCAGTTAATTAATTTATTTATTAATTATTTTAAAATTGTAATTAACGGATAAACAATGATATCTTTCCCAAATTTGATCAGAATTTGATGAAACGAAATCCGTTGGAATCGTCTTTCCGAGATCTACGCCATAGAACAAACCAGATCTGAAACAGAGCAAATCAAAATTCAGAGCAAATTCAGATTTGAACGTTACAAAATTAAAATCATGGTGAGAATTATTTAATTTTAATAATTAAAATTTATTTATTTATGATCATGTTAGAAATCAGATCCGCTGTTAAGTTCAGTTTGACATTATACGAGATTTGATATAGATTGATTTATGCTGTTTGGTATGATTTGTTTGGTAAAATTATATATAATGGCATTGTGGAGATTTGTTAGCAAATATAGAAATATCACCTTTATTGTAACGACCCGCACTCTACGCATCATAGGATCGTAGAATATTTATTTCTGTCACATACGAAGTCGTATGGTCATGTAACTTTGGGAGACGACTATTGGGGTCATTTCCCATGTTCATGATTTTTCCCGATTTTTAAATGACCATTTTACCCCTAGTTATCACTGTTTTGGCCATAACTTTTGACTGGAAAGGAATTTTGACCTGAAACCACTTCCATTGGCTCCGGATGATGGTTTCTCTTTCCGTAGAGTGGTCACATTAGCCAAACGGACTTATCGTTTGGGAGATATGGCTGAAACAAGTTTCAGATGGTGAAAAACAGCTTAATTGGGCTTAACCGGGTGATTAGCAGCTAGGCCCAGAGGGGGATTTCGGGTTTAGGAGTATATAGGGGCTGATTAGGGTTAGAAAACATTTCTTTAGACATTTTCCAGCCGCCACTTTCATTCCTCTTGACCTAGCCATGGCCTCCACTCTCTAAATCTCTCTAAAACACCCAAAAATCACTTTCTAATTGAAGATTAGGCTTAGCAAATATCAAATCAAGGAGTATTAGCACGAGAACCGAGGTAGAGCTGCTGTGTAAGATTGGGAACAGCGCCAAATCAGAGAATATTTCAGTTTTGGGGTTTTAGTTGTGGCCAAGGTGAGTGATAGCATCATTTTGACACTAATTACGGTTAATTAAGGGTAATTAGTGGAGATTAGCGAATTTATACACTAATAAATTCTGGAAAAATGTTTAGAAATTCGTAAATAATATTTTATGCCTCTGTTAGAAATTTGGTTCGATTTGATTAAGTTTTGTTAACCCTATGATTAGTTTTACTTAAACATGCTTAAGGGAAAATAAGGGGTTTTGGGCACATTTGATCCATTTTGACATATGAATTCATTGTTTTGGTGTTTGTGGTTAGTTTGCTATGTTGTTATGACTATTTGACATGAATTGTGATTGATTAGAATAGTTAGATTTGTCAAAAACGTCGTCGAACGGTGTAAACAAGTTGCTGGAAAGTTGTAGAAAACTGCAGGGTATCTAACCGGATCGGATCGGGTAGGGGATCGGATCGGACATATCCGAACCGGACCGGGGCGTGGTACTTTCTGGAGCATGGCGTGAAGAGGCAACAAGGAAGGCCTGGTCGGATCGGAGGGGCGTAGCGTGGGATCGGAAGGAACAAGGAGGACTGAAGTGGAGGAAAGAGGAGCATGGATACCATATTCCGAACCGAACCGCTTCAGAATCATCGAACCGAACCGCATGAGGGAGAGCACCGAACCGAACCGCATGAGGGAGAAGGACCCGAACCCAGAGGATGGTGGCACTCCGAACCGAACCGGGAAGCGTATCCGAACCGAACCGGGAAGCGTATCCGAACCGAACCGAGCATGGGGAACTGGACGTGTACTTTTACTACTTCGTGATGACTCTTCTGAAGACCAACTCCAATTCGACCAAACCCGAGATGCAAAGGAAGTCCAAATGAGAAGTTAGAGCTCAGGATTCAGATGAGAATCAACGAGTTCGCTTCATGGTTGGGCTTTGCTGCGGGACGCGTGCCAAGGGGTTATCGACGTCTATAGCTTTGGACCACTATGGTAGGAGGTGCGAAGGCGGATTCAGGGCCATTATGGCATCGGTAGAACCAAGGGCTACGACCAATGAAGTGGGTCATTGAAATGTTTGGTCATGACTCCAAGTGTTTGGCTTGGTCATAGCAGGGTTTCTACAAGTCGGGATTCGTCGTTGCCTCAGTTTGTCTAGTGTTCCAAAGTGGTAGATGTCGTATGCTTTACGCACTGAATGAGAGGTGTGAGGATGGTCACTATGGATGATTTGCTTGCTATCACTGTGACATGCACACCCCACCCCTGTATTCCTACACTATTTACTATGGCACCTTAGAGCATTGTACGGTATGTGGTACTAACTCTTTGGTTGCAGGTCCAGGTTCAGGTATGGTTTAGTATACCTGTTATTATTCTATTTAGATGCTTATCGCTCATACCAGGCTTTATGTCTGACCCAGAGTTTTATGTCTCTTCTTATTACTCTGGGTGCTCACACGAGCAGACTAGAGACAGGTTAGCTGGTGATGCACAGGTAGATGATCCGGAGACGAGCATGAGGCTTCCACGTAATATATATATATAGTATTCTCCCTGTATTGTCGAAGATCACTGCTTGGGCATTGGTGGTGCATCTTCCACTTTAGCTTTCTTTTGTTTAGAGACAGTAAATTTGGAAAGTTGTAATAAGCTGTATTTGGATTTCCGCTGCTCTGATGTTGACATTGATTATTAGTTATCAGCTTATGCACTATCTCACCTGTTTTATGTCAAGTATGTTATTATTATATTTTATTCCATGCGCTGTGAGACATTTTACAGGTTCTTTGATTAGTTCATTCTCTTCTTTCTTTTCTTCTGACGACCGTTCTGTGCTAGCTGGGCATGTGTACAGCGTACTTTCGGAGGAAATGCAGGCTGGTGCGGGACGGGCCGTCACACTTGGTATCAGAGCTCTAGGTTGCGTAGTTAACCTAGGGAAGTTATCAGGGAGAGATAGTATACGTATACGAGAGAGCGTATTTGTGATTATTTTGGTTTTCAAAAGCTATATATATATATATACACTATTACTAGTATAAGGATGAAGTCATACTGCACTAGCACCACTATGGAGTCGTTAATCATTTCCTTTTTCAGATTGACGATGAGCCGATATACTAGAGGTGCTGGTAGGGGAGCCAACAATGGGAATGCTGCTGACATGAGGACGATGTTTACTGACCTCATGAGAGAGATGCTTAGAGATGTACAGAGGGCAGCTCCCAATGGGGGAAATGGTGGTGGTCCAATAGTGCAGGCGCCAAGAGTCGACTTCGCCAAGCTGAATAAGGATTATACTAGTCTTGGTGGGAAGTCATTCCACGGAACGGAGTCGGCTACGGACGTTCAGGATTGGTTGGATAGTTGCGAACGTATCTTCGAGGATTTGGGTATCGAGGATGCGATGAAGAGAAAGCTAGCGTCCCGTCAGCTCCAAGGGCGGGCAATGAATTGGTGGAATGCTATAAAGGCAGCTACTCCCGAAGATCAGATTACTTGGGAGCAGTTTAAGGCTCGCTTAAGTGAGAAGTTCATTCCAGCTGCTCAGAAGTCAGTGTTGTTTAAGAAATTCTTGGAGCTCAAGCAGAATGGCAGAGCTGTCTCGGAGTACATTGCTGAATTCGACACTTTGTCAAAGTATGGGTTATCTCTTATTGATACTGCCGAGAAAAAGAATGAGAAATTCATAACTGGGTTAGATCAGTACTTAGGGGAAAGGCTTATTAACCACATCGATGAGACGTTTGAGTCGATTGTGGGGAAAGCATTAAGATTAGAGAGTCTCTACCCTAAGCCGAAGACTGAGGTTGCATCCGCAGATGAGCCAAAGCCACAAGTAAGTGGTGGAGGCAAGGGTGGTTCCCAGAATAAAAGAAAGCAGAACCAGACTAAGGATGGCCAGAAGAAAAAGAATAAGCAAGATGTGGAGTGCTTCAGCTGTGGTAAGAAGGGCCATTATGCTAGTAATTGTCGGGCCAAGCCAGCGGATAGGAAGTGCTTCAACTGTGGCCAAATGGGACATCACAAGGACAAGTGTCCACAACCCCCTAAAGAAAAGCAAATGGTGAAAGCATATGCCCTTAATGCTATTCCTTCTTCGTCGAATGCCCCAACTGCGGCGGAGAAGGGAAAGAATGTCGTCATTCAAGGTATGCTTTCTGTTTATGATGTTCCTGTTAGAGTTTTGTTTGATACCGGAGCTTCCAGTTCTTTCATATCTAGGGACCTGGTAGATAGGTTGGGATTGGAGCCCGAGATTGTCGATAGACCTTTAGTAGTGACGAACCCGATTGGTGGTTCGACTAGCCTTAGCATGATTTGTCGTAATGTGGTCTTATCGAGTCATGGATGCATGTTTGTTTGTGATTGCTTTGTTTTGGGCTTTACTGGGTTTGGCATTATTTTGGGAGTAGATTGGCTCCAAAGATACGGGGTGGTGGTAGACTGTGAGGGCTTGTTGGTGACAGCTAGAGCGGATGATGGGCGGAGGATAGTGTTTTGTGGTCTACCCAGTAAGGGGGTATTGGCTAGTTTTCTAAACTCCCTCGACATTCCGCATAGTGAGTTGTCAGGTTTGCCCGTGGTTGGCCAGTATCCGGATGTTTTCGAAGAAGTGACCGGACTTCCACCACACCGAGAGATTGAGTTTCGTATTGATTTGGTAAAGGATGCCAGGCCTATAGTGATGCCACTTCGTCGTATGGCACCAAGGGAGCATCGAGAGCTCGAGGTGCAAGTCAGCGATCTTTTGAAGAAGGGATTTATCAGAAGGAGTGTTTCTGAATGGGGAGCACCAGTTGTGTTTCTACCAAGGCGGATGGTTCCCTTCGTTTGTGTGTAGACTACCGCGAGTTGAATAAAGTGACGAGGAAGAATAAGTATCCTCTACCGCGGATAGATGATTTGTTTGATCAGTTGAGTGGCGCGAGAGTATTTTCTCAGTTGGATCTCGCGACAGGTTTTCATCAGCTTAGAGTGGAAGCTGAGAGTATAGCTAAAACGGCATTTCGGACGCCGTCTGGGTTTTATGAGTGGTTGGTCATGCCATTCGGGCTGACCAATGCCCCAGCATATTTTGTGGATCTTATGAATAGGGTATTCAGAGATCAGTTGAATAAGTTTGTCCTTGTGTCCGTTGATGATATTTTGGTCTATTCGAGGACAGAGAAAGAACACAAGGAACATTTAAGAGTAGTGATGGAGGTGTTGAGAAAACACCAATTGAAAGCAAAGTTTTCTAAGTGTCACTTCTGGAAGAGGGAAGTGAGGTTCTTGGGCCATGTTGTATCAGAGAATGGTATTGCCGTAGACCCGGCAAAGGTGGCTACGGTACAGGATTGGCCTACGCCCAAGAATGCAACAGATATAAGAAGTTTCTTGGGGTTAGCGGGATATTATCGTAAGTTTATCCAAAGTTTCTCCAAGATAGCAGCACCATTGACCCAGTTGACCAAGAAGAATCAAGCTTTTGTCTGGGATGAAAGGTGCGAGAATGCATTCAGAAGTCTAAAGGACAAGTTGACAAGCGCACCAGTGTTAGTCATTCCTAAAGGGAATGAAGAGATGACGGTATACACGGATGCCTGTGGTACCGGACTGGGTGCTATATTGATGCAAGGCGGTAGGGTTATAGCTTATGCAAGCCGGCAATTGAAACCGCACGAGAGAAGATACCCTACCCATGATTTAGAATTGGCAGCAATCGTGTTCGCATTAAAGATGTGGAGACACTATCTCTTGGGAGAAAGATTTGAGCTGTTTACAGATCACAAGTCGTTAAAATATCTCTTCTCCCAGAAGGATTTAAATCTCCGTCAGCAGAGATGGTTAGAGTTCTTAGCTTCCTATGATTTTGACATCGCATATACACCGGGAAAGGGCAATGCGGTGGCCGATGCATTGAGTAGAAGACATGCCAGCTTAGGGGCTATGTTCCTTGAATGGAAGCAACTGGAGTTTATCGCGGGGTATGATTTCAGACCAAAGTGCGAATTGGATCCAGGAATGTTAGCAAGTTTGACGATCAGACCCACTTTGATTGAGCGGATCGGCTCTAGTCAGAGGGACGATCCTAACCTATTGGAAATCATCTCCAAGTTAGAGATGGGTATCGATGAGGAGGTGAACAAGTATGGGCTTGATCGAGATAGATGGCTTAGAAAGAATGGAAAACTTGTTGTACCCAACGTAAATGGATTGAGGGATGAAGTGCTTAGAGAATGTCATCACTCAAAGCTGACTATACACCCCGGTGGTAATAAGATGTATCGAGATATGAAGCAGACTTACTACTGGGAAGGGATGAAAAGAGACGTTGGGAAATTTATATCCAAATGCATGAATTGCCAGCTAGTTAAAGCCGAGCAAAAGAAGCCTAGTGGATTACTGCAACCATTAGAAATTCCCGAATGGAAATGGGAGCAAGTCTCGATGGATTTCATCGATGGTTTACCAAGGACTAGATCGGGACATGATAGCATTTGGGTAGTTGTAGACCGACTGACTAAAAGTGCAAGGTTTATACCAGTCAAATCGACCAGAACGACAGCTAAGTTAGCAGAATTATATATGAAGTGGGTAGTGAGATTTCATGGAGTACCCAAAAGCATTGTGAGTGACCGAGACCCGTTGTTCACTAGTGGGTTTTGGAAGAGCTTACAAGAGGCTCTAGGGTCAGAGCTACATCTCAGTACCGCATATCATCCTCAGACCGACGGTCAGACGGAGAGGGTGAACCGTATTTTGGAAGATCTCTTGAGAGCATGTATACTGGATTTCGGTGGATCATGGGATGACCATTTGCATCTAGTAGAGTTTGCATATAATAATAGCTACCAATCCAGTATCGGTATGGCTCCGTTTGAAGCTTTGTATGGAAGACCGTGCAACTCACCATCATGTTGGATAGAGACTGGCGAGAAGTTTGTGCTTGGACCAGATGTGGTGAGAGAAACGTCGGATAAGATTAAGATCATTCAGCAACGAATGAAAGCTGCTCAAGATAGGAAGAAGAGCTATGCTGATAAGAGGAGGAGAGACTTGAAATTCTCCGTTGGAGACTTGGTGTTTGTCAAGATTTCTCCGTTAAAGAGCGTAATACGATTTGGCAGGAGAGGCAAGTTGGCACCAAGATTTGTTGGCCCATTCCCAGTTCTTGAACTAGTCGGGAATTTGGCATACAGAATTGACTTACCGGGGAAGATGGCGGGAGTTCACGACGTATTTCATGTTTCCCAACTAAGGAAGTTCGTTCACGACTCAGATATGACTATTTCACCTGATCAGTTGGAGGACTTCGAGGTAGAAACCGAGGCGGTTGGGAACCGCAAGCCGGTCCGTATTGTCGAACATGACATGAAGCAACTTCGAAGGAAGGCGGTGAAGCTAGTCAAGGTACAGTGGAGCGAGGACGAGAATGATTGTACTTGGGAGACAGAGGAGAACATTAGGAAGTCACACCCAGAACTCTTTGCCTGGTAAGATTTTGACTTCGGTTTAGCTTTCCACATGCTAGGATAGGCTTGTTTGCTTGTTTTGCATGTTTGATTGTTGTACGTGGCTGTGAGGCATGCGGGATCCTTTGTATGTTTTGGGTTAAGGAATTTCGGGGACGAAATTTCTTAAGGGGGGGAGAGTGTAACGACCCGCACTCTACGCATCATAGGATCGTAGAATATTTATTTCTGTCACATACGAAGTCGTATGGTCATGTAACTTTGGGAGACGACTATTGGGGTCATTTCCCATGTTCATGATTTTTCCCGATTTTTAAATGACCATTTTACCCCTAGTTATCACTGTTTTGGCCATAACTTTTGACTGGAAAGGAATTTTGACCTGAAACCACTTCCATTGGCTCCGGATGATGGTTTCTCTTTCCGTAGAGTGGTCACATTAGCCAAACGGACTTATCGTTTGGGAGATATGGCTGAAACAAGTTTCAGATGGTGAAAAACAGCTTAATTGGGCTTAACCGGGTGATTAGCAGCTAGGCCCAGAGGGGGATTTCGGGTTTAGGAGTATATAGGGGCTGATTAGGGTTAGAAAACATTTCTTTAGACATTTTCCAGCCGCCACTTTCATTCCTCTTGACCTAGCCATGGCCTCCACTCTCTAAATCTCTCTAAAACACCCAAAAATCACTTTCTAATTGAAGATTAGGCTTAGCAAATATCAAATCAAGGAGTATTAGCACGAGAACCGAGGTAGAGCTGCTGTGTAAGATTGGGAACAACGCCAAATCAGAGAATATTTCAGTTTTGGGGTTTTAGTTGTGGCCAAGGTGAGTGATAGCATCATTTTGACACTAATTACGGTTAATTAAGGGTAATTAGTGGAGATTAGCGAATTTATACACTAATAAATTCTGGAAAAATGTTTAGAAATTCGTAAATAATATTTTATGCCTCTGTTAGAAATTTGGTTCGATTTGATTAAGTTTTGTTAACCCTATGATTAGTTTTACTTAAACATGCTTAAGGGAAAATAAGGGGTTTTGGGCACATTTGATCCATTTTGACATATGAATTCATTGTTTTGGTGTTTGTGGTTAGTTTGCTATGTTGTTATGACTATTTGACATGAATTGTGATTGATTAGAATAGTTAGATTTGTCAAAAACGTCGTCGAACGGCGTAAACAAGTTGCTGGAAAGTTGCAGAAAACTGCAGGGTATCTAACCGGATCGGATCGGGTAGGGGATCGGATCGGACATATCCGAACCGGACCGGGGCGTGGTACTTTCTGGAGCATGGCGTGAAGAGGCAACAAGGAAGGCCTGGTCGGATCGGAGGGGCGTAGCGTGGGATCGGAAGGAACAAGGAGGACTGAAGTGGAGGAAAGAGGAGCATGGATACCATATTCCGAACCGAACCGCTTCAGAATCATCGAACCGAACCGCATGAGGGAGAGCACCGAACCGAACTGCATGAGGGAGAAGGACCCGAACCCAGAGGATGGTGGCACTCCGAACCGAACCGGGAAGCGTATCCGAACCGAACCGGGAAGCGTATCCGAACCGAACCGAGCATGGGGAACTAGACGTGTACTTTTACTACTTCGTGATGACTCTTCTGAAGACCTACTCCAATTCGACCAAACCCGAGATGCAAAGGAAGTCCAAATGAGAAGTTAGAGCTCAGGATTCAGATGGGAATCAACGAGTTCGCTTCATGGTTGGGCTTTGCTGCGGGACGCGTGCCAAGGGGTTATCGACGTCTATAGCTTTGGACCACTATGGTAGGAGGTGCGAAGGCGGATTCAGGGCCATTATGGCATCGGTAGAACCAAGGGCTATGACCAATGAAGTGGGTCATTGAAATGTTTGGTCATGACTCCAAGTGTTTGGCTTGGTCATAGCAGGGTTTCTACAAGTCGGGATTCGTCGTTGCCTCAGTTTGTCTAGTGTTCCAAAGTGGTAGATGTCGTATGCTTTACGCACTGAATGAGAGGTGTGAGGATGGTCGCTATGGATGATTTGCTTGCTATCACTGTGACATGCACACCCCACCCCCGTATTCCTACACTATTTACTATGGCACCTTAGAGCATTGTACGGTATGTGGTACTAACTCTTTGGTTGCAGGTCCAAGTTCAGGTATGGTTTAGTATACCTGTTATTATTCTATTTAGATGCTTATCGCTCATACCAGGCTTTATGTCTGACCCAGAGTTTTATGTCTCTTCTTATTACTCTGGGTGCTCACACGAGCAGACTAGAGACAGGTTAGCTGGTGATGCACGGGTAGATGATCCGGAGACGAGCAGGAGGCTTCCACGTAATATATATATATATATATATATATAGTATTCTCCCTGTATTGTCGAAGATCACTGCTTGGGCATTGGTGGTGCATCTTCCACTTTAGCTTTCTTTTGTTTAGAGACAGTAAATTTGGAAAGTTGTAATAAGCTGTATTTGGATTTCCACTGCTCTGATGTTGACATTGATTATTAGTTATCAGCTTATGCACTGTCTCACCTGTTTTATGTCAAGTATGTTATTATTATATTTTATTCCATGCGCTGTGAGACATTTTACAGGTTCTTTGATTAGTTCATTCTCTTCTTTCTTTTCTTCTGACGACCGTTCTGTGCTACCTGGGCATGTGTACAGCGCACTTTCAGAGGAAATGCAGGCTGGTGCGGGACGGACCGTCACATTTATGTTAAATTAGAATTGTCATATAAAAACATAATTTCATTTTTATGTTAAATTAGAATTATCATATAAAAACGTCACTTTTATTAGAGAATGTCATGTTAATTAAAAACATCAATTTGGTTAAGGAATGTCATGTAAAATAAAAATAACATTTTAGTTGTAAAATGTTAAGATTAATAAAAATAACATTTTAGTTATAAAATGTTAAGATTGATGAAAATAATATTTTAGTTATAAAATGTTAAAATTGATAAAAATAACATTTTAGTTATAAAATGTTGAGTTGATAAAAATATCACTTTTATATATTTTGTTGAAATAGAATTGTCGACAAAACAAAAATATCACTTTTATATGTTTTGTTGAATTAGAGTTGTCGACAAAACAAAGTTATCTTTTTTATTTGTTTTTTTTGAAATGTTAAAATTGATAAAAATAACATTTTAGTTATAAAATGTTGAGTTGATAAAAATATCACTTTTTATTTGTTTTGTTGAGTTAGAATTAACGACAAAACAAAATATCACTTTTATATGTTTTGTTGAATTTGAGTTGTCGGCAAAACAAATATATCACTTTTGTATGTTTTTGTTGAAATAGAATTGTCGACAAAAACAAAGTTATCTTTTTATTTGTTTTTGTTGAAATGTTAGAATTGATTTAACATAAAAATATTCTTTTTATGTTAATATGAAAGGTTAGAAATGATGTAATATAAAAATATCTTTTTTAATATTAGAATACATAGAAAAATGTTGACATAGGAAAATATTCTTTTATATGATATTAGAATACATTGAAGAATGTAAACACATAAAATATTCTTTTATATGTTATTAGAACACATAGAAATAAGTAAACAAATAAAATCTTCTTTTATTTGTCATTAGAGTACATAAGAAAAAGGTGTTATATTAGTTGAAAACAAAATGTACAATTTGTCAAAATAAAAGAGTTAAAACAAAAACTACATTTTTGTTAAATAAAGGAGTTAAAACAATTTTGTCAAATTTAATAGTTGAAAACAAAATTGGCCCTTTTGTCAAATTAGAATTGTTGAAACCAAAATGAACATTTTTGGCAAATTAGAATAGTTGAATTATAAATATACATTTTAGTCAATTAAAAAGAATGAGACAAAATATACATTTTTGTCATTTATAAAAAATGAAACCAAAATATACATTTTTGGTCATTAAGAAGAAAAGATCACATTTTGATCATTAAAAAGGAATTAAAGAAAAATGAAACATTTTTGTTCATTTAAAAATGATTAAACAAAAAGATACATCTTTGTTCATTGATAAGAAGGAGACATTTTTGCCATGAAAAATTAAAAGTATACATTTTTTTTCATTCACAAGAAAGAGACATTTTTGGTTCAGTAAAAAAAAGAAAGGCATTTTTGTCCGTTAAACAAAAATAGACATTTTTGTTCATTTAGATGGATTAAACAAAAATACATATTTTTGTTCATTTAAAAGGATTAAACAAAAATAGACATTTTTGTTCATTTAGAAGGATTAAACAAAAATAGACATTTTTGTTCATTTAAAAAGGATGAAACAAGAATATACATTTGTGTCAATTAAAAAGTATTAAAGAAAAGATGAAACATTTTTTCTCATTAAAAATGATTAAACAAAAAGATACATTTTGTTCATTAAAAACGATTAAACAAAAAGATACATTTTGTTCATTAGAAAGAAGGAGACATTTTGTTCATTAAATAGAATAACAAAAGTATTCATTTTTTTCAAATGTAAAAGAATGACAAAAACATTCATTTTTGTCAAATGCAAAAGCATGAAATAAAAAATTTCATTTTTATCTTTAAAATAGAATGAGACTAAAATTATTCATTTTTGTCATTTAAAAAGAATGAAACCAAAAATAGAATTTTTTGTTCATTTAAAAGGATTAAAACAATAATATACATTTAAAAAGGATTAAACAAAAATAAACTAGAATTGTCATCAAAAGTGAAAGAATCACTTTTATTGTAAATGCATATCTTAGAATTTATATGCAGGGATAAAATATCACTTTTGTTACAATGCATATATTAGAATTTATATGTAAAGATAAAATGTTTGAAACATTAAAAATTACAATTTTTAATGTAAAGATAAAATATATGTAAATGCTCATTGTATAGATAAAATGGTTGAAACATTAAAATTTACATATTTGATGTAAATCATGATTCATGTAAAATAATCATTGTTTGAAATTGAAAGTTTTAAGATATAATTTTACATTTTTATTGTGTATATGGAAATGATGAAAAATATGCATAGTTGAAATAAATTAGTTAATCAATAATAATTACATTTTTATTGAATGTATGATTCGCTAGAACAATACATAGTTGAAATAAATTAGTTAATCAATAAAAATTACATTTTTATTGAATGTATGATTCGCTAGAACAATGCATAGTTGAAATAAATTAGTTAATCAATAAAAATTACATTTTTATTGAATGTATGATTCGCTAGAATTAGTTAATCAATAAAATTTACACTTTTATTGAATGTGTGATTCACTAGAACAATGCATAGTGGAAATAAATTAGTTGATCAATAAATGGTTTTGAAGTCGTCGAGCGAATTATATATATATATATGTATATATATATAAATTAAAATTAAATGAATCGCATGCGGTAGTTCGCGTTTCGAAATCGTAACTTTAAACGATTATACTGAAAGATCCAACCGTCGGATTTTCCCAAAACTGGAACCGTTAGGACCGCTTTGGGAAGATCTTTCCGACACTATAATTTTTTTTAAAATCCAATGGTTAGATTTCGAGATATGTGTAAATCGAATTTCGACAAAAACAGCGCCAGGGACGCCTATCGACCCGAAGCGTCGTTGAATTAATATTGCTATTTTTATATATAAAAATAGTGATAAATCATTATAAAATAATATGGACGATATGAAATGGTTTTAAATTATATATATGCGAGGATCATTTGAAAAGACCAAGTTAAATCTCATTTCAAATGATTATACGATGATTTAAGTCAAAGATATTGAAGACGGTGATTGAAGACCGATGATCTTCACATCGAATGGACGACTACTGATGCCCGACACTGGGTCGCTCCTCGTAAAAGGTTATGTAACACCCCACCTCCGCTAGGGTTACTCACAAAGGGAATGCACTAGTTTTGGAGGAGCGTTATTGAGGTAAACAACCATAGAAATATTACAAGACAGACATAAATAAAACAGCGGAAGAAGATAAATTTCATTACTTTCAAAATAGTCAAAGCCTTTTTCATCCAAAGTACAAAATTGCCAAAGTCATCATTTTCCATTACAACAAATTATGTCTTGCATAAGTAAAGAAGCATAAAAGCTTAAACAGCAAAAATAGCATAATTCCCCAAGATAGCAGAAATGCAGCCATAGCAGAGCTCAAGACCAAACCATACATCAGCTGAACCGAAAGCAAGAGAAATCCAAGCTAAGTGCTAGAGTTTCCTCCCTGAGAACCTGGGTGGGTGGAACGAAATAAAACGAGGCGAAAGAAAACGGGTCAGTCATAAAGACTGGTAAGTCCTAGTGACTTTTAGGATAAAAACAGGTAAGGTTAACATGACATGTATAAACTGAAAGTAAACATAAGGATACTGTCAAGATGGGCAAGATAGACTAAGATAACATGATAAATCAAGTATAAATCAAGTATAGCATTGCATGTTCAAGATTCGATGCACCAACTGTACTAGTATCCCAAACCCATGTCATATATTAACCATGAAATGACCTATTTCGGGGTCCTACGGAACGATCCATTAATCGATCGGCTCCCTACAAGTTCTAGCTCGTCATGCGTCTGTGTCATACGGCCCTATCACGAACGTAGTTACCTGTGCTGGGTCCACCATAGGGTGTATCAAGCCCTAGGGTGCCAACCACCGACATGAATCAAGCACGCACAGTGTAAACCTACTGATGCCCAATGCCTGCTTTTTCAACTTCGGACTACGTGCACGACCATAGTCCGCCTGAACCTACACTGGCGCACCAACTCAGCCTTCGTTCTAGTCGCTTACAATCATCGCAGTAATCGTGCCCCACCCTGCCCAGTTCCAGGGTACCATGATACATCTAAGTGGGTTACTGCAGAAATGGACCGCGTAACTAGGGTTTCTATCCAATAGGCTAAGTGTTGTCATTTAAGTTCGTGACTTAACCCTTATCAGTCTAGCATGTCAAGTTGGTTAAGTGTTGTCTTTCAATTTCATGACTTAACCCCACTAATCATGTGTCAAGTTGGTTAAGTGTTGTCTTTCATGTTCATGACTTAACCCTATCATGTGGCATTAATTCATTAATGCACCCCAACCTCTCACATCAGACCTGTTGTTGTGGGCACTGGAAATGCCGGGCAGTTCCAGGCAGATTTACACCACAACTCAGTCTGACCTCGGGTTTCAAGCGCGATATGACCAACTACCCACATTGGATCCTATTGTTTGCAGTCGCTGGATTTCCCGGGCGGTTCCGGGCAGAATTACACTGCAAACTCAACCCAACCTCGAGTTGGCCATTTTCAAGTCCATTCTAGTGTCATGCCCATGTTCAAATTTCATGTCAAGTTCGTGTCAAGTTTCATGGCAAGTTTCATGTCAAGTTTCATGTCAAGGTTCATGATTCATATTCATAACCAATTCATGTTTTGCCTAATCTACCCAAATCGCATTCCCGGCGCACGTAAACGTGAATCAATCTAGATTACAAGTAAATCCAAATCCAAAATAAAAGGGAATAACATCAAAACTATGATAGGCAAAAGAACGAGCACAAGGTGATGAATCTAGCATGATATAGCTTGAGATAATTGGTATAACATCACTGGCACATAGAATAATAGTCCCAAAACATCAGGATTACAGATCTAGCATAATAAGGTGATAGTCATGATAAAGGTGATAATCAAAACTTGTGAAAAGTAGATTGGTTCAACATCACATGCATGATAATACTATGGACATGAAGGAGTTTGATTTGCAACATGAATAGGTCCAAACTGATTTCGTAGCAATATTCCCAAATGTCAAGATCCAAGATGGAAACTAGAATAGATGTGAATCGATTATCATACTTAAGTCCAATTTCACTTTATCTCATGTCCAAATTACAATTAACAAGTTTAAATCTCAAAGAAACTGGGACTTACAGTGCGTAGATCGAGAATTTAGAAAGCAGAATTGAAGCTCTAGTCGAACAACCCCAATATGCAATTCCTAGACGTAGTCTTCAAGAAATAGTCTTTGTGTTTTATTTTAATTTATTTATTTCAATTATTTCAGAGGCAGCATAAGAAGAGAATAAAATGGTATAAAGAGAATGGGGTTAGGGGGCTGTTTATATAGGATTAGGCGAACGAACCTTGACTGAAAACGAGACCAAAAACATCAGAATGAACCCAGGCTCAAAACTGGGTTTCGGAACCAGGTCGACCCCCAGGTCGACCATAGGGTCGACCTGGCCCCTGGGAGGTCGAGCATAGTGTCGATTCCTAGGTCGACCTGGTCTTGGGCGGGAAAATTCCCGCCCAGTCTGCGCTGGGGTTTGAATTTGAATTTTGAATTCGAATTCGAGCTGTTTTTTGGTTCCGAAAATCCTGGAAACTTTGGAGGGTCATATCTCCCTCATACGGAATCCGTTTTTCGAAAACTCGGACTCGTTTCCAAGCAGAATTTCGAGACGAACGCAATGGCGCAACCCGTTTTCCCCGATTCTTATTTTAAAACTTAATTCTGCCTTGATTTATGGTTTTAACATGTTATTAAAATACGGGTTGTTACATTCTCCCTTCCTTAAAGGATTTCGTCCCCAAAATCTTCAAGTTAAGAAGAATGCATCCTACCATCCAATCAACCATCTACTCAACCATCATCCACAAGCAACCATTGTCCTTAAAAGATTTCTAATGCTATATGAATTTATGCAAGAGTGTGTATATGTACTTATCTAATGCAAAAGATCAGGCGATTACTGATTCAGTAGACCTCCTTAATGCAGAATATGCTAGTGCAATGTATCCAACATGTATGCAATTTCATAATATAATATCTACATGAGTGCACAACCATTCATCCATATGCAACATCCATATGATAACGTATCAAATTTCCATCCATATACAAGTATAAGCACCCATGCATATGCAATATGAAATATGTGACTGAGCCGATCTAGTGCCTAATGTGTGTTATGCAACCACGAGCAACCACTTGCAACCACTTGCAATCATCAACCATAACATGTTTCAATCACATGTTTACATCCAAAAGGGTTCTACCTAAGGTTCTCAAGATAGGATCGAGCAGATAACAAGACAAACATGGATAGCAAAAGCATGTACATGATACGAAAGGTATGTAAACTTATAGGAAAAAGAGATCGAGAATGTACCCTAAAAAAGAATTGGGTATAGCGCGCGTATCTTCTCTTCGGTTTCCCAAGTTGCATCTTCTAGGGCTTCACTCCACTGTACTTTAACTATCTTGACTTCTCGATTCCTTAGCTTCTTGATCTCCATTCCTAAGATACGAATCAGAACTTGCCTCAATGTTGCTTCGCTTTCCACTTCTACGCATTCAAGGATGCTTGGCTCAACCACTTCGGCAGACTCATGTAAGCACTTTCGGAGATGCGAAACGTGAAAGACATTGTGTACTCCGACCAACCTGTCGGGTAACTCTATCTTATAGGCCATCTGTCCAATCCTCTCGATGATAGGGAACGGTCCTACGAACCTCGGTGCTAACTTTCCAACCGCTCCAAAGCGAACCACATTGCGTAAAGGAGAAACTTTTATAAAGACCATATCTCCGACTTCGAACTTTAGGTCTGTCCTTCTCTTGTCCGCGTAGGATTTCTGTCTATCTTAGGCCGTTTTAATCCGTCTTCGTATCAACTCAACCTGCTCGGAAGTGTCCCTTATCATTTCGGGTCCAAGTATGAGCTTGTTTGTCGACTCCCACCAACAAGTTGGTGACTTGCACGGTCTTCCATATAAAGCGTTGAATGGTGCCATTCCTATGCTAGCTTGGTAACTATTATTATACGCGAACTCAACGAGAGGTAGGTGATCTTCCCAAGTACCACTAAAGTCAAGAATTCATAGTCAGATCCTCTAGTATCCTATTTACCCTTTCGGTTTGTCCATCCGTCTGTGGGTGATAGGCCGTGCTTAAACTTAGTCGTGTACCCATTGCTTCTTGTAAACTATTCCAAAATTCGCTAGTGAAAATCGGGTCACGATCGCTAACTATACTAGAAGGAACTCCGTGCAACCGTACTATTTCTCGAAGGTATATAGACGCTAGCCATGATGCGGTCCTCTTGCTCTTCACAGGAATGAAGTAAGCGCTCTTCTCGAGTCTATCTACTATAACCCTTATGCTAGTATTGCCCTTCCTTGACCTAGGCAATCCATCCACGAAATCCATCGAGACACTCTCCCATTTCCACAGCGGAACCTCCAAAGGATGCAATAGCCCACCCGGATTTTTCGACTCAGCCTTTACTTGTTAGCGCACCATGCACTTAGAAACGAATTCCGCCACATCCTTTTTCATCCCGTTCCAAAATAAAATGCACTTCATATCCTTGTACATTTTATCCCCTCCGGGATGTATAGCCATCTTCGAGTGATGCGCCTCTTCGAGAACTCTCTTTACTAAGTCTCCCACTTGTGGGACACATAGTCTACCATCACGCCTTAGCCATCCCTTGTCATCAATGGCATACCTTCTGAGGTGACTTGACATCTCACCTCTAATCAACTTGTCCATGATCTCGACTATCTGTGGTTCTTCCTTCTGTGAAATCCCTACTTGGTCTAGAAGCATAGGCCTTAACTCAAGAGATGCTAACATTCTAGCCAATGACTCAACAACAGGTGTGAAATCAAAGGGTGCTATAAACTCTAGACTTTTCCTTTCAACAAACAAAGGACTCAAAGTCAACATTTTCCTACTTAGCGCATCCGCCACCACGTTACCCTTGCCAGGGGTATAAGCTATATCGATGTCATACGATGCCAAGAATTCCATCCACCTCTGTTGCATTAGATTCAAATCTTTTTGCGAAAAGAGGTACTTAAGCGATTTGTGATCGGTATACAACTCGAACTTCTCACCTAGAAGATAGTGGCGCCAAGACTTAAGTGCAAAAACAATCGCGGCCAATTCCAAGTCATGTGTGGGATAGTTTTTCTCATGAACTTTAAGTTGTCTACCTCCGTAGCATATCACTTTCCCTTCTTGCATTAGGATAACGCCTAATCTCGTGCCGCACGCATCTGTGTACACCGTAAACATCTTACATCCGCCGGGTAATGCCAAAACTGGAGTTGTGGTAAGGGCTCTCTTAAGCCTTTGAAAAGCAACGTCACACTCTATGTCCCATGCAAAAGCTAGGCTCTTCTTCGTTAACCTAGTAAGAGGGGCTGAAATCTTAGCGAAGTCCTTAATGAACTTCCTATAGTAGCCCGCCAAACCGAGAAAGCTTCTCACTTCTGTTGCGTTTTTAGGAACTTTCCAGTCTTGCACTGCAACTACCTTTGTGGGGTCCACAGTTATACCTTGCTTAGAAACTACATGTCCAAGAAACCGAACTTCTTTTCTCCAAAAATGACACTTGGAGAACTTAGCCTTTAACTCGTGTGCTCTAAGCGTATCCATGACATCCTTGAGATGTCTAGCATGTTCTTCCTCATCCTTTGAGAAGATCAAAATATCGTCCACGAAGGCCACCACAAACTTATTGAGGAACTCTTCGAACACCCTGCTCATTAAATCAATGAAGTAAGCGGGTGCGTTTGTCAAGACGATAGGCATGACAAGCCACTCGAAGAAACCATCGGGAGTTCTGAATGCGGTCTTATCAATGCTGTCTTCAGCCACTATTAGCTGATGAAACCCGGTAGCTAGATCGAGTTGAGAGAAAACAGGCGCTCCTACAAGCTGGTCGAACATGTCATCGATTCTCGGTAGTGGGTGCCTATTCTTCTTAGTCAGCTTGTTTAACTCACGATAATCTACGTATAGACAAAGCGAACCATCCTCCTTAGTAGCGAATACCACTAGAGCACCCCATTCAGAAATGCTTCACCCAATTAAATTTTCCCCAAGCAACACCTTAACTTGCTTACTAAGCTCTTTTCTCTCTCGCGGGACCATGTGTCTAACGGACAATGCAACTGGCTTAGCATTATCAACAAGATATATACGGAAATCTATCTCGCGCTTAGGGGGTAACCCCTTAACCTCATCAAAGACATTGGGATATTCTCGGACTACCCTTACTGATTGCAAATCATCGATAGACGAGTCAAGAGATTCTAGATAACATAACATGACAGGACCCATAAGGTTACAAGAAATTTCAAGAGTATTACCAAGTCGAGTCACGAGTCTATCTACCCTTCGTTCACAATCGAGAATGGCTCCATTATTGGACAGCCAATCCATGCCTACAATCAAAACGTATCCCATAAATCCTAGAACATAAGCATTACACATGAATTCTACGCTTAAGATAGAAATCCTGAAATCCACACAAATCATAGATAATTGAGCGGAGCCACCAATTGGGTTTGAAACAATAACGGGATCCTCAACTAGACTAGTACTTAGGTGCAGAGTTTCAATAATATCAGAAGAAATAAAAGTATGAGATGCGCCAAAATCAAACAAGGTTCGAACAGGATAATCAAAAAGATAGACTAAACTTTCGACAAAAATATTTCTACCTCATTTTTGCGGAGGTACCGTGAGAGCGTGGACTTGTCCTCCAGAAGAAGGTCCAACTCCCTGCCCTTGTTTCGTTGGGTAGGCCCTAGCCATGTGTCCTATCTCACCACCGTGGAAACAGCCACCCATCTTCTTTTTCTTCTTCCTGCAATCTTTGACCAGATGTCCTGGAATGTCACAGAAATTACACTTTCTCTTTTCACGGGGTTTGTTGTTCTTCCCGCCTTTCTTTGGATCAGCCTTCTTGTTCTGTGACCCTTCCCCCTTCTTATCTTGAGGCACTTCTGCTTTTGCCTCATTCTTGCCCTTGTCTTCCTCATTTAAGAGTGCCATGTCCACTAACCTTTCGTAAGTGGGTATGTGGGTCATAGCCAAGCTGTTAAGTGGCTCATTCAATACCTTGACAAAACGGAGAGCCTTCTTATGAGGAGTATTCACTAAGTCCAGTCCACACCGGGCCAGCTGATTGAATTGATTGACACACTCCTTGACTGTCATACTTCCTTGCTTAAGAGATAAGAACTTTTCCAGCTGTAGACTTCGTTCAGCTTGTGAGAGGAATTTCTTCTCAAACCTTATCCTAAAATCCATCCATGTGTCAAGAGGTCTTTCAACATTAGTGACTTCCCACCAATAGGAAGCTTCGTCTTTGAGCAACCATACTGCCAACTGTACCTTCTGCCTATCGTCCACCTCGAAGATAACGAATAGATCCTCAGTTTCTTTGAGCCAGTTCCTCGCTTCTACGAACGATTCAGTTCCCTTGAAATCCTTTCCACCCATGGCCCTAAAATCTCTACAGATCTTTGAGAAAGCATTTGCACGAGGAGGATGAGGAGCAGGAACCACTGCAGCTAGAGGAGGAATATTTGTTGGGCCTGCATCGTTGGGCCTAGCCTCTAAGTACCTCCTGAACTAGCCAGGTATTGGCACACCCTCTGGAAGGTTAAGATTACCAGACATGCTGAAATGAAAAAGAAGAGATTCAAAACAAGAAAACGAAGGATAGTGCTAATGGCTTTTGGGGAATAGCTTTTAAATAAAACAAAAATTTTCTTGAAAAATGCTTCTTTGTAAATGGTTTTGAAAATAATTTTAGAAGGTTTTTTAAAAACTTTTGCCCGGTCTGGTAACCTTCTGCTCTGATACCAAGTGTAACACCCCACCTCCGCTAGGGTCACTCACAAAGGGAATGCACTAGTTTTGGAGGAGCGTTGTCTAGGTAAACAATCACAGAAATATTATAAGATAGACATAAAGAAAACAGCGGAAGAAGATAAATTTCATTACTTTCAAAATAGTCAAAGCCTTTTTCATCCAAAGTACCAAATTGCCAAAGTCATCATTTTCCATTACAAAAAATTCTGTCTTGCATAAATAAAGAAGCATAAAACTTAAACAGCAAAAATAGCATAATTCCCCAAGATAGCAGAAATACAGCCTTAGTAGAGCTCAAGACCAAACCGTACATGAGCTGAACCGAAAGCAAGAGAAATCCAAGCTAAGTGCTAGAGTTTCCTCCCTGAGAACCTGGGGGGGAAGGAACGAAAGAAAAAGAGGTGAAAGAAAACGGGTCAGTCATAAAGACTGGTAAGTCCTTGTGACTTTCAACATAAAAACAGGTAAAGGTAACATGACATGTATAAACTGAAAGTAAACATAAGGATGCTGTCAAGATGGGCAAGATAGACTAAGATAACATGATAACTCAAGTATAAATCAAGTATAGAATCGCGTGTTCAAGATTCGCTGCACCAACTTTACTAGTATACCAAACCATTGTCATATATTAACCATGAAATGATCCCTTGGCCCAATATCATGAAATGACCCATTTCGGGGTCCTACGGACCGATCCATTAATCGATCGACTCCCTACAAGTTCTAGCTCGTCTTGTGTCTGTGTCATACGGCCCTATCACGAATGTAGTCACCTGTGCTAGGTCCACCATAGGGTGTATCAAGCCCTAGGGTGCCAACCACCGACACGAATCAAGCACGCATAGTGTAAACCTACTGATGCCCAATGCCTACGTGCACGACCATAGTCCGCCTGAACCTACACTGGCACACCAACTCAGTCGTCGTTCTGGTCGCTTACAATCAGCCCAGTAATCGTGCCCCAACCTGCCTAGTTCCAGGGTACCATGATACATCTAAGTGGGTTACTGCTGATATGGACTGCGTAATTAGGGTTTCCGTCCAACAGGTTAAGTGTTGTCATTTAAATTCGTGACTTAGCACTTATCAGTCTAGCATGTCAAGTTGGTTACGTTTTGTCTTTCAATTTCATGACTTAACCCCACTAATCATGTGTCAAGTTGGTTAAGTATTGTCTTTCATGTTCATGACTTAACCCTATCATGTGGCATTAATTCATTAATGCAACCCAACCTCTCACATCAGACCTGTTGTTGTGGTCACTGGATATGTCGGGCGGTTCTAGGCAGATTTACACCACAACTCAGTCTGACCTCGGGTTTCAAGCGTGATATGACCAACTACCCACATTGGATCTTATTGTTTGCAGTCGCCGGATTTGCCTGGCGGTTTCGGGCAGAATTACACTGCAAACTCAACCCAACCTCGAGTTGGCCATTTTCAAGTCCATTCTAGTGTCATGTCCATTTTCAAATTTCATATCAAGTTCGTGTCAAGTTTCATGGCAAGTTTCATGTCAAGTTTCATGATTCATATTCATAATCAATTCATGTTTTCCCTAATCTACCCAAATCGCATTCCCATCGCACGTAAACATGAATCGATCTAGATTACAAGTAAATCCAAATCCAGAATAAAAGGGAATAACATCAAAAATATGATAGGCAAAAGAACGAGCACAAGGTGATAAATCTAGCATGATATAGCTTGAGATAATTGGTTATAACATCATCGGCACATAGAATAATAGTCCCAAAACATTAGGATTACAGATCTAGCATAATAAGGTGATAGTCATGATAAAGGTGATATTCCAAACTCGTGAAAAGTAGATTGGTTCAACATCACAGGCATGATAATACTGTGGACATGAAGGAGTTTGATTTACAACATGAATAGGTCCAAACTGATTTCATAGCAATATTCCCAAATGTCAAGATCCAAGATGTAAACTAGAATAGATGTGAATTGATTATCATACTTAAGTCCAATTTCACTTTATCTCATGTCCAAATTACAATTAACAAGTTTAAATCTCAAAGTAACTGGAACTTACAGTGCGTGGATCGAGAATTTAGAAAGCAGAATCGAAGCTCTAGTCGAACAACCCCAATATGCAATTCCTAGCCGTAGTCTTCAAGAAATAGTCTTCGTGTTTTATTATAATTTATTTATTTCAATTATTTCAGAGGCAGCATAAGGAGAGAATAAAATGGTGTAAAGAAAATGGGGTTAGGGGCTGTTTATATAGGATTAGGCGAACGAATCTAGACTGAAAATGAGACCAAAAACAACAGAATGAACCCAGGCTCAAAACTGGGTTTCGGCACCAGGTCGACCTGGCCCCTGGGAGGTTGACCATAGTGTCGACCCCCAGGTCGACCTGGTCCTGGGCGGGAAAATTCCCGCCTAATCTACGCTGGGGTTTGAATATGAATTTCGAATTTGAATTCCAGCCATTTTTCGGTTTTGAAATCCTTGAAACTTCAGAGGGTCATATCTCCCTCTTACGGAATCCGTTTTTCGAAAACTCAGACTCGTTTCCAAGAAGACTTTCGAGATGAACGCAATGGCGCAACCCATTTTACCTGATTCATATTTTAAAATTTAATTCTGCTTTGATTTATGGTTTTAACATGTTATTAAAATACGGTTTGTTACAATCTCCTCTCCTTAAAGAATTTCGTCCCCGAAATCTTCAAGTTAAGAAGAATGCTTCCTATCATCCAATCAACCATCTACTCAACCATCATCCACAAGCAACCATTGTCCTTAAAAGATTTCTAATGCTGTATGAATTTATGCAAGAGTGTGTATATGTACTTATCTAATGCAAAAGATCAAGCGGTTACTGATTCAGTAGACCTCCTTAATGCAGAATATGCTAGTGCAATGTATCCAACATGTATGCAATTTCCTAATATAATATCTACATGAGTGCATAACCATTCATCCATATGCAGCATCCATATGATAACGTATCAAATTTCCATCCATATACAAGTATAAGCACCCATGCATATGCAATATGAAATATGTGACTGAGCCGACCTAGTGCCTAATGTGTGTTATGCAACTACGAGCAACCACCAGCAACCACTTGTAATCATCAACCATAACATGTTTCAATCACATGTTTACATCCAAAAGGGTTCTACCTAAGGTTCTCAAGATAGGATCGAGAAGATAACAAGACAAACATGGATAGCAAGAGCATGTACATGATACGAAAGGTATGTAAACTTATAGGAAAAAGAGATCGAGAATGTACCCTAAAAAATAATTGGGTATAGCGCGCGTATCTTCTCTTCGGTTTCCCAAGTTGCGTCTTCTTAGGCTTCACTCCACTGTACTTTAACTAGCTTGACTTCTCGATTCCTTAGCTTCTTAATCTCCGTTCCTAAGATACGAATCGGAACTCGACTCAATGTTGCTTCCCTTTCCACTTCTACGCCTTCAAGGATGCTTGGCTCCACCACTTTGGCAGACTCATGTAAGCACTTTCGGAGATGCGAAACGTGAAAGACATTGTGTACTCCGGCCAACCTCTTGGGTAACTCTACCTTATAGGCCATCTGTCCAATCCTCTCGATGATAGGGAATGGTCCTATGAACCTCGGTGCTAACTTTCCAACCGCTCCAAGGCGAACCACATTGTGTAAAGGAGAAACTTTTATAAAGACCATATCTTCGACTTCGAACTTCAGGTCTGTCCTTCTCTTGTCCGCGTAGGATTTCTGTCTATCTTGGGCCGTTTTAATCCGTCTTCGTATCAACTCAACCTGCCCGGAAGTGTCCCTTATCATGTCGGGTCCAAGTATGAGCTTGTCTGTCGACTCCCACCAACAAGTTGGTGACTTGCATGGTCTTCCGTATAAAGCTTCGAATGGTGCCATTCCTATGCTAGCTTGGTAACTATTATTATACGTGAACTCAACGAGAGGTAGGTGATCTTCCCAAGTACCACCAAAGTCAAGAATGCATAGTCTCAAAAGATCCTCTAGTACCCTATTTACCCTTTCGTTTTTTCCATCCGTTCTTGGGTGATAGGCCGTGCTTAAACTTAGTCGTGTACCCATTGCTTCTTGTAAACTATTCCAAAATTCGCTAGTGAAAATCGGGTCATGATCACTAACTATACTAGAAGGAACTCCGTGCAACTGTACTATTTCTCGAAGGTATATAGACGCTAGACATGATGCGGTCCTCTTGCTCTTCATAGGAATGAAGTGAGTGCTCTTCGTGAGTCTATCTACTGTAACCCATATGCTAGTATTGTCCGTCCTTGACCTAGGCAATCCATCCACGAAATCCATCGAGACACTCTCCCATTTCCACAGCGGAACCTCCAAAGGATGCAATAGCCCACCGGGCTTTTTCGACTCGGCCTTTACTTGTTGGCACACCATGCACTTAGAAACGAATTTCGCCACGTCCTTTGTCAATCCCGTTCCAAAAGAAAACACGCTTCATATCCTTGTACATTTTATCCCCTTCGGGATGTATAGTCATCTTCGAGTGATGCGCCTCTTCGAGAAATCTCTTTACTTAGTCTCCCACTTATGGGACACATAGTCTACCATCACGCCTTAGCCATCCCATGTCATCTATGGCATATCTTCTTTGGTGACTTGACATATCACCTCTAATCAACTTGTCCATGATCTCGACTATCTGTGGGTCTTCCTTCTGTGAAGTCCCTACTTGGTCTAGAAGCGTGGGCCTTAACTCAAGAGATGCTAACGTGCTAGCCAACGACTCAACAACAGGTGAGAAATCAATGGTTGCTATAAACTCTAGACTTTTCCTTTCAACAAACAAAGGACTCAAAGCCAACCTTTTCCTACTTAGCGCATCCGCCACCACGTTACCCTTGCCAGGGGTATAAGCTATATCGAAGTCATACGATGCCAAGTATTCCATCCACCTCTGTTGCCTTAGATTCAAATCTTTTTGCGAAAAGAGGTACTTAAGCGATTTGTGATCGGTATACAACTCGAACTTCTCACCTAGAAGATAGTGGCGCCAAGACTTAAGCGCAAAAACAATCGCGGCCAATTCCAAGTCATGTGTGGGATAGTTTTTCTCATGAACTTTAAGTTGTCTACCCCCATATAATATCACTTTCCCTTCTTTCATTAGGACAATGCCTAATCCCGTGCCACACGCATCTGTGTACACCGTAAACATCTTACCTCCGTCAGGTAATGCCAAAACTGGAGTTGTGGTAAGGGCTCTCTTAAGCCTTTGAAAAGCAACGTCACAGTCTATGTCCCATGCAAAATCTAGGTTCTTCTTCGTTAACCTAGTAAGAGGGGCTGAAATCTTAGCGAAGCCCTTAATGAACTTCCTATAGTAGCCTGCAAAACCGAGAAAGCTTCTCACTTCCATTGCGTTCTTAGGAACTTTCCAGTCTTGCACCGCAACTACCTTTGCGGGGTCCACAGCTATACCTTGCTTAGAAACTACATGTCCAAGAAACCGAACTTCTTTTCTCCAAAAATGACACTTGGAGAACTTAGCCTTTAACTCGTGTGCTCTAAGCGTATCCATGACTTCCTTGAGATGTCTAGCATGTTCTTCCTCATCCTTTGAGAAGATTAAAATATCGTCCACGAAGACCACCACAAACTTATTGAGGAACTCTCGGAACACCTTGCTCATTAAATCAACGAAGTAAGCGGGTGTATTTGTCAAGCCGAAAGGCATGACAAGCCACTCGAAGAAACCATCGGGAGTTCTGAATGCGGTCTTATCAATGTTGTCTTCAGCCACTCTTAGCTGATGAAACCCGGTAGCTAGTTCGAGTTGAGAGAAAACAGACGCTCCTACAAGCTGGTCGAACAAGTCGTTGATTCTCGGTAGTGGGTGCCTATTCTTCTTAGTCAGCTTATTTAACTCACGATAATCAACGCATATACGAAGCGAACCATCCGCCTTAGTAGCAAATACTACCAGAGCACCCCATTCAGAAACGCTTCGCCTAATGAAATTTTTCTCAAGCAACTCCATAACTTGCTTATTAAGCTCTTTTCTCTCTCGCGGGGCCATGTGTCTAACGGGCAATGCAACTGGCTTACCATTATCAACAAGATATATACGGAAATCTATCTCGTGCCCAGGGGGGTAACCCCTTAACCTCATTAAAGACATCGGGATATTCTCGGACTACCCTTACTGATTGCAAATCATCGATAGACAAGTCAAGAGATTCTAGATAACATAACATGACAAGACCCATAGGGTTACAAGAAATTTCAAGGGTATTAGCAAGGCGAGTCACGAGTCTAACTACCCTTCGTTCACAATCGAGAATGGCTCCATTATTGGACAAGCAATCCATGCCTAGAATCAAACCGTATCCCATAAATCTGAGAACATAAGCATTACACGTGAATTCTACGCTTAAGATAGAAATCCTCAAATGCACACAAATCATAGATAAATGAGCGGAGCCAACAATTGGGTTTGAAACAATATCGGGATCCTCAACTAGAGTAGTACTTAGGTGCAGAGTTTCAACAATATCAGAAGAAATAAAAGTATGTGATGCGCCAAAATCAAACAAGGTTCGAACAGGATGATCAAAAATATAGACTAAACTTTCGACAGAAATATTTCTGCCATGTTCTTGTGGAGGTACCATGAGAGCGTGGACTTGTCCTCCAGAAGAAGGTCCAGCTCCCTGCCCTTGCTTCCTTGAGTAGGCCCTAGCCATGTGTCCTGTCTCACCACAGTGGAAACAGCCACCCATCTTCCTTTTCTTCTTCCTGCAGTCTTTGACCAAATGTCCAGGAATGCCACAGAAATTACACTTTCTCTTTTCACGGGGTTTGTTGTTCTTCCCGCCTTTCTTTGGATCATCCTTCTTGTTCTGTGACCCTTCCCCCTTCTTATCTTAAGGCACTTATGCTTTTGCCTCATTCTTGCCCTTGTCTTCCTCATTTAAGAGTGCCATGTCCCCTAACCATTCGTAAGTAGCCCCCATAGTATGTGGGTCATAGCCAAGCTGTGAAGTGGCTCATTCAATACCTTGACAAAATGGAGAGCCTTCTTAAGAGGAGTATTCACTAAGTCCAGTCCAAATCGGGCCAGCTGATTGAATTGATTGACGTACTCCTTGACCGTCATACTTCCTTGCTTAAGAGATAAGAACTTTTCCAGCTGTAGACTTCGTTCAGCTTGTGAGAGGAATTTCATCCCAAACCTTATCCTGAAATCCATCCATGTGTCAACAGGTCTTTCAGCGTTAGTGACTTCCCACCAATAGGAAGCTTTGTCTTTAAGCAACCATACTGCCAACTGTACCTTTTGCCTATCGTCCACCTCGAAGATAACGAACAGATCCTCAGTTTCTTTGAGCCAGTTCCTCGCTTCTACGAATGATTCAGTTCCCTTGAAATCCTTTCCACGCATGGCCCTAAAATCTTTACAAATCTTTGAGAAAGCATTTGCACGAGGAGGAGGAAGAGGAACCGCTACTACTGGAGGAGGATTATCTGTTGGGCCTGCATTGTTGGCCCTAGCCTCTAAGTACCTCTTGAACCAGCAAGGTATCGGCACACCCTCTGGAAGGTTAAGATTCCCAGACACGCTGAAATGAAAAAGAAGAGATTCAAAATGAGAAAACGAAGGATAGTGCTAATGGCTTTTGGGGAATAGCCTTTAAATAAAACAATACTTTTCTTGAAAAATGCTTCTTTGTAAACGGTTTTGAAAATAGTTTTAGAAGGTTTTTAAAAAACTTTTGCCCAGTCTGGTAACCTTCTCCTCTAATACCAAGTGAAACACCCCACCTCCGCTAGGGTCACTCACAAAGGGAATGCACTAGTTTTGGAGTAGCGTTATCTAGGTAAACAATCACAGAAATATTACAAGACAGACATAAAGAAAACAGCGGAAGAAGATAAATTTCATTAATTTCAAAATAGTCAAAGCCTTTTTCATCCAAAGTACCAAATAGCCAAAGTCATCATTTTCCATTACAACAAATTCTGTCTTGGATAAATAAAGAAGCATAAAAGCTTAAACAGCAAAAATAGCATAATTCCCCAAGATACCAGAAATACAGCCATTGCAGAGCTCAAGACCAAACCGTACATGAGCTGAACCGAAAGCAAGAGAAATCCAGGCTAAGTGCTAGAGTTCACTCCCTGAGAACCGGGGGGGGGGGGGAGGGGGGACGAAAGAAAAGGAGGCGAAAGAAAACGGGTCAGTCATAAAGACTGGTAAGTCCTAGTGACTTTTGGCATAAAAACAGGTAAAGGTAACATGACATGTATAAACTGATAGTGAACATAAGGATGCTGTCAAGATGGGCAAGATAGACTAAGATAACATGATAAATCAAGTATAGCGTTGCATGTTCAAGATTCGCTGCACCAACTATAATAGTATCCCAAACCCATGTCATATATTAACCATGAAATGATCCCTTGGCCCAATATCATGAAATGACCCATTTCGGGGTCCTAAGGAACGGTCCATTAATCGGTCGGCTCCCTACAAGTTCTAGCTCGTCGTGTGTCTGTGTCATACGGCCCAATCACGAATGTAGTCACCTGTGCTGGGTCCACCATAGGGTGTATCAAGCCCTAGGGTGCCAACCACCGACACGAATCAAGCACACACAGTGTAAACCTACTGATGCCCAATGCCTGCTTTTTCAACTCCGGACTACGTGCACGACCATAGTCCGCCTGAACCTACACTGGCGCACCAACTCAGCCGTCGTTCTAGTCGCTTACAATCATCGCAGTAACCGTGCCCCACCCTGCCTAGTTCCAGGGTACCATGATACATCTAATTGGGTTACTGCTGATATGGACCGCGTAACTAGGCTTTCCGTCCAATAGGTTAAGTGTTGTCATTTAAATTCGTGACTTAACCCTTATCAGTCTAGCATGTCAAGTTGGTTAAGTGTTGTCTTTCAATTTCATGACTTAACCCCATTAATCTTGTGTTAAGTTGGTTAAGTGTTGTCTTTCATGTTCATGACTTAACCCTATCATGTGGCATTAATTCATTAATGCACCCCAACCTCTCACATCAGACCTGTTGTTGTGGTCACTGGATATGCCGGGCAGTTCCGGGCAGATTTACACCACAACTCAGTCTGACCTCGGGTTTCAAGCGCGATATGACCAACTACCCACATTGGATCCTATTGTTTGCAGTCGCTGGATTTCCCGGGCGATTCCGGGCAGAATTACACTGCAAACTCAACCCAACCTCGAGTTGGCCATTTTCAAGTCCGTTCCAGTGTCATGTCCATGTTCAAATTTTATGTCAAGTTCGTGTCAAGTTTCATGGCAAGTTTTATGTCAAGTTTCATGATTCATATTCATAACCAATTCATGTTTTGCCTAATCTACCCAAATCGCATTCACATTGCACGTAAACGTGAATCGATCTAGATTGCAAGTAAATCCAAATCCAAAATAAAAGGGAATAACATCAAAACTATGATAGGCAAAAGAACGAGCACAAGGTGATAAATCTAGCATGATATAGCTTGAGATAATTGGTTATAACATTACTGGCACATAGAATAATAGTCTCAAAACATTAGGATTACAGATCTAGCATAATAAGGTGATAGTCATGATAAAGGTGATAATCCAAACTTGTGAAAAGTTGATTGGTTCAACATCACAGGCATGATAATACTATGGACATGAAGAAGTTTGATTTACAACATGAATAGGTCCAAACCGATTTCATAGCAATATTCCCAAATGTCAAGATCCAAGATGGAAACTAGAATAGATGTGAATCGATTATCATACTTATGTCCAATTTCACTTTATCTCATGTCCAAATTACAATTTAAAAGTTTAAATGTCAAAGTAACTGGAACTTTTAGTGCGCGGATCGAGAATTTAGAAAGCAGAATCCAAGCTCTAGTCGAACAACCCCAATATGCAATTCCTAGCTGTAGTCTTCAAGAAATAGTCTTCGTGTTTTATTTTAATTTATTTATTTCAATTGTTTCAGAGGAAGCATAAGGAGAGAATAAAATGGTATAAGGAGAATGGAGTTAGGGGGCATTTTATATAGGATTAGGCGAATGAATCTAGACTGAAAATGAGAACAAAAACATCTGAATGAACCCAGGCTCAACTGGGTTTCGGCACCAGGTCGACCCCCAGGTCAACCATAGGGTCGACCTGGCCCCTGAGAGGTCGACCATCGTGTCGACCCCTAGGTCGACCTAGTCCTGAGGGGGAAATTCCCGCCCAGTCCGCGCTAGGGTTTGAATTTGAATTTCGAATTCGAATTCGAGCTGTATTTCGGTTCTAAAAATCCTTGAAACTTCAGAGGGTCATATCTCCCTCTTACGAAATCCGTTTTTCGAAAACTTGGACTCGTTTCCAAGTAGAATTTCAAGACGAACGCAATGGCGCAACCCATTTTCCCTGATTCTTATTTTAAAATTTAGTTCTGCCTTGATTTATGGTTTTAACATGTTATTAAAATACGGGTTGTTACAGGTTAAAGTGGTAGTTGTCTGGACGTACTTGTCAATTGTCCGGATATGCGAGCGCCTCTCCTTCGTATTGGACGTACAGGGAGGAATAAGGTGACTCCGATTTCGTTCAGACCCAGAATGGACTTTTAAATGGATATGTGTCTGACGTTGGATTTCATTCCATGTAAATTAAATTGATTTCTACTAATATATATTCGGTTGGTGGCGGAGAATTTATTCCGTTGCTTAACACCCTCAAAGGGTATATATTGATAGTGATTGATCGCATGGCGTGGATTGTCAATGTGGCACGCCAAGATGCGAATGATCAAGGCTTTAGTTGAAAAGCATGCCTTGTGGTAGATGATCAAAGCATAGCCTGTTTAGGCGTAGCTTTGTGTATATCGTGACTTCGTGAACCTCATACCCCGGTATGAGTCAAAAACGGTGTAACACCCCACTTCCATTAATGTCACTCACAAAGGGAATGCATTAACTTCTATGGAGGTTTTAGGTGAATATAGAACAGTAAAATTACAACAAAATAGATATAAAATATTACTTGGAAATTTAAAAACTTTATTTCAATTGCAGCAGAAGTCAAAACATGTTTGATTACATCATAACACCATAATCAAAGTCAAGTACAATATCTATCTTGATAAAACAAGTACATAATCACATTACATAAATAGCCATTAAAAAGAAAGATAACAAGCTGGACTTTACTTCAGCAGTCCAAGCTTTCCAAGAGATAAGCAATCCAATCAGACTCCACTGGAACTTGGCCCAACCTGAGGACCTGAAGGGAGAAAAAGATGAAAAAGAGGGGGGGTCAGACATAAAGTCTGGCGAGTATGATAATTCTACAATACTAATATCAAAATAACTGGACTAAGGCATAAGCTGGAAAACAAGGAAATGTCTATGAAAGAGCAGATTAAGGACATAGACAATCGCTAAAGGAAACGTTATAGGAGCTCCTAAATACTAAAGGATAAACACTATACTGCACCACACCAGTCACCCTAAAGATTGGTTTCACTTAGCTTCACTTAGAAACTTTCTTAATGGCTTTACATACTCCTAGCTGACTACATAGGTGCCGCCTGCCCCTATCTCCACTAGGTGTACCCCACTTTCCATTTTTCGATCGGCTCCCTACTCGTAGATACCCGTGCTGGCCCCACAGTGGGGTGTATCATTCCCCTAAAGTGGCAACCCGATATAACGGAGATGCACGGCTTATACCTACACGATGCAACAACGTCTTACCTACCAGCCCGGGTCCACACATGCATATGAAACCCGTTGGACTTGCGTTGCCACTGCTCCCTGTTTTGGCCTCTTATAGTCAAACCCAGTATGCGTGTCCCGTCCTCGACTTGGGTCGAGCCCACAAAGATACGTTTTGGGATACTGGTTGAAATGGGCCCCCATTATTTCCCACAAGCATTCCACCTAAGCTTGTCCCATTAGTCCATCCACTTAACCCACTTAGTCATGTTCATTTACATGTGTATTTGGTTAAGTCTAATCGTATTTCAAATGCCTCTAAAGGCAACCACTAGATTCCTCATACCACCCAAGGCACCTACTTAACCCCGATGTCCCACCTTACATGATTATCTGGCTAAGTATTTCTTAATTCATTAAGGCCATAACCTCATAAAGACCTCTCACATTAGACTGGCATTTATGGGAGCTGGATTTGCCGGGCGGGTCCAGGCAGTGTTACACCATAAAAGAGTCTAACCTCGTGTCTTTACAACTGTTATGCTTTAGTTTGGGTCTAGGACCTCTCACATTGGGCCGACATTTGTGACTACTGGATTTTCCAGGCGGGTCCGGGCAGGTTTACGTCACAAACGGGTCCAACCTCGTGTCCTAAGCATTGATTAATATTAATAATCCACTTTCCCCAATTTTAATAATTCCCTACTTGAATTATTAATTAATTCCAAACTTAACAATGTCCATAATTAACTCAATTATGGACATCCATTTAAGGCATGCAAAATCATATCAATTGCACCCCAATTTATTAATTTGCTAATATTACCCCTACCCCACGTTTGAACGTTTATTCGCAAAATGTATGCTAGACCCGATTAGTCTAACTCATAGCATAAAAGAAAATATTCACAACAACAACATATATATGTGACTAAATAAATCATAACAAGGGGTAAAACTTGCATACATTACAACTTGCATAAGGTTATACATGTCATGGATCTAAGGGTGTCAACTCATACATAATTCACATAATATGATTTTGATCAAATTTCATAAACTTGTATAGGACATGTGTGAATCAACATCATTAACAATATGGTTTTATATGGGTACACCTAACTCAATAGGCAAATTCCCAAAAATCAAAATTCATTTAATCATAGATTCATGTATATGGGTACACCTAACTTAATAGGCAAATTCCCATATTTAAGATCCAATTAATTTGTAGATTCATGTATATGGGTACACCTAACCCAATAGGCAAATTCCCATAATCAAGATCTATTATAAAAAAAACATAAACTTTAAACATGATCCAATTTGCATAAATACTAACATCATGATTTTACAACTTGTATGATTCAACACAACTTAACATGACATCATTATCATATAACATAAGTATTTCAACATATGTGATAATATGAGATCTACAACATACATAAGATTTACAACATAGCATATCATAATTTGCAACATAGCATGATATGATTTACAACATAGCATAGCATGATTAATCACATATGACATAGCATAGGATTATTTACAACATAATCACTACAACATATATATGATAACATAGTAGCATAACAAGAGATCCACAACATAATTTACAAATACATAACAATTCATATCACTTTCTTGTGATCCATTCATAACTTAATCAAATTATTTTATAATAATATTGTGAGATTCATCATACTCACAATTTTAAAGAAGAGAAATAGAAAGAGAGAGAGCTTTTGATTTGATTTGAGTAGATTTAGTTTGTAGATTAGGCCTTCTTCTTCTTTAGTTTGTGACGGCTATGCTGAACTCCATGGCAACGGCATGTCGGTAGCTCTCCAATTTTTGAAGTGATTTAGGGTTAGAGTCTACCCACTTATTTATAGATGTTAGGATTCATTTAGGCCATTAGATTTAACCTAGAAATAACCGCAGCCATTCAGACCAGATGGGGTTTATCTTATTGACTCAGCAATGAGTCAAAAGTGACTCAGCAAACACTCAGCAAATTAATAAACTTCTATTCATGTTTACATTAACTGCCCATATATATATAAATATATAAGTATATATACACACGCACCTATTCATGAATTCAAATTAATCCATAATTAACTTATGACCATTTCTACACATTAATTTTCCAATTAATGTCTTAAATCCATTTTTCGCCTTTTAAGGCAATTCACATATCTCAAATTTGTTATATGCCTTTTTATGGCTATTTCGTGAAAATTCTCAATATTAATTCTTTTAATTTGTGAATATTAGTATTAACAGAAATACGGGGTGTTACATTCTCCCCTCCTTAAGGGATTTCGACCCCGAAATCTTCAAGTTTATATCCTATCATCAACCATCTACTCAATCAACAAACACTGGCATCCATTGTCCTTATAGACTTCTAATGCTTTCATGTTTAAATGCACAGTGTGTGTCTATGTCCGTATCTAATGCAAAATCAGGCGGTCCACTGATTCAGTTGACCTCTTTGATGCAATTCATGATAGTGCCATGCATCCATTATGTATGCAAAAGATCCTAATTGCTTACAAACTACTTATATATGCGTGCACATCCATTCAACCGAATGCAGCATCTATATGATGGTACAACCATTATACATCCATTATACTAAATACATTCATTTATGCAATATGCAATATGTAGTGACTGAGCCGATCTAGTGCCTAAAGTGTGTGTATATATGCATCCACGAGCAACCACTAGCAACCACTTGCATCCATTTTGCATCCAACATACATAACATGTCTCAAACACATGTTTCAACCATAGGATTATCCTAACTAAAGGTCAAAGATACTAATGAGAGGACATACTAAAGATAAGATAAGATAAGATAAGCGATAAAGGAGAAATTAAAAGACATACCCTAAAAAAGAAAAGGGTATAGCGAACGCATCTTCCCTTCTGTCTCCCTAGTAGCGTTGCTCTCATCATCTCCCCATTGCATTTTAACTAGTCTGACCTCTCGATTTCTCAACTTTTTGATCTTCGACCCAAGAATGCATGTAGGAGCTCGTCTAATTGTTGCATCACGCTCTATTTCCACCTCTTTAAGCAAGCTCGGCTCTACCACCTCCGCGGTCTTGTGCAAACACTTCCTCAAATGTGATACATGGAATACGTCGTGTACTCCACTAAGTTTCTCAGGCAACTCCACCCTATACGCCATCTTCCCAATCCTGTCTTTTATAGGAAACGTCCCTACAAACCTTGGCGCTAATTTCCCAATAGACCCAAAGCGAACAACATTCCGTAATGGAGACACTTTGATAAAAACCATGTCCCCAGTGTCAAACTCAAGATCTGTCCTCCTCTTATCAGCATATGATTTCTGCCTATCTTGTGCTTCTTTCATCCTCCTTCGAATCAAATCAATCTTCTCCGAGGTTTCCCTAACCATATCGGGCCCAAGTAGGATTTTATCGGTAGATTCCCACCAACATGTAGGCGAACGGCAAGGCCTTCCATAAAGAGCTTCGAAAGGTGCCATGCCAATACTAGACTGAAAGCTATTATTATATGCGAATTCTACCAACGGAAGGTGCTCTTCCCATGTACCCCCAAAGTCTAGGATACAAAGCCTTAAAAGATCCTCTAGAATACGATTCACCCTCTCGGTCTGGCCGTCCGTCTAAGGATGATATGCGGTGCTCAAACATAGCTGAGTCCCTACCGCCTCTTGTAAACTCTTCCAAAATTCGCTAGTGAAGATGGGATCACAGTTGCTTACTATACTAGAAGGAATACCGTGCAAACGAACTATCTCTTTAATGTATACAGAAGCCAACCACGGAGCAGTCTTCTTACTTTTCACGGGAATAAAATGGGCGCTCTTAGTAAGTCTATCTACTATAACCCAAATCCCCGTATTACCCTTCCTTGATCTTGGTAATCCATCCACCAAATCCATTGAGACGCTTTCCCATTTCCATAGTGGAACTTCCAATGGGTGAAGCAACCCACCGGGTTTCTTTTGTTCCGCTTTTACTCGTTGGCACACCAAGCATCTAGCGACGTACTCGGTCACATCCTTTTTCATACCGGCCCAAAAGAAAACCCGCTTCATATCTTTCTACATCTTGTCTCCGCCGGGAAGAATGGTCATCTTTTAGCGATGAGCATCATCAAGAATGGCCTTCCTTAAGTTTTCGTCTTGTGGTACACAAAGTCTATTATCCCTTCGTAACCAACCCTTATCGTCTAGGGTATACCTACGAAGATGGCTAGACGACTCCCCTCCTTTGAGCTTTTCTACTATCTCAACCAACTGGGGGTCGTCTTGCTGTGCCTCACCAACTCGTCCTAGAAGTGTAGGTCTAACCTCCAGGGATGCTAACAAACTAGGTACTAGGTCAACGGAGGGTCTAAAGTCAAACATGGAGATGAATTCTAAGCTTCGTCGTTCAACAAACAACGGACTCAAGGACAACCTTTTCCTACTTAAGGTGTCTGCTACCACGTCACCCTTGCCCGGGGTATATGCTATTTCAAAATCGTAGGAGGCTAGGAATTCCATCCACCGTTGCTGCCTTAAATTCAAATCCTTCTGAGAGAATAAGTATTTTAATGATTGTGGTCAGTGAACAGTTCGAATTTCTCACCAAGAAGATAGTGACGCCAAGACTTAAGCGCGAAAACAATTGCGGCTAACTCAAGGTCATGCGTAGGGTAATTCTTTTCATGAACCCTCAACTGCCTTCCACCATAGGCTATTACTCTTCCCTCTTGCATGAGGACCGCGCCAAGTCCCGTCCCACAAGCATCAGTATAGACGGTAAATGGTTTATTCCCGTCTGGCAGCACTAAGACTGGGGCTGAAGTTAAGGCTCTCTTTAAACGTTGGAACGCATCATCACAATCTTCGTTCCACGTAAAAACCAGGTTCTTCTTCGTTACCCGTGTTAATGGAGCTGATATTTTTGTGAATTCTTTGATAAACTTCCTATAATAGCCAGCCAACCCCAAGAAACTTCTTACTTCGGTTACATTTTTAGGGACCTTCAAATCTTGGATGGCCACCACCTTTGCGGGATCCACTTCTATCCCTTCCTTGGAAACCACGTGCCCTAAGAACCGTACTTCTTTCCTCCAGAAGTGACACTTAGAAAATTTTGCCTTAAGGTTATGCGCTCGAAGGGTTTCCAACACTTCCCTAAGATGTAGGGCATGCTCTTCTTCATTCTTAGAAAAGACTAAGATGTCATCCACAAAGATTACCACGAATTTGTTAAGGTACTCCCTAAACACCTTACTCATCAAATCAACAAAATATGCGGGGGCGTTTGTCAAAACAAAGGGCATCACTAGCCATTCATAGAATCCGTCAGGAGTCCTAAAAGCAGTCTTATCTATACTATCCTCAGCCACTCTCAGTTGATGAAAGCCAGTGGCTAAGTCCAACTGCGAAAACACTGAGGCGCCAACTAACTGATCAAAGAGATCGTCAATCCTCGGCAGTGGGTGTCGGTTCTTTTTAGTAAGCTTGTTTGGTTCTCTATAGTCCACACAAAGTCTAAGGGACCCATCCGCCTTTGTAGCAAATACTACTGAAGCACCCCACTCTGATATACTACGTCTTATGAACCCCTTCTCAAGAAACTCCTTCACTTGCTTATTGAGTTCCCTCCTTTCACGAGGAGCCATGTGGCGCACTGGCAAAGATACGGGTTTAGCATTATCCACAAGATAAATTCGAAAGTCTATCTCCCGCTTTGGAGGTAAGCCCTTCACCTCCTCAAACACATCCGGATATTCCCGGACCACCTCTACCATTCGCAGATTCTCTACAGACGCGTCAAGCGATTCAAGATAACTTAGCATAACGGAATTTATGGGACTACAAAAGATGTTGAGAGCATTACCAAGGCGAGTCACAAGCCTAACTACTCTCCTTTCACAATCAAGAATGGCCCCATTTCTAGATAGCCAATCCATTCCTAAAATTAGCTCATAGCCTGTGAAGCCCAATACATAAGCATCACATCTAAATTCAATGCTAAGTATAGAGATTTTCAAATCCAAAGATATCATGGTCAAATGAGCCGAACCCCCTATTGGATTTGAAACAACCAAGGGATCCTCTACTAAACTGGTGTTCAAGTGCAGTAATTCAACTAATGATGCAGAGATAAACGAATGAGATGCGCCAGAATCGAATAAGGTACGGACAGGATGATCAAACAGAAAAACTAAGCTTTCAACAGAAATTGTTCTACCTCTTTCTTGCAGCGGTGGGGCAGCAATAGCCTGAACTTGCCCCCTTGCCTGCCCTGGTGCCATAGGAGCCTGCACCTGTCCTCCCGAGGTAGACCCTGCCCTCTGCCCCTTCTTTCGGCAGTCCTTCACCAAATGTCCCGCATCTCCACAATGAAAACAACCAGTCTTCTTTTTCTTTCTACAATCTTTGCTGAGATGGCCAGGCGTCCCACAATTGAAGCATCTCTTCTTCCCTTTGCCATTATAGTTTTTACCACCCTTCTTATTTTATTGTTGGGGTTTCTTCTGATCCCCTTTCTTTTCAACTGCCTTATCCTCATGCATAAGTGCCATTTCTACTAGCCTTTCAAAGGTGGCTCCCATAGGGATGTGGGTCATAGCCAACCCTTGCAACGGTTCATTTAAGCCTCTAACGAACCTCAAAGCTTTCTTCTCTGGCGTGTTCACCAACTCCAAGCCAAACCTTGCTAACTGATTAAATTTATTGACATACTCCTTCACTGATAAGCTCCCTTGCTTTAATGTCAGGAATTTTTCCATATTTAAATTCTCCTCTGCCCTTGAAAGAAACTTTGCCTCAAACCTTCGTCTGAAATCCGCCCATGAATCAACTGGACGTTCCCCGTTCGTGACCTCCCACCAAAACGAGGCCTCTCCCTTCATTAACCAAGCAGCTAAACGGACTTTCCTCCCATCTTCCACTTCAAAGATATCCAACAATTCCTCAGTCTCCTTAAGCCAGTCTCTGGCCTCTACAAACGTCTCAGTCCCTTGAAAAGTTTTCCTCCCATAGCCTTAAATTCCTTGCACGTCTTTGCAAAAGTGTCAACACGAGGAGGAGGAGGAGGAATGGGTGCAACTGGGGGTGGAGGAACATCTGCTGGGCCTGCAGTGGTGGCCCTAGCCTCCAAATATCTCCTAAACCACCCTGGAACCATCACACTTTCTGGGAGATTATGATCTTCAGCAATGCTGAAACGAAAAAGGAAAGATTCAAAATGGAGAATTCGAAAGATAAAGATAAGGATATGGCTATTTGGGATTATGTTTTTCATAAAAACTTTCTCTAAATAACATGTTTTTGAAAGCACTTCTTCCAAAAATACTTTAGAAAAATATTTTTCTAAAAATTTTATCTGTTCTGGTAACCTTATGCTCTGATACCACGTGTAACACCCCACTTCCATTAATGTCACTCACAAAGGGAATGCATTAACTTCTATGGAGGTTTTAGGTGAATATAGAACAGTAAAATTTCAGCAAGACAGATATAAAATAGTACTTGGAAATTTAAAAACTTTATTTCAATTGCAGCAGAAGTCAAAACATGTTTGATTACATCATAACACCATAATCAAAGTCAAGTACAATATCTATCTTGATAAAACAAGTACATAATCCCATTACATAAATAGCCATTAAAAAGAAAGATAACAAGCTGGACTTTACTTCAGCAGTCCAAGCTTTCCAAGAGATAAGCAATCCAATCAGACTCCACTGGAACTTGGCCCAACCTGAGGACCTGAAGGGAGAAAAAGATGAAAAAGTGGGGGGGAGGGTCAGACATAAAGTCTGGCGAGTATGATAATTCTACAATACTATTATCAAAATAACTGGACTAAGGCATAAGCTGGAAAACAAGGAAATGTCTATGAAAGAGCAGATTAAGGACATAGACAATCGCTAAAGGAAACGTTATAGGCGCTCCTAAATACTAAAGGATAAACACTATACAGCACCACACCAGTCACCCTAAAGATTGATTCCACTTAGCTTCACATAGAAACTTTCTTAATGGCTTTACGTACTCCTAGCTGACTACATAGGTGCCGCCTGCCCCTATCTCCACTAGGTGTACCCCACTATCCATTTTTCGATCGGCTCCCTACTCGTAGATACCCGTGCTGGCCCCACAGTGGGGTGTATTGAGACGACCCGAATTCCCGTTTTCACGGAAACAAGGTTATCTTTGGAATATAACACAGAAACATAAAATAGCAGAACAGAATTAAATAAATACACCAGAATGAACAACAAAATATACTGGATAAAAGTAATCATCAGAGTTACACAGTATACAGGATCTTACTTAGCACAAATACAGTTCAGCTATACATAAATGTCTACAGCGGAAATAAACAAAATATTTACAATAGGAGCTGAACAGCATAAAAAGAAATAAATGATAGAATCCATCTTCAGCTCCAGCTATCCAGAAAGAACCAGCTAAACCTGAATACAAGGCTGCCCGTGTAGAAAAAGGGGCACCCGAGTTTGAAAGTGAAACAAACTACGAGTCAGTCATGGGACTGGTATGAGAAATCTACTCAACACATATATAGTTTGGCTAATCACAGGACCACGCCACTTTCGTGGAACGAGTTTACTCCATTGGATTGCCAGTGCTTTAAAACAAATCTTTCTTTTAAACATCGCTATGCTTTTTATAAAAATGAAGCCATTATAAGACTCAGTTCCCATCACACAATGCAACGCAAACCGGAGGATAGAGTTTTACCTTATAATGGCCAAAATATGATTGATACGAATAAAACAAAGGCAATTGATATTATTGCTAGTGTTTATATGTTTTTGAAAACAAATTCAAATCATAACTATCAATCATAGACGGCATGGGTACCATATATCATGTCGCCATATATATATACAATCAAAACTGCACGATCACGTATTTGGAAATTGGATTTCCGTCATGAACCAAGGCAAAAGATAGTCCTTACCGAATTCGAGACGCTCTAGCCCGTGTCTCAGGAACAGCCGCAACTGCCCCTTGGATCGTCATGGCCGGTCCACCGATGTGGATTATTATGCCTGAACACTACGTCTCCCCGCCCTTTGGGGCGTAAACGAGCCAACGAATGACTCCATCGGACCCGGATCGTCCGATCAAACCGAGGCGCCTCGCAACAGCAACAACCACATAGGTGAAAAGTATATAAATGTCAGGGCTGGTAGGTCACTGACACCACCCTAGCTAGAAAGAAACGCAGGCCCTCCCTGATGTCCTCTCCCGTTTTAGGTTCATACCGGGGTGTGAGGCTCGCGAATTCACGTTATACACAAAGCTACGCCACACAGGCGGTGCTTTGATCATCACCACAAGACTTTGCTTATCAACAGAAGCCCTGATCACTGCATCTTAGCATGCCACACAGGCAATTCATGCCATGCGACTGATGTCCATCGATATACAACCTCTGAGCTCGTGCGTCTCAGAGAAGGGCGTTAAGCAAAAGAATAAATTCTCCACCGCCAAACAGATGTATATTTAACAGAAATCAATCAACACAGAATAAACTCCAATGTCAGACACACAGTCCATTTACAAGTCCGTTCTGGGTCTGAACGAAACCGGAGGCACTAAATACCTCGCAAACCCATCGATCACCATGTACGTCTGGACGATCACCACTCATTATCCATATTTCGGGATGCCTCCCAATCAGGACCTCGGTTACCATCCAAACGAGGTGAAGATCTCCGGTCTTCGACCATCGTCTTCATCTTCGAATTTCAATCGTCGGTCGATTATTCGAAATGAGAATTAACTCGGCCTTTCCAAATAATTCACGTATATTTAGAATTTCAAATCGATTTATTTCAATGGTTAAATTATTCGACAACACCAATTGTGTTCTTTAATGTAATTTTCACACCAAACACATTCAACCATCAAAAGCCACACAAATCAAGCAAATTCAGTTTATTTCCATTCCATATCGCTTATGATATTTTATAACTAATTATCGCTATTTTTATTTATTTTAAAATAGCCATTTTATTCAAAACGACGCTTCGGGCCATAAGGCGGCCGTGGCGCTGTTTTTCTTTAGATATGATTTACACATATCTGAAAATCTAACCGTTGGATCTTCGCAAAATTTACATCATTAGAAAGGTCTTTTCAAAACGAATCCAACGGCTCCAGTTTCGGGAAAATCTGACGGTCGGATCTCCCGGTACAATCGTTTGAAGTTTCGATTTCAAAATACGAACTGCAGCGTCGTTATTCGATTAAATATATAATTATATTAATATATATATAAATATAATCGCTTCTGGCGCTGTTTTTCTTCAGATTTGAATTAAACATTCCAGACAATCCAACCGTTGGATTTTTACAAGGTTGGTGCCGTTGGAAAGATTATTCCAAGGCGAACCCGACGGTTGAGGTTTCGGGAAAATCCAATGGTCGGATTTCCCGCACTAGTCGTTTGAAATCACGATTTCAAAATACGAACTGCACGGCCTCGTTTCGTTTTAATTTTATTTATATATTTATATAAATATAGTTCATTCAATGATTTCCATATCGTTTTCACTTTAAATATTTTTCTAACACCTTAAAATTTTGGAAAATTTCGCCATAACCTCCCCTGCACCGGGAGCATCGGGAAATCGCAAATAGCGTTCCCGGTCCTTCTAATCTCAAAAAGAAAAAGAAAAAGCCAAGCGGCTAGCCAACAGGCTCATAAAATCATCACCCAAACAAAGCAGTAAATGTGTACCTATTTGTCGGGCACAAAATTTTATTCCTCTTCTCTAGCCCCTTTGCTATAACCTGTTCAATGAATATGCATGTACATATATATACAGTTCTTATCATTTATCATTTTCTATTCAACTTCATATTTGATTTCTGTTTGGTTTAAAAACACCATTCATTCTAATGTTACATAAATAGGTGCAAATCATTTCATTAGCTAATTAATGAATATTTCAACTCATATATGTTTATTTTGAACAAGTGGCTATTTTTAACACTTCACATTTCAACGATTTATGCATACAATAAAAATGTGATTTTTATTGTAAAACAATTCATTTCAAAACACTATTTTTCTATATAGTTCAAGTTGGTGATAAAAATGGGATTTTTATCATAAAACAATTTCTTTTAAAACGAGACTATTTTACACAGTTCATATAGTCGATAAAAGGTGATTTTTATTATCAAACAATTTATTTCAAAATATGAATACCATTCAACACATGAATTTCTAATCAACGAATGAATATCAATTCAACACATGAATGTTTTCTATAGTTTCTATATATAGATAAAAATGTGATTTTTATTATCAAACAATTTATTTCAAAACATGAATACCATTCAACACATGAATTTCTAATCAACGAATGAATATCAATTCAACACATGAATGTTTTCTATAGTTTCTATATATAGATAAAAATGTGATTTTTATTATCAAACAATTTATTTCAAAATATGAATACCATTCAACACATGAATTTCTAATCAACGAATGAATATCAATTCAACACATGAATGTTTTCTATAGTTTCTATATATAGATAAAAATGTGATTTTTATTATCAAACAATTTATTTCAAAATATGAATACCATTCAACACATGAATTTCTAATCAACGAATGAATATCAATTCAACACATGAATGTTTTCTATAGTTTCTATATATAGATAAAAAATGTGATTTTTATTATCAAACAATTTATTTCAAAATATGAATACCATTCAACACATGAATTTCTAATCAACGAATGAATATCAATTCAACACATGAATGTTTTCTATAGTTTCTATATATAGATAAAAAATGTGATTTTTATTATCAAACAATTTATTTCAAAATATGAATACCATTCAACACATGAATTTCTAATCAACGAATGAATATCAATTCAACACATGAATGTTTTCTATAGTTTCTATATATAGATAAAAAATGTGATTTTTATTATCAAACAATTTATTTCAAAATATGAATACCATTCAACACATGAATTTCTAATCACCGAATGAATATCAATTCAACACATGAATGTTTTCTATAGTTTCTATATATAGATAAAAAATGTGATTTTTATTATCAAACAATTTATTTCAAAATATGAATACCATTCAACACATGAATTTCTAATCAACGAATGAATATCAATTCAACACATGAATGTTTTCTATAGTTTCTATATATAGATAAAAATGTGATTTTTATTATCAAACAATTTATTTCAAAATATGAATACCATTCAACACATGAATTTCTAATCAACGAATGAATATCAATTCAACACATGAATGTTTTCTATAGTTTCTATATATAGATAAAAATGTGATTTTTATTATCAAACAATTTATTTCAAAATATGAATACCATTCAACACATGAATTTCTAATCAACGAATGAATATCAATTCAACACATGAATGTTTTCTATAGTTTCTATATATAGATAAAAATGTGATTTTTATTATCAAACAATTTATTTCAAAATATGAATACCATTCAACACATGAATTTCTAATCAACGAATGAATATCAATTCAACACATGAATGTTTTCTATAGTTTCTATATATAGATAAAAATGTGATTTTTATTATCAAACAATTTATTTCAAAATATGAATACCATTCTACACATGAATTTCTAATCACCGAATGAATATCAATACAACACATGAATGTTTTCTATAGTTTCTTTATATAGATAAAAATGTGATTTTTATTATCAAACAATTTATTTCAAAATATGAATACCATTCAACACATGAATTTCTAATCAACGAATGAATATCAATTCAACACATGAATGTTTTCTATAGTTTCTATATATAGATAAAAATGTGATTTTTATTATCAAACAATTTATTTCAAAATATGAATACCATTCAACACATGAATTTCTAATCACCGAATGAATATCAATTCAACACATGAATGTTTTCTATAGTTTCTATATATAGATAAAAATGTGATTTTTATTATCAAACAATTTATTTCAAAATATGAATACCATTCAACACATGAATTTCTAATCAACGAATGAATATCAATTCAACACATGAATGTTTTCTATAGTTTCTATATATAGATTAAAATGTGATTTTTATTATCAAACAATTTATTTCAAAATATAAATACCATTCAACACATGAATTTCTAATCAACGAATGAATATCTATTCAACACATGAATGTTTTCTATACAATGAATAAATATAGTTTAAGCAAATGAAAATAATTCAAACACACGAATATTATTCAAAATTTCGGCAGCATAACGGCAGGGTAGTTAAACCGGGACCGTCCCTAGTACGGCTCCTCGCTCTACCTTAAAACCTCGCGGTTTTTAACAATGGGGATCATGCATCTAGTTCGCACACAGGTGGCATGTATATATTTATTTCATTTCCACAAACTAATCCTATGTGGTTTCAACCAAATATTTCTTAATCACAAGCGGGTATTTTTCAACCACAATCAACCAATATCAATCACAAACAATCCCAAACAACCATTCGCTATCAATCAATTTTCACACCAATTTCAATCAATAAATATCGTCCATGGTTTGTGGACGAGGGGGCGTATATATATATATATATATATAGATATATATTTATAGATAGCAATTCACTTTCATTTCACACATATAAAATATTTTTAAATCAGAAATCTCACCAATAGCTATCCAACTTCACTTAGAGAAATCTTCGCCAATCTCGCCTTTTTGTCGCTTTCGCCCGTATTCTCTACATATGTAAAAATCGAATTTTTACTATGTTATTCAATATATAAAAATCGAGTTTTGACTTCGCTATTCAATATATAAAAATCTGATTTTTCTCTTTTTAAATTTCTAATCTCCTTCTATTTTAAACTTTAAAATCAATTAGTTTATAAATCATTTTAAAAATCAGTTTTCAATACTTTTTAAAATCAGTTTTTTCTTTTATAAAAAATCAGTTTTTACTTTTATAAAAAATCAGTTTTAATTTCATTTTAAAAAATCAGTTTTTACTGCTGTTTAAAATCAATTTTAATACTTTTTAAAATCAGTTTTAATCTTTTTAAAAAAAAACAGTTTTAACCTTTTATAAAAAAAATCAGTTTTAATTTCATTTTAAAAAATCAGTTTTTACTGCTTTTTAAAATCAGTTTTAATACTTTTTAAAATCAGTTTTAATCTTTTTTAAAAAAAACAGTTTTAACCTTTTATAAAAAAATCAGTTTTAATTTCATTTTAAAAAATCAGTTTTTACTGCTTTTTAAAATCAGTTTTAATACTTTTTAAAATCAGTTTTAATCTTTTAAAAAAAACAGTTTTAACCTTTTAAAATTCGGTTTTAATCTTTTTAAAAAAAACAGTTTTTATATGCCTAAAAAAAACAGTTTTTAAATCCCTAAAATCGAAATTAGTTTTGACGAATTAAAATAAAAATAAAATACAATAAAATACTTACAGTATTTTGAAGAAGGGGGGGGGGGGGAGGAAAGAAGGCGTCGGCGGCAGGAGGTCTGGTGGCGTCTCGATGTTTTGGGGGCGGCGCTAGGGTTTCGAACGGGAGGCGGCTTCGAGGTCTCGAACGGCTTCGGGGGGGGGGGGGTGTGTCGGATTGAAGGAGGAGGAGGGAGCGAGTGCAAGGAAGAGGGGGGGGGAGAAGATCGGAGGTGGCTGGAGCTTGGTGGAGGCGGTCGTGGCCGGGCGGCTGCTGCTGCTTTTTTTTTTTTTTTTCTTTTGAAATTACAATGAACGGGGGGGGGGGGGCAGGAAGAAAGGTAAAGGAGGAAATTTAGATTTTTTTTTATTATTTAATTTTGCAAATAGGTTGACTTTTACATACGACCTCGAAACGAGGCCCACCGCCTGTCGCCCATAGCGTTTCACCCCAATTCCGAACACAATGGGATATGTATCGTAAGCTGATTTGGTCGTTACAATCAGTTTCCGTTGAATTTACATTTAAATCACTATATTGAATTTTAAACGTACATTTCAAATTACCGGGGTCACATACTAACTAGAAAAATTCTCGAAAAATATTTTCTAGCTTTGTATTGACGATACGGTCCTAACAAAACTAGTTTCGTCGAATTCTGAGACCGTTTGTAAAATGGCCAATTTCCAGTCGATTAAATTCAACAGAAACTGGTCAAACGCGTTTTCTTTTGCCACGCTCACATATTGATTCGAAAAATTATGAAATTTGAAACCTAGCAATAGTTTGACATCCCGGACCCAACAAAAGTGGTTTCGTCGAAATCCGAGGTCATTTGCAAATTGTCCATTTTTAAGGGCCTGAATTCCATAGCGACTATTCAGAATTTTCAACTAGACATATCTTTTGATTCCCGCTATCAAATTTCGATTGGTCGGATTCGTTGGAAAGATATTATCAATTAGATTCCACTATTTTTGGTTTCACTAAAATCCGGATTGTTTTGCACCCGGTATATTCAATTGAAGTTTGAAATCGAATTATCGAACTACCGCGCCATTTTCAATTCTATATATAATTATAATTAATTATATTCGTTTTCAATTGTCGATTCAAACTCAGTTTTCATCGCCATTATTTAAAATATTTATTTTAAATATTTAAAATCCATTATTTTAGCCAATTTAAAAATTCTAAATTGGTTCAGATTTTCTGGGTCGTTACAATCTCCCCCACTTAAAACTTTTCGTCCCCGAAAAGGAATAAAGTCGAAAGTGGTTTGATAAATCTACAATCACACAACACAACAACCAATCCAATTGTTTTTAACCTTTCAAATATATATCTTTTATATATTCAAAAATTATATTTCTAAAACCAGACTATATATATATAATCACAAATACGTTATTTAAAAACATATTACTCTCGACTCGTTCTGAGGCACTTCTGACCCCATCTCTAACGAGTTGTTCTGATTCTCCTATACTCATACTAGGATATTACTGATCCTATCTGTATTGAGTTGCCCGTCCTAGAACACTACTGGTTCTATTTCTGACGAGTTCGTTCAAATGTTATATTCCAGAACTAAGCTTAACCAAAGCTCTGATACCACGTTGAGACGACCCGAATTCCCGTTTTCACGGAAACAAGGTTATCTTTGGAATATAACACAGAAACATAAAATAGCAGAACAGAATTAAATAAATACACCAGAATGAAAAACAAAATATACTGGATAAAAGTAATCATCAGAGTTACACAGTATACAGGATCTTACTTAGCACAAATACAGTTCAGCTATACATAAATGTCTACAGCGGAAATAAACAAAATATGTACAATAGGAGCTGAACAGCATAAAAAGAAATAAATGATAGAATCCATCTTCAGCTCCAGCTATCCAGAAAGAACCAGCTAAACCTGAATACAAGGCTGCCCGTGTAGAAAAAGGGGCACCCGAGTTTGAAAGTGAAACAAACTACGAGTCAGTCATGGGACTGGTATGAGAAATCTACTCAACACATATATAGTTTGGCTAATCACAGGACCACGCCACTTTCGTGGAACGGGTTTACTCCATTGGATTGCCAGTGCTTTAAAACAAATCTTTCTTTTAAACATCGCTATGCTTTTTATAAAAATGAAGCCATTATAAGACTCAGTTCCCATCACACAATGCAACGCAAACCGGAGGATAGAGTTTTACCTTATAATGGCCAAAATATGATTGATACGAATAAAACAAAGGCAATTGATATTATTGCTAGTGTTTATATGTTTTTGAAAACAAATTCAAATCATAACTATCAATCATAGACGGCATGGGTACCATATATCATGTCGCCATATATATATACAATCAAAACCGCACGATCACGTATTTGGAAACTGGATTTCCGTCATGAACCAAGGCAAAAGATAGTCGTTACCGAATTCGAGACGCTCTAGCCCGTGTCTCAGGAACAGCCGCAACTGCCCCTTGGATCGTCAGGGCCGGTCCACCGATGTGGATTATTATGCCTGAACACTACGTCTCCCCGCCCTTTGGGGCGTAAACGAGCCAACGAATGACTCCATCGGACCCGGATCGTCCGATCAAACCGAGGCGCCTCGCAACAGCAACAACCACATAGGTGAAAAGTATATAAATGTCAGGGCTGGTAGGTCACTGACACCACCCTAGCTAGAAAGAAACGCAGGCCCTCCCTGATGTCCTCTCCCGTTTTAGGTTCATACCGGGGTGTGAGGCTCGCGAATTCACGTTATACACAAAGCTACACCACACAGGCGGTGCTTTGATCATCACCACAAGACTTTACTTTTCAACAGAAGCCCTGATCACTGCATCTTAGCATGCCACACAGGCAATTCATGCCATGCGACTGATGTCCATCGATATACAACCTCTGAGCTCGTGCGTCTCAGAGAAGGGCGTTAAGCAAAAGAATAAATTCTCCGCCGCCAAACAGATGTATATTTAACAGAAATCAATCAACACAGAATAAACTCCAATGTCAGACACACAGTCCATTTACAAGTCCGTTCTGGGTCTGAACGAAACCGGAGGCACTAAATACCTCGCAAACCCATCGATCACCACGTACGTCTGGACGATCACCACTCATTATCCATATTTCGGGATGCCTCCCAATCAGGACCTCGGTTACCATCCAAACGAGGTGAAGATCTCCGGTCTTCGACCTTCGTCTTCATCTTCGAATTTCAATCGTCGGTCGATTATTCGAAATGAGAATTAACTCGGCCTTTCCAAATAATTCACGTATATTTAGAATTTCAAATCGATTTATTTCAATGGTTAAATTATTCGACAACACCAATTGTGTTCTTTAATGTAATTTTCACACCAAACACATTCAACCATCAAAAGCCACACAAATCAAGCAAATTCAGTTTATTTCCATTCCATATCGCTTATGATATTTTATAACTAATTATCGCTATTTTTATTTATTTTAAAATAGCCATTTTATTCATAACGACGCTTCGGGCCATAAGGCGGCCGTGGCGCTGTTTTTCCTTAGATTTGATTTACACATATCTGAAAATCTAACCGTTGGATCTTCGCAAAATTTACATCATTAGAAAGGTCTTTTCAAAACGAATCCAACGGTTCCAGTTTCGGGAAAATCTGACGGTCGGATCTCCCGGTACAATCGTTTGAAGTTTCGATTTCAAAATACGAACTGCAGCGTCGTTATTCGATTAAATATATAATTATATTAATATATATATAAATATAATCGCTTCTGGCGCTGTTTTTCTTCAGATTTGAATTAAACATTCCAGACAATCCAACCGTTGGATTTTTACAAGGTTGGTGCCGTTGGAAAGATTATTCCAAGGCGAACCCGACGGTTGAGGTTTCGGGAAAATCCAATGGTCGGATTTCCCGCACTAGTCGTTTGAAATCACGATTTCAAAATACGAACTGCACGGCCTCGTTTCGTTTTAATTTTATTTATATTTATATATTTATATAAATATAGTTCATTCAATGATTTCCATATTGTTTTCAATTTAAATATTTTTCTAACACCTTAAAATTTTGGAAAATTTCGCCATAACCTCCCCTGCACCGGGAGCATCGGGAAATCGCAAATAGCGTTCCCGGTCCTTCTAATCTCAAAAAGAAAAAGAAAAAGCCAAGCGGCTAGCCAACAGGCTCATAAAATCATCACCCAAACAAAGCAGTAAATGTGTACCTATTTGTCGGGCACAAAATTTTATTCCTCTTCTCTAGCCCCTTTGCTATAACCTGTTCAATGAATATGCATGTACATATATATACAGTTCTTATCATTTATCATTTTCTATTCAACTTCATATTTGATTTCTGTTTGGTTTAAAAACACCATTCATTCTAATGTTACATAAATAGGTGCAAATCATTTCATTAGCTAATTAATGAATATTTCAACTCATATATGTTTATTTTGAACAAGTGGCTATTTTTAACACTTCACATTTCAACGATTTATGCATACAATAAAAATGTGATTTTTATTGTAAAACAATTCAATTCAAAACACTATTTTTCTATATAGTTCAAGTTGGTGATAAAAATGGGATTTTTATCATAAAACAATTTCTTCTAAAACGAGACTATTTTACACAGTTCATATAGTCGATAAAAGGTGATTTTTATTATCAAACAATTTATTTCAAAATATGAATACCATTCAACACATGAATTTCTAATCAACGAATGAATATCAATTCAACACATGAATGTTTTCTATAGTTTCTATATATAGATAAAAATGTGATTTTTATTATCAAACAATTTATTTCAAAACATGAATACCATTCAACACATGAATTTCTAATCAACGAATGAATATCAATTCAACACATGAATGTTTTCTATAGTTTCTATATATAGATAAAAATGTGATTTTTATTATCAAACAATTTATTTCAAAATATGAATACCATTCAACACATGAATTTCTAATCAACGAATGAATATCAATTCAACACATGAATGTTTTCTATAGTTTCTATATATAGATAAAAATGGGATTTTTATTATCAAACAATTTATTTCAAAATATGAATACCATTCAACACATGAATTTCTAATCAACGAATGAATATCAATTCAAAACATGAATGTTTTCTATAGTTTCTATATATAGATAAAAAATGTGATTTTTATTATCAAACAATTTATTTCAAAATATGAATACCATTCAACACATGAATTTCTAATCAACGAATGAATATCAATTCAACACATGAATGTTTTCTATAGTTTCTATATATAGATAAAAAATGTGATTTTTATTATCAAACAATTTATTTCAAAATATGAATACCATTCAACACATGAATTTCTAATCAACGAATGAATATCAATTCAACACATGAATGTTTTCTATAGTTTCTATATATAGATAAAAAATGTGATTTTTATTATCAAACAATTTATTTCAAAATATGAATACCATTCAACACATGAATTTCTAATCACCGAATGAATATCAATTCAACACATGAATGTTTTCTATAGTTTCTATATATAGATAAAAAATGTGATTTTTATTATCAAACAATTTATTTCAAAATATGAATACCATTCAACACATGAATTTCTAATCAACGAATGAATATCAATTCAACACATGAATGTTTTCTATAGTTTCTGTATATAGATAAAAATGTGATTTTTATTATCAAACAATTTATTTCAAAATATGAATACCATTCAACACATGAATTTCTAATCAACGAATGAATATCAATTCAACACATGAATGTTTTCTATAGTTTCTATATATAGATAAAAATGTGATTTTTATTATCAAACAATTTATTTCAAAATATGAATACCATTCAACACATGAATTTCTAATCAACGAATGAATATCAATTCAACACATGAATGTTTTCTATAGTTTCTATATATAGATAAAAATGTGATTTTTATTATCAAACAATTTATTTCAAAATATGAATACCATTCAACACATGAATTTCTAATCAACGAATGAATATCAATTCAACACATGAATGTTTTCTATAGTTTCTATATATAGATAAAAATGTGATTTTTATTATCAAACAATTTATTTCAAAATATGAATACCATTCAACACATGAATTTCTAATCACCGAATGAATATCAATTCAACACATGAATGTTTTCTATAGTTTCTATATATAGATAAAAATGTGATTTTTATTATCAAACAATTTATTTCAAAATATGAATACCATTCAACACATTAATTTCTAATCAACGAATGAATATCAATTCAACACATGAATGTTTTCTATAGTTTCTGTATATAGATAAAAATGTGATTTTTATTATCAAACAATTTATTTCAAAATATGAATACCATTCAACACATGAATTTCTAATCACCGAATGAATATCAATTCAACACATGAATGTTTTCTATAGTTTCTATATATAGATAAAAATGTGATTTTTATTATCAAACAATTTATTTCAAAATATGAATACCATTCAACACATGAATTTCTAATCAACGAATGAATATCAATTCAACACATGAATGTTTTCTATAGTTTCTATATATAGATAAAAATGTGATTTTTATTATCAAACAATTTATTTCAAAATATGAATACCATTCAACACATGAATTTCTAATCAACGAATGAATATCAATTCAACACATGAATGTTTTCTATACAATGAATAAATATATTTTAAGCAAATGAAAATAATTCAAACACACGAATATTATTCAAAATTTCGGCAGCATAACGGCAGGGTAGTTAAACTGGGACCGTCCCTAGTACGGCTCCTCGCTCTACCTTAAAACCTCGCGGTTTTTGACAATGGGGATCATGCATCTAGTTCGCAGGCGGCATGTATATATTTATTTCATTTCCACAAACTAATCCTATGTGGTTTCAACCAAATATTTCTTAATCACAAGCGGGTATTTTTCAACCACAATCAACCAATATCAATCACAAACAATCCCAAACAACCATTCGCTATCAATCAATTTTCACACCAATTTCAATCAATAAATATCGTCCATGGTTTGTGGACGAGGGGGCGTATATATATATATATATATATATATATATATATATATATATATATATATATATATATATATAGATATATATTTATAGATAGCAATTCACTTTCATTTCACACATATAAAATATTTTTAAATCAGAAATCTCACCAATAGCTATCCAACTTCACTTAGAGAAATCTTCGCCAATCTCGCCTTTTTGTCGCTTTCGCCCGTATTCTCTACATATGTAAAAATCGAATTTTTACTATGTTATTCAATATATAAAAATCGAGTTTTGACTTCGCTATTCAATATATAAAAATCTGATTTTTCTCTTTTTAAATTTCTAATCTCCTTCTATTTTAAACTTTAAAATCAATTAGTTTATAAATCATTATAAAAATCAGTTTTCAATACTTTTTAAAATCAGTTTTTACTTTTATAAAAAATCAGTTTTAATTTCATTTTAAAAAATCAGTTTTTACTGCTTTTTAAAATCAGTTTTAATACTTTTTAAAATCAGTTTTAATCTTTTTTAAAAAAACAGTTTTAACCTTTTATAAAAAAATCAGTTTTAATTTCATTTTAAAAAATCAGTTTTTACTGCTTTTTAAAATCAGTTTTAATACTTTTTAAAATCAGTTTTAATCTTTTTTAAAAAAAACAGTTTTTAACCTTTTATAAAAAAATCAGTTTTAATTTCATTTAAAAAAATCAGTTTTTACTGCTTTTTAAAATCAGTTTTAATACTTTTTAAAATCAGTTTTAATCTTTAAAAAAAAAACAGTTTTAACCTTTTAAAATTCGGTTTTAATCTTTTTAAAAAAAAACAGTTTTTATATGCCTAAAAAAAAAACAGTTTTTAAATCCCTAAAATCGAAATTAGTTTTGACGAATTAAAATAAAAATAAAATATAATAAAATACTTACAGTATTTTGAAGAAGGGGGGGGGGGAGGAAAGAAGGCGTCGGCGGCAGGAGGTCTGGTGGCGTCTCGATGTTTTGGGGGCGGCGCTAGGGTTTCGAACGGGAGGCGGCTTCGAGGTCTCGAACGGCTTCGGGGGGGGGGTGTCGGATTGAAGGAGGAGGAGGGAGCGAGTGCAAGGAAGAGGGGGGGGGGAGAAGATCGGAGGTGGCTGGAGCTTGGTGGAGGCGGTCGTGGGCGGGCGGCTGCTGCTGCTTTCTTCTTCTTTTTTTCCTTTTGAAATTACAATGAACGGGGGGGGGGGGGGGGGGGGGGGCAGGAAGAAAGGTAAAGGAGGAAATTTAGATTTTTTTTTTTATTATTATTTAATTTTGCAAATAGGTTGACTTTTACATACGACCTCAAACGAGGCCCACCGCCTGTCGCCCATAGCGTTTTACCCCCATTCCGAACACAATGGGATATGTATCGTAAGCTGATTTGGTCGTTACAATCAGTTTCCGTTGAATTTACATTTAAATCACTATATTGAATTTTAAACGTACATTTCAAATTACCGGGGTCACATACTAACTAGAAAAATTCTCGAAAAATATTTTCTAGCTTTGTATTGACGATACGGTCCTAACAAAACTAGTTTCGTCGAATTCTGAGACCGTTTGTAAAATGGCCAATTTCCAGTCGATTAAATTCAACAGAAACTGGTCAAACGCGTTTTCTTTTGCCACGCTCACATATTGATTCGAAAAATTATGAAATTTGAAACCTAGCAATAGTTTGACATCCCGGACCCAACAAAAGTGGTTTCGTCGAAATCCGAGGTCATTTGCAAATTGTCCATTTTTAAGGGCCTGAATTCCATAGCGACTATTCAGAATTTTCAACTAGACATATCTTTTGATTCCCGCTATCAAATTTCGATTGGTCGGATTCGTTGGAAAGATATTATCAATTAGATTCCACTATTTTTGGTTTCACTAAAATCCGGATTGTTTTGCACCCGGTATATTCAATTGAAGTTTGAAATCGAATTATCGAACTACCGCGCCATTTTCAATTCTATATATAATTATAATTAATTATATTCGTTTTCAATTGTCGATTCAAACTCAGTTTTCATCGCCATTATTTAAAATATTTATTTTAAATATTTAAAATCCATTATTTTAGCCAATTTAAAAATTTTAAATTGGTTCAGATTTTCTGGGTCGTTACATGTATCATTCCCCTAAAGTGGCAACCCGATATAACGGAGATGCACGGCTTATACCTACACGATGCAATAACGTCTTACCTACCAGCCCGGGTCCACACACGCATATGAAACCCGTTGGAATTGCGTTGCCACCGCTCCCTGTTTTGGCCTCTTATAGTCAAACCCAGTATGCGTGTCCCGTCCTCGACTTGGGTCGAGCCCACAAAGATACGTTTTGGGATACTGGTTGAAATGGGCCCCCATTATTTCCCACAAGCATTCCACCTAAGCTTGTCCCATTAGTTCATCCACTTAACCCACTTAGTCATGTTCATTTACATGTGTATTTGGTTAAGTCTAATCGTATTTCAAATGCCTCTAAAGGCAACCACTAGATTCCTCATGCCACCCAAGGCACCTACTTAACCCCCATGTCCCACCTTACATGATTATCTGGCTAAGTATTTCTTAATTCATTAAGGCCATAACCTCATAAAGACCTCTCACATTAGACTGGCATTTATGGCAGCTGGATTTGCCGGGCGGGTCCGGGCAGTCTTACACCATAAAAGAGTCTAACCTCATGTCTTTACAACTGTTATGCTTTTGTTTGGGCCTAGGACCTCTCACATTGGGCCGACATTTGTGACTACTGGATTTGCCGGGCGGGTCCGGGCAGGTTTACGTCACAAACGGGTCCAACCTCGTGTCCTAAGCATTGATTATTATTAATAATCCACTTTTCCCAATTTTAATAATTCCCTACTTGAATTATTAATTAATTCCAAATTTAACAATGTCCATAATTTACTCAATTATGGACATCCATTTAAGGCATGCAAAATCATATCAATTGCACCCCAATTTATTAATTTCCTAATATTACCCCTACCCCACGTTTGAACGTTTATTCGCGAAATGTATGCTAGACCCGATTAGTCTAACTCATAGCATAAAAGAAAATATTCACAACAACAACATATATATGTGACTAAATAAATCATAACAAGGGGTAAACTTGCATACATTACAACTTGCATAAGGTTATACATGTCATGGATCTATGGGTGTCAACTTATTCATAATTCACATAATATGATTTTGATCAAATTTCATAAACTTATATAGGACATGAGTGAATCAACATCATTAACAATATGGTTTTATATCGGTACACCTAACTCAATAGGCAAATTCCCAAAAATCAGAATTCATTTAATCATAGATTCATGTATATGGGTACACCTAACTTAATAGGCAAATTCCCATATTCAAGATCCAATTAATTTGTAGATTCATGTATCTGGGTACACCTAACCCAATAGGCAAATTACCATAATCAAGATCTATTATAAAAAAAACATAAACTTTAAACATGATCCAATTCGCATAAATACTAGCATCATGATTTTACAACTTGTATGATTCAACACAACTTAACATGACATCATTATCATATAACATAAGTATTTCAACATATGTGATAATATGAGATCTACAACATATATAAGATTTACAACATAGCATATCATAATTTGCAACATAGCATGATATGATTTACAACATAGCATAGCTTGATTAATCACATATGACATAGCATAGGATTATTTACAACATAATCACTACAACATATATATGATAACATAGTGTAACGGCTGGAAATTTTCGACTCCTCGAGAGTCGGAAATTCCGAGACGTTAGTGAAAGAAATTAGAAGGTGAGAAAGAAAAGATAGAACTAATAGAATAGAAGAAGGAAAGAAGCACTTACATCATCAGAGTAACACGAATCTCGTAGCGGAACGAATAACATATAATATATAACATATCTTTGAAACATAACAGTTATATATACAATAGCACTTTATCAGAGCACAACACTTACAACACAGCGGAAATAACTATAGCTATAGAATCTTGCAGCCTCCTGCTCCAAGCTCTCCAAGTATATCTGTAAATCCCGACTACTTGACTGCCCGTACAAATTTAGGCACCCAAGAGTTTAGGGAAAACAACAAAGCAAACTCCGGGTCAGTCATGGGACTGGTATGAGTAAAACAGTTTAAAACAGGTATATGATATCTCATAAGACCACGCCGTGAATACGGAACGGGTTTTTCCTTATGAGTATCTAAACAACTTTGACAAGCAATATCATTGTGATATTATAATAATGTCTAAGTACAGATAGGTATCAATCTAGCAGAAACGCTTGCATCTCGCGTTCTACATACATAGTATAAAATCATAAATCGCAGGGCGCTTAACGGAGAATGGATTCCAACAGACAAGGTATGGGAGCACCTTCTGATCAGTGTACTCTAGAGGTGATACACTGCAGGTTCAACAAGAACGTCTTGCAACCCGGCCACACATGACCGCTCACTCATTTAGCTTGAGTGTCGCGAATATATTGCCACACGGTTAAAGGCCATCAAACCGTCATCCGAAGATACAGAATCAAAAAGAAGTATAAATATGAATATTCCCTAGATCGGTGACAATACACCCTGCTTGGGAATGACCCAACTAGTCATGCTGCCTAGCCCAACTTTTGTTACTTCCTGGTGTGAGGCTAGAAGCTACATCTACCTTCAGAACATCTGATCACCATTCACTTTGATTGCCACATCGTCATACCCGCCAAATCATAAATTGACTTATCCAAAAATAACACGGGTATACAGCTAAGAGAAACGAATTCCTCTGCCACCAAACGTGAATACGTTTGAACAGATCAACTTACGCGATCCATTGGATATACTCTGTCAGACCTTCTTCCATATACGTTGTCCTGGGACTGGACAAACCGAAGGCACTATTCAGTATATCCATCTTAGTCACTGTTATCTAAGACTTATACAACAGCCCTTGCACTTTACTCCGTCTTCAATTTATCTTTGGCATATATTGCTCGCAACGCTTATGCCAATACAGAGTGGTTCTTTGGATAATAATCCAACCGGTCTCTCCATATTAACAACGTTAAAATGGTAAAAACTTTGATAGTCTGTGATTTAACTATCAAATGAAAACATGTCGGTGTACAAACAACGATCTTATTTCCAAGTGGGAATTCGATCGATCAATCATCATATGTTCATATTTCCTTATTTCATATATTTAGAAAATATATGTTATTAATCATTGGACAACATTTCCATAACTTATTTTCACATCACTGTATTTTCGCAACTATCAGTCCCTAACTGTAACTAGTATGAGAACAATTCTCTAAGTATCAATACGGAAGGTCGAAACCAACATCAGATCGTCACTTAGAAAACCGTTCAACTTACCCTCTCCAGTTAGTTTCTGAATTTGCTTAACTCTATTTCTTAAATTTTTATCATGAAAACATTTCATTTTCTATGTTTAGAAAACATATCTGACTATATTTGGAAAACGTTTCCAAAACTCATTTACGGATTTCCAATGAACGTTGTATAAAACATCGTTTCGCTAAATCCATTAATCGCTTATTACTTAACTATATTTCAAATCAACCTTTTCTATCGAACCACAACTATTACTTTGTCAATTCTGAAGTCAATCAAGTTGGGGTATAATTACCTCTCAGACCTTAATTGAACAACGTCCTTTACTATGAAATAGATGAAGCTCATCACTCACTTTTTACAATCATCTGTTTTACGCAAATTCTCGGATTCAGGTTACGAATCCACTTCTTATATGACAACGTTTGATTATAACTATAACGTTATAATTCCTACTTCTGCAATGTCTAACCTAAATTATAACTTTATCTCCTAACTCGAATAATTTAACAGACACCTAATTTCTAAATCAATAACTAAATCTTGATTTAAACCCTGGAAAGTAAATAGTACTTTCCCGAATTCGCTATAATCGAATTCGACGTATAACTCTCTTTCGAGAAATCTCTATTCGATTAACTTTCCCTTTTTAATAACTTATATTCGGTTATCTCTCTTCGAATAACTCATTTGGATTAACTAACTTCGAATAACTCCTTTGGATTAACTAACTTTAAATAACTCCTTTGGATTAACTAACTTCGAATAACCAATATTCGATAACTACTCTTCGAATAAATAATATTCGGTAACTCTTCTCAAATGAATAACATTTGATTTCTCCACTCGAATAAACTATATTCGATTTCTCTTCCCTCGAATACACTATATTCGATAACTCTACTTCAGATAAGTGATGTTCGACAACTCAACTCGATTAACTCTACTTGGATAACTCTAACTGGTCAACTCTAACTGGTCAACTTTAACTGTTTATCTTTAACTGGTTAACTCAAATGGTTTAACCTAACTTGATTTACTTGTCTCGATTAACTGAACTAACCCACTTAGTTTAACTTAGTTAATTCACTTTGATTAACTCTAACCGATTTACTTAGTTTAACTCAGCTAATTCACTTTGATTTACCAATTAGTTTAACTTAACTAATTTACTTCGATTAACCGCTTAGTTTATCTTAACTAATTTACTTTAGTTAACTTAACCAATTACTTTGATTTACTCGACAAATCTTGCTTTGGTTAACCTAACAAATTACTTTGTTTAACTCTATTCGAATAACTAATTCAAATGACTTACCTTCGAATAACCAATATTCGAATACTTTATTTGCTTATAAAGATTTCCCTTTTTACAACATTTATCCATTGATAAAGATTTACTTTTTACAACGTTTATCCATTGATAAAGATTTACTTTTTACAACGTTTATCCATTTATAAAGATTTGCTTTTAGTAACGGTTCTTCACTTTATAAATGTCCTTTTAATAACGTTTCTACTTCTCTATATAAGTCCAGACTTATATATATTCCATTTATCAACGATAAATAATTTATTTAATTTATAAAACATTATTTATAAATTAATCTACTTCAATTTATCTGTTTAAAACAGATTTCCTATTTAATATCCCATTTAAATCCATATCGTGTTATACCGTGTGCGAAGCACGGGTTTAAACCTATCCTTGTATAATTCTATTTATTTTCCGAACAAGTGTTCCTTTATTTATTCCCTAAATAAATATCCCTTTTTCCCATTTATTTATAATCTAAATAAATGTTCCTTTATTTATTTCCTAAATAAATAAATGTTTCCATTTTATAAAATCCTATCGATTTTATAATTAAGATTTATTTTCAAAATAAACATTGAAAATTTCCTTTTTACATTCTAGTATCACCTACGGTGTTTACCGTGTCGTATAACAATGATTGGTATCATTCAAACATATGAAATCAATAACAGATTTCATAACACATCATATATCACAATATATGAAAAACGGTAAAATAAATGTTAAGGAATCCAGTCGGATTCCTCCAACCTGTTTCCCTGCATCACAGATGTTAGACAATATAGATAACATCACTTTCAGTTCCATATGATGTATTCTGTTAAACAGAATAAATATAGAAATTTAACTAACTGACTAGCAGTTCAATCAAACAATCAACACACAGTCAAACATACAATTTTAACAGTTCTAAGAATACAACGTGAAAATAAAACTGTTTAGAGTTTGTGAGATTTACTCACATTGGCGGTTTATCGTTAAATATCGATAACCGTTGTCGATTCAGATGGACAATTTATTTCGCTATAAATTGTAACGAGCTCCGATGGACTTCCAGTCAGCTCCGTCGTGTAATGTCCGTCCATACGATCCCAACGTGACTGACCGTTCTGAATTCTTTGCAATTGGGCCTATCTCAAACTCTAAAGACCCAGACCCGCCCACCTTCTTCCTCCACTTCTTTAACACGTCCGCTCCATTCTATGAACTGCCATTTCCGAACACCCTCATTTTAGTTCAACTCCTCCCCTTCTCTACTTATATCCGCAGCTTAAAACAACTGCTCCAGCTAAATGTATACTTCCCTACCGATAATGAACTCCACCTGCTTCTCATATTCTCCCCCTCACGTTCTTTTCGTCAAAGGACAGCCTTCACGCCTTAGTAAAGACCTCGTACCCATTTTCCATCAAAACTTAAGTTGCGACTCCCAGTACATCATTTCCTTCATGCACCTGAGCGTTACCCCCATGCACGCGTTCATTTAATGCACCAATACTACACCCTTCTACTAAAACAAACACTACCACATATTTTATCCCATTCGAACCCCCTTTGGACAATCGCGATGAACAACGACAAACTCCTTGGCATGGTAAAACGTGCGTTTCACTTTCCGGATCTCCATGCTACTCTTTGAATCCCCCAACGTTGCTTCCATCACGTAAACACCTCTGTTCCAGGTCACCACAGTAAACTTCGAGCACCCCCAACCTCTATCGAGTGGCGCAAGAATTGTAAGTGTGAAGAGGATACTGATCTAGGATTTTCATGGAGGATATGCTCTCGTTTTTGACAAATTCGAAGCTACTAAAAGCTTCAGCATAATGGGTTTTCTAAAAACAATTGAATTCGGCGGCTTGTATTTTGATTTTATACGGGATGGAAATCTTGTGTGGTTTAGCAGATGGTATGTGGCCTTGTAATATGACACAAAGAATTTGTGGATAGAAAAAAGAAGGGCGTGGAGCATTAAGGAACCATACATTTTGTTTTAACTTTTAGTAACATAAGGTTTCATTTATGTCCGACTGCTACAGACAGAAATAAACACACCATCGTGATGAGCGAGGTGTCCCGACTCCAGAAATATAATAATACCGGTAGGTGGTCCTATATTTTGAAACTTCAAAATGTTGATTTCAGGGTGCGGAATACTTCAAATAAAAAGTCGCATATTTAATTAATTAAAAATTACCATAAAATTCTAAAAATTAAATTATCGCTATGTCTCTAAAGAACCTTGTCTATATTCAAACCCCATATCAAGTTATATTGAAAAACCCTTTTATAACGTATATAAAGCGTCGCAAATTATAAAGGAATTCCACAGCGACTTTTCTAGAATTTGATTTGTACATATCTCAAAATCTACACGACGAAATCTCGATTTTTCTTCTCCACTAGAAAGATATACTCCATCAGCTCCACACGTTTCTTGTTTCACAGAAATCCGGCTTAAAACGAATTCTGTATATTCAGTTGAAGTTCGAATCGCCAAATTTCGAACTACCGCGACGTTTCAGGTTCGTTTTAATTATAATTATAAATTATAAGTTCGTACGTTGTACTTTAAGTTATCGATATCGCCGAATCGATATATAAATCCTTAAATAAATTAATTATTCGACAGCTAACAAAACGCGCCATTACAGACTTCCCCCCTTAAAATAATTTCGTCCTCGAAATTGCTAAGTTAGAGGATGACCCTATATATTGGAACTCCTAAGATTGGTTTACCCCTTATTTCTGATTTCAACCGAACCACTTAATATCGACTGAAATATTTATTCTTCCGACTAATTAAAATTTTCAAAAATTCTGAAAATTTTCTAACACTTTAAATTTTCGGAAAATTTTGTCATAACCTCCTTTGTACAGCCCTATCGGTAAAACCACAACTCGCCTCTCTAGGCCATCTCCAACCCAAAATAAAATCAAACAGCCAAGCGGCTTGCAAATTCGGCTCATAAAATCCAAACTCATATATAATATAAACTTGTACCTTTTTGTCGGTCGTATTATTATATCCTTTTGATCTGTTATCACTTCTGCATATATCATGGTAATTCCACTCAATTTATATCCTCAAATCCAAATCGAATTTCATTCGAACTCTAATATCAAATTCCAAATTACTGACTTATCAATTTGGTTCCATTCTAGATTATCTCTAATCCAAATTCAATTTTATTTAACTCGGTTCAAGTTAAATTTCAATTTATTTTTACCATCTTGATTCATTCAACTTAACAAGTTAAATTTTAAGTTTCAAGATTTAAATTCCTAGGATTTATTTCAAATCAATTTCAAATCCTAACACCAATTCAAAACTTTTGAATTTCTAAACAACTTGTTTTCCTCAACACCATTTGAAAACAAAACCATTACTAAATACTTCCATTTTGAAAACATTTCAAAATCTCCCAGGAACTTAAAATTTCCTTATTTTAATTCCAAATCTGATTTAAATTCATATTTAATTCATCTTATTTCATATACTTTACTTATATGAATTCTGATTAGTTATATATAACCATTTCACATGTTATAATCTTACTCGATTATAATAACAACCAACACTACCAATATATTATAATAATTTCAAGATATATATTTCTTTTATAAACAAATATATTTGGGAAAAATTATTTCATTTACCCTCTTTCAAAACATACCATGTCGGTTCATCGTATTCGAGTGTTTAGTAACCCTTATCGATACAGTGGATCAACTGATCGACCAGAATTCATAAGCCACTCAACCAATGAGTCTCCACAATATGAAACCATTTTATATTGAATAACATATACGCACTCATATATATACACTCAACTCAATCTAGGATATTTCTAATCCCATCTCTACTGAGTTAAGCCACAGAGCCAAGGTAATCACTTAACTTAAGCTCTGATACCAACTGTAACGGCTGGAAATTTTCGACTCCTCGAGAGTCGGAAATTCCGAGACGTTAGTGAAAGAAATTAGAAGGTGAGAAAGAAAAGATAGAACTAATAGAATAGAAGAAGGAAAGAAGCACTTACATCATTAGAGTAACACGAATCTCGCAGCGGAACGAATAACATATAATATATAACATATCTTTGAAACATAACAGTTATATATACAATAGCACTTTATCAGAGCACAACACTTACAACACAGCGGAAATAACTATAGCTATAGAATCTTGCAGCCTCCTGCTCCAAGCTCTCCAAGTATATCTGTAAATCCCGACTACTTGACTGCCCGTACAAATTAAGGCACCCAAGAGTTTAGGGAAAACAACAAAGCAAACTCCGGGTCAGTCATGGGACTGGTATGAGTAAAACAGTTTAAAACAGGTATATGATATCTCATAAGACCACGCCGTGAATACGGAACGGGTTTTTCCTTATGAGTATCTAAACAACTTTGACAAGCAATATCATTGTGATATTATAATAATGTCTAAGTACAGATAGGTATCAATCTAGAAGAAACGCTTGCATCTCGCGTTCTACATACATAGTATAAAATCATAAATCGCAGGGCGCTTAACGGAGAATGGATTCCAACAGACAAGGTATGGGAGCACCTTCTGATCAGTGTACTCTAGAGGTGATACACTGCAGGTTCAACAAGAACGTCTTGCAACCCGGCCACACATGACCGCTCACTCATTTAGCTTGAGTGTCGCGAATATATTGCCACCACGGTTATAGGCCATCAAACCGTCATCCGAAGATACAGAATCAAAAAGAAGTATAAATATGAATATTCCCTAGATCGGTGACAATACACCCTGCTTGGGAATGACCCAACTAGTCATGCTGCCTAGCCCAACTTTTGTTACTTCCTGGTGTGAGGCTAGAAGCTACATCTACCTTCAGAACATCTGATCACCATTCACTTTGATTGCCACATCGTCATACCCGCCAAATCATAAATTGACTTATCCAAAAATAACACGGGTATACAGCTAAGAGAAACGAATTCCTCTGCCACCAAACGTGAATACGTTTGAACAGATCAACTTACGCGATCCATTGGATATACTCTGTCAGACCTTCTTCCATATACGTTGTCCTGGGACTGGACAAACCGAAGGCACTATTCAGTATATCCATCTTAGTCACTGTTATCTAAGACTTATACAACAGCCCTTGCACTTTACTCCGTCTTCAATTTATCTTTGGCATATATTGCTCGCAACGCTTATGCCAATACAGAGTGGTTCTTTGGATAATAATCCAACCGGTCTCTCCATATTAACAACGTTAAAATGGTAAAAACTTTGATAGTCTGTGATTTAACTATCAAATGAAAACATGTCGGTGTACAAACAACGATCTTATTTCCAAGTGGGAATTCGATCGATCAATCATCATATGTTCATATTTCCTTATTTCATATATTTAGAAAATATATGTTATTAATCATTGGACAACATTTCCATAACTTATTTTCACATCACTGTATTTTCGCAACTATCAGTCCCTAACTGTAACTAGTATGAGAACAATTCTCTAAGTATCAATACGGAAGGTCGAAACCAACATCAGATCGTCACTTAGAAAACCGTTCAACTTACCCTCTCCAGTTAGTTTCTGAATTTGCTTAACTCTATTTCTTAAATTTTTATCATGAAAACATTTCATTTTCTATGTTTAGAAAACATATCTGACTATATTTGGAAAACGTTTCCAAAACTCATTTACGGATTTCCAATGAACGTTGTATAAAACATCGTTTCGCTAAATCCATTAATCGCTTATTACTTAACTATATTTCAAATCAACCTTTTCTATCGAACCACAACTATTACTTTGTCAATTCTGAAGTCAATCAAGTTGGGGTATAATTACCTCTCAGACCTTAATTGAACAACGTCCTTTACTATGAAATAGATGAAGCTCATCACTCACTTTTTACAATCATCTGTTTTACGCAAATTCTCGGATTCAGGTTACGAATCCACTTCTTATATGACAACGTTTGATTATAACTATAACGTTATAATTCCTACTTCTGCAATGTCTAACCTAAATTATAACTTTATCTCCTAACTCGAATAATTTAACAGAAACCTAATTTCTAAATCAATAACTAAATCTTGATTTAAACCCTGGAAAGTAAATAGTACTTTCCCGAATTCGCTATAATCGAATTCGACGTATAACTCTCTTTCGAGAAATCTCTATTCGATTAACTTTCCCTTTTTAATAACTTATATTCGATTATCTCTCTTCGAATAACTCATTTGGATTAACTAACTTCGAATAACTCCTTTGGATTAACTAACTTTGAATAACTCCTTTGGATTAACTAACTTCGAATAACCAATATTCGATAACTACTCTTCGAATAAATAATATTCGGTAACTCTTCTCAAATGAATAACATTTGATTTCTCCACTCGAATACACTATATTCGATTACTCTTCCCTCGAATACACTATATTCGATAACTCTACTTCAGATAAGTGATATTCGACAACTCAACTCGATTAACTCTACTTGGATAACTCTAACTGGTCAACTCTAACTGGTCAACTTTAACTGTTTATCTTTAACTGGTAAACTTTAACTGGTTAACTCAAATGGTTTAACCTAACTTGATTTACTTGTCTCGATTAACTGAACTAACCCACTTAGTTTAACTTAGTTAATTCACTTTGATTAACTCTAACCGATTTACTTAGTTTAACTCAGCTAATTCACTTTGATTTACCAATTAGTTTAACTTAACTAATTTACTTCGATTAACCGCTTAGTTTATCTTAACTAATTTACTTTAGTTAACTTAACCAATTACTTTGATTTACTCGACAAATCTTGCTTTGGTTAACCTAACAAATTACTTTGTTTAACTCTATTCGAATAACTAATTCAAATGACTTACCTTCGAATAACCAATATTCGAATACTTTATTTGCTTATAAAGATTTCCCTTTTTACAACATTTATCCATTGATAAAGATTTACTTTTTACAACGTTTATCCATTGATAAAGATTTACTTTTTACAACGTTTATCCATTTATAAAGATTTGCTTTTAGTAACGGTTCTTCACTTTATAAATGTCCTTTTAATAACGTTTCTACTTCTCTATATAAGTCCAGACTTGTATATATTCCATTTATCAACGATAAATAATTTATTTAATTTATAAAACAATATTTATAAATTAATCTACTTCAATTTATCTGTTTAAAACAGATTTCCTATTTAATATCCCATTTAAATCCATATCGTGTTATACCGTGTGCGAAGCACGGGTTTAAACCTATCCTTGTATAATTCTATTTATTTTCCGAACAAGTGTTCCTTTATTTATTCCCTAAATAAATATCCCTTTTTCCCATTTATTTATAATCTAAATAAATGTTCCTTTATTTATTTCCTAAATAAATAAATGTTTCCATTTTATAAAATCCTATCGATTTTATAATTAAGATTTATTTTCAAAATAAACATTGAAAATTTCCTTTTTACATTCTAGTATCACCTACGGTGTTTACCGTGTCGTATAACAACGATTGGTATCATTCAAACATATGAAATCAATAACAGATTTCATAACACATCATATATCACAATATATGAAAAACGGTAAAATAAATGTTGAGGAATCCAGTCGGATTCCTCCAACCTGTTTCCCTGCATCACAGATGTTAGACAATATAGATAACATCACTTTCAGTTCCATATGATGTATTCTGTTAAACAGAATAAATATAGAAATTTAACTAACTGACTAGCAGTTCAATCAAACAATCAACACACAGTCAAACATACAATTTTAACAGTTCTAAGAATACAACGTGAAAATAAAACTGTTTAGAGTTTGTGAGATTTACTCACATTGGCGGTTTATCGTTAAATATCGATAACCGTTGTCGATTCAGATGGACAATTTATTTCGCTATAAATTGTAACGAGCTCCGATGGACTTCCAGTCAGCTCCGTCGTGTAATGTCCGTCCATACGATCCCAACGTGACTGACCGTTCTGAATTCTTTGCAATTGGGCCTATCTCAAACTCTAAAGACCCAGACCCGCCCACCTTCTTCCTCCACTTCTTTAACACGTCCGCTCCATTCTATGAACTGCCATTTCCGAACACCCTCATTTTAGTTCAACTCCTCCCCTTCTCTACTTATATCCGCAGCTTAAAACAACTGCTCCAGCTAAATGTATACTTCCCTACCGATAATGAACTCCACCTGCTTCTCATATTCTCCCCCTCACGTTCTTTTCGTCAAAGGACAGCCTCCATGCCTTAGTAAAGACCTCGTACCCATTTTCCATCAAAACTTAAGTTGCGACTCCCAGTACATCATTTCCTTCATGCAACTGAGCGTTACCCCCATGCACGCGTTCATTTAATGCACCAATACTACACCCTTCTACTAAAACAAACACTACCACATATTTTATCCCATTCGAACCCCCTTTGGACAATCGCGATGAACAGCGACAAACTCCCTGGCATGGTAAAACGTGCGTTTCACTTTCCGGATCTCCATGCTACTCTTTGAATCCCCCAACGTTGCTTCCATCACGTAAACACCTCTGTTCCAGGTCACCACAGTAAACTTCGAGCACCCCCAACCTCTATCGAGTGGCGCAAGAATTGTAAGTGTGAAGAGGATACTGATCTAGGATTTTCATCGAGGATATGCTCTCATTTTTGACAAATTCAAAGCTATTAAAAGCTTCAGCATAATGGGTTTTCTAAAAACAATTGAATTCGGCGGCTTGTATTTTGATTTTATACGGGATGGAAATCTTGTGTGGTTTAGCAGATGGTATGTGGCCTTGTAATATGACACAAAAATTTGTGGATAGAAAAAAGAAGGGCGTGGAGCATTAAGGAACCATACATTTTGTTTTAACTTTTAGTAACATAAGGTTTCATTTATGTACGACTGCTACAGACAGAAATAAACACACCATCGTGATGAGCGAGGTGTCCCGACTCCAGAAATATAATAATACCGGTAGGTGGTCCTATATTTTGAAACTTCAAAATGTTGATTTCAGGGTGCGGAATACTTCAAATAAAAAGTCGCATATTTAATTAATTAAAAATTACCATAAAATTCTAAAAATTAAATTATCGCTATGTCTCTAAAGAACCTTGTCTATATTCAAACCCCATATCAAGTTATATTGAAAAACCCTTTTATAACGTATATAAAGCGTCGCAAATTATAAAGGAATTCCACAGCGACTTTTCTAGAATTTGATTTGTACATATCTCAAAATCTACACGACGAAATCTCGATTTTTCTTCTCCACTAGAAAGATATACTCCATCAGCTCCACACGTTTCTTGTTTCACAGAAATCCGGCTTAAAACGAATTCTGTATATTCAGTTGAAGTTCGAATCGCCAAATTTCGAACTGCCGCGACGTTTCAGGTTCGTTTTAATTATAATTATAAATTATAAGTTCGTACGTTGTACTTTAAGTTATCGATATCACCGAATCGATATATAAATCCTTAAATAAATTAATTATTCGACAGCTAACAAAACGCGCCATTACACATAGTAGCATAACAAGAGATCCACAACATAATTTACAAATACATAACAATTCATATCACTTTCTTGTGATCCATTCATAACTTAATCAAATTATTTTATAATAATATTGTGAGATTCATCATACTCACAATTTTAAAGAAGAGAAATAGAAAGAGAGAGAGCTTTTGATTTGATTGGAGTAGATTTAGTTTGTAGATTAGGCCTTCTTCTTCTTTAGTTTGTGATGGCTATGCTGAACTCCATGGCAACGACATGTCGGTAGCTCTCCAATTTTTGAAGTGATTTAGGGTTAGAGTCTACCCACTTATTTATAGATGTTAGGATTCATTTAGGCCATTAGATTTAACCTAGAAATAACCGCAGCCATTCAGACCAGATGGGGTTTATCTTATTGACTCAGCAATGAGTCAGAAGTGACTCAGCAAACACTCAGCAAATTAATAAACTTCTATTCATGTTTACATTAACTGCCCATATATATATAAATATATATATATACACACGCACCTATTCATGAATTCAAATTAATCCATAATTAACTTATGACCATTTCTACACATTAATTTTCCAATTAATGTCTTAATTCCATTTTTGGCCTTTTAAGGCAATTCACATATCTCAAATTTGTTATATGCCTTTTTAAGGCTATTTCGTGCAAATTCCCAATATTAATTCTTTTAATTTGTGAATATTAGTATTAACAGAAATACGGGGTGTTACAAACGGGATCAGGACCGTAGGGAGTTTACACGTTTCTTTCTACCTAGAAGTAGTGTCAACGACTTACCAACTCTGACATTTTTTACTTATGTGGATGATGGATTATGAGGTACCTCTGGTTTTATAGGTTGTTAGTGGCCATATTAGAGGTTCAAAAGAACCGGGAAGCGTGTGTTCAGGCATAACTAATCCACTAATGTATGTATGGACCAGCCCTACCGCATCCAAGGGTTCACTACGGGGAATCCTTAGGCATTTGCTAGAGTGTCTCAAATTGGAGAGGACGATCCCTACCCTCGACTCATGATAGAAACCCAATTTCCAATATGACATCATGCGGTTTTGATTGTAGAACTAGTATGGCGACGTAGTATATGGTAGCTATGCCATCTATGATTGATACATTATGATTGAAATTGTTTTTGAAACAAATATACACTAATAATAATATCAAAATCCGTTTTTATCGTATCAAACATTTTTGATCATTATAAGGTAAAACTCTATCCTCCGATTTGCGTTGCATTGTGTGATGGGACTTGAGTCTTTTAATGGTATCATTTTTATAAAAAGCATTGCGTTGTTTAGCGATTTACTTTATTTATGCATGGCAATCCAACGGAGTAAACCCGTTCCGCGTTAGCGGCGTGGTCCTGTGATTAGCCTTATTATTATGTTAGTTAAGTTAGATTTCTCATACCAGTCTCATGACTGACCTATAGTTTGTTTCACTGGAAAACTCGGGTGCCCATATTTTCCACATGGGCAGTCGAGTAGCTTGTTTTGCAGATATTTTTATCTGCTGAGCAGGATTCTGGATTGAAGCTTAAAGCTGTGTCCAGAGCATTTATAGTCTTCCACAGCAATGTATTAAATTTATTGTAATTTATCTTCCACTGTATTATTATATTATTCGATGTACTCTGATATTCTGTATTCATATGTAACATTATTATAATGTTTTATAAAAGTCTTCTGTTGTTGTTCTGATGTGTTGTATTCCCAAAGTTAAAGTATTCGAAGATTTCCAACTTTTGGTTCAGACCTGTGTGGTTTATGGTTGATTCAAAAGGTGGGGATTTTCGAGTCTTTACAAGTTGGCTAAGATTTCATCTAGTGTTTTCGTTTAACAGCAAAGGTAAAACGATATAAAATTTTCATTTTTCATAGTGTTTTTCTCCTTGCTATTTAAAGGTGATAGTTTGACATAGCATGTCGTTATACGACGTTCACTGAAACACAATTTTTGAATATAATAGCAATTCTGAAACGCTATGAAATACACATTTTGTTGTGTACCCGCAATCTAGTTCTTATATGTTGGAGGTATGGGTTTTGATGTATGATAGATGTCGTCGAATCTCTGCATATTAAACCTACTTTAACGACCTCTAGATCGAAGTTCAACACTTCACATTTTTTATTTGTCAAAAAAAAGTCAGCAACAAAGTCATTTTTCAAAGTTCTTCCAACGCTTTCCTAATGTGTCCCACCATTTCCTCCTTCGTTGGAAGCAATGCTTAATATCTAGTTTTCTCAATTCACATATCCTTTTAACATGTCGAGAATTGACTTAAATGTCCCCTCCATATTCTCCAATGTCCCCTCCACCTTCCCCATCCTTGTTGTCTAATTATCTGATCCTCCTTTACTGTTGAGATAAGTCCCACATCGGGGAATTTATAAAATAAATTATGTATAAATATTCTGAGTCCACCCTTTACATTGCCAATTGGTTTTGTGATAATCTGGGGTTCTCTAACATGGTATCAGAACAAGGTTTAATTCATGTGCACATAACTGCCACACTTGTCCATGTCACCCAATAAGATCCACGTGTTAAGCTCAGGATATGTCACACGTGTGTCGAAGTGTTGGGACAAATCTCACATCGGGGAATTTATAAAATAAATTGTGTATAAATATTAAGAGTACACCCTTCTTATTGCTAATTGGTTTTGTGATAATTTGGGATTCTCTAACATGATATCGAAGCGGGTTTAATTCGTGTGCACATAACTGCCACATTTTCCACGTCACCCAATAAGACCCACGTGTTAGGCTCAACATATGTCACACGTGCGAAGGCGTGTTGAGTCAAGTCCCACGTCGGGAAATTTATAAAATAAATTCAATATAAATATTATGAGTTCATCCTTGACATTGCCAATTATTTTTGTCATATAATTTGGGGTTCTCTAACATTTACACCATTTGAGTTGTTTACGAAGAATAGTAGAAGTATAACTTGTGACTTTGACATTGTCTAGCTAAAGTCTCGCTAAAGCCCTGCAAAATCCCCGCTATAGCCTGTAGCGCCCTTCAACCGCTACGCTGTTTCTATTTAGCGCTGACGAATAGTAGATCTGTTTAAGGCCCGCTATTTTCCGCTACACCCACTAAATCAACGCTTTATAGCACCCGCTTTAATAATATTAATATTCGAAGCTTGATTTGACTAGTTCTCTTTTAAAACAAATCTATAAAGTTAGCGTAAAAAGATAATTTTAGCATATAAATGTCTAATATATGATAGAAATCTATTATAGTTATCGATTCTAATGTGTGTAACCATGATATTCTTTGATTTTATTATATAAGATTAATTGATATTAGTTTCTTGTACAAAAATAACGTAAAAATGATAATTAATTAATTTTAAAATACTTATTTTTGCATCTATTTTACCTTTTTGCAACCCCGCTATTTCTCCGCTTTAACCCTGCTACATTTTTTGCGCCGCCACCACTACAAAACCGCTAAACACTGCACATCTTTGACATCATAGTTCAAACACTTCGAGTCCGACCCTTTTAATCCTTGTCAAACACTTGTGACAAGATGTATTCATCCAATGTTAAATCTTCTTCCTCGTCCTCATTTATTGTTTCCTTCGCTTTTGCAATTTTACCTTAAAATATAATAATACTTAACATATTAAATGCATCGATAAGTTTCTAAACTAAAACAATAGGCTAATATGTAAACATATATGTCATAATAATAAATCATCATTAACTTATCATCTAAAACAATATATTATTTAACTTACAAACTACGAAAAATTTGAATTTGATATGATGTCATCCTTTTCTTATGAGTTTTCTTCCATGCGACTATGGTTTCTTTTTTTGGATTTTCATTTGCATGCAACCAAACATGAAGTATCAGTAATAGGTATTCACATGTCAACGATACAGCAATTCATAGGAATAAAGTTCAATGCCGACTCACAAATGCCTACTTTCAGAACTTTCTGGTGGTTATTCGAATATATGATAACACCATAAAAACATTAAGACTGGCCTATTTATAGTTTGTTCATTCTTTGTGCATACATACACCGCCTTGCATTTAATTTAGAGTAGAACACCATAAAAACATTAATACGTGCGTTAAAATGCGTTAAAATGTACTGGATATATATATATATATATATATATATATATATATGGGGAGAGTTCCGCTACACCTCTTATATTGCACGTGAACTCTCCCCCTGAATATCAGCCACTCATTCCCCGCACTTATTCTCTCTCTTCCCATTTGAATGTTCGAAGAGAGAAAATAAGTGGAGGAATTGGTGACTGATATTTAGGGGGAGAGTTCACGTGTAATATAAGAGGTGTAGCAGAACTCTCCCATATATACATACATGCATACATACATATATATTATGTAACAACCCGGAAAATATGAACCAGTTTGAAAATTTTAATTTGGCTATTTTGGTAGATTTTATATATTTAAAATAAATATTTTAAATAATAACGACGAAAAGTGAGTTTGAATCGACGTTTGAAAATAAATAAAATTAATTCTGATTATAAACAAGGCCTAAAATGGCGCGGTAGTTTCAAATTTTGAATTCAAACTTTAACTGACTGTACCTGGTGCAAAACAAAACGGGTTTTAGTGAAACCAAAAATATTTAAATCTTTTAGTGAATATCTATCTAACGAATCTGAAAATTCGAAGTTGCATAGCGGGAAGAAAAAGTTATGGCTAAATGAATTTTCAAAAAGGTCGCTATAGAGTTTATATAGCCCGGGAAAATGGCCATTTTGCAAACGACCTCAGAATTCGACGAAACCACTTTTGTTGGATCCGGGATGTCAAATTATTGCTAGGTTTCAAATTTCATAATTTTTGAAGCTAGTATGTGTGCGTGGCAAAGGAAAAAGTGTTTGGTAGATTTCTATTAAATTGGATCGACCAGAAAGGGGCCATTTTTCAAACGGTCTCAGAATTCGATGAAACTAGTTTTGTTGGGACCGTATCGTCAAACCATAGCTAGATTTATTTTTCGGAAATTTTTAGAATCAGTATGTGGTCCCAGCAAATTGAAATGTACGTCCAAATTAAATATTGAATGTTTTATATTTTAATTTGAAGGAAAAGTGACTGAAACAGTCGAATGGGCCTACGAAACATATCCCATTGTGTTTGGAATGGGGGTATTTGGCTAGGAACGACAGTTGTTGGGTTTGGATTGGAGTTTGTGTGCGAAAGAGGGTATTTTCGGATTTTTAAAATTTATAAATAATAAAAAAAATCCTATTGGCCACATCAAAATTCTCTCTCCCCGATTATCTTCAGAAGGACGGCGGAAACACCCTCTTTCCTTCCTCCCTCGATTGCGCCTCCAACAAGCAAAATCAGCCCCTCCTCCAGTTAAAGATTTTGAAGAGCTCGAGACGAGCTTCAAATCCATATATAGTTTGTATTTTTTCGTTTAGCATTCAAGGAGAATCGAGCTCGGGAAGTTCAGACGTTCAACCCGCCGCCGCACCCTCCTCCGGCCGTCGAACTGACCAACTCCCTCAGGCGCAGGTGCGGCTCTCCTCCCCCTCCGACACTGCAAAGGCCGATCGACGAATAGCTACACGGATTCGAAGAAAAATCGAAACCTAGTTTCAAACCTTTCAGCTGAGGTACGACTGATTTTAAAATAAACTATATTATAGCACTTTAAAGCGCTACAGTTTTTGATTTCACTATAAAAATCATATCTTTTTCGTTTGTTGACGAAATTCAGTGAAACAAGAGACAGTGGACTCGTGTGGACGTCTTCTACATTCTATAAGAGACCGCATATTTTTTTGAGCCTTCTGCTATTTTTGGTGGAGTGGAACCCAATGTGAGATTTCTAAATTATAAACGATATGGAAAACGATGATGTATAAATTATATAGTCGATGTATGAGTTATATAAGCATTGTACACCTCATGTATAAGCGTTGTATAAGTTGTATGTTCGATGTATAAGTTATATATGCGTTGTAAAAATTATATATGTGTTGAAATAGAAGTGAAATACTTATATATATATATATATACGCCCCTCGTCTACAGACCATGGACGATATTTATTGGTTGTGATTGGTGTGAAAATTGGTTGATAGTGAATGGTTGGTTTGAATGGTTTGTGGTTGAAATTGATTGATTGTGGTTGAAAAATACCCGTTTGTGGTTGAGAATTATTTGGTTGAAACCACATAGGATTAGTTTGTGGAAAAGAAAGAAAAAAAATATACATGCCGCCTGCGTGCGAACTAGATGCATGAAATCCCCATTGTCAAAAGCTGCGAGGCTTTAAGGTAGAGCGAGGAGCCGTACTAGGGACCGCCCCGGTTTTAACTACCCTGCTGTTATGCTGCCGAAACTTTGAATAATATTCATGTGTTGGAATTATTTTCATGTGTTGAAACTATATTCATGTATTGAATAGGAATTCATGTGTTGAACGACATTCATGTTTAAATAAATTGTTTTAACAATAAAAATCACATTTTTATTTTATATATACGAACTATGGAAAAACATTCATGTGTTGAATAGAAATTCATTCGTTGAATAGAAATTCATGTGTTGAATGGTATTCGTATTTTAAATAAATTGTTTTAACAATAAAAATCACAATTTTATTTTATATATACGAACTGTAGAAAACATTCATGTGTTGAATAGAAATTCATTCGTTGAATTGAAATTCATGTGTTGAACGGTATTCGTGTTTGAAATAAATTGTTTTATCATAAAAATCATATTTTTATCATCTATATGAACTATATAAAATAGTCGGGTTTTGAAAGAAATTGTTTTATAATAAAAATCATATTTTTATCAACTATATTAACTATATAAAATAGTCGTGTTTTGAAATAAATTATTTTACATTAAAAATCACATTTTTATTAGACACATGAATTGTTAAAATAGTGAAGTGTTGAAATAAATGTCTATTGGACAAAAATATCATTTTTATCAAATGTATGAAAAGAAAATGGTTTTGAAATCGAAGAATAGATTATATTTATATATATATATATAAAAATATAATTAAAATAAATCGAATAACGAAGCTGCAGTTCGTGTTTTGAAACCGTGATTTCAAACGATTAGTGCGGGAGATCCGACCATCGGATTTTCCTGAAACCGAAACCGTTGGGTTCGCTTTGGAAATATCTTTCCAACGACACCAACTTTGTAAAGATCCAACAGTTGGATTGTCTGGAATGTTTAATTCAAATCTGAAGAAAAACAGCGCCAGAATCGATTATATTTATATATATAAATATAATTAAATTAAATCGAATAACGATGCTGCAGTTCTTATTTTGGAATCGAAACTTCAAACGAGTATACCGGGAGATCCGACCGTTGGATTTTCCCAAAACTAGAACCGTTGGATTCATTTTGAAAAGATCTTTCTAATGGTATAAATTTGTGAAGATCCAACGGTTAGATTTTCAGATATGTGTAAATCAAATCTGAAGAAAAACAGCGCCACGACCGCGTTATGGCCTGAAGCGTCGTTTGAATAAGTTGGCTATTTTTAAACAAATAAAAATAGCGATAAATCATTATAAAATATTATAAACGATATGGAATGTGAAATTTAGAAACTAGCTGAAGGTTAGCTAAGTCGAATGGTTTCCTGGGTTTTGATCTGATGTTGGTTTCGGCCTTCGGGGTTAATATTTAGGAAATCGTTCTCTTACTGATTTACGGTTAGTGACTGATGAATTGGAATGAGGCGTATGTTGTGTTTGTGTAGCACTTGTTTATTATATACGTGAGTTGCTCAGAAAGACCTGGTTTATCCCATTCTGAATAACTGAATCGACGATAAGAAATCGAAGATGAAGACGGTGGTTGAATACCGGAGATCTTCACCTCGGTTGGATGATAACTGATGTCCTGATTAGGAGGCATCCCGAAATATGGATAATGAGTGGTGATTGTCCAGACGTACGTGGGAATCGATGGGTATACGAGGTATACAGTGCCTCCGGTTTCGTTCAGACCCAGAACGGACTTGTAAATGGACTGTGTGTCTAACATTGGAATTCATTCTGTGTGATTGATAGACATCAGTTACATGACGTGAATTGCCTGTATGGCATGCTAAGATGCAGTGATCAAGGCTTCTGTTGAAAAGCAAAGTCTTGTGGTTGATGATTAAAGCACGGCCTGTGTGGCATAGCTTTGTGTATAACGTGAATTCGCGAGCCTCACACCCCGGTATGAACCAGAAACGGGAGAGGACATCAGGGAGGGCATGTGTTTCCTTCTAGCTAGAGGTGGTGTCATTGCTTAAACTGGCTGACATTTATATTATTTTCACCTGCATGGTTGTTGCTGTTGCGAGGCGCTTCAGATATATCGGTGACTATGTGAAGCCGATGGAGTCATTCGTTGGCTCATTGACGCCCCATAGGGCGGGGAAACGCAGTGTTCAGGCATTTTAATCTACATCGGTGGACCGGCCCTGACGATCCAAGGGCCCACCTGAGTCTGGGTCCTGAGACACGGGCTAGAGCGTCTTGAAGTGGTAAGTACTATCTTTTGCCTTGGTTCATGACGGAAATCCAATTTCCAAAAACGTGACTATGCGGTTTTGATTGTATACCTATATATGGCGACGTAGTGGCAAGGGGCATTAATGCCGTCTATGATTGATACTTATGATTTGAAATTGTTTTTGAAACATATAAACACTAGTAATAATATCAAATGCTTTTGTTTTATTCGGATCAAGCATATTTTGGCCATTATAAGGTAAAAACTCTATCCTCCGGTTTGCGTTGCATTGTGTGATGGGAACTGAGTCTTATAATGGCTTCATTTTTGTAAAAAGCATTCGATGTTTAAAAGATTTACTTGTTTTAAGCAATGGCAATCCAATGGAGTAAACCCGTTCCACGAAAGTGGCATGGTCCTGTGATTAGCCATATTATACATGTGTTAAGTAGATTTCTCATACCAGTCCCATGACTGACTCGTAGTTTGTTTCACTTGCAAACTCGGGTGCCCCTCTTTCTACACAGGCAACCTTGTATTCAGGTTTTAGCAGGCTCTTTCTGGATAGCTGGAGATGAGAATGGATTCTATCATTTATCTCTTTTTATGCTGTTTAGCTCCTATTGTACATATTATGTTTATTTTCCGCTGCAGACACTTATGTGTAGCTGAACTGTATTTGTACAAAGTATGATCCTGTATTCTGTGTAACTCTGATGATTATGTTTATCCAGTGTATTCTATTGTGCATTATCTGGTGTATTTATTTATTTCTGCTCTGCTATTATCTGTTTATGTGTTATATTCCAAAGATTACCCTTGCCACCGTCAGTACGGGGTTTGGGGCCGTCACATATTATATATACATATACATACATACATACATACATACATACATACATACATATATATATATATATATATATATATATATGGGCAATGTTCGTCTACACCTATTATTTTACACGTTAGATTCCCCCTAAATTCCAGCCATACATTCCCGTTTTAATATTCTTTCTTTGTCACTCTTTCAACTTAAATAATATAATGCACTGGAAAGAGAGAGAAAGAATGAATATTAAAATCGGAATGTGTGGCTGGAATTCACGGGGAATTTCACGTGCAATATAAGAGGTGTAGCGGAACACCTCTTATATTACACGTGAACCCTCCCCCTGAATTCCATCCACACAATCCCCCACTCATTCTCCCTCTTCCCATTTAAATATTCTTTGTTAGTGAGAAGAGGGAGAATGAGTGAGGGATTGTGTGGCTGGAATTCAGGGGGAGAGTTCACGTGCAATATAAGAGGTGTAGCGGAACTCTCCCCATATATGCATGCCTCCCTTTTGCATTTGTATTTACAATACATTATAATAACTCCCATGAAAAACAAGTAGTGAATACCACAAAAATAATCAAATCATATCACACTATGTTCGTCTATAATTGTATTTTAAACTAGAAATTATGTGCCTGGATTTTATGCACATACTGTTTTGCTAATTGCATGAAATGTCTCATTCTCGTTTATCTTATAACACATGCTGCCTACTCATGCTACCTATCACTATACATTCTGTGCTCTGCCCCATCATATGCCGAAACCTGATTATCCCCACAGTTATTAAAAAAAATTGGTGCCAAGGAAAAACCAATATCTTCTTCATAATACCGCAATTTAAAAAAATAAAACTCATTAAATTTTGTATGCTTTCTAATACAACATTACCTTTCCATTCAAATCTATTAATCAACTAGTATTTGCCGAATTAATCATGCAATCAAACCTAATATAAAAACTCTAATCAACAGCAATCGCTGTCTACTTCATCCTTCCCGCATAAGAAAATCAAATTTTTACTGTTTGAAATCCTAAACTTAGTTGATTGAATTGACTGGGTGTAACACCCCGAATTTTAGTCAATACTAAAATTCACTAATTATAGGATAAATAATCTCAGATGTGGGAATTGGGGGTAACGGGCTGCATTATTGCGTTCGTCTCGGAAAAATACGCGAAATAGAGTCCGAGTTTTCGAGAATCGGAGTCCGTATGGCCCGGTTAAGGCCCAAAGAAGTTTGCAGAAGATTTAAAGCTAAAAACAGATTTAGGAATTTAAATTTAGGTTTTAAATTAGAACCAGCGGGGCCAGGCGGGAAGATTCCCGCCCTAAGCATGTCGACAGGGCTGTCGACAGGCCTGTCGACAGGGGTGTCGACTTGCCTGTCGACTTGCCTGTCGACATGGCGTGTCGAACCAGGGTGCTTGGGTGCACCAGATCTGGTTTTCTGGCTAGGGCTGGGCTTGGTTCTAGAGATTTCCTAAATCTAACGGACCTAAATTAATCTAGGGTTAATCTAAGGGCCTAAAACACTCTCCTAATCTATAAATACACCCTAAACCTACCTTAATCCATACTAAAAATAGAAATGAAGGCCTCATGCCGCCAAATTAAATCCTAGAAGGAGTCTCCATTAATCTTAGAAGGAAGTTTCAAGCTAATCCCTCTCAAATCATTCTCTAATCATCACCATCTTCATAATTAGCAACTAATTCCTCTTCATAAGTTGGTTAATTTTGGGTTTGGTGAGTTTCTATCACTTTAACATCAATTGTTAAAGTAAGTAGATTGGGTGTAATGAGACTTATGGTCTTAAATGTGGATTAGTGAGTTTGAATCATTTATAATGATATGTTACTCTATGTTGTTCTATGTTTATGCATATTTGATAAGTTAGTTTATGCATGCTTAATAAGTTGATTTATGCATGTTTAACAAATTGGTTTATGCATGTTTAACAAGTTGGTTTATGCATGCTTAACAAGTGGATTTATGCATATTTAATGAGTGGAATTATGCATGTTTAAACAAAGTGAGTTATGCAAGTTAAGTATATGTTTAAATGCAAGTTTAATGTGATATGCAAGTTATGCATGCTTATGCAAGTATATGGATGCTTATGCAAGTCATGTATATGTTTAAATGCAAGATTTATGTGATATGCAAGTTATGCATGCTTATGCAAGATATGTATATGCTTAAATGACATGATATGCAAGTTATGCATGTTTATGCAAGTATGTGAATGCTTATGCAAGTATGTGGATGCTTATGCAAGTATGTGAATGCTTATGCAAGTTATGTGTATGCTTAAATGCATGTTTAACATGTTATGCAAGTTATGAGAATGCCTATATGCAAGTTCAACATGTTATGCAAGATATGTGTATGATAATATGCAAGCTCATATGCAACATGTTATGCAAATCATGTGTATGATAATATGCAAGTTTGGGTTAAATGTAGTTGGGTTAATATATGCTCATATATGCAAGTTGACATCCTCTTAACCCATGACAAAGTTTTATGCTAAACCCATGATATTTGTGATGGATCTTCCCATTTATTATGTCATGTAATGAGAACGATTTACGTGGGGAACGATGGGGTTGGTAAATATGTTAATAAATGAATGATTGGGTATGATTAAGCATACCATAAAAAAATAAATTACCATAAGTGGGAATTTACCTATTGAGTTAGGTCTACCCCATGGGAATTTACCTATTGAGTTAGGTCTACCCATGTTATGGAAAACTTGATATTAATTAGGGATAATTAATATGGGGGTGATTAATTAGGTGTAATTAATCGACTAAGACACGAGGTTGGACTCATTTGTAGTGTAAAACTGCCCGGACCCGACCGGCTTAACCAGTTGCTACAAATGTCAGCCCAATGTGAGAGGTCTTAGCCATAAATTAAATACGTGATTAAGGTAAAGACACGAGGTTAGACTCTGTTATGACGTAAGACTGCCCGGATTCTACCGGCTTAACCAGGCGGTCATAACAGCCAGTCTAATGTGGGAGGTCTTTATGGGAGATCACGGTCTTAATTAATTAAGAAACACTTAACCATAGTAGCATGTAGTGGGACATGAGGGGTTAAGTGGGTGCCTTGGGTGGCATGAGGAAATTTTGTGGTTGCCTTGGGTGGCATGTGGAATCTAGTGGGTTGCCTTGGGTGGCAATAGAAAATACGATTAGAATACTTAACCAAGTGGAAACATGTAATTAAACATGATAAAAGGGTTAAGTGGGATACACTAGATATTTGACAAGCTTAAGTGGGTAGCTTGTGGGGGCCCATTTCAACCAATATCCCAAACGTATCTTTGTGGGCTCGACCCATGTCGAGTGACGGGACACGCATATTGGGCTTGATTATAAGAGGCCAAAACGGGTTAGCGGTGGCAACGCAAGTCCAACGGGTTTCATATGCGTGTGTGGGCCCGGGCTGGTAGATAAGCCGTTGTTGCATCGTGTAGATATAAAGCCGTGCACCGTTAGTATTGGGTAGCCACTTTAGGGGAGTGATACACCCCACTGTGGGACCAGCACGGGTATCTACGGTAGGGAGCCGATCGCTTGGGGAGTAGTGGGTACACCTAATGAAGATAGGGGCAGACGGCACCTATGTAGGGGTACACGAAACTACTGGGAAAGAATTACTGGGTACACCTAGTGGAGATAGGCGCAGACGGCACCTATGTAGTGGGCTAGGGGTACATGAAACTACTGGGGAAATTTTCTAAGTCCTTGGAAGGGATCAACCTTTAAGTAGGAATGACTGGTGTGGTGCAGTTAGTAATAATCCTTGGGTGGGTAGATGCGTCCTTACGGTTACCTTAGTTTATCCTAAGTCTACCAAGCTGCTTAGTGTAGCCATTCATCCCCAGATATTACCGTAGGTCAAGGTTATGTCTTCTCTGGTTACTTTAATAATTGTATTGTTAAAGTTATAGGGCTCACTCAGACTTATGTCTGACCCCGTTGTTTTTATCTTTTTCCCAACCCTCAGGTCCTACGGTGGATCCTAGCGGTAGTAGAGCTTGATCGGATTGCTGTTCCAGTCTTTAGGAGCTTGGGTAGATGTAAAGCTCCAGTTATCCAGTTATCTTTTCTTTTGTTCTGGCTATTGTATGAGAGAGTGGGATTATGTACTTCTTTATTTTGATGGATATTGTACTTGACTTTTATCGTGGTTTTATGATGTAACCAGACATGTTTATTTCCGCTGTTATGAGATGATGTTTTAAAATTTCAAGTACTATTTATATCTGTCTTGTTGTAATTTTTCTGTTCTATATTCACTAAAATACTCCACCGATGCTATGGCATTCCCTTAGTGAGTGACCGTAGCGGGCGTGGGGTGTTACACGTGGTATCAGAGCAAAGGTTACCGGAACAGATAAAATTTTTAGAAAACTATTTTTCTAAAACATTTTTGGAAAAGATATTTTCAAAAACATGTCTTTTAAGAGAAAAAGTTTTTAAAAGAAAAGCATAATCCCCAATAGCCATATCTATATCCTTCGAATTCTCCGTTTTGAATCTTTCCTTTTTCGTTTCAGCATGGCCGAGAATCTTAATCTTCCGGAGGGTGTGACGGTACCAGTATGGTATAGGAGATTGATGGAGGCTAGGGCCACCACTACGGGTCCAGCAAATGTTCCTCCACCAACCGTAGCACCCGATCTTCCTCCTCCCCCTCCTCCTCGCACGGATACTTTTGCTAAGACTTGCAAGGAATTTAAAGCTATGGGAGGGAAACCTTTTCAAGGATCTGAAACCTTTGTGGAGGCTAGAGATTGGCTTAAAGAGGTGGAAGAGTTGAGAGATATCTTTGAGATGGAAGAAGGGAAGAAAGTCAAGTTGGCTGCTTGGTTAATGAAGGGAGAGGCCTCATTCTGGTGGGAGGTCACTAATGGAGAACGCCCCGTTGACTCTTGGGCGGATTTTAGGCAAAGATTTGTGGCAAAGTTTCTCTCAAGGGCAGAGGAAAACTTGTATATGGAAAGATTCTTGACTTTAAAGCAAGGAAATCTTTCGGTGAAGGAATATGTTAACAAGTTTAATCAATTGGCAAGGTTTGGCCTAGAAATGGTGAATACACCGGAGAAGAAGGCATTGAGGTTCGTGAAAGGCTTGAATGAACCTATGCATGGGTTGGCTATGACTCATATCCCTATGGGGGCCACCTTTGAGAAGCTAGTTGACATGGCACTCATGTATGAGGAAGAGAAGGGTCCTAATGCTAATAAGGCACCCGAGAAGAAGGGAGATCAAAAGAGACCTCAGCAACAACAACAAAGCAAAGGTGGGAAAGGCAACGGTGGCAAGGGCAAGAAGAAGAAGTGTTTCAATTGTGGGACACCTGGCCACCTAAGCAAGGATTGTCGCAAGAAGAAGAAGACTGGCTGCTTCCACTGTGGCGAAGCAGGGCATTTAGTGAAGGATTGCCCTAAGAAAGGGCAAAGGACGGGGACTACCTCAGGAGGACAGGTGCAAGCTCTTATGGCACCGAGTCAGGCTAGGGGGCAAGTACAGGCTCTCGCGGTTCCACTGATTCAGGAGAGAGGTAGAACTATTTCCGTTGAAAGTCTGGTTTTTCTATTTGACCATCCTGTCCGTACATTGTTTGATTCAGGCGCATCGCATTCGTTTATCTCATCATCATTAGTTGAGTTACTGCACTTAGACACCAGTCTGGTAGATGATCCCTTGGTTGTTTCAAACCCAATTGGGGGCTCCACTTATTTGTCCATGATATGTTTGGGTTTGAAGATTTCTATACTTAGCATTGAGTTTAGATGTGATGCTTTTGTATTGGGCTTCACGGGCTATGGGTTGATTTTGGGCATGGACTGGTTATCCAGTAATGGTGCCATTCTTGATTGCGAAAGGAGAGTTGTTAGGCTCATGACCCGCTTGGGTAACACTCTCGAGATTTCTTGTAATCCCATGGACTCTGTTATGCTAAGTTATCTTGAATCGCTTGACGCTTCGGTCGAGAGTTTGCAATCTGTTAGAGTGGTCCGGGAATATCCGGATGTGTTTGAGGAGGTGAAGGGCTTACCTCTGAAGCGGGAGATTGACTTCCGAATATATTTGGTGGATAATGCTAAACCGGTATCTTTACCAGTGCGCCACATGGCTCCTCGTGAGAGGAGGGAACTCCATAAGCAAGTAGGGGAGTTGCTTGAGAAGGGGTTCATAAGACGGAGCATATCGGAGTGGGGTGCTCCAGTAGTATTTGCTACGAAGGCGGATGGGTCCCTCAGACATTGTGTAGACTATAGAGAACTCAACAAGCTCACAAAGAAGAATAGACACCCATTGCCGAGAATAGATGATCTTTTCGATCAGTTGGTTGGCGCTTCAGTATTTTCTCAATTGGACTTGGCCACGGGGTTTCATCAGTTGAGAGTGGCTGAGGATAGCATAGACAAGACTGCCTTTAGGACTCCGGATGGCTTCTATGAGTGGTTGGTGATGCCATTTGGGTTGACGAACGCCCCTGCATACTTTGTTGATTTGATGAGTAGGGTGTTCAGGGAGTTCCTTAATAAATTCGTGGTGGTCTTTGTGGATGATATCTTAGTATTTTCCAAGAGTGAAGAAGAGCATGCCCTACATCTTGGGGAAGTGTTGAAGACTCTTCGAGCGCATAGCCTTAAGGCTAAATTCTCTAAATGTCACTTCTGGAGGAAGGAAGTACGGTTCTTGGGGCACGTGGTCTCCAAGGAAGGGATAGCTGTGGATCCCGCGAAGGTAGTATCAATTCAGGATTGGAAGGTTCCGAAGAATGCTACCGAAGTAAGAAGTTTCTTGGGGTTGGCGGGTTATTATAGGAAGTTTATCAAAGACTTCGCGAAGATATCAGCCCCATTAAGCCGCTTAACAAAGAAGAATCTTGTTTTCACATGGGACGTAGATTGTGATGATGCGTTCCGACGGTTAAAGAGAGCTTTAACCACCGCTCCAGTTTTAGTGTTGCCAGATGGGAGCAAGCCATTTGTTGTCTATACCGATGCCTGTGGGACAGGACTTGGCGCAGTCTTAATGCAAGAGGGAAGGGTAATAGCCTATGGTGGAAGGCAGTTGAGGGCACATGAGAAAAATTACCTTACCCATGATCTAGAGCTGGCCGCTATTGTTTTTGTGCTTAAGATTTGGCGCCATTATCTTCTTGGTGAGAGATTCGAGTTGTTCACTGACCATAAATCATTGAAGTACTTATTCTCTTAGAAAGATTTAAACTTAAGACAACAAAGGTGGATGGAGTTTTTAGCATCCTATGATTTCGAGATAGCGTATACCCCTGGCAAGGGTAACGTGGTGGCGGACGCCTTGAGCAGGAAGAGGTTGTCCTTGAGTCCATTGTTCGTGGAACGACAAAGCTTGGAATTCATCTCGATGTTTGATTTCAGACCTTCCGTTGACTATGTACCCGGTTTGCTAGCTTCTTTGGAAGTTAGACCTACTCTTTTGGGGCGGATTGGAGAAGCACGGAGGGGCGACCCACAGTTGGTTGAGTTAGTAGAGAAGCTCATAAGGGGGGAGTCGTCCAGCCATTTGAGTAGGTACACCCTAGACGATAGGGGGTACTTGCGTAGAGACGGTAGACTTTGTGTACCGCAAGACAAGGGTTTGAGGAAGGCTATTCTTGATGATGCACACCGTTCTAGGATGACCATTCATCCCGGTGGGGATAAGATGTACCAAGACATGAAGAGGGTTTTCTTCTGGGCCGGCATGAAGAAAGATGTGGCCGAGTATGTCGCTCGATGTTTGGTGTGCCAGCAAGTGAAGGCGGAGCAAAGGAAACCAGGTGGGTTGCTTCACCCATTGGAGGTTCCGCAATGGAAGTGGGATAGCGTCTCGATGGATTTTATTGACGGGTTACCCAGGTCGAGGAAGGGTAATACAGGAATTTGGGTGGTGGTAGATAGACTTACTAAGAGCACCCATTTCATACCTGTGAAGAGCAAGAGGACTGCTCCATGGCTAGCTTCAGTATATCTTCGAGAGATAGTTCAATTACATGGGGTACCCTCTAGCATAGTAAGTGATCGAGATCCTATCTTCACTAGCGAGTTCTGGAGAAGTTTGCAAGAAGCAGTGGGGACTCAATTGTGTCTGAGCACTGCATATCATCCTCAGACGGACGGCCAGACTGAGAGGGTGAATCGTGTTCTAGAAGACCTTTTGAGGCTTTGTATCTTAGATTTTGGAGGTACATGGGAAGAGCATCTTCCATTGGTAGAGTTCGCATATAATAACAGCTTTCAGTCCAGTATTGGTATGGCTCCTTTCGAAGCTCTCTATGGAAGGCCTTGTCAATCACCTACATGTTGGTGGGAATCTACGGATAAGATCTTGCTTGGGCCTGATATGGTTAGGGAGACTTCTGAGAAGATTGACTTGATTCGAAGAAGGATGAAAGCAGCGCAGGATAGGAAAAAATCTTATGCGGACAAGAGAAGGACGGATCTTGAGTTTGAGGTTGGGGATATGGTTTTTGTCAAGGTATCTCCGTTGAGAAATATTGTTCGCTTCGGATCCGTTGGGAAGTTAGCACCGAGGTTTGTTGGGCCGTTTCCTATCAAGGAAAGGATTGGACGGATGGCATATAGGGTGGAGTTGCCCGACAGACTTAGTGGTGTTCATGATGTATTCCATGTATCACATCTGAGGAAGTGCTTACATGAGACCACAGAGGTGGTAGAGCCGAGCTTGCTTAGAGATGTAGAGGTTGAGCGTGATGCGACGATTCGACGAGCTCCTACTCGCATCCTTGGGTCAGAGACTAGGAAATTGAGGAATCGAGAGGTTCAGCTAGTCAAAGTGCAATGGGGAGAAGATGAGAGCAACGCAACTTGGGAGACGGAAGCGAAGATGCGTTCATTGTACCCATTTCTTTTTGAGGGTATGTCTTTACTTTCTCCTTTATCGCTTGTCTAGTACTTATCTTATCTTCGGTATATCCTCTCGTTAGTACCTTTGAACTTTAGATAGGGTAAACCTATGGTTGAAACATGTGTTTGAGACATGTTATGGTTGATGGATGCAAGTGGATGCAAGTGTTTGCTAGTGGTTGCTCGTGGATGCATATACACACACTCTAGGCACTAGATCGGCTCAGTCACTTCATGTTGCATATTGCATAAAATTGTGTGTAGGAAGATATATTTATGGATGTATAATGGTTGTGTTATCACATGGATGATGCATTTTGGTGAATGATTGTGCACTCATGTAGATATTGTATGTGTCGATAGGGTTCTCTCGCATACATAATGGATGCATGGCACTATCATGGTTTGCATATGTTCATACATTAGATAGGGAACATATACACACACTGTTTGCATATGCTCATACATCATTAGAAACTGTCTAAGGACAATGGATGCCCGTGGTTGATGATTTGAGTAGATGGTTGTTTGGATGATAGGATATGCATTCTCCTTAGCTTAGAGATTTCGGGGACGAAATCCTTTAAGGAGGGGAGAATGTAACACCCCGAATTTTAGTCAATACTAAAATTCACTAATTACAGGATAAATAATCTCAGATGTGGGAATTGGGGGTAACGGGCTGCGTTATTGCGTTCGTCTCGGAAAAATACGCGAAATAGAGTCCGAGTTTTCGAGAATCGGAGTCCGTATGGCCCGGTTATGGCCCAAAGAAGTTTGCAGAAGATTTAAAGCTAAAAACAGATTTAGGAATTTAAATTTAGGTTTTAAATTAGAACCAGCGGGGCCAGGCGGGAAGATTCCCGCCCTAAGCATGTCGACAGGGCTGTCGACAGGCCTGTCGACAGGGGTGTCGACTTGCCTGTCGACATGGCGTGTCGAACCAGGGTGCTTGGGTGCACCAGATCTGGTTTTCTGGCTAGGGCTGGGCTTGGTTCTAGAGATTTCCTAAATCTAACGGACCTAAATTAATCTAGGGTTAATCTAAGGGCCTAAAACACTCTCCTAATCTATAAATACACCCTAAACCTACCTTAATCCATACTAAAAATAGAAATGAAGGCCTCATGCCGCCAAATTAAATCCTAGAAGGAGTCTCCATTAATCTTAGAAGGAAGTTTCAAGCTAATCCCTCTCAAATCATTCTCTAATCATCACCATCTTCATAATTAGCAACTAATTCCTCTTCATAAGTTGGTTAATTTTGGGTTTGGTGAGTTTCTATCACTTTAACATCAATTGTTAAAGTAAGTAGATTGGGTGTAATGAGACTTATGGTCTTAAATGTGGATTAGTGAGTTTGAATCATTTATAATGATATGTTACTCTATGTTGTTCTATGTTTATGCATATTTGATAAGTTAGTTTATGCATGCTTAATAAGTTGATTTATGCATGTTTAACAAGTTGGTTTATGCATGTTTAACAAGTTGGTTTATGCATGCTTAACAAGTGGATTTATGCATATTTAATGAGTGGAATTATGCATGTTTAAACAAAGTGAGTTATGCAAGTTAAGTATATGTTTAAATGCAAGTTTAATGTGATATGCAAGTTATGCATGCTTATGCAAGTATATGGATGCTTATGCAAGTCATGTATATGTTTAAATGCAAGATTTATGTGATATGCAAGTTATGCATGCTTATGCGAGTATATGAATGCTTATGCAAGATATGTATATGCTTAAATGACATGATATGCAAGTTATGCATGTTTATGCAAGTATGTGAATGCTTATGCAAGTATGTGGATGCTTATGCAAGTATGTGAATGCTTATGCAAGTTATGTGTATGCTTAAATGCATGTTTAACATGTTATGCAAGTTATGAAAATGCCTATATGCAAGTTCAACATGTTATGCAAGATATGTGTATGATAATATGCAAGCTCATATGCAACATGTTATGCAAATCATGTGTATGATAATATGCAAGTTTGGGTTAAATGTAGTTGGGTTAATATATGCTCATATATGCAAGTTGACATCCTCTTAACCCATGACAAAGTTTTATGCTAAACCCATGATATTTGTGATGGATCTTCCCCTTTATTATGTCATGTAATGAGAACGATTTACGTGGGGAACGATGGGGTTGGTAAATATGTTAATAAATGAATGATTGGGTATGATTAAGCATACCATAAATAAATAAATTACCATAAGTGGGAATTTACCTATTGAGTTAGGTCTACCCCATGGGAATTTACCTATTGAGTTAGGTCTACCCATGTTATGGAAAACTTGATATTAATTAGGGATAATTAATATGGGGGTGATTAATTAGGTGTAATTAATCGACTAAGACACGAGGTTGGACTCATTTGTAGTGTAAAACTGCCCGGACCCGACCGGCTTAACCAGTTGCTACAAATGTCAGCCCAATGTGAGAGGTCTTAGCCATAAATTAAATACGTGATTAAGGTAAAGACACGAGGTTAGACTCTGTTATGACGTAAGACTGCCCGGATTCTACCGGCTTAACCAGGCGGTCATAACAGCCAGTCTAATGTGGGAGGTCTTTATGGGAGATCACGGTCTTAATTAATTAAGAAACACTTAACCATAGTAGCATGTAGTGGGACATGAGGGGTTAAGTGGGTGCCTTGGGTGGCATGAGGAAATTTTGTGGTTGCCTTGGGTGGCATGTGGAATCTAGTGGGTTGCCTTGGGTGGCAATAGAAAATACGATTAGAATACTTAACCAAGTGGAAACATGTAATTAAACATGATAAAAGGGTTAAGTGGGATACACTAGATATTTGACAAGCTTAAGTGGGTAGCTTGTGGGGGCCCATTTCAACCAATATCCCAAACGTATCTTTGTGGGCTCGACCCATGTCGAGTGACGGGACACGCATATTGGGCTTGATTATAAGAGGCCAAAACGGGTTAGCGGTGGCAACGCAAGTCCAACGGGTTTCATATGCGTGTGTGGGCCCGGGCTGGTAGATAAGCCGTTGTTGCATCGTGTAGATATAAAGCCGTGCACCGTTAGTATTGGGTAGCCACTTTAGGGGAGTGATACACCCCACTGTGGGACCAGCACGGGTATCTACGGTAGGGAGCCGATCGCTTGGGGAGTAGTGGGTACACCTAATGAAGATAGGGGCAGACGGCACCTATGTAGGGGTACACGAAACTACTGGGTAAGAATTACTGGGTACACCTGGTGGAGATAGGGGCAGACGGCACCTATGTAGTGGGCTAGGGGTACATGAAACTACTGGGGAAATTTTCTAAGTCCTTGGAAGGGATCAACCTTTAAGTAGGAATGACTGGTGTGGTGCAGTTAGTAATAATCCTTGGGTGGGTAGATGCGTCCTTACGGTTACCCTAGTTTATCCTAAGTCTACCAAGCTGCTTAGTGTAGCCATTCATCCCCAGATATTACCGTAGGTCAAGGTTATGTCTTCTCTGGTTACTTTAATAATTGTATTGTTAAAGTTATAGGACTCACTCAGACTTATGTCTGACCCCGTTGTTTTTATCTTTTTCCCAACCCTCAGGTCCTACGGTGGATCCTAGCGGTAGTAGAGCTTGATCGGATTGCTGTTCCAGTCTTTAGGAGCTTGGGTAGATGTAAAGCTCCAGTTATCCAGTTATCTTTTCTTTTGTTCTGGCTATTGTATGAGAGAGTGGGATTATGTACTTCTTTATTTTGATGGATATTGTACTTGACTTTTATCGTGGTTTTATGATGTAACCAGACATGTTTATTTCCGCTGTTATGAGATGATGTTTTAAAATTTCAAGTACTATTTATATCTGTCTTGTTGTAATTTTTCTGTTCTATATTCACTAAAATACTCCACCGATGCTATGGCATTCCCTTAGTGAGTGACCATAGCGGGCGTGGGGTGTTACACTGGGTTTGAGACAACGATGTATCTACAGCCTTCTTCTTTCTAGGCATTGCTGCAGCGTCGAACAATTTATTATTGATTGATTGATCGAAGAATTAGGGTTTCAGAATGGAATGAAAGAGGATGAATAAGAGACGAGAGCAAAATAAGGTAACGGTGATGTGGTAGCTTCTATTTTTTACGTGTGGTATTAAGAAAAATATAACGATAATTACTGTGACACTTTTTAGTAGGGGCTAATAGGAAGAGTAAATTGAGGTGCCCTTACCACCATAAAATAAAAAAGAAGTAATAATGTGTAATAGTTCAAAATTTATGTAGCTACATGATTTACCTACCTAATATGCTCATAAGTATATTAAAACTATCATTTTCAATATAAATTTATTTTCCAAGTTGATTTTATTGGTTGGAAGCGTTGAATTCGCTTTTGCGTAAAGGGTGAAGGTAATACTAAAAAAATGTGAATTATTTATGTGAAAATGATTTCCATGGCAAAAGAAACATATTTACAATTAAAGAAATATAATTCAGTATAGCAAAGTCCGATTATGAGCACATAAGTTAACATCTAAGTTATATGACGATGAAGCTATGTGACAAAACATATCGGTTAACATCTAAATTATGATAGTGCAGTGCAAAACATCAAAATGTAACAAAAAAACAAAGGTCATATCAGATGCATTTTTTACTAGAAAACAGTAGAGGTGACTAGCTTTAACTGCTATTGTGGTCATATATTCCATACTGCACATCGCTATGGTTATTGACTTGATTGTACATACGATTTTCAGACTACTTGTATGAAAGGGATTATGAAAGCATCAACCCTAGTTATTTTACATATGTAAGGTCCGGTAATCTCTTGAACATAAGTCACACAATATACCTTGAGATTCTGTCTGTATACTAAAACAGAATGTGCTCTGGGCTTACCTATTATTTTACACGTGAGATTCCACCTGAATTCCAGCCATACATTCCAATTTTAATATTCTTTCTTTGTCACTCTTTCAACTTAAATAATATAATGTAGTGGAAAGAGAGAGAAAGAATGAATATTAAAATCAGAATGTGTGGCTGGAATTCAGGGGGAATTTCACGTGCAATATAAGAGGTGTAGCGGAACACCTCTTATATTGCACGTGAACCCTCCCCCCGAATTCCATCCATACAATCCCCCACTCATTCTCCCTCTTCCCATTTAAATATTCTTTGTTAGTGAGAAGAGGGAGAATGAGTGAGGGATTGTGTGGCTGAAATTCAAGGGGAGAGTTCACATGCAATATAAGAGGTGTAGCGGAACTCTCCCCATATATATATATATATATATATATATATATATATATATATATGCCTCCTTTTTGCATTCATATTTACAATACATTATAATAACTCCCATGAAAAACAAGTAGTGGATACCACAAAAATAATCAAATCATATCACACTATGTTCGTCTGTAATTGTATTTTAAACTAGAAATTATGTGCCTGGATTTTATGCACATACTGTTTTGCCAATTGCATGAAATATCTCATTCTCGTTTATCTTATAACACTTGCTGCCTACTCATGCTACCTATCACTGTACATTCTGTGCTCTGCCCCATCATATGCCGAAACATGATTATCCCCATAGTTATTAAAAAAAATGGTACCAAGGACAAACCAATATCGTCTTCATAATACCGCAATTAAAAAAAAATTAGAACTCATTAAATTTTGTATGCTTTCTAATAAAACATTACCTTTCCATTCAAATCTCTCAATCAACTAGTATTTGCCGAATTAATCAAGCAACCAATCCTAATATAAAAACCCTAATCAACGGCAATCTCCGTCTACTTCATCTTTCCCGCGTAAAAATTCAAATTTTTACTATTTGAAGTCCTAAAGTTAGTTGATTGAATTGACTGGGTTTGAGACAACGATGTAACTACTGCTTTCTTCTTTCTAGGCATTGCTGCAGCGTCGAACAATTTATTATTGATTAATTGATTGAAGAATTAGGGTTTCAGAATGGAATGAAAGAGGACGAATAAGAGACGAGAGAAAAATAAGGTAATGGTGGTATGGTAGCTTCTATTTTTTACGTGAGGTATTAAGAAAAATATAACAATAATTAATGTGACACTTTTTAGTAGGGGGTAATAGGAAGAGTAAATTGAGGTGCCCTTACTACCATACAATAAAAAAGAAGTAATAATGTGTAATAGTTCAAAATTTAGGTAGCTACATGATTTACCTACCTAATATGCTCATAAGTATATTAAAACTATCATTTTCAATATAAATTTATTTTCGAAGTTTATTTTATTGGTTGGAAGCGTCGAATTCACTTATGCGTAAAGGGTGAAGGTATCACTAAAACAATGTGAATTATTTATGTGAAAATGATTTCCATGGCAAAAGAAACATATTGACAATTAAAGAAATATACTTCAATATAGCAAAGTCCGATTATGAGCACATAAGTTAACATCTAAGTTATATGACGATGAAGCTATGTGACAAAACATATCGGTTAACATCTAAATTATGTTAGTGTAGTTGTGACGACAAGGAATTTCGCTCGATCCGAATCAGTCGTTAAACCGATCTAGACCATTCGAAACCCCTAATCGTTTGAGAACAGGACAAATCAGAACGCAAACGGAAGAACATTTCATTGCTATTACAGCAATTCCATCAGATACAAGAATATACAGAGTATAAATGAATAAATTACATACGATAAATATCAGAGATTACAATAAATTACATAGCAGCGGAAAAATAATATAAAACACAACTAGAAGGTGGTATACGGATACAGAGCTTTCCGGATATCATTCCAACTGTAAACCAGGATCCTGTGAATATAAATCTGCAAAACCAAAACTACTAGCTGCCCGTGCGAAAAATAGGGGCACACAGAGTTTAGGTTAAAACAATAAACTCCAGGTCAATCATGTGACTGGTGTGAGAACTAAAACGGTTATTAATCTTTATTTTCAAAGTTAGGTAAATCAAGGGACCACGCCGTATAACACGGAACGGGTTTCCTCCAAAGAATACCAGTGCATAGAATAAACAACGCAATGCTTTTTCGAAAAATGAAGCTGTTATAAGACCCAGGTCCCATCACACAATGCAACGCAAGCCGGAGGATAGGGTTTTACCTTATAACAGCCAAACATGCTTGGTACGTTTAAAACAAATCATTTGATACTATAATAAGTGTACAGTGTCAAAACAGTTTCAATCATAAATATAAATCATAGACGGCATGAGTGCCCCATCCCACTATGTCGCCATACTAGGCTCTACAAATAAAGCTGAAATACACGTATTGGAAATTGGATTTCCGTCATGAGTCGAGGCAAGGGGCAAGCTCCTCTCCGCGCTCGAGACACTCTAGCAAATGCCTTAGGACTACACACTCTGGGCAATCCTTGGATCGGTTGGGCCGGTCCTCACTTACGTTAGAGGATTAGTTATGTTTGAACACACGTTTCCCGGTCCTTACAGACCTATAATCGAGGCGCCTCATTCCAACAACCACAAAGGTGAAAAGTATATAAATGTCAGGGCTGGTAAGTCACTGACACCACCAAAGCTAGAAAGAAACGTCATGTTCTCCCAACGGCCCGTATCCCGTTTTTAACTCATACCGAGGTGTGAGGCTCGCGAATTCACGTTATACACAAAGCTGCCACGTAGGCGTGCTTTGATCATCAACCACAAGACTTAGCTTTTCAACAAAAGCCTTGATCATTGCATCTTAGCGTGCCACATAGGCAATTCATGCCATGCGACTGATGTCCATCGATATACAACCTCTGAGCTCGTACGTCTCAGAGAAGGGCGTTAAGCAAAAGAATAAATTCTCCGCCGCCAAACAGATGTATATTTAATAGAAATCAATCAACACAGAATAAAATCCAATGTCAGACACACAATCCATTTACAAGTCCGTTCTGGGTCTGAACGAAACCGGAGTCACTTTCCTCGCATATCCATCCATCTCCAAGTACGTATGGACGACCACCAACTATTTCCATCCTCTTGGGTGTACAGCCCAATCAGGATCGTCAGTAATAATCCAAACGATGTGAAAACTTCCGGTCTTCGACCACCGTCTTCATCTTCGACATATCGTCGAATCGGTTATTCAGAATGGGTATAAACCCGGCCTTTCCGAACAACCCGCGTATATTAAAATGAATTTTACACAAACACAACATACGCCTCATTCCAATTCTGAATATTCTGTTATTTAAATATTTGCATCTTTTGGGAAAGGTACCCATTAATTTTATCCAAGATAAATTCTTTAGAATTTATCCTTTAATCATCCTTTTGATGTCGTTTCAAACCAAATTATGGTTTTCTGAACTAGTCGAGATTAGCGAACCGTAACGTAGTAATTATTTATTTTATTTCCCAATCCCAACCTATTCATCCCATGAAGCAAAACTGGTAATACTCCATATCTAACACCACGGTGTTATCGGTAAAATTAATTACCATTTCACGTTCAAATCTATTTAAAGATTTAACTATCGCTTTGGAGCAAAACTGGCGATACTCCATTCTCGCTCATTTCTAAATTTGATAATTTAGATTATAGATTCACATTTCTATTTAATTGCAGATTCGTTAAAACTCCTTTTACAGGATTAAAGAACTAGGTGTTATTTAAAACACAGTTCACGACAAACCCAAATCACATTCTATTTATTATCGGGTTAAAGAACTAGTGTTATTTAAAACACCATTCACGATAAACCCATTTCAAATCCAATCAAATATATTAGAAATTCCGATTATTTAAAACCCCTTTTTAAATCTAATTAATTTATTTAAAAATAATTGGGTTTTAAATTTAGTTCAAAACTAGTTCATTTCGATAAAAATCCATTTTTATCTTTTCAAATATGGAGTTTTTCACCCCAATTTTTCCCAAATCATTTCTCATGGTTTTACACAAATTATTACTATTTTTAATAATTTTATCAAGGCCCGTACAGTCGATTTCCATCAACGGCCATCGAACTGCACTTACAGCGACCTTTTTCAAATTTGATTTGGACGTATCTCCAAATCCAACCGTTAGATTTAGAATTTCTAATATTCGTTAGAAAGCTCTTTTCGATACGAACCCAACGGTTCCGGTTTTAGGAGAATCCGACGGTCGGATCTCCGGTAATGTCCATTTGAAATAAATGGTCGAAATTCACGAACTACCGCGGCGCGGCGCGTTCTATTCAGGCCATTATATTATATATATAATATATATAATATATATTTCGTCGATTTCTATTTAAAATGAATTTTATAAATAGTTTTGAATTCGTTTCAAAAACAATTTCAACTTCCATTTCAATCCAAAGCAAAATTGAATTTTTCTTTATCAATTCGTTTTAAAATTCAGTTTCTATTCAATTCAAATTTCAATTCAATTTGAATTCATTTCAATTCGCTTTCAATTCAATTTGAATACGTTTTCAATTCAATTCAATTTGAAATCGTTTTATATTCAATTCAATTCGAAATCGTTATCTATTCAATTCATTTCGAAATCGTTTTATATTCAATTCCTTTCGAAATCGTTATCTATTCAAATCATTTCGAATTCGTTATCTATTCAAATCATTTCGAATTCGTTATCTATTCAAATCATTTCGAATTCGTTATCTATTCAAATCATTTCGAATTCGTTATCTATTCAAATCATTTTGAAATCGTTATCTATTCAAATCATTTTGAATTCGTTATCTATTCAAATCATTTCGAAATCGTTATCTATTCAAATCATTTCGAATTCGTTATATATTCAAATCATTTCGAATTCGTTATCTATTCAAATCATTTCGAAATCGTTCTCTATTCAAATCGAATTTAATTGTTTATTTATTCAATTCAATTCGAATTCAAATCAAATCCGTTTTCTATTCTATTCAAATTCAAATTTCATTTCAAAATATTCGATTTCGAAATCACCTTTCAATATTCACTTTAAAATGAATAAAATCGATATAAATATCGTTCACGTTAAAATGGCGTCAATCTACTCAACACGGCTTCATATATTCCTTTATTCTATTCAACAAATGAATATTTATTTTTGTCAACACACGACTAATCTCAACGAATGAGTACTGTCCACGTGTGACTATTTTTGTTAAATTTATTTCATTCAACACATGACTAATCTCAACGGATGAGTACAGTCAACACATGAACCTTTATTTTATATTGATAAAGATATAAATTTTATTGTTAAAATATTTCGTTCAACACATGACTAATCTCACGAATGAGTACAGTAACCACATGAACCTTTACTTTATAATATTCTTTATCTTCTAAATTGGAATGAGGCCCAATCAATTACCATATAAAGCTAATTATATGGATTTTCATACATCACACGTATATGATAGCATTGAAAAATAATCAACCATCAACCAAAGTGCACTACACTATATAAGCATCAAATATAGATATCTAACGCTTATAACAGCCTGTCAATCAATCGATCGACATATTTAATAAATCAGGATGAGTGAACTTCAAATTTCATCCCAACACCCGTGTGGGGTTTCAAACAATCAAACACAGATTTCATTCGTGCAATTGGGCGATGTGTAAAATTTATCGACCCAATCAATGTCCTTCAAATAGGTGTACATCAACAAACCATCCGGTTTGTAAATGAATATTTTATTTTATTCACTATATTCATATTCACGTTAAAAATTATACTTTTTAACGATAAAACATTTTATTTCAACATATGAATTTTTATTCAGTTCATTTACACAATAAAAATGATATTTTTATTTTTCTAACATATTTTAGGAAATTTCGGCGGCATAACGGCACGATACTAGAAACGGGACAAGGCCTAGCCTTATCCCCGGTCTAGTGAAGGCCCACGCCATTCACACATCAATCAATCCATTCCATTTCACCAAACAACCCAAATTTCAATCAAATAATCTAACTAATTTTTTGCAATCAAACAAACAAGTCCATGGTCTGTGGACGATTGTGTCGGGTGCTACTAAGCACCGTCTGCATCCTAGTATATAAATATAACTAGAAAAGAAATTGAAAGGTGAGAAATTCTCACCGATAGCTATCCAATACTACGACTCTTCTTTGATAGGAATCTTCATCGTTCTCGCCTTTTTGTCACCTTCGTTGTTGTAGCCACTACATATATAAAAATCGAATTTTTACTTTGCTATTCAATATATAAAAATCGAATTTTTACTTTGCTATTCAATATATAAAAATCGAATTTTTATTCTGCTATTTAATATATATAAAAATCCTATTTTTACATCGCTATCATATAGATAAAAATTCTATTTTTACATCGCTATCATATATTTAAAAATTTCGCCTTTATAAAATATAGATTTCGCCTATATAAAAATATAGATTATAAAAATCACATCTTTATTTTGCTACTCATATAAAGATGATATTTTTAATATTTCTATCATGTAAAAATTATATTTTTAATTCTTTACACAAACAAAAATCATATTTTTATATCATCTATATAGTAAAGACTATATTTATAATACTTTTAAAAAAAAATCATATTTTAATTCGCTACATATATAAAGACCGAATTTTTATCTCCTTTACCTTATAAAAATTATATTTTTAAACTGATGAAATTCATTACATAGAAAATAAACAAAAGTAAATAAATAAAACAAATCAAAAAAAACTTACAGCGAAGGGTTTAAGGAAGGGGCTAAAGTTCTGCGCGTCGGAGATGGTCGGTGGCGTCAATGGCAGGCGTCAGGGCTAGGGGGAGGCATGGCAGGTTGACGGTGGGACCAGGGTGGTCAAGGCGGTGTTTTTAAGGACAGGCCGTGGCGGTTTTTCTTTGACGTGGCGTAGATTTTGACAGAAGAGGAGAGGGAAACGCGATGGGAAGGGGGTCTCGCGCATCCAGATCGAGAAGAGGATGAGAGGGAACGGAGAGGGGGCCCGCGGTTGAGGGAGGCGTGCCATCCATGGCGAGGCGGCGGTGGCCAGCATCGGCATCGAAGGGGGGGGGGGGGTCGCGCTGAGGAATCGGTCGATTTCTTTTTTTTTTCTTCTGTGAATTCGATTTAAAATCAGAAAGGGGGAGAGGCCAGAGAGAGTTAAGGGGAGAGGAGAGAGGATTCCAATTTTTAATTATTTTAATTATGAAAAAGTTGACTTTTACATATGACCTCAAAACGAGGCCCACCGCCTGTCGTCCATAGCGTTTCACCCCCATTCCGAACACAATGGGATATGTATCGTAGGCTGATTCGATCGTTTCGAACAGTTTCCGTTGAATTTACATTTAAATCACTATATTGAATTTTAAATGTACATTTCAAATTACCGGGGTCACATACTAACTCTAAAAATTCTCGAAAAATATTTTCTAGCTTCGTATTGACGATACGGTCCTAACAAAACTAGTTTCGTCGAATTCTGAGACCGTTTGAAAAATGGCCAATTTCCAGTCGATTAAAATCAACTGAAACTGGTCAAACGCGTTTTCATTTGCCACGCTCACATATTGATTCGAAAAATTATGAAATTTGGAATCTAGTAATAACTTGACATCACGGACCCAACAAAAGTGGTTTCGTCGAAATCCGAGGTCGTTTGCAAAATTCCTATTCTCAAGGGCCTGAATTCCATAGCGACTATTCAGAATTTTCAACTGGACATATCTTTTGATTCCCGCTATGAAATTTTTATTTTTCGGATTCGTTGGAAAGATATTATCAATTAGATCCTAATGTTTTTGGTTTCACTAAAATCCAGATTGTTTTGCACCCGGTACATTCAATTGAAGTTTGAAATCGAATTATCGAACTACTGCGCCATTTTCAATTCCTATTTATAATTATAAATAAATATTTATATTCTAACGACGACGTATATAATATATACGTTCGAATTATATTCAAAATAAATTTCTCGTCGATACTATTTAAAATAATTCATTTTAAATATTCAAAATTCGCTTAAATTGCCAAAATAAAAATTTTAAACTGGTTCGGAATTTCCGGGTTGTTACAGTAGTGCAAAACATTAAAATGTAATAAAAAACAAATGTCATATAAGATGCATTTTTTACTAGAAAAAAGTAGAGGTGACTAGCTTTAATTGCTATTGTGGTCATATGTTCCATACAGCACATCGTTATGGTTATTGACTTGATTGTACATACGATTTTCTGACTACTGGTATGGAAGGGATCATGAAAGCATCAACCCCGGCTATTTTACATATGCAAGGTCTGGTAATCTCTTGAACATAAGTCACACAATATACCTTGAGATTTTGTCTGTATACTAAAACAGAAGGTGCTCTGGGCTTACGTATTATTTTACACGTGAGATTCCCCCTGAATTCCAGCCATACATTCCCATTTTAATATTCTTTCTTTGTCACTCTTTCAACTTAAATAATATAATGTAGTGGAAAGAGAGAGAAAGAATGAATATAAAAATCCGAATGTGTGGCTGGAATTCAGGGGGAATTTCACTTGCAATATAAGAGGTGTAGCGGAACACGTCTTATATTGCACGTGAACCCTCCCCCTGAATTCCATCCACACAATCCCCCACTCATTCTCCCTCTTCCCATTTGAATATTCTTTGCTAATGAGAAGAGGAAGAATGAGTGAGGGATTGTGTGGCTGGAATTCAGGGGGAGAGTTCACATGCAATATAAGAGGTGTAGCGGAGCTCTCCCCATATATATATATTTGCCTCCTTTTTGCATTTATATTTACAATACATTATAATAACTCCCATGAAAAACAAGTAGTGGATAACACAAAAATAATCAAATCATATCACACTATGTTCGTCTGTAATTGTATTTTAAACTAGAAATTATGTGCCTGGATTTTATGCACATACTGTTTTGCTAATTGCATGAAATGTCTCATTCTCGTTTATCTTATAACACATGCTGCCTACTCATGCTACCAATCACTGTACATTCTTTGCACTGCCCCATCATATGCCGAAACATGACTATCCCCACAGTTATTAAAAAAAATGGCACGAAGGACAAACCAATATCTTCTTCATAATACCGCAATTAAAAAAAAAATTAAAACTCATTAAATTTTGTATGCTTTCTAATACATCATTAGCTTTCCATTCATATCTCTCAATCAACTAGTATTTGCCGAGTTAATCATGCAATCAATCCTAATTTAAAAACCCTAATCAACAGCAATCGCTGTCTACTTCATCTTTCCCGCGTAAAAGTTCAAATTTTTACTGTTTGAAGTCCTAAACTTAGTTGATTGAATTGACTGGGTTTGAGACAACGATGTATCTACTGCTTTCTTCTTTCTAGGCATTGCTGCAGCGTCGAACAATTTATTATGGATTGATTGATCGAAGAATTAGGGTTTCAGAATGGAATGAAAGAGGACGAATAAGAGACGAGAGCAAAATAAGGTAATGGTGGTATGGTAGATTCTATTTTTTACGTGAGGTATTAAGAAAAATATAACAATAATTAATGTAACACTTTTTAGTAGGGGGTAATAGGAAGAGTAAATTGAGGTGCCCTTACTACCATACAATAAAAAAGAAGTAATAATGTGTAATAGTTCAAAATTTAGGTAGCTACATGATTTACCAACCTAATATGCTCATAAGTATACTAAAACTATCATTTTCAATATAAATTTTTTTTCCAAGTTGATTTTATTGGTTGGAAGCGTCGAATTCGCTTTTGTGTAAAGGGTGAAGGTAACACTAAAACAATGTGAATTATTTATGTGAAAATGATTTCCATGGCAAAAGAAACATATTTACAATTAAAGAAATATACTTCAGTATAGCAAAGTCCGATTATGAGCACATAAGTTAACATCTAAGTTATATGATGATGAAGCTATGTGACAAAACATATCGGTTAACATCTAAATTATGTTAGTGTAGTGCAAAACATCAAAACATAATAAAAAACAAATGTCATATAAGATGCATTTTTTACTAGAAAAAAGTAGAGGTGACTAGCTTTAATTGCTATCGTGGTCATATATTCCATACTGCACATCGCTATGGTTATTGACTTGATTGTACATACGATTTTCAGACTACTGGTATGGAAGGGATTATGAAAGCATCAACCCCGGCTATTTTACATATGCAAGGTCTGGTAATCTCTTGAACATAAGTCACACAATATACCTTGAGATTTTGTCTGTATACTAAAACAGAAGGTGCTCTGGGCTTACGTATTATTTTACACGTGAGATTCCCCCTGAATTCCAGCCATACATTCCCATTTTAATATTCTTTATTTGCTACTCTTTCAACTTAAATAATATAATGTAGTGGAAAGAGAGAGAAAGAATGAATATTAAAATCCGAATGTGTGGCTGGAATTCAGGGGGAATTTCACGTGCAATATAAGAGGTGTAGCGGAACACCTCTTATATTGCATGTGATCCCTCCCCCTGAATTCCAGACACACAATCCCCCACTCATTCTCCCTCTTCCTATTTAATTATTCTTTGTTAGTGAGAAGAGGGAGAATGAGTGAGGGATTGTGTGGCTGGAATTCAGAGGGAGAGTTCACGTGCAATATAAGAGGTGTAGCGGAACTCTCCCCATATATATATATATATATATATGCCTCCCTTTTGCGTTTATATTTACAATACATTATAATAACTCCCATGAAAAACAAGTAGTGGATACCACAAAAAAATCAAATCATATCACACTATGTTCGTCTGTAATTGTATTTTAAACTAGAAATTATGGGCCTGGATTTTATGCACACATTGTTTTGCTAATTGCATGAAATGTCTCATTCTCGTTTATATTATAACACATGCTGCCTACTCATGCTACCTATCACTGTACATTCTGTACTCTTCCCCATCATATGCCAAAACTTGATTATCCCCACAGTTATTAAAAAAAATGGTACTAAGGACAAACCAATATCTTCTTCATATTACCGCAGTTAAAAAAAAAACTCATTAAATTTTGTATGTTTTCTAATACAACATTACCTTTCCATTCAAATCTCTCAATCAACTAGTATTTGCCGAATTAATCATGTAATCAATCCTAATATAAAAACCCTAATCAACAGCAATCGTTGTCTTCTTCATCTTTCCCGCGTAAAAATTCAAATTTTTACTGTTTGAAGTCCTAAACTTAGTTGATTGAATTGACTGGGTTTGAGACAACGATGTATCTACTACTTTCTTCTTTCTAGGCATTGCTGCAGCGTCGAACAATTTATTATTGATTGATTGAATGAAGAATTAGGGTTTCAGAATGGAATGAAAGAGGACGAATAAGAGACGAGAGCAAAATAAGGTAATGGTGGTGTGGTAGCTTCTATTTTTTACGTGAGGTATTAAGAAAAATATAACAATAATTAATGTGACACTTTTTAGTGGGGGTAATAGGAAGAGTAAATTGAGGTGCCCTTACTACCAAACAATAAAAAAGAAGTAATAATGTGTAATAGTTCAAAATTTAGGTAGCTACATGATTTACCTACCTAATATGCTCATAAGTATATTAAAACTATCATTTTCAATATAAATTTATTTTCCAAGTTGATTTTATTGGTTGGAAGCGTCGAATTCGCTTTTGCGTAAAGGGTGTAGGTAACACTAAAACAATGTGAATTATTTATGTGAAAATGATTTCCATGGCAAAAGAAACATATTTACAATTAAAGAAATATACTTTAGTATAGCAAAGTCCGATTATGAACACATAAGTTAACATCTAAGTTATATGATGATGAAGCTATGTGACAAAACACATCAGTTAACATCTAAATTATGTTAGTTTAGTGCAAAACATCAAAACGTAATAAAAAACAAATGTCATAGAAGATGCATTTTTTAATAGAAAAAAGTAGAGGTGACTAGCTTTAATTGCTATTGTGGTCATATATTCCATAATGCACATCGCTATGGTTATTGACTTGATTGTACATACGATTTTCAGACTACTGGTATGGAAGGGATTATGAAAGCATCAACCCCGGCTATTTTACATATGCAAGGTCCGGTAATCTCTTGAACATAAGTCACACAATATACCTTGAGATTTTGTCTGTATACTAAAACAGAAGGTGCTCTGGGCTTACGTATTATTTTACACGTGAGATTCCCCCTGAATTCCAGCCATACATTCCCATTTTAATATTCTTTCTTTGTCACTCTTTCAAATTAAATAATATAATGTAGTGGAAAGAGAGAGAAAGAATGAATATAAAAAACCGAATGTGTGGCTGGAATTCAGGGGGAATTTCACGTGCAATATAAGAGGTGTAGGGGAACACCTCTTATATTGCATGTGATCCCTCCCCCTGAATTCCAGACACACAATCCCCCACTCATTCTCCCTCTTCCCATTTAAATATTCTTTGTTAGTGAGAAGAGGGAGAATGAGTGAGGGATTTTGTGGCTGGAATTCAGGGGGAGAGTTCACGTGCAATATAAGAGGTGTAGCAGAACTTTCCCCATATATATATATGCCTCCCTTTTGCATTTATATTTACAATACATTATAATAACTCCCATGAAAAACAAGTAGTGAATACTACAAAAATAATCAAATCATATCACACTATGTTCGTCTGTAATTGTATTTTAAACTAGAAATTATGTGCCTGGATTTTATGCACATACTGTTTTGCTAATTGCATGAAATGTCTCATTCTCGTTTATCTTATAACACATGCTGCCAACTCATGCTACCTATCACTGTACATTCTGTACTCTGCCCCATCATATGCCGAAACCTGATTATCCCCATGGTTATTAAAAAAAATTGGTGCCAAGGAAAAACCAATATCTTCTTCATAATACCGCAATTAAAAAAAAATTAAAACTCATTAAATTTTGTATGCTTTCTAATACAACATTACCTTTCCATTCAAATCTATTAATCAACTAGTATTTGCCAAATTAATCATGCAATCAATCCTAATATAAAAACCCTAATCAACAACAATTGCTGTCTACTTCATCTTTCCCGCGTAAAAAAATCAAATTTTTACTGTTTGAAATCCTAAACTTAGTTGATTGAATTGACTGGGTTTGAGACAACGATGTATCTACAGCCTTCTTCTTTCTAGGCATTGCTGCAGCGTCGAACAATTTAGTATTGATTGATTGATCGAAGAATTAGGGTTTCAGAATGGAATGAAAGAGGACGAATAAGAGACGAGAGCAAAATAAGGTAACGGTGATGTGGTAGCTTCTATTTTTTACGTGAGGGATTAAGAAAAATATAACGATAATTACTGTGACACTTTTTAGTAGGGGGTAATAGGAAGAGTAAATTGAGGTGCCCTTACCCCCATAAAATAAAAAAGAAGTAATAATGTGTAATAGTTCAAAATTTAGGTAGCTACATGATTTACCTACCTAATATGCTCATAAGTATATTAAAACTATCATTTTGAATATAAATTTATTTCCAAGTTGATTTTATTGGTTGGAAGCGTCGAATTCGCTTTTGCGTAAAGGGTGAAGGTAATACTAAAACAATGTGAATTATTTATGTGAAAATGATTTCCATGGAAAAAGAATCATATTTACAATTAAAGAAATATACTTCATTATAGCAAAGTCCGATTATGAGCACATAAGTTAACATCTAAGTTATATGACGATGAAGCTATGTGACAGAACATATCGGTTAACATCTAAATTATGTTAGTGCAATGCAAAACATCAAAACAAAACAAAAAAACAAAGGTCATATCAGATGCATTTTTTACTAGAAAAAAGTAGAGGTGACTAGCTTTAACCGCTATTGTGGTCATATATTCCACACTGCACATCGCTATGGTTATTGACTTGATTGTACATACGATTTTCAGACTACTTGTATGAAAGGGATTATGAAAGCATCAACCCCAGTTATTTTACATATGCAAGGTCCGGTAATCTCTTGAACATAAGTCACACGATATACCTTGAGATTCTGTCTGTATACAAAAAACAGAAGGTGGTCTGGGCTTACTTATTATTTTACATGTGAGATTCCCCCTGAATTCCAGCCATACATTCCCATTTTAATATTCTTTCTTTGTCACTCTTTCAACTTAAATAATATAATGTACTGGAAAGAGAGAGAAAGAATGAATATTAAAATCGGGATGTGTCTGTAATTCAGGGGGAATTTCACGTGCAATATAAGAGGTGTAGCGGAACACCTCTTATATTGCACGTGAACCCTCCCCCTGAATTCGATCCATACAATCCCTCACTCATTCTCCCTCTTCCCATTTAAATATTCTTTATTAGTGAAAAGAGGGAGAATGAGTGAGGGATTGTGTGGCTGGAATTCAGGGGGAGAGTTCACATGCAATATAAGAGGTGTAGCGGAACTCTCCCCATATATATATATATATATATATATATATATATATATGCCTCCCTTTTGCATTTATATTTACAATACATTATAATAACTCCCATGAAAAACAAGTAGTGGATACCACAAAAATAATCAAATCATATCACACTATGTTCGTCTATAATTGTATTTTAAACTAGAAATTATGTGCCCAGATTTTATGCACATACTTTTTTGCTAATTGCATGAAATGTATCATTCTCGTTTATCCTATAACACATGCTGCCTACTCATGCTACCTATCACTGTACATTCTGTACTCTGCCCCATCATATGCCGAAACATGATTATCCCCACAGTTATTAAAAAAAAATTGGTACCAAGGACAAACCAATATCTTCTTCATAATACCGCAATTAAAAAAAAAACTCATTAAATTTTGTATGTTTTCTAATACAACATTACCTTTCCATTCAAATCTCTCAATCAATTAGTATTTGCCGAATTAATCATGCAATCAATCCTAATATAAAAACCCTAATCAACAGCAATTGCTGTCTACTTCATCTTTCCCGCGTAAAAATTCAAATTTTTACTGTTTGAATTCCTAAACTTAGTTGATTGAATTGACTGGGTTTGAGACAACGATGTATCTACAGCTTTCTTCTTTCTAGGCATTGCTGCAGCGTCGAACAATTTATTATTGATTGATTGATCGAAGAATTAGGGTTTCAGAATGGAATGAAAGAGAACGAATAAGAGATGAGAGCAAAATAAGGTAACGGTGGTGTGGTAGCTTCTATTTTTTAGGTGAGGTATTAAGAAAAATATAACGATAATTACTGTGACACTTTTTTAGTAGGGAGTAACAGGAAGAGTAAATTGAGGTGCCCTTACCACCATAAAATAAAAAAGAAGTAATAATGTGTAATAGTTCAAAATTTAGGTAGCTACATGATTTACCTACCTAATATGCCCATAAGTGTATTAAAACTATCATTTTGAATATAAATTTATTTTCCAAGTTGATTTTATTGGTTGGAAGCGTCGAATTCGCTTTTGCGTAAAGGGTGAAGGTAACACTAAAACAATGTGAATTATTTATGTGAAAATGATTTCCATGGCAAAAGAAACATATTTACAATTAAAGAAATATACTTCAGTATAGGAAAGTCCGATTATGAGCACATAAGTTAACATCTAAGTTATATGACGATGAAGCTATGTGACAAAACATATCGGTTAACATCTAAATTATTTTAGTGTAGTGCAAAACATCAAAACATAACAAAAAAACAAAGGTCATATAAGATGCATTTTTTACTAGAAAAAAGTAGAGGTGACTAGCTTTAATTGCTATTGTGGTCATATATTCCATACTGCACATCGCTATGGTTATTGACTTGATTGTACATACTATTTTCAGACTACTAGTATGGATGGGATTATGAAAGCATGAACCCCAGTTATTTTACATATGCAAGGTCTGATAATCTCTTGAACATAAATCACACAATATACCTTGATATTCTGTCTGTATACTAAAATAGAAGGTGCTCTTGGCTTAAGAAGATTAAAAGATATGTCCAACGCTACAGCCATTAAATTTGTTTGGAAATTTCTTTAAAGGGATAGTTTATAGGCAGTTTGGATGGCAAACAGTTACAGCTCAAATTAAAACTTTTGGATCATGAAAAAATGGACAGTAATGCCTCCAACATGTGGAAAATAATGCTAAAGGCCAGACGATGGAGAAGGGCCTAATATCTCCCAACGTAATTTTATACAAATTTACCATAGATTTACAGGTTTTGATATAGCGAAAATTAAATAGGACACTCCTGTGATTTGATCCAGATTTGTACAAAAGATCTTAAAAGTAAATGTTGTAATTACATGCAGGACAATTCTTTATGCCCAAAAAATCTCCGTTAGCATCTTCATAGCAACCAATAATAGACTCAACACAACTGAGAGAATATCTAAATCAAACAATACTATTAACCCCATATGTAACCTTAGCAAAAATCAGCCAGAAGACACTGACAAAACACTTATTCTTTACCTACCAGTATTCCAATCATATTTTGGAATTAATAAATGGCAAATTCAGAATATTACAAACAAGATCTTGATCTCATACTGGAAGAGCTAGCTAAATTATAGGGTGGTAAATTTTTTAAAAGCTCATTAGCATTCTTATCACTACCAACATTTGGCATATCAGTCATGAAATAAATGTGAGATGCCTTCTAGTCTCAGAGTAAATTTAATTTGCTAAGACAGAAGAGTATTCACTCAGTAGATTAAAGCTGAACTCAAGAATTTAAAACTAGTACAATGCAAAAGAAAACAGTGATGTAAATGTTGAACTGTGTAATAGTAAGCTTACTCAAAATTTAGCCCAAACGTCATCTTTACATTTCTTGGGTTCCCAACGTTCATATGATAAGGATGTTGGAATAAATTAAAATTGCATTAAATATTGCATGTGTTAATTACATTTCCTGTTTTGCTTATTTGGTTATATTAGGTAATGTATTATTGTGATCTTATCTAGAATTTTCTTTTCTTTAGAATAAACATGTATAAATGTAGAAGCTTCTTTTGTAATCAAGCAAAATACAATAAAGTTTGTCTTCTCCAAACCTTCATCTCTTTCTGTCTACTTAATTTTCATCAAAAGACACGTGAATTCATACCAATTTACCAACCTTTTTACCTCTTTTTACAGAATTATCTGTGTAAAGTTTTGAAGAGATATGATTTATGTAATAACAGAATTTTGTAACGAGAACAGAGAAAGTCTTTGTATATAATTCGTGCTCTGAAATGTATAATTGATTTCCTTTTATATTGTAACGTTTGGTACTACTGGGATACACAACCCACATATACAGCCCATATGTACAAAGTACATAATATTTTTTATTGTAGAGTTACAACAGCTATTCAGCTGTTCTTTTATTTGCCCGCTTCAAATCTAGGGTTAGTCGAACCCTAAATTTGATTTTGCGAGTGAATTGCTCCTCTATTTTTGAAATCATCAGAGAAACTTTACGAGATCCAAGCAAACTTCTGGTATCTTTCTCTATTCTTGCTATCGCGAGCTATAGATGAGTGTTGCTGAAGTTGTGGCTTCGACATGAGATTTACTTTGCGAGGATGAAGTTGATGACTTTGATGCTGTATAATCAATCGTTGGTCTTTTGGCGTCAATTCGAAGCAAACGTGAGCCGATCTGACTTTGAATTCCTATTGAGGGTTTTGAGTTAAAAGGATTGTTCACGTTGAGGCTTTGTTGGCTGGATACGAGATTTAATTCTCCAATTAAATGTGAGATTGACTGTGGATAACGTCTAGCTTGAGATTCGTGTGTGTCTAACCTCTGGATCTTCAGCTCATCACGCAATATGGTGTAATTCTTCGCCGACAGTGCCTTGGTGAGCGATATATTATATACGGGATATCGATCCACCAACCCTAGCCTTCTATTGAGGGAGAACCCACATATCATCATATTTGACCATCGACCATAGACGATTTTCTTGTTGCGAAGAGACACGAGATAGGATCGTCTTGCGCCATATTACCGAGATTGAATTTTTTCCCCTTTTAAAATCGGACATGAAGGTTTCCTCTCATCCGGCTCAAGTAATTATACCAAATGAAGAAGGGAGTTTTTTATACTTTGTTCGATAAAATGAAAAGCCTACAAAGAACTACTCTTTACTCAAGTTCTCCATCCAGTAAGGACTTTATTAATTCATTTTTTCTAGGATGGTATGAAATTTACTTGAAGTTTTCCATCTTTTACTTGCTCTCTTACGAAATATATATTAATTTCTATATGCTTTGTTCTTGCATGTTGTACTAGGTTAGCATACATATAGATTGAACTTTGATTGTCGCACCAGATAGTCTCTTTAGGGTTGTTTTGAAGCTTTAGCTCTCTCAATATAGACTGTAGCCAAATTATTTCTGTTATTGCACTTGCTATGCTTCTGTATTCAGCTTCAGCACTTGACTTTGAAACTGTAGATTGTTTCTTTGAACTCCATGGGATGGGATTATGTCCAATAAAAATGCAGTACCCAATGACATATTCTCTGTCATCTGGGTCTGTTGCCCAGTCCGAGTCTGTGTAGCCTGTTATGCTTAACTCACTTCCCCCTCTGAATGTAAGCTCATAGTCTAGTGTTCCCTTCAAATATCTGAGTATTCTTTTTACTGCTCTCCAGTGTTCCTCCTTAGGTTCCTGCAAAAATTGTGAGACTTTGTTAACACTGAATACAATGTCTGGTCGTGTTATGGTTGCATATTGTAATGCACCTAAAAAACTTCTATATTATTTATGGCTTCTCCCCTGTTTTTAGAGTAGCGTTGATTTGAGACCATTGGGGTTGGTTTAGCTTTTGCTTCATTCATATTTGTTTTGATTAGCAACTCAGTGATGTATTTTCTTTGACACAAGCTCATTTCAGTTTTAGAATTCCTTTGCACTTCTATTCCAAAAAAAAAAGTGAATTTTCCTAGTTCTTTGATGGAGAATTCTTTATTCAAATATAGAGTTAGCTTACTTATTTCAACATTGTTGTTACCTGTAACAATGAGATCATCAACATATATCAGAACATATATAGTAGTACTATCATTAATTTTAAAAAAGAGTGAGTTGTCTGATTTTGAGTATTGATAACCCAGAGCAGTTAGATTTGATCTTAATCTTTCAAACTAGACCCTTGGAGCCTGTTTCAGGCTATATATTGCTTTCTGAAGTTTGCAAACATATCTAGTTTCTTTAATATAACCCTATGGTTGCATCACGTAGATTTCTTCCTGCAAAACTCCATTTAAAAATTCATTATTCACGTCAAGATGTATTATGTTCCATTGGTTGTTTAGTGCAGCAATGAATATAAGTCTAATTGTAGCTGGTTTGCTAACTGGTGAAAATGTTTCATTGTAGTCAAATCCATATTCTTGTGTGTAGCCTTTAGCTACTTGTCTTGCTTTATATCTATTTACTGTACTATCAAGATTTCTTTTGATCTTGTAAGTCCATTTGCAACCAATCAGGTTCTTGTTATCTGGCTGTTTGACTAACTCCCATGTTTTATTTTTGGTGAGTGCATTGAACTCATCATCCACGACAGCTTTCCAATGCTTAGATTTGATTGCTTTCTCAAAGGTGCATGGTTCTTCATCACTGGTTGTTGCAATGTATGCCTTTGGCTTTAATATTCCGCATTTAGCTCTGGTCATCATTGGATGACCGGTGGCTGTAGGTGGATCAGTTGCCCATTGATCAGTACTACCTCCTTCCACGGGTATTGTGCTTTCAGAACTTTCTGTACTACTTGTATTATCTTGATGGCTTTGATTATTCTCATAGTTGTCATTAATGTCTTCAGGAAAAGAACTGGCATGACTGAGTGGTTTATGTATGTCAGTATCATGCTGATCATCAGTAGTAATATTGATTGTGTGAGCATCAGCAGCCTTTTTACTTGCTATAGGAGGTGGTATATCAGCATATATTGGAATTTCAGGAATATCATTTTTATCATTGTAGACTTTGTTTGATGTTTTGATATCCTTATCACCATATGGAAAAATGTTCTCATTAAATATCACATGCCTACTAATAAAAATTCTTCCATTTTCATCAATACATCTATAGTCTTTCTGTTTTACAGCATAGCCTAGAAAAGTACAAGGTTTGGATCTAAAATCTAATTTACATGAATTGTATGGTCTAAGATAGGGGAAACACAAACACCCAAATGTGTTTAGACTTAGATAATCTGGTTTAACATTGTATAACATTTCTATTGGACTGATACCATTCAATACTTTTGTTGGCATTCTGTTTATAAGATAAACAAAAGTATTAAATGATTCTGACCAGAATTTAATTGGTAGTGAAGCACGTGCTAACAAAGTTAAACCAGATTCCACTATATGTCTATGTTTCCTCTCTACTAAATCATTTTGCTCAGAAGTGTAGGGACAAGTTGTTCTGTGAATAATTCCCTTATTTTTGAAGTGATTGTCCAAAGTTTTATATTCAGATCCTCCATCTGTTTGTATAATTTTAACATTGGTATTAAACCGATTCTCAATCATGTTCATATATCTAATAGTAGTGTCAAGAGTATTAGATTTTGATTTCAGAAAATATATCCAAGTATACCTTGTATGTGCATCAACGAATGAAATATAATATTTATAACCATATTCACTACGTATTAGGGCTGGTCCCTATAGGTCTGATGCAACAAGATCAAATGGCTTAGAATTCTTGGTTAGGGAGTCATTAAAAGGTAACCTGTGATTCTTTCCCATCTGATAATAGGTACAAACACAAGGCATAGAAACATCATTGTAGTTAACATTGTTCTTACTGAATATATTTTTCATTACTTTTATACTGAGATGACCAAGTATACAATGCCAAATATTAAAAGTAGAATAATTGTTACAGCTAGATTGTATCACAGAAGCGTAGCATGAGTTTTGCACTACATGGCTTGCTTTTGTGTTGATTCTGAACTTGAATAAACCATTAACAGCATCACCTTATAGCAAAATTTCTTTAGTCAGTATATCTTTAACAAAACAGTGCTTAGGAAAGAACTCAAAATATACATTATTGTCTCTAGCAAATTGTGATACACTTATTAAAATTTTCTTGATTTTTGGCACTCTAATAAGATTATGCAAGAATAATTGCCTTTTTCCATTAATTAAGATACTGCTAGTATGAGAAATATTAATACACTTACTGTTTCCCATGCTTATAGACCGTTTACCTCTGTACTCCCTGTTTCCTTGATTAAGATTGTCGAGATTGTTTGTCGTATGATTAGTTGCCCCTGAATTAGGGTACTAACTGTCGTCTTGAATGTTGTCTGTTCTTGATTCTTCAATCTGATTTTTCCCTTTATTATTGTCTGAAGAGGTTGATGCATCGTTTTGAGTGTGTGCTATGTTAGCATTAGGATTGGAATTTCTTTGATTGTTGTCATTTCGGTTTGGCGCAAAATTGGAGTTATATCTAAAGTAACACTTGAATGCAGTGTGTCTCACTTTTTCACATATTTGACACTTTGGCTTATTATCAGCATTCCATCTGCCCCTTCCTCTTCCACTATTAGGGTAGCCTCTTCTCTGGTTAGGGTTATTGCCTCCGTAAGCTTGTCCTCTTCCCCTCTTATTCACTACTAAATTTAGTGAGTAATCGGAATCAAGGGTGTTTTTAATGTCAATTCTTGCTTCATGAGAAAGGTGTACTGAGTGAACATCATCAAGAGGTGGTGTTACTTTTTGTGAAGTAATTACAGTGATTACTGCTTCATATTCATTGCCTAAACCATTTAGTAATGATAACACATGTTCAGATTCATCGATCTTGCTACCTGATGCAAGAAGCATGTCACATATATTCTTGACCTTGGCAATATATTCCCTCATACTTAGATTTTCTTTTCTACAGTTTTGTAATTGTCTTCTATAGAACAGGGATTTGGCAGATGATTCGGCGTTGAAATTCTTTTCCACTATAACCCAAATTTTGTTTGTTGTTTTGCATCTGATTACTTATGACAAAAGATTTGGACTAATAGAGGACAATAACCATGCACTAATTAATCTTTCTTGTCTATGAAACTGTTCATATTCTTCATGACTGACAATTTTATTATCTCTATTAGTGATGAACTGAGGTGGTGTTGGCAAGGCTCCATGAATGTATCCATCAAGTCTGTATCCTGAAATTGCGGTTTCGACTTGAAATTTTCAAAGAAGATAGTTGTTCTCGTCAAGCTTGATGGTGATCAACTGACTTTATGGGCTCACAACAGTTTTGATAAGTTGCTCAACAGCTTGTGGTGGTGCATTGACCCTCGATGTGGCAGTTTCATTACCTTCTGAAGTGGTTATTTCAACTATGATGAAGTAAGGAATCAAGAAACAGGTAAAGCTCTAAATTCTATAGTTTTGTATTATGATTTCAATAGTATTTGACAGTCTTTAAATCTTTGGTGATGATAATGAATCAAATGGTGATTCAGAACACATGTTATCTGAGATGATTTTCTTGACTGGAAACTATTTCTTGAATTTCCTGATCGACTGCAGGGTTGTAGACTTTCCTGTATAAAAATTTACAATCAAGGACTGTTGCAGCCGCTGTAAAGCTTGGCACGGCACAATTGTTTGATTAGTAAATCTTGAACTCAAATGAAGAGAGTTTTCTCTGATGAGTTCAGATATCCAAGTGTTGAAGATAAAATCTGATGGATATCTTCTCCACAAATACACTGTGATTCCAAAAGAGGATCAAAGATTCAGTTAAGAAATGGCTGGCTCTAATACCATGTAAAGTTTTGAAGAGATATGATTTATGTAATAACAGAATTTTGTAATGAGAACAGAGAAAGTCTTTGTATATAATTCGTGCTCTGAAATGTACAGCTGATCTCCTTTTGTATTGTTTGCCTGTGTAAAGTTATAAGTGTATAACGTTTGGTACTACTGGGCTACACAACCCACATATACATGCCCATATGTACAAAGTGTATAATATCTTTTATTGTAGAGTTACGGTAGCTATTCGGTTGTTCTTTTATTTAACTGAAATCGGAACACCATATGCATTTGCCTCAGCTTCCTCGAGTTGTGAAGATGACGAATGCATGACTTAATGGATCGACGCTACTGCGGCTTCCGACATTATTGTTGCATGAAATTAATTATTATGCTAATTATTCTAACCAAAAGTAACTCAAGTCCGAAATGACAATACTGATCATAAAGATAAAGTAAACAGACGTAGGAATTCATATGGCCCAGGTGAGAGGTTAAGAGAATGATCTTGAACAATACCAAATTTCAACTGAATCCATGGCATCAAAGGTACTATTTTATAAACCTTATATAGTACAACAGTCATGCTCACCATATTGTACTACATAGGTGATAGATTATCAGATTATTCCTCTGTTGCTCATTGTCACTGTTCTTGGTTTCAAGACTAAAATTAATTTTATTAGGATTCTTTCCATGGTATGTGTACATATTCAATAGAGATCTGTTGCCAAAATATTTTTTGAAACCAAGTATATACATTCTAACGATCACTTTCCTTTAATAATCAAAACATAAGGGAGTAACATGAACAACCACCCAGATTTCAATGGTTATTTCTATATAGGAAGTGAAGTCATTGTTGTAGTTAGTTTTCATAATCTCAACAGGTCCCACAAATATCTCACTTTTTGTAATGTTCATGAATCCTAAAATGTAAATGCATTCATATGTACCCCATTATATGTTATTTCTACATCAGTAAGATATATGTTTATTGAAAATAAAGTGACAGTTCAACTATGCATGTGAACTCAAGCCATCAAATGGATCACGATAAACTCTATGATTCTGTTTATGCTTGGATTGTTTTGATAATAAGGGACGTAAAGAAGACTAAAGTGTTTCTTCATTTGGCATAGCAATGAGCGAGAATACATTGAATCAATAACATGTTGTAGAGCATTATATACTGTATTAGGCTTTGTTCTTTGTATTGGTAATTTTGTTTTTATTCTTTGGTTTGTTGTACATTGTATATTTTACGTTTGGTGTTCGCTATTTTGTTGTATAGTTGAGTGATATAAACATTTCCAATGTACTGTATTTTGGACTAAGAGAAAATAAAATACTCTCTTACTTCTTTTTGGTATCAGAGCTAAGGAGAAATCCTACTTAACCCTAATTCCTGATTTAAGTCAAATCTCGACTAGGGCTGACAATTAAAACCAAGAACCGAAAACCCGAACCGATCCGACCCGAAAAGACCTGAACCCGAACCGAATCCGATGGGTCTCGGGTCGGGTCTGGATGATAAAAAATACAATAAAGACCCGATAAAACCCGACCCGACCCGAAAAACCCGACCCGAAAAACCCGACCAAAAAACATTGAAATATATATAATTTTAGTGTTATTTCCTACCCGGACCCGAACCGACCTGAAGCTCGGGTCGGGTCAGGTCTAGATTTTGGAAATGTATAATTTAGACCCGCCTAAACCCGACCCGCCTAAACCCGATCCGCCTAAACCCGAGACCCTTCGGGTCTAGGTCTATCGGGTCGGGTCTAATTGCCACACCTAATCTCGACTTCTAATCCAGAGAATTATGGAAATTCCGCAATTAATTACAACGATCTCTATTTCCTTTCTCATGGAGATAATCCAAATTCTCAATTAGGTCAGACTGTTTTCAATGGGAATAACTATGTAAATTGGAGCCGTAGTGTTTGTCTTGCCCTTGGAGCAAAGAACAAAATCTCATCTTATGCATTCATGGTAGTTTACCTACTCGACCGATAGGAGTTGAGTACGGCATTGTTATACTATTGGTAGGGGCGAGCAAGAGTGCTTTCCTGATGCTTATTCGCTACGCAGGAAATCCCGCTAACCGTCGCTATGCACCTATAATGCCAGAAGTCCTAAAGAAACGGAACCCGAGTGCTATTTTGTTGGTGGTATAAGCCTTCAGCTGGACTTCACTTCGCTCTATCTTTGAGCGAATCAATGAAAGGGGTATGCGTACTGGTAATGTAAGACGATGTGTGAAGGTAGGCTCAAGCGTTGATTCTGCTCGTGAGCATAATGGTATAAGCCTGCCTTGACTGTGAGACCGACTGGTCGAACAGAGATGAAAGTTGGCCATAGCGATCCAGGAGTCCCGTGGGGAAGGGCTCTCGCTCAACGGATCAAAGGTACACTGGGATAACAGGCTGAACAAAGAATTTCTGGTTGTCCCCGACCCCCTTCCTATAGTGTGCACCATTCCATTTCCCTCCGAGTCAAGCGCTACAACTTAGCATTAATGGCCAATATACTTTTAGGGAAACACCTGATCAAAAGAAAAGTGGAATAAGACATGGCTGAGTGGATCACCGCCTCCTCTTTTTATTTGATAAGAATTGATCCTATTGGAAAGTCAGTCAGTTAATTCAAGCGGGCGGATGAGGGCCTATTGATGAGCCATCTTAGCCAGTTTTTCGAGAGTGGTCCTTTTTTCTTTCAAAGATGAAGCTCAGTGAAGTCAATGGAGTCGGTATCAACACCTAAAGTCGGCAATCACTCTCTGTCCAAAGTTAGGAGTTCCGTTACGTAGGGAAGAAAGCGATTAGATACTAAAGAGCAATAGGAAACTCTATGCGAAGAAGGTAGTGAGTTCAGGGCATGAATGAATCTTTCGAGAAATCACGGTGTCGTCTACCAAGTGTCTTGTGAAGTTAGCAAATTTCGTTTGCATAACCGGAGGATTCACTGCAAATACTAGTTTGGCTCATTATTGCCGAGACAATGGTCTACTTCTTCACATCCACCGTGCAATGCATGCAGTTATTGATAGATAGAAAAATCATGGTATGCATTTTCATGCACTAGCTAAAGCATTACATATGCCTGGTAAAGATCATATTCATGCTGGTACTGTAGTAGGTAATCTAGAAGGGGAACGCGAGATGACTCTAGGATTTGTTGATTTATTACGTGTTGGTTTTATCTTTCGTCTCTTAGTGTTGGCCCAACATAGTGCTTTCGACGTTCTTCCCGATCTCTATGCATTTCACTGCTCCACCGAAAATTCCCATACTCCAGCTTGGTAGTTTCCACCGCCTGTCTAGTGTTGAGCCCTGAGATTTGACGGCGGACTTGAAAATACACCTATAGACGCTTTACGCCCGATCATTCTGGAAAACACTTGCATCCTCTATCTTACCGTGGTTGCTGGTAGACGATGCTTATTCCTTAGATACCGCCATTGCTTTAGAGGTTTTCAGGGAATTGGGTTTCCCAATAATTGTTCTCTCAGCGTAGACTTAAAAAAGAATAGTTTTTCAACCCCGCATGACCAAGAGATGGTGAAACTCAGTACTTAGGATTTCATTCTCAGGAAGTTAGACTTCCCTCCTCTGCGATAGTTTGGGAAATATGTGTTGATTTAGTCACTTACTCAGATTCATTTCCTGGCATAAGGAAAAAACCTAGAGAAGTTGGTTAGTCATTACATCGCTCGATTGATCGTTCCATTTGTGAGGAATAATCAGTGGATGGTAATTTCGGAGCAAAAAAAAGATTCTTTCGCTTAAGGACCAAATTCTGCTTCCAAGCTGGTTCATTGAGCAATCGAAGCCAGCAGGTCTATAGATTCCGCACTCCCCCTTCGTTGACCAAGGAGCAACAAGGTCGATCCGTGCACCATACATCAAATCAAACTTGGTGAGTTAGAGTCCAAACAAGAAAGGAAACCCAAACGAAAACGAGAAGAACAAGGAGGGTATTCGTAGGACTTGTAGGCAAAAAGTTAGGGATAGTCGATGGATACTACCTCTTCACCCGCTCCCGCTGTACATGCTTTTACTAATCGCGGGGAGATCTGGGCAAGTAACCTAGTTCCCCTAGAACAATCTAATCTAACTCTGGTTCAGGTGCATCTACTAGAACAGGATCATCAGACTCAGGCTCACGTGCCTTAAACGACAGTTCATAACGCTTGTGCTTTGACGGATAACAGCTCCTCGTGTTCAAATCCGGGACTGGAAGGGGACCTGAGGAAGGACCATAGGTGCATGAAGACCAATCTGGTACCACATGAGTGGATATATAGGAATCCAAATCTGCCGAACCACTCATGTATGATCTTCTACATCCTAGGTCTCCCTGTTCCATCATCTAGCTTATGTTCTTCATGTAGCATTCAGACCAAATGACTCTATGAAACTACGTCGATACTTCTACATATTACGAGTAACATAGGAGACATCTATATTTTTCCCTGGGGGGATCTTTATAATTACCACTGCTTAGCTTTCAATTCGCCTTTGACCATCAAATTAAATGTCAATAACCCGCCCTCCTCTTTTTTGAAGGCATTGTATTGTGTCTATGTAGATACTGGACAGAAACAATCGACTATGGAACAATACGTTCAAATTTTAATTGAAGCAAATGCTTTGGAAGATTCCATTCTTGTAGCAGCCACCGCTTTGGATCCTACACCTTTGCAATTTCTATCCCTATATTATGGGTGTGCCATGGGGGAATACTGGCGAAGCTCACTAGTGCTCGCCTTCGCTTCTCCCTTCGAGAATCGAACAGCGTCCCGTCGTAATTAATATACTGGCAATTTTGTAAACTGGCCTTAATTAATATACTGTCCTGAAGCTCACTAGGGGTATGTTTATACTGTGGACCCGAGGAACTAGACCTCTGGAAGAGGTTGCCTCCCCCGCCTTAGAAGGACTTCATTCAGTGACTCTGCAATTACCCTTTAAACAATAAAAATAAGGTAAAGTTTGAAGATATGTTTTGTACTCTATTAATTTCTTCATCCCTCTAGTCGGGTGGGCACCAGCCAGTCTTTCGACCAGATCCCCGTGAAAACCATACATACGGGTCTCCATGCATGCAGCTCGCGCCATTCGAGGTATCCCAGCATTCATTCAAAAGAAATTGTATTAGCCTACACCCACCAGGTATATTAATCCGGGCCAATATATTAATTGGCTCTTACAGAGGTCCAATGCCATCCAATATACTTATGACACCCCAGCCTCTCTTATGAAGCTATAAGAGGTGCTCTAGTGGTATATGCAGCCCGACTCTCTAACGACGAGTGCCTAACAAAGATTTTGAAAGGTATTCTCAATCGTTTGGAAAAAGGAAGAGTTAAGGCTTCCCTATTAAGTTAAGAAAGACGCGGGTCTGCTCAATTACCTTAAGTATCGACCACGAGGACAAACTTTTGGACATTTGTTCTATAGAGGAAGCGACTATTGGGCGTTGTAGTCTTTACTCTAAAATAAGAGGAATTCACGGACGAAAGAATGGTGTGTAAGACAATTGCAAGTTTCAATAAAAAAGAATAAAAGAACAAAAGAACCGACTTTTAAATTAAGTTAAGGCACAGCGAGTGACTGGCTTACTTCAGGGCCATTTCCGTGAAGAGAAAGCTTCTAGTTGAAGCAGGTACTTAATGAACCTTTGAATTAGTCCACTGAGAAGCTACACTCCGTAATTTATACTAGAAAAAGATCTCAATGATTTATTACATCGCTTCCTATGCAACTATAATTAGTTGATAGCGAACTCAGTTGAAAAACGGAAGGGAGTGCTAGCACACTACGACTTTTTCTCTCCTCCCTATGGTCGAGCTATTTTCAATACCTACGTTTGCTTGACCAGAACAGAGTCCTATTTCCAGGCTAAAGATAGCACTCATATTGGATACCCATAATCAGACCTTCAAAGATCTTATATAATAAGTCAGTTTGTACGTCAAAGCACATTGCTCCCTACTAGGGTTAGGTATAAGGCGGCAAATCCTTAGTGGATACGTCGATGGATGACGCAAACTACGAGAAAGTGGGAAAGAAGCCCAGCAACGAACTTATAGCACGACCTTGTTGGTGTTCAATCCTCCAGGTTAGCCATCAAACAAAATCCCATGGAAGAAGTCAAACCCAATGCGAATTCCAGGATTTGAATTAGTTCACGACGCGACATCTCATTCATATTTAAAGCATTTCAGTGTGATAATGGTTCTTCTCACCATCATCTGAAAACCAAGAAATCATATAAAGAAAGGGGTTTTTTAACTTCGTGGCGTACCTGAGATAGAGAAATCTCTAACGTGAGCGCATGGGAAAAGTAAGTGTAATGACCTGCATTCTACGTATCGTAAGATCATAGAATATTTATTTTATTTTCATACGAGGTCGTATGGTCATGTAACTTTGGGGAACGACTATTGGGGTCATTTCCCATGTTCATTATTTTTGCCAAATTTTATATGACCATTTTGCCCTTGGAGAATCTTGTTTCGCATATAACTTTTGATTGGTATGGAGTTTTGACCCGAAACCACTTCCATTGGATTCGGATGATGGTTTAACTTTTCGTAGTGTGGTCACATAAATTAAAAGGACTTATCGTTTGGGAGATATGGCTGAAATAAGGATTGGAAGATGAAAACAACATAATTGGGCTTAATAGGGGTGACTAACAGCCAAGACAATAACCCATTTCAGGATTGGGGTTATGGGAGGGCTAAAAGGGTTTGGAAAAACATTTCATTTCAGTTTTCTAGCTGTCACTAACCTCTATTGAACCGTAGCAATGGCCTTCATCTTCTAAATCACTTCCAAATCACCTTTTAATCACATATTTAGAAAATCTACATCAAATCAAGGTAGTTTGGCATCAAATCAGAGATAGGGCTATTGTTATACATAGGAATTCGATCCAAATCAGTGGAGTTTCAGATCTAAGAATTTATTTGTGGCTAAGGTGAGTGATTACATGTTTATTCACTAATTACGGCTAATTAGGGGTGATTAGTGATAATTAGCGAAATTATATGTTAGCCTACTTTGTGAAATAGGCTACACAAAGTCAAAAAACCAATTAATGAAGAATGATGATTAAAAGAGTTCATAATAGAGGCTTGGATCAGTTCGGAGACCCTGAGCAGAATCAATACACTTTGAAGTAGAAAATAAAAATACAAGAACAGTACCGGATCAGTTTGGAGCTGTCCGACCCGCTCCCCCTCTCCTCCATGCGTCCGATTCGAACCAGAAGCTGTAACGATTATAACACACGATCCCAGAAGATGCGGAGCGGTTGTGTGCTCGTTCCCCCATGTTCACCCACGAAGATAATGTGCTGGCACCATCCCAAAGCTTCTGATCCCAACTTCGAAGCGATGAGCACAACGTATACCCGAACAGGATGCCTTTCAAGGGATTTTCTTGCCTATAAATACACCCTAAGGATCATTTGAGGGGATCTTTTGGCATATCATCAACTAAAACTTCCTCCATAACTGATTTTCATCACTTTATTTAGATCACAATCACCTTTTGAAGCACATTTTGGAGAAGACTGAGTGAAATTATTCATTGTATGAGTGAAATTGAGTGAAAACAATCATTGTACTTGTACTCCTATCATTAATTAGAGAAATTCAAAGTGGACATAGGCTCTTTAACGCCGAACCACTATAAATCATGTGTTTTCTTCATTTTATTTTTATTTCATTTAGAATCATCCTTAGTTTGGGTGTTAGACCCATTTTAGGATCTAACATTTTGGTGCTTTCACTGAGAATTCTTGAATTCTCTACGTTTTTGGGCTACCGTCCTACTATTTGGGTTTGTATATCCGAAGAAGATAGTCCGTACAGTCAATATTTCTAAAGTTCTCTTCCTAAAAGATTTCGACAAACTGAATATTATGACCAAGGGAAAGGGAAAAGAAGTGCAGAATGCGCGGGAAAGCAGACCAGGTGAAGATCAGCAAGTTACGGTTACTACTAGGTCGAGAGGACAAAGTTCAAGGGCTTACTGATCCGGTAGGGCATCTCCCGCTCTGTCTGAACAGGCCCCGATCCGAACCGGACGCTTCGAACTGGTCCAAGCTGCTCCTTAGAATGCTATTGTAAGCTCTCCACCGATCCGATCCGCCGAGGCAGGGGGAGGCTGATCCGAACCGAACCTGGCTGAAGTTGGTACCTCCACTTGAGTTCCTACAAATGCTCCGATGCCAGCTGTGGTAACTGATGATCCGCCTACACCTTCTGCGCCTGTAATCCATAGGGAGTTTTCCAGCTTGCTTGATATGCTTGAAAGCACTAGAGATGCTCTGGAGGATCACAAACGCGATAGTGCTCTCATGAGAGAAAACATGAGGGCTATGAACGAAGAAATAAGCGAACTTCACAGACAAAGGGTGTCCTCTCTGGTTCGTCGTCCTACAATGGACCATTCATCATATTCTGATGAAGAGCGTCCATGTGAAATGAGGCCATATGAAAGGCCCGAAAATCTAGACCAACTGATATTGGGATCTTTAGGGTCTCGCGAGGATGCAGCCCGTGTGCTGGGGCCCGATGATCCAAGTTTGAGGGAACCAATGTTGTTACCGACGCGATGATCACATGTTCTCCCAAGGGATCCAAATATTACCAATCCCACCCTGGGGCAACTTCTTCAGCCTGTTCGTCCTGTGAGTGACCAGGACCGCAGGAGGAGGGGAGATTCTGTTACAAACCGAAATCCGAGGGGGTCACCTGAAATAAGTGGTAGGCGTATGAGGAGAGAAATAAGCAGGGATCCCGAACCGATTTTAACCAACACGGAAATAGAAGGGATGGTGCGTCAAATCATGGCCGATAGTAGCCGATATACCAATGAAGATTGGGGTATTGAACGCAGTCATACTCCGTTTACTGATGACATCCTGAACTTCCTATTCCCTCGACGTTCCAATTTTCCACAGATGGTTCGATATACCGGAACAACGGATCCGAAGCAACATCTGATGAGATATGCGTGGTATATGAATGCTGCAGCTGCACCTAACGCTGTAAAATGTAAAGGCTTCCCAATATATCTGGAGGATGTTGCATTAATGTGGTTTACGTGACTTCCCCCGCGATCAGTGTCGAGTTTTCAAGAACTAAGCGAGCTTTTTATGAAACAGTTCTGACTCCATGCCCGCAGAGCAAAAAGTGTTATCGAACTATCCAGAATTAAACAGGCCCCTGGTGAATCTCTGAAATCATACTTGGATCACTTCAACTTAGCAGTTATTTAGATAAGCGATCCCCACGAACCAACCATTTTGATGGCTTTTATTGGAGGAGTTGATCCAGATACTGAATTCTGGAGTTATTTAGGTGGGAAGCCACCGCTGACTAGGGAGGCTTTCTATGAAAAGACAAATATCCGTCTATGGCGAGAAGAGATATACGCCAATTGAAAGAGAAAATCTGATGAAGCTTCAAGAGAAGATATTAGAAGTAACGTTGCTGTGAAGCAATCTGGTGAAAGTTCGGGGAAAGTCGAGGTAAATGTTGGCAAAAAAAATGAAGGAAGTAACAATAGGAATGGAAACGACAATAGGAGGAACAAGGACCGAGGAAGTAACTCATGCAAAAGGCCTCGATTCCAAACCTTTGAAAACTACACACCACTGAATGACACATTGGAAAACATTTACCTGGATACTTACAACTTCTTACAATATAAAAAGCCTCCGCCGCGAGACTCTACAGAGAAGGAGGTGGCGACCGAAAAATTATGTCTGTTTCATGGAACCCACGGACATTCTACTAATGAATGTCAGCATTTGAGAGATGTTGTCGAAAAGCTGCCACGGGAAGGAAAGTTAGACAATTACAAGGTTGCCCAAAAGGATAGGGGCAAGGAGGGCAGTCCCCGAATCAAAATCAATCTGCTCCTAAGCCTACCTCTCAACAAAAAGGCAAAGGAATCGTTATCAATACTATAGTGGGAGGACCTCACCCCGCTTTCCATAGTTATAGGGCTATGGACCAATACGTCAATGCGGTTAAGCACCTTGGAGTGGGAGAATGCAGCAACCTCGAAGACATCTCCCCGGTGAAGCAACAGAAAATGATGTCGGATGACGTCATATTTCATAATAAAGATGATTCTGGAATTGAATCACCCACAGAGGACCCGTTGGTAATCACTACCACTATTAGTCCAGGTTCACAAAGTGTTGGTAGATAACGGGAGTTCGATTAATATTCTCTTTAAAAATGCACTTAATCAGATGAAATTTGAACCGAAAGACTTTAAGCATTGCAAGGGTTGGATACATGACTTCAAGGGAGCATCGACTACTCCAATGGGATATGTATAATTATCAGTGACATTGGGACAAGGAGATTGCCGAAGAGTGAGAATTCTCCCATTTTTAGTTTTGGACATTGAATCACCCAACAACTCCTTTTTGAGCCGACCAGCCCTCGCAGAATTCAAGGCGTGCATTACGCCCTGGTGCGTATTGCTGAAATTCCTAACCGAAGCAGGAGTGGGAGTAATGAGAGGTGATCAAGCCATCGGACGAGCCTGTTACATGGCCGAACTAAAGATGTTCATGAAGGGATTGAGCATTGAAGCTAAAGGTACCTCCTCCCTAGTAAGGGATGGTTTAGCATAGTAATTAAAGGGACCACCCCCGATGGAATCGCCCGGAGAACATCCAGAGGACATAGATCCCAAAGAGGATGAAGAGCCTTGGGACAGAAAGTCGACCCCTAATGAAACGACTGTGGATATCCCCATTGACGATGTTGATCCGACAAAGGTGTTGAAGATGGGAGCCCAGTTGTATCTGCTCCGAGCAAAGGAATTGATTGACTTTTTAAAGGAAAATTTGGAAGTGTTTGCCTAGACCTATGCTGACATGTATGGGATATCTCCCTCCGTCATGAGTCACTCATTGAGCATTAATCTGAAGCATCGACCCGTTAAATAAAAGAGGCGTATGTTAGGCCCGGAGTGGTCGGCAACCCTAAAAGAAGAAGTGGAGAAGTTGAAAGATAATGGGTTCATTAGAGATTCAACGTATCCCAACTGGATATGGAATCCTGTTTTGGTTAATAAATCAAATGGGAAATGGAAAACGTGCATTGATTTTTCAGATTTGAACAAGGCCTGTTCATAAGATTGTTTCCCACTTTCTAGGATCAATCAACTACTGGACTAAACAGCAGGACATGAACTTCTTTCCTTCATGGACGCATACTCAGGATATAACGAGATCCCCATGCATCTGTCGGATCAAGAACACACGAGTTTTATAACAAACTTTGAATTGTACTGCTATGTGGCGATGTCGTTTGGATTAAAGAATGCCGGAGCCACGTATCAGCGCTTGGTGAATCGAATGTTCTACAACCAGATTGGAAAAACCATGGAAGTTTACGTAGATGACATGCTCGTGAAATGCAGGCAACCCTCTAGTCATACACAAGATCTAGCAGAGATGTTTGATATCTTACGGAGGTACGGGATGAACTAAACCCCTTAAAATGCTCATTTGGAGTTGCATCAGAGAAATTCCTCGGGTTCATCGTGAGTTCTCAAGGAATTGAGATTAATCCTAGCCAGATAGCAGTAAGAGCCACGGACAAGTGTGTTCCAATCTTTGATTTAATCAAACAGGGAAAATGTAATTTCGAATGGACTCCCGACTGTGTAGAGGCCTTCCAAAATTTGTTGGACTTATTGGAGAAGCCTCCGATATTGTCAAAACCGGCGGATCATGAAGAACTGTTCATCTATCTGGCAGTGTCATCTCATGCTGTCAGCACAGCCTTGGTGCGTGAAGAAGACAAGGTCCAGAAGCCGGTATATCATGTCAGTTAGAAGTTAGCAGCTGTGGAATGCAATTATCCAAGAATAGAAAAGCTTGCTTACAGCCTCTTGTTTGGCTATTGAAAGCTCCGTCATTATTTCCAAGCTCAACCGATAGTCATATATACTGATCAACCACTAAGACAAGTATTACAAAGACCCGAAGCATCGGGGAGATTACTTAAGTGGAATATCGAGCTGAGCCAATTTGATTTGAATTTTCAACCAAGGAGGTCAATAAGGGGGCAGGCCTTAGCCGACTTCATAGCAGAATTTACGATTCCCGAAGACGGTGGATGACAAAGTTGTTACTTTAGAGCGTAAGTTAAAGCTCAGTCCGTGGAAATTATATACGGACGGGGCCAAAAACGATCGAAGGTTCGGGGCGGGAGCTGTTTTAACCACTCCTGAAGGACGATCCATTTACTACGCCCCGCGATTGGAATTTTCCGCCACCAATAACGATTCCGAGTACGAGGCTCTGATTGTCGGGCTGAAACTCGCTAAGGAATTAGGGGTAAAAACAATGGATATATTTTGTGACTCCAGAATAATTGTCTGCCAAGTTTGAAAGGAATTTATGACCAGGGGACCTCAACTTGTTACTTATCTTGAAAAAGTAGTGGAGTTACTGGGAAACCTGGAGCGTTACAGCATAACACACATTCCGAGAGAAGAAAATCAAAAGGCAGATCGACTGGCTAAGTTAGCAAGTTCTAACAACCCCGAGAAACTGAAATGGTACCAATAGAGATATTGGAATCAACAAGCTTTGACCAAATGGAAGTCGAATTAGCCCTAGAAGCTGAACCAGAAAGGGAGTCGTGGATGACACCTACTAAAAACTTCCTTAAAAGCGGAATACTCGCCTCAAAGAAGAGCACGAGACGAGCTATAACACGTAAAGCTACAAGATACGTTTTACAGGATGACGTCCTCTATCTTTAAGGATTTTCTATGCCTCTGTTGCGGTGCATAGCATATGGCGAGATCAAACGTGTACTGAAAGAGGTACATAAAGGCGAGTGTGGGGATCATACCGAGGGTCAAACTCTGGCAAAGATAGTATTGCGGTATGGTTATTTTTGGCCTACCGTGAATAAAGATGCAGCTGATCATTCACGACGCTGTGGCAAATGCCAGAGATTCGCCAAAGTTCCGAGAGCACCCCCAAGACATATCAAATCGATGGTCAGTCCGTGGCCATTCGCAATGTGGGGATTAGACATCATCGGGACCCTACCAGTTGCAAAAGGAGGAGCTAAATACGCGATCGTGGCTGTGGATTTTTTCACAAAATGGGTAGAGGCCGAACCCTTAACCACGATCACGGCAAGAAAGGTGATAAGCTTTGTGGTCAGAAATATTATTTGTCGATTTGGAATTCTGAAGACCATCATAATGGATAATGAAACCCAATTCGACAGCGTGGAATTTAGAAACTTCTGTCAGAAATATAAAATTGATAGGAGATATACCACTGTAGCTCATTTGCTGTCAAATGGACAGGTCGAAGCAATAAACAAAGTCATTAAGTCTATTCTTAAAAAGCGGTTGGAGCAAGCGAAAGCTATGTGGGTTGATGAGTTGCCGCTAGCCTTGTGGGCTTACCGAACAACCTTTAAGATGGCTACTGGTCATACCCCTTTTTCACTCTCCTTCGGGTTAGGAGCGGTAATTCCAGTGGAGCTTGAAGTCTCCTCTCATTGGGTGACGTATTATGACCAAATGACGAACAAAGCACTCCTCTTAGAGTCCCTGGACATGGTTGAAGTGAAGAGGGACCAAGCGGATTTGCATGCTTCGAGGCATTGACGTCAAGTGGCACGCTACTAAGACAATAAGGTTCGGTTTAGGACTTTCGAACTTGGAGACCTTTGCTAAAGTGAGTCTTTCCACCTCCCGCTCATTAAGGCCCAAAGTGGGAAGGACCATTCACCATCCGACGAAAACTTGACACGGGAGCCTTCAAGTTAGCGACTGTGGATGGCGAAGAAATTCCTAGAGCATGAAACGCCCAACATTTGCGGCGATACTTGACTTAAAATTTTACTATTTTCTTTTGTTTTATAGGCTATGTAAAAAGGCACGGCTTGCCTAGAAAATCTGGTTAATATAAACAAAAGATTATGAAGTGGATATAGGTCACGACTTGGCCGAACCACTATAAAATATTGTGTGTAATTTACTTTACCCCTTAAACCCTTGTTTTGTATTTTTTTTTGTCATTACGTAAGTCGAATACCAGACATTTGAATCAATACGGAAGCAAATGAAATGATCATTTGCCTAACGACATAAAAAGGACGGGAAAATGATGTACCGAACTCTAACTCTCACGAATCGAGAGAGGGCATAAAGGATGGGAAGATGACATCCCGAACTCTAACTCTCACGAGTCGAGAGGGAGTATAAAGGACAGGAAGACAACATCCTCGAGGTGTGATGGTGCACCATGACAAGAGTCCGCCTTGAACCTACTCTAACCTAACCAGACGATAGGAGAGTATAAAGGTACAAAGAGCGTGTACCAATGAAAACAAATTGTAACCCCATCAAAAGACCTGGGGGTGATTTAATCAATCTCAAATAAACTTCAGCCAAGTGCTACATTCAAGATTGATTGGGAGACATATATATATAACGTACCCTGCCGCCAATTATTCATTTTATGATCATTCATTTTATTTAATTAAACGGCAATTTCTATGAATGAAATTTTATCTGTCACTTGCAGGAAATCGCAATAATTTCTCGACACAAATAGAAACAAACGACGCACTTACAGGCATTTGACATAGTGGGAAACGAACTATTTTATTAACACAAGTGCTGGTTTGTACAATAGAACTAATAAACAAAGGCAAGGGCCGCACTCGCTACAACAATGGCGGACCAAGGAACAGGCAAAATGAGAATAGAACCGCCTCTCATTTGGACTTTGGAGTGGACTTTGCTTTCTTGGCAGGTTTAAGTTTTTCTTTGTCCTCTTTTTCAAAATCGGTCTGGATCCGCTTTGGTTTCTTCTTACTTAGAACTGGAGCGCTGGGATCAGTAGAAGATTTCTTAGCAAGTTCTTCAGTAATTGATCTAGTTGAAAGTCTAACAACTAACCTTGACTCAGGAGGTATTGTCGCAAGAGGTCTAAAACTTTTGGGATCCATTTCCTCAGTCTTCAGCTGCATACGCTTATCCTGTTTGGCCTTCATCTCGGCCAAAGTTAGATCATCGGCATTCTTTGAATCCCCAATTATAATAACATCAATATCTTCTTCATGTCCATTGTCGCCGCCATCATCCTTCAGAGCATCAATCATCTCCTAAGTAGAAGAGTCTCGATATTAGGTGGCACGGGAGCTTTATCAGCAACCTCCTTCTCGCCTTCAGCTCCCCTCCAGATTTTTCAGCAGTGACCTCATCCAGTTTCTCCTAAGTCTCTTTGACAGACTTCTCATCGATGACTGTTTTCTGTTGCCCTTCATTCTTTTCAGTCGGCCCAGTACCTACAGAAAGAGAGGTGACAATTGTTAGCTCAGGGGAAAATGAAGGATTTTCAATTGATTGCCCAATAATGTGGCGAAAGGTCGAAATGACGTTGATAAATTAGGCTGAAAGGTAGAGATACCTCCAGATAACTTCTCGATTGGGGTGGCTAGAGTCTCTGATGTCGATTCAGTGTAAGAGACAAATGGGATGCCTTAGGAATTCTCGGATTTTTGTGATCATATTCCTCTACTCCGGTAGCCCCCGGGGCAGCAGAAGAAGAACCGATTTCGATGATATTTTTTCCTTTGGCCTAACGTCTTTCTTCCTCCATAGTGGAAGCAATGAGTCGATGCCCTTCATCCAGACATGCCGGCTCCTCACCATTAAGTAATTTTTCCATGAGTTTGTTTTCACCGATGGAGTCCACCTTGAGCTCCTTCATTTCCCATTCGATGATTTGGTCCCATACATAAACTAGAGTTGTAGGGTAATCCTCAATCCAAGAAATGTCCCGACGACGGATCACTTGAGCAAAGAACTCTATCATCAGCTCGCCATAGCCGTCCAATTCTTTCTGCGCCTCGGTAAGTCTCTCTTGAACCTCTTCGGAAGATTTAAGGGCGAGACTTGTATGCCCCTCAGCCAACACTGCTCTAGATTCATCCTCTAGCAATTTGGCTTCCAGTTCGGCATTTCGCTTTGCTAAATCAGTGTTTTTCTTCTCTAGTTCAGCCTTCTCTTGCTCAGGTGCAGTGCAAGCTAACTGTACTCTAACACTCTCAGACTTAGCATCCTTGGCTTGCTTCTTTAGATCCAAGCGCTCTTGACTATGGGAATCCAAGAGCGTGTGATAACGCTTTTCTAGTTCTTCATGTTGTTTTTTGTAGTTGTTAGCATTCCATCGGGCTAGAGCAAGCTGAGCTTATGCATCCGCCAAATCTTTCTCAGAATTGTTCAAGATGCTCACATCATAATCGGCCATTTCCTTCATATGGCCAATATCAGTTATAAGATCCCAGATAATCTTAGAAAGCTTGCGCGAATATTTATATATTTCTATATATTGTTTATCCACCAAGTTGATTTTTGCTTTAGCATCGTCAGCCCAATTCGAAGGAATAGGTTCAAGCGCAGGAACAAACGCCATACGATCAAAGTAATGATCTGGAATTTTTTTCCAGAGTTGCTAGTCTTGCCTTATTCACGTCATCGAGCGACACGGGCTTGGATACGGATAATTCAATATTTCTCCGCTTGGCAGGTACCAAGGACATATCATCTTTGCCTGACCTCTTCTCAGGAACTTTAGGTTTGTCCTGTAAGTCAACAGACTTAGATAATTGCTTCTCTTGAGGACTCTTCTCTTTAGGAAGAGTCGAATCTTTCGAAAGCTGTTTGTCCCCTTCATGATGACTTTAATGGCTCTTGTACTTGTCTAGATTCGGACCGATGAGGAGAAAGAGAGCGCAAGAATGAGAACGGTTGGAATCGTAATGCCTCTTATCGTCCCTACTGTGGCTTTCGCGATGATTAAGCTCAGTGTCAGAATCATGTCTGGACACGCTGGCATGGATTTTCCTGACATCATAGCGAGGACGTACCATGGTTCCTGCAAAACAAGGTATATAGAGTTCAAAACTAATATTTACACAAAGCGTAAGTGCTGTGACATGCAGAGCTAATGTGTTGCGCGCATCCTAAGTGACATTCTCCCCAACAAACCAGATCCCGGAGTTAGGCTAGCATGTGCAGTTTCCTTAGCCTTTACAGGAGTGGTTTCCTCTGAGGAAATAAAGGTCAAAGGATTCGTTCCGAAATCTTCTAAAGTGTAAAGAGTCTCAGGTAAGTGAAGACCTGCTAAACCCCGAAATGTAGAATCATCCACAGTAGCATCTCCTTGAGGAGCATTTAACAAAAACTCCTTTGTAGATATCGGTTTTTTAGAAATAGCAGCATCCTCAGGAGTAATATACTTATCTCTATCTTTTTATGCTATGTTTGCTAAAATATCATCTTGAGTCATGGAGGGAGAAGGAGGATCCCTGAGGGGCACTGTTGGATCTTCTGAACTTTCTCCCCTCTCAAGTGGAGTGTCGATTGGCCTTTCAACTGGAGGTATGTACACGTAAGGGCCTTCCCTATGGCATATGCTACGAGTTATAGCAATTAGACGATGCCGTTGGAGATATTCATCTACTAAACAGTCCTTGATGGTCAATAATTTTTTATCACCATTAAGTAACCGATTCAAACAATCAAATTGCACTGGATTGTTCTCTTGTGTTGGGTTAGGAACTGCAAGTGAAAACAAGCAATGCTTAGAAAATTTATGATAAAGGTTGGGGATAAAACACAAAGGGCCAAGGTCCTTGCTTGACTTAAGCCATCTTCTGGCACACCCCGGCTGCTGCTTAACATAAAACCATTCAGGTTTCGGGTCCCAGCTTTGCTGCTAAACAGAACGGTGATAATTTTCCTGTTTTGGCACCAATTCAAAGTATACAAATGACGGGGTGTCATTGGTTCGATGCTTGAAATTGTAAAATAAATGAACATCCTCGAAAGTAAGCTCTACACCTAAAATTTCTTGGTATGCTATGTACAGAGTATACAAGTAAGCGTAGAAGTTGGGATGAAGTTGCATGGGGGCAATCCGCAGTTGTCTCAGAAAATCAATGACAAATGGCGAAAACGGAGGTATTGCCCCCAACCAGGCATGTCAATCTACTGATAACCATGAACCCTTCCGGTGGGTTATGAGGACGATCCATTTTTGAAGGCAACTTTGTGTCTCTTTGAAGAATCCCGTGTTTTAGACATATCCGCGCGAGTTTATCATTGTCGATCGTTGATTCGACCGAATCCTACGGCAATTCCAAAATAGTAACATTCCCGAGCTCATCTGGGGTGCGATTATCTCGTACTCCTCCTTCTTCCTTGCCTAGAGAAACATTACCCCCGGATGTACATCACTTTCATGAGTTCCTATTTCATAGTCTGGACCTATACTATTCCAACTCGAATCTGAAGTGGAAGATATGTCTTCAATAAGTGGATTCTCAGATGATCTAGCAGCATCTTTTCTTTTTGCTAATCTAGATAAGCGTCTCTCAGCCATTTCTGCTAAACTATTGAAGAAACAATAGCAGAAGTTAGAGTACGATTGTCTGTGTCCCCACGTGCCTGTGTTTGAGCAAAAGTGTACAAGTATGTGTGCAATGACAGAATTAAAGAAATACTATGTAAATATGCAATGCAGAAATGAACAATGCAGTTATGTATTTATGAGCAACCCAAAAAGTTCAGCTAAAAAGGCTTTATCCTAACTGTCCATAAAGTCACAGGCCACAATCAATGTTGATTGAATTAGTTGAACCATTCTTGCACTTTAAGTTGGATGTCTTTGGATCGGTTCGGATGTGTATGCTACGATCGGTTCGACTTACGTCCCCTTTCTTTGTGTTAGAATCGGATCGGTTCGGATGTCCAAATGATGAGCGGACTGATTTGGATACTTCACTTTAGCAGATCGGTTTGGAGAGAGGGAAGAGAAGGGATCGGATTGGAGGGGGTTAAAGGAAGACAAATTTGGTCGGATGGGTTGACACCGAACCAAACCGTACCAACATCCCAAGACCTATCCATTCAACTCAACCTCCATCTATAACCATAATCCACTTTTCTGACCCGAACTGATTCCCCCTTCCATCATCAGTTGCACCTTCTTATCTCTCGGAAGTTTTCAAATCGAACCGACCTCGCTCCCTTCTTCTTCTTCCTCTCCACCTTCAACAATATCTAACCCGTTTCCTTTCAAAAGCCTGCTTGTGCTTGAGCACTTGTAGATTAGCATAGATGGCGCTAGTTTTGAAATACTGTACAACCATCTTGAGGCAGCAGCGAGGCCACCAACGACGATGATGAGAGGACAGGAGGTGCAGCATCATGGTAGATATGACTAAATCGGAGTTAGAATTACTCAAATCGCTCCGAAATTTGGGTTAGAATTGATTAAATTGGAGTTACTCAGGGATTGAAGTCCCGCCTATGAAATTGCTTCAAGAAGTAGGAGAAGTTTCTTCCTGATTCAAAGACCAGGGTTCATGCTGAATTGAGGGAGTGAAGACAAAGTAAAATGAAAGGGGGAAAAGAGTTTTTTTGCAAATTTGTATGAAAATAAGGGGTTATTGGTATTCTCGTGGGACTCCAATCCTCAGATCGACCCGCTCAATAGAAAGACCAAGCCAACATAAAGCCATCCAGCCTACTGACGTAATGATGTTTGGAGCACAGATTAGACCAAGTAGGCCTGAGCCGAACTGAAGTGTGATCATTCATTTTGATTCAAAACGCGAGATAAGTCCAAAGTGGAATAAAAGATTCATAAGTGTACGCTGTAGGAGTTTACCTGAAGAAACTAACTTGAATATTAAGAAGATTCCCAATGCTATCAAAAGCAACAGTGATGATATGAACATACAGTGATATATATATATATATAAACATCGAGAGATGTGACTTGATGAAGCAACACAACTCTTCAAGCGAATGGAAGCAATCATTCAATAGTTTTGATTCGGAAACCAATGCGTGAACCATTTCGAAGAACACTCTATCTTCGATAAAAGTGTACTTCGAGGGGGGCAAAATGTTAGCCTACTTTGTGAACTAGGCTACACAAAGTCAAAAAACCAATTGATGAAGAATTTGATTAAAAGAGTGTATAATAGAGGCTCGGATCGGTTCGAAGACCCTGAGCAGAATCAATACACTTTGAAGCAGAAAATAAAAATATAAGAATAGTACCGGATCGGTTCAGAGCAATCCGACCTGCTCCCCCTCTCCTCCGTACGTCTAATCCGAACCAGAAACAGTAACGATTATTACATACGATCCAAGAAGATGCGGAGTGGTTGTGTGCTCATTCCCCCACGTTCACCCACAAAGATAATGCGCTAGCACCATTCCAGAGCTTCTGATCCCGACTCTGAAGTAATGAGCACCACATGTACCCGAACCGGATGCCTTTCAGGGGATTTTCTTGCCTATAAATACACGCCCAAGGATCATTTGAAGGGATATTTTGGCAAATTATCAACTGAAACTTCCTCCATAACCGAATTTCATCACTTTATTCAGATCATAATCACCTTTTGAAGCACATTTTGGAGAAGATTGAGTGAAATTATTCATTATATGAGTGAAATTGAGTGAAAACAATCATTGTACTTGTATTCCTATCATCAATTAGAGAAATTCAAAGTGGACGTAGGCTCTTTAATGCCGAACCACTATAAATTGTGTGTTTTCTTCATTTTCTTTTTATTTCATTTTGAATCATCCTTAGTTTGGGTGTTAGAACCATTTTATGATCTAACATTATACATCAGAAAAATATGGGAAAATATGTAAAAATTCTTAATTACTACTTTATGTCACTAGTGAAAATTTGGTTAATTTGGATTAAGTTTGCTAATCCTATAGTTAAAACATGCTTAATGGAATAAATGGGATAATCATGCTTTTGGGGTATGTTTGATCTAAAATGACCTATATCCTTGATGTTTTAATGCTTTTGATTGAGCCTTTATGTTGTTATTGTTTTTTTGATGTTTTATATTTGATTAGAAAAGTAAGAATGGTTGAAAACGCCATCGTATGGTGAGATTAGACATAATAGCTTGCTGGAAAAGTGCCAGGATTCTGGATCGGATCGGAGAAGAGAGATCAGATCGAATGGACCGAACCGGACCGGAGCGTAGCATGGGAGAAAACATGGCAATAAGGAAGGCCATTGTATGGAGCTGGAGTTGGAATGGAGCGCCGAATTAGAATGAGATGGAGTGGTACCGAACCGAAATAGCCGAGCCAAACGGAGGACTTGATCACCTAACCAAACCGAGGATGGAGTACCAAACCGAGGTGACGTGAAGGATTGAAGCGAACCAAAGGAGTGACCTGGATACTGAACCGAACCAGTTTGAACCTCTATTACTACTACGCGTTGACTCTTCTGATGTCCAACTCCAATTCGACCAAAACCCAAGAAGCAAAGAAAGTCCAAATGGGAAGTTATTACTCAGGATCCAGATGAGAACCAACGAGTGAACTTCAAGGGTTAGGCTTTGCTACGGGACGTGTGCAAAGGGGTTATCAATATCTATAGCTTTGATTCACTATTGATGGGAGGGGCATTGACTATGGACCACTGCGGTGGGGTCAAAATTGTATGGAGTCGAACACCATCAGGACCCCCAAGAGCAAAGTGGTCGTAGTAAGGTTTGGATGGAGCTGGGCTTCGTCATGGTCCCAATGGTTTTGGTGATCAAAGCGGTGGATATCGTATGCTTTACGCACTGAGTGAGAGATGTGAGAATGATTTCTATGTTTAATGTTTGCTATCACCATGATACACACACTCCCATTTTTTACATGATATGTTAGTGTTACCTTAGAGTACTGTACATCCTGTTGTGCTAACTCTTTGGTTGCAGGTCCAGGTTCAGGTATGATTACCTGTTATATTTTATTTTTGCTGCTATCGCTTATACTGGACTTTTGTCTGACCTAGAGTTTTATGTCTCTTCTTATTACTCTGGGTGTTCCTAAACGAGCAAACTAGAGACAAGTCAGGTAATTATGCACCAGTAAACCTCTGGAGATGAGCAGGAGGCTTCCACGTACTATTTACATATATTCTCCCTGTATTGTTACTAGCTAGTCACTACTTTACGCATTGGTAGTGTACATTTTCCATTTTGCTTTAGAGACAGTATTGTTAAGTTGTAACAATGGTTTGGATCATAAGCTGTATTTTGGGTTCCGCTACTATGATGATTTAGTTTTCAGCTTATGCACTGTCTCACCTGTTTTATATCAAGTTATGTTATTGTTATATTTTATTCCTTGCGCTGTGAGATATACTACAGGTTCTTTGGTGATTCATATTTTTAAACCCTTTCTTTTGACGACTGTCCCGTGCTAGTTGGGCATTGGCACAGTGCATTTCGAGGAAATGTCGGCTGGTCCGGGACGGGGCATCAAACTTGGTATCAAAGCTAGGTTTCTTAGTTTAACCTATGGGAAGACATCGGGGAGAGATAGTATACGTATATGAGAGAGCGCATTTATGATATTTTGATTTTCAAAAGCTATATATATATACTATTAGTATATCTAAGGATGAAGTCGCACTGCACTGGCACCAGTATGGAGATGGTTAATTGTTTTCTCATTACAGATTGAACGATGAGCCGAAATACGAGTAGTACGGTTCTAGGGGCCAATAATAGGAATACTCCTGATATGATGGCGATGCTCACTATTTCATGAGAGAGATGCTTAAGGATGTTCAGGGGGCATTTCCTAATGCTGCTAACGGTGGTGGTGCAGCAGTGCAGGCGCCTAGAGCCGATTTTTCCAAGCTTAACAAGGATTATACTAGTCTTTGTGGGAAGCCGTTCCATGGAACGGAATCGGCTACGGTGGTTCAAGATTGGCTGGATAGTTATGAGCTCATCTTCGAGGATTTGGGAATCGATGATGCAATGAAGAGAAAGCTAGCATCGTGTCAACTTCAAGGACAGGCTATGAATTGGTGGAATGCTATTAAAGCAGCTACTCGTGAGGATTAAGTTACTTGGAATTAGTTTAAGACTCTCTTCAGTAACAAGTTTATTCCATCTGCTTAGAAATCCGAATTGTTCAGGAATTTTTTGGAGCTTAAGCAGAATGGTAGGGTAGTCTCAGAATATATTGTTGAATTCGATACATTATCGAAGTATGGATTAACCCCTATCGATACTGCCGAGAAGAAGAACGAGAAGTTCATAACTGGCTTAGATGAGTATTTGGGGGAAAGGCTGATAAACCATATAGATGAGACATTCGAGTCTATTGTGGAAAAGGCATTGAGATCAGAAAGCCTTTACCGTAAGTCAAAGACTGAGGTTGTTATTGCATCTGCAGGAGAGCCAAAACCGCAGGAAAGCGGTGGAGGCAAGAATAATTCCCAAAATAAAAGAAAACAGAACCAAACCAAGGATGTTCAGAAAAGAGGGATAAGAAAGATGCAGAGTGTTATAGCTATAGCAAGAAGGGCCACTATGCCAAAGAATGTCGAGCAAAGCCAGCGGACAAGAAGTGCTTCAATTGTTGCCAAGTGGGACATCACAAGGATAAATGTTCACAATCTCCTAAAGAGAAGTAGATTGTGAAAGCATATGCTATCAACGTTGTTCCTTCTTCATCGAATGCCCCAATTGCAGCAGAGAAAGGAAAGGGTGTCGTCATTCAAGGTATGCTTTCCATTCATGATGTTCATGTTTGAGTACTGTTTAATACCGAGGCTTCCCATTCCTTTGTATCTAGTGACCTAGTAGATAGGTTGGAATTGGAAGCTGAGATTGTCGATAGACCTTTAGTTGTAACGAACCCGATCGTGGTTCGTTAGCCTTAGTATGATTTGTCGTAATTTGGTCTTATCGAGTCATGGATGTATGTTTTCTTGTGATTGCTTTGTTTAGGGATTTATTGGGTTTGGCATTATTCTAGGAGTCAATTGGCTCCGAAGATATGGGGTGGTGGTAGATTGTGAGGGGCTTTTGGTGACCATTAGGGCAGATGATGGGCGGAGGATACCGTTTGGTTACCTACCTATTGATGGGGTGATGGCTAGTTTTCTAAAATCCCTAGACATCCCACATGATGAGTTGTCAGATGTGCCTATTGTTGGCGAGTATCCAGACATCTTTGGGGAAGTGACCGAACTTCTACCACACCAAGAGATAGAGTTTCAGATTGATTTAGTGAAAGATGCCAGACCTATAGTAATGCCACTTCGTCGTATGGCACCAAGGGAGCAGCGAGAGATTGAGTTGCAAGTAAGCGATCTTTGAAGAAGGGATTTATCTAAAGAAGTGTTTCTGAGTGAGGAGCACTAGTTGTATTTTCCACTAAGGCCGATGGTTCTCTTCGTTTATGTGTAGACTACCGTGAGCTGAACAAGGTGACTAGGAAGAATAAGTATCCTCTTCCATGGATAGATGATTTATTTGATCAACTGAATGGAGCAAGAGTGTTTACCCGGTTGGATCTCGCGACAGGTTTCCATCAGCTTTGAGTAGCAGTTGAGAGTATAACTAGAATGACATTTCGGACGCCGTCTGGATTCTATGAGTGGTTGGTCATGCCATTCAGGTTGACCAGTACACCAGCATATTTTGTGGATCTTATGAATATGGTTTTCAGAGATCAGTAAAATAAGTTTGTTCTTGTGTTCGTGGATGATATCCTTGTTTACTCAAGGACGGAGGAAGAACACAAGGAACATTTGAGGGTAGTAATGGAGGTGTTGAGGAAACACCAATTGAAAGCGAAATTTTCTAAGTGTCACTTCTGGATGACGAAAGAGAGATTCTTGGGCCATGTTGTTTCAGAGAATGGTATTGCCGTGGATCCTGCGAAGGTGGCTAGTGCAAGATTGGTCTACGCCCACGAATGCAATGGACGTGAGAAGTTTCTTGAGGTTAGCTGGATATTATCGTAAGTTTATCCAAGACTTCTCCAAGATAGCGACACCGTTAACTCAGTTGACCAAGAAGAATCAAGCTTTCGTCTGGGACGGAAGATGTGAGAATGCATTCAGGAGTCTAAAGGAAAGGTTGACGTGTGCACAAGTGTTAGTTATTCCTAAGGAAAATGAAGAGATGACGGCATACACGGATGCCTGTGGTACCAGACTAAGTGATGTACTGATGCAAGGAGGTAGGGTTGTAGCTTATGCTAGTCGACAACTGAAACCGCATGAGAAAAGATATCCAACCCATGATTTGGAATTGGAAGGGATCATGTTTGCGTTAAAGATGTGGAGACACTATTTCTTGGGAGAATGATTTGGTTGTTTACTAATCATAAGTCGTTAAAGTATCTTTTCTCTCGGAAGGGTTTAAATCTTCATCAGCAAAGATGGTTAGAATTCTTGGCTCCATATGATTTCAATATCGCATACACACCCAGGAAGGGTAATGCGATCGCCGATGCATTGAGTAGGAGACACGCCAGTTTGGGAGCTATGTTTCTGGAATGGAAGCAACTAGAGTATATTGAGGGATATGATTTTAGGCCTCAGTGAGAATTAGATCCAGAAATGTTAGCAAGTTTGACGATCAGACCAACTTTGATTGAACGGATTGGTTCCAGTCAGAGGGACGATCCTAACCTATTGGAGATCATCTCCACATTAGAAATGTGTATCGATGGTGAGGAGATGAACAAGTATGGTCATAATTGAGAAGGATGGCTTCGAAAGAATGGGAGACTAGTTGTACCTAATGTTAATGGATTGAGAGATGAAGTACTTAGATAGTGTCATCACTCGAAACTGACTATACATCTCGGTGGTAACAAAATGTATCAAGACATGAAGCATACCTACTATTGGGAAGGGATGAAGAAAGACATTGGGAAGTTTATATCCAAATGCATGAATTGCCAACTAGTTAAAGCCGAGCAAAAGAAGCCTAGTGGTTTGTTACAACCATTGGAAATTCCTGAATGGAGATGGGAATAAGTCTCAATGGATTTCATTGATGGCTTGCCAAGGATTAGGTCGGGTCATGATAGTATTTGGGTGGTTGTAGATCGATTGACCAAAAGTGCAAGGTTCATACCGATCAAGTCGAATAGAACAACAGCTAAGTTAGTGGAACTATATATGAAGTGGGTAGTGAGATTTCATGGAGTACCTAAAGTTATTATGAGTGACCGAGATCCATTATTTACTAGTGGGTTTTGGAAGAGCTTACAAGAGACTTTTGGGTCAGAATTACATCTCAGTACCGCATACCATCCTCAAACCGACATTCAAACAGAGAAGGTGAATCGTGTATTGGAGGATCTCTTGAGAGCTTGTATATTGGATTTTGGAGGGTCATGGGATGACCATTTACATCTGGTTGAATTAGCATATAATAATAGTTATCAGTCCAGTATTGGTATGGCTCCATTTGAAGCTTTGTACAAAGACCGTGCAACTCACCATCATGTTGGTTGGAAACCGGCGAGAAATTTGTGCTAGGTCCAGATGTAATAAGAGAAACTTCAGATAAGAACAAGGTAATTCAACAGCGAATGAAGGCTGCCCAAGATAGGCAGAAAAGTTATGCTGATAAAAGACGAAGAGAATTGAAACTCTCCATTGGCGACTTGGTATTCGTCAAAATTTCTCCGTTAAAGAGTGTGATTCGATTTGGTACGAGAGGTAAATTAGCACCAAGATTTGTTAGTCCGTTTCCAGTCCTCGAACAAGTTGGGAATTTGGCATACAAAGTTGGATTGCCTGACAAGATGGCGGGAGTTAACGACGGATTTCATGTTTCCCTATTGAGGATGTTTGTGCACGATTTTGATATGACTAGGACGATATTGAGGTAATCTGAGGCAGTCGGAAGCTGCAGGACGATTCATATTGTCGGACACGATATGAAACAACTTTGAAGGAAGACGATGAAACTTGTCAAGGTCCAGTGGGGTGATAATGAGCATGACTGTACTTGGGAAACAGAGGAGAACATAAGGAAGTCGTATCCAGAACTCTTTACCTGGTAAGATTTTAATTGCAAAATAGTTATTCCCTTTTAAGTAAACCAAATGCTAGGATAGGATTGTTGTGCCATTTGGTATGTTTGGTTGTTTGTAAATGGCTGATAGGCATGCGGAGTATCATTGTATGTTTTAGTTAAGGAATTTCAGGGGCGAAATTTCTTAGGGGGGGAGGAGAGTGTAACGACCCGCATTCTACGTATCGGAAGATCGTAGAATATTTATTTTATTTTCATACGAGGTCATATGGTCGTGTAACTTTGGGTAATGACTATTGGGGTCATTTCCAATATTCATGATTTTTGGCTAATTTTATATGACCATTTTCCCCTAGCGAATTTTTATTCGCCTATAACTTTTTATTGGTAAGGAGTTTTGACCTGAAACCACTTTCTTTGGATTCGTAAGATGGTTTACCTTTCCCTAGAGTGGTCAAATTAATCTAACAGACTTACCGTTTGGGAGATATGATCGAAATAAGGATTGGAAGATGAAAAACAACATAACTGGGCTTAGTGGGGTGATTAACAGCTAAGCCCATAATCCATTTTGGGATTAGGGTTATGGGAGGGCTGAAAGGAAACATTTCATTTCAGTTTTCTAGCCGTCACTAACCTCTCTTGAACCCTAGCAATGGCCTTCATCTTCGAAATCACTCCCAAATCACCTTTTAATCACATATTAAGCAAATCTACGTCAAATCAAGACGGATTGGCATCAAATCAGAGATAGGGCTGCTGCTATACATAGAAATTCGACAAAATCAGTGGAGTTTCAGATCTAAGAATTTATTTGTGGCTAAGGTGAGTGGTTAGCATGTTTATTTACTAATTATGGCTAACTAGGGGTGATTAGTGATAATTAGCGAAATTATGCATCAGAAAAATATGGAAAAATACGTAAAAATTCTTAAGTACTATTTTATGTCACTAGTGAAAATTTGGGTTAATTAGGATTAATTTTGCTAATCCTATAGTTAAAACATGCTTAAGGGGGATTAAGGGGATAATCATGCTTTTGGGGTATGTTTGATCTAAAATGACCTATATGCTTGATGTTTTAATGTTTTTGATTCAACCTATATGTTGTTATTGTTGTTTGTGATGTTTTATGATTGATTAGAAAGTTAGAATGGTTGAAATGTCGTTGTATGGCGAGATTAGACGTAACAAGCATGCTGGAAAAGTGCCAAGATTCCGGATTGGAGAAGAGAGATCGGATCGGATGGACCGAACGGGACTGGAGAATGGCATAGGAGAAAACATGGCAATAAGGAAGGCCATTTGTATGGAATTGGAGTTGGAATGGATCACCGAACCGGAACGAGATGGAGTGGTACCAAACCGAAACGAAATAGCCGAGCCAAACGGAACTTGATCGTTGAACCGAACCGAGGAGGGAGTAACGAACCGAACCGAGGTGACATAGAGGACTAAAGAAAACCAAAAGGAGTGACCTGGATATCGAATTGAACCGGATGGCCGAACCGAACTGGTTTGAACCTCTATTACTACTACGTGATGACTCCTCTGAAGACCAACTCCAATTCGACCAAAACCCGAGATGCAAAGGAAGTCCTAATGGGAAGTTATTACTTAGGATCCAGTTGGGAACCAACGAGTGAACTTCAAGGGTTGGACTTTGCTGCGGGACGTGTGCAAAGGGGTTATCAATATCTATAGCTTTGATTCACTATTGATAGGAGGGGCATAGACTATGGACCAGTGCAGTGGGGTCAATGTTGTATGGAGTCGAACTCCATCAGGACCCCCAAGGGCAAAGTGGTCGTAGTAAGGTTTGGATGGAGCTGGGCTCCGTCATGGCCCCAAATGGTTTTGGTGATCAAAGCGGTGGATATCGTATGCTTTACGCATTGAGTGAGAGATATGAGGATGATTGCTATGTTTGATGTTTGTTATCACCATGACACGCACACTCCCATTTTTTACACGATATGTTAGTGTTACCTTAGAGTACTGTACATCCTGTTGTGCTAACTCTTTGGTTACAGGTCCAGGTTCAGGTATGATTATTTATACCTGTTATTGTTTATTTTTTCTACTATGGCTCATACCAGACTTTTGTCTGACCTAGAGTTTTATATCTCTTCTTATTACTTTGGGTGCTCCAAAACGGGCAGACTAGAGATAGGTCAGGTAATTATGCACGAGTAGACGTCCAGAGGCAAGCAAGAGGCTTCTATGCACTATTTACATATATTCTCCCTTTGTTATTGTTGGTCACTACTTTGGCCATTGGTAGTGTACCTTTTCCATTTTGCTTTAGAGACAGTATTGTGAAGTTGAAATAATGGTTTGGATCATAAGCTGTATTTTGGATTCCGCTACTATGATGATATAGTTTTCAACTTATGCACTGTCTCACCTGTTTTATATCAAGTTATGTTATTATTATATTTTATTCCTTATCCTGTGATATATACTACAGGTTCTTTGGTGATTCATCGTTTCGAGACCCTTTCTTTTGACGATTGTCCCGTGCTAGTCGGGCATTGGCACATCGCATTTCGGGGAAATGTCGACTGGTCCAGGATGGGCCGTCACAGTGTATGCATGGGCATGCACCTGGAGAAGACCCTCCTCTGTAGGTAAAGAAAGCTACTTTCTCCCATCCGACTCTGCTTGCCTAATAAATCAATCAATCTGAGTTGTCTTGCTAAGCCATTAAGAATCGAACCATCAAGCTAGGGAAGAGCTAGGAGGCCTTCACTCTATGTTCTGTGGCTCCTTCCGTCAGTTGAATCAAACCGGCCTAGTTCCATGCTAGGGCCTTCTTATATAAGGCTCAGGTTTGGGGAAGAAGACGGCTTCGGTTGAGAAAGAAGGGTTGGCATTCAGACACAACTAGTTCAGCTTGAAAGAGAATATCATCTCTTTGTTTTGTTGGACTATGCTACGAAGAAAAGATGAGAATAAAACTCGCAATGGATAGGATATCATCAAAAAGGGAGGCACCGCAGTGGTCATATCCCAATTAATATACTAGGCATAAGAATGTAAAGTACAGAAGGAATCTTTGACAATCAACTATGGGGTACTCCGAGCCAACCACCATCCCGGGCTCGCTGCCTATGCCAAATGATCCTTCTTTGGTACTACCTTCCTGGCTAGTCTTGCCTACGGAAATGTATAGTAAAAATTCAAGATAATGAATGACCTATTTCATTTTATTTTATATCGCTAGAACTTCTCAGGCCGAATTGAATAAAAAATCGTGGTTGGCTGTCGCCCTACTATTGCAAAAGCCATTGGAATTTCTATTTTATATATCGGAATAATTTTGGTATTAATAGGGGGATAAGAGGAAGACTGAAAGAAAAGAATTCAATTAGCTATTCATTAAAGTTTTATTTCATTCAACGACTAGATTTAGATGAGGCGATATGGAGGTATATTAATTGGCGCCTAGTATACCAAGTCCAATATATTAATTGGCATTCGTTTATTTGCATCAACCAGGCAAGAGAAGCCCCAACTAGAACGCCGACCATTGGTTTCCCAGACTCCCAAGACCTAAAGATGCGGCACTAACTCTAACTAAGCGACGAATTCGTTGTACTGACAAATGATGAGTTACTAGACCTCAAACCTTGCACCTTTTTCTCAATTTACTAGATTGGAATTCGCTCTTAATTCGATGCAACGAGGCACCAAGTGGAGGTAGAGGAGATGATATCTATCTGTGCTCATCCTCTTTAGGAGCTAGGTCTATTCTTATCATAGGATAATCCCAATTTTTCTTTAATAGTACATCCCACTAAGGGACGTCCATACTTGTTCAATTTATCTCTTTTAACTTGGATGTCATGAGGTGGGCCTTGGAAAATTTGGAATAATCAGGGGGAATTCGAAGATCCTCTAAACGTAGAGCTCGCAGGGCGCTGAAAACCAAATACATTACCCATAATGGAAGTAAACATGTTAGTAACAGAACCTTCTTCGAAAAGGTCTAAAGGATAAGCTATATAAGCAATATATTGATTTCTCTCCCAAAAACGGCCAAGGAAGATGTGTCAATAATCAGAGTTTATCTGGCCGCCCATAGGGGAATTCCTATAACAAGGAAGGTGAGCATGAGTGACCAGTATATTAATTCCTTCACTTCTAGAATTACCAGCCGCTTCATGCTAGATATATATACTATGATTCCCCCAACTCCTGCCCTAAAGAAATACCTTATGTTATGTTAGCATAGGAGATCTGCTATGGCTAGGCCAACACTTCTTAAAGCTGTGTTCAGGCAACTATTATATTATTCCGGAAAGTGAAGAAAGAACCATAGCACTAGCTCCTGATGTATTCGGTGGCTCCCTGTTTAGTGCTATGCACGGTTCCTTCCTTTGGGCGCCTCTAGTTTCATCAAACACTGAAAATGAGTCCGGTTACAGAGCTGATTCACCAGGCAAGAGGCCAAGTATATTAATCCGGTCCTAATATATTAATTGATTGTTGTTGCTCATGGTTATTTTGGCCGACTGAACAAATAATTTCCGGGGATTTGGATACTACCTTCCTTTATCAAATAAGAGTATATAGGACCGCCCTTTCTAAGCCCGGCAGAACTCTTTTTACTATGATTCCATAGCTAATACGGTAAATCAGAGGATTAGAATATGTATGTATGTAGCTTACCCGAGATAAGTAAAGGAAGAGGTGCGTTGAGAACTTGCTCGACATGTGACTTCTACGGCAATCCCATGTCTTCAGAAAGCATTCAGTTCAAGCAAGAGCGACTGATCTCTTTAATAAAGGACCCTTTCTTTCGTTTAACGAGCTTAGATAATAAATCCTTGTTGTTGCGTAAGGCGAGTAGATTCTTTTCCCGCTATCCAAAATGCAATCTTTTCACATTCAGGGAGGGTTGGTGAGCCAGTTCCTTAGTAGCGAGCGGGTAAGGGGCGCATGCATATCATTGAATCTTTCTGTTCCGTCCAATCTCCAGATCTACAGAAGTAGATTCGAAACAATTTCATGGTTAGTGCATGGACCCACTGTTCGATGGATAAGAAAATCTCTGAATGTTTTGTATTCAATTCTTCTGCAAGACAACTTTGGAATGAGGTTCAGGAAAGGTATGGTCATTCGAATGCTCCTCAAATCTATAAACTTGATAAAAATTTAATGAGTATTCAACAGAATGATGATAATATAGCTACTTATTATGCTAATCTGAAACAAATCTGGGATCAATTGCAAATTATAGTGCCAATTCCTCTTTGTACTTGTGGAGCAATTGATAATTGTTAGTGTGGTTTCTTGAAAAAAATTTTTGAAGCAGATCAGCATAGAAAACTTATTCAGTTTATGTCTAGGTTAAGAAAAAAATCTTATTATCAAGCTAAGATAAATTTTCTCAGTATGGATCCTTTACCAAATGTGAATCGAGCTTATCATATACTTCAACAAATTGAAACAGAATAATTTGTATTTAGTTTCTTAGTGCACAGAGATGAATGCTCTTTTTTCAGCCAATAATGATCAAGTATCTCAACATTTCTAGTCATCAATGCAAGGGAATCTAAGAAGGCTAAATATGAAAAATTCTGTGATCATTGTAAGTCAAGGGGACATATTAAGGAGCAGTGCTTTAAAATTGTTCGATACCAGATTGGTGGAAAGCAAGAACTAATCAAGCCTCTCAAAAGACGGTTGCAAATATTCAAGAAAACTCAAATGCAAATGATATTTTTGGTGTTGCTCCCAATTTTGCTACTATAGAAAATGGTTCAACTGGAAATTCTTCTTCTTATATTAACCCATAGATGTTTTCTGCTTTTTATAAGGAATTTATGAAGATGGTTCAAGCTAATCAAAGCACTTCTTCATCTGATTCATACAATGCTGCTGTGAATTTTGCAGATATTGTTTTTGTATTTAATGTGTTTTATTCAATTCAGCATGTAAATACACGGATAATTGATACAGGACCTAGTGATCATACGACATTTGGTTTAAATATTTTTGATAAGGCACATATTCTAAAACATCCAATTCAAATAGCCTTACCTGATGGTAGTTGTAAGACTATTTTTGTTATTGGAATTGTTACTATCAATCCTCGTATTATCCTCAAAAATGTCTTCTATGTACCAGAATTCAAACACAATCTTTTATCTATTGGACGATTATTAGATTGTAATAATCTTGTTATTAAATTTGAGTAATATTCTTGCTATTTCCAGGACCTTTCAACTGAACAAGTGTAGGGCATTGGTTTGAAACAAGGAGGTTTGTATAAGTTTCTTAAAGACATTCCAAATAGTGTTGTTTCCTCAAATAATGTTTCTCTTGATCAATGTATTTCTACTTTATTCTCTAGTGCTAAAAATTCCATTGATTTTACTTCATGCAAGACTTGAGCACGCTTCTTTAGGAAAACTGAAATATGTACCTCTTTTTTCTTCTTCAATAAAAAATGATAGTAACTTTCATTGTGAATCTTGTATTTCTACCAAACATCATAGATTAACATTTCCTGTATCAAATTCCATTGCAAGTGCTAGTTTTGAATTAATTCATATTGATTTTTCAGGGCCATATAAAATACCATCTCTATCTGGTGCTAGATATTTCTTAACTATTCTAGATGATCACTCTACAATTACATGGACATATTTGCTTCATCATAAAGATCAAGTTCCTAAAATCATATCTGATTTTTTAGCATATGTTAATCAATTTCAAAGATCTGTTAAAACTATTAGATCTGATAATGGGATAGAGATAGTTCAAGAAAGTTGCATAAATTTATTTGCATCAAAAGGTATAATCCATCAAAGAAGTGTTGTAGGAACTCCTCAGCAAAATGGTAGAGTAGAGCGTAAGCATAAACATTTAGCTGAGACTGATAGGCAATTAAAATTCATGCAAACCTGTCCAATAGATTTTGGGGTGATTGTTTTCTTACTGCAACATATCTCATAAATTTAATGCCTAGTTCTGTTATTTCTTGGAGAACACCATATGAAGTTTTAATGAACAACGTTCTGGATTATTCTCATTTAAGGGTTATAGGGTAATTGTGCTATCTTGCAATTAAACAAAGGATAAGATGACTTCTAGAACAAGGAAATGTATTTTTACTGGATATCCTTATGCCCAGAAAGGATACAAGCTTTATGATTTGGAAAATCAAAAGATTTTGATCAGCAGAGATGTAATTTTTAAGGAAGACATTTTTCCTTATCATTCTACTAATTCTACTACTTCAGATCCTTATGAAAATCCTTCTTTTCCTCTTGTTAACCCAGTATTGTCTTCTGGTTTTTCTTTATCATCTCCAATACAATATGTTTCTTATTCACCACAAAACACTACTCAAAATTTCCATGAGACATCCCCCATTTCAACTTCTTCTGAATTTTTTTATCAACGATTTACAAATAGATGGTTTATCAACTCATTCTCCACAACAATCATCTTCTGAAAATTTTGTTATTCCACTCAGAAAGTCATCTAGACCTACTCAACTACCTAAAAAGTTTGAACACTATATTCTAGACAAACATAATAAACCCATTACAAATTGCTCCTTTGTTCAACAAATCCTTTGTAGTTCTACACTGGTACATTTTAGTTCACAATTTGTTGCCAGTTTAGCAAATGTTTTATCTATTCGTGAACCCAATTCTTATTACCAAGCTAAAGATTATCCTAGTTGGAAAGAGGCTATGCAGAAAGAATTATAGGCACTTGAAAACAATAAAACTTGGTATATAACTACCCTTCCTCCAAACAGAACTGCTATTGGATGTAAATGGGTGTATAAAGCTAAATTTAATCCAGATGGAACTTTAAACAAATGCAAGGCAAGAGTGGTTGCTAGAGGTAATAAGCAAATAAAAGGTAAATATTTTAAATACACTTTCAGTTCTGTTGCCAAGTTTACTATTGTCAGGGTCGTTATTGCTTTGGCTGCTGCAAGAGAATGGGATCTTCATCAGCTTGATATTAACAAATTTTACATGAAACCTCCACCTGGATATGCTAAAGCAAAAACATGAGAAGTATGCAAATTAAAGAAATCTTTATACGGGTTAAAGCAGGCTGCAAGGCAATGGAACTTGGAATTTAGCAAACAGTTGATAAATTTTCGATACAAACAATCAAAACAGGATTATTCTCTGTTTATCAAATCCGGTAATGATACTTTTACGGTTATTGTTTCTTATGTTGATGATTTGTTAATCACTGGAAATTCTTTCATTGAAATTCACAGTGTCGAAAAGGTTCTTCATTTTGTTTTTACAATCAAAGATTTTGGCTATTTGAAATATTTCTTAGGATTGAAGTATCTAGAACACAGGAAGGTATATTATTAAATCAAAGGAAATATATTTTGGATCTTTTAAGAGACACAAATATGGAATAATGCAAATCTGTATCATTTACTATGCTAAAGAATTTGAAATTAAGTTTAAATGACACTCCTTTGCTTGTGGATCCTGAATCATATAGAAGGCTTATTGGCAAGTTGCTTTATCTTAATATGACTCGGCCAGACATATCTTATGTTGTTCAACAGCTCAGTCAGTTTCTTAGCAGCCCGGCTGAGTCTTATTTTGATGTAGCTCTACATGTTCTCAGCTATCTTAAAGGTACCATTGACATTGTGTTATTGTATTCTGCTTCATCTGATTTCAATCTATCAGCATATTATGATGCTGATTAGGGAAATTGCCCCTTTACTGCAAAGTCTCTCTCTGGTTATACAGAATTTTTAGGAAATTCTTTAATTTCCTGGAAAACTATGAAGCAGAAAACTACATTTAAGAGCACTTTTGAAGCTGAGTATAGAAGTATGAGTTACACCACAAGTGAAATATTATGGTAGCAGGGTTTACTTAAAGATTTGCAAGTTACAGTACCTTTTTTCCATTAATCTTTTTTGTGATATTATAGTAGCTAAGTATATTACTGAGAATAAGCTGTTTCAAGAGAGAACAAAAAATTTGAGAGTCGATTGTCATTTCATCAGAAACTATGTTGATGCCAAGTTCATCCATATTGTACATGTTAAATCTACTCTTCAACTGGCAAATCTGTTGACTAAACCGTTGGGTGCTGATTAACATGATTTTGTCTCATCCAAGCCTGGCCTTGTTTCTTCACCATCAAGTCCAGCTGAAGGGGGAGATGTAGAGCATTGTACGATGTATTAGGATTTGTACTTTGTATTAGTAGTTTTGTTTGTATTCTTTGGTTGTTGTGCATGTATATTTTACTTTTGTTGTTCGCTGTTTTGTATTTTAGATAAAGAGAAAATAAAATAATCACATGTGGACTTAAAATAATATTTTTGTAAACTTACTCATTCTCTGTTTCCATCTTTTATACCTTAAAAGGAAATTGTCAAACTCTTTGACATAACCAGTCTACCATTCTTTGGTACGGGATACAATATCTTTAATAAAATTCTAATCTAATTCAGTTTCATTGCATAATCTTTTATAGACAATCAAGGGTTTTATAAAGCATCATAGTGGTGGCGAATGTATTACTTTTTACACTCATCAGTTGAACTACCAAGTCACAATCTCAAAAAATCCGTTATGTAAGCCCGAGATTATACATGGTACATAAATATTGATTGGGGTTTCTAGTGTATGGCTAAAAACGTTGATCAATGGATGAGGTTGTGGATGTTCTTATCCCACTAACCTTGAAGCCCATTTTCTAGTGCGCTATTATGACGTTAAAAATACATATAGTAATATACTATGTTATTATTAACATCATGCTTTATAATTATATGTAAAGTTAAATATAAACAGGAGACGTTTATAAAATAAAATGCTATTCTTCGTCTCATTGACTAATACATCAAGTGCTTGCCCTTTGGAGAAAGTAATCCAACTGAATTTTGGTTTGGATTGACTAAGACAAGCCGCCTTTTTTTCTTTTCAGAGCTAAAACCAATTCATTTTAGCTCTTGAAGTCCAAAAAACAACTTATTTATGTCAATCCAAATGTAGACTAAGTTATTGTTAAAGAACCCCAGATTATCACAAAAACAATTGGTAATGTGAAGGGTGAACATTTAGTAGTTATACAGGAATTATTTTACAAATTCCCCGATGTGGGACTTGTTTCAACAAGCCCCCGTACGTGGGCATATCTGAGCCTAACACTTGGATGTTATCGGGTGACATGGATAAGTATGGCAATGTGCGCATGAATTAAACCTGCTCTGATACAATGTTAGAGAACCCCAGATTATCACAAAACCAATTGGTAATGTGAAGGGTGAACTCTTAATAGTTATAGAGGAATTATTTTACAAATTCCCCGATGTGGGGCTTGTTTCAACAGTTATTTATATTGATCTATAATGTTTATAAATCAATAATAATAGTATCATTATTGTTGATTAGCTAGTTGCACTGCAACAAAAAACACTTTTCGCAACAGACAATATCTGTTGCAGTAGACCAATTGCAACAGGCCCGCGCCTGTTGGTATAGCCGGAGTTGTAAAAAGTCGGGCAACGTTTTCTACCTGTTGCAATAAGACATTGCGGTATACTTTTTTGCAACTGACCTTTATTGTTGCAACAAATCATTTTGCAACAAAAAATGACAGTTGCAAACCTGAAATAAATGGTGAAAAAGTAGGATACTACAACTATTTATGACAGTCGCAATTTGATTATTTACAACACTAGATGCCTGTTGCAAAATTCAAAAACTACATTTACCAATTATAACCCACCATAATCTGGATTTAATAATGCAATAATGAAAGCATACATTATCAAGAAAAAAACAAACATATATTATCAAGAAATAGTAGATATTTTATTTCAATAGAAATTTATTACTACATAAGATTGTAACAAAAATTAACAATTTTTTCACAGACTATCCATGTATACAATAATTTATATTCTCTCCTATAACTTATTTTCTGAAAATACAATTTTCCTGATCATATTTTCAAAATATATTATTTCTACTTAAGTAGCGATGTTTATCTTCTCATCCATGCCCCTTGTGCAAATGAAAATCTCTTCAACCTATCAAACAGCAATGCAATGTTATAAAACACAAAATGTTTTCAAGTAGTTATCATATTACATATGCACAATTTCAAATGTAAACAAGATATCCTAATATAAATTACTTCTCAATCGAAACAACTTGGGTAGTTCTATTTAGCAATTTAATTCGCAAGTCAAATACTAATTGACAAGAATTTCTATTTTCAGTTACATTTCATGCTACTGTGATATTGCCGTTCTAGAATATGCTGAGTTTATCTTGAAACATTGTCAATTTCTTTCATTCCTTAACATATAAGAAGGCTAAGTTTAATTTTTATATACTCTAGTTTAAAGTTGGAAACATAAACAATCAAATCAATGGCCTACCGTTTTAGGTTTTCAATATATTACATATTTACAGGTCACAAAATGAATGATATAAATTCTTTATTAGAAAAGACTTACAGTTGAAGTAGCAACAAGTAAATCAGTAGAATATCTCTTCATAGACAGAGGCAACAGCGGAATGGAATCATCAAAAAACAAGTAAATAAGCGGCCCTCTCATAACGTATCAAAGCTCCAAATCCACAAATAACAAAAAATGTTAGCACACAAATTGTATAAACTCTTTGTGGTATATTTATAACCCCTGTTTTCAGACGCAAAAGTCAAATTTATATAACAGTCCAGGGCAAAAAATGTACCTGTATGAATTAGTTGAGAATTGATATGTCCTTAAAAAGAAACAAAAATGATGCATGAACCTTGTACTGGGACCTGGGTCCTTCTACCAAATTGCAGCCAATACCAAACAACAATCAAGACAGATCCACCAACCCTTAGGAAGCTCCGATTCAAGTTGAAATTTGCTCATAATTCACAAACAACTCAGGCAGCAAGTCAAAAGGGACGCTGAAAGATAACAACAAGCTTAAGATGGAAAAACACAAGAAAAACTAGAATTAAATAACACCATTTGAAATTAAACTACAGAATTGTAGGACCTGATTGAAAATCCAGCATGGAGCAGCTTAATGATCATATCAAAAAAACATAAAGTAGAAGATCAAAGTAACTAGATTGAGTGGGTTTGATTCTACATGGGAATAGAGGAGGATTAACTCCCTTTCCATTTAGTGCGAGTTCAAATTGTAAGACAGAAAAGTTCCTTTTACATCACTTGCCATAAACTTGAATTATTTCTAATTGTTTTCAGGTTAGCAAATCACTTAGTACCCTTTTCTTATGTCCATTTTGCTTTGATTAACCAAGCATGCTATCAATGACTGATGAAAAATTTATACAATGGTTTATACTTCCTGCCAAATCTACATATACCCAGGGCCGGCTATTGGGCAAGGGCCAATAGGCAACGGAATAGGGCAACCCGCTTATCAGGGGCAACATTGACGCGAAAAAAGAAAAATAAAACTATTCTCAAATCGCAATTTCTTTATACCAGGCGACAACAATTAACAACCACCTCCGATCCATCCAACGTCGAAATCTCCCTTGCAGCGACAGGCGACTGCAGCCGCAGCTCGCCCTTCAGCATCTCAACTTAATTGGCTAATCCGCCTTCGATTTTCTACCCTTCGACAAATTTTACCAGCTAACGTCGAGCTTTCGATGCATAAAACACAAACTGGCGAGTGGGGTGGCATAAGCTTTGATTTGTGATGATTGTTTTTCTAATATTATTATGGATTGTTTTAGTTGTTAAGAGAATCGAGGGCTTTGGAATTAGTTTTCGAAGGAGAAAGAATTAGATTTAGATGGAGGAATTGGGAAAGGTAGGTGAAGCGAACACAAAAAACAAGTGCGAAGCGGTCCTGAAAATTTTCAAGAGTCCGCCTTATTCATTTGTGTAGCCCGCCTTTTTATTTTTTACGTTATCAATGCAAATGCGAAACTTCATACAGTGGACTTTTCCTAAGCAACTAAAAATTGAGTTTGTTATAAAATAATATTTGCAAAGGTCATGTTGAAGAAGTTGTTAAATAAATCTAATTAATATTGACTAATAAATACTAAACATTAAATTGATGTTTGTTATAAACTATTTTACAATAATTATTTTTCTAAATACCAAAAATTGAATATAATCATCAATTATAAATTATTAAGTTCAAAATATGTTTATTGCAACTCGTACGAAAAGATAATTTTTAAAAATATGTTTATTTCAATGGATAAGAAAGCGCGATTGTTAAAAATTCGTTTATTGCAACTGTTATATGCTATCAGTATATAATATTATTTGTCAATAATTATGTTCAAATATTATAATTAGTGATTAAAAGTTATTTATTACTGATTATACTTTGTTTATAAATTATAAATATTGATTATAATTTTTATTGATAATTACTGATTATAAATTATAATTATTCATTAATTAGTAAACTAATTATTAAACTATGATAAATTTTAATTACAAATGTATTAGATTACTAATTGCAACTGTCTTGAAATTGCCGTTGTTAAGTCTCATTTATTGCAGCTGCTACGGAAAGTCTGTTGCTAAATATCATATGTTAATATTTATTGATGATTTATTTTGTTATTTAACAATTATTTATTTTATTATTTTATAAATATTAATTGTAATTATTTGTTAAATAGTAATTATAATATTTAATTATCAATTATAAATATCACTTTATAATACTTAAATATTATTATTAATTAATAATTATTAAATACTAATCTTAATTATTATATAATTACTAGTAGTTAATCATTTAATATTAACTATTTAAAATTAATTAGTAAAAGTTAAACGTTAAAAGCTAATATTAATTTTGAATAGTACATTTTTCGTAACTTGCTTTACCAGTTGTAAAAAAAATACAGTTATTGCAAGTGGCAAAAACAGTTGCTAAAGAAATATATTCGCAACTGGCCTGGAAGAGCAGTTGCAAATAATTTGTTTGTTGCAACTATTATGGAAGCACAGTTGCTAAAAGTATGTCGTAACATGAAGGGAAACACAGTTGCTAAAAATAAGCTTTTCACAACAGAAAAAAGGCCTGTTGCTTAATCCCATCTATTGCAACTGCTATAATAGATCTGTTGTTAAATATCATTTACTGCAACTGTCATTTGTTGCATGTTGCAAATAGCTAGTTGCAATAGGGTATTTTTCTTGTACTGTTGTTATTTTAAGAAACAATATTATCAATTATGAGTTGAACCATCGAGATTGACATTTAGAATATAATAAACCAATCAATAAGATAACATTATTTATAACAAAGTGAAATGTGCCCACTTAACCTGGATATGTCAAAGTCAAGATTAGTAATTTTTCTCATAAGCAACATCCTTTAAGTGAAAGTGAAATAGTTCCTTCTGGGACAAGCGGTAAAATTGGAATAAAATCATAAAATTTACCATTGCTACACATGAATCAACCAAAAAAATCCTAAAATTTTAGCAAATTAGCTCAAAGATTATTGATCGATTGAACTTATATAGTCATAGGTATTCTTAATCTTCATTTATATACACTATTTTTAAAGATAAAATAGGAATAAACATAAAAATAATATTTACGTTTGTATGTGAACATACATCAAAACTATGCATTTCTCATGAAACGATTTGGATAGTACGAAGAATGAAAAAAAAAGAATGCAAAGAAGCAAGCTATGTTAGAATATGAGTGTGATCATGGTACATGAAGAAGATTGAAATGCTTCTTCATTTAATTGAAACTGAACAAAAATTTAATGTTTATTGTAAGGTTTGAAGTTCCCTTTGAAGCTTAAATGCTTCATATTAACCATCTCCAATTTTCTAACCAAGGGATAATGTATTGTGAAATTTTAAATGGGGGTAATTATTGATACACTTTTTGGTCAAACATATCACACATCAAGTTTCCAACTAGTGATGCGTTCAAGCTCAGAAGCATCGTCGGAACACAAAATGATTTAGTCAAACTCACATCACAAACATAAAAACAGCCCAAAACCCTTCTAAATGACATCTTTTGGGCCCGAAAATCGGAAAACGTTTGTTACAGTGCTAAGCACCGTAACCCTTGAAGATATCTGAATTAGTTTCAGGTACAACTTTCGTTTGGCCCAATCCGGCTTACGGTTTGAAAGTTATGCCCGTTTTCATGAACACATGCCAATCAGCTCAAGATTTTTGTATCCCTCGACATTAGAATTTCGGCTCCCCTCCTCCTTTTTCGTATCCTCTGGGGGGATACGAAAATTCATGCCCCCTGGGGGGGGTATGAAATTTTCGTATCCCTCATACATGGGATATGAAATTCATGCTTTGGCACTTCTGGGGTCCAAATTTCTGGTATATGGTCCCCACTTCCTACCTACTCCGCTATCATCTTTCACCTATAAATAGCCCCAAGTTTGGCCTTTATTTGGATACCTTTCCCTTGTAATTTTAGCCTTCTAAAGCTCAAAAAACCTCATTAATGGCAGTCACCTTCTCTTCCATGGTCATTAGACATGGTATGGAATATTGAAACATTGCTCAAACGTTTTTCCATTGCTTTTCGGACATCTAGGACAAAACACCACTTTTGGACATTGAAGCTAATTTTGGACATAGTTGACTAAATCAACTCATCTCAATGAAGAAGAAGTACTTTTTATTCAAAGTTTAGAATTAACAATCTTTTTGTTACTCTATCATAACGCTTTGTACTTAGACATTATCCAAACTTGTACAACAATGTAACCAACAAGTATATGATGAATAATTACTATGAAGTGGACGTAGGCGTTAGTGCTGAACTACTATAAAAAGCTGTGTCTCCCGCATTTACTTATTTTACTTTGGATTTTTGTGTTCACAATACACACACATTGAATGTTGGTGTGCGTTAAGTAAACGACAATTTTCCGCGTCAATAGTAATGTTGAAAAAAAGAAATTGTACATGCTGAAGACAAAGTACGAAAAATCACTCTACACTTGGCTATATACATGATAATTAATTTTCAATATATGTGAGATTTGACAACATATAGTGTTCCCTAAGCTTCAAAATTCATGTTGCATGCCATAACAACAAAGTTAGAAGATTCGAATAGTTTAGGGCATTCAATACGACTTATATAAACACATTTAATGCTAGACCCCTTGAATTTTACTCATTTCTGTAAAAGTTATCTCCACTTGATTTCCTTGATCTCATAATTTTTGGCTCCATATACAATAGGGAAGGCTTTACGACTCCGGTCGGTTTCCCTGCTGAACAAATTCAAAATAATAATAATAATAATTTAAATAATTGTTACAGGCTAGCAGTTAGAGACGCAGCAGGCATACTTAAGCTAATACAGACTTAGCAGAGATTGAGGAGTTGAGGTCTAAGGTGGCACAACTTGAGGACCATAATTGCTGTTAGACCATTGAGATGAATTAGCTTTTAGACTGGCGTTTAGCCGGGTTCCCGCAGCAGTACGACTGCATTCCATCTTGATCAGCTGGCTCTGCAGAGGATGATCAGTGAAGGATTGCAAGGTAGATTTTTCTTTTTTTTGGGTTAGAGTATGTATATGACTTTGCTTGACTAGAAGGTGGGTTGATATTTTGTACATATTATGATGGTAGACTTGTTGTGGTAGAGTTAAGGTAGACTTGTGGTAGACTTGATATATTTATTGTTATTATGATGGTATGCTATATGGTATGTACAAATTTATGTATTGTATAATTAGTGGTTTGAGTTTGTGATGAAATTTATGTTGTTTTTGTGTTTTTGTTGATTTATTGAGTTAGATTTATTTTTAGTTTGATATTTGCTTGATATTTGGTCTGCTGGGAATATATGTTGTTGCTGAGATAGTGATTTGTGTGAGAAACGTAGTTGGAAGGCTAAATAGCAACTGAAATACAAAAAGAAATATGCACGTTTGTCGACGGCTTCCGATGGCTTATGACATATGAATATGTAACGGTTTTCGACGGCTTGCATTGGCTAATTAGCGTTGTGAATGTAACGTTTTCCGACGACTTGCACCGACTGTCGGTAGCTGTCGGAAACTGTTACTAACTGCCTAAGGCCGTCGAAAAAACAAACTACGGGCTATGTCAAATGCAGTTGGAAACTCTGTTTCCCGACGCCTCTAAAAGTGGCGGCTATTTCCGATGGCTTCCGATGGCCGCCGACAGTTTTAAGCCGTCGGAAATTTCCTTGTAGTCGATACCATGAAAGATTTAGTGCAAAAGTGGGGATATTATTATTGTTGGAATGCTGGTTTACAATCTGGAGTTGTAAACAAATTACCAAAGACGAATTGAGTGCATAAAACAAGATGTATTTATATGTGCTGTGGTCATTGTGATCGTTACAATGTTATTGGGCTTGTGGTCCACTTCTGTTTATTATGTTGTGCTTGGGCTTTTACTGACCCAATATGCTTCCTATTATTCTCTTTTTATTTCGGGTAGCTTTCAGATGCTTTATTTGTGGCGCAGATTCATAACTGTGTCTTATATAAGAGGTTTTTATGTAGATTAAATGTGTTAAATACTCTGAAAATTGTTCGTTATTAACTTAACTGAACCAAATATGTAAAACTAGCACTCTAGAATGGCATGATTACCAAACCGACTAAACGTGTTTCTTAATTAGCATAGTTATGTAAAACAGCTCAAAACTTGGACGTATAAAAAGAAAAAAAAAATGTTTTATGCCTATTTCAAGAAATAACAACATTAATTCAAACATTTATATTTTAAAGACTGACTTATTTCCAATGTATTAGTATTAATTATAGATAAATAAAAATAACTTATTTTAACCGAAAAGTTCTACTTTTTCCATAAAAGTTAAAATATTTTTCCAAATTTTGCTTTTTCTATAATAATTCCTCCCTTTTTCTTCGGAAAACGTAAATTTTGATGAAATGTTCAATTTTTTGTTGATGGACTTGGTGATGGTTCTATATGCTTGAGGCACCTGATCAAGATTTTGACTTTTTGAGAAATACTGCTTTTAATCTACTTCAAGGCTGCAGAATGCGCAATACAAAAACAGAATATGTTTCATGCCCATCATGTGGGCGTACACTGTTTGATCTTCAGATAATCAGTGCAGAGATAAGGGGAAAAAAAAACTTCTCATTTACCCGGCGTGTCTATTGTTATCATGGGTTGCATAGTTAATGGGCCAGGTGAGATGCTGATGCAGACTTTGGACATGTTGGTGGTGGTGCACTGGAAAAATTGACCTTTATGTAAGGAAGAATGCAGTCAAGTGTGGAATTGCAATGAAGCAAGCAGCTGTGATGCATTGATCCAGCTGCTAAAAGATCATGGACGCTGGGTAGGCCTGCCGATAGAAGAATAGACTGGTCGACGAAACAGTCCTCCATTATGAATGTATGATTATGGGTTTTATACTTGGAAACATACTTTCTAATGTATTTTATAGTGTATACTCATTTGAAAACTGAACTACATACATATAGTTGACAGATATCATACATTTTTACATTAAAATAAAATAAAAATTCAAATATGATATAACGACTGGAGGCCTTTTAGGAAAAAATAAGTTGCTTTGTTTATAGAAATACAGAATACTGAGAATTGCAGAAAATTTTCAATTTTTTAATCATAAGATATTAAGAAAAATCTATGTATTATAGTAAAATAAATAAATTGTCATTATACTCGTTTTGATGCACCACTTCCACATGCACAGAGGCTTCCTATTCCTACACGATGTTACTGGAAGGTGTCAAAAGGTATTTGCATTTGAGTTCCCATAATTCTGTAACAGTATAGGAACATATGATTGATTAAAACAATTTTGTTTTTATTTCCAGCCTCCAATTCCAAAGCCTAAATGATTATAAACAATCAGGGTAATAGTACTATTCTTGGCCATCTGACAAGTACTGGATGAAAAAGACTTACCTGATGACTGTATTTTCATGTATTTTATTATGATGGAAATGTTACCAAATGAATTTAACAATAGACAAGTTTGCTTTGTTCAATGATGGGTGAAGGAACTGTCTGAAATTTGATTAATACAATATAGATTTAAGGGAAGTATCAAACTCCTGATAACACAGAGAGGTAAATACCATACCCCTACGCTACACTCTCTTGACGCTAGAAAAAGTTTCTTTGAATTGTTCATGCTTTACTCGCTTTTGATTGTTCAGCGTATACCAGAAACATTGTGTAAAGTGGCTGTTAAAGGATGCTTTATATCCAACAAAGCTATTCGAACCAAATTGTTTTACGTCGATTTCTGCGACGAGGAACAACAAAATCGGAGAAACCCACCGGAAATCATATTAAATTACACGTATACCCCCTGAATTCCACGATTTTCTCCTTGCCGTATTTTTTGACTGAATAACCCTCGGTCTGTGTAGCAGTATTCTATATTACATGGGACTACACGTGTCGTGCACGTTCTGTTATATGGGCCGAAGCACCACTGCATATATTTGGACATATTGCCTGTAACGTTTATTGAAAAGAATAACAAAATACAACATTTCTTTCTCCCCTGTTCCTCTAATTTACATTGTGTTGTAAACGTATTTCTTCTTCTTTCTAATATGGTAAGAGCTTTTCAGTCTCACAACACGCAGTTGTCATGGAGTTTCCTGTCCTTAATAGTATTTTCTAAATTTGATCATGGGTGATCGTGATAACTGATAACAATACTGTCACCTCTGCAAATTCGGCTACTGCCAATTCCATCCCTCAAAAGCCAAGCTGAGAATTTATCAAAAGTCGTTATTTGCCCTCAAAACCAAGCTTGTCCCTATACAATTAGATGAGACATTGAGAATAATTATCTTTCATGGAAATTTCAAATACAAACTGCGGTTGAAGGGTACGGGGCTCGAAAGCTATATTGATGGTTCAAAGTCTAATCTATATCAATTCATTCATGACAATGCATGCAACACTGTCACAAACCATGACTACACAATCTACAAAAGACAAGATAGGTTGCTTTGTGCATGAATCTTGTCATCGGCCATTAATTCTTATCTGGTTCCACAATTAATTGGATGCAAGACATCCCAACATATGTGGTCAACAGTTCAAAAAGTTTTTTTTTTTTGAACAACAGTTCAAAAAGTTTTCAACATACAATCCTCCACCAAAACGATGCACTATAGAAAACAGTTGCAAAATACAAAGAAAGACAGTATGTAAAAGTCAAGAACATTTGTCATCTTCTTGAATCTGCCTGTCAAGTAATTTCAGATTCAATGCATACAACATCTATCTTGAATGGTCTCGATGATGAGTACATGGCTGTGGTTGTCATAATCTCATCAATGGAACCCACACCATCTATATCTTATGTCCACTCTGCGCTTTTTGCTCACCTAAGTAGAATAGAGCACAAAAAGACAGTAGTTTCTGGTCTTTCAGTGAACTATGTGTCAACCAACAAGTTAAACAACCAAGAAAAGGGACAACAATTTTCAAAGAGGAGGTTCTTTCAATAAATCTCAAAGGGGTACAGGAGGAAGATGACATAATAATAATAGGCCAAGATGTAAGATACTTGAGAAATTTGGACACACCACTAACAAGTGCTATTGTTTTGACTTAAACTTCAACCCAAATCAATGCAATCTGAAAAACAGCATAAATGCTAACTTGGCAAGTCTGTAGCAAGATCACAGGAACTAAGCAGAGGGTTCAAGAAGTGCTAATACAACCAAAGCTGATGGCATTACTGATGGCGCCTGGTGTTGAAGTATGCGATACTATGTGTTAGATCTAGATGATATTTTGGATCTGCAGAATATTTTGGATCTGGAGGATATTTTGGATCTGGAGAATATTTTGGATCTAGAGGATATTTTGGGAATTTCCATATACTTCTCTATGCCTATATAAGCTACATCGAATACAAAAGAAGGTGAATCACAAATCAAGAGATTAGATCTAAGATTATTCTAATTAGGGTTTAGACAATCCTAATCTTCTTTAATTCCTTTCTCCACAAAATCAATTTTTTCTAGTAAATTTGATCATTGTAATCAATCTCTTGTACTCTTCTATTGATATTAATAAAGGTTTCTCTCTCAAAGTGGACGTACACTGACAAGACGTCGGTGGAACCACTATAAATCCCTGAGTGATTTAGTTTCTCGTTATTGCTCTATTATTTCAATTGTTTGGTGATTGTGATTGGCATGAATAAGATTGAGATTGTTCGATTGGTTGTTTTTGCACTATTACCACGATCTCGTTTTCCGCGGCGTTGGGGATTTTTGATTTAAGTGGTCTTGAATCAAAATTTCTCCACAACATTTGGTATCAGATCATTGGTGTTTGTAGATAGCTGTAGAAATGCCGGAATCAGGTTCAAATAATCCATCAACATGTGGTCCAAGTGGTGTAGCTCCTTATGTACGTGGGTCGTATGCAGCTGCTGGTTCACAATTGGTTATCGACAAGTGGAATGGCGATAATGATTTCGAAAAGTGGCAATGGAAGATGAAAGCGGTTCTTAGGCGGAATCGGGTACATCGGGTGGTGTTTGATACACATTTATTGCCAGAGGACATCTCAGATGTAGAGAGAGAAGAAATGGAAGAGTGGGCATTCACTACACTTCAACTTGCCATGGGGGAGAATGTTATTTCCGAAATTAGTGGTGAGACGACTGCTAAAGGTATTTGGAACAAGTTGGAGGAGTTGTATATGAAGAAATCACTCACAAATCGACTGATCTTGTTGCGGACTTTCTTTACCTACAAGATGAAGGAAGGAACTTCGCTAAAGGCGCACTTAAATGTGTTTGATGATTTGCTAATGAAGATGAAGGCGATAGATTTGAAGATTGAAGAGGAGCAGAAGGCGATGATATTGCTATGTTCGTTGCCTGAACGCTATACTGGGTTCTCAAATAGTTTGATCTATGGCCGGGATACGCTGACTCTAAATGATGTTAAGACGGGTCTTCTTAGTGAGGAATTACGAAATCAGATGAAGGAGCTGAGTGATGGTAGTAGTGGTGCTGGTAATGGTTTATTTGCGGAGAAAGAAAAGTCAGAGAAGAAGGGAAACCGGGGGCGTTCTAAGTCTAAGAAGCCCGGTGGAAGAGGAAAATCGAAGGAAAGAAATGGCAAGTGCTTTATATGTAAGAAACCTGGTCACTGGAAGAATGATTGTCCAGACAAGGGGAAGAAGGAAGTAGTATCTTCATCAGTTGCGGTGGAGAGAGATGTTGGTGAGGAAGACATATATGTTTTGTCGGCTGTTGCATCGGATGTTTCGGGCAGCGATTGGGTGCTTGATTCGGGGGCTTCATATCACATGACGCCTTCTTATGTTGATCGAGAAGGAAATTCAATTTCTACGGGAAATGGTGCAGTTTGCAAGTTGAAAGGCATTGGATCCATGCAAATTCGAATGTTTGACGGAGTGGTTCATACTCTCACTAATGTGCGCTATGTTCCGGGACTACGGAAGTCACTTATCTCTTTGGGACAGTTGGATTCTCTAGGTTGCAAGATCACCATTGAAAGTGATAGCTTGAGGGTTTCGAAGGGTGCGCTTGTGGTTATGAAGGGTGCTAGAACTCATGGTATCTATTTGCTTCAAGGAGTGACCGTGGAAGGCGAAACTTGTGTCAGTGTTGATAGTTCTCGTGGCTTAAATGCGACACGGCTATGGCATTTGAGATTGGGTCATGTCTCGGAGAAGAGTTTAGATGTTCTTCGTCGAAGGGAGATGATTGACGGTGAGAGTTTCAGCAAGTTAGAGTTTTGCGAGGAATGTGTCATGGGGAAGCAAACTAGAGTGTCATTCGGTGAAGGAAAATATGATTCAAGAGGGATTCTTGAGTATGTGCACATGGATGTTTGGGGACCAGCACCTGTAGCTTCTTTGGGAGGAGCAAGATATTATATTTCTTTCACTGATCATTTTTCTCGAAAGGTTTGGGTGTATGTAATGAAGGCCAAGTCGGAGGCATTTGCAAGATTCAAAGAATGGAAGGCTCTTGTTGAGAATGAGAGTGGAAAGACTTTGAAGGTTCTTAGGTCCGATATTGGCGGCGAGTATGTTTCCGGAGAATTTTTGAATTTTTGCAAGCATCATGGTATTCGGAGGCATTTTACTACACCGGGAGATCTGCAATCTAATGGAGTGGCGGAGAGAATGAACCGAACTCTATTAGAGAAAGCTCGATGCTTGAGATTGACATCGGGTTTGTCTAAGGGATTTTGGGCCGAAGCTTTGTCAACCGCAGTGCATATTATTAATCGAATTCCGTGCTCGGCTATTGGTAACAAAATTCCGGAGGAAGTGTGGAAGGGGAAGAGCATTGACTTGAGTTATCTTCGTGTATTTGGTAGTCCTGTTTATGTGCATGATCCGGGGAATGATAAGCTCTCACCTAGAGCTTTCAAAGGGATTTTGCTTGGTTATATGGATGGAGTCAAAGGCTATCGGATTTGGAATCCGAAAACGAAGAAGGTTTCAGTTTCTCATCATGTTATTTTTGATGAGTCAGCTATGTTCAAGAATAATGAAGGCTCATCGGATGTTCCGGATTTGGTTCATGGTGAATCAAAGAAGAAGGAAGTTATTCCCACTTTCATGCCTAGAGAGAGTAGAGTTGTTGGAGGTGCTTGCGAGGTGAATGCGGTTGATGTTACATCACATAGTCCACAGGATTCCTCTAGTAGTGTTGGTGATGTGCACGAGCCTAGAGAAGATTCAGTTCAAGGTGGAGCTGAAGGAAGACCGGGTGATGGTATTGCTACTCGGGTTGGTCATCGTGCTATAAGGCCACCCGAAAGATATGTTGATTGGAACTATCTTAACTTTTGTGAGAAATTGGACTATGCTCTTCATGTAGTCCAAGATGAGCCGATGGACCTTGATGACGTCATGGATTCGAGTGATAGCTCGAAGTGGATTTGCGCCATGGAGGAAGAGATGCAATCGTTGATGAAGAACCAGACTTGGGAGTTGGTTCCTCTTCCTCAAGGAAACCGTGCTATTGGGTGCAAATGGATATATAAGTTGAAGGACGATGGAAGATACAAAGCTAGGCTAGTGGCTAAGGGGTTTGCACAGAGGAAAGGAAAGGAGTATGATGAGATCTTCGCACCGGTTGTGAGACATACTTCTATCCGGATATTACTTTCCATAGTTGCTATTCACGACTTGGAGTTGGAGCAACTAGATGTGAAAACCGCCTTCTTGCATGGATACTTGGATGAAGACATCTACATGGAGCAACCAGAAGGGTTTGTTGTAGAAGGTAAGTCGGAACTAGTTTGCAAGTTGAAGAAATCACTGTATGGTTTGAAGCAATCACCTAGGCAATGGTACAAGAGATTTGATCATTTCATGCTTGAAAGTGGCTTCCATCGAAGCATCAAGGATGCTTGCGTTTATTTCAAGAGGTTAGGAAATGATTGTTGGGTGTATTCACTCTTGTATGTGGACGATATGCTCATTGCTTCTAAGGACAAGGCAGAAATCAACAAGTTGAAAGAGAAATTAAAGGCGGAGTTCGAGATGAAAGACCTTGGAGAAGCAAAGAAAATCTTGGGCATGGAGATTGTAAGGGACCGAAAGCGTTTTGAGTTGAGATTGACTCAAAAGGAGTACATTAAGAAAGTGCTTTGTCGGTTTAGCATGGAGGATGCAAAGGCGTCAAATACACCTTTACCTTTGCATATAAAGCTTTCGAGTAAGGGATCACCTATCGAGGAGAAAGACAAGGCTTACATGGAAAAGGTGCCATATGCTAGTGCGGTTGGAAGTTTGATGTATGCCATGGTGTGTACAAGACCCGATATTGCAAATGCCGTCGGGGTGGTTAGTCGGTTCATGGCTAATCCGGGGAAATCGCATTGGGAAGCAGTGAAGCTTATCTTGAGATACTTGAAAGGTACAGCATGTCATGGCCTTGTTTTTTGGGGTAGTAAAGAGAAGAATTGCATGTTGGTTGGTTACTGTGACTCGGACTACGCTGGTGATAGGGATCGAAGAAAATCAACTTCTGGATATGTCTCCACTCTTGGTGGTACAGCCATAAGTTGGAGATCGAGATTGCAGACCGTAGTTGCTTTATCCACTACGGAGGCGGAGTTGATAGCTGCGGTAGAGGCAGCAAAGGAAGCATTCTATTTGAAGCGACTGTTGTGAGACTTGGGTTTTGAACATGACAGTGTTGATGTTCAATGTGATAGCCAAAGCGCTATTCACCTGGCTGAGAATTTGGCATTTAACTCACGGACAAAGCATATTGAAGTGAGGGAGTCATTTCTAGTAGCCATGGACGAAGACAAGCAAGTATGCACTACACCAGAAATGCCAATTTGGCAGTGCTTATGGCCGTATCAAAATCGATTTGGCAGTGCTCTGGACCGTATCAAAAAATGGCGTCTTTGTTGCTTTGATACGGTTTTAAGCCGTATCAAATCCATAAATTCATACGGCTTAAAACCGTATCAAATTGCACGTTTGATACGGTTTTAAGCCATATCAATTTATGAATTTGATATGGCTTAAAACCGTATTAAATTTCTAATTTGATACGGCTTAGAACCGTATCAAATTAGCATGCTGACACTGTCAACCTCATAGATCGATACGGTTTTGAGCCGTATCAAATTCGTAGATTGATACGACTTAAAACCGTATTAAACTGCTATACTGATACGGCTTAAAACCGTGTTTAATGTCTCATTCCTACAATGCTATCAGTGAATTAGATACGGCTTTTAACCGTATCAAAATCGGTATGTCATATATGCAATATACAGAAACACTACACCCATTGATATATATATATATATATATATATATGTATGCATAATAAAAAAGATACACTACACCTATATAACAGTATATAAAGAAGATACACTAAGCATAATTCGATTAATACATAAACCATAACTTTAGTTAATACAAACCGCATAACACAATATATACAAAGCATAATGTTCACAGTTCTTGCTCTAAAAAAAAACTACAGTTGTCGAGCCCATGCAACTCTTGATTGTTCCAAAGCCTGAAAAGAAATAAAAATAATAAGCATCAGTTTAGTTTCGTCTCCACAACAACAAGTCGTGTAATGTACATAAAATGAGAAATTAGATAAGAAGCATAATCAAACACAAAAGGCTTCCGTAACGATACATCAAACGTAAGAAGCGAAACTAAGCCGTAAGGCTAAGGTGAAACTGAGCTTTACGGCTCAGCTGAAACTGAGCCTTTCAGCTGAGTTTATTAGCAGAGTTTGCTCCACAAGTACTAAAAGTTTGCTGAACTTTTAATGAAAAATGACTTGGAACTTACATTCCATGCACATCCATTTGTTTTACCCTGTGTACGTTGGCTCCTTTATTTCAAGAATAATCTAAATTCAATGCAACCTCTGCTCCACAGAGAGCTTAAGTTATACTTTCTTTCCATGATGTAGTGCAGTATGGATTCATGGGATAAAAATAAAAATGTAGTTCAATAATATACTCAAATGCTTTTCAATTATATTTTATATCTCAAACGTGTTATATTCTTTATTCTCGATTAAGAGTGTAGTTATTTAATACTGGAACTTTCTTTGGGACTTAGATTAAAATTGAGTGATAGGGTAAACAAGTAACATAACTTAAATATATGTAATCAGTGTTGCTACAAACTTTGATATTTTAATCATTCCCACTACTATGAAAATGTTTTGAAGGATGGATGTGAAGTCTTTGCAACAGACAACTTGTCACAGTAGGATTGGATAGTGGTACGATGGAGAGCGTTGATGAAACAATGGTGTGTTTTTTTCATATACAAAGGCCAGCAGAAAAGAAAGAAAAGTTTATGTTGTCCACAAGAATATGTTTAAACGACGAAAGCCTCGCTGAGCTTTCGCCATAGGTTAGTTTGGTTTATGCATTTGTATTAAGACCCAACCTATCATTTTATGCTATAATAGAAACTGAGTCTTTCGGCTCAGTGAAACTGAGCCTTACGCTTATCCAGTATAACCACAATCTAAAAGTAAGGATACTAAGAAGATGGTACAATTATCCAGCATGACTTGAATACAGCAGCTGAAATCCACTATTTTTAAAATAGGATGTTTATAAAGAAATATATGGTAAAAAGTAAGCAGAATTTGAAGTGACAGGAGGAACTAGTTCATCACATACTTGCTTCAGAAATTCTAATGTTAGAAAGAGTGTCATCATGGGAATTAAACATCAATCACTGAATGCTTTAGAGCGTTCTATCTTCCAAGTCATCGAGTATCATTACAAATTTGTAATTCTATCAAAGACTTCAGGAAGTGATGGCTCTAAGCCAAAAAAAAAGCTAGTAACATGAAATGTGGGTAATGTGTGGCCTGAAACACTGAATAAGTACGGTTCTGGACATTGAATATCATAACAAATTTGAGCAAACCATATTGGTTAATTCGTAAGGCAAGAGGGGATGAAAGAATTGGAAAGAAGATACAGGCATCGCAGCCTGCCCAAGCACGTAACAGACATGCTGAAAAATAACAAAGCAGTACTATGAAGCAAAAATATATTGTGGCTGTAGGAATTGAAGTAGGGACATCCTAGCCAGTGGACGCATGAATAACCAACTATCCAAACTTACTTGAGGACGGTCATTGAAAATTAAGACTTATTGCTTAATGTTTAAGCAGCCATCCCTGCCGACTACTCCATGGTTGCCCCTGTCGAGGGAGGTTGTCCCAGGCTGTTGCCTGGTTGGCCTTCCCCTAGAGCTGACTTTGCCCATACTGTTCCAACTTTCCAAATATTTTAATTTCACATTTTAAAAATTATATCAAACTTGGGTATATTTTGAAGACAAACATGGTTAAAACTGGTCAAGAAGCTATTAACCAGCGGTGTTGTTCCACTTTTAAAACCAGTTGTACACTATCCTCGTATCACTCATAAATTGATTTTTGTAATCGATTTAACCTACTTTTAAAAATGTAATATGTACAACATCAAACTGTACCATGAGAAATTGGTAAATAAATACCAATATGGAAAAAACAGACCAATCAGGGTAATATTAATATTATTATTAGTAGTATTATTATTGTAGTTTAACATACATACCTTTTTTTGTGACCATTAGTGCCTACTTTGTTTGTTCAATCAAACCATCATGTGAAAAGCCCCCAAAAAAATAAGCTGCTGAAAGTTTATGAACTGTCGAATGTAATAAAAAAAACCAAATCCAAGAAGATTAGACCAATTCCAGAGCACATACCCTTTGCAACTGAAAGTGAAGTATATTCGCAGATCCGACTTCTCTAAGGATCGGTTGTGAGAAACGCAGATGGTTTGACATGAGATAATCTAAATCGGAAAACATTGTCGCCAAAATCAGTCAGTTTCTCTAATCTTGATCCTAAGTGAATCGAGAGAAATCACTTTTCTTCGAGATCCGATGTAGCAAAACAGATGTTACTGATAATTGATGGCATCGACATTAAAGCACTCAAAATTGTGAGTTTAAATCTAGATTTGAAGTCTCGAATGAACGAGTGGATTGAATTTTGATTTAGGGATTACATAATACAGGATTGTGAGAAATGAAAAATAGCGGCCGAGGGAACGGGAGGGAGTGAAAATATGAAGAAGCCGTATCAAATGAATATCAAATGAACTGATCCGAGGGGTTGAAAATGTAGGGTTGGATTTTAGCCGTTTGGTTGGTGCGGGTCGCAAGTGAAGTGATCTGATGGTTGAGGATGTAGGGTTGAATTAAATACGGGTATTGGCCCTATCAAATTTGATACGGATAAAAGCCGTATCAAATTTCCATATTCTGGGGCGCCAAATTTGCTGTTTTGATGTAGTGATGCCTTTGGAAAGTGCACACAAAGGATAACGCGGCGGACATGTTCACTAAGGCGTTACTGGTTGGGAAGTTTGAGCATTGCTCGAACTTACTTCGCATGGAGAGATGCTAGATGCCACGGGGTGGTACATTTGAGAGAGAAACTTGGATGTAGAAGAGTATCGGTGAGAGGTTGGTGTTCTATCTTCATGGTAAGTACTTGTTTTCACTCCCGAGTACATTGTCTTTTGGTAAGACTGGTTTAGGAGTTGGATGTTTCAACACTTCATTGATGGGTGGGGGCTATCCTGAACTCGTTAGTGAAGTGCAATGGGCGGTGGCTATGCCGGAGTTCATTGGGGAAACATTCAAGCTTTCTTGATTGAAGATAAAAGGAAATGCTTGGGTGCATTGGAGTTTGTGATGTAGACGGATATAGTATCGAGGTGGAGTGTTGAAGTATGCGATACTATGTGTTAGATCAAGAGGATATTTTGGATCTGGAGGATATTTTGGATCTAGAGAATATTTTGGATCTAGAGGATATTTTGGATCTAGAGAATATTTTGGATCTGGAGAATATTTTGGGTCTAGAGGATATTTTGGAGGAAATTTTGGGAATTTCCATATACTTCTCTATGCCTATATAACCTACATCGAATACAAAAGGAGGTGGATCACAAATCAAGAGATTAGATCTAAGATTATTCTAATTAGGGTTTAGGCAATCATAATCTTCTTCAATTCCTTTCTCCACAAAATCAAATTTTTCTAGTAAATTTGATCATTGTAATCAATCTCTTGTACTCTTCTATTGATATTAATAAAGGTTTCTCTCTCAAAGTGGACGTACACTGACGAGACGTCGGTGGAACCACTATAAATCTCTGAGTGATTTAGTTTCTCGTTATTGCTCTATTATTTCCATTGTTTGGTGATTGTGATTGGCATGAATAAGATTGAGATTGTTCGATTGATTGTTTTTGCACTATTACCACGATCTCGTTTTCCGCGGCGTTGGGGATTTTTGATTTAAGCGGTCTTGAATCAAAATTTCTCCACAACACCTGGTTCCTCGATACAGGTGCTACAAACTATATATTACTAATAATCTCTACAACTTAAATCTTGGCAACAAAGAATATCGGGGTAAACAGTGTATTCAAATTGGTAATGGTCAATCCACGAATATCACACATACTGGAAATGCTTACATTCAAGGTGATAAAAAGTTATTTCTAAATAACATTTTAAGAGTGTCACATATCAAGAAAAATTTGATAAATGTCTCCCAGTTTGCTTGTGATAACAATGTTTATTTTGAGTTCTACGCTAATTGTTGTTCAGTTAATGATATCCAAACTAAAAATTTATTGTAGGATAAAGTCATCACGGGACTATAAAAGTACACTTCTGCTGACTCAACTGAGTCATATGTTAAACAACCAACTTGGTAATATGGTTGAGAGCACTAAGCACAATTGTAGCATAAATTCTTTAAAACCTAGCATGGTAGGTTAGGGCACCCAAATGTTAAAGTGGTAAAACAAACTGTGAATAATAATGAAATTCATGTTGACACTGTTGATAAAGGGAATTAGTTTAAAGGAAAAAATTTACTAAAAAATAAGTTTAACAGACGTTAAATTTTTCTGTTACAAGGACAAGCGACATATTTCTCCATTGTGCCACTTCACTTTCGTTTCTTCTACACAGTAACTTTTTCGAGCTTCAACAAACAATGGCAGCCTAATTAATCACGAACTAAAATTCTTCAATAATCATAAACTAGGGATTCTTCACCAAACCGACTCAACCAATGGAGGTGAATTCACAGATTTCAGCAGATTCTACACAAAAAACGAAGAATTGATATTCTCCAAAACTAGGGCTTCCATACAAAAATCTCAAATATCACAAACTAGGAATTCTCCACGAAAATCTAAACCAGACGATTCCACTATTATTCACGAGACAACAAAAAAAAACTAGAAAGAAGATGAACGAAAGAAACAAAAGTTGTGTGATGAAATAATTGCTAGGAAAAGAAAAACAAAGGTAAAACATCTGATTTTTTTTAAATAAAGAATAATTTAAAACTGATAGTTCAATATATCATCTTATTAGTTGCATGCATCGAAATATTAGATGGATAGCTCTGAAATGGTAAGTAAATATTGCATTGAAAAAAAAGGTAAACAAATATAACATGACATATTTATAGTTGAATATGTCAGTTTGTTTTGTTATGCATACCATGGTGAATAATAAATGATAAACAAACATTGAATTCAATGTTTGGAAGATGATAAACAAAAGTTAGATGGATAGTTATAGAATGATAAGTAAATATAAAATTGAAAAAATTGATAAACAAATATAGTATAACATAGTTATATTTGAATATGTCAGTTTGTTTTGCTTTGTATATCATGGTGAATGATAAATGATAGAAAAACATAGCATTTGGTGCTTAGAAGATGATAGACAAAAGTTAGATGAATAGCTATGAAATGATAAGTAAATTCATTATTGAAAAAAATGTGACAAATATAATATGATATAGTTATAGTTGAATATGTCACTTTGTATGATGTGTGTTATGGTGCAATGATAAATGATAGATGACGTAAACATAAACTAGGATTGTTTCGTCGAAGTTATCACTAGTAGCAATAAAGGCGTAAAAGACGACGGAGATGGAGAAGAGAAAACGCGTAATGACCCGCAAATCCGTACCCTTTGAGTTGATTAAATATACTATACGTCCAATCCAAATTGAACGGAAAGACGAATCGTTATGGACAAAGAAGAAAAAGGTAGAAGAAGAACAAAAGTAACAACATAGAATCTCACATCGCAGCAGAATAAAATATATTATATATAACAACTTTTGGAATACAAAACTGTATCTGTACTTACATGCATCATTAGAGTACATCACATATACAACACGTCGGAATAAACTCTAAATATCCAACATTGAAGCTTCTAACTCCAAGCACCTCCAAGTATATATGTAAACAACCGAACTACTTGACTGTCCATACAAATTTGGGCACCTAAGAGTTTTGGGTAAAATAAAACAAAATAAACTCTGGGTCAGTCATGGGAGTGGTGTAAGTAAACTCTAATTACTTGATTTACTTTGAAAATCCTTTCGAAAGAAAAGATAATCGTAAGACCGATACACACATAATCATGGATGATTTTTACTTTACGATAGCCCAAAATATTCTTTGCATCAACACTATTATGATATTATTATAGTGTCTAATCAAATCAATAGCTATCCAGAGGAACATTTGCATCTCACGCTCCACATACATAGTATACAGTCTGTTAACCGACCTTTTGGTCTGGTTCCCAAAAGTACGCAAGGCACGCTCGACTCAACGTATAACGTGAAGCCAGAGCCGAGAGTGTCAACAAGGAGTAAAGGAAATGAGCCGGGAAGGGATCATGCCGACAGGAACCTTACTGCCCCTCCAAACATTGCTAAACCGGTACCTCGAATCCTAGAAAGTCACAAGTCTCGACCTCAACTCTCCTTGCCCATTTTTACTATTCTTCGTACCCCTGGCGGTACGAAATTCGTACCCGAGGGAGGGGGTACAAGTTTCTAGGCGCGAGCTCCATGGGATCCAAAATTCTAGTGGTTGACACTATGGGATGCGAGATTCCTGGTGTATTCCCTTATTTCTACCTACTCCCACATACTCCTCATCTAACCACTCCACTATAAATACCCCTTGACCTCGCACTTCAAAGGGGTTGGAATTTGGTGATTAGACATCTCTTAAGAGCTACAAGTAGCCTCTTTAATGACATATATCACTACACCAAAACAGGTGATTGCCAACGAGTATAACTGTCGCAAACAATTTCCACAACACTTATTAGCGTTGCTATGGGGGCGTGGCAATGTATTACCAACGCATATAAGCGTTGGAAAATATTCATTCCCAACGCTTATATGCATTGGCAAATATTCATTTGCAACGCTTATATGCGTTGGCAAATATTCATTCACAATGCTTATAAGCGTTGGCAATATTATATTCGCAACACTTATAAGCGTTGGTAACATGCAACGCTAATATTTGCATATAAGATAGCACAAGCTCTATTTAATATGCATTCATTCAGCAATGGAATTATCTCAACATAGCAACATGTAACCAAATCAATAAGGAAAAAAAATCCATATTCATGATAACAACAAAGTATGAACTAACAAAAAAATTCAATACATAAAGATACAAAATTTAATACATATACAATATCCGATTCCATAGTAATAACAATACAGAATTAACATAATGCAAGATGTTTTTCATATTTGAAGTCTACAAGTACCAAACGCGAAACTCCAACTATATAACGAACCATACATCCAAAAATTTGCATAGCTTGTACCACCAATTTTTCTCATTTTCTCTGCTTCTCCTACTGCTTTCTGCGTGCATTTAATTTAATAACATCAATTAAGTTTCAAATAGCAGAAAATGTTATAAGTTCAAAGTCATACCTTTTCAATTTTGACACATCTTTTGTCTATTGAGCTCGATGAAATCTTGCAATTTAAGCTCCTTTTTAAGCCTTTTGTTTTCTTCAAGAACCTCCAATGCAAATTCCACACCACGATCACATAATGGTTCGTCAATCCAGTGGATGAATCCACAATCTCTAAGAGTTCCAGTATTTGCACAGATAAAATATCGGCGACCAACATTTTTATTTAAATAGCATGTTCTGAATATTGGTTCAATGTTGCAACGGCATAACAACCTTCGAGATTGTGCTTCTTCAACATAGCATGTTGGTAGGGGTGGCAATCTTGTAGGTGTGGTCGATCTGGTAGGCGATGCCATATCATTCTGAACACTTAATAATGCCAAATCTCTTTCTAAACTCGACTCTATTCTCCCGTAGACGCTAAACGGAGTTGGTGTCTGAGATTCGGCTGAGCAAACAATTTGAGTAGGATCGTCTGAATCGTCTGAATAGGCCGATGGACAATACCATAGGAAGTAGTCATGATAATCGGTCGAAGGCCTTGAGTAGGAGGACATCTGTAGAAAATAAATAAACAACAACAGTCTTAAAATGCAATCACTATTAAATATAGATTCCAAGTGCAAAATTGTAGATGAATTACACGGTTCCACCTATTTTTCAAAGTTCAATGGTTATTTCTAAATAAGTCGGCACCTTGATGACATTTCTAAATAAGTCGGCACCTTGTGCAAAGATGTACAGTGTATTAACTCAAGCAGTTCGAAGGAAATAACAGAACCATGTATGTGCTAGTAATATCCTAGTGGTGCCTTGGCGGGTTCAAGTAAATGACAAAAATACTAATATATGCACTTGGGTTTTGGTCTGATAACCAAGCATCAATGCAAAATACGTGTAAACTTAGTTATCCTAACATAAAAGCTTATGTACATGTTCATGTCCAAAGTAAGGTGCAGCCTCCTATTAAATTTCAGATTTTGAAATGTAGCACTACAACAACTCAGGCAACTGATTTTAGAACTACCAAGGTAGCAACAAGTGATTCGAACATTTCAGAATTATAATGATAGCATCGTGTGTTAACACTAAAAATAATAATTTAATTCTAATACAAATTTAAGGTTATTCAGCAAATGGAACATATACTTCTGATTACTGAAAGAAAATACACATCCAGTGGCGCATATGCGCAAGGTTGAAGTGCGGCAAGGACCTAAAACAGACAAGCATGCATGGGTATACGAAAAGCACATACAAATGAATTTATATACTGGCATTCTACCCTCAAAAATACAACAGACCATTTGAGAAGTATACTAACTAGGAGGACAATTAACATATGTATGTATGCTAAAAATAATTTTATTTTAACTTTAATTTAACAGAGTAAAACCCTGCTGTAAACCCAGGGACTCAGGTTAAAGACAAACAGCACCATTAACAGGTAGATAGTCCACAAAATGAATCAAGGTCGAGGGACGGTGTCTATTATATAAAGCAGACAGTGTCTCACATTATACAACTCTGGTTTTACATTTCAGTCACAAATTTAATCAAGTAACTTTGCATACATCTTTGTATTTTTGAAAACCTTTCATTGCAAAGAAAGAAACTGGCAACATTCACGGTCCTTTATTGAATTCTTACACTTCTGTTTACATTTTTAGTTCAAATTCAGTCTTCACCTAACCCATTTCCTACAACTACAGCTCACCACAATTTTTTGGTTAAATGCAATATTTACTACGGAATTTAACTATTATTTTTCTTTTCGTAGAAAATTGGAACTTGTGTTAATTTACAATTAGCTGCTAGATTAAAACTTAGCAACCAAAATAAAACTATAGGATAAATAATTGATCTGATGAGTATATCCTTCAACTAGACTAAAATAGAACTGATTAAGAAATCAAATAGAACTGATTAAGAAATCTGCTGTCTTTACCTGACTAAAATAGAATCTGCTGTCTTTACCTGACTAAAATAGAACTGATTAAGAAATCAAATAATAACAGTAAAATAGAACTAATAAAGAAAGTAATCTCATAGATGAGCTTTGCCAAATACATTCTTTATAACCCAGATATATCCCATAAGTCCATAAGTGCAATAATAAAAGTAGCAAATTAAGTGTTCCTAAATACTTCAGGACGCATGCATGGATTTTAAATGCTTTATGTATGTATCTATTATTATTTCAAACAGCAACAAATAAAAGAAAATTTTCAATTGTGGACCTAAACGAAATCTAGTGCATTTATGTTATGCAGACATAAATATATTCATTTCGTATTTACTATTTTAAACATTTACAAATAGTTTGAAGGTACAATTTTAACATGTTTCTTGTTATTTCAAGATTAGAATGTTTCTCGTTATTGCACTGAAAATGCCTATAAATTTGTCAGTGTAATAAAGTCTAATAGAACCCATGTTGAATGTCCATAAGGCTATTAACTATTAAACTAAAACACGCAAGAAAGAAGCACCATTTGCTTAAAAAGAAACCTTTTATTTATTACCCAAATTTGAGGCTAACTTACTAAATCTGAAAAGTTGGTGACATGCATAATTTATTGAAAAGTTTTGACTGTAATTGCATACACTAATGGTCTAATAGTGTCATCCATTTAGTTTATGTTTCTTATGTGGATATCAAGGTTTAAAAATTGTGCGTGTATAATAATTCATACTCTATATCTAAGATCTATACATGTCAAAAGCGATTAGTTAATACAACCAAAAAGTTATAATTGGAATTGAATAATATCTAAAACAAAGCAAGTCACACATAAATAGTAAAGTCTTGTATTACTATATTTCCTTAAAACTAAAGTGAGTTGATTAAAGAGAGAAAGAACAAAAACAGATTAGCTTACATAGGAACAGAACATGTGAAAGTCCATAACTGCATATAAGTTGTGGTAAAAACAGACATAATGTTTATATATTTAAATAGGAAACATAGCTCTTCATTATCATGGTGAATCAAAGTATTCGGTTATGCATTATAGAGCAAACAAATTTTAACCCAGACCTTATCTCAAGCTTTGATAGATCCTACAATTATGATAAACGTTGGAGAGGCAGTAAAATTAAAATAACTAATGGCATGTTAACTGATTTCACTTTTTAAACTACCGAATGGAAGGATAAATATAAACAAAGGTATACACATAACATGTTACAAAAATGGGTATGTGATTGTTGCAAAATGCTTAAATATGATAAATTGTTACTTGGATTATCGGCGTAGTTTTACTGAGCCATTCGGCTTAGTAATACTGCGCCGATCTGCTCAGTATTACTGAGCCTAAGGCGCAGTTAAACTATGCCGAACGATTCATTATTACTTATACTGTATGAAGATAATTTAAGAATTAGTTAATAAAGCTTATAGGAATTAGCTTATACTGTATGAAGATAATTTAAGAATTAATACACATAGACAAAAAAGTTAGGATCAATAGCCCTTTTTATTTAACATCATTTTGTAGCCAAAATTACTTGTGGTCACTCATACGGATGTATTTATGGCTTCTGAAAAAAAAAAGAAAAAAAATTACTTGTGGTCACTCAAAATTTTTAGATCTATCTGCAACTAGTAGGAAATCACGAAGTCTTACTCTTGTTCGAGAATGACACAACGAAGCACGGTCATATCTTGGGTGAAGATGTAATCACACGGTCAACTCAGAGGCATCATGTCTAAGAGTGAGCACGGTCGGTCAAGCAAACCAATCAATTAATTTAAACTGTTAACCGATTAAAAATAATGGTTCGGTTAACCATTTCATAGGTTGAAATATGTGCATCTACCAATCACTGAACTGAACTAGTTAAATTTAATCCTTGCTAACCAGTCAAATTAATCGGTTCCATTAACCTTTCAAACCCATCGGTTAATTCAAACGTTTGAATAACTCAAATGTCAGGGTCACTGCTTTTTTCTTGAGCATTATAATTTTACACTTGCTCTGTTTTCACATGCAACATAGTGTTGGAATAACTCAAACGTCATAGCTAAATAAAAAATAGATTTGAAAAAGAGTTGATATTTACCGAGCTATTGTTTACTTACATATCATTTGCCTGAAAAGTAACATTAATATATACTGTATCAGAGTGACATATTTATATAGGGTATATTCATCAAATTGTATAAAAAATAACTCTTAATGCAATATTAGATTACCTGTTGTGAAGCAGCTATAGAGAGTCCAACTGTCCAAGGTGACCACTGATCATTTAAGCATTAGCAATAGGACTGCCACCCCCACTTGGAATCAGACTGCTCCGTCTTGTACATGTTCATGCTCCAGTATTCCTCCGCAAGTTATATACTATAACCAGATGATGTCAGGGTTTACAAGTGTCAGTATGCATACATTTGACTTTGCTTATACTGATTTTTAATGTGGTAAACATATTAATTTGAGCTTCTCATTGTTTCTGTCCACAAATATCCTTTCCAATTTTTATTCTCCTTGCAACAGCATCAGCATAACATTTGATTGATGCAAGTTGTAGAAAGTCAAGATGCATAAGAAAAAATTATGTTTTATACCAATTGTTAATCCATTAGTTAATAAGTGATTTTATATACTAAGAAAGAAAATATTCTTCAGGATACTTACTACCTGTAGTTCGGTATATATATGATATGATTTGAAATTAGTAAAAAAAAGGGAAAAAAACTAGAATAGAAACACAGGCTCAGCCAAAAGAGATATCACAAATATTTGCTTGACCATGATATGCCGTTAAGATTTTTGATAGTAACTAATAGACATTCAAACTTAACAATACATAGGTTCAGCCTAAACTTGTAAATCACCGGGCTTGACCTACAAGCATTTATATTTGCTGTGGACTGAAAACTGGGTTCACATGCCCAATTTTAACTTAACCTGCAAACGACGCTTTAAGGAATACCCTAGTGGAGTTTATTTCTCTTAAAAAGACCTCTAATGTACATTTTCAAAATCAGAGAAACCAACAAAAAATGCGATGATCGTCACCTACTACAAATGACAACAACGAGTTTATAAATCAATTTAGAAACTGAGGCTTCCGGTTCAGATTCCAAACTAAACTGAGCTTGAAAGGTTCAGTTTGGAATCAATAAGTTATCTCATAGGCACCAAAATTAATATACATACCTTCGACCTTCTTCCTTGTTTCTAATTTCCATCAAATTATTGATACCATTATACTTTACTCCTGTAACAAAAATTATACCATAGTATTTTTTTTCTTAAAAAAACCACTAAGAAAAGCATTCAAAAAAGAATAAATAAAAAATAGCACAAACATGTGTGTCATGCACATCTAGCTTCACAGCAGCAGATGACTTTGTATCAAACTTTAAAGACTTCAGATTCGAAAGTATTACTTGAAGCAGTCCTATGAATTACTAAAGGAACAAAAACATGAATATATGTATGTATTCAAGAATTGCTGCAGATGACTAGATGAATATTTTAGAATACACACCTTGCGTCATGTACATGACCTATTAGTCTTGAGCTCTTACTCGTATAAAAAAAGCATACAAATAACAAGAACATGTATTCTCGTGCATCATCTATACTTGGGTTATGTAAATGATATATTGCCAGAAGTTTATTGAGTATCATACACACACACAGAGAGTTTGTGAGAGCGTAACATAAAGATATGAATATCTATCTGCTATTCACTGTTCTATAAAACAAATGAATATTTATAAAACAAGTGGCATATACAAACAGTTTCAGATCTATAATGTGTATTACTTAGTGTACAATTCCCTAGTATATTTACAGTTTTAATCAAATCACTACACATCACCTTAAACTGTATGAACAGATATGAAAAATGGGCCATGTGTCACTAAGCAATACACCTATCACCAAAAGATCTGAATAAATATGTAACTAGTAAATATGTAACTAGTCATGTGTTTGCTATTAATGTGATATATATGCTAAACTGACTAACCATTTACATAGCAGGTCATTTATTTCTCACATAAAGCAGACATATCAAACTGTCTAAATAGGTATAGCAAGTTGTGTGATTATTAATCATATACAAATGTATAACTGTGTAAACCAATATATATACTTCAGACCATGTGTTCATCAATCAAACACCAATGTATTACTGCTTAAACAAATAAGTAGCAGGTCAAGTGTTAACCATACAATAGGTATGCATATCTATCCCAATTTGTTAACTGGTCTTTTAACATATGTATATAAACCTGTGGTCAATCGAATGCACAAAGTCAACCATGCAATACAACCAAGCATCCAATACACAAGACAATCGATTGAGTCAGTGTATTTAATCCCCCTTATTTCATTGTATTCATACCCCACCCTACTATGAATACCCCAAATAATACCTTTGTGCTTCTACTTATGTTTACACAGAAATATTCAGTAACTAACATTCTATTCAAAGTTAAACACCACAAGCATGACTTCCAACCACTGTTTTTAACAGTCATAGCATTCAGATCCATACAACATCAACCCCCAAAAATACCCAAATCGGCACATATATCACTAACAAACCTCTGCGTTTTATTATAATGATCCTGCCGTAAACGTATCCATAAATCTGCTGCCTCTAAAGGACTTAATGCAAAAGAAAAGAGAATACACTCACCTAGGGTTAGCTCTCGACTTTATCCCTTTTTGAGATCTCGATTAAATCTTCAATTATGATCTCTCTAGTTCTTGATTATGCAAAAATCAGACCACATAACCAAAGATGAGACACGTAGAAACAAATCAACAAAAACAGGATTTAAGTGAGCAAAAATAAAATAAAAATATACCTGAAGCGACTGAATGGGATTGAAATCGAGATTGAAATCGGATTTGGATAATGATTCAGGCGGCCGCTTCTTGGATAATGAAATCATATTTGGATTGAAATCGAGACTGAACGGGATTGAAATCTACTCGCGGATGAATCTTCGGCAAGCTGCTTTTTTTCTCCTCTGAAATCGGATTTGGATAATACGATTTAGGCGGCCGCTTCTTGGATAAGCTTTGGGCAAACGATTGCCACATGGTAAATAGGGTTACGTAAGGAAGTTTACGTTTTTACCCTTAGAAATCAGCGCTAACAACCCATATAAGCGTTGCCAATAAAAAATTATAATTATGTATTTTTGGCGACACTTTTTTAATATAGCAACGCTTATTATTGTTATTACACTGCAACACAAATAAGTGTTGGCGATTGTGAAAAAAAAGGGTTGCCAAATGGCCATTATGGTGTAGTGTATGCTTTGACGAAGAAGAAGGACAAAGGTGTCTTTTCCTAATATATTAATATATGATAATTATGACATCATATAACTTAGAGATGTATGCAAAGAGATTTCATGAGATGTTCTCAACCTTGTAACTCTTTGCAATTACTAATATTCCAACGACTCTTCCAAAGTGGACATAGGCGTCTCGCGAGACTGAACCACTATAAATCTGTTGTGTTATTTATTGCTTTCCGCACTTAATTTTCCATGCGAAACTATAATTCTTAAGTAATAAGAATCTTGGGTGTTTACAACATATTTTGCCGTCAACATTTCGGTGCTTTCAATGAGAACACTTAGATTTGTTTCTTTGTCGCACATTACTGTCTCGACTCCGACGTGCTTTAGGTTCCTTCGCTAACCTGCCGTCAAGTCCTCTTACGATGGTAAAGTGACCAAAGAATACAATGATCGACTCTTCTGCCGCAGCCGAAGCTGGAACTTCCCAGCAACCCCAGCTGGCGGATATCGTGGCCACGACCGAAACCCTTCCTGCTGTGGATTCCGAAGCTCCCGCCACACAAGCGCAGATCGGCGCGCTTAATGAAAAATATGAGAATACAACTATCGAGCTCAATCAGGCGTTGATAAGTAACATCGACCTTATGCACCAACTTCAAGAAAGTCAATGCATCGTCGCTCGACTTCAGCTCACTCAGAACAATGCCCGACCTCGGCGCACTATCTTAGAAACTTCCTCTTCCGAGTCAAGGAGCTCACATCAAAGAAGGAGATTTAGTCTCATCAACAATGTCGTCGTCCGCTCCAATGCCTCGGCCATCGGCAATGGCAACAGCTACACCAACGACAATGGAAATGGAGGCGACCGAACTATAATCACTTATAGTGAGGTGGCATAATATGGAGACCATTCCCGATTAATTATCAATGAAGAACCGGGTCCGAGCAAACGACCCCCTCCTCAGTAGAACCTGACGGCCGCCGTCCAAGATCAGGGACCTATTGCCCCAACGGCCCATGCTTTTCCAGATCACGATGCACATCAACCAGCTCAGACTCATCGTCCATACCAAAACCCAATCATAGATGTTGATGGTATGGAAGAATATGACCTAGATGTGCATCATAGAAGGCAACCGCGGAAGAGAACTCCCGAGGTCCGACAAAACCCATGGATCTCGCCAACGGATCCGCATCCGACATATCTCCGCGACATGGTCCAAAGGATCATGAGGAAAGTGAGAGGTAACGCCAATGACTAATGGGAAACTCGCCTAGTAATCCCTTCATGAAGATCGTGCACGAAGTCGAATGACCTCGACGCTTCAGTATGCCCCCAAATGCCGCTTTATAATGGCACAACCGCCCATGTGCCTTCTTGAATCGCTATGAACAGTCAAATGCAGGTGTTTCCCAGTTTTCTTATCAGGAACAGCCTTACTCTGGTTCTCTCGCCTTCCGCTCTATTCTATCAACAACTTCGGCCAACTAGCTATAGAATTAGTTAAGCAGTTCAGAATGCATATGCCGACTCCAAAGAACGCCCTCACTTTGTCTAATCTATACCAAGATCCCGCCGAGTCACTTAAGAGCTATGTCTCATGATTTAATACCACTCTTACCAAGGTAGATGACCCAAAGCCTTGTACCATGCTTTTCCAACTTGCAAAGGGAGCCCTCACCACTTCCGAATTTGGGGTCTAGATCAATAGGAAGCAACCCAAATTTCTCGACGCTTTCTACGAGAAGGCCGGACAGTTCTTATGTCAAGAAGAAGTAAGGCGTAACCGCATCTCCTGGACAAACTTTTCCAACAACCCACAGGATGATATCATCAATGACAACACCAAGGGGAAGCTGGTTGGAAAACCTTTCGATAAGAACAAGGGGACAGGACCCTATAAATCAAAGCCAACCAACAGCAGACAGGGCAGCCACAACAACAACCAGGTTCCAACGAATACCAGAAGGTTCGGCTGCAACCAAGCTTACGAGACCTACACTACATTGAATGAAGACTTGGATACAATCTACTTGGAAACATGCAATATGCTCCAGTATAAGAAGCCGCACTATAGGGAGTCCACTGATCGCGAGAAGAACACCAGCAAGTATTGTCGATACCACGACTTGTATGAGCATAATACCAATGAATGCCTCGAACTCAAGGACGCAATTGAAAATTTTATCCACGAAAAGCGCCTTGAGCAATATGTCCGATAACCCTTTCCTCCTGAACCAAACTCAGGTCCTCCTACACCAGCACCCCCAGCACCCGCCAAGATGCCTCTCGGTCCATCAAACCCAAGGTGAGGAATTGTGATTAACACTTTCTATGGAGGACCTTACCTCACACATGAAAGCTTCCGAAGAATGGTGGAGTACGTGAGCTCTATCAAGCACGCCACCTACGAAACTTGCTCCACTTTAGATGAATCTATCCCCACAAAGCTTCAGAAAACAATGAAGGATGACATCATATTCCTCTAAAGAGAAGCAACGGGGATTGAAGTCCTGACTACCGACCCTCTCGTGATCACAGCCCTGATCGGCCCAGCTTTCGTCCGAAGGATATTAGTCGATTCAGAGGGTTCAATTAACATCATCTTCAAAGCTTCCTATGATCAGATGAAGTTGGAGATAAGTACTTGAAACCTTGTCATGCCACAATCCACGGCTTCAACGAATCCTCCGATCACCCGGTGGGCATGATCGACCTACCCGTTGAACTTGGTAGTGGGGATAGAAGTCAGGTCAGAGTCCTCACTTTCGAGGTTATCGACATTATATCCCCCTACAATGCCTTCTTCGGACATCCTTTCCTCACGGAGTTCCAACTCTACATGTCCCCATGGCCTCTCCTGATGAAGTTCCCAACTGAAAGCGGGAGCGGCACAGTTAAAGGTGACCAAGCAACTGCAAGAGATTGTTACACAATAGAATGGAAGACCGCGCACAACAAGGACAAGGGCAAGGTTGTGCCTTTGTCTCCCTGCGCCAAGACCATCATAGCAATCAAGGGTATCTAGGCTTTGGCTCTAGCACCACTGTCGTCTTTCAGACGTTCTCGATCTAAGGGAGGACGAAGAGTCCAACCATGAAAGGGCTACTCCAGTGGAACCTACGGTGGACATTCCGATCTTCCCAGATGACACATCGAAGATCTTGAAATTTGGATCGCAACTCCACCCTGCAATAAAAGAAGATCTTGTGGATTTTTTAAGAGCGAACCTAGACGTGTTCTCTTGGACCCACTCGAACATGAGAGGCATCGACCCCGCGATCGCTTGCCACCAGCTGAACATCGATCCCACACTACTTCTGGTTAAACAGAAACGCCGCTTCTTGGGACCCCAAAGATCCAATGTGCTCAAGGAAGAGGTAGATAGGCTACTCAACAACAACTTCATCCGTGAAGCTGACTATCCTGAATGGGTCTCCAACCCGGTTCCAGTCAAGAAAGCTAACGGCAAGTGGCGAACGTGTATCGATTTCTCCGACCTAAACATAGCATGTCCTAAGGACAACTTCCCACTTCCGAAGATCGATTGGCTTGTTGACTCGACTGCTACCGCTCTTATCTTTCTTGGTTTCTTATTCAGGCTACAATAAGATTCTAATGTATCTTTGCGACCAAAATCATACCTCTTTCATAGCCGACCTTGGGCTCTATTGCTACCGCGTCATGTCTTTCAGATTCAAGAAAGCAAGAGCTACTTATCAACGAATGGTTAACCGCCTCTTTAAGAATAAAATTGGAAAATCTATGGCGGTATACATGGATGGTATGCTGGTAAAATCTAAAATATCGAGTAACCACATCCACGACCTCTCCAAAATGTTCGATATCCTCCACCGATACGACATGAAACTCATTTCCTTGAAGTGCTCCTTTGGAGTCGCCTCAGGAAAATTCCTAGTTTTCCATCGCCAACTCCCGAGGCAATGAAGCCAATCCAGACGAAATCCAAGCTATCCGGGATATTCAATTCCCTAAGAGCATCAAAGATGTCAAAGTTTAAACGGAAAGATCGCCGCTTTAAGTCGATTCATTCCCAAAGCTACCGACAAATGCATTCCCTTTTGAGACTTGCTTCGAAAGGGGAAGCACAACTTCGAATGAACCCCATAATATGTCGTCGCATTCGGGGACCTATTGAATCACTTAGAGAGACCACCTACCATATCCAAACCTGTGGACCATGTAGACTTATACATTTATTTGGTTGTTTCCATGCAGGCAATCAGCTCGGCATTGGTGCACATCGAAGACCGTGTCCAACGACTTGTATACTACATTAGCAAGCGATTAACGGGGCAGAAAAGAATTACCCGAAGCTTGAAAAACTAGTATACTGCTTATTGGTTTCCTCTCGGGAGCTTCGACCATACTTCCAGTCTCATCCTATAAACGTTTATACCGACCAGCCTCTACAACCAGTCCTACAACGACCCGAGGCATCCAGACGGCTATTAAAGTGCAGTATGGAGCTGAGTCAATTTGAGATAACATTCATCCCCCATCGAGCCATCCTCAGACAAGCTCTCGCCGATTTCATAGTAGAATTCGCCGCTCCCGAGTAGACTCCTACGGAGAACATCGAATCTCCTGACACTCAATGGAAATTATTCGTGGATGGGTCCTCCGCTAGCAAATTTTCTGGAGCTGGAGTCATGATCATCATTCTAGAGGAACTCCCGATATGCTATGCATTAAAGCTCAACTTCCCTGCTACCAACAACGACGCAGAGTATGAGGCCTTGATAGCCGGACTTAGAATCGCGATCGAACTTAAGCTAAAGACCATCCAAATCTTCCTTGATTAACAACTCACTGTGTGCCAGGTACAGGGAGAATATCAAGCCAAGGGTGCACGACTCGCCCCATATCTAACCTAGGTTCAGGAATTGCTCACCAACTTTGACCACTTTGTCATCATGCACATTCCCCGAGAACAGAATGAAAAAGCGGATTAGCTAGCCAAGTTGGCGTGCTCCAAGGATTCAAAGCTTATGGGGTTCGTCCCAGTTGAAGTGCTCGATTCACCAAGTATTAAGAAAATGCAAACCAAGGTAGTCATGAACGCTGAAACCGAACCTGAATCTTCGACGACACCAATCAAGAACTATCTGCAATACGGGACCCTCCTAGGGCATTACAAGGAAAGACGAGCACTCACTCGCCAATCCGCTCGCTACATTTTCATGGATGAAGTACTCTACCGTTGAGGCTTCTTTGTCCCGTTACTCAGATGCGTAGCCCATGACGTCACTAAACGTGTGTTAACAGATGTACATGAAGGCGAGTGCGGTGATCACACCGGGGGACAAACCTTAGCCAGAAAGATCATCAGGCATGACTAATTTTGGCCCACGCTCGATCAAGATGCCGCAAACTATGCCCGTAAATGTGACTAATGCTAGTGCTTCTCAAAGACTCCAAGAGCCCCGCCTACCGAATTGACATAAGTTGTTAGTCCTTTGTCGTTTGCTATATGGGGGATCGATATCATTGGAACTCTTCCAATGCCTAGAGGTGGGGCACACTATACTATCGTCGCAGTTGATTACTTTACCAAATGGGAAAAAGCCAAAGCTCTCGCCGTGATCACCACCAAAAAGGTAGTCAACTACATCGTTTGCAACATCATTACCCATTATGGGGTCCCCCAGGCCATCATCTACGATAATGGAACCCAATTTGAGAGCGCAAAGTTCGAGGCCTTCTTTCAGTGGCACAACATCGAAAAGAGATTCCCAGCGGTAGCTCACCCTCAAGCCAATGGGAAAGTCGAGGCTGTTAACAAAGTGATCAAATCCATCATCAAGAAGCGTCTGGAAAAGGCCAGGGCATGTGGGTAGACGAATTCCCTCTAGCCCTACAGGCCTACCGGACCACCCACAAGTTAGCAACCTTGCACACTCCATTCACCCTTGCCTATGGATCCGAAGCCGTCATTCCCATTGAGCTAAAGCTTCAGTCTTATCGGGTTACCTATTATGATCTGAAAACCAATCAAGATTTGCTTATGGAATCACTCAATTAACTAGAAGAAAAGAGAAATGAAGCTGAACTCAGAGCTGTTACCCAATGAGTAGCCTGATACTTCAACTCCAAAGTCCGTTCTAAGGACCTCAATATCGGTGACCTCGTCCTGAAGCGGGTCTTTCCCCCACCGAACGGGATCAGTCCTCGCTGGGAAGACCGGACCATACAACGTAAGCATACGAATGGAACTTTCAAATTTGCAACCGTGGACGGAGCCGAGCTCCCCAGGTCATGAAACAGCGAACATCTCCGGCGCTACTTTACAAAACCTAGTGTACAATCAGTTGTCTAAGCTTTCCAACGATGTTTTGTTTTTTTGTAATTCAAGGCATTGTAAAGGCTATTACTGCCAAATTTATCAGTAGAAATGATATTTAGTTTGATGTTGCCCTTCCATGTTTACTCTGTGCATGATATGTTTGATTGACTATCATAGCTGACTTGTGTGCACAAACTCTTGATCGCCGCATCGGCACCCCAGGCACGGGAGAGAATGCCGCCATCTAAAATCTCAAGCCAACATCGAGGAAAATCACCACTGGAACCGATCGACACCCTGAGCACAAGAGCCGGCGTTGCTACTCGAGTACCCGACCTGCGAGGCGACCGAGTATAAATAACCGCTAACTTGAATCTCGGCCCAGCACCTAGACCGAGTATAAATCATTCTACTCTCAAGTCCTTGGACTTGGGAGCATCCCACCAGTCAACCTTATGTGATATCAAACTCTCACATTGCTCCGGGCATCTGTTGAATCTCGGTGCATTAACGGGACCGACCTTAAATCGTTCCCGCTCTAAAGCCTCAGGACTTGGGGGCAACCCATGGCCATCTGACCCTACGAGAGAGCTTCACGTCGGACGAATCGCAATGTCCACACCTTCAACATACTTGGAACTTACTTCGGGCAGTGCAAGGTAGAAGGCGCCTGGCCTGGTTTCCCCAACCAACGGGATTCCTGAGCAGATGGAAACCTAACTAAAACCAGTGCTCGATCTCCACAACTGGAAATGCCCTAGAGTAAGATCCCTGATCGCATTTATGTTAGTGTAACAACAAGTACGCTTGTGCAAGTACAGAACGCTGGAAAACATGAGAACACTTAACATGAAATATGATTTTTACTAATTAATATTTCATTTCACACACACACACTAAACAAACTACGTGTCTAACGCCTTTCCTTTCTAGTGACAGGGTGTACATGAGAACCACACCATGTCTTTAAAAACCAAAAGCGAGGGTTGTACTCGCATATACTATTAGCCTACGTAAACAAAATAAAGGTAACATCTACTACGGTTACTAACACTAATCATGCCTTTTCTTCTTGTACTTCTTCTTTGCAGATTCCGCACTAGAAGGATCTCCAGTGGTAGGCCTCTTCTTCCTAGATCCGCTCCGTCGTCCTCTGCACTTCGGAGTGGTTACCAACACATGAAAAATCGAGAGACGCCTTCTGCCTTCACCGCTTCAAATCTCCGTAATCTCAGTAGGAATAGTGTGCAACAATGGCTTGGGGAAGCATCAACAACAAGGGCTAGCATGACGCCACCCTTTCTCGAGACATCCTTAGCCTCCCGCTCCGCTTTTTGGTCAGTTAACTTATGGGATTTAAGCTTCACGACATCGTCATCTTTGAGCTTCTTGAGGGTCTCTATGGCCATCTACTGGGCTTCATCATCCTCCTTTTTCTGGGCCTCATCGGAAGCCTTCTTCTTCTCCGCTCAACGTCATCCTTCCTCTTCTCAACTATAGCAGTTGCTCTCTCCTCAGCCTCATGTCTAGCTTTCACCTATGCCTCCTACCTAGTGGTGCCATTCTGCTTCCTCTTCTCTTCTAACTCTTCACACTTAGGCACCATCAGAACCATTAAGGAATCCAACAGGACCTGCATTGAATGCACTTTAGTATCTATTGGGCCCATCGCACAAGCACTTTGGCCATCAACCACTTCTTCATCCTCTATAAGGCCCTTATAAATACTGGACCCTCGCATAACATCTAAAAAAGTGTCCAATTGACCGCCTCCTTCTCCAAACTACATCCCTTGCAGTCCTAGCCCGGATTCTATTGTTTGAGGGATCATAGGGGCAAAACCCGATGTCATAGTCGTTCCAAGAAGGGCTACACAGTACAAAATACAACCCTTTAGCCTGCAAGTTTGGTAATCACATCATCTTCGGGAATACACGGTAAAAGGAATTTACCTATGGTCAGTGATGATGCACGAACGATGGGAAGTGGGCTAATCATATTAGATAGAGTAAATCTGGTCTTTCCTAACCCCGAATACTGAGGATCATATTCAGTCGAGTCTCGAGCCAAAGCTGCGGGATCACTTGTTGTGGCGGGTTCAGGGGCTAATGGATGATAAGAGCTTGCCTCTGCAAGTGTCTCCTGTACCACCATGCTCTTGGTAGGAACAAACTTCCCCTTTTCCACGGCCAGCCTCGTCGGTATCTCATTCTCAGCATCCTCCTATAGCAAATTCCACCCTTCCTCCAGCTTCCCATGCTCCTTGTCAGTTAGAAGATCAATCATCGGTTGATGCTCATCCAAGGTTCCTACGTCCACATGACGTAAATAACCCTCATCTCCACCAGTGTCTCCTTAGGACTTAGTAGCCTTTCGCAGTTTGGGCCCAACAGAGGGTGTCTTTCTCTTCCAACTAGGAGCTCCTTCGTCTTTCGTTTCCTTCTCTTTCGGCCCACCGCCTGCGACAACATGCCTGAATATATCCCAATCATCAGGAAGAAGCCCTGCAGGACGAAGGCGATCCTAACTTGTGATTGTATCGGTAGAACGCGACGCAGCCGGAATCACTCGCAGAGCCTCAAGACGTTGTTGATACTCAATGTCAGTAGGCGCCTCAGGATTTCCTGCCATGTGAAAACAAAGTTGAGTGTAAGAAATAGAACCCACGAACTTTATAGTAAAAAGCAGAATTCAAGAATGTATACTTCCTTCCAGCCACCTTATCGCGGATCCAGGAGGACAACGCATGAAGAACCACTCATGTTTGTATACTAACGACTTGGGCCATGTTCCGATGAAAAACTTGGTATTGGGCAAAGCCTCGAGAAAATAATGAGAAGGCTAGCTTTTCTCTTTAGTTGAAACAAATACCGAATATTCTCTTTGGTAGGTTCAGAATGCAAGTACTCCCGGTAGAAGAGATAAGTGCCCAAGAGCGAGGCATATGCATTTGGGTGCAGCTGTGACGACGCGATATGGAAATAATATAGCATGTCCTGAATGAAGTTATTGCCCGGGGGAAAGCACCCAGAAATGCAAACTTGTCTGTTCCAAGCAGTAAACCCTCGGGCAATGCGTGAGCCCTATCACCCTCTCCTGGTGCATGGACGTGATCTACAGGAATATTAAGCCACAATGTCATTTTCCCAACCGTCGTCGCGTCCATATGGGATGGCACTGAATATGACAGATTTTCAAAAATTATTGCATCGAGCAACATACCTGGTGCCACCATTGCGTCCCCCTCGACAATTTCCACATTATCGACCTCTTCATGCACAACCGGAGACTGTTGTCTTCCAGTTTTCTCTCCATGCTTAAATGTTTTGGGTAAACTTGTTGTTTGAGAAGGGGTGGATCTTTCGGTAGTCTCAAGCTTGCTAGCCATTGAGTTAGCATTGCTAGTGGAGTCAGATGTATGTTAGTGGAGTCAGATGTATGCGATGACGGCAAATAAGTCTCGGCTCCTGAAGTCTTTCCGGTCATGGATCTTGTATGCACCGCTAGCTAACATTAACACACTAGCATTAGACATCGCAGTTGAATAACCTGTACCCCTCATGTTGTTTGCAAGCTAACATATGCGTAAAGTGTTATGCAATATCGAAACAATACAATTGATAAGTCAAGAGCATATATCGCAGCGACAATGATGAGTCTGTTGGACTGTCGCCACCACCGCAATCGATCAACGTGATTCGTACACTCACGACTACGTGGAGCTCGAAGTTTAGTCCCGGTAGTTAAACAGTTTAGTCACAGTTCGAGTTTATGCTCTAATCCTATGTGTAAACTCAATACATCGAACGTGGGATCATTAACGTACGTTAGTATAGTCATGCAAGCAATGCAAGGGTGACGCAAACCTTGAAGCAGACAAATTGGAAGGCCGAAGCGCTAGACAAAAGATACAGTGAAGCGAGAGGACATATACGAGGCACCCGGGCCAAACGTGGAACTTGTACCCCCTTTTGGGTACGAAATTTCGAACCCCATCAGGGTTCAAAGTTTTCATACCCCCAGGGGTACAAAATTACGTAACCCTTCCAGGGTTCGAAATTTCGTACCCCGGGGTTACGAGACTACGCAACCCTTTCAGGGTTCGAAGTCTCGTGCCTCAAGAGGCATGAATCTTCCTACACCTTTGGGGTTCGAAGTTTCGTTCCCTCGAGGGGTACGAGACTCAAACCCAAAAGGGGTACGAGCTCCACAACATGGGGTGAAACTCCCCTCGTCTCCAGCTCATCTCCTACACATCCACGTTGCGAGCTCAAGCCACCAAGTGCCAACCGAGACCTTATTCCCTTGCTTAAACCTCCGATTCGAAAGGGATCTCGTGCTCGAAGGCCAAGAGGTTCGGCCTGGCACAAGCCCTCGCACGTCAGTCTGAAGCAATGAGGTGAAAACCCATCGTCGTGGCCATAACCCACCTTCGGTTTCGAGTTCAAAAGGTCTGGAGCTCGGGTGTAATGGCGGTCAAAGTAAAAAGTAAAAGAAAGAAAAGAAATAGGGAGGGGGCCTATTTACAATAACAAAGGGCATCTCCTCATTTTCTTCGAAGTGGTTATTTGTATCCCAATGGGGTACGAAAATTCGTACCCCATAAGGGGTACAAATTTTAGTATCTTGGAAGGGGACGAAAATTCGTTCCCTATCAGGGTACGAAATTTCGTATCCCGACGAGGTACAAAAATGCGTACCCCATCAGGGTACAAAATTCTATAACCCTGCATGGGGATACGAAACTCTCGTACCCCAAACCGGGGTACAAGATACAAAAAAAAGAATATATATATATATATAATGATACATATACATGGTATATAGACGTATATATGTGTGTGCATAATGCACATGTATAAGGATAGTTATGAGCGCACAATCATGATGTAATGCAAGTACTTAGCGATGTAAACATACCGTCGTGCCAACAACGACTTATTTACAATTCTACAGTAATCAGCTCAACAATTAACATCTATTTTTATAAGTTTATAGGAAAAGTCGACGACTCGACAATTACTTTAACTAACACAAAGCACATTATGTCAAGACAGGACGTACTTTAGGGGGGAAATGTTAACCGGCCTTCTGGTCCGGTACCCAAAATTATGCATGGCACGCTCGACTCAACATATCGCGTGAAGCCAAAGCCGAGAGTGTCGCAAAGGAGTAAAGGAAATAAGCTGAGAGGGGATCATGCCGACCGGAACCTCACCGCTCCTCCAAGCATTGCCAAACCGGTATCTCGAAACCTAGAAAGTCACAAGTCCTAACCTCGACACCCCTTTCCCATTTTTACTATTCTTCGTACCCAATGGGGTGCGAATTTCGTACCCCAAAGGGTACAAAATTTATACCCCATAGAGGGGTACGAGTTTCTGGGAGCAAGCTCCATGGGATCCGAAATTCTGGTTGTTGGCACTACGGGATACGAGATTCCTGGTGTGGTCCTCTATTTCTACCTACTCCTACCTACTCCCCACCTAACCACTCCATTATAAATACCCCTTGACCTCACACTTCAAAGGGGTTGGAATTTGGTGATTAGACATCTCTTGAGAGCTCCAAGTAGCCTCTTTAACGCCATCTATTCTTTGAGGAAGAAGAAGGACAAAAGTGTCTTTTTCCTAATATATTAATATATGATAATTATGATGTCATATAACTTAAAGATGTATGTAAAGAGATGCCATGAGATATTCTCAACTCTGTAACTCTTTGCCATTAATAATATTCCAATGACTCTTTCAAAGTGGACGTAGGCCTCTCGCGATACCGAACCACTATAAATCTCTTGTGTTATTTATTGCTTTCCGCACTTACTTTTCCAGTGAAACTATAATTCTTAAGTAATAAGAATCTTGGGTGTTTATGACATATTTTGTCATCAACACAATCAAAAACCCGAGGACGCTTATTGGGTAATGGATTTCCAATTATGACAAGGTATGGAACCACCTTCCGGTAGTGTATCTCTAGAAAGGAATACACTAGGCTCAACAAGAACATCTTGCAACCCAGCCACAGATGACAAGCCACTCATTTCGCTTGAGCGTATCGATTGTATTATCACCAACGGTTGTGGTCAGCAACCGTTTTCGAGAGCATAAAATAACGATAAAATAAGAAACAACTGAATTATCTCTAGATTGGGTGATAATACACCCTAATAGACCATGTAACGTCCCAGAAATTTTGACAACTAGAATGTGAAATTAATTGAAGATTTTACCATTAATGATCATTTTCATATTGATGTTGGAGTTAGAAATTTAAAATCAAATATATTGTTTGTATATGAATTGAATTTAATATTTAATTTAGAATGGTTGATTGGATAACAAATATTTATTGTTGAATATTTGAATTTAATTTAATTGGATATTTGAATCATATTTGGAGTGTGACTGAAAAATATAATTGGTTAAATTTGAAACATTATCAATGTTAAATGAATTGGGAAATGTATTTATTTAAATATGTGGAAATTTGGCTTAGTTATGGGCATATTTTTGTATATGAAGTAGGTTTAATTTAATGTTTCAATTTGCAAATGAACACGGTCATTTGAGAACAAACGGAATTACATCATCAACCGAAATTTTAAATAATATTGTAAACTGATGGAATCGGTTTGTAACCAAAATAATTTATTTGAATTCAGTACGCAAAGACGAAGAAGTTCGTATATTTTTTGTCGAATTTGGAAATTTTGTTGATGGTACATATATTAAGCGTTCGACGATAGTTTGAGACACGGTTTAATATTTAATTTAAATACAAATCTCACCTACCCCGGAGAATTTTACATCGACCTATACTCTATAACTTGCGATAGACCTAAAGCTATAGACTTGACGTTGTTTTTATCCCTACATTTTTTTCCTATAAAAATCAAGCTCCTCGTCTCATTTCTTCAGAAATGCCCCAAAATTTCCTTCAGGTAAAATTAGAAATTGTTTCCCTTTTCCATGGCAGCCGATAACCCTAATTCCCTTTTCAAATTAATGGCTTCAAACCCTAACTTCCGTCACTCCATCGCCACCAAAGCCCCGGCCTAGAAGCCTCTCACCCTCTCGCTAATCAAAACCATCCTCATCACTATTTGTCGGTTGCTTCTCCTTCATCAACGAATCAAAAACCGCACTCTTTTGATCAGTCAACACCAGACTTCGCCATCACCACTTCAAGGACCACCACTAGATCATCGCGTATCGAAGTCTGTCGCCGGGCCTAGGACTGATGTTCCTTCTATCATCCTAATTACTTATTCAAGGTGAGTAATTCACTCACGATTTATCTTAATTTCAAGTAATCCAATTCCAGTATAAACTTGAATATAACAGTCAAAATGTGTGTTTGTTGTTTATTGCTCGTTAGTACATGTTTCTGTTCGTCGTTGTTTGGGTGATTAAGAGCTGAACTGTACATATGTGTGGAGGCCAATTTGAATATGTGTATCCATGTATTCTATATATGAATATACATATCACTTGGCATATATATATATATATATATATATATATATATATATATATATGCACAAGATCACCGTTGTCTCGACCTGTGTAGTTGTTGTTGCAAATTTATTTGATTCTTTCGGCTGATTGGCTTAACGGATGTTTACCATATTAGGAAAATTTGGCATTTTGGATATTTATACCCTGTTGCTCTACCTGTTTCATGATTTGGTACCTTGCCTTTTCATATTTTGTAAGGATTCATATCGAATAACCATAATTAATTTACATGACCTGTAACATATAAGGATTTGGGAAAAAATATATATAAACACTGGACTAGTTTAGACTCTAGTTTACGTTAACTTGAGTAATAACATTTGGGAATTTCCATTTTACTGTGTGTATAAGTGTTTATATGTATGTATGTTGGGATCGTCACTTGTATGGACCATTTACTCGAAAACTAAAACTGAAATATGTTTTTTTTGAAAGAGAAGGAAAAGAGAGGGAAAAAATAAATAAATAAAAAGAAATTAAAATAACATGTTGTTCTTGTGTGCTCTATCTTCCTTTATTGACTTGCTTGATGTATCTTGAGGTTACGACTTGCTCTGTGTGTGTATATGTGTGTGTGTGTGTGTGTGTGTGTGTGTGTGTATTAACAGTGAATTGTATGCATATATGGTCTCATGTTGGGCTTAATGGTTCCGACTAAACATTCTTCTATGACCTAAAATTTGTTACAACCTGGACAATTCCTTCTTTTTCTGCATCTACTAAAGGGTCACACCATTTTGTTGAAATGTAATATTGATGCTCATTTCCCGTTCGGTTTAGTGTCAAGATTTGCATATAGGAATGGATGTGTTGGGATAGAGGGAACTAAACTTTGTTATCCTATCTGATAAACATGAATTTACATGTTGATTTATATATTATTTGGACCCATAAACTAACTTAATACTCCACCTAGTACCCTCCCACCTGTAGTATCTTGCATGTGTACGCCATGTTATGGCAGTACCTATTATCATTGTTGTTTCATTTAAGTCTGGGCTGTTGAAACTAGCCATTGGTTGTGAATTACATTGATCACGTGTTCTTGCATGTGGTTCATCTGACTGCACATGCATGAACACACTTATACACAGTTCGGTCTATATTTGAACCATAATCTTGCATTTGTTTTGGACCATGTTTTGGGCTATATTGAATCTTTGTATTCTTGACTGTCATCTCTGAACCCTGCTACTACAAGAAAATAATATATTGATAGCAAGCAAAGATTGCACGATAATTTAGCTTGCTTTAGTTAAGTATGCTAGTCATTAATTAGGATAAACCATGACTTCAAATAGTAAACCATGACATTGACCAATGCAATAACAAATAAATCATGGCCATGAACACTAAATCATGACATGGTATCAACACAATAGTAAATTATAGTGCAAAATTTTAGCGGTCAAAATTTTCACACTTCCCTCCCAATCCTTGGCCGTTGAAATTTGCTTTACCTCTTCTTCACAAAACCTAATTTTTCATGATTCCCTATAATTTTTCATTCCCTTAAATTTTTAATGCTTTCCTCCAATTCAGTCAACTAAATCCTCTCTCCACTTATGCATTCCCTTCCATCGACATTCCCTCCGATCGACATTCCATTTGCCATTTCTCATGGTCGCTTTTCCTCATATCCAAATCCCTAAATTGCTCGTCTGAAACTGACTTTCGCCATGAATCTCACTGAAATCCCTACCCGTAACTCCTGATTTTAGCTTTCTCCACCTCTCTCCCATAAAAATTCCCTGCGTTAGGGATTAATATTCGATCGGTGAACCAACAACTAACCGTGACAAGTTTGAAACAGGAAAGACTTAGACTGCGACAAGTTTGGAAAGACAGAAAGACTCATTTTGATGATTGAACATCAAGGGAGTGATGGTAATGTTTTTTCATAAATCATACATTTGATTAAATGAATCAAAGTTATTTTTTCCTTCAAACCGATTAAGTATATTATACGTTATTTTTCAATTACCTAAATTTCGTCATTACCGAACAAGCATAAGGTATTTCCTATTTGGGTTCTAATGAAGTTTGCATGAAGTACAACAATGTGTTTATGTATAGATTCTCATCTCCTTTTTCCATTTAATTTCAAAATTGCATATTTTTTCTTTCTTTTTTACTGATTTAGTGAGATAGTGATGAAGTGAGCCTGGGTTGATGTTATTCTGCAACTAGGATGAAGAATAGGGACTGAGAGCTTGTATAAGGCTTGTTATTCTTCTTTTCATTTAATTTAACAATTTTATTTTAAATAATGCAGCAATATATGAAATACGATAATTGTATAGCAAGAGTATAGTAACATATGCAATTTTTTTTAACTGAGGTTGAAGAAAAATTGGAAGATTAGGTTGTCATGTACAAAAAAGATGGAGAAAGGATGATGTCCAACTGCTTGAGGCTTTGTCGTTGCTTTTTTGAGAAGAAGACCTCTAATAATTTTAATAGGTAAGAGGTACAATCTATACTTTTTCTTCTTTAGACTATAGGTACCTTGATTCTTATTTCCTAATGCATAATTATGTGTTGTGTGTTTTTTTCTTCATTTTAATTTGTTTAGTAAATTTGGAACACTTATGATATTGTATATAATACAAAGCTACATAAACGTAGGTCATAGTTTGCTTGGAAATTCATATAGTTTCAATTTATTATAATAATCAACATTCATAGTTAGATTGCAGAACCGTTTAGACCATGTTCTACAAAAACTTTAATTTATTGATATATTGATTTTTGGAATAATGTATTCCAACCATAGTATAAGCTTGATTGATGTATTTTGTATCTTCATATTTTAATGAAATAATTACCTTTGAATTTTAGTATGGGATAAATGGCTTTCGTATGCAAAAGGAACTATTCCAGTTAAGTTTTCTATTAGTTGAAAAGATTACAAACATAGTTTGATCCTCATTTAGGAAGCCAAAATGGCACACTTGCTTTGTTTGATTGTCAGTCCTACAATATAGCAGGAGTTTATTTTTAGCCTATAAACATAGCAATGAATTCTATAAATTATTTTGAAAGAGTATAATGTTTCAAGTAGCATATTATGATATAAAATCAACCTTACATAACACAGAATACATTGGAATATTTATACAAGTTTAGATTTATTATCATTTTCACACGGTTTATGTCATGTTTAGTTAACTTTATTGTGAAATGTATAATGGTTGGCTAATTCATTCTTCTTTTCTACAACCACAATATATATAACCTTGGAGAGTTGGATTTATCCATTTTGCTAAAAAAAATTGCTAATAATTTTTTAAATGATATGTACTATATAAATAAATGAACTGAAATGTGGATGTTCTAAATGATGTATATTTTCGTAAGTTGGATTCAATACTATTTAGTAGTTTCAGTTGAGCTCAAGGTTTTTTTTTCCACTGCTTAATGTAGGTTGTTTTTTAGTATGTATGACTAGAGAGGACTGCAAGAAGTAAGTTTTTTTCCTTTTTATAATAATACAATTTTTGTTTTTTTAACTTTCATTTTTGAGTTGAATTGGTAGGGTCTGAATTTACTTTTGCGCCATTTTGTGAAACAGAGATTTAACGTAAGTTCAATTGTCTTTATTTGAAATTTGATAAGTTGAGTAACGAGGTATTATGTCGTTGTCTTTGATTATGTGAGGAAATGCCGATGAACAAAGAAATGAAATGAAATGTTGGAAACATGAAATCTATTTTGAATGGATGACACACTAATGCATATTCAGTTGCTCTAAGTGATTGAAATGTGCAAGCATGTTATTTAGAGATATGGACTGCAATATGATAGGGATATAGCTAAAGTGATAAGGACTGGCATTATAGTTTGGGAAGCATGTTTTCACGCATAAATTATTTCCCTCTGCCACATATTATGGAACACATTGATAGCTTGAAGGAAAAAATAATAATAATGGAAACACATGGTTGTATGTATTCAGTGATTGCGCTCAGTTTGTAGGTATATCATTTAAACTATTTGTTTTCAAAATGGCAACTTCGACCGGTAAGTTCAAAATATATCGTTTAAACTATTTGTTTCTATAGAAAACTGTAGTGGGCGAATTCTTGTGGATTCATGAAGGTGTGTGTTATATGTTAGTTAGATTATGAGGATGAGGAGTCTTTAATTCACTATCATGTTAACATTTATATCACCCTGAATGCATAAATCAATGGCTTCAAATAAATAAGGTATGTGTTAAGTTCAATTTGTGGTTTCATTTACCAACTTTCTAGTTGTACACATCCTAGTATGCTTTAGATTTTCGATTTGGTCTATATTATTTCACAAGAAAAATAGATCTTCGCTTATTTGATGTGCCTTAATTTTAGAGAAAACTGGATTAAATCACACCCACTAGCCCTTAAATTCAAAAATTGCACTTTATCTGAACTCCAAATTTACTTGAGTGTTATTCCTCTTAAAATTGTCTGAGTACGCTAAAGTAAAATGTATGGAATCCTCTTGTACATATAGCATTAAACTTCTGTTGGCCATCCTTTATTTCAGGTCTACCCTATTTGTAGCGGTGAAGTCTCCACTTCTTCAAGGTAAAGTAGTTGCCTCTCCAACCAGTGTAGGTCCTTTTTTAAGTAATTTGGTAGAACTACTTCTGTACCTAAACTAAGCAAGTAAAATGCTATATTCTATAGATGAAACAAATATAATTTTGCGTCATGCGTATTGATGAACTTTGTAACATTTCAATGGGTTTTGGCGAGGGAGCATAGCAGTATAAACATTTGCAGATATTTGTTATTTGGCTTTTAAGAATTCTTATTGCTTCCTTACTGGTTTTTAACTAGTTTAAGCTTTTATATTAGGATTATTCATGCATGTATGCTATTTTTGGAAAATAAAAATGGTTCAGACGGAATTAATTATGGATCGAGAATTGCAGATAGAGACGATGAAGGAAAAATGATTCATCTTCAATCATTAGGTGCATTTAATTTTTTATGGATTACATTTTAAACATATATTATTTTAGGACCTAAAATAATATATGCATCCGATTTCTTTTAAGGGGTACTTTTTTCCTGAATAGTTGCACATCCAAGTATTTAATTATTTTGCTAACTTGGGCTATATTATTCAGTTTACATACTCCTAATTTTCATTTGAAAAACATTAGATCTATTACAAGGTTTGGATATAGTTGTATGTTTTTGTCCAAAATAATGCTTATTCCATTAAATATTTTCATGTGCATGTTTTTTCAATGCGGTTGTTTTATTACTTGCAGGTTGCGGTTCATAAATTAAATTTAATAGGAAGGATAAGCATTAACTATATGTTTTTAGCTTTGCTAAGGAGAAAATCTCGGAACTATGCTGGGAGTTCTGCGGAGGCCTTAAAAAGAATCTTCCAGTATGGCCAAGTAATATGAGTATATTTCTCCTATAGTTCTTCAAGGAAATTAGCAAGCAGTTTGCAATGGAAACCATTGAAAAACACTGATTTTAGTTTTAAGGATATGCTTCAATAATAGACTAGTCAAAACTCAAATCTTTTATTGGTTCATAATGACAAACCTATTTGGTAATTCAGAGAAAAGGGGATGAAAAGTGCATAATCCTTTCCGTGAAAAGATTAAAATAGCCATTTAGTGTACTTATAGGTAATTAATCTATAACGTTTTCTTATTACCAATGCATGTAAAAACTTTGCAAGTTCCATTAAAAATAAACAAGATTTATAACTTTTAATTGCAGGCTTGTTTGAATAAAATACTCATTTTGTCATTAATGCATATATATTATTTATAATTTGTTTGTTTAATCTGTCATTTTGCATATATTATTTTTGACAAAATGAGTAATTTTCTTGAAACTAAGCGTTTCTATGTCATTCTTCATTTTTTTTAGGTAGTAAAAGAAAACTGGTTGTGCTTGAATGCAGAAGGGTGTGCTACTGATGGTATGGAGGAGGTTGGTGGTGAAGAAGCAGTAGGGGATTGCATGGGGGTGGCCAGTCACGTGGAGCAAAGAGATTGGTGTTGGACTGTGCTTGTGATATTAGCTATTGACGTTCATGAATATTTTTAGTATGTATTGTTTTGGTTTGCTATAGACGTATGTATTGTTAATATTTATGTTTGAATTTATCATGTATGAAATATTATGGGTATATATATATTTTGTGATTTGGCTTTTGACTTCATTTGTGTACTTAGATTAATGTGACAAATACGATTTTGAATTTTTATAATATATTATTAGAATTAGAAATTGTAAACTTTGAATGTTATGACAGCAAAATGTTGCAATAGAATGTTTTATATGTTTTTTATAGCAACAAAATGATGTTGGAGCAAATAGTAGTGAATTTTCCATAGCGTTTTCTATGCGTTATAAAAACTTTCAATAACTTATTCATATGATATAACAACAAAGAATGTCAACGTATTACACCATTTGAATGACGTTTCCATGGCGTTTGGATGCGTTATAAAAACTTTCCATAGCATGCTTCACAAGTTATAGAAAAGCAATTGCACCAATATCGCCTATTTAAGATGACAACAAAATTATGTTTTCTATTGCAAGAATTACACGTCATAATATCTATCAGACTTTTAATAACATGTTGATATATGACATTTATAGAATCGTCATAGAAAGTTTTTATGACGGATTTTAAACGTCATAAAAAGGTCTTTTTGTTGTAGTATGCCTTGGGTTATCGAGTTGAACCATGTACATGAGTCCTCCCTATTTCTACATGCTTCATGTGACATCTACATGCTGCATGTATGGTTATTTAGGACATATTCCCACCTACAAAGATGTCTGCATGTTGTTATAGCCACTTCGTGATTTTTCACCCGGTTAACTTGACACTTGCTGCCGGATGTTGATTGCATATTCGTGTAGACTTTGTGGCTTTCATCACACTTGTTATTTTCTTTTTTGGGGGTCGCTGAGGCAGTAGACACATGTACCTATACATGTGTGTATATGCAGGTTCCCCTAACAACTTGTCCCTGATATAAATACCAATATAGTACACGTACTACACCAGTATTTGGCATACGACTGACGTGTGGATTAACTATTATCTTTCAGTTCTTATTGAAGTTGACTTACTTGAACTATGATAAATCTTGAATCGATTGTTTTATGTTTTTGCACGGAATGCTCGGGTCAGACCCGAGTATTTCAGATCAAAGATTTCAACTTAGGATTCGAAGATTAGCGAAGCTGGGGATTCCAAGACGGCGCACTCTGAAATTTTTAAACCAGTAAAGATATTTTTTGTATTCAAATTATTTTTACATTCCGCTATATGTAAATATCTTGTATTCAAAATTCTGATTAATAAATAAAAGTTTTATTCTGATTTTCAATACCATGTTATTTATTTTGTATTTCTGTGTTGATTTTATTGTTGAATTTTGTAAGCTAAATAATGATCCGTCGATTTGAACGTTTTAAGTTGATTTATTTACCGGTTTTAAATGGTCAAAAAGGTGGGACGTTATAGACCACATGGCCATGCTTCCTGCCCGATTTTTGTCATTTTCTGGTTGATGAGGCTTGAGGCTACTATTACCATTTTGGATATCACATTCAAACTCTGAATGCCACATCGTCAGATCCGTCAATTACTAATTGATTTGCATAAATATACACTGGGTGTTAAGCTAAAGAAGTTACCTTCTTGGTCATTATACTCGGTATATTAGTAAAAACAAATGCACATAATCATTGAAAATACTCTGTCAGACATTCGTCCATACAAGTTCGTTCTAGGACCGAACGAAACTGAACGCACTATCTTCATTAATCCATCTTAGGCAATTTCTATGTAGGACTAGAGAAAAATGCCCTTGCACTTTACTCCCTCTTCGATTATCTTCAATATAATCCGATTCACAACATTTAGGCCAATACAAAGTGGTTTTGGATACTAAATCCAACCGGTCTCTCCATATTGACACCGATAACATTAATTTGGATGACACTTCGATAGTCGATTTTTTAACTATCCAAAAATCGAACATTCATCCAAAGATCTTATTCTCAAAAGGGAATACTATTAATTAGCATCAAACAATCATTGAGCCCTTTTTAATTAATATTTCATTAATTAAATCATTTCCCAATACATGACTCAAATATCTTTATTAAGATATATTTTCAAATCGCTATGTCTCTTACAATAATTGAAAAACATTTCCATATTGCACATTCTTTATTTTCTATACTTAGAAAATATCTTCTATATTATTGGAAAACATTTCCAATTACTTATATCTTCTACGAAACTATTCATTTCTATACTTAGGAAATATTTGTTATTATATTATCAAAATCGCACTTACTTAGGTTAAAACGGATGTTGTGTAAAACATCGTTACAACAACCCAAAATACTACATTTAACTAACTATATTTTAAATCTCATATTCAATCTTACTTCATTTCCTTTTTTGAAATCATTCACTGTATCAATAGTGTTATAGTCCATGCTTTTCTATTTTTATGAAAAACATCTATTGTAATACTTTAAATTTTACTAACCAATTTGGTTCCAAATTCTATATATAATCGATAAATCAATATTAGTTATAATTTTTTCTTAGAATTTTCCAAGTCCTTAAATTTACGAAAAAATTCATCAACGTCTCCTTTTTACGGCTCAATCAGTACAACTAGAAATCGCCTCTTTAGGTCCTTTCCATTCAAAAATCCAAGTGGTTTGCCAATAGGCTCATAAAAACTCATATTCAATGTTCAATTAAACATGTACCTCTTTTGTTGGGAATTTAATTTAATTTATTTTCTTCCATTAACTTCGTTCCGCACCTGTTTAACATATATTCCACCATTTCCAATTTATTTCAAATCAATCCAATCGTTTTTAACTCAATTCGCTGATTCATTTTCTAATTAGCCTTTTTTCCTAATCCCCATTTTATTTGAATATATCATGTTCAAATATATTTTTAATTCGCTTATAGACAAGCCGAATTCCATTCTAACTCGAGTTCCATATTCAACTTCATATTTTAATTCACAAATCTCATTTCGCTTATCCTAAGTTAAGTTCGATCAAACTCCATTAACTAATTTCTTCTCTAGTTAATTTACTTCATTCACCAATAAAAAATATGATTTTTGTTCCAAAAATAAACCTGTTTACTCCACTTGAGTTCATATTTATTGTATAACTCAAGTCTGGATTTTTCTAATGGATATATAATTTTTATTTGCCTAAAAGTATTTTATTGTATTAAATAATCGCTATGTTTTACAAACGATTATACCCTTGTTTTTCTAGAAATTTGATTTTTACATAACTCAAAATCTATAAGGAGAAACCCACATTTTTTCTTTCATTAGAAAATTATTATTCAATAGATTCAGATGATTCTTGTTTCAATGAATTCGGACTTATATTGAGTCCTATAAACTCAATTGAAGTCCAAAACGTAAACTTATGAACTACCGTGTCGTGATGAGTTTATTTTATAAACGTTTAACTTTGTTTATTAAATAAATTCCAGCCTCATCCTTTTACATTTTAATATAAATCAAGTCAGTTTTAAAATCCAACTTAATATTTCTAATTATTGTAAATCGCCTATTTTTCCATTCAAAATTCATAGCTCGGATACAAATCCATTACAACTTAGCTTTTATATTATATTCCAATTCCCTTGGAAATAAATTGTTTTATAAAATTTGACCTAATCGAATTTCAATTATAAATCCTTTGTATTTTCTCAGTTCTGTTTATATTCCGAATTCCCAAATAAAAACTATCATTCCGTTTTCAAAACGATTTCCAAATCCTTTTATTATACTAACTTCCATTTATCGAAATTCTTTAACTTACAAAAACCTATTATAAGTTCAAATTCTTTTTATAGCCCAACATCACTTATAATATGGTTTATAATCCCATATCGAATTCAATCTATTTATTAGATATTGCTCAAAACCAATATAATTTCCTCGCTCCATTTCATTGTATATTTATTCATTCATCTACTTAAATCCATTAAAAACCTTGTTTATAAAACAATCTGCCTTATTTTCTTTTTCACTGTATTCCAAGAAAATATTTTATTATCATAAATTTATACATATAAACATATATTTTATTTCATATCCTTAAATATTGGAAATACTAACTTCTTACAATATTCAATTTTAAATTATGGTTTCTATTACCTTTCTGGAAATAATTTGTTTTTATAAATTCGACATAGTTGAATTACAATCATAAATCCATATGGATTTATTCCAATTCAATTTACATTCCAAACATCAGAATAATTTTCATTGTCCCCTCTTTCTGAAACGATTCCCCTTTCCCTTACATTCATACTTGAATTTACATTTCCTAATTAGCTAATGATAATTATTCCATTTCATTTATGAGCAACATTTATAAATTTAACTACTTGTTTTTATTATTAAAAGCAAGCTAATAATTCCTAGCCCATTCAAAATTCAAAGTCAATTTTGGAAAAATAGATTTACCTTTTAAAAGTACAAAATTCCCTTTTCATTATATTTTTAATATACAAGGCTAGTGATATTCAAACATCCAAACACACAAAAATAATTTATCACACATCATCTAACATAATATATAAAACAACAATACAATAAATTTTGAGGAATTCAGTTGGATCCCTCCAACCTGTTTCTCCTGCATCCACAGATGTTAAACAACTTAAATAATACCAATCCCGCTTTGAGGTGAGATATCATGGTATGGAAGGTCATCCGCTATTATGCCGGGCATATAGGGTCTCATCCGCTAATAATTGTGGGAATATCCAACTACCAAGCCTAAATATAACTAATATATGGAAAATGCACGCACTTAGACCTATTTGTGTAAACAATAACACAAATAGCCATGTTCCAGAAAAAATAACAAGTTTAAACCTGTTTTGGTTACTGAACGCGAGTTTTGGGAACTCACCTTCAGTAAAACACAAAGGCGAGTTCCTAAATGTCGCCTTCAGTAAAACACTCCATACAAATAAACCCGAGACCCTTTCTTCCCCAGCTCCAATAACTTTCCCCTTCTCTCATTATTCCTACAGCACGAAAATAGAAAAGACTCATATCAACTCCATGTTCACCCCTTTTTCATCCAGTTTTTCCCAAAAGCTCACAATGGCTTGCACATCCGGTGTATAGCAGGAAATCAGTAGAAATCAAAACCCTAAATCTTAATTTTGAAATTAGGTCATATAAATTTATTTATTGTTGGTTACGAAACTGATTGTGGCTTATAAGCACGTAGCTTGTATGATGTAATCACAAATTTTGATGTTTACGTTGTTTATAGTGTTGATTTTAGCATGTTGGTTATATGATGTGTAATGACCCGCACTGGCAGGGGTATTATGATTAATTTATTTAATTGTATAAATGGTGGGTTAGTGAATTAATGGTCGTGGAATTTAATAATGATGGATATTTAATTAAATAATAAACTAAATAATATATTTAATTCTGAAATAATCAGAATTGGCTGAAATGACGATATGGTGTGAACCGGATCATCGGTGATATTTAATTCAGCTTGGAATTGAATTTGAATAACGAATATATTCAATCGTCGACAGTTGAACGTATAGTTTATAATATAATTATAAACGAGCTCGAAATAGCGCTGTAGTTCGTAAATTGACGATTCGAACTTCAACTGAATGTACAGGATTCGTTTTAAGCCGGATTTCTGTGAAACAAGAAACGTGTGGAGCTGGTAGAGTATATCTTTCTAGTGAAAGAGAAAAATCGGGATTTCGTCGTGTAGATTTTGATTTATGTCCAAATCAAATTTCAGAAAAGTCGCTGTGGAATTCCTTTATAATTTGCGATGCTTTATTTACGTTATAAAAGAGTTTTCAATATATTTGAATATCGGGTTTGAATTTAGACAAGGTTCTTTTGAGAAGTAGTGATAATTTAATTTTTAGAATTTTACTGTAATTTTTAATTAATTAAATAAGCGACTTTTTATTTGAAGTATTTCGCACCCTGAAATCAACATTTGAAGTTTCAAAATAAGAGTTAATCTACCGATATTATTATATTTTTAGGATCGTAGCACGTTACTCATCTTAACGGTATTTTTATTTCTGTCTATGGTGGCTCGTAAAGTGACGAAATTGGGTAAATGGAGACCATAGAACTTCGATGGGGAAAACAAAAAGGAAATATAATTCTGGGATCAAGGATAAAGCCACGTTTCATTTTCTTTTATCCGCAAGTTCTAGTGGCCTCGAAACAAAACTCGTGTTCCTCTCGGAACCCCAAACTGCAAAACAAAAGGGAGCTAAAAACCAAATAAAGTCCCAACACTTCGTTCGTTTGCAGTAACAAAAAAAAAATCAAGCCACCAGATATTCTTCCTCACATCAACATCGGCCACTTAAAAATCAATCTAAAATCGAACATCACGATTCAAAATCCCACTGAATCTCTTGACGTTGGAGACATGCTCACAGATCTGGATCTCGAAAAGTATCGCGACTTCAGGAGGACATGTGAGGGGAAGATGGCCGACATCGTTCAGTGTTGAGAAGTGCGATATTGGGTGAAGGGGTTGCTGCGGATTTTGATGGAAACCACAGTAGATTATAATCAGTTTTGTTACTATTGAGGTGAGGATATTGTTTGATTGCTATGGCATGGTGATGGGCGTTCAACGCCACAGTAGGAGGTCTGCGATTTGAGTTGGGGATTCTGGAGTAATATGAACGTGACTAAAGTAGTGCAAGTGTTGTGGAGTTTGAAGCTATAAAATGGGTACTGTGATTTTTGGGAGGATAGGCGGTGGATGTCTGGTAGGGTATGGGACTATTTTGTTGGCTGCGGTTTCAAAGGAGGGGTCTGGAGTGTTGAACTGAGGGGGGGGGGGCTCGAGCATATTGACGGTGAACATGAAATTTGGAAGTTGGGTTTGTTTGTTTTGGGTGATAATAAGATGCATGTGTGGTGACAGCAATGAGACTGTTGAGGGTAAGGTGATGTCCATTTGTGTGCAGTAGGGTGCCTTGGCAAGTGAGGGAGGGTGGAATTATGGCATTTAGGTGATGAAAAGGAAGAGTGTGACGACCACAAAGTATTTTGGTGATTTCGGTGTAAGGATGATGGAGCAAATTGGAGTTGAAGTTAGGGAATGGTGCAGTGAATGCTCTTTAGCCGACGGTCTTTGGAGGAGATGAAGGGAAGAGCGGTCTGGGCCTTTGTGTTGTTGATGGGTCGATGAGTTTATAGTGGTGAGAAGGCCCGATTTTAATTGATTAACTTTAATTCAATTTAAAATAAAGTATTTTCTTGTAAAACCAACAACTATTTCGTACGTTGTCGGAATTCAGCGAAACAAGATCCGACAGGATCGAATGGACGGACACTACATGATGGAACTGACTGGAAGTCCATCGGAGCTCGTTACAATTTATGGCGAAATAAATTGTCCGTCTGAATCAAGAGATGGTTATCGTTATTAACGATGATCGTCCAATGTGAGTAAATCTCACTAACTCTGAACAGTTTATAATTTCATGTTATATTTTTCGAACTGTTAGATATTGGCTGTTTGACTGTATGTTGACTGTTTGATTGAACTGCTAGTCAGTTAGTTAAATTTCTATATTGATTCTGTTTAACAGAATGTATCATATAGAACTGAAAGTGATGTTATCTATATTGTTTAACATCTGTGGATGCAGGGAGACAGGTTGGAGGAATCCGACTGGGTTCCTCAACAATTATTTTACTGTTTTCATATGTTGTGATATATGTTGTGATTTATAATCTGTTATTGATTATGGATGTTAGAACGATATTGATCATCGTTGTTTGATATTTTGAATATCATAAGAAACCCTGAGTTGTAAAAAGGAATATTTCAATATATATTGAAATAAAAGGGATTTTATAAAATCACAGGATTTTACAAAAAGGAAATTATTTATAAAACGAACACGGTTTCATAAAAGGAAGTATTTATAAAACAAATAGAGTTTTGTAAAAGGGGTATTTATTTAGAAAATAAATAGAATTGAAAAGGAGAATATTTATTTAGAAATAAATAGGAATAAAGGAATATTTATTTAGAAGATAAATAAACAGTTGTAAATAGGAAATATTTGTAACGGTAAATTGAAGTTGTAAATAGGAAATATTTGTAACGGTAAATAGAAGTTGTAAGTAGGAAATATTTGTAACGGTAAATAGAAGTTGTAAATAGGAAATATTTGTAACGGTAAGTAAACGTTAAAAAAGGGAAATAGTTGTAACGGAAAACGTAGTTTATCAAAAGGAGTTGATCAAACGTAGTTTATCAAAAGGGGTTAATCGAATATAGAAATTAAGAAGTGAAGTTAAACAAAAATTAGAAACTGACTAGAGATTAGTAGGTTGAATAGTTTTCTGAGTATCGATCTGATGTTGGTTTCGGCCTTCGGGGTTTATACTTAGAGAATTGTTCTCTTACTAGTTTACAGTTAGGGACTAATAGTTGTGGAATGATAGTGATGCGTAAATGAGGATTGGAAATGTTTTCCAATGTTGAAAATGTATATATTCTAGTTTTAGAAAATAAGGAAGTATGAATATATATATATATATATATATATATATATGATTGATGATTGGATCGATAATTCCATTTGGAATTAAGATCGTTGTTTGTACACCGACATGTTTTCATTTGATAGTTAAATCACAGACTATCGAAGTTTTGGCCATTTTAACGTTGTTAATATGGAGAGACCGGTTGGATTATTATCTAAAGAACCACTCCGTTTTGACAGTAGCGTTGTGAATCATCACGTACTGAAGATAATTGAAGACGGAGTTTATACAAGGGCTATTGTATAAGTCTTAGATAACAGTGCCTAAGATGGATATACTGAATAGTACCTTCGGTTCATCCTGTTCTTGGGTGACTTGTATGGATGAATGCCTGACAGGGTATTTCCAGAAAGGTCATGTACATTGATTTCTTCAACCGTACCAAGAGTGAAAGCGGAGAAGGGCACTTCTTTAGCTAACACGTAATGTACTGTTGTAGACGTCAATTAGTGATTTTCGATGGATCCGACAATGTGCCATTCGAAGTGAATCTGATGGGAAGATAAGCGTAGTTTCTAGCCTCATCATCCGGTAAATGACAAAAATCGGGCAGGCAGCATGGCTAAGTCGGTCGCTCCGAAGTAGGGTGTATAATCACCTATCTAGAGAATATTCATTTGCTTCTTTTAAATCTATCAATGTTGTCCCTTATATATACGGGAACGGTTGTTGATCCCAACCGTTGGTGATATACATTCGATACACTCAAGCGAAATGAGTGGTCGGTCATGTGTGGCTGAGTTGCAAGATGTTCTTGTTGAACTCCAGTGTATCGTTCCTAGAGTACACTGATCGGAAGGTGTTCCATACCTTGTCATAGTTGGAAACCCAATCATCCAATACGCACCTGCGATTTTGATTGTATACTATATATGTAGAACGTGAGATGCAAGCGTTTCTACTAGACTGATATATATTTGTACTTAGACATTATTATAATATCAGAATGATATTGCTTTGCAAAGATGTTTGGATTCTCATAAGGTAAAAACCCGTTCCGTATTCACGGCGTGGTCTTATGAGATATCATATACCTGTTTTAAATGATTTGTGTTTACTCACACCAGTCACATGACTGACCCGGAGTTTACTTTGTTGTTTTCCCTAAACTCTTGGGTGCCTTAATTTGTACGGGCAGTCAAGTAGTCAGGATTTACAGGTATACTTGAAGAGCTTGGAGCAGGAGGCTTCAGCAGTTGATAGCTATTATTTATTCCGCTGTGATGTTATTTGTTGTACTCTGAAAATGGTATGTATAAACAGTTATAACTTTGTATTTCAAAAGTTATGTTATTTATTATATGTTATTCGTTCCGCTGTGAGATTCGTGTTACTCTGATATTTTGTTCTTCTTCTTCTTCTATTCTAAGTTTCTATCTTATCTTTCCTCACCCTCTAATTTCTTTCACTAATTACCAGGATTTTTCGGTGTTTTGGTTATCGACATCGTGCTTATGTCGATAACCAAAGTCGTTTGAAATCCGGGTCGTTACAGTTGGTATCAGAGCTTAAGTTAAGAATTACCTTGGCTCTGTGGCGTGACTCGGTAGAGATAGGGTTAGTAATGCCCTAGATTGAGTTGAGTGTATATATACGAGTGAACGTATTTGTTATTGATATAAAAATTGTTTTATATTGTGGAGATTCATTGGTTGAGTTGTTTATGGGTTCTGGTCGATCAGTTTGATCCACTGTATCGGTAGGGATTTTGTAAACACTTGCATACGATGGACCATCATGGTATGTTTTGAAAAGAGGGTAAATAAAAATAATTTTACCCAAAGTATATTTGATACATATTGGATATATTGGTTGATATTATAATCGAGTAAGATTATAAATTAAATGGTTATGTAAATAACCAATCAGAATTCATATAAGTGAAATACGTGAATCAGATGAGTTAAATCTGAAATTTAAACCAGAATTGAAGTTAAAACTCTGGAGAATTGGATAAGTGTTTGTAAATGGATTTGGATTGAAAGTAAGGAAAATTTAAGATCCTGGGAGATTTTAAATTGTTTTACAAGCAGTGTGAATTATATTTTGAAATGAATTTCAAAGTGGAAATGTTTAGAAATGGTTTTATAGTATTGAACTCACTTCGATCGCTGGAAAATAGATTCTGATGATGACAGCTGCATTATCAGTATTCATTTTCGAGTTGTAAGTGACGAATTACTACCAGAGATACTGTTTTGAATTTGTTTTGGGAAAGACAAGTTGGGTTGAATTTCAAAAAAATGGGATTTATAATATAAAATTTGAATAAGAGATTGAAATGAAAATTCAAGTATAGAATTTGAATTTGAATTGAAATGGAATTCAATTAGTTGATAAACAAGTTAAACTTATATTTGGACATGTATGTTCAAATATAAAAGTGAAATAGATTAAAGAGTTAATTAATAAATTAATCAACGAATTGAGTTAAAACGATCGGGTATAGTTAAAATAGATTGGGCATGTATAACTATACATGAGATAGGCATGGATAAGGTATGAAGGTATATAAATAGAATGCTCGACGAAAAGGTATGTATTTAATTCATATATGAGATTTTATGCGCCGTATCGGCTAGCCGCTTGGCTTTTCTTTTTCTTTTTGATTGGAGATGGCCTGTGTGGCAGTTTGGGGATTTTCCCGATGCTCCCGGTACAAAGGAGGTTATGGCGAATTTTTCCGGGAATTTAAGGAGATAGAATATTTTTAAGATAATTTGATAGTTAGAAATCAACGTATCGATATATATAGAAGTCGATAAGGAAACGAACTTAGAAATAGAATAGTATAATCAAAAAGGAAGACTAGGAATAAAATCTCGAATGAATAGAAAGAGGAAGAGTATACGTGTTTAAAGGTGAATAAGTAGTTGTATGGTATTGATTATTCGAGTAAGTAGTCATATCTGTTTTGACGTTATAAATGTTATTCAGTCAAGGTCTGAGAGGTAGTTATACCCCAACTTGATTGATTTCATTATTAACAAATAAATAGTAAGGTTTCAGACTCGAAGATCGATATTGAATAAGAGTTAGTTGCATATAGTATTTGGGTGGTCGTAACGATGTTTTACACAACATCCGTTTTAACCCAAATAAGTGTAAGCTTGGAAATATAATAAAGAATATTTCCTAAGTATAGAAATAGAACGATATCAGGAAAAATTTATTCTTGAATAAAATTGGATTGAAGAGTTAAGGTGTTAGGAAATTTTCAGGATTTTTGAAAATTTTCGTTGATAAGAATTAATTAATAATTTAATCGAAATTAAATTGGTTCAGTTGAAACTGAAGTTAGGAAGTGAACAAATATGTTCTAACCAGTCGATAGGGTCGTTCCCTACCTTTTAGCAATTTCGAGGACGAAATTATTTTAAGTGGGGAAGATTGTAATGACCCGCACTGGCAGGGGTATTATGATTAATTTATTTAATTGTATAAATGGGGGGTTAGTGAATTAATGGTCGTGGAATTTAATAATGATGGATATTTAATTAAATAATAAACTAAATAATATATTTAATTCTGAAATAATCAGAATTGGCTGAAATGACGATATGGTGTGAACCGGATCATCGGTGATATTTAATTCAGCTTGGAATTGAATTTGAATAACGAATATATTCAATCGTCGACAGTTGAACGTATAGTTTATAATATAATTATAAACGAGCTCGAAATAGCGCTGTAGTTCGTAAATTGACGATTCGAACTTCAACTGAATGTACAGGATTCGTTTTAAGCCGGATTTCTGTGAAACAAGAAACGTGTGGAGCTGGTAGAGTATATCTTTCTAGTGAAAGAGAAAAATCGGGATTTCGTCGTGTAGATTTTGATTTATGTCCAAATCAAATTTCAGAAAAGTCGCTGTGGAATTCCTTTATAATTTGCGATGCTTTATTTACGTTATAAAAGAGTTTTCAATATATTTGAATATCGGGTTTGAATTTAGACAAGGTTCTTTTGAGAAGTAGTGATAATTTAATTTTTAGAATTTTACTGTAATTTTTAATTAATTAAATAAGCGACTTTTTATTTGAAGTATTTCGCACCCTGAAATCAACATTTGAAGTTTCAAAATAAGAGTTAATCTACCGATATTATTATATTTTTAGGATCGTAGCACGTTACTCATCTTAACGGTATTTTTATTTCTGTCTATGGTGGCTCGTAAAGTGACGAAATTGGGTAAATGGAGACCATAGAACTTCGATGGGGAAAACAAAAAGGAAATATAATTCTGGGATCAAGGATAAAGCCACGTTTCATTTTCTTTTATCCGCAAGTTCTAGTGGCCTCGAAACAAAACTCGTGTTCCTCTCGGAACCCCAAACTGCAAAACAAAAGGGAGCTAAAAACCAAATAAAGTCCCAACACTTCGTTCGTTTGCAGTAACAAAAAAAAAATCAAGCCACCAGATATTCTTCCTCACATCAACATCGGCCACTTAAAAATCAATCTAAAATCGAACATCATGATTCAAAATCCCACTGAATCTCTTGACGTTGGAGACATGCTCACAGATCTGGATCTCGAAAAGTATCGCGACTTCAGGAGGACATGTGAGGGGAAGATGGCCGACATCGTTCAGTGTTGAGAAGTGCGATATTGGGTGAAGGGGTTGCTGCGGATTTTGATGGAAACCACAGTAGATTATAATCAGTTTTGTTACTATTGAGGTGAGGATATTGTTTGATTGCTATGGCATGGTGATGGGCGTTCAACGCCACAGTAGGAGGTCTGCGATTTGAGTTGGGGATTCTGGAGTAATATGAACGTGACTAAAGTAGTGCGAGTGTTGTGGAGTTTGAAGCTATAAAATGGGTACTGTGATTTTTGGGAGGATAGGCGGTGGATGTCTGGTAGGGTATGGGACTATTTTGTTGGTTGCGGTTTCAAAGGAGGGGTCTGGAGTGTTGAACTGAGGGGGGGGGGGGGGGCTCGAGCATATTGACGGTGAACATGAAATTTGGAAGTTGGGTTTGTTTGTTTTGGGTGATAATAAGATGCATGTGTGGTGACAGCAATGAGACTGTTGAGGGTAAGGTGATGTCCATTTGTGTGCAGTAGGGTGCCTTGGCAAGTGAGGGAGGGTGGAATTATGGCATTTAGGTGATGAAAAGGAAGAGTGTGACGACCACAAAGTATTTTGGTGATTTCGGTGTAAGGATGATGGAGCAAATTGGAGTTGAAGTTAGGGAATGGTGCAGTGAATGCTCTGTAGCCGACGGTCTTTGGAGGAGATGAAGGGAAGAGCGGTCTGGACCTTTGTGTTGTTGATGGGCCGATGAGTTTATAGTGGTGAGAAGGCCCGGTTTTAATTGATTAACTTTAATTCAATTTAAAATAAAGTATTTTCTTGTAAAACCAACAACTATTTCGTACGTTGTCGGAATTCAGCGAAACAAGATCCGACAGGATCGAATGGACGGACACTACATGATGGAACTGACTGGAAGTCCATCGGAGCTCGTTACAATTTATGGCGTAATAAATTGTCCGTCTGAATCAAGAGATGGTTATCGTTATTAACGATGATCGTCCAATGTGAGTAAATCTCACTAACTCTGAACAGTTTATAATTTCATGTTATATTTTTCGAACTGTTAGATATTGGCTGTTTGACTGTATGTTGACTGTTTGATTGAACTGCTAGTCAGTTAGTTAAATTTCTATATTGATTCTGTTTAACAGAATGTATCATATAGAACTGAAAGTGATGTTATCTATATTGTTTAACATCTGTGGATGCAGGGAGACAGGTTGGAGGAATCCGACTGGGTTCCTCAACAATTATTTTACTGTTTTCATATGTTGTGATATATGTTGTGATTTATAATCTGTTATTGATTATGGATGTTAGAACGATATTGATCATCGTTGTTTGATATTTTGAATATCATAAGAAACCCTGAGTTGTAAAAAGGAATATTTCAATATATATTGAAATAAAAGGGATTTTATAAAATCACAGGATTTTACAAAAAGGAAATTATTTATAAAACGAACACGGTTTCATAAAAGGAAGTATTTATAAAACAAATAAAGTTTTGTAAAAGGGGTATTTATTTAGAAAATAAATAGAATTGAAAAGGAGAATATTTATTTAGAAAATAAATAGGAATAAAGGAATATTTATTTAGAAGATAAATAAACAGTTGTAAATAGGAAATATTTGTAATGGTAAATTGAAGTTGTAAATAGGAAATATTTGTAATGGTAAATAGAAGTTGTAAGTAGGAAATATTTGTAACGGTAAATAGAAGTTGTAAATAGGAAATATTTGTAACGGTAAGTAAACGTTAAAAAAGGGAAATAGTTGTAACGGAAAACGTAGTTTATCAAAAGGAGTTGATCAAACGTAGTTTATCAAAAGGGGTTAATCGAATATAGAAATTAAGAAGTGAAGTTAAACAAAAATTAGAAACTGACTAGAGATTAGTAGGTTGAATAGTTTTCTGAGTATCGATCTGATGTTGGTTTCGGCCTTCGGGGTTTATACTTAGAGAATTGTTCTCTTACTAGTTTACAGTTAGGGACTAATAGTTGTGGAATGATAGTGATGCGTAAATGAGGATTGGAAATGTTTTCCAATGTTGAAAATGTATATTTTCTAGTTTTAGAAAATAAGGAAATATGAATATATATATATATATATATATATGATTGATGATTGGATCGATAATTCCATTTGGAATTAAGATCGTTGTTTGTACACCGACATGTTTTCATTTGATAGTTAAATCACAGACTATCAAAGTTTTGGCCATTTTAACGTTGTTAATATGGAGAGACCGGTTGGATTATTATCTAAAGAACCACTCCGTATTGACAGTAGCGTTGTGAATCATCACGTACTGAAGATAATTGAAGACGGGGTTTATACAAGGGCTATTGTATAAGTCTTAGATAACAGTGCCTAAGATGGATATACTGAATAGTACCTTCGGTTCATCCTGTTCCTGGGTGACTTGTATGGATGAATGCCTGACAGGGTATTTCCAGAAAGGTCATGTACATTGATTTCTTCAACCGTACCAAGAGTGAAAGCGGAGAAGGGCACTTCTTTAGCTAACACGTAATGTACTGTTGTAGACGTCAATTAGTGATTTTCGATGGATCTGACAATGTGGCATTCGAAGTGAATCTGATGGGAAGATAAGCGTAGTTTCTAGCCTCATCATCCGGTAAATGACAAAAATCGGGCAGGCAGCATGGCTAAGTCGGTCGCTCCGAAGTAGGGTATATAATCACCTATCTAGAGAATATTCATTTGCTTCTTTTAAATCTATCAATGTTGTCCCTTATATATACGGGAACGGTTGCTGATCCCAACCGTTGGTGATATACATTCGATACACTCAAGCGAAATGAGTGGTCGGTCATGTGTGGCTGAGTTGCAAGATGTTCTTGTTGAACTCCAGTGTATCGTTCCTAGAGTACACTGATCGGAAGGTGTTCCATACCTTGTCATAGTTGGAAACCCAATCATCCAATACGCACCTGCGATTTTGATTGTATACTATATATGTAGAACGTGAGATGCAAGTGTTTCTACTAGACTGATATATATTTGTACTTAGACATTATTATAATATCAGAATGATATTGCTTTGCAAAGATGTTTGGATTCTCATAAGGTAAAAACCCGTTCCGTATTCACGGCGTGGTCTTATGAGATATCATATACCTGTTTTAAATGATTTGAGTTTACTCACACCAGTCACATGACTGACCCGGAGTTTACTTTGTTGTTTTCCCTAAACTCTTGGGTGCCTTAATTTATACGGGCAGTCAAGTAGTCAGGATTTACAGGTATACTTGAAGAGCTTGGAGCAGGAGGCTTCAGCAGTTGATAGCTATTATTTATTCCGCTGTGATGTTATTTGTTGTACTCTGAAAATGGTATGTATAAACAGTTATAACTTTGTATTTCAAAAGTTATGTTATTTATTATATGTTATTCGTTCCGCTGTGAGATTCGTGTTACTCTGATATTTTGTTCTTCTTCTTCTTCTATTCTAAGTTTCTATCTTATCTTTCCTCACCCTCTAATTTCTTTCACTAATTACCAGGATTTTTCGGTGTTTTGGTTATCGACATCGTGCTTATGTCGATAACCAAAGTCGTTTGAAATCCGGGTCGTTACATGATGGCTGGTTATTGGGTGTTACGATTTAGATTTATTACGGTGTGATAACCCCAAACCCCTGTGCCACGAAAGCAAGGATAATCATTGGAATATAACACATAAACAATAACAACAAAACAAACCCATAGAATTACACCAGATAAAGTACATCAAAGTTACACTAGATATAATATCTCATCAGAGTTACATAGCATAACAGGATCATACATAGTAAAAAATATAGTTTCAGCTTAATATAAAATGTCTGCAGCGGAATCAAACATAATATACTAAATGAAGTCTGGACAGCATAATACAAATGAGAATTCGTCTTCAACTCCATAGCTATCCAAAATGAGTCTGCTAAAACCTGAATACAAGGCTGCCCGTGTAGAAAATAAGGGCACCCGAGTTTGCAAAGTGAAACAAACTATGAGTCAGTCATGGGACTGGTATGAGAAATCCTACTTAACCTATTTAATAATAAGGCTAATCACAGGACCACGCCGCTAACGCGGAACGGGTTTACTCCATTGGATTGCCAGTGCATAAATAAAGTAAATTAATTAAACAACGCAATGCTTTTTAGAATAATGAAGCCATTATAAGACTCAAGTCCCATCACACAACACAACGCAAATCGGAGGATAGAGTTTTACCTTGTAATGGCCAAAATATGCTTGATACGTATAAATCAAAATCATTTGATATTATTATTATTGTCTATATGTTTAAAAAACAATTTCAATCATAATGTATCAATCATAGACGACATAACTACCATATACTATGTCGCCATACTAGTTTTACAATCAAAACTGCACGATGTCGTATTTGAAGTTGGAGTTCCAACATGAACTAAGGCAAGGGATTGTCCTTACCGAATTCGAGACAATCTAGTCCATGTCTCAGGATACAACCGCAACTGCACCTAGGAAAATGCAGAGTCGATCTATAACACCTCGTAATTTTAAATATTAAAATTAACAATTTTTAAGAATACTTAATTTTTAGGAGAAGAATTAAGGGAAATGGGTTACGCCATTGTGTTCATCCCGAAATTCTGCTTTGAATAGAGTCCATGTTTTCGTAAATCGGACTGCGTATGAGGAAGTTATAGCCCTCAGAAGTTTCAGAAATTTAAATAAATTAAAAACAGTTAGGATTAAAATTCAAAATTCGAATTCAAACGAAGAAGCGGGCTAGGCGGGATTTTTCCCGCCACAGGCCAAGTCGACCAAGGGTCGACAGGGGGGGTCGACCTACCCCCTCAGGCAGATCTGAACTGTGACGATTCTGACTTGTTGCTGAGTCTTTTCTGAACTATTTCTGAGTCACTAGGGCATAGGTGGCAATTCTGGATAACTCTATCTAGTTTGGACGGTTGTGGTTGCTCCTATGATAATCTAGCAGCTTATATTGATTTAAAATTCTATATAAGCACGCATAGACTCAAGCTCTAAACCTAAACTAAATTAATCTCTTGGCCTCCATGCTGCTGCTAGAATAGTTCTTCTTCTTAAAGCTTATGAATTGCAAGTCGGGATACTAATATGAACGACGAACGAATTATTCTCTTCTCTAATCCGTCTTTATGAGTACAATTTCTTTCACAAAATAATTAATAAATTAATTATGATGAGTTATAATTGGGATTATGAGAACATGTCTGTTGAATCATGTGATGTTACTTAACTTTGTTATCGTCTGTTGGTGAACATATGACAGTTTTGTTAACTTATGTTAGTAGATCTATTTCATATGCGCAATCACATATGTTTAACTTGATTCATTTTACGATATCAGTTTATATGCAAGTTTGGGATGTAAATCATATGCTAGTTTGTATGTGAATCATATTCAAGTCTGTATGCGAATTATACAGAAGTTTATATGTGAATCAAGTATATATATACATATGCGAGTTTATATGTAAAACATGTGATATTAGTTTTCATGTTTAAATTCATATGCAAGTTTGTAGGAATCTATATGCAAGTTTAGGTGAAAACCATATTCACATATGCAAGTTTAGGTGAAAACCATATTCACATATGCAAGTTTAGGTGAAAACCATATCCACATATGCAAGTTTAGGTGAAAACCATATCCATATATGCAAGTTTAGGTGAAAGCCATATTCATATATGTAAGTCCACAATTTTATGTTTAGATCTATATTTAGATCCATGGCAGTACATAGTTTATGCAAAATTATGTTCTATATGTCCATTTCCTATGCAAGTTATTGGCTATGCAAATTAATGGTATAATTCTTATTTACAAGTTAGATCTAATTTATATGTTATGCAAGTTGTGGTGTTTCTTTTCTTTTTTATAAGTTAGACTATTTGTGAGTCTAACATATTTCATATTAAACATACGAACAGCGTGGGGACATTGGGAAAATATTAAATATTAATATTCTGTAATTGGCATAAAATGGCTTTAAAGGCATATAATTAATTTGAGACGTTAATCGGTATAATTTATACACCTGAAAATTATGGACATAATTTAAGTGACAATTATGGACATGGATTAAAATTGGAAGTTATTGACAATTTGAAATAAGGATATTAATTCAAATTGGGGTTGAATAATAATGTGTAACAATAAATGCCTAAGACACGAGGTAAGACTCGTTTGTGGTATAAGACTGCCCGGACCCACCCGGCAAATCCAGCAATGTATCTGTGTACTAAGATATACTTAATCATAAAATAAGTAAAACGTGTTATACGATATATATATATATATATATATATATATATATATATATGATACATAAAACATGATAAGTGGATAGGGTTAAGACCAGCTTAACCAATAAGTAGGTAGGGTTAAGACCAGCTTAACCAACAATATGTAAGTGGATAGGGTTAAGACCAGCTTAACCAATAATCTGATAAGTAGGTAGGATTAAGACCAGCTTAACCAATAATATATATTAATTTGATAAGTGGGTAGGGTTAAGACCAGCTTAACCAATAATATATATATATTAGTCTGATAAGTGGATAGGGTTAAGACAAACTTAACCGTTAATACATATTGATCTGATAAGTGGATAGGGTTAAGACCAACTTAACCAATAATATATAAGTGGATAGGGTTAAGACCAGCTTAACCAATAATATATATATATATATATTGATATGATAAGCGGATAGGGTCAAGACAAGCTTAACCAATAACACATGTTGATAAGTGGGTAACATGGGCGACATATGGGATATAATTATAAACACTTAACCAAATTGAAACATGTAAGAAGACATAAATAAGAAGGGGTTAAGTGGGAAATCCTAGTGGGGACCAAGCATAGGTGGAAAGCATGTATCAAGTGCCGGACCCTTTTCAACCAGTAACCCATTCAGTATCTAAGTGAGCTTGATCTAGATCGAGGATGGGACACGCTTACTGGGTTTGATTGTAAGAGGTCAAAATGGGTTAGCAGTGGCAACGCAAGTCCAATGGGGTCATGTGCGTGCGTGGGCCCAGGCTGGTAGGTAAGACGTTGTTGCATCGTGTAGGTATAAGCCGTGCATCTTTAGTGGTATCGGGTTGCCACTTTGGGGAGTGATACACCCCACCGTGGGACCAACAAGGGTATCTACGAGTTAAGGAGCTGATTGAATGGGGAAGGTAGTGGGTACGACTCGCAAAGATAGGAGCAGGCGGCACCTATGAAGACAGCTAGGAGTCCGACTACCATATTATGAATAAATGTTGTAATTAGAATGGGGAAGGTAGTGGATACAACTAGTTGAGATAGGAGAAGGCGGCACCTATAAAGACAGCTAGGGGTACACGAAACTACCATTTTTTTTTCCAGTAGGCGGGATCAACTTTTAGGGTGAGTAGTATTGGTGCAGTAGAGTAATTATCCTATAGTGATTAGGAACACAATTAACATTATCTTATTCCTCTTGTTGGTTTTGTCATGCCCATTTGTTTCACAGTCATTCCTTATTTTACCAGTTTATGCCCTATCCTAATTACTTTAATAATTATATTGTTAAAGTTATTGGACTCGCCAGACTTTATGTCTGACCCCCTTTGTTTTCACCTCTTTTCTTCCCTTTCCCCCTAGGTTCTCAGGGTGGGACTAGTGCTAGTGGAGCTTGATGTGGACCTCTTTCTCTCTCTTTGGAAGTGCTTGGATTGCTGAAAGTAAAGTTCAGCTTATCTCTTTTATGGCTACTTATGTTGGGGTTATGCTTTTTACTTTATGTACTCAGAAAATAATTTGTCAAGATGGATATTAAGTGCACTTGGTTTTATTGTTGGTTTTTGATGTTGTTTTAACCAAACTATTTCTCCGCTGCAATAAAAGTTGTTTTAATTTTTAAGTACCAATATACGTATCTGTCTTGTTATATTCTGTTCTATACACCAATAATACTCCATGAAAGTTTATGCATTCCCTTTGAGAGTGACATTAATGGACGTGGGATGTTACACGTGGTATCGAAGCTGAAGGTTACCAAGAACATATAAGGGATTTTGAAAAACTGTTTTTGAAAAGCATTTTATAAAGAAATACTTTCAAAAATATGTCTTAAGGAGAGTATTTTTAAGAGAAAAGTTTATTTTGAAAAACATAACCCCCAAGAGCCATATATCATTCCTTCGATTCTCCGTTTTAAATTTCTTCCACTTTCCTTTTTAAATTTCTTCCTCCACGTATAGACGCTTTTTCTAAGATATGTAAGAAATTCCGTACGATGGGCGGAAAACTGCTTCATGGGACTGGGACGTTTGTCAAAGCTAGAAGGAAGTGGGGGACTTGTTGGTACCTTTAAGATAGACGATGGGAGGAAGGTTCAATTAGCTACTTGGTTAATGAAGGACGAAGCCTCATTTTGGTAGGAGATCACGAATGGAGAATGTGCAGGAGAGACATGGATAGGACACACGATAAGAAAGTAGATCCAACGAAAGGCTGTAAGGATAACAAGGGGCCAAGAGAAAAGGAAGGGCTATACTTGTGAAATACCTGACTACTTAAATAAAGACGTTAGAAAGAAGAAGAAGACTAGTTGTTATCGTTACGGAGAAATAGGACATCTTATTAGGATCGTCCAAAGAAGAAAAAGGCAAAGGTCAGGACAATGTACAGGACCTTCTGGAGGGCAGACGCGTTCCCTCACGGCTGGTATACCTGATGGAGGTAGAAATATCTTAGTTGGAAGTTTGGTTTTTCTTTTTGATCATCCTGTTCGAACCTTGTTTGAATTCTGGCACTTCACACTCGTTTGTATCTGCTTCGTTAGTTAAAACACTCCACCTAAATATTAGTCTAGTTATGGATCCCATAGTAGTCTTAAATCTATTTGTGGTTCGGCTCATCTTTCGATGATTTGTCGGGATTTGAGAGAGTCTATCTTGGGCGTTGGGTTTGAATGCAACGCCTTCGTTCTTGGCTTCATGGGCTATGGCTTGATTCTAGGCATGGATTGGCTAGCCAGATACGGTGCCATCCTGGACTATGAAAGAAGGGTAGTTAGATTGTTGACTCGTTGTGGAAAGACGCTTGATATTTCTTGTGACCCAAGAGGTCCAGTGATGCTTAGCTACCTAGAATCTCTTGACGCATCCAATGATGATTTGGAATTTGTTCGTGCGGTCCGTGAATATGGTGACATCTTCGATGAAGTTCGGGGTTTACCCTCGAGGCGCGAGATAGACTTCGTATATACCTTGTAGATAATGCAAAGCCAGTTGCATTACCGGTGCGCCACATGGCTCCGAGAGAGAGAAGAGAACTCAGTAAGCAAGTAAAGGAGTTACTTGAGAAGGGGTTCATAAGAAGAAGCATTTCGGAATGGGGTGCTCCGGTTGATTTTGCTACAAAGGCTGATGGTTCACTTAGATTGTGCGTGGACTATAGAGAGCTGAATAAGCTCACAAAGAACATACCCTTTGCCGAGGATAGACGATTTATTCAATCAGTTGGTTGGTGCTTCGGTTTTCTCGCAGTTTGATTTGGCTACAGGATTTCATCAGCTAAGGGTGGCTGAAGGCAGCATATATAAGACTGCATTTAGAACTCTTGACGGTTTCTTCGAGTGGCTCATTATGCCTTTTGGTTTGACGAATACACCCGCATACTTCATTGACTTAATGAGTAGGGTGTTTAGGGAGTTTCTAAACAAGTTTGTGGTAGTCTTTGGGGACGATATCATGGTTTTCTCTAGAAGCGAGGAAGAGCATGCCTTACATCTTAGGGAAGTCTTAGGGACCCTACGAGCGCATCAACTTAAAGCTAAGTTCTCCAAATGCCATTTTTGAAGAAAAGAAGTGAGGTTCTTAGGACACGTGGTCTCTAAGGAGGGGATAGCTGTGGATCCGCAAAGGTGATGGCAATCCAAGATTGGAAGATTCCTAAGAAAGCAACAGAAGTAAGAAGCTTTTAAGGGCTGGCGGGCTATTATAGGGAGTTCATTAAAGACTTCACGAAGATATCAGCCCTACTTACTCGGTTAACGAAGAAGAACTTGAGTTTTGCTTGGGATGTTGACTATGACGATGCTTTCCATCATTTGAAGAGGGCTTTGATGATGGCTCCAGTTTTAGTTTTGCCAAATGGAAGTAAGCCATTCACAGTGTATACCAGTGCTTGCGGGAGAGGGCTTAGAGCAGTTTTCGATGCAAGAGGAAAAGGTGATATGCAAAAGGCAGCAAGTACGAGTATCGCTTATCATCCAAAGACGGATGGACGAACAAAAAGGGGTGAATAGAATCCTTAAAGATCTTTTGAGGTTATGTATCCTAGATTTTGAAGGGACATGAGAAGAGGCAACGAGCTTAGTGGTGTTCACAACGTGTTTCACGTGTCACATTTGCGGAAGTGTTTACAAGATATCGCGGAAGTAGTAGAGCTGAGCAGGCTTAGAGAAGTGGAAGTGGAGTGAAATGCCCCGATTAGACGAGCCCCTACATGCATCCTTGGACCGGAGGTCATAAAGCTATGCAACAGAGAGGTCAATTTAGCCAAGGTGTAATGGGGAAATGATCAAGGAGACGCGACTTGAGAAACGGAAGACAAGATGCGTACGCTGTACCCTTTCCTTTTTGAGGGTATGTTTTTTTTACTTCTCCTTTCTCTACCGCTTTGTTGATACTTGTCCTATCGTTTAATATATCTTTATGATGATATCTTCGATCTTTAGTTAGGAAAAACCCTATGGTTGTAAACATCTGTTTGAGACATGTTATGTTTGGTGGATGCAAATGGATGCAAGTGGTTGCTAGTGGTTGCTCGTGGATGCATGTACACCCACATTAGGCATTAGATCGACTCAATCACTTTCATATTGCATATAAATATGTGTGCATATTTAAATTAATGGATGTATAATGGTTGTATTATCATATGGATGCCGCATTTTGATGAATGGTTGTGCACACATGTAGAAATAATATGTATCATTAGGATTCTTTCGCATACATAATGGACGCATGGCACTATCATGATTTGCATTAAGGAGGTCAACTGAATCAGCAGACCGCCTATTTTGCATTGGATAAGGAACATATATAAACACACTTTTTACATATGATCATACGCCATTAGAAATCTTGTAAGGACAATGGATGCCTGTGTTTGATGGTTGAGTAGATGGATGATTGGATGCTAGGATATACATTCTCCTTAACTTGGAGATTTCAGGGGCGAAATCCTTTAAGGAGGGGAGAATGTAACACCCCGTAATTTTAAATATTAAAATTAACAATTTTTAAGAATACTTAATTTTTAGGAGAAGAATTAAGGGAAATGGGTTAAGATATTGCGTTCGTCTCGAAATTCTGCTTAGAATAGAGTCTAAGTTTTCATAAATCGGACTTCATATGTGGAAGTTATGGCCCTCAGAAGTTTTAGAAATTTAAATAAATTAAAAACAGTTCAGATTATAATTCAAAATTCGAATTCAAACGAAGAAGCGGGCTGGGCGGAATTTTTCCCGCCCCAGGCTAGGTCGACCAGGGGGTCGACCTCCCCTATACAGGTCGACCAGGGGGTCGACCTGGGGGTCGACCTACCCCCTTGGGCAGATCTGAACTGTGACGATTCTGACTTGTTGCTGAGTCTTTTATGACCTGTTGCTGAGTCACTAGGGCATAGTGGCAATCTGGATAACTCTATCTAGTCTGGACGGTTGTGATTGCTCCTATGATAATCTAACGGCTTATATTGATTTAAACTTCTATATAAGCACGCATAGACTCAAGCTCTAAACCTAAACTAAATTAATCTCTTGGCCTCCATGCTGCTGCTAGAATAGTTCTTCTTAAAGCTTAGGAATTGCAAGTCGTGATTCTAATACGAACGACGAACGAATTATTCTCTTCTCTAATCCGTCTTTGTGAGTACAATTTATTTCACAAAATAATTAATAAATTAATTATAATGAGTTATAATTGGGATTATGAGAACATATCTGTTGAATCATGTGATGTTACTTAACTTTGTTATCGTCTGTTGGTGAACAAATGACATGTAAGGACCCGTAACTTCCCCGTGAAGGAAAGAGCGGATACTTTGAGAACAACACACAAACGAACGCAGACGGAAGAACATTTCATTGTTTATTACAACAATTCCATCAGAATACAAGAATATACAGAGTATAGATTAATATTATACATTCGACAAATATCAGAGATTACAATAAATTGCATAGCAGCGGAAAATAATACAAAACACAACTGAAGGTGATATACGGATACAGAGCTTTCCGGATATCATTCCAGCTGTAAACCAGGATCCTGTGAATATAAATCTGCAAAACCAAAACTACTAGCTGCCCGTGTCAAAATAAGGGCACCCAGAGTTTAGGTTAAAACAATAAACTCCAGGTCAGTCATGGGACTAGTGTGAGAACTAAAACAGTTATTTAAAACTTTACTTTAAAAGAGAGTAATTCAAGGGACCACGCCGTATAACACGGAACGGGTTTCCTCCCAAGAATACCGGTGCATAGGATAAACAGCGCAATGCTTTTTCGAAAAATGAAGCTATTATAAGACCCAGGTCCCATCACACAATGCAACGCAAGCCGGAGGATAGGGTTTTCCCTTATAATAGCCAAATAATGCTTGATACGTTAAAACAAATCATTTGATACTATATTAAGTGTATAGTGTCAAAACAATTTCAATCATAAATATCAATCATAGACGGCATGGGTACCATATATCATGTCGCCATACTAGGCTCTACAAATAAAACCGCAATATCACGTATTGGAAATTGGATTTCCGTCATGAGTCGAGGCAAGGGGCAAGTTCCTCTCCGCTTCGATACACTCTAGCAAATGCCTCGGGACTACACACTCTGGGTAACCCCTGGATGCTTCAGGGCCGGTCCTCTCATACGTTTGAGGATTAGTATTCATGAACACACGTTTCCCGGTCCTTACAGACCTAAAATCGAGGCGCCTCATCCAACAACCACATAGGTGAAAAGTATATAAATGTCAGGGCTGGTAAGTCACTGACACCACCAAAGCTAGAAAGAAACGTCATGCTCTCCCTGCAGTCCTTATCCCGTTTTTAAGTCATACCGAGGTGTGAGGCTCGCGAATTCACGTTATACACAAAGCTGCCATGTAGGCCGTGCTTTGATCATCAACCACAAGACTTTGCTTTTCAACAGAAGCCTTGATCCATGCAACTCAGCATGCCACACAGGCAATTCATGCCATGCGATTGATATCTATCGATATATAACTTCTAAGCTCGTACGTCTCAGAGATGGGCGTTAAGCAAGAGAATAAATTCTCCGCCGCCAAACAGATATATATTTAACAGAAATCAATCAACACAGAATAAAATCCAATGTCAGACACACAATCCATTTACAAGTTCTTTCTGGGTCTGAACGAAACCGGAGGCACTTTCCTCGCATGTCCATCGATCTCCAAGTACGTCTGGACGACCACCAACTATTTCCATCCTCTTGGGTGTACAGCCCAATCAGGATCATCAGTAATTATCCAGTTGATGTGAAGACTTCCGGTCTTCGACCACCGTCATCATCTTCGACTTATCGTCGAATCGGTTATTCAGAATGGGTATAAACTCAGCCTTTCCGAACAACCCGCGTATATTAAAAACAAATGTTACACAAACACAACACACGCCTCATCCAATTCAGTAGCTACTAACCGTAAATCAACAAGAGAACAATTTCCCAAATATTAACCCCGAAGGCCGAAACCAACATCAGATCAATACCCAGGAAACCATTCTTCTTAGCTAACCTACAGCTAGTTTCTAAATTTCATATTCTTAGAGAAAGGTTCCCATTAATTTTATCCAAGATAAATTCTTTGAATTTATTCTTTAATCTTCCTTTGGATGTTATTTCAAACCAAATTATGGTTTTCCAAACTAGTCGAGATTAGCGAACCACACCGAAGTAATTATTTATTTTATTTCCCAATCCCAACCTATTCATCCTATGAAGAAAAACTGGTAATACTCCATATCTAATACCACGGTGTTATCGGTAAAATTAATTACCATTTCACGTTCAAATCTAATTAAAGATTTAACTATCGCTTTGGAGCAAAACTGGTAATACTCCATTCTCGCTCATTTGCCAAATTTGATAATTTAAATTATCAATTCACATTTCAATCTAATTGCAAATTCATTAAAACTCCTTTTACTGGGTTAAAGAACTAATGTCATTTAAAACACAGTTCACGACAAACCCAAATTACATTCTATTTATTATCGGGTTAAAGAACAAGTGTTATTTAGAACACTGTTCACGATAAACCCACAAATCACTTCTAATTTAATTTCAATCAAATATATTAGAAATTCCGATTATTTAAAACCCATTTTTAAATCCAATTTATTTATTTAAAAATAGTTGGGTTTTAATTTTAGTTCAAAACTAGTTCATTTCGATAAAAAACTATTTTTATCTTTTCAAATATGGAGTTTTTCATCCCAATTTTTCCCAAATCATTTCTTATGCTTTTACACAAATTATTACTATTTTTAATATTTTTATCAAGGCCCGTACAGTCGATTTCCATCAACAGCCATCGAACTGCACTTACAACGACCTTTTCCAAATTTGATTTGGATGTATCTCCAAATCCAACCGTTAGATTTTAAATTCCTAATATTCGTTAGAAAGCTCTTTTCGATACGAACCCAACGGTTCCGGTTTTAGGAGAATTCGATGGTCGGATCTCCCGTAATGTCCGTTCGAAGTCAATAGTCGAAATTCGCGAACTACCGCGGCGCGGCGCGTTCTATTCAGGCCATTATATTATATATATAATATATATTTCATCGATTTCTATTCAAAATGAATTTTATAAATAGTTTTAAATTCGTTTCAAAAACATTTCAACTTCCATTTCCAATTTAAATCAAAATTGAATTTTTCCTTATAAATTCGTTTTAAAATTCATTTCAATTCAATTCAAATTTCGATTCAATTTGAATTCATTTCAAATCGATTTTTATTCTATTTCAATTCGTTTTCCATTCAATTCAAATTAAATTCGTTTTATATTCAATTCAATTCGAATTCGTTATATATTCAATTCAATTCAATAAAAACGAATATAATCGATATAAATATCGTTCGCGTCAAAATAGCGCATCTCTAATCAACACGGCTTTATATATTTCAATAATCCCGTTATTCTATTCGACAAATGAATATTTATCCTATTCAATACGTGAATCTATATTTTTGTCAACACATGACTAATCTCAACGAATGAGTACTATCCACGTGTGACTATTTTTGTCATTCAATATACTTTTTTACAAAAATTATGGTATCTATCGTTTGATTTAAAATCAGACTCCAACCGTAAATTAGTAAGAGAACGATTCCCTGAATATTAACCCCGAAGGCTGAAACCAACATCAGGTCAACATCCAGGAGACCACTCATCTTATCTATTTTCCAGTTAGTTTCTAATTTTCTATATGATAAAGATGTAAATTTTATTATTAAAATATTTCGTTTAACACATGACTAATCTCAATGGATGAGTACTTTCAACACATGAACCTTTATTTTATAATATAAAGATGTAAATTTTATTGTTAAAATATTTCGTTCAACACATGACTAATTTCAACGGATGAGTACTGTCAACACATGATAAAGATGTAAATTTTATTGTTAAAATATTTCGTTCAACACATGACTAATCTCAACGAATGAGTACTGTCAACACATGAACCTTTATTTTATAAGGATAAAGATGTAAAATTTTATTGTTAAAATATTTTGTTCAACACATGACTAATCTCAACGGATGAGTACTGTCAACAAATGAACCTTTATTTTATAATATTCTTTATTTTCTAAATTGGAATGAGGCCCAATCAATTACCATATAAAGTTAATTATATGGATTCCATACAACACATGTATATAATAGCAACGATACATAATCAACCATCATCCAAAGTGCACTACACTGTATAAGCATCAAATATAGATATCTAACGCTTATAACAGTCTGTCAATCAATCGATCGACATACAACTAATTATTGAGATTAGTGTATGCCGTATTTTATCCCAATACCCGTGTGGGATTTCAAACAATCAAACACAGATTTTATTTGTGCAGTTGGGCGATGTGTAAAATTTATCGACCCAATTAATATCAGTCAAATCAGTGTATATAAACAAATCGGCCGATTTGTTTATAAATATTTATTTATTCACTTTCCTGTTAAAAAATATATTTTTAACGATAATTAATTTATTTCCACTATCTACCATTTATTATCGACTTCACATCAACATCACAAACAACTTTCACAACATATCAATCAAACAAACAAGCCATCCATGGTCTGTGGATGACGGGTGTCGGGTGCTGCTAAGCACCGTCTGCATCCTAGTATATATATATAACTAGAAAAGAAAATTTAAAAGGTGAGAAGTTCTCATTGATAGCTATCCCAACTCCATGACACTTCATTTAGAGAAATCTTCATCGTTCTCGCCTTTTTGTCACTTTCGCTGCCCGTAGTCACTACATATATAAAAATCACATTTTTATACCGCTATTCAATATATAAAAATCGAATTTTTTACTTCGCTATTCAATATATAAAAATCGAATTTTAACTTCGTTGTTCAATATATAAAAATCGAATTTTTACTTCGCTATTCAATATATAAAAATCAAATTTTTTACTTCGCTATTCAATATATAATAATCGAATTTTTACTTCGCTATTCAATATATAAAAATCGAATTTTTACTTCGCTATTCAATATATAAAAATCGAATTTTTACTTCGCTATTCAATATATAAAAATCGAATTTTTACTTCGCTATTCAATATATAAAAATCGAATTTTTACTTCGCTACTATATAGATAAATATTCTATTTTTACATAGCTATTATATAGATAAAAAATATATTTTTAATCTTCACATCATATAAAAATTATATTTTTATTCGCTAAAATCTCATCTTCTTCAAATGTAAAAAAAAAATCGAATCCTTATAAATGTAAAAATCGAATCTTTAACACTTTAAAAATCCTATCTTTCTATGGTTTTCATATGAACAAAAATCACATTTTGAACTCACTACTTATATAAAGATCACTCCTTTTCATTTTCAAAACCCAAATCTTTTGGTTAGAAAAAAATCTAATCTTTTAGCTATTCAAAATCAGGTTTTAATGAAATAAAAATAAATAAATTAGAAAAACTCACGTTCATGGGTTGGTCTCGATCGCTGGAGTAAGGGAGTTCGCGCATGACGGAAAGAATGTGCTGCAGTGGCGGATTCAGGCGATGATAGGGGTGATGGGGGGGTGCTGCGACACTGGGAGGAGGAGAGAACAGCAGGGGCCGACGAGAAGGGGCGGTTCGGATTTTTAACAAAGGAGAGGAGGAGAAGAGGAAGAAGGGGAGGAGAGAAGAAGAGGGGGGGTGCGGCAGTCGGTTGCGTCCCGGGCGGAGGAGGGATGCGCGGTGGCTACTGGTGCCAGGCGGAGGCGGCGAGCTGGAGGAGAGGACAGGAGGGACTGGAGGAGAAGGATCGGAGGGGGAAGGGAGCGCCTGCTCCGGCGGCGCGATGGGTGGCGGATCGCCCCCGTCGATCCTCTTCCTAGCCCTTTTTTTTGTGTGGCGAAAACAAAGAACGGGGGGAGGGGGTTATATGAAAATATATATATTTAATGATTTAATTAATTTCAAAAAGCAACTTTTATTTTCGACCTGGAAATGAGACCCACCGCCTGTCGTCCATAGCTAATTACCCCCAATCCGAACACAATGGGATATGTATCGTAAGCTGATTCGATCGTTTCGATCTGTTTTCGTTAAAATCAACATATAACTCTATATATTGAATTTGAACGCGCATTTCAATTTACTGGGGTCACATACTAACTCGAAAAATTCCCAAAAAATATTTTCTAGCTTCGTATTGACGATACGGTCCTAACAAAACTAGTTTCGTCAAATTCTGAGACCGTTTGAAAAATGGTGAATTTCCAGTCGATTAAAATCAACTAAAACTGGTCAAACGCATTTTCCTTTGCCATGCTCACATATTGATTCGAAAATTTATGAAAATTGGAATCTAGCAATAACTTGACATCACGGATCCAACAAAAGTGGTTTCGTCGAAATCCGAGGTCGTTTGCAAAATTCCTATTTTTAAGGGCCGAAATTCCATAGCGACTATTCTGAAATTTGAACTGGACATATCTTTTGATTCCCGCTATGAAATTTTGATTTTTCGGATTCGTTGGAAAGATATTCTCAAATAGATCCTATTATTTTTGGTTTCACTAAAATCCGGATTGTTTTGCACCCGGTACATTCAATTGAAGTTTGAAATCGAATTATCGAACTACCACGCCATTTTCAATTCCTTTCATAATTATATATAATTAATTATATTCTAACCACGATGTATATAATATATACGTTAGAATTATATTCAAAATAAATTTCTCATTGATATTATTTAAAATAATCTATTTTAAATATTCAAAATTCGTTAAAATTGCCAAAATAAAAATTTTAAACTGGCTCGCATTTCCGGGTTGTTACATGACAGTTTTGTTAACTTATGTTAGTAGATCTATTTCATATGCCCAATCACATATGTTTAACTTGATTCATTTTATGATATCAGTTTATATGCAAGTTTAGGATGTAAATCATATGTTAGTTTGTATGTGAATCATATGCAAGTTTATATGCGAATTATACACAAGTTTATATGTGAATCAATTATAAATATATATACATATGCGAGTTTATATGTAAAACATGTAATATTAGTTTACATGTTTAAATTCATATGCAAGTTTGTAGGAATCCTTATGCAAGTTTAGGTGAAAACCATATTCACATATGCAAGTTTAGGTGAAAACCATATCCACATATGCAAGTTTAGGTGAAAACCATATTCATTTATGTAAGTCCACAATTTCATGTTTAGATCTATATTTAGATCCATGGAAGTACATAGTTTATGCAAACTTGTGTTCTATATGTCCATTGCCTATGCAAGTTATTGGCTATGCAAATTTATGTTATAATTCTTATTTGAAAGTTAGATCTATTTTATGTGTTATGCAAGTTGTGATGTTTCTTTTCTTTTTTATGAGTTAGACTATTTGCAAGTCTAACATATTTCATATTAAACATACGAACGGCGTGAGGACATTGGGAAAATATTAAATATTAATATTGTGTAATTGGCATAAAATGGCTTTGAAGGCATATAATTAATTTGAGACATTAATTGGTATAATTTATATACCTGAAAATTATGGACATAATTTAAGTGACAATTATGGACATGGATTAAAATTGGAAGTTATTGACAATCTGAAATAGGGATATTAATTCAAATTGGGGTTGAATAATAATGTGTAATAATAAATGTCAAAGACATGAGGTTAGACAAGTTTGTGGTATAAGACTGCCCGACAAATCCAGCAATCACAAACGGCAGTCTAATGTGAGAGGTCAAAGGCATAAATTAAATGTGTAATAAATGCCTAAGACACGAGGTTAGACTCGTTTGTGGTATAAGACTGCCCGGACCCGCCCGGTACATCTAGCAACCGCAAACGGTAGTCTAATGTGAGAGGTCGTAGGCATGATTAAAAGATGCTTAGACACGAGGTTAAGTCTAGCTTGTGGTGGAAGTCTGTCCCGAACCGCCCAACATATCCAGCGGCCACAAGCAATCGACTTAATGTGAGAGGTCTGTGCATTAATAATTAATTAATGCTGATCAAAGACGAATATAAATGACAAACAGAAGTTTGGTTGAGTTGAGTAATTCTCTGAGTACCAATCTGATATTGATTTCGGTCTTCAGGGTTGATACTTAGGGAGTTATTCTCTTAACCTATGTATCTTGTACTAAGATGTACTTAATCATAAATTAAGTAAAACATGTTATACGATACATACATACATACATACATACATATATATATATATGATACATAAAACATGATAAGTGGATAGGGTTAAGACCAGCTTAACCAATAAGTAGGTAGGGTTAAGACCAGCTTAACCAATAAGTAGGTAGGGTTAAGACCAGCTTAACCAATAATATGATAAGTAGGTAGGGTTAAGACTAGCTTAACCAATAATATATATTAATTTGATAAGTGGGTAGGGTTAAGACCAGCTTAACCAATAATATATATATTAATCTGATAAGTGGATAAGGTTAAGGCAAACTTAACCAATAATACATATTGATCTGATAAGTGGATAGGGTTAAGACCAACTTAACCAATAATATATAAGTCGATAGGGTTAAGACCAGCTTAACCAATTATATTTATATATATATGTATATATATATATTGGTTTGATAAGCGGATAGGGTTAATACAAGCTTAACCAATAACACATGTTGATAAGTGGGTAATATGGGCGACATGTGGGATATAATTATAAACACTTAAACAAGTTGAAACATGTAAGAAGACATGAATAAAAGGGGTTAAGTGGGAAATCCAAGTGGGGACCAAGCATAGGTGGAAAGCTTGTGTCAAGTGTAGGGACCCTTTTCAAACAGTAACCCATTTAGTTTCTAAGTGAGCTCGATCTAGATCGAGGACGGGACATGCTTACAGGGTTTGATTGTAAGAGGTCAAAACGGGTCAGCGGTGGCAACGCAAGTCCAACGGGGTCATATGCGTGCGTGGGCCCGGGATGGTAGGTAAGACGTTGTTGCATCGTGTAGGTATAAGCCGTGCATCTTTTGTGGTATCGGGTTGCCACTTTAGGGAGTGATACACCCCACTGTGGGACCAGCACGGGTATCTACGAGTTAGGGAGCCGATCGAATGGGGAAAATAATGGGTACGACTAGCGGAGATAGAAGCAGGTGGGACGTATGAAGACAGCTAGGAGCCCAAATACCATATTATGAATAAATGTTGTAATTAGAATGGGGAAGGTAGTTGGTACAACTAGTTGAGATAGGACCAGGCTGCGCCTATGAAGACAGCTAGGGGTACACGAAACTACCATTTTTTTTAGTAGGCGGGATCAACTTTTAGGGTGACTAGTATTGGTGCAGTAGAGTAATTATCCTATAGTGATTAGGAACGCAATTAACGTTATCTTATTCCTCTTGTTGGTTTTGTCATGCCCATTTGTTTCACAGTCATTCCTTGTTTTACTAGTTTATGCCTTATTCTAATTACTTTAATAATTATATTGTTAAAGTTATTGGACTCGCCAGACTTTATGTCTGACCCCCTTTATTTTCGCCTCTTTTCTTCCCTTTCCCCCCAGGTTCTCAGGGTGGGACTAGTGCTAGTGGACCTTGATTTGAATCTCTTTCTCTCTCTTTGGAAGTGCTTGGATTGTTAAAAGTAAAGTTTAGCTTATCTCTTTTATGTCTACTTATGTTGGGGTTATGCTTTTTTACTTTATGTACTCAGAAAATAATTTGTCAAGATGGATATTAAGTGCATTTGGTTTTATTGTTGGTTTTAGATGTTGTTGTAACCAAACTATTTCTCCGTTGCAATAAAAGTTGTTTTAGTTTTTCAAGTACCAATATATGTATCTGTCTTGTTATATTATGTTCTATACACAAATAATACCCCATGAAAGTTAATGCATTACCTTTGAGAGTGACATTAATGGACGTGGGGTGTTACATGGTCCACACTTATGTTACACCGTCCTCTCCTGTTTCCGGTTCATACCGGGGGTGTGAGGCTCGCGAAGTAATGTTATACACAAAGATATGCTAATTAAATTTGTGCTTTGATCATCAATGACAAGGCTCTGCTTTTCAACAAAAGCCTTGATCATTTACGTCTTAGTATGCCATACTGGCAATTCACGCCATGTGACTGATGTCTATCGATATATAACCTCTGAGCTCGTACCTCTCAGAGAAGGGTGTTAAGCAAAATAATAAATTCTCTGCAACCAAACAGATATATATTTAATAGAAATCAATCAACATAGAATAAAATCCAATGTCAAACACACATCCATTTACAAGTCCGTTCTGGGTCTGAACAAAACTGGAGACACCTTATTCCTTGTCCCATATGTCCAATACGGGAGAGAGGTTCTCGCATATCCGGACAACCAACAAGTACGTTCGGACAACTACCATTGTAACCCTTTCAAGGCAGAAACTCCAATCAAAGGCATCAGTAGTCGTCCACTCGATGTGAAGATCGCCGGTCTTCAACCACTGTCTTCAAAATCTTCGACTTCAAGTCGTCGTTTAATTATTTAAAATGAGAATTAACTCAGCCTTTTCCAATAATTCGCGAATATATATAATTCAAATCAATTCTTTTCATTCCATATCGTTTATAATATTTTATAACGATTTATCTCTATTTTTATTTATATAAAAATAGCCCTTTTTAATTAAATGACGCTTCAGGTCATTACGTGACCCTAGCGCTGTTTTTATTAAAATTTGAATTACACATTTCTCAAAATCTAACCATTGGATCTTAGCAAATTTTATATCATTGAAATATCTTTCCAAAGCGAACCCAACGATTCTAGTTTTGGGAAAATCCGACGGTCGGATCTTTCGGTATAATTGTTTAAAGTTACAATTCCAAATCGCGAACTACCGCGCGCAATTCATTTTATTTAATTATATATAAATATATATGTATGTATATATAACCGGTTCGACGATTTCAAAACCATGTAAATTTTATACACTTCATACACATGTTAAAAAGAATATTTTCTTAACAACACAAAAATAGTTCATTACATGTAAATTTAATTCACTTCATATTCATGTTAAAAGAAAATTTTTAACACACAATATATTTCATTACATGTAAATTTAATTCACTTCATACTAATGTTAAAAATAATATTTTTAACACACACAAATATAGTTCAACATATGCCTATTATTATTACCATATTTACATGTTTAAAATGATATTTTTATCAAATTTAATTCATTTCATACTCATGTTAAAAAGAATATTTTTAACACACACAAATATAGTTCAACATATGACTATTTTTATTACCAAATTTACATGTTTAAAATGATGTTTTAATCAAACAAAAACATATTTTAACATATGATTCTTTTTAATTTCGCTAACATGTCAAAGATAATGTTTTTAGCTAACCCAAATATATTTAACACATGTACATTTTATTTTCCTCTAGCTTGTTAACACAAATATATTTGTTACATGTACATTTAATAATTCATTCTTACACTAAAAATGTAATTTTTTAATGTTAAAATATTTTTTATCAAACCTGAATCTTTTTAATGAGTCATTCTTACATTAAAAATGAAAATTTTAATATTACAACATTTTTATCAAACTATAATCTTTTAATGAATTATTCTTACATTAAAAATGAAAATTTTAATGTTACAACATTATTATCAAACTTGAATCTTTTTATTGAATCGTTCTTACATTAAAAATGAAAATTTTAATGTTACAACATTTTTATCAAACTTGAATCTTTTTAATGAATCATTCTTACATTAAAAATGAAATTTTTAATGTTGAAATATTTTTATTCAAACAATAAAAATATTATTTTTATTGTCCAATCATTTAATTCCAAATAGTGAATATTTTTCATCATTCCTATACTCAATAAAATGTAATTTTTTATTGTTAAACTGTTCTAGTTCGAACAATGATCATTTTTCATATTTCTTATATGAAATAAAAATGTGAATTTTTAATGTCAAACTTTTCTATTACAAACAATGATCATTTTTCATATTTCTTATATGAAATAAAAATGTAAATTTTCATTGTCAAACTTTTCTATTTCAAACAATGATCATTTTTCATATTTCTTATATGAAATAAAAATATGAATTTTCATTGTCAAACTTTTCTGTTTCAAACAATGATCATTTTTCATATTTCTTATATGAAATAAAAATGTGAATTTTCATTTTTAAACTTTTCTGTTTCAAACAATGATCATTTTTCATATTTCTTATATGAAATAAAAATGTGAATTTTTATTGTCAAACTTTTCTGTTTCAAACAATGATCATTTTTCTTATTTCTTATATGAAATAAAAATGTTAATTTTTATTGTCAAACTTTTCTATTTCAAACAATGATCATTTTTCATATTTCTTATATGAAATAAAAATGTTAATTTTTATTGTCAAACTTTTCTATTTCAAACAATGATCATTTTTCATATTTCTTATATGAAATAAAAATGTGAATATTTATTGTTGATATATTTTTATTTCCAGTTATGATCATTTTTAAAATATCTATTCATACAATAAGAATGTGATTTTTATTATTCAAACAATTTTCATTTCATATATGAATATTTTACAATACATGAATATTTCAGAATATTTCGGCATTATAACGGCAGGGTAATTAAAACCGGCACCGTCTCTAGTACGGCTCCTCTACTATGCTAGGCCTCGCGGCGATACAAGGGTTTCATTTATATAATTTCCACAATATAATTCATTTTCACAACACTGTGAATTTACCACAATCACAAACAATTTCGTTTCAACCACAATCAATCATCCACAATCACAATCAATTTCACACCACAATACAATTAAGTCGTCCATGGTCTGTGGACGACGGTGTCGGGAGCTACTAAACTCTATCTGCAACCTAATATAATTTTATTCATTAATTTTTTAATTTAAAAATCTCACATTGGTTTTGTCTTCACCTAAATTCATAGCAAGTTCTAAAATTCTCCTGATCCCTTCTAGAATGTAGGAGATGTCGTCACGAGTCCAGTATCTCTTGTTTCACTGGATTTCGGCAACATATGAAAAAGATATGATTTTTATTCCGTAAATTAACTTTGCAACGCATTAAAGTGTTATATATAGTTTAAATATATATAAGCCGTTACCTCAGTTTTTGATTCAAAACTAGGTTTTGAATTAACTTTCAATCTGAAGCATGATGTGATGATTAGCTTGCACAACGTCCTAGGACTTGGAACGACACACCAGTGGGTGGTGGAGTTGCTCAGTTCGACGGCGCCAGTAAAGGGTGGCGGCGCGATGAACTATGACGGGTTTGGAGGTGCAGAACTCGAGAAATACTCCATGATAAATAACAAAACAGGTATGGATTTGAAGAGAAGGAGGAGCTCTACAAAATCCTTAACTGGAGCAAGTTATTTCGTTGAGTGGATTGGCAGAAATCAAGGAGAGAAGGAAGGAAGAGGTAGCCGCCATCGATATATAGGGTTACGGGTCTTCCAAAAAGAGGAGATGAGTTGTGATTGGTCCAAATTTATAATTAAATTATCTTTAATTTCTTTAATTCCAAAATTCTCGTTTTATCCTTCTGACTCAAAATCAAACCCAACGAGTGTCACTCGCAGCTAAACACCCCCATTCGACTGTTTCAGTCAGTTATTCTTCAAATTAAAATATAAAACATTAAATATTAATTTTGAACATAAATTTTAATTTGCCGGGGCCACATATTGATTCCAAAAATTTCCAAAAAATAAATCTAGCAAATTTTGACGATACAGTCCTAACAAACTTAATTTCATCGAATTTGGAGACCGTTTGAAAAATGGTCATTTTCTGGTCGATCGAATTTGACAGAAATTGACAAAACACGTTTTCTTTTGCCACGCTCACATATTAATTCCAAAATATTTGGAATTTTAAACCTAGCAATAAATCGACATTCCGGATCCAACCAAAGTGGTTTCCTCGAAAACGAAGGTCGTTTGCATAATGGCTATTTATAAGGGCTATATATTATATTAAATTCCATAGCGACTATTTCTAATTTTAAACTAGACATAACTTTTAAGTCCCGTTATGTAATCTGGATTTTTCACATTTGTTAGAAAGATACTGTTAAACAGATTCTAATATTTCTAGTTTTACCGAAATCCGATTTATTTTGAATTCTATACATTCATTTGAAATTTGAAATCAAATTTTCAAACTACTGCACTATTTCAGGCTCGTTTTATAATTAAAATAAATATATACGTTCTAACTTCGATTTAAATAAATTTGAAATCGTGATTATTTAAAGTAAATCATTTTAGATATTCAAAAATTCATTAAAATAGCCAAAAAAAAAATTTTGATTTTCCGGGTTATTACAATCTCCCCCACTTAAAACTTTTCGTCCCCGGAAATGAAACAATAGTAAAGTAGCAAACAAAACGGAAATGCAAAATATTGTAAAGGTACCTTGCACCAGAGCTAATCAGAGATGTCCACTCTACACTTGGGATAAGCTTGTTTGATGCTATCCTCAGTCTCCCATGTACAATCTCTAGGATCTCCGCTCCACTGCACTTTGACTAGAAGTATCTTTGTGTTTTTCAAAACTCTGGCTTCTTTGCCAATAGTTTTCACTGGCTCTCTCCTCACTACTAAGCTTGGAGTAATTTCTTCCACAACCAAGTCTGGGTCATGCACATGCTTTCGAAGTTGAAACACGTGAAATACATCATGTACTCCTAGCAACCAGTCAGGTAACAGAACCCTGTAAGCAAGTGTTCCAATCCTCTCAAGTATAGGAAATGGGCCACTAAATTCTAAATATTTAAATTTGTTTTAAGTATTTTATTTGACATATATATTGATTTTATAAGGAATTTATTATTAAAAACGAATGTTAAGCGTGGGTTAAATTTTAAAATTTGGGGTCGCTCTCAAATTTAAATCTTATGTGATCTCTGTAATATACATATCTAATCTTCTCAAAATCTCATCATTCAATTTCAATAATATATGTTTGCTATGTACATGCTGACCGGTGGATGAAGACTGTTGTGATCTAATATATTACCAGCCAATGAAGGAAGATTCAATAATTTTTTTGTTCTAATGCTTGACCAAGTATTTGCTAAAAATAATGGAAAAAACTCAAGAAGTTTATGTTATGGAATGAATTCCTGCTTTTGATCAATTTCACCAATATATAAGAAATATTATGAAACCATCTTCAGGATTTTCTTTGTTCTACCGGACCAATGGCTTTATCATTATTTGATTTTCTTCGACTTCAGACAAACAGTGTCGGAAAATGGTCCGTATACAGCTTGCTTACACACTATTATTATTAAGAAAGGACATATCACTGGGGAGTACCATTCTACTGTCATATATGTTTCACGGGTCCAATATTTCAGAAAATTTCATTTCTAATCTCAAGTCATATCCAAATCTCCAATACATGTACTCAAAATCTTAATGCATCTGAACATATCAGCAACATTTATGAAGCCAGCATACTACCAAAGAAAGAAACCCAACTTTGTTTACATACTTCTGAAAGAAAACAGTGGTCACGTCCTGAATAAAATATTTCTCACATGTGAGTATGGTATGATTGGTCAAGTCTTGTAGCTAAGAGTAAATGTCATTGTAAAAGGGCACATGCTACCATTCTTCCCAGTTGTTTTATCTGCAAACAAAATAAAATCGAAACCGTCCCCTCCACCTTTTTCCAGAACTGTGTGCTTCACGTTTCTGCAAAGTAAAGTGAAACCCATGTCTTCCAAGATATCCAGAACTGTGCTTACCACGCCAATACTTCCGTGCTTTCCAAGAAATTACTGTGTCCATCTTAAGCCACTTCGTTAAATACTGTATCCCTTCTCCCTCATTCTCGTTTACTCCATCTATTTTGCCATTTCTTCAAATTAGACATTACTCCTCTCAGAAAATGAAAATCGCCCACTTCAAAATAATATTAAAAATCATATACACTATGATATAGTTTAATTTTGGGTTCATTGGATTCCTTGTGCTTCAGACTTCAAATCTATACCATGAAAGGGAGTCGCGATCACTGTTATAGGGGTTCTACTGTTTCCCTGTAGATCTAGGGCGTGAGTTTGCTACGTATTCGGATGGATTTTGCTCGATTCAAGGTGATACTCGAATTTGCGGTGGGATTGTGCATTTACGGTGAATTTTTCTTAGGATTCCATGTTGTTTTTGTTCGCTGGTTCACCATGCCAGCACGATGTCGACCATGACCGTGATCTTAAAGGGAGGCGCAAGCTCATTGTTAAAGTAATGGAGTGGGAGCCTTTTAGAGGAGGAGAGCTTTTTGGCGAAGTTGGTTTTGTTTTTCACATAGAAGCCAAAGACAAAGGGCGTGAGAAGTAATCAACATGGTGATGGAAGGGACGTTTGAGTGATGGGAAGATCATTGGGGTTTTTGATTTTGTGAACTGTGATGAAATATGGAAGGAAAGCGAGCAGGAGGTTCTGAAAATGGTGAGTTCTTTGCATGGAAGGAGCCGCATATTACAGGTGATGGGAGAAAGGTAAGGAGGTAAATGGGAGAGAGAAGATGATGTGGAATAGAAGAAGGTGTTAAATTTTGAAAAGGAATCGGTTAAGGAAATTTTCGCATGGTGAAGAACAACATCGAGGGTCGAGTTTCTTTTCAATGTGGAAAGGACATAACGCTGGGAATAAGGGAGCTTCAACGCATGTTTTAGCAAGAAGAAGAAAAGCTTGAAAATAGTAGGGATTTTAAAACGATAGGAAAACATGTGATTAAGGAAAATTAATAAGTATTATTTTATTATAACTTAAATTTAATATTATAGTTATAACTAATTCGTCTGTGATCAGAATTGAACGGAACCTATTATGGTGGAATCGAAACGACAAGATCCACATGATGGAATTAGTGTGGCGGAGAACAGAGCTACTGTAATTTCATATAAATTTACACGTTTATCTGATTTGAAATGGAACTAAGGCAGAACCACCAACTGTAATTCAAGGTGAGTAAACTCAATAATTCTGACGAGTTTTAAATTTATTTATAGAAATTTTATACTGTGTGATGATTGTTCGAATGCATGGTTGATAAAATTGCTTGAATTGGTTGATATAGTTATATCATTGATAAATAATTACTTCTGTTTATATTCATATTGACGTCGATTAACATCTGTGGATGCAGCGAAACAGGTTGGAGGGATCTAACTGGATTCCTCAACATTTATATCATTGTGTTTGCATTGATTGTGACATATGCTATGATATATTAATTGTGATAGATCTTGTTGTGTTAAAATAGCACTGGCCCTAGAATTATGGTATTTGAATACTGTAAGATATTTTAGAATAGAAAATGAAATTTGAGATTTAAAAAGGAAATATAGTTTTCCAAAAATTGAAGTGTAATTTCGAATGGAGTTAAAAAGTAGAAACTTGTTTTATTAAAACAAGAAGTTGATTTTAAAGGAGTTTATAAATAAAATGAATTATTTATCGTTGGATAAAGTGAAATATAAATACAAATTTGAATTTATATGGAAACGTGGAAATCAGATGTGAAACCAATATTTGAGATGAGATTTTAACTTAGCAAAGTATAAAGGAAATTATAAACGAAATTATAAATATTTGAAATTAATAATGAGATTTTCTTTAAACAATTGTAAGTAGAAGTTATAAATGGAATTTGGATTTGGTATGGTGAAATCAAATGGGTTTGATTATGTAAAAGGGAATATTATTCACGATTAAAGTGAATTATCGTTTAAAGCAGATATTTTGCAAATGAAAGCATCTATAAAAGAAATCTGGGTTGGAAATGTGAATTCAAATAGAAATTTGAATGATAAGGGGAATGGAAATCATTTTTGAGAGGAAACATTGGATTTTATTCCAAAATTCAGAATATAAAACAAATTGAAATAAATCCAACGGATTTATAATTATAATTTGATTAGGTCGAATTTTATTATAATGGTTTAGTTCAGGAAGGATATTTGGATTTTATTTAGTATAAAACTATAATTTAAATGAAATATATTAAGAAGAGAATATTTCAATATTTATGGAAATACAATTCTATGTTTGAAATAGTTTAAGATTTATTTTAAATTTGAATTGTTAAACAATTCTGGATTCCTATTAAGGAAAGATACTGATAATTGAAAATGATGAACGATTAAAAGCAAATGTTTTGCGAATGGAAATAATCACAAGTGAAATAAGGTTAACATGAAATGATAAGATTTATTCCGAAGTTCGGAATATTAATCGAATATAGAGTATTCGAATGAGAGTTATTTATTGGAATTCGATTATATCGAATTTAGGGAAGTAGTATTTTTACTTTCCATTTGAATCAAATTTAATTATTTACTTATTAATTTATTTTATTAAAATTAATAAGTACAAGTTATATTTGTTATAAACCAAATATTTGGAAACTACAATTTAAACAGCGATTTTAACGTTATTGTTTTAATAAATATTTTATAAACCTATATAGCGATTATAACGCTGTCGTTAAAATAAATGTTTTATAAATCAAATATGTGGAAATAGCGATTATAACGCTGTCGTTAAAATAAATGTTTTATAAATCAAATATGTGGAAACAATGATTATAACGCTATCGTTATGATCAATGTTTTTCCATAAAAGAAGTATTTTCTTAGAATAAATCCGAGAGTCGCGTAAGCGATGTTTTGTTTGAAGTTGTGAGCTTTGACTATTTCAAAGTTGAGGATGTTGTTCAATTAAGGTCTGAGAGGTAATTATACCCCAACTTGATTGACTTCACCATTGACTAAGTAATAGTTAAGGTTCGGTAGTGAAGTTAAGTTAGAGATACAATTAGTAAATGAATAATTAATGAATTGAGTTATAATAACGATGTTTTATATAACATTAGTTAAATACGAAGAAATGGAATTTAGGTTGTTTTCCAAATAAGCTCACAATTATTATAAGTATAGAAATTGAAATGATTTGATTAATGAGAAGTTAAGAAATGGAATATGGAAATATTTCCGATATTAATAACGTATATATTCCAAATATATGAATTAAGGAATATGAAAAGATGGAAAAAATGTTTTCGACATTTATTGTATATTTTCTGGAATATGGAAATAAATAGTTCATATTGTTTGGAAATGTTTTCCAAAGATATGAGAAGTCAAAATGAGTTTTGTGAAATTTCTAGGAAGGATATGGGAGATTAGGAAATTAAAATTTTGTAAGAAATTAATTTAAAAAGGGGCCAGTGTTGTTTGATGTTTGATAGGTAGAATTTCCTATTGGAAATAGGACCGTTGATTGTATGGATGTTTCTTTGATAGTAAAATCACCAACTATCAAAGTTTTGATTTATTTTATACTTCCGTTGTCAATACGAAGAGTCCGGGATCAGATTTATTATTTGAAAACCACTCCATATGGGCATAAGCGTTACAAATCAACTTATGCTGAAGATGATCGAAGACGGAGTAAAGTGCAAGGGTTGTTCTGTTAATACGTAGAAACTACCCAAGATGGATTAATAGAATGGTGCCTTCGGTTTGTCCAGGCCCAGGACAACGTATTTGGACGAATGTCTGGCGATGTGACATTCAAAGTGAATGGTGGCAAGATGTTCAAAAAGATAATCATGACCTCAAGCCTCATCACCCGGGAAATGACAGAAATCAGGCAGGCAACATGGCCATATGGGTCATTCCCATTAGGGGTATTATCACCTGATTTAGAGAAATTTCATTTGCTTCTTATTCTATTCGTTGTTGTATGCTTTCGGTAATGGTTGCTGATCACAACCGCTAGTGATAATATGCTTGATACACTCAAGTTAAATGAGTGGTTAGCCATGTGTGGGCCGGGTTGCAAGACGTTCTTGTTGAACCTAGTGTATTCCCCTCTAGAGATACACTATCGGAAGGTGGTTCCATACCTTGTCATGTTGGAAATCCAATCTCCAATAAGCGCCCTAAGTTTTTTGATTTTATATTATATATGAAGCGTGAGATGCAAGCGTTCCGCTAGATTCTATTTATTTGTGGTAGACACTATTATAATATCACCAAATTTGATATCAAAAATATTTTTGGTTATCGTAAGGTAAAAACCATCCGTGTTTATGTGTGGATTGGTCTTACGATTATCTTTTCTTTCGAAAGGGTATTTAAAAGTTAAACAAATGGTTGGATTTTACTCACACTAGTCCCATGACTGACCCAAATTTTATTTTGTTGTTTTCCCAAAACTCTTGGGTGCCCAAATTTGTTCGGGCAGTCAAGTAGTCGGGATTTTTCAGATTCAGTTGGAGGAGCCAGAAGCAGGAGGCTTCATCAGCTAGCTATAGACTATCATATTTTCCGCTGTGTACCATATTGTATCTGGAATCACGTGTTTATAACTGTTCCAAGAAAAACTGTTGTGCTCTGAAAATGGTATGTATATATAGTTACTGATTTGTATTTCAAAAATTATATTATTTAATAAATTTTATTCGTTCCACTGTGAGATTGTGTTCTTCGTTTTTCTTCTATTCTAACTATTATTTCTTTCTATTTCTCATCCTCTAACTTCATTCAAATAATGATTCGTATTTCTGTGCAATTTGGGTTAGATGTGTGGTGTGATTAGTCAACTCAAAGCGCATGGAAAATCAGGCCATTACAGTTGGTATCAGAGCGGAAGGTTGAGTAGTAACCTTGGCTCTGTGGAGAGATTCAATAGAGATGGGGTTAGAAATACCCTAGATTGAGTTGAATGTATATATAAAGTAGAGGGCGTATTTGGATTTGATATAAAATTATTTTATATCGTGTTGGTTGGTTTGTTGAGTGGTTTATGAATTCTGGTCGATACAGAATGTACAACTGTATCGATAGGTGTTTCTAAACTCTCGAACAAAGCAATTCGATATAGTATTGTTTTAAGATGGTTAAATAAAATAATTTTGCCCAAAAACTATTTTGATATAAAGGGAATAATTTTCTGGAACTACCAAATTGGTTGATTGTTATTACAATTAAATGGAATTATGAAATATTGTAATGGTTATATAATTTGTATATGGATAATGTATACAAATGAGATAAACCACGATTAAGCTCAAACCAGAATTGAAATTTAAATTCCGGGTGTTTAGAAAATATTTTCTAAAATATTATAAAGTAATATAACATTACTTTAAAGTATTTTTGAGTAAAAATGGTTTAAATGGAGTTTTAAAGGGATTAAGCACTGAAATCACTTAAGTGGTGAGAAAATAATTCTGATAATGGATCGTGACATTATCAGTATTCATTTTCAAGTTTCTGAGTGACGGATTGCTACCATAGTAATTTGGGAATGAAAAATTTGTTTGAAAAGGACAAGATGTTTTATAAATTCAAATGTTTTGAATTAAATTGATTATAAATATATGTATATAAATATATATGATTTCAAACTAATTTGGAATTAAACCCTAAAATTTGAATTCTGAAATAAAAATTTAACTTGTATAAGTTGAATAGATTGAAATGGTAAAAAATGTATGAAATGAATTGAAATTTGACTTAAGTTAAACAAAATTGGATTGGAATATAAATAATTCCGAATGAAATTATGTAAAGAAAAATGTTGAGATTCGAATTCTTAATATGAATTCAACTTATGAATAAGCAAATTGAATATATTGGATGTTGTTAATTAAAATTGAATGGTGATAAATTTGGATTGAAGTATAATAAGTGGATTGACTTAAATAGAAATCAGATATGAATTGATAGAATGGATCAGAAGTTGATTAGATAGTTAAAAACTAGAAGTTGGATTGATTTGAAAACCAACTGGAAATGGATATATGTATGCTGAGCAGATATTGAATGGAAGCAAATGCAAGCGATAGAATTATGCCCAAAAAAAGGTACATGTTTAGAATATTACTTGGGTTTGATGGATTTATGAGCCTATGGGGCAAGTCGCTTGGCTTTTTGATTTTCTTTTGGATTAGAGAAGGCCTAGAAAGGCGAGTTGTGGTTGTACCAACTGAGCCGCGCAGGGGAGATGCTGGCGAAATTTTTTGAAAATTTAAGAGTTAGAAAATTTCAAGAAATTTTTGATAATTTAAAATCGAGCGGTTAATTGGAATTGAAATAAGGAAACCAGAATTGGTTAATAAAATTTCAAGTAGAATAATGAATTTGATAAATGGATTTAAAATCAATTAGAATGAGTGCAAATATGCAAAAGAGCATATGGATTGAAGGCAAGAATGTGATGATGGATTGTCCAAAATGGTGGACAGATCATTTGGAAAGAATTATGAATGGTCGAGTATTGGTATGAGAATTCGAAGGTCGGGTAAGAACTGGGTTATGAAGATATGGAATATAAGATTTCAACTAAGTAAGTTATAAGGAGTTAGAATTATCGCATTTTTACTGCTTAGCAATTTCGAAGACGAAATTATTTTAAGGGGGGAGGAATGTAACGACCCGGATTTTTGGGCCACTTAATTCTGAATATTTTTTTTAAATATTTTATTTGAAATATGTATTGATTTTTATAAGGAATTTATTATTAAAAACGAATGTTAAGCGTGCGTTAAATTTTAAAATTTGGGGTCGCTCTCAAATTTAAATCTTTTGTGATCTCTGCAATATACCTATCTAATCTTATCAAAATCTCAGTGTTCAATTTCAATAATATATGTTTGCTATGTACATGCTGAACGGTGGATGAAGACTGTTGTGATCTGATATATTACCAGCCAATGAAGGAAGATTCAATAATTTTTTTGTTCTAATGCTTGACCAAGTATTTGCTAAAAATAATGGGAAATACTCTAGTAGTTTATGTTATGGAATGAAGGCCTGCGTTTGATCAATTTCACCAATATATAAGAAATATTATGAAACCATCTTCAGGATTTTCTATGTTCTACAAGACCAATGGCTTTATCATTATTTGATTTTATTCGACTTCAGACAAACAGTGTCGGAAAATGGTCCGTATACCGCTAAGTTACACACTATTATTACTAAGAAAGGACACATCACTGAAGAGTACCATTCTACTGTCATATATGTTTCATGGGTCCAATATTTTAGAAAATTTCTTTTCCTATCTCAAGTCTTATCCAAATCTCCAATACATGTACTCAAAATCTTGGTGCAGCTGAACATATCAGCAACATTTGTGAAGCCAGCATACTACCAAAGAAAGAAACCCGACTTCATTTACATACTTTTGAAACAAAAAAGTGGTCACGTCCTGAATAAAATATTTCTCGCATGTGAGTATGGTACGATTGGTCAAGTCTTGTAGCTAAGAGTAAATGTCATTGTAAAAGGACACATGCTACCATTCTTCTCAGTTGTTTTATCTGCAAACAAAATAAAATCGAAACTGTCCTCTCCAACTTTTTCCAGAATCGTGCGCTTCACGTTTTGTTTTGTTCCTGCAAAGAAAAGTGAAACTCGTGTCTTTCAAGCTATCCAGAAGCGTGCTTACGACACCAATACTTCTGTTCTTTCCAAGAAATTACTGTGTTCATCTTAAGAAACTTCGTTAAATACTGTATCCCTTCATCCTCATTCTCGTTTACTCCATCTATTTTCTCGTTTCTTCAAATTAGACATTACTCCTCTCAGAAAACGAAAACCGCCCACTTCAAAATAATATTAAAAATAATATACACTACGAGATAGTTTAATTTTGGGTTCATTTGATTCCTTGTGCTTCAGACTTCAAATCTATACCATGAAAGGGAGTCGCAATCACTGTTATAGGGGTTCTACTGTTTCCCTGTAGATCTATGGCATGAGTTTACTACGTATTTGGATGGATTTGCTCGATTCAAGGTGATACTCGAATTTGCGGTGGGATTGTGCATCTACAGTGAATTTTTATAAGGAATTTATTATTTAAATTTGTTTTAAATATTTTATTTGAAATATATATTGATTTTTATAAGGAATTTATTATTAAAAACGAATGTTAAGCGTGCGTTAAATTTTAAAATTTGGGGTCGCTCTCAAATTTAAATCTTTTGTGATCTCTGCAATATACCTATCTAATCTTCTCAAAATATCACTGTTCAATTTCAATAATATATGTTTTCTATGTATATGCTAACCAGTGGATGAAGACTGTTGTGTTCTGATATATTACCAGCCAATGAAGGAAGATTCAATAAATTTTTTTGTTCAAATGCTTGACCAAAAATTTGCTAAAAATAATGGGAAATACTCTAGTACTTTATGTTATGGAATGAAGGCCCGCTTTTGATCAATTTCACCAATATATAAGAAATTTTATGAAACCATCTTCAGGATTTTCTATGTTCTACAAGACCAATGGCTTTATCATTATTTGATTTTATTCGACTTCAAACAAACAGTGTCGGAAAATGGTCCGTATACCGCTAAGTTACACACTGTTATTATTAAGAAAGGACACATCACTGAAGAGTACCATTCTACTGTCATATATGTTTCATGGGTCCAATATTTCAGAAAATTTCTTTTCTAATCTCAAGTGTTATCCAAATCTCCAATACATGTACTCAAAATCTTGGTGCAGCTGAACATATCAGCAACATTTATGAAGCTAGCATACTACCAAAGAAAGAAACCCAACTTCATTTACATTCTTCTAAAACAAAATAGTGGTCACGCCCTGAATAAAATATTTCTCGCATGTGAGTATGGTACGATTGGTCAAGTCTTGTAGCTAAGAGTAAATTTCATTGTAAAAGGGCACATGCTACCATTCTTCTCAGTTGTTTTATCTGCAAACAAAATAAAATCGAAACCGTCCTCTCCAACTTTTTCCAGAACCGTGCGCTTCACGTTTTGTTTCGTGCCTGCAAAGTAAAGTGAAACTCGTGTCTTTCAAGCTATCCAGAACCGTGCTTACGACACCAATACTTCTGTTCTTTTCAAGAAATTACTATGTCCATCTTAAGCAAGTTCGTTAAATACTGTATCCCTTCATCCTCATTCTCGTTTACTCCATCTATTTTCTCATTTCTTCAAATTAGACATTACTCCTCTCAGAAAACGAAAACCACCCACTTCAAAATAATATTAAAAATCATATACACTACAAGATAGTTTAATTATGGGTTCATTTGATTCCTTGTGCTTCAGACTTCAAATATATACCCTGAAAGGGAGTCGCAATCATTGTTATAGGGGTTCTACTGTTTCCCTGTAGATCTAGGGTGTGAGTTTACTATGCATTCGGATGGATTTGCTCGATTCAAGGTGAAACTCGAATTTGTGGTGGGATTGTGCATCTACAGTGAATTTTTCTTGGGATCCCATCAGTTTTTGTTCGCTGGTTCACCGTGGCAGCACGATGTCGACCATAACAATGATCTTAAAGTGAGGCGCAAGCTAATTGTTAAAGTAATGGAGTGGGAGCCTTTTAGAGGAGGAGAGCTTTTTGGCAAAGCTGGTTTTGTTTTTCATAGAGAAGCCAAAGACAAAGGGCGTGATAAGTAATCAACATGGTGATGGAAGGGAAGTTTGAGTGATGGGAAGATCATTGGGGTTTTCGATTTTGTGAACTGTGATGAAATATGGAAGGAAAGTGAGCAGGAGGTTCTGAAAATGGTGCGTTCTTTGCACAAGAGGTGCAGCGTATTTCTGGTGATGGGAGAAAGGTAAGGAGACAAATGGGAGAGAGAAGATGATGTGGAATAGAATAAGGCGTTAAATTTTGGAAAGGAATTGGTGAAGGAAATTTTCGCATAGTGAAGAATAACATCGAGGGTCGGGTTTCTTTTCAATGTGGAAAGGACATAACGCTGAGAATAAGGGAGCTTCAACGCATGTTTTAGCAGGAAGAAGAAAAACTTGAAAACAGTAAGGATTTTAAAATGAAAGGAAAATATATGGTTAAGGAAAATTAGTAAATATTATTTTATTATAACTTAAATTTAATATTATAGTTATAACTAATTCATATGTGATCAGAATTAAACGGAACCTATTATGGTGGAATCAAAACGACAAGATCCACATGATGGAATTAGTTAGGCGGAGAACAGAGCTACTGTAATTTCGTATAAATTTAAACGTTCGTCTTATTTGAAATGGAACCAAGGCAGAACCACAAACTGCAAACCAAGGTGAGTAAACTCACTAACTTTGACTCATTTATATTTTTATATAAATGAGTTTTAAATTTATTTATATAAAATTTATATTGTGTGATGATTGTTCGAATGCATGGTTGATAAAATTAGTTGAAATGGTTGATATAGTTATATCATTGATAAATAATTACTTATGTTTATATTCATATTGATGTCGATTAACATCTGTGGATGCAGGGAAATAGGTTGGAGGGATCCAACTGGATTCCTCAACATTTATATCATTGTGTTTGCATTGATTGTGACATATGCTGTGATATATTAATTGTGATTGATCTTGTTGTTTTTAAATAGCACTGGCCCTAGAATTATGGTATTTGAATACCATAAGATATTTTCGAATAGAAAATGAAATTTGAGATTTAAAAAGGAAATATTGTTTTCCAAAAATGGAAGCGTAATTTCAAATGGAGTTAAAAAGTAGAAACTTGTTTTACTAAAACAAGATGTTGATTTTAAAGGAGTTTATAAATAAAATGAATTATTTATCGTTGGATAAAGTGAAATACAAATTCAAATTTGAATTTATATGGAAACGTGGAAATCAGATGTGAAACCAATATTTGAGATGAGATTTTAACTTAGCAAAGTATAAAGGAAATTATAAACGAAATTATAAATATTTGAAATTAATAATGAGATTTTCTTTAAACAATCATAAGTAGAAGTTATAAATGGAATTTGGAGTTGATATGATGAAATCAAATGGGTTTGATTATGTAAAAGGGAGTATTATTCACGATTAAAGTGAATTATCGTTTAAAGCAGATATTTTACAAATGAAAGCATCTATAAAAGAAATCCGGGTTGGAAATGTGAATTCAAACAGAAATTTGAATGATAAGGGGAATGGAAATCATTCTCGAGAGGAAACGTTGGATTTTATTCCAAAATTCAGAATATAAAACAAATTGAAATAAATCCAACGAATTTATAATTATATTTTGATTAGGTCGAATTTTATTATAATGGTTTAGTTCAGGAAGGATATTTGGATTTTATTCAGTATAAAACTATAATTGAAATGAAATATATTAAGAAGAGAATATTTCAATATTTATGGAAATACAATTCTATGTTTGAAATAGTTTAAGATTTATTTTAAATTTGAATTGTTAAACAATTCTGGATTCCTATTAAGGAAAGATACTAATAATTGAAAATGATGAACGATTAAAAGCAATTGTTTTGCGAATGGAAATAATCATAAGTGAAATAATGTTAACATGAAATGATAAGATTTATTCCGAAGTTCGGAATATTAATCGAATATAGAGTATTCGAATGAGAGTTATTTATTGGAATTCGATTATATCGAATTTAGGGAAGTAGTATTTTTACTTTCCATTTGAATCAAATTTAATTATTTACTTATTAATTTATTTTATTAAAATTAATAAGTACAAGTTATATTTGTTATAAACCAAATATTTGGAAACTACAATTTAAACAGCGATTTTAACGTTATTGTTTTAATAAATATTTTATAAACCTACACAGCGATTATAACGCTGTCGTTAAAATAAATGTTTTATAAATCAAATATGTGGAAACAATGATTATAACGCTGTTGTTAAAATAAATGTTTTAAAAATCAAATATGTGGAAACAGCGATTATAACGCTATCGTTATAATCAATGTTTTTCCATAAAATAAGTATTTTCTTAGAATAAATCCGAGAGTCGCATAAGCGATGTTTTGTTTGAAGTTGTGAGCTTTGACTATTTCAAAGTTGAGGATGTTGTTCAGTTAAGGTCTGAGAGGTAATTATACCCCAACTTGATTGACTTCACGATTGACTAAGAAATAGTTAAGGTTCGGTAGTGAAGTTGGGTTAGAGATACAATTAGTAAATGAATAATTAATGAATTGAGTTATAATAACGATGTTTTATATAACATTAGTTAAATCCAAAGAAATGGAATTTAGGACGTTTTCCAAATAAGAACACAAATATTCTAAGTATAGAAATAGAAATGATTTGATTAATGAGAAGTTAAGAAATGGAATATGGAAATATTTCTGATATTAATAACATATATATTCCAAATATATGAATTAAGGAATATGAAAAGATGGAAAAAATGGTTTTCGACATTTATCGTATATTTTCGGGAATATGGAAATAAATAGTTTATAATATTTGGAAATGTTTTCCGAAGATATGAGAAGTCAAAACGAGTTTTGTGAAATTTCTAGGATGGATATGGGAGATTGGGAAATTAAATTTTTATAAGAAATTAATTTAAAAAGGGGCTAGTGTTGTTTGATGTTTGATCGGTAGAATTTCCAATTGGAAATAGGACCGTTGATTGTATGGATGTTTATTTGATAGTCAAATCACCAACTATCAAAGTTTTGATTTATTTTATACCTCCGTTATCAATACGAAGAGACCGGGATCAGATTTATTATCTGAAAACCACTCCGTATAGGCATAAGCGTTACGAATCAACTTAAGCTGAAGATGATCGAAGATGGAGTGAAGTGCTAGGGTTGTTCTATTAATCTTAGGTAGAAACTACCCAAGATGGATTAATAGAATGGTGCCTTCGGTTTGTACTATCCTAAGACAACGTATGTGGACGAATGTCTGGCGATGTGACATTCGAAGTGAATGGTGGAAAGATGTTCAAAAAAGATAATCGTGACCTCAAGCCTTATCACCCGGGAAATCACAGAAATCGGGCAGGCAGCATGGCCATGTGGGTCATTCCCATTAGGGGTATTATCACCTGATCCAGAGAAATTTAATTTGCTTCTTATTCTATTCGCTGCTGTATGCTTTCATTAATGGTTGCTGATCACAACTGTTGGTGATAATATGCTCAATACACTCAAGTTAAATGAGTGGTAAGCCATTTGTGGGCCGGGTTGCAAGACGTTCTTGTTGAATCAGTGTATTCCCCTCTAGAGATACACTATCGGAAGGTGGTTCCATACCTTGTCATGTTGGAAATCAATTCTCCAATAAGCGTCCTGCGGTTTTTGATTTTATATTATATATGGAGCGTGAGATGCAAGCGTTCCGCTAGATTCTATTTATTTGTGGTAGACACTATTATAATATCACCAGATTTGATATCAAAAGTATTTTTGGTTACCGTAAGGTAAAACCATCCATGTTTATGTGTGATTTGGTCTTTTGATTATCTTTTCTTTCGAAAAGGTATTTAAAAGTTAAACAAATGGTTGGAGTTTACTCACACCAGTCCCATGACTAACCCAAAGTTTATTTTGTTGTTTTCCCTAAACTCTTGGGTGCCCAAATTTGTACGGGTAGTCAAGTAGTCCAGATTTTTCATATTCACTTGGAGGAGCCATAAGTAGGAGGCTTCATCAGTCAGCTATAGACTATCATATTTTTCGCTGTGTACCATGTTGTATCTGGAAACACATGTTTATAACTGTTCCAGGAACAACTGTTGTGCTCTGAAAATGGTATGTATATATAGTTACTGATTTGTATTTCAAAAATTATGTTATTTAATATATTTTATTCGTTCCGCTGTGAGATTGTGTTCTTCGTTTTTCTTCTATTCTAACTATTCTTTCTTTCTATTTCTCATCCTCTAACTTCTTTCAAATAATGATTCGTATTTCTGTGCAATTTGGGTTGGACGTGTGGTGTGATTAGTCAACTCATAGAGTCCGGAAATTCGGGCCGTTACAAGAAGCATCTATATAGACTGTCAAATCTTGATTGCCATCAATAATAGTCAACACTAGAGCAGTAGTCAACCTTAATTTCAGCTCTTGGAAAGATGTCTTACATTCAGGTGTCCAATTAAACTTTGTATGTTTCTTTATAAGCTTCATTAATGGACAAGATAGCTTCGGAAAATCTTTAATGAATTTGTAACACCCCACCTCCATTAAGGTCACTCACAAAGGGAATGCCTTAACTTCAGTGGAGCGTTTTAGGTAAATTGATACAGAATATCACAAGACAGATATTAAAATTTTTGCAGCGGAAAATAAACAACTTTATTAAATCACCAAAATACTTTGTTACATAAAACCATTACAACAAAACACTTCTGTCTTATATTATCAGAGTACATAGGTATTTAAAAGAAAAACATCATTCCCCATATTAAAGAGCAAGCCATATAAGAGACAAAGACTCGAGCCATACTTCAGAAGTAGCTCCTAGAAGATGATATCCAAATCCTGACTAAACCTGGGTGTTTCCTCCCTGAGACCCTGGGGGGCGGGAACGGAAGAAAAGAGGCGAAACAAACTAGGTCAGACATACGTCTGGTGAGTCCAGTAACTTTTAGCCAGTAAATAAATAAAGGTAAACATGACAGGCATACAAAGTGGATAAGAGGATTCACGGTACAGATGACAGGTATGACAGGACAAATAAGGTAAGATGTATGCATGCTTCACTATAAACTACTCTGCACTATTACTAGTAAAATCAAGATGGGATGATCCCTTCCGCTAACCATAATAACGATAACGATGGTGGTAGTTTCATGTATTCCTAGTTGCTGGCATAGGTGCCGCCTGATCCTATCTCAACTAGTCATACCCACTACCCTCCTGCTATAAATTGGTAGACTTAGGGCATACGTCCAGGTATACCCTAACTACTACCTTAATCAATTAGCTCCCTACTCTGTAGATACCCTATACTGGTCCCACAACTAGGGGGTATCACTTCCCTAAAGTGGCAACCCAAGGTGTGCACAGTTATACCTACTGGTGTCACGGTCGTCTTGTCCCCCTCTGCCCGGCCCATGCACACACATGTCCCCGGTCGGTTTGCGCCGCCCACACCATCCGTTTCGTTTTGGATCTCTTACAATTAATCAGTAAGCGTGCCCCTTCCCCGCCTAGTACGGAGTTCTTTACTTTGATACCCCTCCGGGTTACTGACTGAAATGGATCCCACACAACATGATACAAGCTCCCCCCTATGTCTTGTATCCCCACTATGTTTTCTACTGACTATGTATACCCTAAGGTGTCTTTAATTACATAGCCCTCAATCAGTTATGCGTACCTATAGGTGTCTTTAATACATAACCCTTAATCTACCTATCGGTTATGCTTACCTATATGTGTCTTTAATACATAACTTTATCTATTCCCATTAGTTATGCGTACCCTAAGGGTGTCTTTAATACATAACTTTACTATTTTGCCCCGGTTATGAATACCATTAGGTGTCTTTAATTACATAACCCTTTTTATCCGGTTAAGTTTGTGGGCCTATATATATTAATATTACCCACCTACCCTTCAGTTTTACTTAACCCTCCCACTGATTTAATTCTATTTATTTAATGGCTAAGTTTGTGGGCCTATATATATTAATATTACCCACCTTCCCATCAATTGTACTTAACCCACCCACAATCCAACTCATTTTACTTAACCCTAACTTATGTCTATCATCATACAGTCCACATGTATTAAGTTAGGTTAAGTAGTCTTTTCTTATTACCATGTCCAATTATGGTTATATTGGGCTAGACCTCCCACATTAGGCCTACAACATGTGGATGCTGGATATGTCGGTCGGGTCCGGGCAGTCTTATTCCACAGTTGGGTCTAACCTCGTGTCTTAGCCCGAGTCGTATTCACACACTTAGACCTCTCACATTAGGTTCAACATTAGTGGTTGTTGGATATGCCGGTCGGGTTCGGGCAGACTTCCACCACTAATGTAACCTAACCTCGTGTCACAAGTGTTAATTAAATTTTCAGACTTTAATTGCTTAAACATTCCTCTTTTGATTAAGTTAACTAATTAATCCTTTCATTTTTATAGGTGTCAATACCTATTTTATTAACAATTTGAATTTCCTATCCATAAATGGTCATATTCAAATTATACCATTTTTACTCAACTTTACCTATGTCATAATAGGTAATTATTTATATGTTTCCCTACTAGAATCATGTGTCCAATTTACATAATCACTGTATAAATTATGCCTATTACAAATTCCCTTTTTTCCCCATTTCTTAACCAGCGTAATCACTTGCATTTTGGCGTTATCAAGGCTACAAAGTAGCCTCGCCATAATAATGAATGACAAGGTGATTGTTTCAGTACAATTTATGGCATAAGCATGATAACTAGGGAAAATGACATGATAACTTCGCATATAATTATGATTCACCACATAATTAACAACTTGCATACATTCATGATTTTGCAACATAACAACTTGCATAGGTTCATGATTTTCAACATAACAACTTGCATAGGTTCATGAATTAACAACATAATTAACAACTCACATAGGTTCATGATTCACAACATAACAACTTGCATAGGTGACTTGCATAGATTCATGATTCACAACATAACAACTTACATAACATAACAACTTGCACTAGTTTATGAATAATAACTTGCATAGGTTCATGAGTTCTCAATCATAATAACTTGCATAAGTAACTTGCATGATCTCATAACAACTTGCATAGGTTCATGAATTCGCAACATAATAACTTGCATAGGTTTATGAATTTCACTTGCATAATTTCATGATCCACAACAACAATAAACATGTATAATTTCATGATCCACAACAACAATAAACTTGTATAATTTCATGATCCACAACAACAATAAACTTGCATAATTTCATGATCCACAACAACAATAAACTTGCATAACTACAAACAACATATACCCAAATCATAGTCTACCACAATTCACTTTTATCTATTTAAACCTAAAAGTGACTAGAACTCACAGAAAAAGAGGGTCTTTAGTTCTGGGATCTGAATTCTATAATTGATTAGCGTTCCCTTGTTGTAGACAATTTCGTTATTGAGAATAGACTTTGATTTGAATAGAATTGAGCTGCTTTACTTTGCTTCTAGTCGATGGCGGCTACTCTAGGTTTTGGAGAGACAGTGTAACGGCCATTGATCTAATTTTTGATTAGGTTTAGTGTTTGAGTCTATATGTGTTTTTATAGAGTGATTAGATTAATATAGGCCATCCGATCAACCTAGAACTAACCACAACCATCCAGTCCAGATCAGAACTATCCAGAAACCCTAATGACTCTGCAACTAGTCAGAAATGACTCAGCACTGACTCACTGTTCGAATCAGAGCCCCAGAAATCTATGCAGATTTTCTGCCCGACATGGGCGCACTTCCCAAGTGCGCCAGTGCAACTTTGAATGGGCGCACTTCCCATGTGCGCCCGTGCAATTTTGTTCTGGCGCACTTCCCAAGTGCGCCAGTGCATTCTGGCCTGTTTCTGGTTTTTCTGCCTAACTTCGTTCGTCCATATCTTCTTCATACGGTATCCGTTTTTCGCAAACTCGGACTCTATCTCAACCAGAATTCCGAGACGAACGCAATGGCATAACCCGTTTCCCTTAATTCTCACATTTACAATTAAGTATTCTTTAATTTGTCAACATTAATATTAAAATTTTGGGGTGTTACATTCTCCCCTCCTTAAAGGATTTCATCCTCGAAATCTTCGAGTCAAGAAGAATGTGCATCCTACCATCCAATCATCCGTCTACTTAACCATCAAACACAGGCATCCATTGTCCTTAAAGTCTTCTAATGCTTTTATGTTTATATGCACAGTGTGTGTACATGTCTCTATCTAATGCAAAATCAGGCGGTCTACTGATTCAGTTGACCTCCTTAATGCAAATTATGTCAGTGCCATGAGTGCATTATGTGTCCAAGTAAACCTATTACATCATATAAGTTCTATATGTGTGCACACACATTAATCCAAATGCAACATCCATATGCTAGCTCATCCATTTTCATCCATAAAAATAAAAGAAAATGTACATACATTCATATGTAGGATGAGAGAGTGATTGAGCCGATCTAGTGCCTAATGTGTGTGTATATGCGTCTACAGGAAACCACTAGCAAACACTTGCATCCACTTGCAACCATCAAACATAACATGTCTCAAACACATGTTTACATCCATGGATTTCCTATCTAAAGGTCGAAGATTCGGTTGATGGGATACAAAAAAATGATATAACTAAAACAAAAGCTCTGTCCCCATTTGACATCGGTTAAGAGAATAATTCCCTAAGTTTCAGCCCCAAGACCAAAATCAACATCAGACTGACACTCAGAGAATTACCCCCATTAAACAATGCCAAAACTGGAAATCTACTTCATGCTTCGAGTAGAAACCCCTATCCTTCAGAAATATTCAGATACTTACAGACTACTGGTATAGATCAGATTACAGAATGGTTCTCAGAAAGCTAAACATAACAGACCCTTGCGGGTCACAAGAAACTTTGGGGGTCTTCCCATGACAAGTTAGAAACTTAACGACCCTCCTCTCAAAATCTAGAATGACCCTCTACATAGAAAGCTGGTCCATTTAGAACCAACCCATAGCCCATAAACTTGAGCACACAAATGTCACATTCAAATTTTTGATGCCTAACACAGATAATTTCAACCCCTTACAAATTACCAATAAATGAGCCGAACCACCAAAGGGGTTTGAAACAACTATGGGATTAGAAACAAGACTAGTATTAAAGTGCAGAGTCTCAATTACAAAATCAAAATGCTAGAATCCAAAAGAGTCTTAACTTCATAATCAGATAAGAAAATTAAACCTTTTACATAAAAAATTTCTATCTCTATCCTATCCATCTGCCACGAGAGCATTCGCCTGCCTCCAGAAGTCCCTTGCGATCCCTGCCCCTTCGGGCACTCATTGGAGAAGTGTCCAACCTCTCCGCACTTAAAGCAATTGAACTTCCTCCTTTTACATTCTTTGACTAGGTGATCTTTCCCACAATAGTGGCATTTCCTCTTATCCTTGCCCTTGTCATCCTTCTCACCTTTCTTCTGCTGTTGCTATCCTTTCTTGGGTCCCGCCTTCTCATTTTTCAATGTCCCTTCAACTTTTTCCTCTTTCTTTGTTCCCTTGTCCTCTTCATGCATTAGGGCCATATCCACCAGCTTTTCAAAAGTGGCCCCCATGGGAACGTGGGTCATAGCCAATCCGTGTAGAGGCTCATTCAAGACTTTAACAAATGTCAGAGCCTTCTTCTTAGGTGTGTTCACCAAGTATAAGACAAACCTCGCCAACTGATTGAACTTGTTGACGTACTCTTTTACTGACAGATTCCCTTGCTTCAATGCCAAGAACCTTTCCATGTATAGATTTTCTTCTGCTCGGTAGAGAAATTTTGCCTCAAACCTACACCTGAAATCCGACCATGTATCAACTGGATGCTCTCCATTAGTGACCTCCCACCAAAACGAGACCTCATCCTTCATTAACCAGGCAGCTAACTGGACCTTTCTTCCATCTTCTACCTCAAAGATTCCAAACAATTCTTCCACCTCCTTTAGCAAATTTCGAGCTTCAACAAACGTCTCCGACCTGTGAAAAGGTTTCCCGCCCATTGCCCGAAAGTCCTTACATATCTTTGCAAAAGTATCAACACGAGGGGGAGGAGGAGGAACGGGTGCAGCTGGGGGAGGAGGAATATTTGCTGGACCTGCGGCGGTGGCCCTAGCTTCCAAATACCTCCTAAACCATCCTGGTATCGGTACACCCTCTGGAAGGTTATGATCCTCAGACATGCTAAGAAGAAAAAGGGAGAGATTTTCGGAAAAGGACCGAAGGATACTACATATGGCTTTTCGGGGAATCTTTTTTCAAAACAGGCTTTCCTTTTTGAAAATACTTTCTTTTAACACCTTTTTGAAAAATATTTTCAAAACTTTTATCTAATCTGGTAACCTTCAGCTCTGATACCAAGTGTAACACCCCACCTCCTTTAAGGTCACTCACAAAGGGAATGCCTTAACTTCAGTGGAGCGTTTTAGGTAAACAAATACAGAATATCACAAGACAGATAATAAAAATTTTGCAGCGGAAAATAAACAACTTTATTAAATCACCAAAATACTTTGTTACATAAAACCATTACAACAAAGCACTTATGTCTTACATTATCAGAGCACATAGGTATTTAAAAGAAAAACATCATTCCCCGTATTAAAGAGCAAGCCATATAAGAGACAGAGACTCGAGCCATACTTCAGAAGTAGCTCCTAGAAGATGATATCCAAATCCTGACTAAACCTGGGTGTTTCCACCCTGAGACCCTAGACGGGGGGTTGGGGGGGGAACGGAAGAAAAGAGGAGAAACAAACTAGGTCAGACATACGTCTGGTGAGTCCAGTAACTTTTAGCCAGTAAATAAATAAAGGTAAACATGACATGCATACAAAGTGGATAAGAGGATTCACGGTACAGATGGTAGGTATGACAGGACAAATAAGGTAAGATGTATGTATGCTTCACTACAAACTACTCTGCACTATTACTAGTAAAATCAAGATGGGGTGATCCCTTCCGCTAACCATAATATCGATAACGACGGTGGTAATTTCGTGTATTCCTAGCTGCTGTCATAGGTGCCGCCTGCTCCTATCTCAACTAGTCGTACCCACTACCCTCCTGCTATAAATTGGTAGAATTAGGGCATACGTCCAGGTATACCCTAACTACTACCCTAATCGATCGGCTCCCTACTCTGTAGATACACTGTGCTGGTCCCACAACTAAGGGGTATAACTTCCCTAAAGTGGCAACCCACGGTGTGCACAGTTGTACCTACTGGTGTCACGGTCGTCTTGTTCCCCTCTGCCCGGCCCATGCACGCACATGTCCTTAGTCGGTTTGCGCCGCCCTCACCATCCGTTTCGTTTTGGATCTCTTACAATCAATCAGTAAGCGTGCCCCTTCCCCGCCTAGTACGGAGTTCTTTACTTTGATACCCCTCCGGGTTACTGACTGAAATGGGTCCCACACAACATGATACAAGCTCTCCCCTATGTATTTCATCCCCACTAGGTTTTCTACTGACTATGTATATCCTAAGGTGTCTTTAAATACATAGCCCTCAATCAGTTATGCGTACCTATAGGTGTCTTTAATACATAACCCTTAATCTACCTATCGGTTATGCTTACCTATAGGTGTCTTTAATACATAACTCTATCTATTCCCATTAGTTATGCGTACCCCTAAGTGTGTCTTTAATACATAACTTTACTATTTTGCCCCGGTTACGTACCATTAGGTCTTTAATTACATAACCCTTTTTATCCGGTTAAGTTTGTGGGCCTATATATATATATATATATATATATTAATATTACCCACCTACCCTTCAGTTGTACTTAACCCTCCCACTGATTTAATTCTATTTATTTAATGGCTAAGTTTGTGGGCCTATATATATTAATATTACCCACCTACCCATCAGTTGTACTTAACCCACCCACAATCCAACTCATTTTACTTAACCCTAACTTATGTCTATCATCATACAGTCCACATGTATTAAGTTAGGTTAAGTAGTCTTTTCTTATTACCATGTCCAATTATGGTTATATTGGGCTAGACCTCCCACATTAGGCCTACAACATGTGGATGTTGGATATGCCGGTCGGGTCCGGGCAGTCTTATTTCACAGTTGGGTCTAACCTCGTGTCTTAGCCCGAGTCGTATTCACACACTTAGACCTCTCACATTAGGTTCAACATTAGTGGTTGCTGGATATGCCGGTCGGGTTCGGGCAGACTTCCACCACTAATGTAACCTAACCTCGTGTCACAAGTGTTAATTAAATTTTCAGACTTTAATTGCTTAAACATTCCTCTTTTGGTTAAGTTAACTAATTAATCCTTTCATTTTTATAGGTGTCAATACCTATTTTATTAACAATTTGAATTTCCTATCCATAAATGGTCATATTCAAATTATACCATTTTTACTCAACTTTACCTATGTCATAATAGGTAATTATTTATATGTTTCCCTACTAGAATCATGTGTCCAATTTACATAATCACTGTATAAATTATGCCTATTACAAATTCCCTTTTTTCCCCATTTCTTAACAAGCGTAATCACATGCATTTTGGCGTTATCGAGGCTACAAAGTAGCCTCGCCATAATAATACAATAAAGGGAATGACAAGGTGATTGTTTCAGTACAATTTTTGGCATAAGCATGACAACTAGGGAAAATGACATGATAACTTCGCATATAATTATGATTCACCACATAATTAACAACTTGCATAGATTCATGATTTTGCAACATAACAACTTGCATAGGCTCATGATTTTCAACATAACAACTTGCACAGGTTCATGAATTAACAACATAATTAACAACTCACACAGGTTCATGATTCACAACATAACAACTTGCATAACATAACAACTTGCACAGGTTTATGAATAATAACTTGCATAGGTTCATGAGTTCTCAATCATAATAACTTGCAAAAGTAACTTGCATGATCTCATAACAACTTGCATAGATTCATGAATTCGCAACATAATAACTTGCATAGGTTTATGACTTTCACATGCATAATTTCGTGATCCACAACAACAATAAACTTGTATAATTTCATGATCCACAACAACAATAAACTTGCATAATTTCATGATCCACAACAACAATAAACTTGCATAACTACAAACAACATATACCCAAATCATAGTCTACCACAATTCACTTTTATCTATTTAAATCTAAAAGTGACTAGAACTCACAGAAAAAGAGGGTCTTGAGTTCTGGGATCTGAATTCTGTAATTGATTAGCGTTCCCTTGTTGTAGACAATTTCGTTGTTGAGATTAGACTTTGATTTGAATAGAATTGAGCTGCTTTACTTTGCTTCTAGTCGGTGGCGGCTACTGTAGGTTTTGGAGAGACAGTGTGACGGCCATTGATCTAATTTTTGATTAGGTTTAGGGTTTGAGTCTATATGTGTTTTTATAGAGTGATTAGATTAATATAGGCCATCCGATCAACCTAGAACTAACCACAACCATCCAGTCCAGATCAGAACTATCCAGAAACCCTAATGACTCAACAACTAGTCAGAAATGACTCAGCACTGACTCACTGTTCGAATCAGAGCCTCAGAAATCAGTGCAGGTTTTCTGCCCGACATGGGCGCACTTCCCAAGTGCGCCAGTGCAACTATGCATGGGCGCACATCCCAAGTGCGCTAGTGTAATTTTGTTCTGGCGCACTTCCCAAGTGCGCTAGTGCATTCTGGCTTGTTTCTATTTTTTCGGCCTTACTTCGTTCGTCCATATCTTCTTCATACTGTATTCGTTTTTCGCAAACTCGGACTCTATCTCAACCAGAATTCCGAGATGAATGCAATGGCGTAACCCGTTTCCCTTAATTATCACATTTACAATTAAGTATTCTTTAATTCGTTAATATTAATATTAAAATTTCGGGGTGTTACAGAATTTCCAATAATAGCCAGCCAATCCTAGAAAATTTCTGACTTCTGTAGGCTTGCTAGGCTGCTTCCAATGTCGAATGGTTGTGATTTTGCCTGGATCTACTGAAATTCCTTCCTTCGATACTACGTGACAGAAGAACTTCACTTCTTCTTGTCAGAATATGCATTTAGAAAATTTGGCTTTTAATACATTCTTTCTCAGAATTTCCAAAACTTCTTCTAAATGCATCGCATGCTCGGCGGTTGACTTAGAGAAGATTAAAATGTCGTCAATGAAAATAACACAAATTTATTCAAAACATCGCGGAATACTCTGTTCATTAAATCGACAAAGTAAGCAGGGGCATTACATAAGATGAACGACATTACTAACCACTCATAAAATATGTCTGGAGCTCTGAAAGCTGTCAAAGGAACACACTCTTCGGCAATGCGCAATTGATGGAAACCTGTAGCTAGGTCCATTCTCGAAAATACTTGAGCTCCATTCAAGCGACCTAATAAATCATCAATAAGTAGTAATGGATATTTATTCTTTAGTGTATGCTTGTTGAGGTCTCGGTAATCAACACATAATCTGGAGTACCGTCCGACTTTGGAACAAACACTACTGCTGCACCCCGATTTGAAAAGCTAGGGCTGATCAGACCTTTCCCCAAATGCTGTTTAGTTTCATCACTCAATTCTTCTTTCTCTTTCAATGTCATTCTCTGAATAGCATGCACAATAGGCCTTGCATTCGTAATTAAACCAATCCTGAAGTCAATTTCTCTCCGTGGGGGTAAGCTATTAGTTTCTTCGAATACGTCCGCATAATTTTTGATGACAGGAATATCTTCTATGGCAGTGGGAGAAACATCAAGAGCAGACCAATGTTTTTTTCTATCTGAATTCGGACCTATGCATGGTATTGTTATATATCTTCTGAATTTAGTTTTAGCTTTAGCGATTCACTCAGCGCACTTAACTTTGGCTTCAAATTTCGTTAACCAATCCAGTCCATGAATGATATCGAATTCACAGAGATCCATGACAATTAGCTTAAAAGAAAACCAGTAATACGAATAGGAGATGGGCACTTTACAATACAAACTGAGAACAAGAGAACCGTCGATTGGATTATGAGCACTAATCGATTCTTCAAGATTCTTCAATTTTAGATTTAGCTTCCTGACTGTATTACTCGAAATGAAGCTTTGCATATAGCCCATGTCAAATAGTACTTTAACTGGAATATTGTGGACAGTTAAAGTGCCTTCCAAAACATCCGGCCTTTCCCTACTAGATGAGGATGCTGGAGCTTCTGCCACTTTAATGGCTTGAGCCACCTTGGTCGCTTTCAAAAGCCAGCAATCTTTCTTTACATGACCAGCCTGATGGCAAAGATTGCATTCTCTATTCTCTTGAAACTTTCTCTTGGATTTAGATCCGCAATTCTTTCGTTTCTTTGCAGATTTGCAATTTCTTAACAAATGCCCTTTCTTATTACAGTTATTGCATATGGCAGTCGTTAACGGCTTTTCCTTATTGGTTTCAGGTTTCTGACTTTCCTCAGGCTTTGTACTTGCCTCAGGGCTATCAGTTTCAAACTTCCTTTTGTTGCTAGAACTGCCTTCCTCTTCATCTTCCAAACCGCCTTGCTTATCAAAACTCTCATAGCGACAAGCCATTTGTATCATCTTAGAAAAAGGAAGATTCACATGGGCAATTACTCTACTTTTGTATCTTCTTCGAAATTTGTTAATAAATCTCAGATTCATCCTCAAGGGATCTTTAATTAGCTTCGGGGCAAAACGACAAAGTTCATTGAATTTATTCTGATACTTCTGGATGGTCATATCTCCTTGTTTCAGATGATAAAACTCATCATATAACCGCTCAGTTGCTTCTACAGGAATAAATCTTTCTTTGAAAATTTCTTTAAATCTATCCTAGGTAATATTACCTTCTGGATTATCCTTTATAACGGTCTCCCACCAGATTAAAGCTTCGTCTTTGAGTGTCCAAGATGCCAGTAATCTTTTCTAATCATCTCTCAGCTTTAAGCCTTCAAAAATTCTCTCAGAACGCATCCATGCTTGTGTTTCAATAACAGACTCTTTGCCCATGGTACTCCACCCAGATTTCGATACTTCTTTACTAGAGCTTCTAGATCTAGTTCTGGTGGTGGGAGCATAATTGGCTCATTAGATTGTTGAACCATAGAATTACTTCTTCTATTTCTGCCACTCATTTTCTACTATGTCTGCAAATAGAAGACAAAGAGTCAGGCCAACAGAAAATATATTGTAAAGCATAGAGACATATATTTAAGTATGAATGCATCTATGGGGGTGTATTTTATTTTGCTATACTCATTCTAGGGCATTACTGATCCTATCTATAATGAGTTATTCATCTTAGAATACTACTGATTCTATTTATGATGAGTTCGTTAACATGTTATATTCCTAAGCTAAGGTTAACCAAGGCTCTGATACCAACTGTGATAACCCCAAACCCCCGTGCCACGGAAGCAAGGATTATCATTGGAATATAACACATAAACAATAACAGCAGAACAGAGTCATAGAATTACACTAGATAAAGTACATCAAAGTTACACTAGAAATAATATCTCATCAAAGCTACACAGCATAACAGGATCATCTTTAGTGCAGAATATAGTTTCAGCTTAATATAAAATGTCTACAGCGGTATCAAACATAATATACTAAATGAAGGCTGACCAACATAATAGAAATGATAGAATCCATCTTTAGCTCCATAGCTATCCAGAATGAGTCTGATAAAACCTGAATACAAAGCTGCCCATGTGGAAAATAAGGGCACCCGAGTTTGAAAAGTGAAACAAATTACGAGTTAGTCATGGGACTGGTATGAGAAATCATACTTAATCTATTTAATAATAAGGCTAATCACAGGATCACACTGCTAACGCAGAACAGGTTTACTCCATTGGATTGCCAATGCATAAATAAAGTAAATCATTTAAACAACGCAATGCTTTTTAGAAAAATAAAGTCACTATAAGATTCAAGTCCCATCACACAATGCAACACAAACCGGAGGATAGAGTTTTACCTTGTAATGGCCAAAATATGCTTGATATGAATAAATCAAAATCATTTGATATTATTATTAGTGTCTATATGTTTCAAAAACAATTTCAATCATAGACGGCATAGCTACCATATACTATGTCGCCATACTAGTTTTACAATCAAAACTGCACGATGTCGTATTGGAAGTTGGATTTCCATCATGAACCAAGGCAAAGGATCGTCCTTACCGAATTCGAGATTAGTTATTCTCAGGATACAACCGCAAATGCAGGGCTGGTCCACACGTATGTTAGTGGATTAGTTATTCTTGAACAATACGTTTCCCCGCCTTATGGGGCATAAATCAAGAGCCTCTAGGGACTCAAATCCGAGGTATCTCGCTTTCCATCATCCACATAAGTAAAAATGTCTAGACTCCATACTATGACACCACTCCTAGCTATAAAGAAACGCATGTCCTCCCTGCCGTCCTCTCCCGTTTCTGGTTCATACTGGGGTGTGAGGCTCGCGAAGTAACGCTATACACAAAGCTATGCTAATTAAAGCTTTGCTTTGATCATCAACCACAAGGCTATGCTTTTTAATAAAAGCCTTGATAATTTTCATCTTAGTATGTCACAATAGCAATTCACGCCATGCGACTGATATCTATCGATATATAACCTCTGAGCTCGTCAGTCTCAGAGAAGGGTGTTAAGCAAGAGAATAAAATCTCCGACACTAAACATATATATATTTAATAAAAATCAATCAACACGGAATAAAATCCATTGTCAGACACACATCCATTTACAAGTCCGTTCTGGGTCTGAACGAAACCGGAGACACCCTATTCCTCGTCCCATATGTCCAATACGGGAGAGAGGTTCTCGCATATCCGAACAATCAGCAAGTACGTACTGACGACTACCACTGTAACCCTTTTAAGGAAGCAACTCCAATCAAAGGCATTTGTAGTCGTCCATTCGATGTGAAGATCGCTGGTCTTGAACCACTATCTTCAAAATCTTCGACTTCAAGTCGTCGTTTAATTATTTAAAATGAGAATTAACTCGGCCTTTTCAAATAATTCGCGAATATATATAATTCAAATCAATACTTTTTATTCCATATCGTTTATAATATTTTATAAAGATTTATCGCTATTTTTATTTTTATAAAAATAGCCCCTTTTAATCAAACGACGCTTCACGTCATTACGCAGCCCTAGCTTTGTTTTTATTAAAATTTGAATTACACATTTCTCAAAATCTAACCGTTGGATTTTAGCAAATTTTATATCATTGGAAAGATCTTTCCAAAGCAAACACAAAGGTTCCATTTTTGGGAAAATCCGACGGTCGGATCTTTCGGTATAATCATTTAAAGCTATGATTCCAAATCGTAAACTACCGCGCGTGATTCGTTTTATTTAGTTTATATATATATATATATATATATATATATATAATTCATTCGACGATTTCAAAATCATGTAAATTTTATACACTTCATACACATGTTAAAAATAGTTTTTTTTAACACACACAAAAATAGTTCATTACATGTAAATTTAATTCACTTTATATTCATGTTAAAAGAATATTTTTAACACACACAAGTATATTTCGTTACATGTAAATTTAATTCACTTCGTACTCATGTTAAAAAGAATATTTTTAACACACACAAATATAGTTCAACATATGACTACTTTTATTACCACATTTACATGTTCAAAATGATATTTTAATCAAACAAAAACATATTTTAACATATGATTCTTTTTAATTTCGCTAACATGTCAAAGATAATTTTTTTAACTAACCCAAATATATTTAACAAATGTACATTTTATTTTCCATTAGCATGTCAAAATAACATTTTTTTTAACTAACACAAATATATTTGTCACATGTACATTTAATAATTCATTCTTACACTAAAAATGTAATTTTTTTAATGTTAAAACATTTTTTTTATCAAACTTGAATCTTTTTAATGAATCGTTCTTACATTAAAAATGAAAATTTTAATGTTACAACATTTTTATCAAACTTGAATCTTTTTAATGAATCGTTCTTACATTAAAAATGAAAATTTTAATGTTACAACACTTTTATCAAACTTGAATCTTTTTAATGAATCATTCTTACATTAAAAATGAAAATTTTAATGTTACAACATTTTTATCTAACTTGAATCTTTTTAATAAATCATTCTTACGTTAAAAATGAAATTTTTAATGTTACAACATTTTTATCAAACTTGAATCTTTTTAATGAATCATTTTTACATTAAAAATGAAATTTTTAATGTTGAAATATTTTTATTCAAACAATAAAAATGTGATTTTTATTGTCCAATCATTTAATTCCAAACAATGAATATTTTTCATCATTCCTACATTCAATAAAATGTAAATTCTTATTGTCAAACTTTTCTATTTCAAACAATGATCATTTTTCATATTTCTTATATGAAATAAAAATATGAATTTTATTTTCAAACTTTTCTATTTCAAACAATGATCATTTTTCATATTTCTTATGTGAAATAAAAATGTGAATTTTTATTGTTAAACTTTTCTATTTCAAACAATGATCATTTTTCATATTTCTTATATGAAATAAAAATGTGAATTTTTGTTGTCAAACTTTTCTATTTCAAACAATGATCATTTTTCATATTTCTTATATGAAATAAAAATGTGAATTTTTATTGTCAAACTTTTTTATTTCAAACAATGATCAAATAAAAATATGAATTTTTATTGTCAAACTTTTCTATTTCAAACAATGATCATTTTTCATATTTCTTATATGAAATAAAAATATGAATTTTTATTGTCAAACTTTTATATTTCAAACAAAGATCATTTTTCATATTTCTTATATGAAATAAAAATGTGAATTTTTATTGTCAAACTTTTCTATTTCAAACAATGATCCTTTTTCATATTTCTTATGTGAAATTAAAATGTGAATTTTTATTGTCAAACTTTTCTATTTCAAACAATGATCATTTTTCATATTTCTTATGTGAAATAAAAATGTGAATTTTTATTGTCAAACTTTTCTATTTCAAACAATGATCATTTTTCATATTTCTTATATGAAATAAAAATGTGAATTTTTATTTTCAAACTTTTCTATTTCAAACAATGATCATTTTTCATATTTGTTATATGAAATAAAAATGTGAATTTTTATTATTGACATATTTTTATTTCCATTGATGATCATTATTACAAATTCTATTCATACAATAAAAATGTGATTTTTATTGTTCAAACAATTTTCATTTCATATATGAATATTTTACAACACACGAATATTTCAGAAAATTTCGGCATTATAACAGTAGGGTAATTAAAACCGGCACCGTCCTTAGTACGGCTTCTCCGCTATCCTAGGCCTCGCGGCGATACAAGGGTTTCATTTTTATAATTTCCACAATACAATTCATTTTCACAAAATTGTGAATTTACCACAATCACAACCAATTTCGTTTCAACCACAATCAATCATCCACAATCATAATCAATTATACACCACAATACAATCAAGTCGTCCATGGTCTGTGGACGACGGTGTCGAGAGCTACTAAACTCCGTTTGTAAACTAATATAATTTTATTCATTTGTTTTTGAATTCAAAAATCTCACATTGGTTTTGACTTCGCCTAAATTCGTAGCAAGCTCTAAAATTCTCCCAGTCTCTTCTAGAATGTAGAAGACGTTGTCACGAGTCCAAAGTCTCTTATTTCACTGGATTTCGACAACATATGAAAAAGATATGATTTTTATTCCATATATTAACTTTGCAACGCTTTAAAGTGTTATGTATAGTTTAAATATATATAAGCCATTACCTCAGTTTTTGATTCAAAACTAGGTTTTGAATTAACTTTCAATCCGAAGCACGAGGCGACGATCAGGTTGCACCACGTCCTAGGGCTTGGAACGGCGCACCAGAGGGTGGTGGAGTTGCTTAGTTCGACAGTGCTAGTGTGGGCCGGTGGTGCGATGAACGGCGCGGGGTTGGAGGTGCAGAACTCGAGAAATACTCCACGATAAATAACAAAACATATATGGATTTGAAGAGAAGGAGAAGCTCTACAATATCCTCAACTGGAGCAAGTGATTTCATTAAGTGGATTGGCCGGAATCGAGGAGAGAAGGAAGGAAGTGGTAGCCGCCATCGATATATAGGGTTATGGGTTTTCGAGAAAGAGGAGATGAGTTGTGATTGGTCCAAATTTATAATTAAATTATTTTCAATTTCTTTGATTCCAAAATTCTTGTTTTATCCTTCTGACTTCGAACCAAACCCAACGAGTGCCGCCCCTAGCTAAATACCCCCATTCCGGACACAATGGAATATGTTTCATAAGCCCATTCGACTGTTTCAGACAGTTATTCTTCAAATTAAAATATAAAACATTCAATATTAAATTTGAACGTACATTTTAATTTTTCGGGGCCACATACTGATCCCAAAAATTTCCAAAAAATAAATCTGCCTATATTTTGACGATACGGTCCAAACAAAATTAAGTTCGCCAAATGTGGAGACTGTTTGAAAAATGGCAATTTTCTGGTCGATAAAATTTGACTAAAATTGACAAAACACGTTTTCTTTTGCCATGCTCACATATTAATTCCAAAAAATTTGGAATTTTAAACCTAGCAATAAATTGACATTACAGATCCAACCAAAGTGGTTTCGTTAAAAATGGAGGTCGTTTGCACAATGGCTATTTATGAGGGCTATATATTATATTAAATTCCATAGCGACTATTTCTAATTTTAAACTGGACATAACTTCTAATTCTCGTTATGAGATCTGGATTTTTCACATTCAATAGAAAGATATTGTTAAACAGATTCAAATATTTCTGGTTTTACCAAAATCCGATTTATTTTTAATTCTATACATTCATTTGAAATCAAATTTTCAAACTACCGCGCCATTTCAGGCTCGTTTTATAATGAAAATAAATATATACATTCTAACTTCAATTTAAATAAATTTTAAATCGTTATTATTTAAAATAAATCAGTTTAAATATTCAAAAATTCATTAAAATAGCCAAAATATACAATTTTAAATTGGTTCTGATTTTCCGGGTTGTTACATACGGTTTATGGTAATGCGGTTGATTATATACGAAGTTGTGTGGAGTTGAGTAATAAGCTTGTTTGTTTGAAGTTTAGATGGTTGGAACATGAGTTTGACGACCCGTTGAAGCTGTTTATTTGTGTAGACGTATGCAAATTGAAAAAATCATTGTGTTGGGTTGGAATTGACGTCGTAGATAATTTTCCTTGTTTATGGAAACGAGTAGAAAAGTGTAACATGTTCAAAGGAGCATAACATGTTTACATTTGTTTTTGAATTATATACCATGTTTTTTAAATAATACTTTTGTAAATGCATTTTGTAGAGTATTTCGAGATGGATCCTGGACCAGTTGATTCGAGCGTGTTATATCTTCAGCAGCAACATAGGACATCAAACCGTACTCGTATGGAGGAAGCAATTTATTACTATTTTCATTTTTTGATGTTTAGTATTCTTTTCCGCATTAGATGTCAAACCCCCTTTTTTATCTATTGAATTTTCAGAGTGACGATACTGAATTTGTCATTGACCACTCGACATCACTTAAGAAAGTGACATCCTCAGATCCTTGCGTCCTTGCCGAGATCAAGAGGGCTAGATTTATGCATATTTTTCGCTTAGGATACATCCAACTCGATCATTGCCTTATTGCTGCTTTAGTAGATAGGTGGAGGCCTGAGACATCCACGTTTCACCTACCAGTCGGTGAAATGGTTATTACCTTGAGAGATGTGGCTGTTTTGCTAGGATTGCCTATTGAAGGCAATGCTATTGCATACGATGGTGTGGGATATGATTATTTGCAGCTTTCTCACGACCTACTTGGGATAGATACACTGGCCGATCAAGTAACGGGTGGCAAGTCTATTGAGATCAGATGGTACTGTGATCAATTGACAGATGACATTCCTGTAGATGCCACTCAGGTAGAGGTTCAGCAACTGGCTCGTTGCATTTAACTACATAATATTTCTTGTAAAATGATGGTTGATCATGCCATGACCCGTTTAGATTTGAGATGGCTACCGTATTTAGCTAATCTTGGGCGGTGCGCTACATATTCATGGGGTAGTGTGGTGTTGGCTTATACATATGAGGAGTTGTCTACGATTGCACTGCAACAGTTTGGCTCTATTTCTGGTTGCATGACACTTGTTCAGGTATGAACCGTATTTCTATAATTTACTATTATACAATATGATGCATCATTCTCTTATATTAATAGTTTACTTTCAAATGTAGCTTTGGTCCTTGACATATCTTCGCACTGGAAGATTAGTGTGAGGCCTGATCCCATCAATCCATCGATGCCGCTTGGAGCTGGGTATACTTATTTGATCGTTTATTTTGTTAAACACAATATATACCATTTCTAATATATGTACATTTAATATCGTGTAACAGATGGGTTGGACATAAGAGTATGTGACATACACCGCGACTAGAGTTGAAGTTTTACCGCAATGAATTGGACGTCCTTACTAAATAAAATGTTAAATGGACGTCGTACTCTCAGGAGCTACTTGCCACACTACCACCCATGTGTAGATCTCATAGGTAGCTTTGGATGGCGAGAGTACCTATGATATCTTGTAGATTCACCTCTTGGCATGTTCCCGATAGGGTTATGTGACAGTTTGGCCTGATGTAGCATATACCTGATGATGCACCTCCTTACTTACAGGGTTACAGTGCGCACGACTTTCCCACACTTGTTGCTATGTGGATTGACCGCCAGAACTATGTTGAGATGGAGAGGGATCCCACCATATCTATGGCGCAATACACGAGGTGGTACTGGAACATAACACAGCGCTATTTCCTTCATCCCGTAGTAGATTCGGCATTAGCACCGTACATTGCCAGAGCACCACTAGAGAGGAACGTGGTAAGTTGATGTGTGTAGTATTAAATACAATTAATTTCATTTATTCGATGTATCTAATTTTCTTTTAAATTTGCAGGATGTCGGTATTAACCGTGCATATGATGAAGCAAAAAAGCTCCGACAGAGACAGACGGACGATGATGGAAGGACTATGTGCACAAACATACAAAAGATTTTAGATGTGAACTTGTGCAGAAACAAACTTATCGGCCGAAAGCACCATCTCCTCCTCCTCCTCCTGTAGGTCCTCCTCCTCCTCCAGTAGCAAATGTGGAAATTGCACCTGACCCATCGTAATCAGCACCTACATTACCCCGTTCCAGCAGTGCGCAACGCACTAGAAGCAGCACCGACAGTGGTTTGTCTTCAAATTCCACACCAGTAGTCAGGTGGCTGAGGAGAAACTAGTGCACGTATGATTGATCGTAGTAGTAGTAGTAGTGTATGTCTAATTAATTGGATAGTAGTCTTTGTCTAATTATTTGCTATGTTTTTGTACGTTTGTTTTTACTTCTTATCTTTGAATAATTATTTTATACGTTCGACTATTTGTCATTCGGTTTCCTTATTTGGTTGGGCTTCGGTTTATCGTATTTGCCGTCTGTATTTTTGGTTATGATATTCATATTAATTAAATGACGTTTGAACGTATAATATATAATATAATTAAAAACGAGCTCCTAACGTCGCAATAGTTCGTAGTTTTACATATTGAACTTTATCTTAATATATATGATTCGTTCTAAGTCGGATTTCTTTGAAACAAGAAACGTTCGAATCTATTGAATTATATTTTTATAACAAAAGAGAAAAATGAAGATTTCATATTACAGATTTTTTACTTATGTCCAAATCAAATCTTCAGAAAGTCGTTGTGGAATCGTTTATAAACCATAACGATTTATTAATAGTTTATACATAATTTTTATATGATATAAACTGAGCGTCGATTTTAATGTAAAAAGGAGTAGTCAACATAGCACTACAACGTGGTGTTGTGCGTAAACTTGTTTGAATGTGGTGTTGTGTGTAAGCTAGTTTGAATGTGGTATTGTGTGTAAATTTCTTAGAATGTGGTTTTACTGAAGGTGAGTTTTGGGAACTCGCCTTCATGTTTTACTGACAGCGAGTCCCCAAAACTCGCCTTCAGTAATGCAAGTTTTGGGAACTCGCCTTCTTGTTTTACTGAAGGCGAGTTCCCAAAACTCGCCTTCAGCAACCAAAACAGGTCTAAACCTATTATTTTCTATGGAACATGGCTATTTGTGTTATTTTTTACCCAAATGGGCTTAAGTGCGTGAATTTCCTCTAATATATCTGATAGCCACAATTGATCAATAAATCATCAATGCATCTAACCAGCCAACAAACAACATATAAAAAACTTATATTAAATACAAATTCGTTTATAGTAAATTATAAACGAACCAAAGAGTGAGTTCAATCACCTTGATTTTTAATTTATTGAAATAACAATTGGTTTCTGATTAAATTAAACAAGTGTTTAATTTAACCTAAAATTCCAATAGCCTCCAAAGCACTTCAAATTGACTTGAAAACGTAGCCTTCATCCATACGAATTTAATGTAACTCGTTTCGCTGAAATATGATTACGTATGAAGAAGTTATAGTCGCGGGTTTCAAAAATTATAATTAATTAAATTGCTAATCCAACTTATTCCTTAATTACCTCATCTAATTATCCTCCTTGCAAACAAAAATACGCTCCTCTCTTCTACTTAATGACATGGCCGTGAGTTCCAACTACTAGCCCCGCCACGTTTCTTGATGAAAACCAATACTACCCTCATTGATGCGCTCCTCGTCTAAGCCTCTACCACCTCATCACTACCTTGAACAACTGGCATCTCCCCTGATGATTCCATCCTCGACTACCCGACTGTAGCTCAAATATGGATGTGCCACATTTAAGCCCAGAACTTCCCAAAAATTTCAAGACAAAAGCCAAACTCCACTACAAAATTGAATCCATTCCTAATTTCCAATTAAATGATTAAAACATTCAAATGTACAAACCCTAACTCCACTGTAACACCCCGCATTTTTAAATTAAAAATGTACAAATATGTATATATGCATAGATAGATAAATATTGGTGATGTATAATGAAAATTAATTAATATAAGGAAGGGAAGGAAAAATTATTTTGATAACAGTGTGTATAACGGAAAAGATAATAAAATAAGGATACTTAATTTAAATATCAGCCATTAAGTAAAATGGACATCACCATTGCGTTCGTCACAGAATTCTTGGAATAGAGTCCAAGTTTTCGAAAATCGGACTCCGTATGAAAGAGTTAACCCAGACAGGTCGACCTATACCAAGGCAGTTCGACCTGGAGGTCGACCTACCCCAGGCAGGTCGACCTGGGGGTCGACCTCCCCTAAAACATGTCGACCTAGGGGTCGACCTCCGCCCAAAATCTGGGCAGAGTTCATTTTCTGCACCTGGACGCGATTTTTGACCTGATACATTAACTAAACAGCTATATAATGACCCTTAACCCATTCATTTTCTTCACCCAAGCCTATGGCGATGCCATGGCTCTGTTCTAACTCAAAATCTTCTTCTCCAAGAGATTTCTGGATCCACTTTCTTCCCCTTTTCTCTTCAAAACATCTGTTCTTAAAATTTAAAAGTTTAGAATCAAGACAACCCTTAAAATTAAAGAGAAAAAGGGATCCAGATCCGCAATTTACACTACGTAAGGAGGAGGAATTCAGATTCACAACTTACGCTGCGCAAAGAAATCAAAGATAGATCAAACCTACGGATTGGGGCATAAAATCAATCAAAGTTTAATCAAATCCATGAATTGAAGATGAAAAGCAAGGTGAGTGGAATTACAATAAACTTTTTGCATAATAGTATTATCATCATTCGTCATTCCTCAGTTATAAATTCAATTCAAGATTCATGTAATAATAATTGTCCTTTTATTCTCCTTCCCCTTTTTATTTTTGGATCTAGGTTATCTCGAACCTAGACGAAACCTTATTATACATACGTACGATTGAAATATGGGAATATTTGGGCATTATTTATTTTATGCAATCGAGGAATATATTCTGTAATTTGGGGATTGTGGCATAACAATTATTATTGCAAATATTGGGACAGTTGGCGAATTGTATATTGGGATTATTCAATGAAACAAAGTCAAATTGGGAATTTTGGAGTGTATTCCAATAATGAATCTTTGGGTATGTTTTGGAAACATGAATCTATGCTGAATAGTGCCCAACTATGAATTCCGATTTATGATGTTAACCTAAAATTGTGTAAATTTAATTGGAATTATTGAATATGGAATGGGATTGGGAAGATTTATTTCAAATCTAATATTGCGGGATTGAGGTTTTAAACTATAAGTTTAAATTTTGGGTTTTGGGAAAAACGAATCTAAAGGTAAGAGTCCTAAGTTGATAAAGGAACAGATAAAACTTAGCTTATCTGATTATGAGACCTCTTATGTGATTATGAAATCTAACTCATAACCTGAAATTGATGCTTAACGTTCTCCTAAAAAATTTTAATTGGCTAAAGATGAAACATGACTAACTCGAGGTTAGAATGAGTTTTGCAGTGTAATTCTGCCTGGAACCGCCTAGCATATCCAGTGGCTACAAACAATAGGGTCTAATGTGAGAAGTTAGTCACAACGCGCTAAAACCCAAGGTTAGATTGAGTTGTGGTGTAAGATTGCCCAGAACCGCCCGACACATCCAACAACCGCAACAATAGGTCTAATGTGGGAGGTTGGTGCATAAATAATCAATTAATGCTAATGACACATGCTAGTATGGTAGGGTTAGGTTAACAAAACTTAACCAATTTGACATGATGCATGGGTGGGTTAAGTCAATATGAACTGAAAGACAACACTTAACCAAATTTGTGGAATATACGAATTATGCATGAGCGGGAAGGTAGGGTTAAGTAAAACTTGACATATGGACAAACTTAACCAACACAGTAATGGGGAATGATAACTACCTATTATAAACCAGAGTTGCAGTAATGTAAAATTAAATAATAGGTAAACTTGTTCTATGGACAAGGGAAGATTATGAATTAGGATGTAATACAAGACTTAAAGGGTGGGACGACTTATACTATGAAACAAGTTAATCTAAGCTGAAAATGTGGGAAAGCACCCGTACACTATCGTTTGATAAAGAAAACTTAAGTCATGTTTGAGTTCATTGGTAAACCTTAGTTAGTGAACTAAGTAAATAACGATAAAGGCAACCAAGTGTTGAACCTTAGTTAGAGAACTAAGCAAATAAATATGAAGTTAACCAAGTGTTGAACCTTAGTTAGAGAACTAAGTAAATAATGATGATGGCAACAGGGTTAGAAAACTAAGTAAAATGGCAACTGAAGTAACGAACCTTAGTTAGAGAACTAAGTAAGCAACAGTAAAGATAACTAAGTAAGTAAACCTTAGTTGAAGAGGACTAAGTAATAAACCTTAGTTAAAGAGAAACTTAGTAATTAGAATTGAAGGACAACATAAATGAGGATAACCAAGTTAATAAGACAAAGCAAGCGCGTAATCAGAAGTTTAGACATAAGGTCTAATAGTACGAAAAGATAATGCGCTTGGACCAGTCCATACGATAGGGGATGAATAACCAAACTCGGTAGATCATCATGGTACCGTAGGGCGCGAGGGGGAGCGTACGTCCATCTGATCATATAAAAGGCTCCAACGGACCGGGTTACGAAGAACGCGGCTTCGAGGGGAAGTGAGGATACTCTTGGTATCCCTCTGTGAGAATGCAGATGATCCGCCTGGGCTCACAGAGGTTAAGGTCTACGTAAGAAGAACCAAGAGTATGCCTTGGTTGCGATAATAAGACAACCTAAAGACTAGGATGGACCAGCGTGAGTCGGCAATAACCAGTTGGCCCTGCGATAGCACGTCGTCGGCTACCTACCATCTTGAGTCAGTCAAGCACGAAAAGCGGAAAGGCGGAGAACTCCAAAAGACCATATACTTGCTATCTAGTTATGGGTGAGGTTGGCCAATAGGTTTGTGGGGGCATAGAGGGCCTGCGTACAGTTCTCATTCTTGATATTGTTGGGTGCCTTTCATTAGTTGAGGGAGGGGTCAAGTGGGACCATAGCCATAGTAAAAACAGACCTTAGGATCTGCATCGGCAGATAACTTAAAGCTCCCGACCGAGTTCCGTGTTTCTTGATTTTCCCTGCCACGGGACTCGGGTTGCACATATAGAGGACATGTGCAACTAGATATCTAGCACGTTTAACGATACGGTTGGGACGTAAAGTCTAGGAATGCATATCGCTCGGGGTAGTGTGTCCTAGACTAGAGGGCATTGTTCGATAGGTAGCATAAACCCTAGTTGGACCTAGGTAGCGTAAACCCTGGTTGAACCTAGGAAGCGTTCGATAATGTAAAACCTAGTTGGACCTAGGTAACACTCGATGGTAAACCCTAGTTGGATCTAGGTAGTATTCGATAACAGAACCTAATAAGACCTAGGTTGGCTGTCCAAATTCTTACGCAACAAAGGAATGATGGTTTTACGCAGACGTAGTGAGAATATGTATATATATATATATACATGAAAGCCCGTACGACGTGTGACATTGGATAAGGAACTACGTACATATGACAAGATGACACGAGTTGGATAAGGGACTGCGTACACATGAAAAGAGGAAACGAGTAGGGGGTAACTACATATACATTGTATTAGGTTAATCTACTAGTGGATGGATATGTATAGCTTAAAGAGCTAACATTGAACGATATATGTAGGATTATACAGAAGTTTATTCTAAGTCCAGTCACACAGAACTTATGTTCTTACCCCTTCCTCATTACATACTTCTAGATTAGGATCACGACAGAGATGCTATAGCTTTGGATACTGGTTTAGCAGTATTGTTAATAAGGTAAGGCTATAGTTGAATATATTATACATTATTTCCTTCCGCTGTGAGATGCTTTGCGAGTTCTGACATGTTTCTTTATCTCTATCTTTTTCTACAGGATACCAGAGCACCCAACTCGGGTTTCGATAGATTGGATTTTTGAAAAAAATTCGGTCTGTCGGAATCCGGGTTGTTACATCCACCGTACAAAGTCGACCCTCCCAGTTTTGCGTTGCATGCTACGAATTTAACAGCAGAGTAAAATACACGAGCCGATGATTTCAAGGAATCGAAAATCACTTGAATTCGTTAAGTATTTCCTTTTATTTTTTGAGGATCGAATTATTTTTTGAGAATCTAAAAACATTTTTTAAAGTATATACAATGTGATTTAATTGATAAAAGGTTTAATTAAAGATGCTTAATGGTTGTTTATGTGCTTAAATCACATTTAAATTCCATATTAAATCTTCGATTTGGTTTTCTTCTTATTTTATACTTAAATATTTGACTATCAAGTTTTAATCAATTTTAAAACTATCAATTATTGGATTAGGGAGAATATGAACAAATTAGCCTAAATTACCCAAAAACCACTTTGAATTAGTACAAGCATTCAAATTGAAGACATGTTAAAGATGATAGACACCGAAGACGGGTTCTTTGAAGTGCATGAGCTAGTTGCAAATAGTTCCAAGGGTGACTCCAAAAGGACATAATAGAAATAGTGCATTCATTTTTTTCAGTCCTAGAACAAGATATATGAATGAATGGTAACATTGCATTGTTGCACGAATGGTGGTGTTAGCATTCCATTATCGATTTTCTAAAAGATTAAAAGTAGTATCAAACCTCATATCCACAATGACTAAAACGAGGGAAATGCGACACGACTGGAAGGTTCTTTACCAATAGAGCATGATCACCACTTGTATCTATATCAATATTTATGGATTACGTATGCTGATACCATAGAAAATGTTTGTCATGTTGGCAATCAAAGTAATGATCATATTCTTTATAATCCGCTAAATGGTAGGTTGGTCTTGTTTAGCACGAGGTTCCAATAATTCCTTAGGTACATTTTGTTTAATAATGTACGACATGCAAGGTAATCCCGTACCCTGTCTTTATTGGAACCCATTCCTCAACACATACATTATGGGCTTACTTTTATACTAAATATGGTTTACATGTAATTAATGTGTTCATTCTAGTTAAATTGCATGATTATTTGAAATCTTATACATTATTATAAGATCATAATTTTTTTTTCAAGATTGTTTGGTTATTGTAAGATAAAGCTATTTTTGTTTATTTGCGGCATAATCTTACAAGTTACTTTTATTATTGAAGGCTTTTTAAATATAAAAATCCTTATGATTTGGTGTGAGTATCTCAAGCTAGTTTACCGAACTGATCCAGGTGATTTTTTCTTAAAATATTTGGATTAAACCGAAGCATAACTTCAAATTTAGCAATGAACGCTTTAAAATTTTGTAAGACGAGTTGGGTGCCTCCAAGACTTAGTCACATATTTTATTTTCGCTGTAATTCATGTTTTAATTTTATTGGCACTCGTGAGGATATGTTATTATAACAATCGAGGATGATGGTAGGTATTCTACTCTGATTGTTGTATGCATGTACGTGTTTTCTTTGATGAAGATCTATAATATATTATATTTTTCTCATTACAATTTAGGATTATTTTTTCCTTTTCTTTTTTTACTCCAATAGTCCATATTTTTGAAATGGAGCACTTAATATATGAATATCATGATTGTATTAGTGTTTTCTTTTAAAGGTCAAAAAATTGGGTCGTTAGAAATTAGATTAGATCTGGATTAAGAGTTTAAGTTGACTTTGATGATTTGATTCAACCCTACTCTTCTTCTCGATTATCCCTTCCTATTATCCACTTTTAGATGCGTATGTAAGCTATAACTACATTGAGTTAGTAAATTATGGAGAAGGGAAGAATAACGAACCTTCGTCGTTGCTTCAGAAATAGTCAGAAGAAAAGCAAGGGATCATATGTGTACTCATTAGTGGTCCTATCAATGATATTTGTTTGATTAAATCAATTTAAATCCAATTCATTCAGCTATATCACAATCCTCTATCGAAAGTGTACATGGTCATTTGTCGCTCTTAACTATTGACTGACCGATATCAAAGGTCGACCAATTGTTTTTATTTTCATAAATTAATCAGTGGCATATTATTTCTTTGAGTAATTTTCTTTTAAAACCAACAAGATAATTTATATTGAAAATATACACCGGTCGATCGTCACACTTAACAATTGGCTGATAAATATCATGGGTCGATCGATTGCTTTTAATTTTTGTAAATTAGTTAGCAAAGTTTTATATCGTTGATTATTTTCTTTTAAAAACAACTAAGATAACTTATTATGCCTTATGATTACCTGAACCCTGAGTAACCAACATTGTTAATTAGCGTTATTTATTTTGTTTTCTCCATAAATACATAATTAATTATTTTTAATTCAACATTTTCATATGTTAATGTCATCTTAAGTTAAACACTTAGTGTAAACCTTTATACATAAAAATTGATTAAATAATCTTTATGATTTCGAAGAATTCAATTCTCTTTAATTATTAATATAAAATTATTGGTGTCGATGCCCAAATGTTGGCACAACACCCAAAGATTTATACAGCAGTGAGACTAAGTGTACAATGATGTAAATATGAAAGAAGAACGCAAGAGAATAGTAACACAATGTTTGTAGTGGTTCATCTTGTCAAATCATACATCCACCCCGGTAATTTAGCACTTTATTAATCAACTACCATTGATTACAAGGTGGAATCAGTATTTCTCTCGATATTACAAGAGCCATGAGGATTCCAAGTGCCAATTTGTTTATAGAAGGAAGAAGAAGTCTTCCAATGGTAATCTAAAACTTGGAGGAAAAGGAAGAGACTTCCAAGTGTTCAAGAAGTCATGCCAAGTCCAAGAAGGAACTAAATTTCTTCTCCTCGAAGTGCCCAAGCTTGCCCAAGACTGCCAAAGTCCCCTCAAATGCCAAATCTCCAAGGAGAAGACAAGTGCCAAGGAGCCAACCTCATTCTCGTACCTGAATGCGGTATTTATAGGAGAGGGGAGCAGGTGAGAGGTAAGAGGATGGGAGGCACGTAGGCATGAAGCCTACAAATTTCGTCATTGGGGATCGACACCGATCCGGGATCAATACCGGTCCCCAATGACTTATTCGTTTTCCGCCTCTTGAGGCCTATGATTCCTATTCCCATGCTAACTTCATATCATTGGAGTCTACAAATACCAATCTTAGTAGCCTTGAATTTCTACATTGATCCAGGAGGAGGTTTGCAAATACTGACCTTAGAAGTGCAGGGTTTACATTGATCCTGTGATACTTGTTAGAATCATGGATGAAGGCCTGGGAGTTATACTTTGGGGATATGAATTTTTTGAGGTTGATCCCAAGATATGAATTGGCCACACCAATCATAGGGTACGAAATTTTGAATACCGATCCTAGGAATGTTAGACATATTTACTGAGTTGTCTGGAGTTTGGGGATACGTATTGATCTCAAGGGGTGGTTTATACCGATCCCCAAACACTTAGCCATTTGAGAGTTGTTTTGGTAAGTTGGAACGACCATACATAGACGACCCATCTAGACTTGATCTCTAAGTGTTTGGGTGACACTTTAGAGTCTTTTAGCCATCCTATGGTCAAGTCGTGTCGGCCTGGATTTGCTTTAGATTGCCAGGCCAAAAGGGCGGATAACACTTGCCTCTCAAAGTTTGTCCCATGTAAACATGATGTGCTTTGAATCAAGACAAGTATATGGTGTCCAAAAGGATCTTTAAGCTATGTTCAAAAAATGGTCGTGACCTTTCTATTGAGAAGCTATACCAGGAAGAGTGTTGCTTCGAAGTGGTTGCGATGCTTTTTTATAAAATTTTCAGTATGAGTGCGTAGATCCAACATTGTTGAGAACTATAATTGCTCAGGTGAGTGTCAAATTTTTGTCTATTTAAGAAATTAAACATTATTTTCCAACTTTTTCTTATACATCGGGGTGTAAACAAGTCATTGTTGTGATAGAGTCACGTATGCATGTGGTTTTGCGTGATTCAGTTAGAGTTGTAAATGTGAAACGTAATGAAGTTGATATGTTTGGGCATATGTCGTATAGGTTTGTTTTCAAAGAAGGATTGGACTTGTAAGCTACACATGTATACTCAGATGACTGAGCATTTGGTGAGTATATGAGTGGTCATTGATTCGTGCTTGACTTGGGAATCAAGGCTTTGGAAACAAGTGAATACGATCGTGACTAGGTTTGTACTTCATGAGCACCGATCCTAAAGTGTATGCGCTAAACATACCAATCTCAAGATTTTTCTTCCCTTCTTCTTCCCTTTTTTCCCTAGATGGAAAATAACCTGAGCATGGGGGATACAAAGTGAGTCTTTATACCCTGGATATTCGTTGGTTTTTGGGGATACAAAATGGATTTCCTACCTCGAAAACTTTCTTGGTTTCCAAGAGAAGAAAAGTGGGATATGAAGAAGGAGATGGATTCGAGTGATCGGTATTCTGCAATGAGGAGAGTATGACCTCGGGAATATGAAGTTGGAGCTTGCGGAGAAATCGCCAAGTACGTAGGGATACGAAATTTAATTTTGTAATAAAAAACTTAGGCAAAATTTTTCAGGTTTTTAGGAGTTCAAAGTTCTGGATTGATTTCTTCAATTCGGAACTCGAGCTAGCAAACTTGAATCGCCATGTGCGCAATTGGATTAGGATTGAAATTGAACGTATTATAGCCGATTAGTGTAATGCTCAAAAAACAAACTTTTTTGAATAGACAATTAGGATATGCACATAGGATGTGGACATATGGTTGAATCATTAACTTCGGGATTCGATTCTTGATCCAATAACGAATTGATCGTGATTTGACCTAAGTAATGCGTCGATGCTCGGTGATGACGATGGTTTTAGTTATGAAATCAAAGGTTGTCGCCATATTCCAAATTGTTTATTATTACAGAGTATTAGCCTTGAGGGATGCCAGAAGTGACTTCATGATGCCTAGACATTGATTTCAAATCATCTTCTCTACACGGAAGGTTTTCTCCCTGAAGTTCTCTCTATAAGTCGTAGAGAAGATGATGAGGGTGCAGGAACTGGTGGAGGAGCAGTGCCTTTGGGTCCGCTTCTAGATGTTCCCTCTGTCGTGCTTTCCGACGTTCCCTTAGTTGGAGGGAAAGTGGCAGGAACATAATAGGAAGTAAAAGGCCATAACGATAGTGATAAGGAGGTGCCGGTTGGAGTAGATTGATTGCTTTTTACTCCGTTCCATCTCCAACTGGGGAGACGTGGTTGGGAGAGGTTTCCAAACCAGTTTCTCCAGCGACGACCTCGGAGACCACTACGTTAATGGAGGGAGTATTTGTTCTAAGTGTTCGAGTGTTGTTTACACTTTTTAGTAGTTGTAATCATGCAAAGGCACTAGTCGTTAGACTTATATTTGGGTTGCTCGAGACTTCACTCTTGATAAACTCAATTCGTGTGAAGTTTGAATGAACCAGCTTCACTCAAGACTTTCTTTCAGCCGTTAATCTCAAGTCGTATGAGGTCAGGATTCAGTAGATCCGCTGATTATGACCTCCTTTCGATCGTTGATCCCAAGTTGTAGGGAGCATTTAGTAACACCACTCTCGAGACCTCCTTTTGGTCGTTGATCGCAAGTTATGGGGAGCGTTTGGTAACTCCACTCTTGGGACCTCATTTCAGTTGTAGATCCCAAGTCATGAGGAGTACGGAGCACCACTCTTGGGAACTCCTTCTGGTCGTTGATCCCAAATCATGGTGAATTTGGAGGTATAAGTCATTAGTTCATCATTTTTATAATCAAATCCAGATTTTACGAATCATAAAAGGCCAATTGGGTGATCAATATCACACTCGCTTGGCCGATGCCAATGGGTAGACTCCCAAATATACCTAAGTATAGATAGGTCATGTACTAACCATTAGTTTAGGGGGTGCCAACAGATTGTCTCCTAAATATGCCCGAGCATAAATAGGTCATGGACTAACCATCGAGCTTAGAGCGCTTGCCACTGGTTCTGAAGGTAAGTGAGGCAGTACCAATGGAGGGACTCCTAAATATGCCTGAGCTTAAATAACTCCTGTCAAGTTCATTGGTCTTGAGTCACTTGCTCCCAGTTTAAGAGGTAACAAAAGGTTGAGTCAATAGATTGACTCCTGAATATGCTTGGTCATTTGTAGGTCGTGTCATATCCGTTGAGCTTGAGGCACTTGCCCTCAGTTTAGAGGGTAAGTGACTCATAAGATAGCATGTTCATATGTTTAGTGGTAGTAGTTTGCACAAAGGTTACATCAAATTTGGTCATGTTAACAAATCAAGTAGCATGTCGAAGTACAAGCTTGAAAGCAAACTATTTTCTAGAAATAAAAAAACAAGTTGTGATTCAAGCAAGATGAGACGTGGTCTCGCTGATTCTAGCCACTTATTTCTGCTATAGTATTGCTAAGTCGAAAAGCTGATCCTTAAGGATCTAGTCTATGGTTAGGTAGCTCGCTGGTTATAGTTCTTAGTGAGCGATTAACGACTCATGAACTTCAGTTGGAGGAGCTTGTTTGTAGTGCTCAATTTCTCCCTGAAGGAGAGGAATTTCAATACCATCCCTCAAACATCAACAATTGATTGTTTCATGATTGTCATGATAAACATGGTCGAGGGAGTCAATGAGCGTAGTGCAATCATAAGTATCCTTGCTACTTCTTCTTTGAGCAGGTTTGTTTGGAGTATTAGAACTGGAATCATCGGAACCTCCCCGGTTTGTTTAGTAAGGACATCGTCCGGTACAGTGCCCTGGTGTGGATTGTCATAATGACCAGGCTGAGTAGCTCAGTTCCTTCATGATTCTTCCTAGCATAGGAATTGGTTGGCCTTCTACTAGAAAATTTCCAAGCTTTTTGGTTGTTTCCTATCGACCCAGGCCCTGAAGTGAGAGTCGAGAAGTACGCCTTTAGCAAGCTAGATGAGGATAATTCAGGGTTGAGGATCTTCAGATTTTGCCTAGGCGTTGTTAAATCTTTCAAGGTAGCTCTAGAGCGACTCTCAGGTGTCCAAGTAGTTGTTGGATATAACCGGGATGTCTTTAGGCCTGGTTACATGCATCCTGAATTGTTTGACCAATCCCCTTGCGAGTTGGTCGAAGTTGGAAATGGTTCTTGGTAGGAGTCGAGAGAACAATGTTAGAGCCAACCCTCAAGAAAGACAAGGAAGCACTTACACTTCACGACGTCAATAGCACAGATAGAATCCTTGGGTCACTGGTAGTAGTTTATGGAGTCTCGAGGATCACAGTACCGTGAGTCACGGCATGTTCAAGCTTCAATGCCATTTGGCGTTGAGCACATTTTCAGTGAAGGGGTTACGTCTCGTATTGGTTTCCCAAACGTCGGCGACTTTCCCCTTTGATTCTCTCACCATCCTACGGACCACGTCGGTGAGAACCGATGTTTGGGTCTTTACTAGGTTTCAGCGGTCGTGATCCAATTCAGGGGTGTGCAGCCTAGAACTCCTCCTTGGATGGACATCTTCATTATCATAAGATTCATCAGCGTCCGTTCTATTATTGCATGGAGGCTGGTGAGAAGAAGCTTGTGTTTGATTTGTTGCTTGAAGCGTAGGTGCCAAGATATGTGGAGTGACAAGTTGTGCTTGCATTGTATGAGGCTGAGTGCTAGTCCCTTGGTCGAGACCAGACCCACACCAAGACAATGATGTTGATGTGTTCCCTCTCTGGCGATATCTCAACACCATCACGGTCGGTTCTTCTCCATTGGCTTTGATTTCTGTGGAGGGAATGAGATGTAAAGCTTGTGAAGACGTAGCCTGGAGGAGGGTGAGACCTCCTAATAGCCTAATAGCTTGTAATGTCTCCTTGGGTTCTATGTTGCAACTGGACAATTTAAGATTTTTCTTGACTTTTTCATTAAACTACCTTTGGGTTTCCTCAGGTTTTCCTATGAGTTCAATCTCAGTGGCCGGGTCCTCAGGATCGAGGGATATGGACAGTTCAGCGGTGGTTATAACATTGGAAAGTGGTTGTTGCTGGATTGATGCTTCTTGGCCAGCACTGGAAGGTCCAATAATGGTGGATTTTCCCTTCTTCACCGTTGTTGTCAAGTTTTTGGGTAGACCGAGATAAATCTGAGTAGCACTCGGTACTTGTGGTAGGAGAACGGTGGGAAAGGAGGAGCTTTTTGGAGTCTGAGTGAATGTGTTGATGTTAGGTGCGAAACCCCTTTCTAACGCACCAAAATGTTGATGCCCAAAAGTTGACATAACCACTAAAGATTTCCATGGCAGTGAAATAAGTGTACATCGATGTAAATATGCAGGGAAAACACAAAAGAATAGTAACACGGTATTTATAATGGTTTGGCTTGTCAAAGCATACTTCTACTCCGGTAATTTAGCGCTTTATTAATCAATCAAGTTTCATTAGTTACAATGTGAAATCAGCATTTCTCTAGAGAGTAGAAGAGCCATGAGAATCCCAAATGCTAAATTGTTCATAGGAGGAAGAAGAAGTCTTCCAATGGTGATCCAAAGCTTGAAGGAAGGGGAAGATACTTCAAAGTGTTCAAGAATACTTGCCAAGTCCAAGAAGGAACTGAACATCTTCTTCCCGAAGTGCCTAAGCTTGCCTAAGAGTACCAAAGTCCCCTCCAAGCATCAAATCTCAAAGGAGAAATCAAGTGCCAAGGAGACAACCTCATTCTCGTATCTGAAGGAGGTATTTATAGGTGAGGGAAGCAGGTAAGAGGCAGGAGGATGGGAGGCACGAGGGCATGAAGCCCACAAATTTCGTCTTCGGGGATCGGTACAGTTCCCTAATGACTTATCTTCGTCCTCTCGAATCTCCTGATTCCTCTTCCCACGCTGACTTCTTTTATTTGGGTCTAGAAATACTGGTCTCAATAGCCCCGAGTTTCTACATCGATCCGAGAGAAGCTTTGCGAGTACCGATTCTGGAAGTGCTGGATTTACACTGATCCTGATCCTGTAATACTTGGTGGAATCTTGGATGAAGGCTTGGAAATTGCACTTTGGAGATACAAATTCGTTGACGTTGATCGCGAGATACGAATTGGGCATACCGATCCCGGGATATGAAATCATGAATACCAATCCTGAGAGTGCTAGACAGATTTGTTGAGTTGACTAGAGTTTGGGGATACATACCAATCCCAAAGGACGATTTATACTGATCTCCAAACAATTAGCCATTTGAGAACCGTTTTGACGAGCTGGGATTACCGTACTTGCATAGTCTTATTCGGACTTGATATCAGGGTGTTCGGGTGACACTTTTGAATCGTTTAGCCATGCGATAATCGAGTTGCGTCGACCTAGATTTGCTTCTGATAGCCGGACCAAAAGGTCGGGTAACAATTGGATTGTTACATTTACACACTTTCTTCGATCCATGAAAATGCTACTCCAATAGACCATAATACTAAACAACATTGATGTGATGTGGAGAAGTCTACCAGCATAGGAAAGCCATTTGTGAGTCACTCCTGGTTTGTCCTCACTCCTCAATCATGTTCACAATCTTCTCTACAAGTGGTCATCTAATGTCCCAGCTCTTCCTGTGAATCTAGTGGAAACAACAGGCACGAGAAACTTGATGGGTTATAATAGAAACGCAAAACGTAAATCATTTGAACTATGAAATTATTTATTCATGCGAGGCAATGTAATGATCCAGCCTGACTAAGTACCGGCCGAGGAATGGAGTTGATGTTTTTCCATTTTAATCCATTTTTTTGCTGAACAATATGGATCAAAGCAAAGAACGAAAATAGACGATCACAGTCAGAAGTCGGTATGAACGACCCCAGTGCCAATCCTTTTGTTTTCTGGTACCAACCAATCAACATCAATGCGTACAAAAATCCCAGTAAAAGACATTAAACACACTACACTCTACAACAATGTAGTTACAATAAAAGTACAGATCATCGTCTGGATATGAATTATTCATTGTTTTGTCATGAACAACACGTTTTGAATATACGTGAATATCAAATCAAATCTACACGGCAGGTGCACTGGTACCTTCTTTCATAGCTATATCAATAGCATTGGCACCAAACAAATCATGAAGAACATGCAGTACACAGCTTAAAAGATATCACTAACAATGCCATGAATGAACTGCTTATTCTTACGTTGCTGCTACTCTATTATTATTCTTAAAAGATAACAACATGTGATGCACCATCCAAAAGCAACAAAAGACTAGGACCACCGCAATTAATTTTATTCCGTTTATGCTCTAACAAGGGGTGAATGACATTTCAAAGTAGTAATCATCTGCCTACCTCTTTCCTTCGGCCATTAATCTCCACCACACAGTTAATACACACGTTTAAGGCGTGTCTAATTCCATAACAGTCAAAAGTTTAAATGATTAGACGGTAAAAAGATATCTACAGACGCCTACTTTGGTTGCTTGTTCTTTTCTTCTTCTTCTTCTTGTCTAGTTACTAGTGTTACAGTAGCACTTAAGGACCACAAAAAGGTGATATCAGGTGCAAAGTGGATCCCTGAACGAAATGAGGAGAAAAAGCCTGTAAGGGACCATTCACTCACAGTACTTTCTAGTACTCAAAGCGAACAGAAAGTACTTATATATACGTGTACAGTTCCTTGAATACTAAATATCAGGGTAGCAGAAGGAAGTGCTATGGAAAAGCCTTGTTGCTTTGCATACGCTGTTTTGCTGCTCCTGATGCTTAATCTTTCTGGAAGCGTTGCGAACAATGCTAGCGTTGTAAGGCAGATAACAAGAATGGCGAACGAGGAGGAGATGGTGAGATGGATGAAGAACGTTAGAAGGGAGATACATGAGTATCCAGAACTTGCGGATGAAGAATTTAGAACAAGTGAAGTTGTAAGAAGAGAACTTGATGAGATGGGTGTTGAGTACAGATGGCCAGTAGGAGGAGAAACAGGTGTTGTTGCTACTGTAGGTACTGGACTGCCTCCTTTTATTGCTTTGAGAGCTGATATGGATGCTCTTCCTATTCAGGTGCTTAAAATTATGAATTTTCAGTTACCTTTTCATTTGTAGGAAGACATGATGAGAGCCTGAGACTCTAGAATTATATATATATATATATATATATATATATATATATATATATATATATATATATATATATATATATATATATATATATATATATCCAAGTAAAATGGCAAAGGACTTCAATCGATTATTATTAATTTTTTACTAAGATTTGAGTAAATTTGTAGGAACTTGTTGAGTGGGAGCACAAAAGCAAAGTAGATGGAAAGATGCATGCTTGTGGGCACGATGCACATACCACAATGCTGCTTGGAGCTGCAAAAATATTGCAGAATCTAAAAAGCTTATTACAGGTATAATCACCACAATGTTATGTTGCAGTTTTGAATTGTTTACTTTATGTTTTCTTGAACAATAGGGAACTGTGAGTCTGATATTTCAACCAGCTGAGGAGAACGGCAAAGGAGCTCTACAAATGATAAAAGGAGGAGCACTGGACAATGTAGAAGCTATTTTTGCTATGCATACAGCTTACATATACCCTACAGGAGTTCTGGCTTCTAGGCCTGGAGAATTTCTGGCTGGTTGTGGAATTTTTAAAGCATATATCAAAAGGAATGGAAGCAATGTAGCTAATAGTTCATTGGCAGAATCTACAGTTAACCCGATTTTAACAGCATCTGCAATTGTCATTAGTATACAAAGCCTTGTCTCCAGAGAAGCCGACCCTCTTGATTCACAGGTATATATCTAAATGCAGTACTGAAAATTAAGCAGCATAGCATGAACCAAGTAATGTAGAAAATAGAGCATTGCAGGTGCTGTCGGTTACTCAGTTTCATGGCGGCAACTCACTGGGTGAAGTTCCTGATATTGTTAGCATAGGTGGTACATTCAGGGCCATGAACAAAAATAACTTCGATGTCCTTAAACAAAGAATAAAGCAAGTAAGTATAGTTTTCAAACTTTGTAAGACTTGTCTGATGTTTCAGATTAATTGGTGCATTTTAGGAAGCACCAGTCATCTGTTCTGATGCAACATCAACACAAGGTGTACCGAATTTTGTATATCATCATATATAGGATCTATGGGTCATGAAACATCTCATACGTTTTAACTGAACAGGCGGTGCATTCTAGTGTTACCATTACAATTTATAATGTAAACAACCTTTGATTACGATCAGAGCAGATGATGTAGTTCCTTTTTATTATTTTTCAAGCATCCATGGAATGAAGCTCCGACTGTAACCTTCTCTTCAGGTTATTAAAGGGCAAGCAGCCGTGCATCAGTGCACAGCTGAGGTGGTGTTCTTCGAGGAAGAGCATCCCCCGATTCCACCTGCAGTAAATGACAAAAGATTACAGGAAAGGGTGCAAATGCTGTCAGAAGTGATTGTAGGGAAGGATAACACTAGATTGGCTCCACAAATGATGGGAAGCGAGGATTTTGCTTTCTATTTGGAAAGGGTGCCCGGAATATTTATGTTCATCGGCACGGCCAACGAGAAGGTTGATTCGGGCCACCCGGTCCACAGCCCGTACTATGCGATCGACGAGGATGCCCTTCCTGTTGGTGCAGCTATGCATGCTGCTTTTGCCCTTGATTTTCTTTTTAACTTTGGGTATGAAAGGGGAGGTTAGTGTATGTCCATCTCCTGGCTGCATTGTAATTTGTGATGAGTTCTAACCAGTAGAGTAGTTTAAACGTTAGATGAAAAAGTAAAAAATTAATAGCTAGAAAATGATCTTCTGTGGACCTGTTTCTCAGATATGATATCACCAACTGATATAACCAGTAGAGTAATTTGTAATGTGTCACCAACTGTTCATCAGATATGATGACCTCTACCAATTTATTAAAAGGTAAGTTTTATTTTCATCCATTGTTCTATAAGTTAATCCAACATTTCACTTAATTATTTTGATCCACAGCTATTTTTTAAGTGGATCAACTTATACATTTCATACTTCTCCTTGTAAGTAATCAACTTAATTAAGCAATCCCTACCAACAAAGTAATCAATCGGTCACCAAAATCGTTAGCTGGCTCCCTAACTGATCTTAACCACCCTGCAAATTAGTGTTGTATGTTAGAAGAGAAATCTGTGAGATGTAGTGCGCACTGAGCAACTTACCAAGCTGCTATGATTGATGCTTGCTAGTTGCAAAATGAAAGATTAGCTTTTGAAAAGCAGGATTGTACGAAAATATGCATATATGTGCGGTTTTTCAAAAAGTAGATCAGAATAAGCTTTTTTGCTGTTATATATGTACTATATCTTCCACCACACCAATTCTTCAATGCTGCTTCATCAGTTTTGTTTCTTGTGGATGGAAAAGCTAATGGCAAGCTCATTCGTATAGAAGGCCACACTGAAAAAAACTTGAACCAATGCTGTCATCAATCGTCTTATTATCAAACCATGCCTACAATGGGCATTTTAACTTTTAATTCCTACTCCATCTTATGCATTCATTCCAGATTTCGACATGATGATAAATGATACAGTATGATTATTAACCCAATCTCAGAAACAAAATGATACACAACAATATTGATAATATGTTGATAAATGATACCCAATCTCACTGGATTATACGTTCTATTTGTCACTTCCCTCGGTTTGCATGATTGCACCTGTATCTAATAGACATAACATATATAGGATAGAGTTTCAGGAGGAACAAATATGAAAGAATGAAACAAGAAATAAATGTTACCTTTAGGTTGATAAACTAATTAAAATATAATTTTTATTAAAAGTCAATGATCATGTTTTATAGGATGGATTAAGTGATTAAAAAAGTGTGTGAAAATAAAATTTACCTTATTAAAAGTCTAATACTAAGGGCATCTCGAAACATGTTAGGGGCTATCTCCATACTGTCAAACACATTTTTATTCTCTTATTTTGCCGCGTTCGGCGGACAAATCACTGGTCACACACTGTTCGGCCAACGGTAGCGTGGTATCACTAGCATGTTTCAGGATGCCCTTAGCATTACACTATTGAAATTGTTGACTATAATACAATGTGAAAAATGCTATGAGGGCCGAAAATTAGTTTGGCATAATGGTAGGAAACAGATCTAGTGGCTGTTGTTTTCTTCACTTCTTGAATTCAACAGTTCTTCGTGAATTGCATCGTCCATATCCTGACTTTTCTGACTTCTACTTTTCGGGCCTTACAGCATTTCCAATACAATGATACATAAAACCGAAAGATATATATTTAGTGAGTAAACTGCATTTTGTAAAACAGCCTAAGAGGTGTACCCAGAAACTTAAACAGACTTAACAGTATGTTCCAAGACTTAGAAAACTACTGGCACTGAATTTAGAATAAGATCTTGCTTAGGCGATAGTAACATACACTAAACATAATGTCAAAGCTCCCTCCCAGGATTCAACTGGGTTTAAATTGGTTCTCTTTTGTTGTTGCTGCTGCCAGTGTTGTTGATAACCGAGGTTAGAGACAAAATTTAAAATCTAGAAACTGAGCTAATACTTCAAAATTATCTGGGCAAAAACAGATCATTTTATGCTTGATGACTATGATGGTGTCTTCTTGCAGCATTCTTATTCAGATCATTTATCCACGCTATGTTCTACGATGTGCAAAAAAACACGCTGAAGAAGCTGATGCGATTACATCGAAACAATGAAAGTTGATATGTACAGGATACTGCCTGATAATTGAGCTGAAAATGTGATAATGATCAGCAGCTACTTTATATACTGGAAAACAATATCATTGATACGTGTATTACTTAGAAAGATTTGGAAGAATATAAAGAATAATCACCCACGAGTTTTAGCGGGACCGATTCTCCTGTCCCATGCATTCCATGTTCTCATGTCTATCCATTTATTGTTATTAGTGTCTTGTTTTAGTTACTCAAACCACACAGATAATATGGTCCATAAGCATTAAAGAACAGCACCACGGTCCCTCAAATGAAGCCATAAAACCAAGTTCCAGTTATACTATGTTAAATTGAGAAGAACGAGGTACTCATGGATTATAAACAATGGAATAATCAACTTAAGCTCATCCTCGCAACTTGTGAGTCACAAGCCTGGATATAAGATTGCATAAGTGAGTTATGAAAAAGGAAAGAACGGACATCGCCTCCCTATCATGCAAGCTTACCGACTTGTGTTCAAATAGACTTTTCCATGCTTTATTGTGAACAACATAATTTATACATGACTACGTATGCAAATTTTGTGATAGAAACAATGGAAGACTAGCATATCATCATGATCGATGTATTACAGGAAAGTTAAATAATAGAGAATTTAACAAGTTAATAGGCAATATTATGTGATATTCCACCTCACACTCATGATGCAACGTCTATGAGCATTGAGAATTTGTCAAATAATAACAATAACAATAATAATAATAATAATAATAATAAAAAAGGAAAAAGGAAAAGAAAACAAACACGATCAAATCATGGATCCACAATTTGGAATCAAGAACTTAGAATGCAGGCTAAACCATTTGAAGATGCAACACCATATCTTAAACACGAATGCAACCTAAACATCAGATACCAACACTAGTTCAATCTAGGGGTGGGTATAAATTGCACTGCAATGCGGAAACCGCCCAGACCAGACCACATAAACGGTGCGGAAAACCGCACCAAATTCTTTTTTTTTTAAAGCAAACAACTCAAACCGAACCGACCCACAAAGATACGGTTCAGTTGCGGTTTGAACTATTACCAAACCATATTAAACCGAACCGCACCGCATAGCTATACGGATAATGTTACGATAAAAAATTAACAAATTCCTATCTAATTTTTTATTTTTAACCATATATATTCTATTTTCAACGTATGTTGTAGTTATATCAATTCAAGATAACACTATATGTTTTAACCTTCAAGTGACACAACGTCATACAATCATAAATTGATTGTTGATGGAAGTAATTCTCTTATTTCATATTCAATACGAGTTCAAACCAGAACGAACCAAAACCGAACCGTATTACATCGAAACCGAACCGAAACGTTTGAACGGTTAGTATAATGGTTTGTATTTTTGATTAACCGTTTGATGCGGTGTGGAAGCGGTTTGAGCTCCAAACCGCGTCCACCCCTAGTCTAATCGGTAAGTAAATATAAAGTGGCAATGGTCTAAATGTCAATAAGAATCGATTGCTTGATTCAAAGACAATCAGATCAATAACAATAATATGTGTACAATACATGCTAAGCCCTTTCTGTTTGAATTGAGGAGAAATGTATCATTTTATGTATGTTTAAAATGAAAAAATGAAAAAAATCTAAATATATTTCAAATTAAGGGGATTAATGTTGAAAAGTAACGGTTTAAAAGTTCGAATATACATAGAACTAGTAGATGGATTGTATAAAAGATTCTTAAATGGAAAGATAGAGAATTGAATATTATAATATCATAATATTTGGAAATAAAGTGAAAAATGAGATTTTTATGTTAGTATTACTAGCTACTGCATAAATCATAAGCGGAAGCAATAATGGAATCAATGGAATACCTCCAGCCATTGCTATGCGAAATCAGATGAGTTTGTATGCTTTTCTTCTTCCAATTTGATTCTTTATGCTCTGATTCTTGTTTCCAAACCCTTCTTCTCAATTCAAATGGTGTTTTCAATTTTGAGAGTAGGTTTAGTGAACCCGTAATTAGAAAAATGAATCATGTCTTTTTAGTTATATCGCTTTGACCATCATGGAGCGATTACAAAGTAAAACAAAAAATTTGTGGGTGGTTAAAGAGAAATATTGGCTGTTACCTAATAATGGGTTCACAGCCCAAAAAAATGGGCCACAAAATCCGCCATTCTCCCACTTGACCCATTTGAGATGAGATATGATATACGAATCATAACGATGAAATCTCTTAGTACGGGAATTAATCTTCCATATATCACAATATATCAAATTCTCAACAACCACACACACACTTAACTTAATGAGTAAACCTCATGTTTACTCTAGATTCAAACAAATGATATTTCTCAACATAGTAACGTAAATATGCGCATAAATCTAAAAGGAGAAAATATTCAACATAATAAAAGTTCAATAAAAAACATAATGAACGTACTACATAATGGGTGCAAGTCCCATTTACACTACATGATCCCTAAAAGTCTTAATTGGCATGCCTTTAGTTAAGGGATCAACAATCATTAAACCAGTACTAATGTGCTCGATGATCACTTTTCTTTCTTGGACACGTTCCTTCACGACTAGATACTCTATGTCAATGTATTTATTTTGATTTCCACTCCTATTATTCTTAGTCATGAAGACGGCAGCTGAATTGTCACAATACATTGTTATCAGCCGATTAATAGTCAACAAATCTAAGTCCAGATATGAAATGTTTCAACCAAACACCATGTGAGGTAGCCTCAAAGCAAGAAATGAACTCTGCAACCATAGTTGAACTAGCTGTCAAAGTTTGTTTTGCACTTCTCCACGATACGGCACCATCAGCTAGCATGGACACATATCCTGATGTGGATTTAAGTGAATCACTACAGCCACCATAGTTAGAGTTTGAATAACCTACCACTTCCAGATTATCAGTTCTTCTATACATAAGCATGTAATCCTTATAGTACCCCTAAGGTACCTCATCACTTTCTTTGCAGCCTTCCAATGATCGATCCCTGGATTACTCTGATATCTTCCAAATACCTCAACTGCATATGCAATATCAGGTTTGGTTCAGACCTGCGCATACATTATGCTACCAATAGCTGAAGCATACAACACATTTTTCATCTGTTCTCTTTTAAAGTCATTCCTAGGGCACTGGTCCAAACTGAACCAGTCTCCCTTCACAATGGGTGCTGCACTTGGTGAACAATCTTTCATTTTTAATCTTTTAAGTACTTTGTTGATATATGCCTCTTAAGACAATCCCAAAATGCCTCGAGATCTTTCCCTATGGATCTTAATGTCAATGACATAAGATGTATCGCCCATATCTTTCATATCAAAGTTTCTTGAAAGGAACTGTTTTACCTCATGTAACAACCCTTTATTATTGGTTGCAAGCAAAATATCATCCCCATATAATACAAGAAAACAAATTTTACTCCCACTGACCTTAAGATATATACATTGATCCATGATATTTTCTTCGAAACTAAATGAAGTAACTATTTCATGGAATTTCTTATACCACTGGCGAGAGGCTTGTTTTATCCCATATATGAATTTATTTAGATTACAAACCAAATGCTCATCATCTTTAGAGGAGAATCCTTCAGGTTGTTTCATATAAACCTCTTCCTTTAAATCACCATTAAGGAATGTCGTTTTCACATCCATTTGATGTAGCTCGAAATCAAAATGAGCTACTAATGCCATAATTACACGAAGGGAATCTTTATTTGATATAGGAGAACATATCTCCTTATGGCCGATTCCTTCTCTTTGAGTGAACCCTTTAGCAACGAGTCTCGCTTTATATCTTTCGATATTGCCTAGTGAGTCTCTTTTTGTCTTGAAAACCCACTTGCATACAATGATTTCTACACCATCAGGCAACTCGACAAGATTCCAAACTCGATTAGAAGCCATTGAATTCATCTTTTCTTTCATAGCATTCATCCACAAGTTTGAATCTGTAGAACTTATGGCTTGTGAAAATGACAAAGGATCATTATCGACTCCAATATTATAACCTGACTCTTATAGGTAAACTTCATAATCATCAGGAACAGCTGATCATCTTTCTCGAGTAGATCTTCTTAATGGGACATGTCCATTCTCATTATGAACCAAATCCTCATTTACAACATGATCTATCAGATTTTGATCAATAATTTGTGGAATTTCTATATTTGGTTGTCTAACACTCGGCTTAACTTGAGGAGCGTGAATGACAATCAACCTATCACTTGAATCAGAGGGTTGAACCTCACAGTGTTCTTTTTCATGAATAATATTCTAACGTTGATAACTCCCACTGATCAAATCATTCTCAAGAAATTTAGCATTTCTTGATTCCATAATCCTAGTATAATGGGACAGACAATAAAAGCTATAACCCTTTGACTTCTCACCAAATCCGATGAAATACCCGCTAATAGTCCTGGGGTCAAGTTTTTTCTCTCTTATGGATGGTAGATTCTCACCTCAGACGGACATCCCCAAATGCATATATGTCGCAAACTCGGTTTCCAACCTTTGAATAACTCAAAGGGCATCTTAGAGATAGCTTTGGATGAAAACCGGTTTAATATATATGCTGTCGTCTTAAGAGCATCAATCCACAAGAATGATGGAAGTTTAACATTACTTCTCATGCTACGCAGCATATCAATTAATGTCCAATTTCTTCTTTCAGCTACATCATCCTGGTCTGGAGAACTAGGCATGGTGCATTGGGGGAACAATCCCATGCTTTTGAAGAAATTTAGCAAATGGACCAGGTGCTTGTCCGTTCTCAGTGTTTCTACCATAATACTCTCTACCTCGATCTGATCTCACAATCTTAATGTGCTTACCAAATTATTCTCTACTCCAACCTTAAATAATTTAATGGCATTCAAAGCTTCGCCTTTGGAACGAAGTTAGTAGAGATACATATATCGTGAATAATCATCTGTGAAGGTGATAAAGTATTTTGGATCATCGGCATTCATGTCCGAACAACAAATGTTCGTATGTATGTTTTCTAATAAGTCAGAACTCCTCTTGGCACCAATTTTGTGTTTATTAGTTTACTTTCCTTTAATGCAACTAACGCAAGTGTCGAAATCAGTAAAGTCGAGAGTACCAAGTACCCCTTCCTTTACTAACCTCTTAATTCTTTCAATGGCGATGTGTCCTAATCTCTGATGCCACAATATAGAAGAATCCTCATTCATAATACATCTTTTTTAACCAACATTAACATGCATAGAATTATGAGTGGTATCAATTTGTAAGTCAAGATGAAATAAATTATCAAACAATGTACCATAGCTATCAAACAGTGTACCATTGCCAATAACTTCAGAATTTTTGATAATACTAAAACCAGAGTCTGAAAAATTAAATGAAAATCCAAAAGTTAAAAGTCTAGGTACATAAATCAAATTCCTTGCAAAATTTGGAACATAGAATGTTTTTTCTAAACATAAAGCAAAACCTCTACTAAAAATCAAACTGCATGTCCCAACGGTTTCCACACGTGAAGCTATCTTGTTGCCCGAATAGATAAGTCGTTCACTGTCCACTGGTTTCCTTAGGTTTGTCATTCCCTTCAAGGTATTCAAAACATGGATTTTAGTCCCAGTATCAATCCACCATGTATCATGATTAACATTAACCATATCAGATTCATAACAAAAAAATGTTGGAAAATTACCTTTCTTCTCAAGCCAAGCTCTAAACTTAATGCAGTCCTTCTTAATGTGTCCCTTATTTTTACAGAAATAACACTTTGACTCCTTCTTCATGACTTGATTCGCATGAATCTTTCCTTTTTCCTTTTCCTTATTGTGATCCTTTTTCTTCTTTGAATAAGAAGTCGTAGCAAGGTTCAACTTTTTTCCCTCTTCCATCAACAATCTACCCTGCTCTTGAGCACACATGGTCATAAGCTCATTAATTGACCATTTTCCCTTATGTGTGTTGTAAGAGATCTTAAATAGGGCATTTTGTTGAGGTAGAGTGCACATAATGTAATGGACTAAGAAAGGTTCAAACATGGTAACTTCTAAAGCCTTTAGTTGAGCCGCTATATCCCTCATACGCATGATATAATCACGCACTCCTTTAACCTCAGTGTGCCACATGGATGAGAACTTCATAATCAATGTGCTGGTGAGAGCCTTATTAGAGGATGCAAACTGCTAAGCGATTGCTCTATGAAGATCCTTGACTTTTACATGCTGATCGACTGAACCCCTAATACTAGCACAAATCTTGGTCTTTATGAACATAACTGAAAGACGATTAGATCGCTCCCACTTTTCATAAAGATCAATGGCTTCAGGAGTACTAGCCTCCGTTATGCTAGGAGGTTCCTCTTTTCGAATAGCATAGTCAATATCCATCCATCCTAAATGCAGTAACACTCTCTCCTTTCATACCTTGTAGTTATCACCTCTTAATTCAGGAATGTCACATTTAACATCAGAAATATTTCCTGGTAAAATTACTACAAATAGAAAATATATGCATATTAACAAAATAAACCGAGACTGTAATTTTGTCACAATTTACCAATGTAAACTATGCATATATGAATCTAGTGACATAAAACTTGCCTATGGGCCAAAGTCTACTCAAATCAGATTCATAAATTTAATCTTATAGTGAAACCATCAAATCATTATTTCTTAACTCTGGGTAGATTAAGGAACACAATATGATACATCACCCTAATTAATCATGCAAAACAATAAAATTTCCTATGGGCAAATCTTATTATGTTACACATGATTAATTACAACCAATGTCTAGTATCCACATGTGATATCACTTTATCAATTTTTTTAATAATTAGAGATGTTGTGGCTACTCCCTAACTAATAAAATTTGCTCAATCACTTGACATTTCACATTGTTTTATACACATATACGTAGCTTGCAATGTATAAAGGACACAGCCTTTTTTTATTCAATACAAACAAAACTGTTGGCACACTAGAAAAGAAGAGCAAGTCTACGGGTTATTATATGTAAGTCTATGATTTAGGATGCACATAAAAAATACAAATATGAGCACAAAGCATAAAACAATGCTCTGTACTATGCTTCAGTCCAAATATGTTTCCTTTCAATACATATATGCTTTGAAAATTAAATATCTGCAGTGCTTCTATTCAAAATAATGGGCCAAGTGATTCTATATTATTATTATCAATAAAAAGCAAATATGGAACCCATGTTATCCCCTGCCACTATGCCAACAAAAATCAAATTTTTCGCAGCAAATATGTCTTCTTGATGTAGGATTCAATCAAGATCTAATTAATGTCAAATCTTACAAAACAAAAAGAAACTAATCTTCCAGATGAAGACATTTATTCAGGAAGATAGAAGATTCATTATTTCTTCAATGAAACACGAAATCGGCAAGGGGATTACAACAAATAGATGACAGCCTAAATATTATAGCAGGGAAGAGGCGATTTAAGGCTCTGATACAAAATGTTAGTATTACTAACTACTGCATAAATCATAAGCAAAAGCAATAATGGAATAAATAGAGTATCTCCAGCCACTGCTATGCGAAATCAGACGAGTTTGTATGCTCTTCTTCTTCTTCTTCTTCCAATTTGATTCTTTATACTCTGATTCTTGTTTCCAAACCCTTCTTCTCAATTCAGATGTTGTTTTCAATTTTGAGAGTAGGTTTAGTGAACCCATATTCAGAATAATGTATCACGTTTTTTTAGTTATACCACTTTGGCCATCATGGAGCGGTTACAAAGTCAAAAATTAGTGGGTGGTTAAGGGGAAATATGGGCTGTTACCAAATAATGGGTTTACGGCTAAAACAAATGGGCCACAAAATCCGACATTTTAGTAAGGTATCGTATAACACCTCACACTTTTCTAAGCTTGAATTTCGATGAAAATCAAAGTGCAAACTCATCCAAGTATGGAGAGTACATATTTGATACCTGTAAAAATAATGAGGATGATCAGAGTAGAACAAAATTTACTTACAGCGGAAACAAGATAAAATAACTAATACTGACAAAGGAAACTATCTAGAAGCAAGTCACCACATCAATAATGAGCATGAGAGAACAAGAACCGAGAACCAAACTGAACATGTCTTCCCTGAGATAAAAATGAGAGTTGTTATGAGGGGGGCAAGAAAAAAGTCCTGATCAGTAGAAAATGTATAACACTGTCTGCAATATACAAATGTATCTCATTTGGTCTCAACCAAAACATATGTCTAACAAGACTAGTAAATCTGATTTAACACTATAAGGATTTATGTACGACGTCTAACTACCGTGCCTAAGGTAGTATTCCCCAAAGATAAGGATATCACAATACTGAGATAAAACATTTACGCATAAGCATGAAACCTTTAAACCACCATTCAACCAACTACCAAAAACTAAGAGGTGGGCTTCCAACTACTCAATGTCCCATAAGGAGGTAAATTACTTTTATATAGCCACGTAAGACCTCACTATCAATAAGATAAGTGCTGATTCTTTCGACTACTTAAGACCCAAGGCGAACCTGTCGATCGCTTAATGCCTTACTTGGTGGTTAACCATACACTAATATGAATTAGAGGACACTAGCTAATAATTCATACTAATTTAAGGCTATTTTCATTCATGCATATACTCAATCCCTGCATAAGGCGAAAGATAGTAAGCAGTCACTTATTACCTGTATGACGGGTAGACGATATCTCGTCATTTATGACCTTCCCCGGTGGATCCCCGTGTTACTATCTAGCTGACCTTATTGGAAAATCCCCTAATCACATAATACTTCCCATATGATAGGCAGATCTATAGTACCTTCATAGCGGTCATTTAATACCTTATTCCAAGGTGGACTGCATCTTCAGTCACTTACTACCTAGAGGAAGCGGATCATCGTGAAGATTTCCAATCTCACACCCAATTATTCATTTAATATTTCTTATCTATGAGGAGACGAGCTACGCAATCACTTAATATCCTTTTAAGAGTTGATCTATTTATTTAATACCTCTAATCCCAAAATAGGCTACACTTACGAATTATTCCCTTGATGGTTTCTTCTTTAGGATGCTAGGTAGGCTCAACGACCACTTAATACCTCAACACTTGAAGTAAACCTTATTTTAGGAAATAATTCTCGCTACATAAATAACTACCATAATGGGTTCCTATGGTTAATGATATCTCACATAAGTTGTACATATATTCGACTGTTGGAAAGTGCACACTTTTATCGAATAAGGAAACTGACCTCATATAATTAACCTACTAAGTCCAATCCTTATTTCTAATCATATTATTTCTAGATTAACTAGAATAAAATACAAAAACCTATAATTTCCTATCCAAGGATTTTTAATTATTCATTTGCTTATTGGACTTAACATCTATTATGAAAATCAATCCCCATTAATTCCCTTTAATTCTATTTATTATTACTATTTAGCTAATCTTCCATTTATGACCTTGGCGGTTATATTTTCCTAAGGCATTGATTATTCTATTGAATGTCATTTATATCAGTCCCATTTAAGCTCTAATCTAATATTTGTAACTCCCAAATATTTTTGTATTAATTTAATTTCGTTTGATTCTTATTTAAATTTACATATATGTATACATAAGTTTATTACTTGTTTATTTCCTTAGTTGGAGTTACAATCTCTGTTCGTAATCACATATTAAATTGTAACCACTTAGGCATCTAATTCCCTATTCAAATAACTTCCCAAAAAAGGTACTTTGTTCCAATAGTTATTACTCTATTTATGACCTTTATTTTTTAGCAATAAATTCCATGTTTTTTGCTACAACGGTCACTTTCCATTTATTATGGGGGTTACTACCATACATGCATCCCCATGAAATGGAAACACATTAAATTCAAACACACATAATAACAAGCAACATTTATTTAATATAATAGCGTTATTTACATAGATTTGGACGAATAAGAAAATATATTTATTTAATTATATTTTAAGCGTCAAATTAATTTTATTAACATTTATTATTTATGTTCTGATCTAAACTCATGACCATAACATCCATTTTTGTGTTTAGTCTGTTTTAAAATTCAAAATTTTATAAAAGTTTATTTACTGTAATTATTGTAAATTTTACCCAAACTTTCTAAAAGAGAAAAATTGACACATTTCAAATCCCAAAGAAATAAGTTAATAATTGATTTAGAATAGATGTTGCAAACTACGTATGAAAATACGTGAATCGACACATCTCTTCTTATTTGATTTAATTATGTTTGTTGTAGATTTCAATCTTTTAATGCAAAAAGAGAAAAAATGACAAAATTTCAATAATCTAATAAAACCCCAAATAGTACCAATACAGGAAGGTTTATTTTTCTAATTGAAACTGTACAAACTACAAACTAACACCCAACTCCGATGAATCCGGAATAAAATACTATACTTCTATTCAAAATTTTGGGACTAATTTCCAGATCCAAGGTGTTTACAAAAACCACAAATAATCTAGGAACGGTTGTAGGCAAGGTGATGATATATTATTAAAAGGCCTATAATTCATACTTAAACTATATTTATAATATTTCAGATTTGATAAAATAAAAAAATCTGATAACTTTTAGGAATATAATTCAGATTCATCCCAAACTAATCAGATAAGTTATTATAAACAACGTATATATTTCCTAATCACCTGAAAGCTAACCAAATCTGAATCTGAAACAGCTTTTAGGCTTATAATTCCCAAATCCTGCAGATCTACAATTTATTTACAAAAGGGATTTACAAATATAAATATAGATTTGTAGATCTGAAATAAGAATAAGAAAAGAAGAAGGAAATTCAATAATATAAATTACCTTTTCATAGAACTAACCCTTTTTGCGTAGATCTAGATTCAATATATCCAATTCTTGTTTATTTGATTTGAATAAATTTATAATTTATAACTTTAGAAGAGATTGGAGAATTGAAAACCGTAGAGCTTCGCTACTGTCTCTAGAAAATATGAGCAAAAGAGTGAGGCTCTAGCCCTTTATTTATAGGCATGGAAATAGACCGTTAGATTTAATTTTATGAAGATCCGTCCATTAATATAAAATTTTATATTATACATAACCCTCTAACCCTAGCCATCACTGGGCTGGGATCTACTAAGAGGTCGACACCCAGGTCGACCGCTCTTGGTCACCTGCCCAGAGAGGGCGTGTTATAAATGATATCATATATCTTGTTTATTTATTTTTCATCTATTTCTTATTTACTTTCCGTAAATTTTCCATACAGACTCCGTCCGCGAAGTTCCAAACATAAAAGTTGACCAGAATTCCATCACGAACACAATGATGCAAGTTTCATAGTCAAATTACATTATTTGCAAAAATTCCATTTTTGAAAATCGTATTGAATAACTAAATGAATTATCATCAAATTTTCGGGTTGTTACATAAAGTAGTGGAAAATTTGTTAATAATAATATGTTATTAAAATGATTCGAACAAATTTTATAAATTTTAACTAAAGGGTGAAAAACAAGCACATCATTTTTTGGCTATTCTCCTTTTCATAATCCAAAATTAATATATGTGTAGAATAAATTATAAATCTGAATTCTTTGAAGTAAGAATTTTCCAAACCCTTATGAATACAATATTCATATAAATGTGTAAAATCGAGATTTCATTTAGTATGGTTCGAGATATGTCCAAATTAAATTTTCAAAATCACTGTGCTTTGGTAGTTAACCATAATTAATTCTTCTTAAATCACGTGGTTAGGCATATTAAGGACTTCTTCCCCATGTCGTACGCTTTTGAAACTCGCATCAAATAAAACAGCACACTTGCAATCTTCATCTCTCAATCTCCATAGGTGTCCACTATTTTTCCATATACCTACGACGCTCAGAGCCGATCCTTAGTCTGTGGCTTCGTCTCTCCATTTTCATCTCTCCATATGCTTCTCGCTACCTCCATCCCCATCCATAAGCTTGCGGCTTCAATCAGACATCGTCAAGGAACCCATCCTTAGCCCGAACGCTTAACTATAACCACCCGAGAAACAAACATCCTCAAAGCTAGTCCCCAGTCCACGATTTCGACTTCAGCTCGAAAGTCGCACAGGCAGTTCGAATTGCAAGCCATTATATATATATATATACATATGTACATATAAACTATCATTATTTTCTCATTCAAAAGCTTTTTGATTTTTTATCTTTTTCTCTCAGAAGCCTTTGAAAATCTTTCGGGTTGAGTTTTCTTTGCATGCAAAAGAAGAAGACTCCCTTGTTATATAATACGAAACAACTTGGGTAGCACGTACGTAGGATGTTTAGGCTAGGATAGGATTTTCATGTGCATTTTAAATTTTCATAGTGTGGGCATGGCACTCCTACATTGTAGCCATGTACTAAGTCGAAGGAAATAGGACAGGGGCACTGAAGAAAATGGGTTAGGCATGTGTGTTATTTAATACTATACAGTGTAGGCATGTGGAATATTCTAGCTTAGCATGTGAGATCTGTTTTACGGTAGATTCGGATATTAAACTAGGTATTTTAATTTAATTAGGTAGGTACCGAATGGTAGGTTAGTTGTGTGATTTGAAAATGCACTGCAGGAAATGTATTAGTTTTATGTGATGATCTTAGAGGTGACTTGAGTAATGAGACTTTTATAATGTATGTTTATTTAAATTTTATAAAATGAAGTTTAACGGTACGCCGTTACGTAAAACTCCATCCGCGCACGAGCCTCTACGGACAAAAATAAAAATATGATTGTGACTAACAATGCACCAGATCCCGAAAATATACTAAAATAGACAAATTAACTTATTTTGTGAAGTTCCAAAAGTGCTGATATATGGCGTAATTATGTTAAACAATTTTTTTATTTTTCCAAATTAAAAATTACAGTAAAATTCTATAAATTAAATTAAAAATACCTCTCAAAAATCTTACAATAATTAACTATTTCAGATTTTATAAAATAAGTTTTGTTGAAATCCGTGGTCATTTGGAAATTAAATTGATATAATATAAATCAATTCCAAAATAAATTAATCTATTAATAGTAAAATATTATTATCATATACATTCAACAGAATATATATAGCTTTAAAATAACCTACTTTTGGATTTTAAGCTCGATATTTCCATTTTTAAGTTAAAACGATGTTCAAATTATTGAAAATCGATTTATTAATAGAATAAATCATTATAATTTATAAATGATTCCATTACAACTTTCTAAAATTTTGATTTGGACATAACTTATCATCCTCAATACGAAATCTAAATTTTTGACCTCCATTAGAAAATTATAGTTTAATAAAGCCGAACGTTTCTTGTTTCAAAGAAATCCAACTTATACTAGATTATGTATATTCAACTAAAGTTCAAAACGTAAATTACGAACTACCACGACATTATGTGTTCACTTTAAATTATATTATAAATTATACATTCAAACTTCGTTTTATAAATAAATTAATTATTATAATTCAAATCTAAACTGAATTAAATTTCTTACATTATCTAATTCATACATCATCTCAAATTCACTCATTTTATACTATTTTGGAATTAATTTATTATTCCATAACTTTTATTATTTAAATATTCAAGGTTATTGAATATAAGTCATCAAATCTCCAAATCAATATTTTAAATAATTAAATTAATTAATTATTCGACCACTAAAAATCCGGGTTGTTACATTCCTTCCCCTTTAAAAGAATTTCATCCCCGAAATTACTAAGGTAGGAAGAATGCTATAAACCCTATTAACTAGGTTAAAAATATTTTATTTTACTTCTTAACGTCAGTTTCAACTAAAACAATTAATTTTCAATTAAAATATTAATTCATTTCTACAAACGATTTTTCAAAAAAAAACTTTTGAAAATTTTCGAACACTTTAAATTTCCGAATTTTTTTGCTAGCGTCTCCTTTGCATGGCTCAATCAGTACAACTACAACTCACCCCTCTAGACCTTTTTCAATCCAAAAGCCAAGCGGCTTTCCAAGTTGGCCTCATGAATCATCAAACACAAGTAATATCATAAACACATACCTTTTTTATGAGTGTAAACTTTGTTTCTTGCATTTGCTTCTATCTAGTACCTGGTCGACATATATGCATCCATTCCAATTGTTTTCTAATCAATCCAATTCTTAGTTTTCAATTCATTAATTAACTTCTTGAATAGTTCTCTTCCATTTTATACTTCAAACTTGATTTGCATTTCAAAATCAATCCACTTATTATGCTTGGGTTCAGATTCATCACAACTTGATTTCAATTAGCGGCATCGATAAATATATTCTTCGTATAAGTCGAATTCATTTTTATAATTCAAATTTAAAACATTTCTCCTTTCCTATATTCCATTTAATTTAGGATTATTTCTAATACAATCCTATTTTTTTAACATAGCTTAAGTTATACTTCAATTCGATTCACTTTCGCCATTTAAACCTACTTAACTTCACGAGTTAAGTTTAGATTCCAGAATTCAAATTCCCAGGTTTTATTTCAAATTGAAATCATATATATTTATTCATGTACATAACTATAGCAATTCATAATTTTTTGAATTCTCAAAGAAACTTGTTTTCTGAAAAAAAAAATTTATTAGCAATCTTACTACAGTAGTAATACATCACTTAGAAACTCCAAAATAAATACAAATGATGTGGCCATCATCACTTGAATTATTTTCCAGCGACGAAATGAGTTCAGTGATTTCTTATGTCCAAAATCTATTCAAAGCGATTTTTATTCAAAATCCTCTTCAAATATACTTTTACAATATTTTCCAAAATATTTCAAAAAAATATTTTCCAATATCCCAGGGTTTAAATTCCATATTCCAATTCGAATCCAATTTTAGTTCATTTCCTTTGTATGTATTATCCCTGTACAAATCATATTTGGTTATACATAACCAAATCAACTTCTTTTGATTGTAATAATAATCAACACATCTATATTCTATAATAATTTCAGAAAATTATTCCTTTTAATATCAAACTATAAATTTGGATAAAATTATTTTATTTACCCACCTTAAAACAATACCATGTCGAATTGCTTTGTTTCAAGAGTTTAGAAACACCTATCAATACAGTTGTACACCCTGTGTAAACTAGAATTCAAAAACAACTCAACAAACTAATTAACACAATATAAAACCATTTTATATCAAATAGTAAATACACGCTCATATATATACACTCGAACTCAATCTTGGGTATTACTAACCCCATCTCTATCGAGTTACGCCACAGAGTCAAGGTAATTACTAACCTTAAGCTTTGATACCACTATAATGAACCAACCAATTCCTGATCCTAATCATCGACACAAATACCATGTCGACTAACTAAGCATCAAAAATTACGAGATCATTAATAGAAAGAAGTTAGAGGGTGAAAAATAGAAAGAAAGAAAAAACTGGAATAAAGGAAAACGAAGAACACAAATCTCACAACAGTACGAATAAAATATATTAGATAATATAACTTTTGAAATACAAATCTACTCTTTATATACATACCATCATCACAGTACAACACAACACATCACAGTGGAAACAAATAGTAACTATCTAATGCTGAAGCCTCCCGCTTCAAGCTCCTTCAAGTGTATATGAAAATTCTTGACTTCTTGACTGCCTGTACAAGTTTGGGCACCCAAAAATTTAGGGTAAAACAAAACAAAATAAACTCTGGGTTAGTCATGCAACTGATATGAGTAAAATCCAACCATTTGGTTTAACAATTTAAAAATCCTTTCAAAAGAAAAGATACCATAAGACTAATCCCACTACAAGAAAACTTCACATAGACATCGAGTAAAAAAACGATTTCTTCATTTTTCTGGAGTGATATCTTTGTCGGTGATGTCTAAAGTATCCCTTTTTTACATCAGTTAAAAGACGATGTCAAAGCAGGTTTAAGACATCATAAATTAATTAAATAACTGTTGTAATAAGTATTTTACCATATCAGCTTTTGACCGATGTCTATGATAGCTTTATATTGATGTCCCGGATATCTATGATTAACTGTATATAGTTGATTACCATATCAATAACTATATATATATTGATGTCAAAGCAGCTTTATATAATGTTCATGTACATATATTTTGACAAGAGTCATGAAGAAATATATATATATCCAAACATGAGTAAATGAAATATTAATAATGATCGTAGTAAAACAAAAGGAAGTTCTTATATTTATCCATACAACAGCTGACGATAACATAACACAAAAAATATGTACATGAAGTAACATTCACACTACACCCATATAACTAGAGAACTCTAACCGGACTTCTTGATTTATCATAATCCAAACAAGTTTAACAATCACTACTAGTGTATCTCTTACTCTTTTTCCTCTTATTTTAGTACTTTTTATAATCCTTTATCTTCTTCTTACTTGCAAGCTTCTTAGATTTGGATAACTTTTTAGGAGACCGAGATGCGCCTTCCGAATCAGTTGAAGAGTACCTTCTCATTGACTTCGATTTGACCTTCTTCTTCTTCTTCTTCTTGCTCGGAATCTCTTCCTCGGAGCTACTTCTTATGAGGATGGGACGATGCATTGGAGATAACGTGTAACACCCCACATCCATTAATGTCACTCACAAAGGGAATGCCTTAACTTCCATGGAGGTTAATAGTGAATATAGAACAGAAAAATTACAACAAGACAGATAATAATAGTACTTGGAAATCTAAAACTTCATTTTATTGCAGCGGAAATTTAACATGTTTGTTACATCATAAAACCTTAAATCAGAGTCAAGTACAATATCCATCTTCATAAAAACAAAATACATAATCCCATTACATAAATAGCCATTAAAGAAGGTAACAAGCTGGACTTTACTTCAACGGTCCAAGCTTTCCAAGAGAGATAAAGCAATCCAATCAAACTCCACTGGAGCTGGGCCCAACCTGAGGACCTGGAGGGGGAAAAAGTATAGAAATGGAGGGGGTCAGACATAAAGTCTGGCGAGTATGATAATTTTAACAATACTATTATCAAAATAACTAGACCAAGGCATAAGCTGGAAAACAAGGAAATGTCTATGAACTATTGGGCATGGAAGAGCAGAAAAAGATAACGATAAAGATAACGCTAAAGATAACGCTAAAGGCATAACTAATTACTAACGAATAATTACTACACAGCACCGCACATTACTACACTGCACCGCACCAGTCACCTTAAAGGTTGATCCCGCTTGCTTCACACAGACACTATATAAATAGCCTTGCGTACCCCTAGCTGACTACATAGGTGCCGTCTGCCCCTATCTCCACTAGGTGTACCCCACTACCCATTTTCGATCGGCTCCCTACTCGTGGATACCCGTGCTGGCCCCATAGTGGGGTGTATCACTCCCCTCAAGTGGCAACCCGATACAACTTGAGAATGCACGGCTTATACCTACACGATGCAACAACGTCTTACCTACCAGCCCGGGTACACATACGCATATGAAACCCATTGGACTTGCGTTGCCACCGCTCCCCGTTTTGGCCTCTTACAGTCAAACCCAACATGCGTGTCCCGTCCTCGACTTTGGTCGAGCCACAAAGATACGTTTGGGATACTGGTTGAAATGGGCCCCCACAAGCTACCCACCTAAGCTTGTCACCATTAGTATATCCCACTTAACCCTCTTAGTCATGTTCATTTACATGTGTGTTTGGTTAAGTCTTACTAATCGTATTTCACATGCCACTAAGGGCACCCACTAGATTCCTCATGCCACCCAAGGCACCTACTTAACCCCCATGTCCCACCTTACACGTTTATCTGGTTAAGTATTTCTTAATTCATTTAGGCCATAACCTCATAAAGACCTCTCACATTAGACTGACATTTATGGCAGCTGGATTTGCCAGGCGGGTCCGAGCAGTCTTACACCATAAAAGAGTCTAACCTTGTGTGTCTTTACAACTGTTATGCTTTAGTTTAGGCCTAGGACCTCTCACATTGGGCTGACAATTGTGACCACTGGATTTGCCGGGCGGGTCCGGGCAAGTTTACGTCATAAACGAGTCCAACCTCGTGTCCTAAGCATTGATTATCACTTATAATCTTTTACCCCAGTTTTAATAATTCCCTATTCAAATTATTAATTACTTCCAATTTTAATGATGTCCATAATTGACTCAATTATGGCCATCCATTCATGGCATGCAAAATCATATCAATTGCACCCCAACATCTTAATATTAAATCCTTAATATTACCCCTACCCCACGTTTATACGTTCGCTTATTCAACGCAGAATATACGTTAGACTCGAATAGTCTAACTTACAGCACTAAAATAAATTATCACAACATATAGACAATTAAAATGAATCTAATCATAATAGGGGTGAAACTTGCATAAACTACACATGTTGAGGATCTAAAGGTGTCAACTTGTTAAATGTCACAATTTACATGATATGATCATAACCCAAATTTATGTATGAACTTGCATAGGGGGTTTTAGGCAACATAATGATGGTGTGAACTAGCATAGAATTTCACATATGTCATAGCACAATCCTAGATGTCATAATAGATGTCATGGCATATGTTCATAACTTTTACTAATCAACCTAAACTTGCATATGTGACTTGTCATATAGATCAACATAACCCAAATAGTATCAACATTATGATTTGATTAACATGAACTAATTAGCATAGGCAATAACATCATGACTTTAAAGCATGTATGATTTATCACAATTTAGCATAGAAACTCTCAACATACATAACATCATCATAGCATAATTTACAACATATAGGATATCATCACCACATAGCATAGGATTTATAACATACATGATAGAAAAGGGTTTACAACAACATATATGATAATCCACATCATTCACTTAAAATCCATTCATGACTCAATCGAATTAGTTTAATAATAATCTTGTTAAGATCATCATACTCACAATTTAGAAGAGAAAGATAGCCTAGATTTGCTTTAGAGTTGAGTAGAATTAGGTTTTGATTAGCTTTTCTTCCTTCTTAGTTGGCGGCGGCTCCACTAAGTTCCATGGCGGCGGTATGACGGTAGCTATTCTATTTTTCATATGAATTAGGGTGAGAGACTACCTAGGTATTTATAGAGTTAGGATTTATTTTAGACCGTCAGATAAACACAGAACCAATCCCAGCCAACCAGATTAGGTCAAAACCCTAATGGGTCATCCCTCAGTCAAAAATAGGCTCAGCCAAAACCCTAGCTGACTGACCAGGTCGACACCCAGGTCGACACTGTAGTCGACCTGAGGGGGGGGGGGGCAGGTCGACATGGTAGACGGCCTGGGGGGGGGGGGGGGAGGTTGACACTAGTGTCGACTCCCCAGTCGACCTGCCTGGGGGGGGAATTTTTCCCGCCCAGCCCGCTTCTGCACTTTCTGTTTTGAATTTTAAATTTCCTGCGAGCTATTTTGAATTTTCAGAAACTTCCGATGGCCATAACTTCTTCATACGAAGTCCAAATCACGCAAACTCGGACTCTATTTCAACCAGAATTCCGAGACGAACACAATGGCGCAACCCGTTTCCCACAATTCTCACGTCTGAGATTAGTTATTCTTTAATTTGTGAATATTAATATTAGTAGAATTACGGGGTGTTACATTCTCCTCTCCTTAAAGGATTTTGTCCCCGAAATCTTCAAGTTAAGAAGAATGTATATCCTAACATCCAAACAACCATCTACTCAACCATCAAACACAGGCATCCATTGTCCTTATAGACTTCTAATGCTCTCATGTTTAAATGCATAGTGTGTGTATATGTCCATATCTAATGCAAAATCAGGCGGTCCACTGATTCAGTTGACCTCCTTTAATGCAAACCATGATAGTGCCATGTGTCCATTATGTATGCAAAAGTTCCCTAATGCTACATATTAGTTCTACATGCGTGCACAACCATTCACCAAAATGCGGTATCCATATGATAGCACAACCATTATACATCCATTTTACTAAATACAGCCATTTATATGCAATATGCAGTATGAAGTGACTGAGCCGATTTAGTGCCTAATAGTTTGTGTATATGCGTCCACGAGCAACCACTAGCAAACACTTGCATCCACTTTGCATCCATCATACATAACATGTCCCAAACACATGTTCCAACCATAGGATGATCCTAACTAAAGGTCAAAGATACTAGCGAGAGGATATACTAAAGATAAGATAAGTACAAGCTAAGTGGTAAAGGAGAAATTAAAAGACATACCCTCAAAAAGAAAAGGGTATCGTGAACGCATCTTCTCTTCTGTCTCCCAAGTAGCGTTGCTCTCCTCATCTCCCCATTGCACTTTGACTAGTCTGACCTCTCGATTTCTCAGCTTCTTAATCTCTGACCCAAGAATGCGCGTAGGAGCTCGTCGAATCGTCGCATCACGCTCTATCTCCACCTCTCTAAGCAAGTTCGGCTCTACCACCTCCGCGGTCTCGTGCAAGCACTTCCTCAAATGCGATACATGGAATACGTCGTGTACACAACTAAGTCTCTCTGGCAACTCCACTCTATACGCCATCTGTCCAATCTTCTCCTTAATAGGAAACGACCCTACAAACCTTGGTGCTAACTTCCCAACGGACCCAAAGCGAACTACGCTTCGTACTGGAGACACTTTGACAAAGACCATGTCCCAAACTTCAAACTCGAGATCTGTCCTTCTCTTGTCCGCATAGATTTCTGCCTATCTTGCACTGCTTTCATCCTTCTTCGAATCAAGTCGATCTTCTCCGAAGTCTCTCTAATCATATCGGGCCCAAGTAAGATCTTGTCCGTAGATTCCCACCAACATGTAGGTGAACGACAAGGTCGTCCATAAAGAGCTTCGAAAGGTGCCATGCCAATGCTATATTGAAAGCTGTTATTATATGCGAACTCCACTAATGGAAGATGCTCTTCCCATGTACCCCCAAAGTCTAGGATACATAGCCTCAGAAGATCCTCTAGAATGCGATTCACCCTCTCGGTCTGGCCGTCCGTCTGAGGATGATATGTGGTGCTCAAACATAACTGAGTCCCTACCGCCTCTTGTAAGCTTCTCCAAAATTCGCTAGTGAAAATAGGATCGCGGTCGCTCACTATGCTAGAAGGAACACCGTGCAACCGAACTATTTCTCGGACATATACAGAAGCTAACCATGGAGCAGTCCTCTTACTCTTCACGGGAATAAAATGGGCGCTCTTAGTAAGTCTATCTACTATAACCCAAATCCCCGTATTACCCTTCCTTGACCTTGATAATCCATCCACAAAGTCCATCGAGACACTTTCCCATTTCCATTGTGGAACCTCCAATGGGTGAAGCAACCCACCAGATTTCTTTTTCTCTGCTTTTACTTGTTGGCACACCAAGCATCTAGCGACATACTCGGCCACGTCCCTCTTCATACCGGCCCAAAAGAAAACTTGCTTCATGTCTTTGTACATCTTGTCCCCGCCGGGATGAATGGTCATCTTCGAACGATGTGCTTCGTCAAGAATAGTCTTCCTTAGGTCATCGTCTTTTGGTACACAAAGTCTACCGTCCCTACGTAACCAACCCTTATCATCTGGGGTATACCTACGGAGATGGCTTGATGACTCCCCTCCTTTGAGCTTTTCTACTAACTCAACCAACTATGGGTCGTCTCGCTGTGCCTCGCCAATCCGTCCCAAAAGCGTAGGTCTGACCTCAAAGGATGCTAGCAGACCGGGTACAAAGTCAACAGAAGGTCTAAAGTCAAACATCGAAATGAATTCTAAACTTCGCCGCTCAACAAACAAAGGACTTAAGGATAATCTTTTTCTACTTAAGGCGTCTGCCACCACGTTACCCTTGCCAGGGGTATAGGCTATTTCGAAGTCGTAGGACGCTAAGAACTCCATCCACCTTTGCTGCCTTAAGTTCAAGTCCTTCTGAGAGAATAATTATTTTAAAGATTTGTGGTCGGTGAATAATTCGAATCTCTCGCAAAGAAGATAATGACGCCAAAACTTAAGCGCGAAAACAATAGCAGCCAATTCTAAGTCATGTGTAGGGTAATTTTTCTCATGCGCTCTCAACTGCCTTCCACCATAGGCTATTACCGTACCCTCTTGCATTAAGACCGCCCCTAGTCCTGTCCCACAAGCATCGGTATAAACAGTAAATGGCTTACTCCCGTCTGGCAATACTAAGACTGGTGCTAAAGTCAAAGCTCTCTTCAAACGTTGGAACACATCATCACAATCTACGTCCCACTCGTAGACTAGGTTCTTCTTCGTCAAGCGTGTTAATGGAGCTGATATCTTTGCGAAGTCTTTGATAAACTTCCTATAGTAGCCAGCCAACCCCAAGAAACTTCTCACTTCGGTAGCATTTTTAGGGAGCTTCCAATCTTGGATAGCCACCACCTTCGCGGGATCCACTGCTATCCCTTCTTTGGACACCACGTGCCCTAAGAATCGTACTTCCTTCCTCCAGAAGTGACACTTAGAAAATTTAGCTTTAAGGTTATGCGCTCATAGGGTCTCCAACTCATCCATAAGATGTAGGGCATGCTCTTCTTCATCCTTAGAAAAGACCAAGATGTCGTCTACAATGACAACCACAAATTTGTTAAGGTACTCCCTAAACACCCTACTCATCAAAACAACAAAGTATGCTGGGGCGTTTGTCAACCCGAAAGGCATCACTAGCCATTCATAGAAACCGTCCGGAGTCCTAAAGGCAGTCTTGTCTATGCTATCCTCAGCCACTCTCAACTGATGGAATCCAGTGGCTAAGTCCAACTGCGAAAACACTGAGGCGCCAACTAACTGATCGAAGAGATCGTCAATCCTCGGCAGTGGGTGTCTGTTCTTCTTAGTAAGCTTATTAAGTTCTCTATAGTCCACACAAAGTCTAAGGGACCCATCCGCCTTCGTGGCAAATACTACTGGAGCACCCCACTCCAATATACTTCGTCTTATGAACCCCTTCTCAAGCAACTCCTTCACTTGCTTATCGAGTTCCCTCCTTTCACGTGGAGCCATGTGGCGTACTGGCAAAGATACTGGTTTCACATTATCCACAAGATATATTCGAAAATCTATCTCTCGCTTCGGAGGCAAGCCCTTCGCCTCCTCAAACACATCCGAATATTCTCGGGCCACTCTAACAGATCGTAGATTTTCCACCGACGCGTCAAGCGATTCTAAATAACTTAGCATAACGGAATTTATGGGACTACAAAAGATTTCTAGAGTTTTGCCAAGGCGAGTCATGAGCCTAACTACTCTCCTTTCACAATCAAGAATGACCCCATTTATGGATAACCAATCCATTCCTAAAATTAGCCTATAGCCCGTGAAGCCCAACACATAAGCATCACAACGAAACTCAACGCTAAGTATAGAAATTTTCAAATCCAAACACATCATGGACAAATAAGCTGAGCCCCCAATTGGATTCAAAACAACTAAGGGATCCTCTACTAAACTGGTGTTTAAGTGCAGTGATTCAACTAATCATGTAGAGATAAACGAATGCGATGCGCCCGAGTCAAATAAGGTATGGACAAGATGATCAAACAGAAAAACTAAGCTTTCAACAGAAATGGTTTTACCTCGTTCTTGCAGCGGTGGGACCGCGAGAGCCTGAACTTGTCCCCTTGCCTGCCCTGGTGCTATAAGAGCCTGCAACTGTCCCCCCGAGGTAGTCCCTGCCCTCTGCCCCTTCTTTGGGCAGTCCTTCACTAGATGTCCCGCTTCGCCACAGTGGAAACAGCCAGTCTTCTTTTTCTTTCGGCAATCCTTGTTGAGATGACCTGGTGTTCCACAGTTAAAGCATTTCTTCTTTCCCTTGCCATTATTGTCTTTACCACTCTTCTTGTTTTGCTGTTGCGGTTTCTTCTGATCCCCTTTCTTCTCGGGTGCCTTATTAGCATTAGTGCTTTTCTCCTCGTGCATGAGCGCCATTTCTACTAGCTTCTCAAAGGTGGCCCCCATAGGGATGTGGGTCATAGCCAACCCTTGCAATTGTTCATTCAAGCCATTTACGAACCTCAGAGCCTTCTTCTCTGGCGTGTTCACTATTCCAAGCCAAACCTTGCTAACTGATTAAATTTGTTAACATATTCTTTCACTGATGAGATTCCTTGCTTCAATGTCCAGAACCTTTCCATATATAGATTTTCTTCCGCCCTCAAGAGAAACTTCGCCTCAAACCTACGTTTGAAATCCGCCCAAGAATCAACAGGACAGTCCCCATTAGTGACCTCCCACCAAAACGAGGCCTCTCCCTTCATCAACCAAGCTGCTAAACGAACTTTCCTCCCTTCTTCTACTTCAAATATTTCTAGCAATTCTTCCACCTCCTTAAGCCAATCTCTAGCTTCCACAAACATTTCTAACCCTTGAAAAGGTTTTCCACCCATAGCCTTAAATTTCTTGCACGTCTTTGCAAAAGTATCCACGCGAGGAGGAGGAGGAGGAGGAACGGGTGCAACTGGTGGTGGAGGAACAATAGCTGGACCTGCAGCGGCCCTAGCCTCTAATAACCTCCTATACCATCCTGGTATCGTTACACCGTCAGGTAGGTTAAGATCTTCAGCCATGCTGAAACGAAAAAGGAAAGATTCAAAATGGAGAATTCGAAAGATAAAGATATATGGTTATTGGGGATTATGTTTTTCATAAAAACTTTCCTCTTTAAATTTCTCATTAAGACATGTTTTGAAAGCACTTCTTCCAAAAATACTTTAGAAAAATAGTTTTTCTAAAAATTTTATCTGTCCTGGTAACCTTATGCTCTTATACCACGTGTAACACCCCACGTCCATTAATGTCACTCACAAAGGGAATGCATTAACTTCCATGGAGGTTAATAGTGAATATAGAACAGAAAAATTACAACAAGACAGATAATAAGTAGTACTTGGAAATCTAAAACTTCATTTTATTGCAGCGGAAATTAAACATGTTTGTTACATCATAAAACCTTAAATCAGAGTCAAGTACAATATCCATCTTCATAAAAACAAAATACATAATCCCATTACACAAATAGCCATTAAAGAAGGTAACAAGCTGGACTTTACTTCAACGGTCCAAGCTTTCCAAGAGAGATAAAGCAATCCAATCAAACTCCACTGGAGCTGGGCCCAACCTGAGGACCTGGAGGAGGAAAAAGGATAGAAATGGAGGGGGTCAGACATAAAGTCTGGCGAGTATGATAATTCTAACAATACTATTATCAAAATAACTAGACCAAGGCATAAGCTGGAAAACAAGGAAATGTTTATGAACTATTGGGCATGGAAGAGCAGATAAAGATAACGATAAAGATAACGCTAAAGATAACGCTAAAGGCATACCTAATTACTAACGAATAATTACTAAACTGCACCGCATATTACTACACTGCACCGCAACAGTCACCTTAAAGGTTGATCCCGCTTGCTTCACACAGAAACTATATAAATAGCCTTGTGTACCCCTAGCTGACCACATAGGTGCCATCTGCCCCTATCTCCACTAGGTGTACGCCACTACCCATTTTCGATCGGCTCCCTACTCGTAGATACCCGTGCTGGCCCCACAGTGGGGTGTATCACTCCCCTAAAGTGGCAACCCGATACAACTTAAGAATGCACGACTTATACCTACACGATGCAACAACGTCTTACCTACCAGCCTGGGTCCACACACGCATATGAAACCCGTTGGACTTGCATTGCCACCACTCCCCGTTTTGGCCACTTACAGTCAAACCCAGCATGCGTGTCCCGTCCTCGACTTGGGTCGAGCCACAAAGATACGTTTGGGATACTAGTTGAAATGGGCCCCCACAAGCTACCCACCTAAGCTTGTCACCATTAGTATATCCCACTTAACCCTCTTAGTCATGTTCATTTACATGTGTGTTTGGTTAAGTCTTACTAATCGTATTTCACATGCCACTAAGGGCACCCACTAGATTCCTCATGCCACCCAAGGCACCTACTTAACCCCCATGTCCCACCTTATATGTTTATCTGGTTAAGTATTTCTTAATTCATTCAGGCCATAACCTCATAAAGACCTCTCACATTAGACTGGCATTAATGGCAGCTGGATTTGCCGGGCGGGTCTGGGCAGTCTTACACCATAAAACAGTCTAACCTCGTCTCTTAACAACTATTATGCTTTAGTTTAGACCTAGGACCTCTCACATTGGGCTGACATTTGTGACCACTGGATTTGCCGGGCAGGTTTACGTCACAAACGAGTCCAACCTCGTGTCCTAAGCATTGATTATCACTTATAATCTTTTACCCCAGTTTTAATAATTCCCTATTCAAATTATTAATTACTTCAAATTTTAATGATGTCCATAATTGACTCAATTATGGCCATCCATTCATGGCATGCAAAATCATATCAATTGCACCCCAACATCTTAATATTAAATCCTTAATATTACCCCTACCCCACGTTTATACGTTCGCTTATTCAACGCAGAATATACGTTAGACTCGAATAGTCTAACTTACAGCACAAAAATAAATTATCACAACATATAGACAATTAAAATGAATATAATCATAATAGGGGTGAAACTTGCATAAACTACACATGTTAAGGATCTAAAGGTGTCAACTTGTTAAATATCACAATTTACATGATATGATCATATCCCAAATTTATGTATGAACTTGCATAGGGGGTTTTAGGCAACATAATGATGGTGTGAACTAGCGTAGAATTTCACATATGTCATAGCACAATCCTAGATATCATAATAGATGTCATGGCATATGTTCATAACTTTTACTAATCAACCTAAACTTGCATATGTGACTTGTCATATAGATCAACATAACCCATATAGTATCAACATTATGATTTGATTAACATGAACTAATTAGCATAGGCAATAACATCATGACTTTAAATCATGTATGATTTATCACAATTTAGCATAGAAACTCTCAACATACATAACATCATCATAGAATAATTCACAACATATAGGATATCATCACCACATAGCATAGGATTTATAACATAGATGATAGAAAAGAGTTTACAACAGCATATATGATAATCCACATCATTCACTTATAATCCATTCATGACTCAATCGAATTAGTTTAATAATAATCTTGTTAAGATCATCATACTCACAATTTAGAAGAGAAAGATAGCCTAGATTTGCTTTAGAGTTGAGTAGAATTAGGTTTTGATTAGCTTTTCTTCCTTCTTAGTTGGCCGCGGCTCCACTGAGTTCCATGGCGGCGGTATGACGGTAGCTATTCTATTTTTCATATGAATTAGGGTGAGAGACTACCTAGGTATTTATAGAGTTAGGATTTATTTTAGACCGTCATATCAACACAGAACCAATCCCAGCCAAGCAGATTAGGTCAAAACCCTAATGGGTCATCTCTCAGTCAAAAACAGGCTCAGCCAAAACCCTAGCTGACTGACCAGGTCGACACCCAGGTCGACACTGTAGTCGACCTGGGGGTGGAGGTCGACACTAGTGTCGACTCCCCAGTCGACCTGCCCGGGCGGGGATTTTTCCCGCCCAGCTCGCTTCTGCACTTTCTGTTTTGAATTTTAAATATCCTGCGAGCTGTTTTGAATTTTCAGAAACTTCCGATGGCCATAACTTCTTCATACGAAGTCCAAATCACGCAAACTCAGACTCTATTTCAACCAGAATTCCGAGACGAACACAATGGGGCAACCCGTTTCCCACAATTCTCACGTCTGAGATTAGTTATTCTTTAATTTGTGAATATTAATATTAATAGAATTACGGGGTGTTACTTAACCTGCAGCAAGAAAACTCGAAAAGAAAAAGAATAATAAAAATTAGCAGGAAATTTATTTATAGATTTGATACTGAAATTCAAGAAAAATTGAGGAACAAGTAAACCAACATGTTCTAATGATATTGCACGGTCATGATGACAAGAAACGAGCAAACGAAAGAGAATGACGCAGATTACTGACCTCACCCGTTGGATTCCAAGGAAAATGGATGGTGTTGATTTACAGCTGTAGTCAGTTGTAATCCGTGCTGTTGGTTTGGACCAATAACAACGTAGTGTGTTTCTTGTGAATTATTATTGAGTGATGACGTGGAAGAGATTGATTGGAGGGTTTTGATAGTTGCGGATTAGAGAAGTGATCAACGGCTACATATAGCCAATTATAGGGGTGCAGATTGACAAAGAGACATTTAACATCACGTAAGAAGCTGATGTAAGTGATGCATAAAAACTGATGTTAAAGCACATTTCACTTTATTTATTAATGTAAGATTTTTTTTCTAATTTGTATTTTGCTAAAAAACATGATATTGTGTTAATTTTTGGGACGTTAGTCGTAATAGTCAGCAGCTAATTTAATAATTTTTGGTCACAACCCATCTCAGCAATAATACATAATTTTACTATAAAATATAATTAATAAATATTAACTATAATACTAAAAAGTATAAACTATAATTTACTAATTATAATATTAACTATAATTAATAAATATTAACTAACATTACTAAAAATTGTTACTATAAAATATAATTAATGTTAATCACATTTCAATTTATTTATTAATATAAAATATAATTTTACTATAAAATATAATTAATAAATATTAACTATAATTAATAAATAGTTACTATAATTACTAAAAAAATATTAAATATAATTTACAAATTATAACATTAATTATAATTATAAATATTAAATATAATTATTAAAATTTTTAACTATAATTTACTAATCATAATATAATTAATAAATATTAACTATAATTAATAAATATTAAAATAAATATTAACTATAACTACTAAAAAATATTAGCTATAATTTACTAATTATTAATCATTCACAATAATACATTTAATAAGTGATGTGATAGACAACAACTATTTTAATAAGTGATGTAATAGCCAAGATTTTTGGTATGGCCTACAAGTTCAATTTTTTAAAAGTGCATTTAAGACATCGGTGTTCAATAATCGATGTCTGAGAAACCAACAACATCACTTGTAAATTGATCGATGTTAAAAATATGTTTTGACATCGGTTGAATTTAAGATAATGTGAAAACTGAAAAAGCCTATTCTACTTTTTCTTATAATGTCCATACATAAACATGGATGGTTTTTACCTTACGATAACCCAAAATATTCTTTGTATCAAAACTATTCAGATATTATAATAGTGTTTAAATCAAGTAAATAGCAATCTAGCGGAACCTTTGTGTAACAACACGGAATTTCTGAACCAATTTAAAAAATTTATTTTAGCTATTTTAATGGATTTTCAATATTTAAAATGATTTATTTTAAATAATAACAACTAAAAATTTATTTAAATCGAAGTTAGAACATATAAATTTATTTTAATTGTAAAACGAACTTTAAATAGCGCGGTAGTTTGAAAATTCGATTTGAAATTTCAAATGAATGTGTAGAATTCAAAATAAATCAGATTTTGGTAAAGACAGAAATATTTGAATCTGTTTAATTATATCTTTCTAACGAATGTGAAAAAAAATCAGATTTCATAATGTAAATTGAAAGGTATGACTATTTTAAAATTTAAAATAGTCGCTATGAAATTTATATATACTTTAATATAATATATAGCCCTTAAAAATAGCCATTTTGCAAATGACCTCCATTTTTGATGAAATCACTTTTGTTGGATCCGGAATGTTAATTTATTATTATGTTTCAAATTTTATAATTTTTAGAATTAATATGTAAGCATGTCAATTCAGTTTGAATTTAATCGACTGGAAAAAGGGCCATTTTCAAACTGTCTCCAAATTCAACAAAATTTGTTTTGGTTGGGCCGTATCATCAAAACATTGCTAGATTTACTTTTTTTTGTATGTTTTGGAGTCAGTATGTGGCCCTGGTAAATTAAAATGAACGTTTAAATTGAATATATATTAATTTATATTTAATTTTGAGAAAAACTGATCAAACTATAGAATTAGCTTACGAAATATATTCCATTGTGTTCGAAATGGGGATATTTAGCTAGCGGCTACAGTCGTTGGGTTTGATTTCAAGTTCTGGTGGTAAACAAGAATTTCTAGAATTAAATAATGTTAAAATATAGTGTGTGTGTATATATATATATTATTTTACCCTAAACCCTAATCATTTACCAAACCCACCTCCATTCGTTTTCAGCGATTAAAATCGCTTGAATCTTTCTTCATTAAAATCCCCCAATCCTCTAGTTAGTTTCAGAAATTAAAGTATGGGAATTAAAGTTCTTTTGGAGTCTTCAAAATCATATGGAGATGATGAAATGTCGTGACACGTGGAGGTCGAATTTCCAGCTCAAAGCTGCTGTGGTTGGATGCGTTTATCGAGGCAACCTGGGGTTCGAACTTCAAGGCAGCGTTAGCGTTGAGGGAGGGGGTTGGCGCGCTCCTGGGGGTGGCAGTTGATCAGTCGACGGTAGTCCTCTGGTGCTTGCGCAGGCGGATTTTCATTTTGAGGGACATATTTTGTTGCGTCCCAGTGAAGAACGATGGGAAGATGTTTAATAAAGTAATTAGGAGTTAATTAATTAGTTGATTATCCTTTTAATTCAAATAGCGGTAACTTATTCAAACAGCAACGAAATCTGGAGATTCAAATTGCGTTGGAATCGTAGTGAGAAACACTAAAACATGGAACTGACCATAACAGAAATCGAGCAATTTAGAATTTCAAGCAAATTTGAACGCAAATAGTATTAAAATAGAAATTCAGAAAAAAAGAATGATGGAGTGGAACCCAATGTGAGAACTCCTTCTCACTCAAAATTATTTTATCATGTTATTGTATTCATGTATAAAAATATATAGAATTGTAAGCATAGATTTTTATCAGTTAATCATTATAATTTGTATACGATGCCTGTTAGCTCACCTCCCGCGTCCATAAACCATGGATGATTTAATTGACCGTATTGTGTTTTGATTGTGATGTTGTGATGATTAACATATTAAAAATAATGTTAACATTAATGTGGTAATTGAAATTAAATTATAAATATTTATTTAAAATTTAAACAGTGAAAATTGGTAAATTAGAAAAATAATTCAAACCGAGTTAGTACTGGTTAAATAATTAACTAGTGATAATTTTGAATAGACTGTTGTTGTTTGAAAACCCCATACGGGTCTGGGGATGGTAATTATCCACATCTCCACTGAATTTAATTATATGTCAATCGACGGGTTGACAGACTGTGATGAGCATTATTTATTTATTTTAACGCTTATACAGTGGTAGAATGTACTCTAGATGATGTGTGGATGTTTAAGGATTATTTATCATTATTGTGAATACATGCGATGTATGAAAATCCATATAAATATATTTATACAGTAATTGATTGAGTCTGATTCCAATTAAGAATTAACGTACAGTTTTAAAATATTATTCAGTAGAGTTTTAAAATATTATTCAGTATAGTTTTATAATAATATTCATTATAGTTTTAAAATAATATTTAGTAAAGAATCAAAATATGATTTTGATGTCCGATTTTGGATGGACACAAAATATTGAAATATTCATAACTGTGATGAATATGAAGTCGAGTTGAGTAGTTAAATGCCATTTAAACCTGAAAGGGTTTATCGATCAATTTCATTTATTTTAAAAATATTATAAAAAAGAATTGATTTCAAAATATGATATTTTGAAAATATTATCATTTTAATATTATAACGATATGGAATATTCAATTTTGATTTAAAATTGAAACGGAAGTTGGTATTGTTTTTAAAACGAATACAAACGATTTATAAAATACATTTTAAATAGAAATCGACAATGTATATGTATTATATATATATATATATATATATATATATATATATATATATATATATATTAAATGGCCCGAATAGAACGCACCGTGCAGTGACCGTTCGCGAATTTCGACCATTGACTTCAAATGGACGTAACTGGATGAAACAACCCACCTCCGTTAAGGTCACTCACAAAGGGAATGCCTTAATTTTGGTGGCGGTTTATAAGTAAAAGCCACAGATAAACTCAAGACAGATATAAATACACATATTTTAAACAGCGGAAACCAACAGACTTTTATTCATCAATATGTGTTCCAAAACAAAACATTCCATAATTGTCTAAAAATACTTCCATCATTACTACATCATAACTGTCTTGATTAATAAAGAAGCATAAAACATAAATAAAGTGACGAAAATCCCCATAGTGATATCCGAAGCCATAGTCCGAACAAAAGAGACCCAAATCATACATCTACGTTCTTGGAGCTTGTACAGAGCCTGACTGAGCTGAGCTGTTTCCTCCCTGTGGACCTGGGGGGGGGGGGACGAATGAAAAGAAGACGAAAAGAAAATAGGGTCAGACGTAAAGCCTGAGTAAATCTAGTAACTCTTCAGTATGTGAATAAGAAAAGGGCATGATAGATATATACTGAAAATAGGATGGTGTCACAAGCTAAGGGAGTGTCGAATGTAATATCGCACCCATACTATATCTCTGCATCTACTTGAGTTTATTCTAACAGGCACCCCATGGTGAGGGTGAAGTGATCCCCATTTTCGAAAGATCGGCTCCTACTCGCATTAACATGTGTCATACGACCCCGAAGAATTGTAGATACCTATGCTGGTCCCACCATGGGGTGTATAAAGACCCATGGTGGCGGGCCCGACACAAATTCTAGAAGGCATAGGTTATACTACTGGTGTCCCCAGTGCCCTGGTTGTCTGATTCGAAGTGTGTGCACGCCCGCACTCCGTTAGACCTGCACTGTGCACCCACCGCCGTCGTTTGACCGCTTACAATCAGCCCAGTAATCGTGCCCCACCCTGCCAAGTTTTAGGGTACCGTTGATACCTAAATTGGGTTACTGCTGAAACGTGTCCCTCATTACCAGGATTTTCTAGTCAAACATGTTAAGTGGTTAAGTGTCTGAAGTTACCTAACCCCCACCCATCAATTCTTGTTAACATGTTGAATTTGGTTAAGTGTTTTAGTTGACTTAACCCTACCACCTGTCCTTAGCCTCTTAGGAGCACCAGACCACTCACATTAGACAGGTATTGCTACAGTTACTGGATATGCCGGTCGGTTCCAGGCAGGTTTACACCGTAGTTCAGTCTAACCTCGGGTCTTTATTGGGCTCAATGCTTAACCACCCACATTGGATAGGTATTGTTGTGACTACGGGACAGCCGGGCGGTTCCGGGCAGGTTTACATCACAACTCAATCCAACCTCGGGTTAAACACGCCGTGTTTTCTAAATTTACATATTTTATTATTTCTCAAATATATATGTAAATGTCATATCTTTTATTTTTGGGTATAACAATTCATACCGCTTTAAATGTCATTGTCATTGGCATGTGCCAAACATACCAACATATGTTTTCATGTTTTACACCCAACGTCATTACCCCCGTTTATACGTTCGCAATGTTATAACAAATTGTGGGCTTGACACAATTCAGCCCAACTTTATTAGCGTAAGAAAAAGGGGAAATCAATAACGTGTAATATTTGACAACATATAGGGTGTGTGGCGCATGAACTTGCAATTTAGCGATACTAACATAAATGATGGGTCATGTAAACTTGCATTCAAATCAAAGTATAACTAAGTAGGTGACATATGAAATGGCATAGTTTACAACTTGTGTTTAAATATGTTTAACTTGGCATAATGTCAAACACATAACTAGCATGATGTATATTCACAAAAAGGTCCAATTATAACATTTAATCACATAACCTATTTCAACATAAACTTGCATAGTTTTTGAAACCCAAACGATACTTAACATAGACCAAATTACACTTGCAAATAATCATGAATTTGCATAGTTTATCAAACCCAAATGATGCTTAACATAGATCAATTATACTTGCAAATAGACATGAAAATGATATCATAGGTTTTGGGTCATGTAGGCATAAACGGTTTCAAGTCTAAAACATGTTTACATAAATTCTAATTTAGAGTAAGGGAATATACATAGTTCATGCCTTCGACATATACATAAAGGAATCAATTTCTAATCTTTGCCACAAACTTGCAAGTGTCATTGTTTTCATATACCATTGTTCAATAGGCTTGCATCAATCAAATTTTTGCCGCAAACATCAATACATAAGTCATGATAGAACCATCACAATACATAGAATTTTATACAACACAATAACACAATTCTATTTTCATTCACATCGAATCACATCACAATTCTTATTCAAATTCTGAAAGGTTAGTATACTTACAACGAATGCAGAATCTTGAATTCTGGATTCTGAATTCTGAAATTGAAATGCGCTCCTTTGGGTAGACTAACATTGCATTGAAAACTTTTGATTTGAACTTTAAATCTTCTTCTTAGTTTGAATCGTCTCTAGGCTTTTCTCTTGACGGCTATGTTCAATTCCTCCCTAGCAGCATGACGACTCCTTTCTCATAGTTTTTTGTGAATTTTCAGTTGAGAGTTAGGGTGTATTTATAGATTTTTAAGTTGTTTTGAGCTGTTAGATGAAGATAGGAGGAATCTAGGCCATTCAAAATTTAGAGAGCCAATCAAGAGGTGACACGTCAGCCCTAGTGACACGCAGGGCCTCAGAAATTCGAGCCAGAGTCAGACCTGGCCAGCCAGGTCGACCAGCCAGGTCGACACCCAGGTCGACACTATGGTCAACCTGGGGGGTCCAGGTCGACACCATGGTCGACCTGGGGTGACCAGATCGACTCCATGGTCGACCTGGTCTTTGGGCGGCAATTTTCCCGCCCGGCTCAGTTTGAACCAGAAATTCGAAATTTTGAAATTAAATTGAGCTGTTTGAATTTAAATTTGATTCTGAAACTTCCGAAGTCCATAACTCCTTCATACGGAGTCCGATTCGCGCAAACTCGGACTCTATCTCAAGCAGAATTCCGAGACGAACGCAATGGCGTAACCCGTTTCCCCTAATTCTTTCATTTGGAATTAATTATACTTTAATTTGTGAAGCTTAGCGTTGTAGAATTCACGGGGTGTTACATTCTCCCCCCTTAAAAGGATTTCGTCCCGAAATCTTTAAGTTAGGAAGAATGTATATCCTACCATCCAACAGTCCATCTACTCAACCAACAAACAAAGGCATCCACTGTCCTTAAAAGACTTCTAATGCTTCATGACCATATGCATAGTGTGTGTACATGTCCTTATTTAATGCAGAAATAAGGCGGTCTACTGATTCAGTTGACCTCCTTAATGCGAATCATGTAAGTGTCATGAATCCATTATGTATGCAAATTTTTCCTACTCATAATTCTACATGAGTGCACAACTATTCATACAAATGCGACAACCATATGACAGTATATCAAGCTTTAACCATACACAAATGAGAATACACATATGCATATGCAATATGAAGTGATTGAGCCGATCTATAACCTAGGGTGTGTGTGTATATGCATCCACGAGCAACCACTAGCAACCATTTGTAGCCATCATCCATAACATGTTTTCAAATACATGTTTGCATCCATTTGTTTTATACCTAAGGAGTTAGGAAAAGGACCGAGGAGATATACCTAAAAGATAGATAAAGCATAACTTAAGGAAAAAGAGAGAGATCAAAAATGTACCCTAAAAAAGAAGAGGATAGGCAGCGTGTATTCTGTCCTCAGTTTCCCAAGTCGTGTCTTCCTCGGCGTCGCTCCACTGAAATTTAACGAGTTTGACTTCGCGGTTGCGTAGCTTTTTCACTTCCGTTCCTAAGATGCAGGTTGGAACTCTCCTCACAGTTGCTTCATGTTCCACTTCGGCTTCTTCTAGAATGCTAGGTTCCACCACTTCCGCCGACTCATGCAAACACTTCCGGAGGTGAGAAATATGAAAGACGTTGTGAATTCCGGCCAGTCTCTCGGGTAGCTCTAATCTATAGGCCATCTTTCCAACCTTCTCGATGATAGGAAACTGTCCTACAAATCTTGGTGCTTGCTTTCCGGCGGATCCAAAATGAACAACGTTCCTTAAAGGTGATACCTTAAGGAAAACCCTGTCCCCAACCTCAAACTCAAGGTCGGTCCTTCTTTTTTCGGCGTAGGATTTCTGTCTGTCTTGGGCAGTCTTCATTCTCCTACGTATCAAGTCCACTTTCGTCGAAGTCTCACGAATCATATCTAGTCCAAGTATAAGCTTATCTGTAGACTCGTACCAACAAGTTGGTGATTTGCATGGTCTTCCATACAACGCTTCGAAGGGTGCCATACCGATGGTAGCTTGGTAGCTGTTGTTATAGGCAAATTCCACTAAAGGAAGGTGATCCTCCCAAGTCCCTCCAAAGTCAAAAACGCAAAGTCTTAAAAGATCCTCTAAAACTCTATTCACCTTTTCCGTCTGGCCGTCGGTTTGGGGGTGATAGGTCGTGCTCAGACATAACTGTGTGCCTACAGCTTCTTGTAGACTCCGCCAAAACTCGCTTGTGAAGATAGGGTCTCGGTCACTGACAATGCTGGAGGGTATCCCATGGAGTCGAACTATTTCCTTAAGATAAAGAGATGTTAGAGATGCGGCAGTCCTTCTACTCTTGATAGGTATGAAGTGGGCGCTCTTAGTAAGCCTATCCACTATTACCCAAATGCTAGTGTTGCCTTTTCTCGACCTAAGTAGTCCATCAATGAAGTCCATTGAAATGCTTTCCCACTTCCACTGTGGAACCTCAAAAGGATGAAGTAGTCCTCCAGGCTTCTTCTGTTCCTCCTTGACCCGTTAGCAGGTCATGCACTTAGAAACGAAATCTGCCACCTCTTGTTTCATGCCGTTCCAAAAGAAAGTCCTTTTTATATCCTTGTACATCTTGTCACCGCCAGGGTGTATGGTCATCTAGGAATGATGTGCTTCTTCGAAAACCTTCTTTGTCAACTCCTTGCTTGTGGGACGCATAATCTTCAATCTCGCCTCAGCCAACCCTTATCATCGATGGCGTACCTACTGAGGTGACTAGAAGTCTCACCCCTAATAAGTTTATCAATCACCTCAAAAAGCTGAGGGTCTTCACGTTGTGCAGTCCCTATTGAGTCCAAGAGAGTAGGGCATACTTCGAGAGATGCTAGCAAACCTGGTACAAAATCTGAGGAGGGCCTAAAGTTAAAACTGGCTATATACTCCAAGCTTTGCCTTTCCACAAAGAGAGGGCTTAAGGTCAGTTTCTTTCGGCTCAACGCATCTGCTACTACGTTGCCTTTGCCAGGAGTATAGGAAATTTCAAAGTCATACGAGGCAAGAAACTTCATCCATCATTGCTGCCTCAAGCTAAGATCCATCTGCGAGAAGAGATATTTCAATGATTTATGGTCAGTAGTGTATAATTCGAACTTCTCACCTAGGAGATAATGGCGCCAAGACTTAAGCGCAAAGACGATGGCGGCTAACTCAAGATCATGGGTTGGGTAGTTCTTTTCATGAATTTTCAGTTGTCTTCCACCATAAGCTACCACTCTTCCTTCTTGCATTAGAACAACGCCTTGTCTCGCTCCACATGCATCCGTGTATACCGTGAACATTTTGCTTCCATCTGGCAAAGTCAGAACTGGGGCTGTTGTGAGAGCCCTTTTTAATCGGTGGAAAGCAAACTCGCAATCCAAATCCCAAGTGAACGCCAGATTATTTTTATTAGCCTTGTGAGTGGGGCTGAGATTTTCGCGAAATCCCTAATAAACTTTCTGTAAAAACCGGCTAGCCCAAGAAAGCTTCGAACTTTGGTTGCATTTCTTGGTGTCTTCCAATCTTGCACTGCCACCACTTTTGCGGGGTCCACAGCTAACCCCTCTTTGGATACTATATGCCCCAGAAATCTTACTTCTTTTCTCCAGAAGTGACACTTGGAGAATTTGGCTTTTAGTTGATGAGCTCGAAGAGTTTCCATGATTTCTTTCAGATGTTGGGCGTGCTCTTCCTCATTCTTTGAGAAGATTAAGATATCATCTACGAAGACAACCACAAATTTGTTGAGGAATTCTCTGAACACCCTGCTCATTAGGTCTACGAAATAAGCGGGTGCATTTGTCAAGCCGAAAGGCATGACAAGCCACTCGAAGAAACCGTCTGGGGTTCTGAACGTCGTTTTATCAATACTATCTTCAGCTACTCTTAGCTGATGGAACCCAGTTGCCAGATCAAGTTGGGAGAAGACCGTTGCACCTACAAGCTGATCAAACAAATCGTCGATTCGGGGAAGAGGGTGCCTATTTTTCTTGGTCAATTTGTTTAACTCCCTATAGTCGACGCAAAGGCGAAGCGAACCGTCCGCTTTAGTTGCGAACACCACTGGAGCACCCCATTTCGAAATGCTTCGTCTAATGAACCCCTTTTCAAGAAGTTCTTTAACCTGCTTACTGAGCTCCTTTCTCTCCTTTGGAGCCATGTGTCTAACAGGTAAAGCTATAGGCTTTGCGTCTATTTCCCGCCTCGGAGGTAAGCCTTTCCCCTCCTCAAAGACATCCGGATATTCCCGGACTACTCTCACTGATTGCAAATTCTCATCAGAAGCATCAAGCGACTCTAGATAACTTAGCATAACAACATTCAAGGGATTACAAGAAATTTCTAGAGTGTTACCAAGCCGAGTCAAGAGCCTAACTACTCTTTTCTCACAATCAAGAATGGCACTATTACTGGATAACCAGTCCATGCCTAAGATCAAACCAAGAAGCCAAAGACAAAGGCATCACAACTAAACTCAACGCTGAGAATAGAGATTTTCAAACCCAATCAAACCATTGACAAGTAAGCGGAGCCCCCAATTGGATTTGAAACTACTATGGGATCTTCTACCATACTAGTGTCTAGATGCAGAGATTCTACTAAGGCAGAGGAAATAAAAGAGTGTGATGCGCCAGAGTCAAAAAGTGTACGAACTGGATGATCATAAAGATAGACTACACTTTCTACAGAAATATTACTACCTCTTTCTTGCTGAGGTTCCACTAGTGCATGAACCTGACCCCCTGAAGTGGATTCAGCTTTCGGTCCCTGCCCTTTCTTCTTTGGGCAGTCCTTAGCTTGGTGCCCAGTCTCTCCACAATGGAAGCAACCACCAATCTTCGCCTTTCTTTTCCGGTAGTCTTTTGAGATATGGCCTACAATGCCACAGAAATTGCACCTTCTCTACTCACGGGGCTTATTGTTCTTTCCTCCTTTCTTGAAATCTGTTTTCTTTGCTTGTAGACCCTCCTTCTTCTCTTCCATCTTAGTTTCTTTCTTGTCGTGGTCTTCCTCGTGTAGCAATGCCATGTCCACCAAGCTTTCATAAGTCGCTCCTGTGGACACATGGGTCATGGCAAGGATGTGTAGAGGCTCATTCAAACCCTTGACGAAGCGAAGTGCCTTCTTGTGTTGGGTGTTTACTAAGTCTAGCCCAAATTTGGCCAGCTGGTTAAACTGATTAACATATTCCCTGATCGTCATGCTTCCCTGTTTCAGAATTAGGAACTTTTCCATTTGCATGCTCCTTTCTGCTTGGGAGAGAAATTTCATTTCAAACCTTGTCCTAAAGTCTTCCCATGTTTCCACCGCCTTCTGAGCATTGGTAACTTCCCACCAATAGGAAGCCTCATCCTTAAGCAAGCATACCTCTAGTTGTATCTTTTGCCTATCTTCCACTCCAAAGATGACAAACAGATCCTCAGTCTCCTTTAGCCAGTTTCTTGCCCCTACAAAGGATTCTGTCCCATAAAAATCTTTTCCACCCATTGCCTTGAAGTCTCTACATATTTTCACGAAGGCATTTCCACGAGGAGGTGGAGGAGGAGGAGGAACCATGGCCACTGGAGGAGGAATGCCTGCTGGGCCCGCGCTATTGGCCCTTGCTTCTAAGTACCTCCAAATCCAGTCGGGAATCAGCACTCCTTCCGAGAGGTTAAGGTCTCCAGACATGCTGAAACAGAAAGGGAAAAATACAAAACGAAGGATAGAGAGAGATAGATAGAGCACATGGATTTGGGGGATTTTGTCTTTTTATAAATATAACACTTTTTCTTGAAAAATGCTTCTTTAAACTTTCTTTTGAAAAAAAATTCAAAAACTTTTATCTTGTCTGGTAAACCTATGCTCTGATACCAAGTGAAACACCCCACCTCCGTTAAGGTCACTCACAAAGGGAATGCTTTAATTTTGGTGGAGGTTTATAAGTAAAAGCCACAGATAAACTCAAGACAGATATAAATACACATATTTTAAACAGCGGAAACCAACAGACTTTTATTCATCAATACGTGTTCCAAAATAAAACATTCCATAATTGTCTCAAAATACTTCCATCATTACTACATCATAACTGTCTTGATTAATAAAGAAGCATAAAACATAAATAAAGTGACGAAAATCCCCATAGTGATATCCAAAGCCATAGTCCGAACAAAAGAGACCCAAATCATACATCTACGTTCTTGGAGCTTGTACAGAGCCTGACTGAGCTGAGCTGTTTCCTCCCTGTGGACCTGGGGGGGGGGACGAATGAAAAGAAGACGAAAAGAAAATAGGGTCAGACGTAAAGCCTGAGTAAATCTAGTAACTCTTCAGTATGTGAATAAGAAAAGGGCATGATAGATATATACTGAAAATAGGATGGTGTCACAAGCTAAGGGAGTGTCGAATGTAATATCGCACCCATACTATATCTCTGCATCTACTTGAGTTTATTCTAACAGGCACCCCATGGTGAGGGTGAAGTGATCCCCATTTTCGAAAGATCGGCTCCTACTCGCATTAACATGTGTCATACGACCCCCAAGAATTGTAGATACCTATGCTGGTCCCACCATGGGGTGTATAAAGACCCATGGTGGCGGGCCCGACACAAATTCTAGAAGGCATAGGTTATACTACTGGTGTCCCCAGTGCCCTGGTTGTCTGATTCGAAGTGTGTGCACGCCCGCACTCCGTTAGACCTGCACTGTGCACCCACCGCCGTCGTTTGACCGCTTACAATCAGCCCAGTAATCGTGCCCCACCCTGCCTAGTTTCAGGGTACAGTTGATACCTAAATTGGGTTACTGCTGAAACGGGTTCCTCATTACCAGGATTTTCTAGTCAAACATGTTAAGTGGTTAAGTGTCTGAAGTTACCTAACGCCCACCCATCAATTCTTGTTAACATGTTGAATTTGGTTAAGTGTTTTAGTTGACTTAACCCTACCACCTGTCCTTAGCCTCTTAGGAGCACCAGACAACTCACATTAGACATGTATTGCTACGGTTACTGGATATGCTGGTCGTTTCCGGGAAGGTTTACACCGTAGCTCAGTCTAACCTCGGGTCTTTATTGGGCTCAATGCTTAACCACCCACATTGGATAGGTATTGTTGTGACTACTGGACAGCCGGGCGGTTCCGGGCAGGTTTACATCACAACTCAATCCAACCTCGGGTTAAGCACGTCGTGTTTTCTAAATTTACATATTTTATTATTTCTCAAATATACATATGTAAATGTCATATCTTTTATTTTTCGGTATAACAATTCATACCGCTTTAAATGTCATTGTCATTGTCATGTGCCAAACATGCCAACATATGTTTTCATGTTTTACACCCAACATCTTTACCCCCGTTTATACGTTCGCAATGTTATAACAAATGTTGGGCTTGACACAATTCAGCCCAACTTTATAAGCGTAAGAAAAAGCGGAAATCAAGAACGTGTAATATTTGACAACATATAGGGTGTGTTGCGCATGAACTTGCAATTTAGCGATACTAACATAAATGATGGGTCATGTGAACTTGCATTCAAATCAAAGTATAACTAAGTTGTTGACATATGAAATGGCATAGTTTATAACTTGAGTTTAAATATGTTTAACTTGGCATAATGTCAAACACATAACTAGCATGATGTATATTCACCAAAAGGTCCAATTATAACATTTAATCACATAGCCTATTTCAACATAAACTTGCATAGTTTTTGAAACCCAAACGATACTTAACATAGATCCAATTACACTTTCAAATAAACATGAATTTGCATAGTTTATGAAACCCAAACGATGCTTAACATAGATCAATTATACTTGCAAATAGACATGAAAATGATATCATAGGTTTTGGGTCATGTAGGCATAAACGGTTTCAAGTCTAAAACATGTTTACATAAATTCTAATTTAGAGTAAGGGAATATACATAGTTCATGCCTTCGACATATACATAAAGGAACAAATTTCTAATCTTTGCCACAAACTTGCAAGTGTCATTGTTTTCATATACCATTGTTCAATAGGCTTGCATCAATCAAATTTTTTCCACAAACATCAATACATAAGTCATGATAGAACCATCACAATACATAGAATTTTATACAATACAATAACACAATTCAATATTCATTCACATCGAATCACATCGCAATTCTTATTCAAATTCTGAAAGGTTACTATACTTACAACGAATGCAGAATCTTGAATTCTGGATTTTGAAATTGAAATGCGCTCCTTTGGGTAGACTAACGTTGCGTTGAAAACTTTTGATTTAAACTTTAAATCTTCTTCTTAGTTTGAATCGTCTCTTGGCTTTTCTCTTGACGGCTATGTTCAATTCCTCCCTAGCACCATGACGACTCCTTTCTCATATTTTTGTGTGAATTTTCAGTTGAGAGTTAGGGTGTATTTATAGATTTTTAAGTTGTTTTGAGCCGTCAGATGAAGATTGGAGGAATCTAGGCCATTCAAAATTCAGAGAGCCAATCAAGAGGTGACACGTCAGCCCAAGTGACACACAGGGCCTCAGAAATTCGAGCCAGAGCCAGACCTGGCCAGCCAGGTCGACCAGCCAGGTCGACACCCAGGTCGACACTATGGTCGACCTGGGGGGGACCAGGTCGACACCATGGTCGACCTGGGGTGACTAGGTCGACTCCATGGTCGACCCTATGGTCGACCTGGTCTCTGGGCGGGAATTTTCCCTCCCAGCCCAGTTTGAACCTGAAATTCGAAATTTTGAAATTAAACTGAGATGTTTGAATTTTAATTTGATTCTGAAACTTCCGAAGGCCATAACTCCTTCATACGGAGTCCGATTCGCCCGAACTCGGACTCTATCTCAAGCAGAATTCCGAGACGAACGCAATGGCGTAACCCATTTCCCTTAATTATTTAATTTAGAATTAATTATACTTTAATTTTTGAAGCTTAGCGTTATAGAATTCACGGGGTGTTACACTGGAGATCCGACCGTCAGATTCTTCTAAAACTAAAACCGTTGGGTTCGTATCGAAAAGAGCTTTCCAATGATAATAAGAGAATTGAAATCTAACAGTTGGATTTTAAGATATGTTCAAGTCAATTCCAAAAAAGGTCGCTATGGATGCAATTCCGTGGCCATTATTGGAAACCGACCAATATGGCGATAATAAAATTAATAAAAATGTGGAAAAATAGTGTAAAATCAAAATAAATGATTTGGAAAGAATTTGAATGAAAAATTACAGTTTTGAAAAGATAAAAATATATTTTTATCTAAATTAACTAGTTATTAACTAGAATAATAGTCCAAATGATTTTTAAATAAATAAGATTTGTAAATGGGTTTTAAAATAACCAGAATTTTTCCAACGTGTGAATTGGAATAGTTTTGAATGGAAATAATCTTCGGAATATTTGGGTATTGGATTCCGTGCTTATACGGATATTGCTGAGGAATTTGAAAGATATATATATCATTATTCCCAATACGATATTTGTTGGTTTTTGAATTTGATATTGAACATAAGCCGATATAATTCCTATTTAGAGCCTTGTATTTAATATCAAATTGGATTTTGGATTTGTTGTGAATGGTGTCTTTAATAACATTGTTCTTAAACCGAGCTGAGAAAAGAATAAATCTTTTAAATAAGATTTAAAGAAATTTACCAATTAATTAATATTAAATAGGAATTGAAATGAAAGTTGCATTTGGCTTTATCGTGAACAATGTTTTAAATAATATTTGTTCTTTAACCCAATTAATAGTGAAGTTATGAATTGAAATTTATAAATCTTTTAACTAAGATTTAAAGAAAATTTTCCAAAGTAAAGTTTTCCAAGATTACTGATGTCTTGATTGGGTTGTACACCCAAGACAAGGTAATAAGTGGTGATCGTCTAGACGTACTTAGAGATCGACCGGATATGCGAGGACCTCTCTCCTGTATTGGACAAATGGGACGAGGAATAAGGTGCTTCCGTTTTCGTTCAGACCCAGAACGGACTTGTAAATGGCTGTGTGTCTGACATTGGATTTTATTATGTGTTGATTGATTTCTATTAAATATATATCTATTTGGTGGCAGAGAATTTATTATCTTGCTTAACACCCTTCTCTGAGACATACGAGCTTAGAGGTTATATATTGATAGACATCAGTCGTATAGCGTGAATTGTCAGTGTTGCATGCTAAGGTGCAAATGATCAAGGCTTTTGTTGAAAAACAGAGTCTTGTGGTTGATGATCAAAGCATAGTTTTAATTAGCATAGCTTTGTGTATATCATTAATTCTCGAGCCTCACACCTCGGTATGAGTCTAAAAAGGGATAAGGGAAGCACTGAGTGCACACCTTTCTTTCTAGCTAGGAGTAGTGTCATGGTATGTAGCCCAGACATTTTTATGTAACAACCCACAATTTCTGTTAAAATTTTTATTTTAGCTATTTTAATGGATTTTGAATATTTTAAATGATTTATTTTAAATAATAATGATTTAATTTTTTTAAATCGATGTTATAACGTATAAATTTATTTTAATTTAAAAGAAGTTTGAAATGGTGTGGTTGTTTGAAAATTTGATTTTAAATTTCAAATGAATGTACAGAATTCAACATGAATCAGATTTCAGTAAAACAAGAAAAGTTGGAATAATTTGAACTTTAATTTTCTAACGAATATAAGAAACTGAGATTTCATAATATAAATTGAAAGTTATGTCCAGTTTAAAATTTAAAATAATAGCTATGGAGTATACATATATATATATATATATATATATATATATATACAGCCCATAAAAATAGTCATTTTGCAAACGACCTCCGTTTTCTTCAAAACCACTTTTGTTGGATCCGGAATGTCAATTTATGGTCAGGTTCCAATTTTCATAATTTTTGGAATTAATACGTAAGCGCGGTGAATTAAAACTTGTTTGATAATTTTACTTTGAATTCAATCGACTAAAAAATGGCCATTTTTCAAATGGTCTTCAAATTTAACGAAATTAGTTTTGTTAGGACCGTATCATCAAAACAAAGCTAGATAAAAAAATTCGAAATATTTGGAGTCAGTATGTGGCCCCTGTAGATTAAAATGTGTGTTTAAATTCAATATATATTGACTTATATTTTAATTTTGATAAAAACTAATTGAAACAGTCGAACTGGAAAACGAAACGTATTCCATTATGTCCGGAATGGGGGTATTTGGTTAGGAGCGGCAGTCATTGTGTTTGATTTGGAGTTCGTATGTAAAAATCTCATTTTACGAATTAAATAAATATTTATATATATTCCTATTGGTCAAAAGAAAGGGTCAAAACCCTTGCCTTCATTCTCCCTTGGACAACGGATCCTCCAGCCCCCACCCATGTGATTGCAATGGACGAAAACACTCCGATTTGAATCCTCAAATTCTCTCAACATACAAAGAATTAACCTATGATTCTTAAGCGAAAATTCAAGCACTTTTCAAGATCTTCTAATCTGTACAAACCATATATCATATCGTGTGGTAATTTGGGCGATTTCTGTGTTCAAAGTTGCACCGGTTAGCAGCAATTTTCATGATGATGGGGGGATCGAATGGGGCCTAGGTCTGGGTGATGGAAGGTGGCACAACGGCGCTCCATGTGGCGGTGACTGATCGTACTCCGGTGGTATATGGCGGCACTGATCTTGAACCCTAGTTTGGAAGGCTAGTTCGACATGCTTTAGGCAATTAACAGTGAAGAAGACGCAGTGAGTTTTTATGTAAATAAATTTAAATAAGCATTGTTTTTAAATTTAAATAAATAAGCATTATTTCTAAATATATAGCATTGTTTTTAAATATATAGCTTGATTTTTATAAATAAGTAGTGTTGGTTTAAAACGTGATTTTTGAAATGAAAAATATTGAAAAGAAAAATCAGATTTTTAAAATATAAAATATTGAAATAAAAATGTGTTATTTTTAAAAATAAAGCATTGTAATAAAAATATGATTTATATATATAGTTTTGAAATAAAAATATGATTTTTATATATATAGTTTTGAAATAAAAATATGATTTTTAATTTAAATAGCATTGTTTTAAAAATGTTATTTACAAGATATATTTAGCATTGTGAAAATGTGGTTTTTAATATAAACTTCATGAAACAGATTGCGTTGGGATCACGGCGAAGAACACTACGCGATGGAACCAACTTGAAGCAAAACAGAATCCAAACCGTCCAATAAAGAATGGCAGAGTGGAAACCACGGTGAGAACTCTCTCACACTCTAATTATTTTACAGTTATTATATAATAGGTTGTAGACGGGGCTTAGTAGCTCCTGACACTACTTTTTATACAAACCATGGATGATTTGTGTGATTTGATTGTACTGTGAGAAAAACTGACTGTATTGTGTATTGTGATTGTGATATTGAAATGGAGTAAATAATATATATATATGCATTGTATAAATAATATATATATATATATGCGATATATAAATTATTTATATATGCTGCTTAAAATTCTCCAGAAATAAAATAAATATTCGTTTACAAATCTAACGGTTTGTTTATGTACACCCATTTAACTGTATTGATTGGGACGATAAATCTTACACATCGCCTAACTGCACAAACAATAAACATTATTTGTTGGTTGAAACCCCACACAAGTATTAGGATGATATTTGACATACACTAATCCCAATTTTTTAGCTGTATGTCAATCGATGGGTTGACAGACCATATAAGCGTTATTTATTTATTTATTTTAATGCTTATACAGTTGTTAAATGCACTCTAAATGTTGTATGAATTTTTGATGATAGTTTTTATTGTTGTATACATGCGATGTATGAAATCCATATAACTGAAATTATATGGTAATTGATTGACTCTAATTCCAGTTCAGAATTAACGAATATTTTAAAATAATATTCAGCGAATAATCAAAATGTGATTTTGATGTCCGATTTTGGAAGGACGCGAAAATAGTGAAATGTGAAGCCATGTTAAGTAGTTAAACGCCATTTTAACACGAATGAGTTTTTCTGTCGATTTTATTTATTTTATAGAGAATATTAAAAAGTGAATTCAAAATCTGATATTTTGAAAATATTATCATTTTAATATTATAATGATATGGAATATTCCATTTTGATTTGAAGATTGAAATGAAATTGAAATCGTTTTGAAATGAATTTAAAACAAATTTATAAAGGAATGTTTAGCTTTGATTTAAAATCGAAATAGAAGTGGAAATCAATTTTAACACGAATTTATAAACGAACTCATAAAATACGATTTAAATGGACATCGATGATATACATATTATATATATAATGGCCCGAATAGAACGCGCCGCTCAGAGACCGTTCGCGAATTTCGACTATTAACTTCAAAGTGATGTAACGGGACATCCGACCGTCGAATTCTCCTAAAACCGGAACCACTGGGTTCGTATCGAAAAGAGATTTCCAACGAATATAAGAGATTTAAATTTGAACTGACGGATTTTAAAATATGTCCAAATAAATTTCAGAAAATGTCGCTATGGATGTAGCTCGTTGGCCGTTATTGGAAACCGAATGTACTTGCCTTAATAAAATTATTAAAAATATGGAACAATTATTTAAAATCATAATAAATGATTTGGAAAGATTTTGGATGGAAAATTCCAACTTTGAAAAAGACAAAAGATATTTTTATCGAAATGAACTAGTTATTAACTAGAATAAAATCCAATGTTTTCAAATAATAAATTGGACAGAGAACTGGTTTTAAAATAACCAGAATTTTTCCAATATATAAATTGGAATGGATTTGAATCGAAATTATCTTCGGAATATTTCGATATTGGATTCCGTGATTATACAGATATTGTGGATGAATTTGGAAGAGATACACACAGATATATATATATATATATATATATATATATATATATATAGTTATTCCCAATACGATATTTTTCAATTTCAGAACTTGATATTGAATATAAGCCGATATAATTTTTGTTCAGAGCCTTGTATTTAATATTAAATTGGATTTTGGGTTTTTCGTGAATGATATCTTTATTAACACTGTTCTTAAACCCGGTTGAGAAAAGAATGAATCTTTTAAATAAGACGTAGTGAAATGTACCAATTAATTAATATTTAATTGGAATTGAAATGAAATTGGATTTTTGGGTCCATCGTGAACGATGTTTCAAATAACACTTTTTCTTTAACCCAATTAACAGTGAAGAGATGATTTGGAATTTATAATTATTTTTATTAAGATTTAATGGAAATTTTCCAAAATAGAGCTTTCCAGTTTAATATATTAAATTGGAATTGAATGGAATTCGATTTGGTAATAATCGAGATGAGTTTCTGTAAAGGAGTACCGTTATTATATACGGAATTTAAAAGTCTTTGCCATTATTCCACTTATAGTATTAGTTTGATACGGAAATTTATTTCGATTATATACTGTTATGATTTCCGTGAAGATTCCATTTTGATGAAAGATGATTTTGGGTTTATGTGAACAGTGTTTTAAATGACATTGGTTCTTTAACCCAGTAAATGATAGGATTAATTTTCCTAAAAGTTGAATGATCATAAAGTAATGTTTTATGATATTAAAACCAAGTTGGAGTTCTAATGAATCTTTAATTAGATTGAAAAATTAACGTGATAATTAAATTTGTCAAATTTGAGAAGTAATTGAAAATGGAGTACCACCAGTTTTACTCCAGGCGATAGTTAAATCTTTAATTAGATTTGAACGTGAAATGATAATTAAATTTATCGATAACACCGTGGGTGTTAGATTTGGAGCATTACCTGTTTTCTGGGATGAATAGGTTGGGATTGGAATTAATAAATAAATGACTACTTCGGTAAAGTTTGCTAATCCCAACTAGTTGATAAACCTTAATTTGGTTTAGAACTGCGAAAGGATAAAATCAAATCTTTTGAATTGATATCAAAAAGGAAGATTAAAGAATAAATTTAAAAGAATTTATCTTTGATAAAATTTATGGGAATCTTTCCCTAAAGATGTGTATATTTGAATAAAAGAATATTATGGATTGGAATGAGGTGTATGATGCGTTTTTATAACACTTGATTATTGATTATACAATGCGAGAGTTATTCAGAAAGACCGGGTTTAACCCATTCTGAATAATTAATAGGACTAAAAGTCGATGATGAAGACAGTTGATGAAGACTGTAGATCTTCACATCGTTTGGATGATTACTGATGTCTTGGTTGGGCTGTACACCCAAGACGAGGTAATAAGTGGTGATCGTCCAGACGTACTTGGAGATCGACCGGATATGTGAAGGCCTCTCTCCTGTATTAGACATATGGGATGAGGAATAAGGTGCCTCTAGTTTTGTTCAGACCCAGAACGGACTTGCAAATGGATGGTGTGTCTGACATTGATTCCTTTATACTGTATTTGTTGATCTCTACTAAATATATATCTGTTTGGTGGCGGAGAGTTTATTCTCTGGCTTAACACCCTTCTCTGAGATGTACGAGCTTAGAGGTTATATATTGGTGGAAATCAGTGGTACAGTATGGAATGACAGTGTGGCATGCTGAGATGCAAATGATCCAGGCTTTTATTGAAAAGAAGAATCCTGTGGTCGATGATCAAAGCACAGCTTTAATTAGCACAGCTTTATGTAGCGTTAATTCATGAGCTTCACACCCCGGTATAAACCAGAAACGGGGTGAGCACTTCAGGGAAATGGACATATGTTAGTTTCTAGCTAGGAGTAACGTCATGGTATGGAGCCCAGACTGTTTACTCATGTGGATGTTGCTTATTATTACTTGATGGAAAGCGAGGCCCCTAAGATGTATCGGTCACTACGGTACGATGGATGTTATGGTCGATATACTGACCAGATTTTATGCCTCATATGGCAGGCTATCATATAGTTCATGGTACTGCCAATCATCGACAGATGACCGGCCCTATTGTTAACCGTAGGTGCAGTTGCGGCTGTATCCTGAGGCTCAGGCTAGAGAATCTCGAATCGGTAAGGAAGATCGCTTGCCTTGGTTCATAAAGGGAAACCCAATTTCCAATACATGATTTTTCGGTACCTACGTCGCCTATGATTGATACATTTATATTTGAAGTTGATTTCTTCAGTTATAGTAATAATAAAAGATGAAATTTCGCGTATCAAGAATATTTGGCTATTATAAGGGAAAACTCTATCCTCGACTACGTTCATTACGTGATGGGACTTGAGTCTTATAATAGCTTCGTTTTTATGTTTAGCATTGCACTGTATATTTCATGCACTGGTATTGTTAGGGTTAAACCCGTTCCGTGTTATACTGTGTGGTCCCTTGATTTATCTAACTTTAAAATCAAGCTAATAACTGTTTTAGTTCTCACACCAGTCCCATGTCTGACTCAGAGTTTATTGTTTCTACCTAAACTCTACGTGACCCTATTTTCCATATGGACTGCTAGTAGTTTTGGTATTTGCAGATATTATTTTTGTAGGATCCTGGATTTACAGCTGAAGCTATATTCGGAAAGCTCTATATCTGTGTATTTCTTTCAGTTATGTTATGTATTATTTTTCCGCTACTTTGTATTTTAACCTCTGATATTATTTTATATCTGCTGTGTAATATTTATTCATACTCTGATTCTTGTACTCTGATGTAAATTGTTGTAATAGCAATGAAATTTTCTATTGTTTGTATTCTGATACGTTGTGTTCTCAATTCAATCTGGGCTTTCCTGTAAGGGGAAGTTTGGGTCGTCTCAGTTCGGTATCAAAGCTTTGTTTTACAGAGCTTGAGAACAAGACATAATAGAACTGAACGAAAGAATTCATCAGAGATTGGATTAGTAATATCCAATAAGAATGACTCGTTAGAGATAGGATCAGTAGTATCCAAGAACGAGTGTAAAGAGTGTTATTTTTAAAATAAAATGAAAACAATTTTTTTCTGAAAATTTAAACCTTAATATACGTATGTGGGTATTTTATTTTAAATTGATTTTGGACTACTGGTATATGAAGATTTTGCATATACACCTAGCTAGTGTATATACGAAGCCGCAAATATGCTGGATAGATGTAGAATCACACTCTAGTCGCTCGGAGATAATTCTGATGATTGACGCGTCATCATCAGCATTTATTTTTGAGTTTCGAAAGTGGGATATCTATATATTTCCAATTGACTGGTGTGAGAACCAAAGCTAGATAGGGTTTATTGTTGTGATTTGACACTAAAAATATGATTTTGAGTATATATATATATATATATATATATATAAGATATATGTTTGAAAAGCTAACCAATTAATTGATTGCTCGTTGTGATGTGTGATTATTAATCTGACTAATAAAACCGCTAAGAAAATGAAAGTCAATTAGGCCAAATAGAAACAAATATTGAACTGAATTGAAAATTGATTTGAATTGTATATATGTGCATATATACGTAACATGGAAGCTAAGAAGAGGAATAAAACTGTATGCCCGACAAATAGGTACATGTTTACTATATTCATTGGGTTTGATGATTTTATGAGCTGATTGGCTTTTTCTTTTTCTTTTGGATTGATGAGGACCCTGTGAGGCTAGTTGCGGTTTTAAATGTCGCCCCATACAAAGGAGGTTATGGTGAAATTTTACAAAAATTTAGGGTGTTAGCCAAATTTTTGAGAAATTAGAAAATTATTAGAAACTGAAAAGTTGAAGAATGAAAGCCAGAATGAAAGTTGAGTTGGTTGGTTAAACAACTTTCAGCTCCGTTCCTTTTCGAGGACGAAAAGATTTTTAAGTGGGGGAGATAGTAACAACTCGGAATTTCTGAACCAATTTAAATTTTTTATTTTAGCTATTTTAATTGATTTATTTTAAATAATAATGATTTAAAATTTATTTAAATCGAAGTTAGAACGTATAAATTTATTTTAATTATAAAAGGAGTTTGAAATGGCGCAGTAGTTTGAAAATTCGATTTTGAATTTCAAATGAATGTACATAATTCAATATAAATCGGATTTTAGTAAAATAAGAAACATTTGAATATTTTGAACTTTAATTTTCTAACGAATATAAGAAATTGAGATCTCATAATATAAATTGAAAATTATGTCTAGTTAAAATTTAAAATAGTCGCTGTGGAATTTATATATATTTATATATTTTCAATATATATATAGCCCTTAAAAATAGCCATTTTGCAAACGACCTCCGTTTTCGACGAAACCACTTTTGTTGGACCTGGAATGTCAAATTATGGTTAGGTTCCAATTTTCATAATTTTTGGAATTAATATGTGAGCGTAGTGAATTAAAACGTGTTTGTTAATTTCAGTTTGTATTTAATCAATTGGAAAATGACCATTTCTCAAACGGTCTCCAAATTTGACGAAATTAGTTTCATTAGGACCTTATCGTCAAAACAATGCTGGATAAAAAAATTCTGGAATTTTTGGAGTCAGTATGTGGCCCTGGTAGAATAAAATGTGCGTTTAAATTCAATATATATTGATTTATATTTTAATTTTGATAAAAACTGATCAAAACAGTCGAGCTGGCTTACGAAACATATTCCATTCTGTCCGAACTGGGGTATTTGGCTAGAGGCATCAGTCGTTGGGTTTGATTTGGAGTTCATATGTAAAAATCTTATTTTACGAATTAGATGAATATTTATATATATTCCTATTGGTCAAAAGAAAGGGTCAAAACCCTTGTCTTCTTTCTCACATCGTCAATTGATCCTCCACACCCCACCCACGCGATTGCAACAAACGAAAAATTCCAATTTGAATCCTCAAATTCTCTCAACATATAACGAATTAACCTATGATTCATGAGCGAAAATTAAAGCACTTTTCAAGCTCTTCTAATCTATACAACCCATATTGTATATCTCGTGTGGTAATTTGGGCGATTTCTGTGTTCAAATTTGCACCGGTTAGCAGCGGTTTTCATGACGATGGGGGGATCGAATGGGGCCTAGGTGATGGAAGGTGGCACAGTGGCGCTCCATGTGGCGGTGACTGGTCATACTCCAGCGGCATATGGCGGCGCTGATCTTGAACCCTAGTTTGGAAGGCTAGTTCGGCATGCTTCAGGCAATTAACAGTGAAGAAGACGCAGTGAGTTTTTATGTAAATAAATTTAAATAAGCATTGTTTTTAAATTTAAATAAATAAGCATTATTTCTAAATATATAACATTGTTTTTAAATATATAGCTTGATTTTTATAAATAAATAGCATTGGTTTAAAACAAGATTTTTGAAATGAAAAATATTGGAAAGAAAAATCAGATTTTTAAAATATAAACATTGAAATAAAAATGTGTTATTTTTATATATAAAGCATTATGATTAAAATATGACTTTTATATATATAGTTTTGAAGTAAAAATATGATTTTTATGTATATAGTTTTGAAATAAAAATATGATTTTTATATGTATATAGTTGAATTAAAAATGTGATTTTTAATTTATATAGCATTGTTTTAAAATGGGATATTTAAATTATATTTAGCATTGTAAATAAAAATGTGGTTTTTAATATAAATTGCGTGAAACAGATCGCGTTGGGATCACGGTGAAGAACACTACACGATGGAATCGACTGGAAACAAAACAGTATCCAAACCGTCCAATAAAGAATGGCGGAGTGGAAATCACAGTGAGAACTCTCTCTCACTCAAATTATTTTATAGTTATTGTATAATAGATTGCAGATGGGGCTTAATAGCTTCTTACACTACTTTTTGTATACACCATGGATGATTTGTGTGATTTGATTGTATTATGGAAAAGTTGACTGTATTGTGTATTGTGATTGTGATATTGAAATGGAATATAAATATATATATATATGCATTGTATAAATTATTTATATACGATGTATAAAATTCTCCTGAAATAAAATAAATATTCATCTACAAATCAAACGGTTCGTTTATGTACACCCGTTTAACTAGTATTTATTAGAACGTTAAATCTTACACATCGCCGAACTTCACAAATAATAAACAGTATTTGTTAGTTGAAACCCCACACGGGTATTGGGATGATATTTGATATACACTAATCCCAATTGTTTAGTTGTATGTCAATCGATGGGATGACAGACTGTATAAGCGTTATTTATTTATTTTAATGCTTGTACAGTTGTTAAATGCACTCTGAATGTTGTATGAATTTTTGATGATTGTTTATCATTGTTGTTGTATACATGCAATGTATGAAATCCATATAACTGAAATTATATGGTAATTGGTTGACTCTGATTCCAGTTCAAAATTATCGAATATTTTAAAATAATATTCAGTGAATAATCAAAATGTGATTTTGATTTCCGATTTTGGATGGACATGAAAATAGTGAAATGTGAAGCCTTGTTAAGTAGTTGAACACCATTTTAACATAAACGAGATTTTCTGTCGATTTTATCCATTATATAATAAATACTAAAAAGTGAATTCAAAATCTGATATTTTGAAAATATTATCATTTTAACATTATAATGATATGGAATATTCAATTTTGATTTGAAAATTGAAATGAAATTGAAATCGTTTTAAAATGAATTTAAAACAAATTTATAAAGGAATGTTCAGTTTCGATTTAAAATCAAAATAGAAGTGGAAATCATTTTTAACACGAATTTATAAATGAACTCATAAAATACGATTTAAATGGAAATCGACGATATATATATTATATATTTAATGGCCTGAATAGAATGCGCCACGCAGCGACCGTTCGCGAATTTCGACCATTTACTTCAAAGTGATGTAACGAAACATCCGACCATCGGATTGTCCTAAAACCGGAACCGCTGGGTTCGTATCGAAAAGAGCTTTCCAATGAATGTAAGAGATTTAAATTTGAATGGACGGATTTTAAAATATGTCCAAATCAATTTAAGAAAAGGTCGCTATAGATGCAGTTCGGTGGCCGTTATTGGAAACCGAATGTACCGACCTTAATAAATTTATTAAAAATATTGAAAAATTATGTAAAATCATAACAAATGATTTGGAAAGATTATGGATGGAAAATTCCAAGTTTGAAAAAGATAAAATATGTTTTTATCGAAATGAACTAGTTATTAAGTAGAATAAAATCCAATGTTTTCAAATAATAAATTGGACAGAGAAATGGTTTTAAATAACCTGAATTTTTCCAATGTATAAATTGGAATGGATTTTAATCGAAATTATCTTCGGAATATTTTGATATTGGATTCTGAGATTATATAGATGTTGTGGAGGAATTTGGAAGATATATATATATATATATATATGTCGTTATTCCCAATACAATATTTGTTGATTTAAGAATTTGATATTGAGTATAAGCCAATATAATTTCTATTCAGAACCGTATATTTAATATTAAGTTGGATTTTGGGTTTGTTGTGAATGATGTCTTTATTAACACTGTTCTTAAACCCAGTTGAGAAAAGAATGAATCTTTTAAATAAGATTTGGTGAAATGTATCAATTAATTAATATTTAATTGGAATTGAGAGGAAATTGGATTTTTGGGTTCATTGTGAACGGTGCTTTAAATAAAACTTGTTCTTTAACCCAATTAGCAATGAAGAGATGATTTGGAATTTATAAAACTTTTTATTAAGATTTAATGGAAAATTTCCAAAGTAAAGTTTTCCAATTTAATATATTAAATTGGAATTGAATGGAATACGATTTGGTCATGATCGAGATGAATTTCTGTAAAGGAAAACCGTTATTATATAGGGAATTTAAAAGGCTTTGCCATTATTACACTTATAGTATTAGTTTGATATGGAAATTTATATTGATTATATACTGTTATAATTTCTGTGAAGATTCCATTTTGATGGAAGATGATTTTGGGTTTATTGTGAACTGTGTTTTAAATGACATTGGTTCTTTAACCCGGTAAATGATAGGATTAATTTTACTAAGAGTTGAGTGATCATAATGTAATGATTTATGATATTAATACCAAGTTGGAGTTTTAATGAATCTTTAGTTAGATTGAAAAGTTAATGCGATAATTAAATTTTCCAAATTTGAGAAGTGATCGAGAATGGAGTACTACCAGTTTTACTTTAGGCGATAGTTAAATCTTTAATTAGATTTGAATGTGAAATGGTAATTAAATTTACTGATAACACCGTGTGTCCTAGATATGGAGTATTACTAATTTTCTCCATAGGATGAATAGGTAAATGATTACTTCAGTAAAGTTCACTAATCTCGACTAGTTGATAAACCTTAATTTGGTTTAGAATTATGAAAGTATAAAATCAAATATTTTGAATTGATATCAAAAGGGAAGACTAAAGAATGAATTTAAAAGAATTTATCTTTGATAAAATTTATGGGAACCTTTCCCTAAAGATGTGAATATTTGAATAAAAGAATATCCTGGATTGGAATGAGGTGTATGATGTGTTTTTATAGCACTTGATAATTGATTATAAAATACACGAGTTATTCGGAAAGACCATGTAACACACCGCATTTTTAATGAAATTAAAAATGTGGAAATATGTATATATATTATATGCATAGATATATTTAAGATTTTTTTTAAATAATGACAATTAAATTGCATGTAATAAGTTCATGCAGTGAAATAAAGAAAAAGATTAATAAAAGAAACTACATGTAATGGATGAAATGCGAAAAATGCATGTGAACATTTAAAAGAAAAAGGAAAATTTGAAGAGCTTTCAGAATTTGGTCACGGGATTAGCGTCATTGCGTTCGTGGCGATTTTCTGGTCAATTTAGACCTAGGTTTACAGAAAACCAATTTAAAATGAAAGAGATTTCTTTAAATTAAATATTGCAACAAAACATGAAAAAGAGGAATGAGAAAAGAATAATGGTTACCATTGTCCTAAGCCTTGTTAACAAAAGACTAAGTAGCCTAGTTGGTTAGAGCATGTGACTTGCATACAAGAGGTACAAAGTTCGATCTTCGCCTGTGCCATATTGTAACAACCCGGAAAATCTGGACCAATTTAATTTTTTTTAATTTGGCTATTTTAGTGGATTTTAAATATTTAAAATAAATTATTTTAAATAATAACAATGAAAAGTATGTTTGAATCGATGATTGAAAATAAATATAATTATTTTTAGTTATAAACAAGGCCTGAAACTGCGCGCTAGTTTGAAAATTTGAATTCAAACTTTGACTGACCGTACCGGGTGCAAAATAAAACGGATTTTAGTGAAACAAAAAGTATTTAAATATGTTTATGAATATATTTCTAACAAATCTAAAAAATCAAAGTTTCATAGCGGGAATCAAAAGTTACGGCCAAATGAATTTTTAGAAAGGTCACTATAAAGAATGTATAGCCCTTGAAAATAGATATTTTGCAAACGACCTCAGAATTCGACGAAACCACTTTTGTTGTATCCGGGATGTCAAATTATTGCTAGGTTTCAAATTCCATAAATTTTTAAGTTAATTTGTGAGCATGGCAAAGGAAAATGTGTTTGGTTGATTTCAGTTAAATTGGATCGACCAGTAAATGGCCATTATTCAAACAGTCTCAAAATTCAATGAAACTAGTTTTGTTGGGAGCGTATCGTCAAAATATAGCTAGATTTATTTTTCTGGAATTTTTGGGATTAGTATGTGGCCCCGACAAATTGAATTGTACGTTCAAATCAAATATTGAATGTTTTATATTTTAATTTGAAGAAAAACTGACTGAAACAGTCGGATGGGCCTACAAAACATATCCCATTGTGTTTGGGATGGGGGTATTTAGCTAGGGGCGACAGTCGTTGTGTGACAACCCCAGTCCCGATAAGACGGTGCAAGGTTAATCTTTGGAATATAACACATAAACAGATAACAGCAGAACAGAAATAAATAAATACACCAGATAATGTACAATAGAATACACTGGATAAATATAATCATCAGAGTTACACAATATATAGGATCATACTTAGTACAAAATACACTTCAGCTATACATAAATGTCTACTACGGAAAAGAAAACATAAGATGTACAACAGGAGCTGAACAACATAAAAAGAGATAAATGATAGAATCCATCTTTAGCTCCTGCTATCCAGAAAGAGCCGGCTAAAACCTGAGTACAAGGCTGCCCGTGTAGAAAAAGGGGCACCCGAGTTAGCAAGTGAAACAAACTACGAGTCAGTCATGGGACTGGTATGAGAAATCTACTTAACACATTTTCAAATATGGCTAATCACAGGACCATGCCACTATCGCGGAACGGGTTTTCTCCATTGGATTGCCAATGCTTTAAAACAAATAATCTTTTTAAAACATCGCAATGCTTTTTATAAAAATGAAGCCATTATAAGACTCAGTTCCCATCACACAATGCAACACACACCAGAGGATAGAATTTTACCTTATAATGGCCAAAATATGATTGGTACGAGCAAAACAAATCATTTGTTATTATTACTAGTGTATATATGTTTCAAAAACAATTTCAATCATAACTATCAATCATAGGCGACATTAATGCCCCATACCACTATGTCGCCATATATAGGTATACAATCAAAACCGCAGGATGTCGTATTTGGAAATTGGATTTCCGTCATGAACCAAGGCCACGGATCGTCCTCACCGCTTCGAGACTCTCTAGCCTGAGCCTCAGGCTACAGCCGCAACTGCACCTAGGAGCCACAAGCCGGTCCACCGATGTGGATTAAAATGCCTGAACACTACGTTTCCCCGCCCTTTGGGGCATAAATGAGCCCAATGACTCCATCGGTCTCAGATCGACCGATATATCCGAGGCACCTCGCAACAGCAACAACCACACAGGTGAAAAGTATATAAATGTCAGGGCTGGTAGGTCACTGACACCACCATAGCTAGAAAGAAACGCATGTCCTCCCTGGATCCTTCTCCCGTTTCTGGTCCATCCCGGGGTGTGAGGCTCGCGAATTCACGTTATACACAAAGTTATGCCACACAGGCTATGCTTTGATCATCAACCACAAGACTTTGCTTTTCAACAGAAGCCTTGATCATCTATCACTTAGGCGTGCCACACAGGCAATTCGCCCCGTGCGACTGATTTCTATCGATATATAACCTCTGGGCTCGTACGTCTCAGAGAAGGGCGTTAAGCAAGAGAATAAATTCTCTGCCGCCAAACAGATATATATTTAATAGAGATCAATCAGCATAGAATAAAATCCAATGTCAGACACACAGTCCATTTACACGTTCGTTCTGGGTCTGAACGAAACCAGAGGCACTCAATACATCGCATATCCATACAATCAACAAGTACGTTTGGGTGGCTACTACTTCAACCCCGTCAAGGTAGCTACTCCTATCATGAGCATTAGTAGCACCCCTCCATTCGACGTGAAGATCATCGGTCTTGCACTGTCTTCATATCTTCGACTTTCACTCGTCGATCAATTATTTGAAATGAGAATTAACTCGGCCTTCAAATAATTCATGTATATCTAGAATTTTTAAATCAATTCATTCCAATGGTTAAATTATTCGACATCACCAATTCTGTTCTTTAATGTAATTTTCACACCAAACACATTCAACCATCAAATATCATATCAACCGATCAAATTCAGTTTATTTCCATTCCATATCGTTTATAATATTTTATCACGATTTATCTCTATTTTTATTTATTTAAAAATAGCCAATTCATTCCAACGACGCTTCAGGCCATAACGCGGCCATGGCACTGTTTTTTTTTCCAGATTTGATTTACACATATCTGAAAATCTAACCGTTGGATCTTCACAAAATTTATATCATTAGAAAGATCTTTTCAAAACGAATCCAACGGTTTCAGTTTTGGGAAAATCCGACGGTCGGATCTCCTGCACTAATCGTTTGAAGTTACGATTTCAAAATACAAACTGCAGCATCGATATTCGATTTAATTTCATTATATATATATATATATATAATCGATTATGGCGCTGTTTTTCTCAAGATTTGAATTAAACATTCCAGACAATCCAACCGTTGGATCTTTACAAAGTTGGTGCCGTTGGAAAGATATTTCCAAGGCGTACCCAACAGTTGTGGTTTCGGGAAAATTCGTGGTTGGATATCCCGCACTAATCGTTTGAAATCACGGTTTCAAAACACGAACTGCAGCCTCCTTATTCACTTTATTTTGATTATATTTATATAATATATATAAATATAACTCTTTCATCGATTTCAAAACCATATCCCCTTTTATAGATTTGATAAAAATGATATTTTTATCTAACAGTCCTTTATTTCAACACTTCACTATTTTCAACAATTCATGCATATAATAAAAATGTGATTTTTATTGTAAAACAATTTATTTCAAAACACGAATATTTTATATTGTTCATATAGATGATAAAATATGATTTTTATTATATAAATCTATTTATTTCAAAACACGACTATTGTTCAACACATGAATTTCTATTCAACACATGAATATAGTTTCAACACATAAAAATAATTCTAACACATGAATATTATTGAGAATTTCGGCAGCATAATGGCAGGGTAGTTAAAACCGGGGTCGTCCCTAGTACGGCTCCCCACTCTACCTTAAAGCCTTGTAGCTTTTGACAATGGGGATTCATGCATCTGGTTCGCACGCAGGCAACATGTTTTATTTTCATTTCCACAATCTATTCTAATTTTGTTTCAATCACCCATGGGTATTTTTCAACCACAACCAATCAATTTCAACCACAAACAATTCTAATCAACCATTCGCTATCAACCAATTTTCACACCAATCACAAACAATAATTATCGTCCATGGTCTGTGGACGAGGGGAGTATATATATATATTTGTATATAAATATATTTCGATTCACTTCAATTCATCTCAACGCACATACTATTTTTACAATGCATATATAACTTATACATCAAACATACAACTTATACAATGCTTATACATGAGGTGTACAACGCTTATATAACTCATACATCGACTATATAATTTATACATCGTTGTTTTCCATATCGTTTATAAATTAGAAATCTCATATTGGGTTCCACTCCACCAAAAATAGCAGAAGGCTCAGAAAAATATGCGGTCTCTTCTAGAATGTAGAAGACGTCCACACGAATCCACTGTCTCTTGTTTCACTGAATTTCGTCTAAAACGAAAAAGATATGGATTTTATAAGTTAATTAACCATATGCAACACTTTTAGATGTTAAAACAATTTAAATATATAAAACCCGTACCTCTGCCCTTTTAATTCGAAACTAGGTTTCAAATTATTTTCAAATCCGTTGATTGTTGCTTCGATCAGCCGGCTTGACGTTGTCGAGGGTGGAGAGGGCTCCACGGCGCCACCACTGGTGGTCAACTCGTCGGCGGCATGAGGGATTTCCGGCGGCTCGAACGTCAAAACTTTGGGGGGCCAGAGCTCTCGATTTACTCAATGAAAAAATCCCTACTTGCTATGGATTTGAAGCTCGTCTCGAGTTCTACAAAAACCCCCACAGAACCTATATCTAATTTAGTGTGTAGGAGGATGAATGGAGGAGAGAAGGTGGAGTTTGTATTCCGCCATCGACCTGGGATTTGCAGGGAGAGAGAAAGCAAACGGAAGGATGTGATTGGCCAAGGAATCTTAATTTAATTTATAAAGTTTTAAAATCCGAAAATGCCCCTTCCTCCAAACGAACACCAATTCAAACCCAACAACTGTCGTCCTTAGCTAAATACCCCTATTCCGAACACAATGGGATATGTTTCGTAGGCCCATTCGACTGCTTGAGTCCGTTTTCGTTCAAATTAAAATATAAAACATTCAATATTTAATTTGAACGTACATTTCAATTTGTCGGGGCCACATACTGGCTCTAAAAATTCCTAAAAAATAAACCTAGCTATGTTTTGACGATACGGTCCCAACAAAACTTGTTTCATCGAATTCTGAGACCATTTGAAAAATGGCCATATTCTGGTCGATCCAATTTAACTGTAATTGACCAAAACACATTTTCCTTTTCCACGCTCAAATACTAGCTTCAGAAATTATGAAATTTGAAACCTAGCAATAGATTCACATCCCGGATCCAACAAAAGTGATTTCGTCAAATTCCGAGGTCGTTTGTAAAATGTATATTTTCAAGAGCTATATAATTTCTATAGCGACCTTTCTGAAAATTCATTTGGCCATAGCATTTGACCCCCGCTACAAAACTTCGATTCTTCAGATTCGTTAGAAAGATATTCACTAACAGATTTAAATATTTTTGGTTTCACTAAAATCCGTTTTATTTTGTACCCGGTACAGTCAGTTAAAGTTTGAATTCAATTTTTGAAACTGTCGCGCCATTTCAGGCCTTGTTTATAGTTTATAATAGTTATTTTTATTTTCAAACATCGATTCAAACATACTTTTCATCACTATTATTCAAAATATTTATTTTAAATATTTAAAATCCACTAATTTTGACAATTTAAAAATTTTAAATTGGTTCAGATTTTACGGGTTGTTACAATCTCCCCTACTTAAAACTTTTCGTCCCTGAAAAGGAACAAAGTCGAAAGTGGTTTGATTAATCAACTCTACGTTCAATCTGGCTTCCATTCTCCAACTTTTCAGTTTCTGAGAATTTTCAAATTCTTCAAAAATTTGGCTAACACCCGGAATTTTCGAAAAAATTCGTCATAACCTCCTTTGTACGGGGAAGGGTGTGGAAATTTATTGGGCCGTATTAGGTACCCAATAAAACCTATAAAGCATAAACATATTTATAGTGATATATTCTTGTGTTTACAAGGGAGCGTGTATAGATAATAACTCCAGAGAATAAATTCTCGTCACCCCGTCAAAGCCTGAGGGAGTGTGTATTTTTAATTGCTCCAGAGGATAAATCCTCTTCACCTCGTCCCGTGTGGGAAATAGATGATCCATGTGCCGTATCTAATGACTAGAGAGACGTGATTATTGTCAACTCCAGACCCGTGTGGGGTTTTTATTAATCTGGCCATTTATCGTTACAATTTATATGGTCCATATCAGTCATCAGTTCAACCTATAATATATAGTCATCGCCATACAAGCCTCTCGCTCGTATGGTAAATCTTCCTCCTCGTCACACAAGCTCCAAATGCTTATGTGGTATATGATGAAGTATGCCTATCTTCGAGAAGTATGCCATGTAGTGTAGTTCAAAATTAATTGTTACTATCCTATGGCGACGTTTATTATTACACACAGAAAAACCAGCGCTCCGCATCCAATGGCATTCACAGGAGTTGATATAATAATAAAATTGTGCATCCAACTCATTAAGGTTTACCTATTTGTCGGGCACGCAAATAAAATCTTTACTCAGCAGCTAATCCATTTACCCGTTCAAACATATATAATGCACATGTATATAGTTCTATCTATTTTTAACTCTGTTCAATATGTGATTTAATCGAATAAATCCTACCGTTCATTCCCTTATTGATTAAATTAACTATCGCGCTAATAATTTAATTAATCAAATCCGCAATCACACTACACAAACATCAATCAATTTATTTTTAACTTTTCAAAAATGTATCAATTAATTCATATACTCTTTTAAGTCATTCAAACTATACAATTAAAATTCTACATCCACGAAAAGAAAACAACACCAAAATAGAGAACCCTATGGAAATTGCAAAATATGGTAAATGTACCTTGCACCAGAGTCAATCAGAGATATCCACCCTGCACTTAGGATAGGCTTTCTTAATGCTTTCCTCTGTTTCCCAAGTACAATCTCGCAGATCTCCACTCCATTGCACTTTGACTAAGTGAACCTTTTTGTTCCTCAGCTCTTTGGTTTCTTTTCTAATTATCTTTAGCGGCTCTCTCCTAACTGCCAATTCTGGAGTGATTTCTATATCCTGTTGCGCTGCTTCTTCCACGATCAAGTCTGGAACATGAACGTGCTTTCGAAGTTGAGATACGTGAAATACATTATGCACTCCAGGCAACCAATCAGGGAATTGAACCTTATATGTGAGAGTTCCAATCCGTTCGAGAATAGGAAACGGACCAATGAATTTGGGCGCCAATTTCCCTGTTTTACCAAACCGGATAACTCCTCTCATCGGAGTTACCTTCAAATGAACATAGTCGCCAACATCAAATGATATATCCCTTCTTCTCTTATCTGCATAGCTCTTTTGTCGGCTTTGGGCGGCTAGTAATCGTTTCTTAACGAAATCGACTTTATCTACAGCATCACGAATCATATCTGGCCCCAATACAAGTATGTTACCAGGTTCAACCCAACAAGCAGGGGATCGGCACGGTCTACCATACAATACTTCGAATGGAGACATTTTCAGGCTCGCCTAGTAGCTGTTATTTTATGAGAATTCAGCCAAATGTAAATGGTCTTCCCACGATCCGCCAAAATAAAGGATACAAGTCCGCAATAGATCTTCAAGAATACAATTCACCCTCTCAGTTTGGCCATATTTTGAGGATGATATGCGGTGCTCAAGTTCAGTTTCGTTCCCAATTCTGCTTGGAATGCTTCCTAGAACTTACTGGCAAAAATCGGGTCACGATCACTAACGATGCTCATCGGAACTCTATGCAGTCTAACAATTTCTTTGATGTAAATCTGCACCAAACTTTGAGCAGTTCTATTCGATTTAACAGGTATGAAATGAGCGGTCTTCGTAAATCGATCCACGATCACCCAAATACTGTCATTTCCTTTCTTGGTCCTGGGCAAACCATCTATGAAATCCATAGAAATCTGTTCCCACTTCCCATTGGGAATTTCCAAAGGTTGCAACAATCCAACAAGCTTCTGCTAATCGCTTTTGACTTGCTGACAAGTAGTACACCGGCTAACATATATAGAGATATCTCTTTTCATTGCCTTCCACCAGAAAGTTCGCTTGAGGTCATTATACATTTTGCTAACCCCTGGGTGGATACTCAGCTTGGACTTGTGGCATTCATCAAGAACTTCTCTTTTGAGCTCGGAGACGTCGGGAACACAAATCCTTCCCTTTAATCTAAAAATTCCCTCGTTATCCACTTGGAAACTGGATGCATCGCCTTTTTGAATTCTTTTGATCATCTCCGTAACAAAATTATCATCTTTCTGTAGAATGGAGATCTTGTCAATCAAGGAAGTCGTAACGATAAAGCTGGCGATTATTACATTCTTTCTACTCAGCGCATCAGCCATAACATTGGCTTTCCCTGGAGTGTACAAAATCTCAAAATCGTACGCTGCAAGAAATTCTAGCCAACGCTGCTGTCTCAGATTCAAATACTTCTGGGTGAACAAATACTTCGATGACTGATGGTCTGTATACAGTTCGAATTTCTCACCCAAAAGGTAGTGCCTCCAGATTTTCAAGGCGAATACGATGGCTAACAGCTCAAGATCATGAGTCACATAATCCTTCTCATGCTGTTTCAACTGACGGCTAGCATAAGCAATCACTTGAACTCTTTGCATTAACACGGCGCCAAGGCCTTCTCTAGAAGCGTCAGTCCAGACTTTCAAGTCCTTATTGCCATCTATTATTGTTAACACTGGAGCAGTCGTCAGTTTTAACTTCAGCTCCTGGAAAGCTGCCTCACATTCGGGTGTCCAGTTGAATCTCGAATATTTCTTAGTAAGCTTTGCTAAGTGACTGGATATCTTCGCGAAATCCTTAATGAATTTCCGATAATAACTGGCTAACCAAAGAAAACTTCTAACTTCTGTTGGCGTACGAGGCTGTTTCCAATTCTGTGTAGCAGTGATTTTACTGGGATCCACTGAAATTCCTTCTTTTGACACGACGTGGCCAAGAAATTTGACTTCTTCTTGCCAGAATATACATTTGGAAAACTTTTCTTTCAACACATTCTTTCTCAGAATTTCTAACACCTGTTCCAAATGTTTTTCATGCTCGCTTTCTGATTTAGAGAAGATCAATATATCATCAATGAAATCCAGAACAAATTTATTCAATACTCCTCTGAATACCCCGTTCATTAGATCGACAAAATAAGCTGGAGCGTTACATAAGCCGAACGACATTACTAACCACTCATAGAATAAGTCTGGACCTCTGAATGCTGTCAAGGGAACACACTCTTCGGCAATTCGAAGCTGGTGCAAACCTGTAGCTAGGTCCATTCGTGAAAATACTTGTGATCCATTCAATCGGTCCAACAAATCATCAATCCGCGGCAATGGATATTTGTTTTTCAGCGTCTGCTTATTCAAATCACGATAATCTACACATAGTCTGAGAGTACCGTCTGACTTTGGGACAAATACCACTGCTGCTCCCCAATCAGAGAAACTAGGCCTAATCAGACCTTTCCACACAAGTTGTCTAGTTTGATTATCCAACTCTTCTTTCTCTTTCAAGGTCATTCTTCGAATAGCATGAACCACTGGCCTTGCATTTGGAACCAAAGAGATTTTAAAATCAATTTCTCTCTGCGGAGGTAAGCTAACAACTTCTTTAAACACATCCTCATAGTTCTTGACAACTGGGATATCTGCAATGTCGACCTGAATATTCTCTGTAACAACAGGGACAGGTTCTATTTGAGCAGGAGAAACATCAAAAGCTGACCAAAAATCTTTTCTATCAGAATTCGGCCCTTCACAGGGAATTACAATATTGGCAAGCTTCGTTTTAACCTTGACAACCCTTTCTACACATTTAACCTCATCTTCGTATTTGGTTAACCAATCCAATCCTAAAATAAGATCGAATTCGGTAAAATTCATGACGATCGAGATACAAGGAAACCGATAATGAGAAAAGGAAACAGGTACCCCACAAACCCAACTAAGATCGAGGGAACCTCCGACCGGATTATGAACAATGATGGGTTCTCTGAGCTTTTTCAATTTCAAATCTAATTTCTTAACTGCATTCTTTGCAATAAAGCTTCTCGACACGCCAGTGTCAAACAGTACTTTAACTGGGATATTTTTGACAGTAAGCGTGCCTTCTGAAACGTCTGACCTTTCCTGACTACCTGAGGGTTCATAAGTTTCTGTTACTTTATTTACCTGAACCGCTTTAGATTTATTTAAGAGTCGGCAATCCTGCTTTACGTGACCAACCTGATGGCACAGATTGCATTTTCTCTTCTCTTCCATCTGGTTCTTAGATTTAAATTTACCCTTTATATGGCTCTGAAGAGATCTACAACTTATCGACAGATGTCCTTGCTAATTGCAGTTAGAGCATATGGCAGTGGTTGCTAATCCTTCTTCTGATTTAACCTTCTTTCGATTCAACCTAGGTTTCTTTCTGGCCCCAGACTGTGTACTTGCCTCTGGGCTATCAGTTTCAGATCTCCTTTTTCTATTAGTACTAGCTTCCTCATCATCGACAAAAAGGCCTCGCCTATCAAGATCTTCATACTGATAAGCCATGTATATCATTTCAGAAAAAGGAAGCTTCACATGGCCCATCACACTATTCTGGTATTTCCTTTGAAGACCATTAATAAATCTCAGATTCTTCCTCTTTGGATCTTGTATTAGATGAGGGGCGAAATGATAAAGTTCATTGAATTTCTTATGATATTCTTGGATATTCATATCTCCTTGTATCAAATAGTAGAATTCATCACATAACCGCTTAGTTGCTTCTGGAGGAATAAATCTTTTACTGAAAAGTTGTTTGAACATACCCCAGGTGATATCACCTTCTGGATTATCTTTAATGATTGTTTCCCACCAGATTAAAGCTCCTTCTTTGGGTGCCTAAGATGCCACTAATCTTTTCTGGTCTTCTCTCAGCTGGAAACTTTCAAAAATTCTTTCAGCAGAACTCATCCAAGCCTGAGTTTGAATAATAGATTCATTTCCCGAGAATGGTACTCCACCCAGATTTCGATATCTTTTCAATAGAGCTTCTATATCCGATCCTGGCTGAGGGAGTACAACTGGCTCATTAATTTGTTGAACCATAGGATTATTTCTTCTGCTTCTACCACTCATTTTCTATGTCTGCAAATAGGAGACAAAGTGTTAGGCCAACAGAAAAAGGTAATTTTGAAACATAGAGACATATACTTGTATGTAAATGTGTCTATCGAAGTGTATTTCATTCTGCTATACTCATACTATGATATTACTGATACTATCTGTAATGAGTTACTCGTCCTAGATCACTCCTGGTTCTATTTCTGACGAGTTCGTTAATATGTTATATTCCAGAACTAAGCTTAACCAAAGCTCTGATACCACGTTTGCGACAACCCCATTCCCGGTAAGACGTTGTAAGGGTAATCTTTGGAATATAACACATAAACAGATAACAACATAACAGAAATAAATAAATACACCAGATAATGTACAATAGAATACACTGGATAAATATAATCGTCAGAGTTACACAGTATATAGGATCATACTTAGTACAAAATACAGTTCAGCTATACATAAATGTCTACTGCGGAAAAGAAAACATAAGATGTACAACAGGAGCTGAACAGCATAAAAAGAGATAAATGATAGAATCCATCTTCAGCTCCAGCTATCCAGAAAGAGCCTGCTAATACCTGAATTCAAGGTTGCCCATGTAGAAAAAGGGGCACCCGAGTTTGCAAGTGAAACAAACTACGAGTCAGTCATGGGACTGGTATGAGAAATCTACTTAACACATTTTCAAATATGGCTAATCACAGGACCACGCCACTTTCGCAGAACGGGTTTTCTCCATTGGATTGCCAGTGCTTTAAAACAAATAATCTTTTTAAAACAACGCAATGTTTTTTATAAAAATGAAGCCATTATAAGACTCAGTTCCCATCACACAATGCAACACACACCAGAGGATAGAGTTTTACCTTACAATGGCCAAAATATGCTTGGTACGAGCAAAACAAATCATTTGTTATTATTGCTAGTGTATATATGTTTCAAAAACAATTTCAATCATAACTATCAATCATAGGCGGCATTAATGCTCCATACCACTATGTCGCTATATATAGGTATACAATCAAAACCGCACGATGTCGTATTTAGAAATTGGATTTCCATCATGAACCGATGCCAGGGATCGTCCTCAGCGCTTCGAGACTCTCTAGCCCGAGCCTCAGGCTACAGCCGCAACTGCACCTAGGAGCCACAGGGCCGATCCACCGATGTGGATTAAAATGCCTGAACACTGCGTTTCCCCGCCTTTTGGGGCGTAAATGAGTCCAATGACTCCATCGGTCTTGGATCGACCGATATATCCGAGGCGCCTCACAACAGCAACAACCACACAGGTGAAAAGTATATAAATGTCAGGGTTCGTAGGCCACTGACACCTCCCTAGCTAAAAAGAAACGCATGTCCTCCCTGGATCCTTCTCCCGTTTCTGGTCCATCCTGGAGTTTGAGGCTCGCGATTTCACGTTATACACAAAGCTATGCCACACAGGCTGTGCTTTGATCATCAACCACAAGACTTTGCTTTTCAATAGAAGCCTTGATCATCAATCAATTAGGCGTGCCACACAGGCAATTCGCCCTGTGCGACTGATTTCTATCGGTATATAACCTCTGGGCTCGTACGTCTCAGAGAAGGGCGTTAAGCAAGAGAATAAATTCTCCGCCGCCAAACAGATATATATTTAACATAGATTAATCAACACAGAAAAAAAATCCAATGTCAGTCACACAGTCCATTTACACGTTCGTTCTGGGTCTGAAAGAAACCGGGGGCACTCAATACCTCGCATATCCATACAATCAACAAGTACGTTCGGGTGGCTACTACTTCAACCCCGTCAAGGTAGCTACTCCTATCATGAGAATCAGTAGCACCCCTCCATTCGACGTGAAGATCATCGGTCTTGCACCGTCTTCATATCTTCGACTTTCACTCGTCGATCAATTATTTGAAATGAGAATTAACTCGGCCTTTTCAAATAATTCATGTAAATTTAGAATTTTTAAATCAGTTCATTCCAATGGTTAAATTATTCGACATCACCAATTCTGTTCTTTAATGTAATTTTCACACCAAACACATTCAACCATCAAATATCATATCAACCGATCAAATTCAGTTTATTTCCATTCCATATCGTTTATAATATTTTATCATGATTTATCGCTATTTTTATTTATTTAAAAATAGCCAATTCATTCCAACGACTCTTCAGGCCATAACGTGGCCTTGGCGCTGTTTTACTTCTGATTTGATTTATACATATCTGAAAATCTAACCGTTGGATCTTCACAAAATTTATATCATTAGAAAGATCTTTTCAAGGCGAATCCAATGGTTTCAGTTTTGGGAAAATCCGACGGTCGGATCTCCCGCACTAATCGTTTGAAGTTACGATTTCAAAATATGAACTGCAGTGTCGATATTCGATTTAATTTAATTATATATATATATAAATATAATTGATTCTGACGCTGTTTTTCTCCAGATTTGAATTAAACATTACAGACAATCCAACCGTTGGATCTTTACAAAGTTAGTGCCGTTGGAAAGATATTTCCAAGGCGAACCCAACGGTTGTGGTTTCGGAAAAATTCGATGATCGGATCTCCCGCACTAATCGTTTGAAATCACGGTTTCAAAACACGAACTGTAGCCTCTTTATTCACTTTATTTTGATTATATTTATATAATATATATAAATATAACTCTTTCATCGATTTCAAAACCATATCCCCTTTTATAGATTTGATAAAAATGATATTTTTATCTAACAGTCCTTCATTTCAACACTTCACTATTTTCAACAATTCATGTATATATTAAAAATGTGATTTTTGTTGTAAAACAATTTATTTCAAAACATGAATATTTTATATTGTTCATATAGATGACAAAAATATGATTTTTATTATATAAAACTATTTATTTCAAAACACGACTATTGTTCAACACATGAATTTTTATTCAACACATGAATATAGTTTCAACACATGAAAATAATTTTAACACATGAATATTATTGAAAATTTCGGTAGCATAACGACAGGGGAGATAAAATCGGGGCCGTCCCTAGTACGGCTCCTCGCTCTACCTTAAAGCCTCGCAGCTTTTGACAATGGGGATTCGTGCATCTAGTTCACACGCAGGCGGCATGTTTTATTTTCCTTTCCACAATCTATTCTAATTTTATTTCAATCACCCATGGGTATTTTTCAACCACAACTAATCAACCACAAACAATTCTAATCAACCATTCGCTATCAACCAATTTTCACACCAATCACAAACAATAAATATCGTTCATGGTCTATGGACGAGGGGAGTGTGTGTGTGTATATATATATATATATATATATATATATATATATATTCGTATATAAATATATTTCGATTCACTTCAATTTATCTCAATGCACATACAATTTTTACAACGCATATATTACTTATACATTGAACATACAACTTAAACAATGCTTATACATGAGGTGTACAACGCTTATATAACTCATACATCGACTATATAATTTATACAACGTTGTTTTCCATGTCGTTTATAAATTTGAAATCTCACATTGGGTTCCACTCCACCAAAAATAGTAGAAGGCTCAGAAAAATATGCAGTCTCTTCTGGAATGTAGAAGACGTCCACACGAGTCCACTGTCTCTTGTTTCACTGAATTTCATTTACAAACGAAAAAGATATGATTTTTATAAGTAAATTAACCATTTGCAGCACTTTTAGATGTTAAAACAGTTTAAATATATAAAACCCGTACCTCTGCCCTTTTAATTCGAAACTAGGTTTCAAATTATTTTCAAATCCGTTGATTGTTGCTTCGAACAGCCGGCTTGACGTTGTCGAGGGCGGAGAGGGCTCCACGGCGCCACCACTGGTGGTCAACTCGTCGACGGCAGGAGGGATTTCCAGCGGCTCGAACGTCGAAACTTTAAGGGGCCAGAGCTCTCGATTTACTCAACGAAAAAATCCCTACTTATTATGGATTTGAAGCTCGTCTCGAGCTCTACAAAAAACCCCACAGAACCTATATCTAATTTGGTGTGTAGGAGGAGGAATGGAGGAGAGAAGGTGGAGTTTGTCTTCCGCCGTCGACCTGGGAGTTGCGGGGAGAGAGAAAGCAAACGGAAGGATGTGATTGGCCAAGGAATTTTATTTTAATTTATAAAGTTTTAAAATCCAAAAATGCCCCTTCCTCCAAATGAACACCAATTCAAACCCAACGACTGTCGTCCCTAGCTAAATACCCCTATTCCGAGCACAATGGGATATGTTTCGTAGGCCCATTCGACTGCTTGAGTCCATTTTCCTTCAAATTAAAATACTAAACATTCAATATTTAATTTGAACGTACATTTCAATTTGCCGGGGCCACATACTGGCTCTAAAAAATCCTGAAAAAATAATCCAGCTATGTTTTGACGATACGGTTCTAACAAAACTAGTTTCATCGAATTCTGAGACCGTTTGAAAAATGGCCATATTCTGGTCGATCCAATTTAACTGTAATTGACCAAAACACATTTTCCTTTGCCACGCTCACATACTAGCTTCAAATATTATGAAATTTTAAACCTAGCAATAAATTCACATCCCGGGTCCAACAAAAGTGATTTCGTCGAATTCCGAGGTCGTTTGCAAAATGTATATTTTCATGGGCTATATAATTTCTATAGCGACCTTTCTGAAAATTCATTTGGCCATAACTTTTGACCCCCGCTACGAAACTTCGATTCTTAAGATTCGTTAGAAATATATTCACTAACAGATTTAAATATTTTTGGTTTCACTAAAATCCGTTTTATTTTGCACCCGGTACAGTCAGTTAAAGTTTGAATTCAATTTTTGAAACTGCCACGCCATTTCAGGCCTTGTTTATAATTTATAATAGTTATTTTTATTTTCAAACATCGATTCAAACATACTTTTCATCACTATTATTCAAAATATTCAAACTCCGCTATTTTTGCCAATTTAAAATTTTTAAATTGGTTCAGATTTTACGGGTTGTTACACGTTGGGTTTGAAATGGGGTTCGTTTATGAAAACCCTAATTTTCTGAATAAAATATATATCGACCAATCATATATTTTCCTTCATAAAACAAATTTCCAAAGGAAATAACCCCCTCCCCCCCCCCCCACCCCCGCCGTCGTAACCTCGCAGTCAACGACGGCTACCCTTCCTCCCCTTCTCTCCTGATTCCTGACCAATTCCTTCACCAGAACCCTCGCCGCAGTTGAACATTTCATAGATCTTTCCACCCTCTTCGAATCAACGCCAGTTTCACCCCTCCTCATCATGTTTACGTCGAGTTCTTCATCCCTGAAGTGCGCCACTATGCACCGCCACCCCGCCTGAGATCCGCCACCGAACTGAGTGCCTCACCACTCGTTCTGCGCGACCTTCCTTTCTCTTCAACCTGGTGTGACCTGATCGAAGTCTTATTGCACAGATTTTGATAGAAATCTAGCCCTAGGTTCGAACGATATTAGAGAGGTAGCGGTTTTAATTTATTTAACTGATTATTTAAGTTTTAAAGCATTGCTAATTCAGTTAGCTTATACAAATCATATTTTTTCATGTGTGGTCGAAATCCAGTGAAACAAGAGACACAGGGACCGTGACGACGCTCTCTACATTCTAGAAGAGTCCGGGGATTTTTCTGAGCTTGCTACGATTTTTAGCATCGCAAAAACCAATGTGAGATATTTGAATTATAAACGATGGAAATGATGATGCATAAATTATATAGTCGATGTATGAGTTATATAACCGTTGTATACCTCATGTATAAGCATTGTATAAGTTGTATGTTCGATGTATAAGTTATATATGCGTTGTGAAAATTATATATGCATTGAAATGGTATTGAAATGAATTTAAATGACATCGGAATATATTTATATACGAATATCTATATATATGTATACTCCCCTCGTCCACAGACCATGGACGATATATATTGGTTGTGATATTGTTTGGATTACTGGTTGATGAGAAATTTGGTGAATATCATGAATGGTTGATTAGAAATGATTGATTGTGGTTGAAATCCCAATAGGACTAGTATATGGGAACATTTGTCTGTGTACGAACTATATATTGAAATCCCCATTGTCAAAAGCTGCGAGGCTTTAAGGTAAAGCGAGGAGCCGTACAAAGGACGGTGCCGATTTTAGCTACCCTGCCGTTATTCTACCGAAATTTTTTGAAATATTTCTGTGTTTGATTTATTTTTATGTATTGAAATATATTCATGTGATGAATGAAATAGAACGGTTTGAACAATAAAAATAATATATTTATCGAATAAATGAAATAGAAATGGTTTGAAGAATAAAAATCACATTTTTATCATCTATATGAAGTATATAAAATAATCGTGTTTTTAAATAAATTGTTTTACAATAAAAATCACATTTTTATCATCTATATGAAGCATATAAAATAATAGTGTTTTGAAATAAATTGTTTGACAATAAAAATCACATTTTTATTATATATATGAATTGTTAAAAATAGTGATGTGTTGAAATAAATATCATTTGGATAAAAATATCATTTTTATCAACTATATGTAATGAATATGGTTTTGAAATCGAAGAATGGATTATACATATATATATATATATATATATAATTAAAATAAATCGAATAACGAAGCTGTAGTTCGTATTTTGAAACCGTGATTTCAAACGATTATTGCGGGAGATCCGACCATCGGATTTTCCCGAAACCAAAACCGTTAGGTTCACTTGGGAAATATCTTTCCAATGACACCAACTTTGTAAAGATCCAACAGTTGGATTGTCTTGGATGTTTAATTCAAATCTGAATGAAAGTAGCGCCAGAATCGATTATATTTATATATATATATATAATTAAAATAAATCGAATAACGACGCTGCAGTTCGTATTTTGAAGTCGTAGCTTCAAACGATTGTACCAGGAGATCCGACCGTCGGATTTTTCCAAAACTGGAACTGTTGGATTCATTTTGAAAAGATCTTTCTAATGATATAAAACTTGCAAAGATCCAATGGTTGGATTTTCAGATATGTGTAAATCAAATCTAAAGAAAAACAGCGCCATGTCCGCGTTATGGCCTGAAGCGTCGTTTGAATAAATTGGCTAATCTTAAATAAATAAAATTAGCGATAAATCGTTATAAAATATTATAAAGGATATGGAATGGAAATAATCTGAATTTACCTGGTTTATTGGATATTTAGTGGATGAATGTGTTTGGCGTGAAAATTACATTAAAGAACAGAATTAGTGATGTCGAATAATTTAACCATTGAAATGAATTGATTTGAAATTTTAAATATACGTGAATTATTTGAAAAGGCCGAGTTAATTCTAATTTCAAATAATTGATCGACGATTAAAAGTCGAAGATATGAAGATGGTGCAAGATCGATGATCCTCACGTCGAATGGAGGGGTGCTACTGATGCTCATGATAGGAGTAGCTACCTTGAAGGGGCTGAAGTGGTAGCCGTCCGGACATACTTGTTGATTGTACGGATGTGCGATGTAACAACCCGCATTTTTCAGCGATATAAATAATTTAATTAATTATTTAAAAAATGGTTTTGGTTATTTAAAATGACCAAAATTTAATAATGTTGAATATTTAGTTAAAATAAATAATATAATAATATATTTAATTTCTGAAATAGTCAGAAATAGTGGAATTCACAAGATAGTGTGAATTGGATCATCTATGAAATTTAATTCAATTAGAATAATGAATATATTATTTGAAGGTAGTTTGAACATATAATTATATTGTAATTAAAATCGAGCTTGAAATGGCGCGGCAGTTCGCTATTTGGCGATTTGAACTTCAACTGAATGTACAGGATTCATTTTAAATCGGATTTCTGTGAAACACGAAATGTTAGGAGCTGGTGAAGTATATCGTTCTAGTGGAAGAGAAAAATTGGGATTTCATTATGTAGATTTTGAGTTATATCCAAATTTTTTTATAGAAAAGTCTCTATGGAGTTCCTTTGTAATTTATAACGATTTATTTATATTTTTAAAAGGGTTTTTCAATATAAATCGAATATCGATATAACAGAGAACTTTGAAAAATCAAGTTATAAACCCCAGTGGAGCTGTATGATATTCTAGTGTGGATATACACGATAGTATTTATATTTAAATATTAAATTTAAATGTTTTAAATATATTTATATATTTAAATGGTTTATTTTGGGCTTTAAAAATAGCCACTTTTGCAAATGACCTCAGTTTTCGAAAAAACCAATTTTGTTGGATTTGTAATGTCAAATTATTGCTAAATTTCAGTTTTCGTGATTTTTGAAGTCAATATGTGGCCGTACGGGATTTTAATGTGAAATAAAGTCGATAAATAGACCTTTAAAAATACGCTGTGTGAGAAAACGAAGTCGGAATTCAACGAAACCAGTTTCGTTGGGTTCGCAATGTCAAACTGTAGCTGCATGCCCATTTTTGTGATTTTTGGGTATTTTAAGTGCTTACGGTGATTTTTAAACAGTGAATACAAACAGCGATAGCTTAAAATAAATATAAAAAATCGAATAAAAATTTATTTTATCATCCTATAAATACTATTTACTTCTTCTAACCCTAAAACCCTTTTTCCTCCGATCGAAGGAAGCGCCGCCATCATTTTTTACAGCAAACCCAAACCGTTCTAATTTGAAAAATCCAAACAAATTCATACAAATTTCTAAAATCGTCAAAAAAAGGATAGTTGAGCTTCTTTTATCTCCCTCTTCATTTCTGAGTTGATTTTACTTGGTGCGACGTGAATTCCTGAAGGAGTGAAATGGGAAGCGTATACTAGGGTTGGGTTATTTGAAAACTAAAATGGTTATTTTGCAAATTTGAGATTTGTAGTGGGTTTGTGGCGTCCGTTAGTAGGTTTTGTGATTTTTTTTATGGAAGATGGTGATAAAAAGGTTCGAACGTTTTACTGGGTACAGGCGTTCCAGGGTTTCGACGTGAATTGAGGGAAAAGCGCGAGTGGTATTTGAAGGGGTTGGTGATGAAGAGAATTCGAAGGAGAAGAAGATGGTGTTTTTGTTTTGATTTATAAGTGAGCATGGAAGTACCATTATTTTTTTGAATATACGGTAATGGTGGAGTTCTCGTTTTAATGGAGTGGGTGTTTGCCATGGGGAAGATGGATTTGTGGTGGCGGGTCAGTGTATTAGGGAGCGGCCTGAAGGATAAGGCATTGGGCTGATATGTGAAGACAAGGCCCAATTTGGATAAAGGGGAAATTAAAGAAGGAAAAAAGAGAAATCGAAAGTGTATTAGTAGAAAAAGGGACGGAAGCTCATCTTGGGAAGAAAGAAGCAACTACTTGATATTGTTGGGTTGAATTAAGGTAAGCTGGTTTGGGTTAAGGCCCAATTATTTAAATGAATTAAGTTTTAAATTAAATTCAATAACATTGACTAATTTGTAAATAGTATATCACGTTCACACTGTATCAGAATTCCAAATGGTCAGATGCATTGGGAGCGTATGGACGGTGGCTACACCATGAAACTGACCGGGAGTAAATTAGAGCTCGTTTGGATTTATGGTGAAATTAAATGCTCGAATTCAAATCAATGACCGATAATCGTTATTTAACGATCACCGTCCAAGGTGAGTAAATCTCACTAACTCTACTCAAGTTTTATTTTCATAAAGTAATTTTAGAATTGATAAGTAATGGTTGTTTGCTGTGTGTTGGCTGTTTGGTTGAACTGCTAGTTAAAGTGGTTGAAAATATCAATAATGATATATATATATAAATCGTTAATCGAATATTGACTCTGTTTACCTGAATATTTCAAACTCGTGTTATTTATGTTGATTAACATCTATGGATGCAAGAAATCAGGTCGGAGGGACCCAACTGGGTTCCTCTACATATATTTTTACTGTTTTTCGTATATGGTGATATATGATGTGATTTATAATATGTTGTTGATTTGGTGTGTTTAATCATCGTTAATTGGTAATTTTAAATACCAAAGGAAATATTGGAATGTGGAAAAGGAAAATTTCAAATTGTAATTTGAAATAAAGTACTTATTTATATAAAATCAAAGGATTTTATATAAAAGGAATTTGAAGTGTATAGTAAATTTTGAAAGTTTATAAAATAAAAGGGCTTATTCAAAAAGAGAATTTGTTGAGTATATGTTGAAATAAGAATTTTATAAATCAAAAAAGATTTTATAAAAAGAAGGGATATGTGAAAGTGAAATCAGAAACTTCTTTATTAAATTATTAACAGTTATGTGAAAGTTTAAAAGACCGTCATTGGTAAATTACTTAATAAAAGTAATAAGAGGTAAGTAGAGAAATCTCTAAAAGAAAATAGATATAAAAGGGAGTTTTTGAAGTAAATATTGAATTTAAGAATTTTATAAAATCAATGGATTCATAAAAAGCATTTATTTAGAAAGTTTATAGAATTATAAAGGGAATGGGTGAGATATAAAAGGGATTTTATAAATTGGTGTTAACACTAGTATTTTAAATAAAATGGGAACTCAACATTTATAAAGGATTTATAAATGAGAATCAGGTGTTAGGAATGTAAAAGAAGATTTCATATGAATAAAACTATAAATAGAAGTAAATGGGATTTGGTAAAATGAGATATTGGTTTGAAATATGAAATCAAACCGAATAGATTATATAAAAGGGAATATTTTTCACAATTGGTTCGAATAATGAATTTAGGAAAATATTTTGTGAATAAACACTTTTATAAAAGAAAGTGGATCTTTGAAATAGAAGTTAAACAGAATTGATATTTCAAATGGTTAGAAATAAATAACTTGTTTAATAATGAAAACAAGTGTTGTGACTTATAAACAAAGTTTATAAATGGGCTAAAATATAATTATCAGTGTATAATCGAGATTGTGAATTCAACAATGGAGGGAAAAGGGGAAATTGGGAGTTGTTTTCAAAGGAACGATGAATCCATTTCGATATTCGAAATGTAAAGGGATTAAATAGAATCCGTAAAGGAGAATAATTCGAATATGAGTTATTCGAAGGAGAGTAATTCGAATATAAGTTATTCGAACAGAACGAGTAATCAAATATATAGTTTATGCGAAAGGAAGAGTTATCGAGTATAGATTATTCGAAAGAGAGTTATCGAATGGGAAGTATTCGATAGAGAATTATATGTTGAAATTCGATTATATCGAATTTGAGAAAATACTATTTACTTTCAGTTTAATCCAAGTTTATTTAATAATAAATTAGTTGTTTGGTTAATTATCTAAATTTATAAAGAAAATTTATATTTAAATTAATATGTTTCGAAAGCATGAAATTATAACACTAGCGTTATAATCAAATGATTTTCATAAAAGAAGGGGATTTTTAAATAGAATCCGAGAGTTTGCGTTTTGTTGAAGGGTTATAAGATGAACTTTGTCTATTTCAACGATAGAAATGTTGTTTAGTTAAGGTCTGAGAGGTAACTATACCCAACTTTATTGACTTTGTTCTAACTAAGGAGCAGTTAAGGTTCGATAGTGATGATTGGTTAAGTGAATTTAGTTAGTGAGTGAACTGGCTTGAATGGGCAAAGCGATGTTTTATTTAAACATCAGTTTAAATCCGATAAAGAAGTTTGGAAATGCTTTTCCCAAATAAGAACCAGAAACGTTTTCTAAATTAGAAAATGAGAATTTACAAATATGTAGAAATGGGAAAATGGATAAATTAAAGATAATGTAACATAAAGAGATAAATGTTGAATGATGATTGATCGATAGAATTTCCATCTAGAATTAATATCGCTGTTTGCACACCTGATTTTCTTTGATAGTTAAATCACTAATTATCGAAGTTTTTGACCATTTTTCCGTCGTCAATACGGAGAGACCGGGATCAGATTCATTATCTGAAAACCACTATGTATAGACGTTAGCGTCGTGATCAAATATGATGGAGATAATGAAGACAGAGTTATGCAAGGGCTATCCTGTTTACAGAATAGTGCCTTCAGTTTGTCCAGTCCCAAGACAACGTGATGGACGAATGTCTGACAAAGTATATCTAACGGATCGCGTAAGTTGATCTCTTCAAATGTACTTTGGTGGCGGAGGAATTCGTTTCTCTTAGTTTATACCCATGGTATTTTTGGGGAAATCAATTTGTGATTTGACGGGTATGACAATGTGGCATTCAAAGTGAATTGTGGTCAAATATTGCAAAAAATACGTTATGACCTCAAGCCTCATCAACCGGGAAATGACAGAAATCGGGCAGCCAGCATGGCTAAGTGGGTCGCTCCCATTAGGGTGTATATCACCTATCTAGAGAAAATCAATTTCATTCTTTATCTACGTTCGATGCTGTCCCTTTTCGGGAGACGGTGGGTAGCTCCCAACCGTTGATGATATACATTCGATACACTCAAGAGAAATGAGTGGTCGTTCATGTGTGGGCCGGGTTGTAAGACGTTCTTGAGGAACCCAGTGTATTCGCCTCTAGAGATACACTATCGGCAGGTGGTCCCATACCTTGTCATAATCAGAAACCAATCTCCAATAAGCGCCAGCGGTTTTGTTTGTATACTATATATGTCGAACATGAGATGCAAGCGTTCTACTAGATTGTTAATTACTTGTGATTAGACATTATTATAATATCAAGAGAAGTATTGATTTTGAAAATGTTTTGGGTTATTGTAAGGTAAAAACCGTCCGTGTTTATGTGTGGATCGGTCTTACGATTATCTATTTTTTTAAAAGGATTTTGAAAAGTAAACCCGATAATTTGAGTTTACTCACACCGGTCGCATGACTAGCCCAGAGTTATTTTTGTTTTGTTTTCCCTAAACTCTTGGGTGCCCAAATTTGTACGGGCAGTCAAGTAGTTCAGGTCTTTACAGATATACTTGGAAGAGCTTGAAGTAGTAGGCATCCGGATTTTATAGCTATTGTTATTCCCACCGTGTGTAAGTGTGTACTCTGATAATGTTATTCTATACATATATACTATTTTTATTGTAAAGTTATGTTATATATTGTACATATTCGTTCCGCTGTGAGATTCGTATTACTCTGATTCTGTTCTGTGGTAATCTTCTTCTCTTCTCCTATTCTAATTTTCTATCTTATCTATTCTCACCCTCTAACTTCTTTTTATTAATGAATCAGGTATTTCAATGTCTAAATAGTCAACATGGAAGTTGTATGTTGATTTTCAGAGTCGAAAATCCCAGTTCGTTACAATGGTATCAGAGCTGAAGGCTAAGTGATTACCTTGGCTCTGGGGTGTGACTCAGTAGAGATGGGGTTAGTAATACCCTAGATTGAGTTTGAGTGTATATATACGAGTGAACGTATTTGTAGATTTTATTCTAAAAATATGCTTTATATGGTGTAGATTTATTTGTTGAGCTGTTTATACGTTCTGGTCGATCAGTTTGATCCACTGTATCGATGGGAGTTTCTAAACACTCAAGTGTGATAAACCGACACAGTATGTTTTGAAAAAGGGTAAACGAAATAATTTTAACCAAAGTATATTTCGATATAAAGAAAATATTTATATTCGAATTATTATAGTATGTTGGATGTGTTGGTTGATTATAAGTAAAATGGTTATGTAAATAACCAAACAGAACTCTTGTAAAGTGTAATATATGAAATCAGATGAATTAAATCTGAATTAAATCTGAATTGGAATTAAAATTCTGAAACTGGGGAAAAAGTGATTGTAAGTGGATTTGAGTTAAGTTTAAGAAAATTTTAAGATCCTGGGAGATTTTTAAATTGTTTTACAAGTATCATGAATGATATTTTGAAAAAGATTTCAAAATGAAAGTGTTTAAATATAGTTTTGATAAGTGATATAGTATTGAACTCACTTTGATAGCTGGAAAATAACTCTGATGATGATGGCCACATCATCAGTGTCGTTTTCGAGTCCTAAGTGACGGATTACTACCAAAGATTTTGTGTTGAATTGTTTTGAGGAAAACAAGTGGTCTTGAATTTTGAAAGGGAACATTTGATTTTTAAAAGAGCTAAACTGTTTAAAAAACTCCCAGGAGAGATTGTTTGAAAAAAACAACAAATTTAAACAGAAATTGGTGAAAGCAAATATGCATTGAATTGAAACCAATTAATTGTAAATTGAATTGAAATAGGACGATATCGAATAAAGTTGGATTTGTGAGTTATGAATTTGTTTAAATATATTGGACGGGTAGGAAAGAGGTGAAATTAGTAATAGAATTTGAGATTGAGTATGTGATCTGGTTTGAAAATAGGATGATTGGATTTAAGAATAGATAATTGGAGATTTATAGGGATGACTTTGGTATATGCTGAATTGGCAGCAGAATGATTGGATATAATGATATGCCCGACAAAAAGGTACACGTTTATTTTTATGGATTTGGTGATTCATGGGCCGATTTGGCAAGCCGCTTGGCTATTTGATTTTTTTTTGGATTGGAGAAGGCCTAGAGAGGCAAGTTGGGGTTTGAACTATTGACCGGTACAAAGGAGGTGCTGGCGAAATTTTTCGAAAATTTTGGGTGGTAGAAAATTTTCTGAAAATTATCGTTGATAAAAATTAATTAATATTTTGATTGAAATTAAATTGGTTCAGTTGAAACTAAAGTTAAAAGTGAACGAAAAGTTTTTAAACCATTTAATAGGGTCTGTCCTCTACCTTAGCAATTTCGAGGACGAAATTATTTTAAGGGGGCAAAATATAACGACCCGCATTTTTCAACGATATAAATAATTTATTTAATTATTTAAATAATGGTTTTGGTTATTTAAAATGACCAGAATTTAATAATATTGAATATTTAGTTAAAATAAATAATATAATAATATATTTAATTTCTAAAATAGTCAGAAATAGTGGAATTCACTAGATAGTGTGAATTGGATCATCTGTGATATTTAATTCAGTTTACAATTGAATTAGAATAACGAATATATTATTTGAACTGTAGTTTGAACATATAATTATATTATAATTAAAATCGAGTTTGAAATGGCGCGGCTGTTCGCTATTTGGCGATTTGAACTTCAATTGAATGTACATGATTCGTTTTAAATCGGATTTCTGTGAAATAAGAAACATTAGGAGCTGGTGAAGAATATTGTTCTAGTGGAAGAGAAAAATCAGGATTTCATTCTGTAGATTTTTAGTTATGTCCAAAACAAAATTTAGAAAAGTTGCTATGGAGTTACTTTGTAATTTATAATGATTTATTTATGTTTTTAAAAGGGTTTTTCAATATAAATCGAATATCTATATAACAGAGAACTTTGAAATATCGAGTTATAAATCCCCGTGGAGATGTATGATATTCTAGTGTGGATATAAATGATAATATTTATTTTTAAATGTTAAATTTAAATGTTTTAAACATACTTATATATTTAAATGGTTTATTTTGGGCTTTAAAAATAACCACTTTTGCAAACGACCTCAGTTTTCGAAGAAACCAATTTTGTTGGATTCGTAATGCCAAATTATTGCTAGATTTCAGTTTCCGTGATTTTTGAAGTCAATATGTGGCCGTACGGGATTTTAATGTGAAATACAATCGATAAATAGACCTTTAAAAATACGATGTGAGAGCAAACGAAGTTGGAATTCGACGAAACCGGTTTCGTTTGGTCCGCAATGTCAAACTGTAGTTGCATGCCCATTTTTGTGATTTTTGGGTATTGTATGTGCTTACGGTGATTTTTAAAAAGTGAATACAAACAGCGATAGCTTAAAATAAATATAAAAACTCGAATAAAAATATATTTTATCATCCTATAAATACTATTTACTTCTTCTAACCCTAAAAACCCTTTTCCTCCGATCAAAGGAAGCGCCGCCATCATTTTTCACAGCAAACCAAAGCCGTTCTATTTTGAAAAATCCAAACAAATTCATACAAATGTCTGAAATCACCAAACAAGGATAGTTGAGCTTTTTTAATCTCCCTCTTCATTTCTGAGTTGATTTTATTTGGTGCCACGTGAATTCCTTAAGGAATGAAATGGGAAGCGTATACTAGGGTTGGGTTATTTGAAAACTAGGATGATTATTTTGCAAATTTGAGATTTGCAGTGGGTTTGTGGCGTTCGTTAGCAGGTTTTGTGATTTTTTTGTGGAAGATGGTGATAAAAAGGTTCGATCGTTTTACTGGGTACAGGCATTCCAGGATTTCGACGTGAATTGAGGGAAAAGCGTGAGTGGTATTTGAAGGGGATATAGATGAAGAGAATTCGAAGGAGAAGAAGATGGTGTTTTTGTTTTGATTTATAAGTGAGCATGGAAGTACCATTGTTTTTTTGAATATACGGTAATGATGGAGTTCTCGTTTTACTGGTGCAGGTGTTTGCCATCGGGGAAGATGGATTTGTGGTGGCGGGTCAGTGTATTAGGGAGCGGCCCGAAGGATAAGGCATTGGGATGATATGTGAAGACAAGGCCCAATTTGGATAAAGGGGAAAATTAAAAGGAAAAAAGAGAAATGGAAAGTGTATTAGTAGAAAAAGTGGACGGAAGCTCGTCTTAGGAAGAAATAAGCAACAACTTGATATTGTCGGGTTGAATTAAGGTAGGCCGGTTTGGGTTAAGGCCCAATTATTTAAATGAATTAAGTTTTAAATTAAATTCAATAACATTGACTAACTTGTAAATAGTATATCATGTTCATACTATATCAGAATTCCAAATGGTCAGATGCGTTGGGATCGTATGGACGATGGCTACACCATGGAACTGACTGGGAGTAAATTAGAGCTCGTTTGGATTTATGGTGAAATTAAATGCCCAAATTCAAATCAATGACTGATAATTGATATTTAATGGTCACCGTCCAAGGTGAGTAAATCTCACTAAATCTACTCAAGTTTTATTTTCATAAAGTATTTTTAGAATTGATAAGTAATGGTTGTTTGCTGTGTGTTGGCTGTTTGGTTGAACTGCTAGTTAAATTGGTTGAAAATATCGATAACGATATATATATATATATATATATATATAAATCGTTAATCGAATATTGATTCTGTTTACCAGAATATTTCATACTCATGTTATTTATGTTGATTAACATCTATGGGTGCAGGAAAACAGGTCGGAGGGACCCAACTGGGTTCCTCAACATATATTTTTACTGTTTTTTGTATATGGTGATATATGATGTGATTTATAATATGTTGTTGATTTGGTGTGTTTGATCGTCGTTAATTGGTACTTTTAAATACCAAAGGAAATATTGGAATGTGGAAAAGGAAAATTTCAAATTATAATTTAAAATAAAATATTTATTTATATAAAATCAAAGGATTTTATATAAAAGGAATTTGAAGTGTATAGTAAATTTTGAAAGTTTATAAAATAAAAAGGGCTTATTTAAAAAGAGAATTTGTGGAGTATATGCTAAAATAAGTTTTTTATAAGTCAAAAAAGATTTTATAAAAAGAAGGGATATGTGAAAGTGAAATCAGAAACTTCTTTATAAAATTATTAACAGCTATGTGAAAGTTTAAAAGACCGTCATTGGTAAATTACTTAATAAAAGTAATAAGAAGTAAGTAGAGAAATCTCTAAAATAGAATAGATATAAAAGGGAGTTTTTGAAGTAAATATTGAATTTAAGGATTTTATAAAATCAATGGATTTATAAAAAGAATATATTTAGAAAGTTTATAGAATTATAAAGGGAATGGGCGAGATATAAAAGGGATTTTATAAATTGGTGTTAACATCAGTATTTTAAATAAATTGGGAACTCAACATTTATAAAGGATTTATGAATGAGAATCAGGTGTCAAGAATGTAGAAGAAGATTTCGTATGAATAAAACTATAAATAGAAGTAAATGGGATTTGGTAAAATGAGATATTGGTTTGAAATATGAAATCAAATCGAATAGATTATATAAAAGGGAATATTTTTCACAATTGGTGTGAATAATGAATTTAGGCAAATATTTTGTGAATAAACACTTTTATAAAAGAAAGTGGATTTTTGAAATAGAAGTTAAACAGAATTGAGATTTCAAATGGTTAGAAATAAATAACTTGTTTAATAATGAAAACAAGTGTTGTGATTTATAAACAAAGTTTATAAATGAACTAAAATATAATTATCAATGGATAATCGAGATTGTGAATTCAATAGTGGATGGAAAAGGGGAATTTGGGAGTTGTTTTCAATGGAACGATGAATCCATTTCAATATTCAAAATGTAAAGGGATTAAATAGAATCCGTAAAGGAGAATAATTCGAATATGAGTTATTCGAAGGAGAGTAATTCGAATATAAGTTATTCGAACAGAACGAGTAATCGAATATATAGTTTATTCGAAAGGAAGAGTTATCGAGTATAGATTATTTGAAAGAGAGTTATCGAACGGGAAGTATTCGAGAGAAAATTATACGTTGAAATTCGATTATATCGAATTTGAGAAAATACTATTTACTATCCGTTTAATCAAGGTTTATTTAATAATAAATTAGTTGTTTGGTTAATTATCTAAATTTATAAAGAAAAGTTATATTTAAATTAATATGTTTTGAAAGCATGAAATTATAGCACTAGCGTTATAATCAAATGATTTTCATAAAAGAAGTGGATTTGTAAATAGAATCCGAGAGTTTGCGTAAGGATGTTGTTAAAGGGTTATAAGATGAACTTTGTTTATTTCGAGGTTAGAAATGTTGTTCAGTTAAGGTCTGAGAGGTAACTATACCCCAACTTGATTGACTTCGTTTTAACTAAGGAGTTGTTAAGGTTCGATAGTGAAGATTGGTTAAGTGAATTTAGTTAGTGAGTGAAATGGCTTGAATGGCCAAAGCGATGTTTTATTTAAACATCAGTTTAAATCCGATAAAGAAGTTTGGAAACGCTTTTCCCAAATAAGAACCAGAAACTTTTTCTAAATTTAGAAAATGAGAATTTACAAATATGTAGAAATGGGAAAATGAATAAATAAAAGATAATGCAACATAAAGAGATAAATGTTGAATGATGATTGATCGATAGAATTATCATCTGGAAATAATATCATTGTTTGCACACCTGTTTTTCTTTGATAGTTAAATCACCGACTATCGAAGTTTTTGACCATTTTTCCGTCGTCAATATCTGACAGAGTATATCTAACGTATCGCGTAAGTTGATCTCTTCAAATCTACTTATATTTAGTGGCAGAGGAATTCGTTTCTCTTAGCTTATACCTATGGTATTTTTGGGGAAATCAGTTTGTGATTTGACGGGTATGACAATGTGGCATTCAAAGTGAATTGTGGTCAAATATTCCAAAAGATACGTTATGACCTCAAGCCTAATCAACAGGGAAATGACAGAAATCGGGCAGACAACATGGCTAAGTAGGTCGCTCCCATTAGGGTGTATATCACCTATCTAGAGAAAATCCATTTCATTCTTTATCTACGTTCGATGTTGTCCCTTTTCGGGAGACGGTGGGTAACTCCCAACCATTGGTGATATACATTCGATACACTCAAGAGAAATGAGTGGTCGGTCATGTGTTGGCCGGATTGCAAGACTTTCTTGTTGAACCCAGTGTATTCGCCTCTAGAGATACACTATCGGCAGGTGGTCCCATATCTTATCATAGTCTGTAACAACCTGGAAAATCTGACCAGTTTAAAATATTTAAATTGGCTATTTTGGAGGATTTTAAATATTTAAAATAAATATTTTAAATAATAACAATGAAAAGTGAGTTTGAATCGATGTTAGAAATTGAATATAATTACTTTGAATTATAAACATGGCCTGAAATGGCGCTGCAGTTTCAAAATTTCAATTCAAACTTTGACTGACTGTACCGGGTGCAAAATAAAACGGATTTTAGTGAAACCAAAAATATTTAAATCTGTTAGTGAATATCTTTCTAACGAATCTGAAAAATCGAGTTTTTGTAGCGGAAGTCAAAAGTTATGGCCAAATGAATTTTCATAAAGGTCGCTATAGGAATTATATCGCCCGTGGAAATAAACATTTTGCAAACGACCTCGGAATTCGATGAAACCACTTTTGTTGGATTCGGGATGTGAATTTATTGCTAGGTTTCAAATTTCATAATTTTTGAAGCTAGTATGTAAGCGTGGCAAAGGAAAATGTGTTTTGGTCAATTACAGTTAAATTGGATCGACCAGAAAATGGCCATTTTTCAAACGGTCTCAGAATTCGACGAAACTAGTTTTGTTGGGACCGTATTGTCAAAACATGCCTAGATTTATTTTTCGGGAATTTTTAGAAGCAGTATGTGGCCCCGGCAAATTGAAATGTACGTTCAAATTAAATATTGAATATTTTATATTTTAATTTGAAGAAAAACTGACTGAAACAGTCGAATGGGCCTTCGAAACATATCCCATTGTGTCCGGGATGGGGGTATTTAGCTAGGGGCGACAATCGTTGGGTTTGAATTGGCGTCCGTGTGGAGAAACACTATTTTGAAATTTAATAAATTCATAGGCCAATAGATTTTCTCCTTCATAAATTTTAAAAAATTAAAAAAAAATCAAGAAAAACCCCCGTCCCCTCGATTTTAAAGGCAGAAGCTGCTCAGATTTTCTCGACCAGATCGCCGCGGCCTCAGCCAATGCAAGCCTCCGCCACCACTTAGAATCAGAACCCCATCCTCCCCTCTTCAAATCCGACCAACCCCCGACCTTCCTCTCCTCGCCAGCGTCGAGCTTTCCTCCTCCAAACTTGCGACCTTCCAACCGCTGATTCTCCTCAGCCCCGCCATCGATCTGAGGGAGGCCGCCATCACCGTCAAGCTTGTTCCAAGGCCAAGGTCATGGCGCTAGTGGATCGTGATATCGTGCATCGATTCGCGTGAAAACCGAAAACCTAGTTTTGAAGATATAAAAGAGGTTAACGACTGTTTTATATAAAATTGTTTTAATAGCACTTCTAAGCGCTACCGTTTGTGATTTTTTTTGAGCCTTCTGCTATTTTTGGTGGAGTGGAACCAATGTGAGATTTCTAATTTATAAACGATATGGAAAACAACGATGTATAAATTATATAGTAGATGTATGAGTTATATAAGAGTTGTACACCTCATGTATAAGCGTTGTATAAGTTGTATGTTCGATGTACAAGTTATATATGCATTGTAAAAAAATTATATGTGCGTTGAAATGAATTGAAGTGAATCGAAATATATTCATATACGAATATATATATATATATATATATATATATATATATATATATATATACTCCCCTCGTCCACAGACCATGGACGATATTTATTGGTTGTGATTGGTAGTTGATAGCGAATGGTTGATTAGAATTGTTTGTGGTTGAAATTGATTGATTGTGGTTGAAAAATACCCATCTATGGTTGAAAACAAAATTAGAATCGATTGTGGAAATGAAAATAAAACATGCCGCCTACATGCGAACTAGATGCATGAATCCCCATTGTCAAAAACCGCGAGGTTTTAAGGTAGAGCGAGGAGCCGTACTAGGGACGGTCCCGGTTTTAACTACCCTGCCGTTATGCTGCCGAAATTTTCAATAATATTTATGTATTGGAATTATTTTCATGTTTTGAAACTATATTCCTGTGTTGGATAGAAATTCATGTGTTGAAAAATAGTCGTGTTTTGAAATAACTTGTTTTATAATAAAAATCATATTTTTATCATCTATATGAACTATATAAAATAGTCGTGTTTTAAAATAAATTGTTTTACAATAAAAATCACATTTTTATTATATACATGAATTGTTAAAAATAGTGAAGTGTTGAAAAATATATCTATTGGATAAAAATACCATTTTTATCAAATCTATAGAGTGGATATGGTTTTGAAATCGATGAAAGAATTATATTTATATATATTTATATAAATATAATCAAAATATAGTGAATAACGAAGCTGCAGTTCGTGTTTTAAAACCGTGATTTCAAACGATTAGTGCGAGAGATCCGACAATCGGATTTTCCCGAAACAACAACCGTTGGGTTCGCCTTGGAAATATCTTTCTAACGGCACCAACTTTGTAAAGATCCAACGGTTGGATTGTCTGGAATGTATAATTCAAATCTGAAGAAAAATAGCACTAGAATCGATTATATTTATATATATATATAAATATAATTAAATTAAATCGAATAACGACACTGCAGTTCGTATTTTGAAATCGTAACTTCAAACGATTAGTGCGGGAGATCCGACCATCGGATTTTCCCAAAACTGAAACTGTTGGATTCATATTGAAAAGATCTTTCTAATGATATAAATTTTGTGAAGATTCAATGGTTAAATTTTCAGATATGTATAAATCAAATCTGGAGAAAAACAGCGCCACGACCGCTTTATGGCCTGAAGCGTCGTTTGAATGAATTGGCTATTTTTAAATAAATAAAAATAGCGATAAATCGTGATAAAGTATTATAAACGATATGGAATGCAGATAAACTGAATTTGCTCGGTTTATGTGATATTTGATGGTTGAATGTGTTTGGTGTGAAAATTACATTAAAGAACAGAATTGGTGATGCCGAATAATTTAACCATTGAAATGAATTGATTTGAAATTCTAGATATACGTGAATTATTTGAAAAGGCCGAGTTAATTCTCATTTCGAATAATTGATCGACGAGTGAAAGTCGAAGATATGAAGACGGTGCAAGACCAATGATCTTCACGTCGAATGGAGGGGTGCTACTAATGCTCTTGATAGGAGTAGCTACCTTGACGGGGTTGAAGTAGTGGCCACCCGGACATACTTGTTGATTGTACGTATATGCGAGGTATTGAGTGCCTCCGGTTTCGTTCAGACCCAGAACGAACGTGTAAATGGACTTTGTGTCTGACATTGGATTTTGTTCTGTGCTGATTGATCTCTATTAAATATATATCTGTTTGGCAGCGGAGAATTTATTCTCTTGCTTAACACCCTTCTCTGAGACGTACGAGCTCAGAGGCTATATATCGATGAAAACCAGTCGCACGGAGTGAATTGCCTGTGTGGCATGCCTAAGTGATAGATGATCAAGGCTTCTGTTGAAAAGCAAAGTCTTGTGGTTGATGATCAAAGCACAGCCTGTTCGGCATGGCTTTGTGTAAAGCGTTGTTTCGCGAGCCTCACACCCCGGTATGAGCCAGAAACGAGAGATGGACATCAGGGAGGACATGCGTTTCCTTCTAGCTAGGAGTGGTGCTTTGGGTTTTACACGCCCGGGTATTTTACTTATGTGGATGATGGAAAGTGAGGACTCGGTTTGCTTCGGTCTCATCGGAGCCGATGGTGTGGTCAGATATGACCAGTGACGCCCCATAGGGCGGGGAAACGCAGTCTTCAAGAATTTTAATCCACATCGGTGGACTGGCCCTGACTATCCAAGGCTTGTCTGCGTGCTTGCCTGAGACACGGGCTAGAGCGTCTCGAATTCGGTGAGGACTATCTTTTGCCTCAGTCCATGACAGATGTCCAATTTCCGAATACGATACCGTGCAGTTTTGATTGTATACCTATATATGGCGACATAGTGGTATGGGGCATTAAAGCCGTCTATGATTGATACTTATGATTTGAATTTGTTTTTGAAACATATAAACACTAGTAATAATATTAAATGCTTTTGTTTTATTCGTATCAAGCATATTTTGGCCATTATAAGGTAAAACTCTATCCTCTAGTTTGTGTTGCATTGTGTGATGGGAACTGAGTCTTATAATGGCTTCATTTTAATAAAAAACACTGCAATGTTTAAAAGAATTATTTGTTTTAAAGCACTGGCAATCCAATGGAGTGAACCCGTTCCGCGAAAGTGGCGTGGTCCTGTGATCGGCCATATTTGAAAATGTGTTGAGTAGAGTTCTCATACCAGTCCCATGACTGACTCGTAGTTTGTTTCACTTGCAAACTCGGGTGCCCCTATTTCTACACGGGCAGCCTTGTATTCGGGTTATAGCAGGCTCTTTCTGGATAGCTGGAGCTGGAGATGGATTCTATCATTTATCTTTTTATGCTGTTCAGCTCCTGTTGTACATATTCTGTTTTCTTTTCCGCTGTAGACATTTTATGATAGCTGAACTGCATTTTGTACTAAGTACGATCCTATATACTGTGTAACTCTGATGATTTTATTTATCCAGTGTATTCTATTGTACATTATCTGGTGTATTTAATTATTTCTGTTCTGTTGTTATCTGTTTATGTGTTATATTCCAAAGATTACCCTTGCACCGTCTCATCGGGGTTTGGGGTCGTCACAAACGTGGTATCAGAGCTTTGGTTAAGCTTAGTTCTAGAATATAACATATTAACGAACTCGTCAGAAATAGAACCAGTAGTGTTCTAGGACGAGTAACTCATTACAAATAGGATCAGTAATATCCTAGTATGAGTATAGTAGAATGAAATACGCCCTGATAGGCACATTTACATTCAAGTATATGTCTCTTGTTTTATAATCTCTTTTCTGTTGACCTGACACTTGGTCTACTATTTGCAGAAGTATTAGAAAATGAGTACCAGAAACGGAAGAAGTAATACTGACCCAGATGTAGTAGCTCTATTTATGAAATATAGAAATCTAGGTGGAGTACCGTTATCAGGTAATGAATCTATTATTCAAACACAAGCATGGGTGCGCTCTGCTGAGAAAATCATTAAGGTTCAAACCTTCGGGATGACCAGAAAAGATTTATAGCATCTTGGGCAATCAAAGACGAGGCTTTGTTCTGGTGGGATTCGATTATTTAGGATAATCCAGAAGGTGATATCACATGGGATAGGTTCAAAGAGCTTTTCAATGCAAAATTTATTCCTCCCGAAGCAACTGAGAGATTATATGATGAATTCTACTATTTGATACAAGGTGATACGGATATCCCAGAATATCATAAGAGATTCAATGAACTTTCTCATTTTGCTCCACATCTGATTCAAGAGCCAAAGATGAAGAATCTGAGGTTTATAAATGGTGTTCAAAGAAAATACCAGAATAAAGTAATGGGGCATGTGAAGCTTCCTTTTTCTGAAATGATATACATGGCCTACCAGTATGAGGATCTCGATAAGAAAGGTATGTTGCGAGACGAAGAGGAAGCCAGTTCTAGCAGCAAAGGAAAATTCGAAACTGATAGCCCAAAGACTAGTACACAGCCTAAGGCCAGTATGACGTCTAGAGTCAGAAAGAAGCCTAGATTAAATCAGGAAAATGTTATATTCGAGAAAGGACCCGTAACGACCGCAATATGCAATAACTGCTAGAAACCAGGGCATTTGTCGATAAACTGTGGACCCTTAAAAAAGCGATTAAAGGGAGAGTTTAAATCCAAGAACAAGTTGCAAGACATTAGGAAATGCAATCTGTGCCATCGGGCTGGTCATAAAAAGCGGGATTGCCGGTTATTGGAGAAACCTGGAATGGTACAGGTAAATAAAGTAGTAGAAGCTCTTGCATCCTCAGCTAGTCAGGAAAGGCTAGATGTTTTAGAAGGGACGCTTACTGTTAAAAACATTCCAGTTAAAGTACTGTTTGATACAAGCGCGTCGCGAAGCTTTGTTGCAAAGAATGCGGTTAAGAAACTAGACTTGAATTTGAAAAAGCTCAGAGAACCCATGACTGTTCATAATCCGGCTGGGGGTTCTGTCGTTCTTAGTTGGGTTTGTAGGGTTCCAGTTTCTTTTTCCTGCTACCGATTCCCTACTATTGCGACTGTCATGAATTTTACAGAGTTTGATCTGATTCTGGGAATGGATTGGTTAACCAAATATGAAGCTGAGGTTAAATGCGCCGACTGAGTCGTAAGGGCGAAAATTAAATCAGGAAATTATATAACCATTCCATGTGAAGGTTCGAATTCTGACAGAAAAGACTTCTGGGCAGCATTGGATGTTTCTCCTGCTCAAACAGAACCTGTTCCTGTCGTTACAGAGAATATTCAGGTCGACATTGCAGATATCCCAGTTGTTAAGAACTGTGCGTATATGTTCGAAGAAGTCGTTAGCTTACCTCCGCAGAGAGAAATTGATTTTAAAATCTCTTTAGTCCCGAATGCAAGGCCAGTGGTTCACGCTATTCGGAGAATGACCTTGAAAGAGAAAGACGTGTTAGATAATCAAACTCGACACCTAGTATGGAAGGGTCAAATCAAGCCTAGTTTCTCTGATTGGGGGTCAACAGTGGTATTTGTTCCGAAGTCCGACGGTACTCTCAGACTATGTGTAGATTATCTTGACTTGAAAAAGAGACGCTGAAAAACAAATATCCATTGCCGCAGATTGATGATTTGTTGGATCATTAAATGGCGCACAAGTATTTTCTCTAATGGACCTAGCTACAGGTTTCCATCAGCTTCGTATTGCCGAAGAGTGTATTCCTTTGACATCATTCAGAGGTCCAAACTTATTCTACGAGTGGTTAGTAATGTAGTTCGACTTATGTAATGCTCCCGCTTATTTTGTCGATCTAATGAACCGGGTATTCAGAGGAGCATTGAATAAATTTGTTCTGGTCTTCATTGATGATATACTGATCTTCCCTAAATCAGAAAGCGAGCATGAAAAACATTTGGAACAAGTGTTATAAATTCTTAGAAAGAATGTTTTAAAAGAAAATTTTTCCAAATGTATATTATGGCAAGAGGAAGTCAAATTTCTTGGCCACATCGTGTCAAAGCAAGGAATTTCAGTGGATCCAAGTAAAATTACTGCTATTCAAAATTGGAAACAGCCTCGTACACCCACAGAAGTCAGAAGTTTTCTTGGGTTAGCTAGTTATTACCGGAAATTCATTAAGGATTTCACGAAGATATCTAGTTCTTTAACGAAACTGACGAAGAAACATTCGAGATTCAACTGGACTCCAAAATGTGAGGCAGCATTCCAAGAGCTGAAGTTAAAATTGACAACTGCCCCAGTACTCACAATTATTGACGGCAACCAGGATTTAAAAGTCTGGACCGATGCTTCTAAAGAAGGCCTTGGCGCAGTGTTAATGCAAAGAGGCCATGTAGTCGCTTATGCTAGCCGTCAATTGAAACCACATGAAAAGAACTATGTAACTAGTGATATTGAATTGCTAGCTATCGTGTTTGCTATGAAAATCTGAAGACATTATCTATTGGGTGGGAAGTTTGAATTATTCACTGATCATCAATCATTGAAGTATTTATTCACCCAGAAGGATCTGAATATGAGACAGCAGCGTTGGTTAGAATTTCTCGTAGCTTATGATTTAGATATTTTATATACTCCGGGAAATGCAAATGTTGTAGCTGATGCGCTCAACAGGAAGAATGTGATCATCGCCAGTATTATCATTTCACCATCGTTAATTGATAAAATAGCTATTCTTTAGAAAGACGATAGTTTTACTAAGGAGATGATCAAAAGAATTCAAAAGGGCGAAGTCTCCAGTTTCCAAGTGGATAGCGTAGGAGTTCTGAGATTGAAAGGTAGAATTTGTGTTCCTGACAACTTTGAGCTCAAAAGAGAAGTATTGGACGAGTGTCACAATTCCAAATTGTGTATCCACCCGGGGGTTAGTAAAATGTGCAATGACCTCAAGCGAACTTTCTGGTGGAACGCAATGAAAAGGGATATCTCTATATATGTTAGCTAGTGTTCCACCTGTCAGCAAGTTAAAAGCGATTAGCAGAAGCTCACTGGATTGTTGCAACTTTTGGAAGTCACAGGTGGAAAGTGGGAACAAATTTCTATGGATTTCATAGATGGTTTGCCCAGGACCAAGAAAGGAAATGACAATATTTGGGTGATCGTCGATCGTTTCACGAAGACCGCCCATTTCATACCTGTAAAATCAAATAGAACTGCTCAGAGTTTGGCGTAGGTTTATTTTAAAGAAATTGTTAGGCTGCACGGAGTTCCCATGAGCATTGTTAGTGATCGTGACCCGATTTTTGCCAGTAAATTCTGGGAAGCATTCCAAGCAGAATTGGGAACGAAACTAAACCTGAGCACCGCTTATCATCCTCAAACAGGTGGTCAAACTGAGAGGGTGAATAGTATTCTTGAAGATCTATTGCGGGCTTGTATTATTGATTTTGGCGGATCATCGGAGGACCATTTACATTTGGCTGAATTCTCATATAATAACATCTACCAGATGAGCTTGAAGATGTCTCCATTCGAAGTATTGTATGGTAGACCATGCCGATCCCCTGCTTGTTGGGTTGAACCTGGTAATAGACTTGTATTGGGCCAGATATGATTCGCGATGCTGCGGACAAAGTCGATTTCGTTAAGAAACGATTACAAGCCGCCCAAAGCCGACAGAAAAGCTATGCAGATAAGAGAAGAAGAGATATATCATTTGCCATTGGCGACTATGTATATTTGTAAGTATCTCCGATGAGAGGAGTCATCCGATTCGGTAAAACAGGGAAATTGGCGCCCAAATTCATTGGTCCGTTTCCTATTCTTGAACGGATTGGAACTCTTGCATATAGGGTTAAATTGCCTGGAGTGCAAGATGTATTTCACGTATCTCAACTTTGAAAGAACGTTCATGATTCAGACTTGATCGTGGAAGAAGCAGCGCAATAGGATATAGAAATCACTCCAGAATTGGAAGTTAGGAGAGAGCCGCTAAAGATAATTGGAAAAGAAACCAAAGAACTGAGGAACAAAAAGGTTCACCTAGTCAAAGTGCAGTGGAGTGGAGATCTGCGAGATTGTACTTGGGAAACAGAGGAAAGCATTAAGAAACCCTATCCTAAGTGCAGGGTGGATATCTCTGATTGACTCTGTTGCAAGGTACATTTACCATATTTTGCATTTCCATTATGTTCTCCAATTTGCTGTTGTTTTCTTTGCATAGATGTAAACTTCTTAATTATATAGTCTGAATGATTTAAAAGAGTATATGAATTAATTGATATATTTTTGAAAAGTTAAAAATAAATTGATTGATGTTTTTGTTGTGTGATTGTTGATTTGATTAATTAAATTATTAGAGCGATAGTTAATTTAATCAATAAGAGAATGAATGGTAGAATTTATTCAATTAAATCACACCTTGAACTGGTTTAAAAATAGATAGAAATATATACATGTGTATTATATATGTTTCAACAGGTAAATGGATTGGCTGTTGAGTAAAGATTTCATTTGCATGCCCGACAAATAGGTAAACCTTAATGAGTTGGATGCGCAATTCTATTTATTATATCAACTCTTTTGAATGCCATTGGATGCGAAGTGCTGGTTGTTCCGTGTGGAATAATAAATGTCGCCATAGGATAGTAACAATTAATTTTGAAATACACTACATGGCATACTTCTTGAAGATAGGCATACTTCATCATATACCACATTAGCATTTGGAGCTTGTGTGACGAGGTTGAAGATTTACCATACGAGCGAGAGGCTTGTATGACAATGAATATATATTATAGGTTGAACTGATGACTGATATGGACCATATAAAATATAACGGTAAATTGCCAGATTAATAAAAACCCCAAATGGGTCTGGAGTTGACAATAATCACGTCTCTCTAGTTATTAGATACGGCACATGGACTATATATTTCCCATACGGGATGAGGTGACAAGGATTTATCCTCTGGAGTAATTAAAAATACACACTCCCTCAGGCTTTGACAAGGTGACGAGAATTTATTCTCTGGAGTTATTATCTATACACGCTCCCCTGTAAACACCAAAATATATCACTATAAATATGTGTATGCTTTATAGGATTTATTGGGTAACTAATACGACCCAATAAATTTCCAAACCCCTCCCCGTACAAAGGAAGTTATGGCAATAAAATTCGAAAATTCCAGGTGTTAGCCAAATTTTTGAAGAATTCGAAAATTCTCAGAAACTGAAAAGTTGGAGGATGGAAGCCAGATTGAAATTAGAGTTGATTAATCAAACCACTTTTGACTTTGTTCCTTTTAGGGGAAGAAAAGTTTTAAGTGGGGGAGATTGTAACAACCCGGAAAATCTGAACCAGTTTAAAATTTTTAAATTGGCTATTTTGGAGGATTTTAAGTATTTAAATTAAATATTTTAAATAATAACGATGAAAAGTGAGTTTGAATCGAAGTTAGAAATTGAATATAATTATTTTGAATTATAAACATGGCCTGAAATGGCGCTGCAGTTTCAAAATTTCAATTCAAACTTTGACTGACTGTACCGGGTGCAAAATAAAACGGATTTTAGTGAAACCAAAAACCTCTAAATCTGTTAGTGAATATCTTTCTAACGAATCTAAAAAATCGATGTTTCATAGCGGAAGTCAAAAGTTATGGCCAAATGAATTTTCAGAAAGGTCGCTATAGTAATTATATCGCCCGTGGAAATAGACATTTTGCAAACCACCTCGGAATTCGACGAAACCACTTTTGTTAGATCCGGGACGTGAAGTTATTGCTAGGTTTCAAATTTCATAATTTTTGAAGCTAGTATGTAAGCGTGGCAAAGGAAAATGTGTTTTGGTCAATTACAGTTAAATTGGATCAACCAGAAAATGGCCATTTTTCAAACGGTCTCAGAATTCGATGAAACTAGTTTTGTTGGGACCATATCGTCAAAACATGGCTAGATTTATTTTTCGGGAATTTTTAGAAGCAGTATGTGGCCCCAGCAAATTGAAATGTACGTTCAAATTAAATATTGAATGTTTTGTATTTTAATTTGAAGAAAAACTGACTGAAACAGTCGAATGGGCCTTCGAAACATATCCCATTGTGTTTGGGATGGGGGTATTTAGCTAGGGGCGATGGTCGTTGGGTTTGAATTACCATCCGTGTGGAGAAACACTATTTTGAAATTTAATAAATTCATGGGCCAATAGAATTTCTCCTTCATAATTTAAAAATAAAATAAAAAAATCAATAAAAACCCCTGTCCCCTCGATTTTAACGGCGGAAGCTGCTCATACTTTCCCGACTAGATCGCCGCCGCCTCAGCCAACGCCAGCCTCCGCCACCACCCAGGATCGGAAGCCCATCCTCCCCTCTTCAAATCCGACCAACCCCCGACCTTCCTCTCCTCGCCAGCGTCGAGCTTTCCTCCTCCAAACTTGCGACCTTCCGACCGCCGATTCTACTCAGCCCCGCCATCGATCTGAGGGAGGCCTCCATTGCCGTGAAGCCTGTTCCAAGGCCAAGGTCGTGGCACTAGCGGATCGTGATATCGTGCATCGATTCGCATGAAAACTGAAAACCTAGTTTTGAAGATATAAAAGATGTTAACGACTGTTATATATAAAACTGTTTTATTTGCACTTCTAAGCGCTACCATTTATGATTTTACTGTAAAATTCATATCTTTTTCATTTCTTGACGAAATTCAGTGAAACAAGAGACAGTGGACCCGTGAGGACGTCTTCTACATTTTAGAAGAGACCGCATATTTTTCTGAGCCTTCTGCTTATTTTGGTGGAGTGGAACCCAATGTGAGATTTCTAATTTATAAACGATATGGAAAAAAACGATGTATAAATTATATAGTCGATGTATGAGTTATATAAGCGTGGCACACCGCATGTATAAGCGTTGTATAAGTTGTATGTTCGATGTATAAGTTATATATGCGTTGTAAAAAAAATTATATGTGCGTTGAAATGAATTGAAGTGAATCGAAATATATTTGTATAAGAATATATATATATATATACACATATATATACTCCCCTCATCCACAGACCATGGACGATATTTATTGGTTGTGATTGGTGTGAAAATTGGTTGATAGCGAATTGTTGATTAGAATTGTTTGTGGTTGAAATTGATTGATTGTGGTTGAAAAATACCCATCTGTGGTTGAAAACAAAATTAGAATAGATTGTGGAAATGAAAATAAAACATGCCGCCTGCGTGCGAACTAGATGCATGAATCCCCATTGTCAAAAACTACGAGGTTTTAAGGTAGAGCGAGGAGCCGTACTAGGGACGGTCCCAATTTTAACTACCCTACCGTTATGCTGCCGAAATTTTCAATAATATTCATGTATTAGAATTATTTTCATGTGTTGAAACTATATTCCTGTGTTGGATAGAAATTCATGTGTTGAAAAATAGTCGTGTTTTGAAATAAATTGTTCTATAATAAAAATCATATTTTTATCATCTATATGAACTATATAAAATTGTCGTGTTTTGAAATAAATTGTTTTACAATAAAAATCACATTTTTATTATATACATGAATTGTTAAAAACAGTGAAGTGTTGAAATAAATGTCTATTGGATAAAAATATCATTTTTATCAAATCTATAGAGTGGATATGGTTTTGAAATCGATGAAAGAATTATATTTATATAAATATAATCAAAATATAGTGAATAACGAAGCTGCAGTTCGTGTTTTAAAACTGTGATTTCAAACGATTAGTGCGAGAGATCCGACCAACGGATTTTCCCGAAACCACAACCGTTGGGTTCGCCTTGGAAATATCTTTCCAACGGCACCAACTTTGTAAAGATCCAACGGTTGGATTGTCTGGAATGTTTAATTCAAATCTGAAGAAAAACAATGCCAAAATCGATTATATTTATATATATATATATGTATATAAATATAATTAAATTAAATCGAATAACGACGTTGCAGTTCGTATTTTGAAATCGTAACTTCAAACGATTAGTGCGGGAGATCCGACCGTCTGATTTTCCCAAAACTGAAACCGTTGGATTTATTTTGAAAAGATCTTTCTAATGATATAAATTTTGTGATGATCCAATGGTTAGATTTTCAGATATGTATAAATCAAATCTGGAGAAAAACAGCGCCACGACCGCTTTATGGCCTGAAGCGTCATTTGAATGAATTGGCTATTTTTAAATAAATAAAAATAGCGAGAAATCGTGATAAAATATTATAAACGATATGAAATGGAGATAAACTGAATTTGCTCGGTTTATGTGATGTTGGATGGTTGAATGTGTTTGGTGTGAAAATTACATTAAAGAACAGAATTGATGATGTCGAATAATTTAACCATTGAAATGAATTGATTTGAAATTCTAGATATACGTGAATTATTTGAAAAGGCCGAGTTAATTCTCATTTCGAATAATTGATCGACGAGTGAAAGTCGAAGATATAAAGACGGTGCAAGACTGATGATCTTCACGTCGAATGGAGGGGTGCTACTGATGCTCATGATAGGAGTAGCTACCTTGACGGGGTTGAAGTAGTGGCCACCCGGACGTACTTGTTGATTGTACAGATATGCATGGTATTGAGTGCCTCCGGTTTCGTTCAGACACAGAACGAACGTGTAAATGGACTGTGTGTCTGACATTGGATTTTGTTCAGTACTGATTGATCTCTATTAAATATATATTTGTTTGGCGGTCGAGAATTTATTCTCTTGCTTAACGCCCTTCTTTGAGACGTACGAGCTCAGAGGATATATATCGATGGAAACCAGTCGCACGCAGTGAATTGTCTGTGTGGCACGCCTAAGTGATAGATGATCAATGCTTATGTTGAAAAGAAAAGTCTTGTGGTTGATGATCAAAGCATGGCCTGTGTGGCATGGCTTTGTGTATAGCGTTGTTTCGCGAGCCTCACACCTCGGTATGAGCCAGAAACGGGAGACGGACACCAGGGAGGACATGCATTTCCTTCTAGCTAGGAGTGGTGCTTTGGGTTTTACACGCCCGGGTATTTTACTTATGTGGATGATGGAAAGCGAGGCCTCGGTTTGCTTCGGTCTCTTCGAAGCCGATGGTGTGGTCAGATATGACCAGTGACGCCCCATTAGGCGGGGAAACGCAGTGTTCAGGAATTTTAATCCACATCGGTGGACCGGCCCTGACGATCCAAGGCTTGTCTACGCGCTTGCCTGAGACACGGGCTTGAGCGTCTCGAATTCGGTGAGGACTGTATTTTGCCTCGGTTCATGACGGAAGTCCAATTTCCATATACGATACCATGCGGTTTTGATTGTATACCTATATATGGCGACATAGTGGTATGGGGCATTAATGTCGTCTATGATTAATGCTTATGATTTGAATTTGTTTTTGAAACATATAAACACTAGTAATAATATCAAATGCTTTTGTTTTATTCGTATCAAGCATATTTTGGCCATTATAAGGTAAAACTCTATCCTCCGGTTTGTGTTGCATTGTGTGATCGGAAATGAGTCTTATAATGGCTTCATTTTTATAAAAAGCATTGCGATGTTTAAAAGAATTATTTGTTTTAAAGCACTAGCAATCCAATGGAGTAAACTCGTTCCGCGAAAGTGGCGTGGTCCTGTGATTGGCCATATTTGAAAATGTGTTGAGTAGATTTCTTATACCAGTCCCATGACTGACTCGTAGTTTGTTTCACTTGCAAACTCGGGTGCCCCTATTTCTACACAGGCAGCCTTGTATTCAGGTTTTAGCAGGCTCTTTCTGGATAGCTGGAGCTGGAGATGGATTCTATCATTTATCTTTTTATGCTGTTCAGCTCCTGTTGTACATATTCTGTTTTCTTTTCCGATGTAGACATTTAAAGTATAGCTGAACTGTATTTTGTACTAAGTATGATCCTATATACTGTGTAACTCTGATGATTTTATTTATCCAGTGTATTCTATTGTACATTATCTGGTGTATTTAATTATTTCTGTTCTGTTGTTATCTGTTTATGTGTTATATTCCAAAGAATACCCTTGCACCGTCTCATCGGGGTTTAGGGTCGTCACATAGTCAGAATCCAATCTCCAATAAGCGCCTGCGGTTTGGTTTGTATACTATACATGTGGAATGTGAGATGCAAGCATTCTACTAGATTGTTAATTACTTGTGATTAGACATTATTATAATATCAAGAGAGGTATTGATTTTGAAAATGTTTTGGGTTATCATAAGGTAAAAACCGTCCGTGTTTATGTGTGGATCGATCTTACGATTATCTTTTCTTTTGAAAAGGATTTTGAAAAGTAAACCAGATAATTTGAGTTTACTCGCACTAGTCCCGTGACTGACCCAGAGTTATTTTTTTTGTTTTCCCTAAACTCTTGGGTGCCCAAATTTGTACGGGCAGTCAAGTAGTTCAGGTCTTTACAGATATACTTGGAAGAGCTTGAAGTAGGAGGCTTCAGGATTTTATAGCTATTGTTATTCCCGCTGTGTGTAAGTGTGTACTTTGATAATGTTATTCTATACATATATATTGTTTTTATTGTAAAGTTATGTTATATATTGTATTTATTCGTTCCGCTGTGAGATTCGTATTACTCTGATTCTGTTCTGTGATAATCTTCTTCTTCTTATATTCTAATTTTCTATCTTATCTATTCTCACCCTCTAACTTCTTTCTATTAATGAATCAGGTATTTCCGGTGTCTGAATAGTCAACATGGCAGTTGTATGTTGATTTTTGGAGTCTAAAATCCCAGTTCGTTACATGCGAGGAATAAAGACCCTCCGATTTCATTCAGACCCAGAATGGACTTGTAAATGGACATGTGTTTGACGTTGTATATTGACAACGTGGCATGCAGAGATGCAGTGATCAAATCTTTTTTTGAAAAGCAGAGCTTTGTGGTGGATGATCAAACCACAGCTTTAAATTGCTAGCTTTGTGTTTATCGTTGATTCGCGAGCCTCACACCCCGGTATGAGCCAGGAACGAGAGAGGACTTTAGGGAGGACATGCGTTTCCTTCTTTCTAGGAGTGGTCTCGGTGTTTTTACACTGCTTGACATTTTACTTATGTGGATGATGGATTGCGAGGCGCCTCGGTTAGTTCGATCTCTTCAGAGCCAATGGTGTGGTCGGATATGACCAGTGACGCCCCAAAGGGCGGGAAAACGCAGTGTTCAGGCATTTTAATCCACATTGAGTGGACCGGCCCTAACGATCCCAGGGCCCACCTGTGTCTGGTTCCTGAGACAAGGGCTAGATTTTCTCAAAGTGGTAAGGATGATACCTTGCCTTGGTTCATGATGGAAATCCAATTTCCAAATACAACATTGCGCGGTTTTGATTGTATACCTATATATGGCGACATAGTGGTATGGGCATTAATGCCGTCTATGATTGATACTTACGATTGAAATTGTTTTTGAAACATATAAACACTAGTAATAATATCAAATGCTTTTGTTTTATTCGTATCAAGCATATTTTGGCCATTATAAGGTAAAACTCTATCCTCCGGTTTGCGTTGCATTGTCTGATGGGAACTGAGACTTATAATGGCTTGATTTTTGTAAAAATGCATTGCGATGTTTAAAAGATTTACTTGTCTTAAAGCACTGGCAATCCAATGGAGTAAACCCGTTCCGCTTTAGCGGCGTGGTACTGTGATTGGCCTTAATGTATAATATGTTAAGTAGATTTCTCATACCAGTCTCATGACTGACTCGTAGTTTGTTTCAGTTGCAAACTCGGGTGCCCTTTTTTCTACACGGGCAGCCTTTAATTCAGGTTTTAACAGGCTCGTTCTAGATAGCTATGGAGCTGAAGATGGATTCTATCAATTATCTCTTTTTATGTTGTTCAGCTCCTATTGTACATATTATGTTTTGTTTTCCGCTGTTGACATTTTATGTAAAGCTGAACTGTATTTGTACTAATTATGATTATGTTTATCCAGTGTATTCTATTGTACATTATCTAGTGTATTTATTTATTTTTGTTCTGCTGTTATTTGTTTATGTGTTATATTCCAAAGATTACCCGTGCCACTGTGGAATGGGGTTTGGGGTTGTCACACATATTTTTTGTTTTAGGGGAATGGCTAAAAAGTGGCTTAGTGTGAACGTAGTTTAATTAAAAGATGATGTGTAAAAAGAAGAAGGTAATGAGCAATTAATAAGAAAATTTAATTGTGTGAAATTAAAAAAGATGTGTGTGGGTATATGTGTGTGTAAACATATATATATATATATATATATATATATACACACACATATACATACACATGACGGTTAAGAATTTAACGCATGCAATTAATTATGTGCATATGAATATATGCATAATTAAGAATAAAAATAATAAATGGAAGTTTGTATTGTTTATGCATGCAATCATACATGTGCATGAACATAAATAAAAATAAAAAGAAGAATTAGTAAATTGATTGAAATGAGGGCCTGCAATTAAAATAGAAAAATAAGCAATTAAAGTAAGTAAATATCAAAAGAATTAAATGTAAGAAGGAAAGAGGTTACTATATGTTAAAAAATAGTATAGTAATGCGTTAATTAGAAAGAAATAAGGCAGTTTCTTTTTAATTAAAGGAGCACTAAGTGTGAAAAGGGTTAAGGCGGTTTCTTTTTAAAAAGCACTAAGTGTGAAAAGGTTTAAGGTGGTTTCTTTTAAGAGCATTCAGTGGTTAAAAAGAGAATAAAAATCATCTAATTGATTAGAGGAAGAATAAAACAAATAATTGTTCACATACAATTACTTAGTTTACGCACACAGGTGGAATATAAATAAATATAAGTTAGAACAAGCATTTCACGCGAACAAAGGAGCAACCAAACAAAGAAAGAAAAGATTGTCTTGAAATTTTATTTATGTGCAATGAATAAAATTTAAAATAAAAAAGATATATATATATATATATAATAGTATATGCCCCTACGCATGGTCTATGGGTGCAACGTACTCTGCCTGTTTTGGCTGGGTTTTGGAATATTCTTTTCTAGGGTGAGGTGGATGGTTTAGATTAGTTTTTATTTAATCCTAAGGGCCCGGTTCTTCTAACCCACCTATAAATAGATGCCCAGGTTTTCTTCCAGTCTCATAATTTCAAAAGAGACGTCAAAACTCTGCTCTTTTCTTCCTCAAGCAATTCTCTTCTCTTCTCCTCCAAATCCTATTCTAAAAATTAGATTTAGGCTTCAACTGCTTCAGAATTAGAGGAAGAGAATTTAGATTATTCAAGAGCTGAAGGGGAGAATTAACGTTAATAAAAAATTATTTAGAATTGGGAAAGCAAATCAAGGTGAGTGGTTTTAAATTATAATTTTGAATAATAGTTTACCTATCGTTCGATGTTCCCCATTCATGTAAAGATCAATTTGATAAACATGCTAATTACTACAGTCTTAATTTTATATTTATTCTATTCTTCTACCTCTATTTCCCCTTTTTATTTTTAAGACTAAGCTACCTTCGAGCCTAGTCCAATCTCGCTGAAATATGCGCACGAACGAAATTGAGATAATTGGAAAAGTTTGGGTATGATAATGAAAAAAAGGAATATGGGGATATCGCTTAATTGAGAATATAAGGCTGTAATTTGGGGCATAACTGCAAAGAATATGAACAATTGGTAGAATTGGAATAAGTATACTATTTGAGAATTACGTGTTATTTTAAATGATGTTAATTACATGTAGAAAGACAAGTGGCATATATGGGAAATTGGGCATAACTTATATATGGGATTATATGCATAAATTGAATTGGGAAATTTTGGGTAATTAGTATTCACTATAATAAAAGACTTGAAATTGGGCATGAATTAAGGAAAAGATAATAAACGCCTAAAATACGAGGTTAGATTTGGTTAGCGGTAGAAGTCTGCCTGGAATCGCCCGACATATCCAGCAACCGCAAACGGTAATCTAATGTGAGAGGTCAAAGGCAGAATTAGATGCGTAATAGTGATAAAACACGAGGTTAGATTTGGTTTGCGGTAGAAGGCTGCCCGGAACTTCCCGGCATATCCAGCAACTGCAAACGGTAATCTAATGTGGGAGGTCTTGCACGATTACGAGTATAATGAATTAATGAACACTTAACCAAGATAAGATATGTGGTAAAGACATGGGAATAATAAAGGGGTTAAGTGGCTAACATGGGTAACATGGATAAATTGTTAAATTTGAATACTTAACCTAATTTAACCTGTAGTGGTGTTATGAACCAGCTGAATTGAGTAGGGGTTGAGTAAACTTGTTAAAAAAAAGGGAAGGGTTAAGTTAATCTTAATTAATGCCAAAATGGGGAATGATAATAATAACCTATTATGAATGAACTTAAGAAAAGGAAACGATAATAGGTAGGCTTGTCCTAGGGACAAGTGGGAATTATAACTTATGGAATAAGGTAAGTTATAATGAATGATGGAGAAAACAGAATAACTTATGGAATAAGGTAAGTTATAAGGGACGATAAGGGAAGATGAAATAACTTATATAACAAGGAATGTTGTACTTAATTGAAGATTAAGTAATCTGTAAAGGTAAGAATAAATCTACAAATGAAGATAACATAAGTTATATGAATCACATAATAGAAGATTGGTTGAGTTGAGTTATTCTCCGAGTGTCAATCTGATGTTGATTTCGGTCTTTGGGGTTGATACTTAGGGAGTTGTTCTCTTAACCAATGTATATGTGAATTAAGATGTACTTAATTATAAATTAAGTAAAACATGTTATTATAACCATAAGAGGGATAATTATTAGATTATGAGAATAACATGTCGTAGGCTTATTAATGGACTTAAAAAGGATTAAGTTATAAATGGAATTAATAAGCAAGGATAACTTGGTAAACTTGAAAAGGAAGTAAATGTGAATAACCAAGTTAAATGAGAAAACTGACAAGGTAGCGCAAGCGCATAATTAATGATTAGGCGTAGGGGCTAGTGACCGATAAAACTAAGGCACTTGAAGCAATCTGTACGTTATAAGATGAATAGCCCAACGAGGTAGATCATCATGGTGTCGTAAGTCACGATGGGAGCGCAAGTTCATTATTCTGGCAGCTCCAACGGATTGGAAGGTGAGGCAGGCGGCTTCCTGAGACGTTAAAGGTGCTCCTTGTAGTCCTCTGTGGTGGTTTCTCTTCAGGCTAGGATTACAGAGGTTGGGTCTGCGCGGAACTACCAGGTGGATGGGCCTTGACTGCACAAGTAGGGGGCAGTCAGAATGCTGTACACGGTGGCATTAAGGGTGGTTCGGTGGTTGCCTCAGGCGGAGGTGGAGGGTCAAGACCAAACGATAGCAAGATCGTTGGACGCCTGTCACCAGCTGCCTAAGGATTTCGAAAAGACAAGAGCTAACCCCAAGAGATCGTTAACATTTTCTATCAAGTGATGGGTGTGGGGAGACCCCACATGGATGTTTAAATTGTTTGCTTGTTAGGGGTGGTCTCTTAGCTCGTGTGGTCTTTACTAGTTGAGGGAGGGGCTGAGATGGGGCCATAGCCACCATAGAAAAACCAGACCTGAGCGATATATGTACATTGGACACCCTTAGAGGCAGGCTCATACAGATATAGGAAAGCACCCGACCGAGTTCCGTGTTTCTGGTGTAGCCCCGCCACAGAACTCGTATGCACAAGTAGAGGTTATGTGAAGTAGAAACATCGAGTACGATTGATGATACGTACGTGGGAAAGTCTAGGTACAACCATGTCTACTTTGGGTGGTGTATCGTAGACTAGAGGTCATTCGTAGACTAGAGGGCATTATTCGATGATGGAACCAAATTCGATCGAATAGTTTAAGGATAGCAGTCAGTACGCTTACGTAGCACATCGATAATGCTTCTATGCGGATGTAATGTTGTACATTACTATCGCATAGGATGAGGGACTGCGCATATTAATATAGCGATATGGAGGAGACCTTGTGAGTGGGGTACCATGGGGTATACCTTATTTTGGGGGTAGCTACATATACATTATATTAGGTTAATCTACTGTAACACCCTGTAACGACCCAAAAATCCAGTAGAATTTGAGCTGACCAAAAACACAAGTCCAACCCCAAATATCACGGAAATTCGAACCATTAATAGAAAGAAGTTAGAGGGTGAGGATAGATAAGATAGAAACTTAGAATAGAAGAAGAAGAACACAACATCAGAGTAACACGAATCTCACAGCGGAACGAATAACATATAATATATATAACATAACTTGAAATATACATCTGTACTTGAATATACATCAATATCAAAGTACATCACTTACAACGCAGCAGAAATAACTATAGCTATATGATCCTGAAGCCTCCTGCTCCAAGCTCTTCCAGTATATCTGTAAATTCCCGACTACTTGACTGCCCATACAAATTTAGGCACCCAAGAGTTTAGGGAAAACAACAAAGTAAACTCCGGGTCAGTCATGGGACTGGTATGAGTAAACAGTTTAAAACAGTTTCAGAAAACTAAATGATATCTCATAAGACCACGTCGTATAACACGGAACGGGTTTTTCCCTTATGAGAATCCAAACACTTGATTTATCTTTATATCAAAACTCTTTTGATATTATAATAATGTCTAAATCAAGTAGATAACAATCTAGTGGAACGTTTGCATCTCACGTTCCACATATATATACAATCAAAACCGCAAGCACGTATTGGGTATTTGGTTTTCCAACTATGACAAGGTATGGGACCACCTTCCGCTGGTATATCTCTAGAGGAGAATACACCGAGTTCAACAAGAACATCTTGCAACTCAGCCACACATGACCGACCACTCATTTCGCTTGAGTGTATCGAATGTATATCACCAACGATTGGGATCAGCAACCGTTTCCCGAATGGGACAGCATCGACAATAGATTTTTAGAAGTAAATGAAACTCTAGATCAGGTGATTATACACCCTAATAGGTGCGACCTACATAGCCATGTTGCCTGCCCGATTTCTGTCATTTACCGGTTGATGAGGCTAGAAGCTATGCTTTATCATCACACCAGATTCACTTCGAATGTCACATCGTCAGATCCATCGAAAATCACTAATTGACGTCTACAACAGTACATTACGTGTCAGCTAAAAGAAGTTTCCTTCTCCGCTTCCACTCTTGGTACAGTTGAAGAAATCAATGTACGTGACCTTTCTGGAAATACTCTGTCAGACATTCATCCATACAAGTCACCCAGGAACAAGATGAACTGAAGGCACTATTTCTATTTATAGAAAAAGTCCTTGCACTCTACTCCGTCTTCGATTATCTTTATATAATCTGATTCGCACGCTACTGCCGATATGGAGTGGTTCTTCGGATAATAATCCAACCGGTCTCTCCATATTGACAACGATGGTCAAAACTTCGATAGTCTGTGATTTAACTATCGAATAAAACAAGTGTTTCGATAGTCGATGATTTAACTATCGAATAAAACAAGTGTTCATCCAAACATCCAACAATCACTGAACCTTTAATTAATATTCCATTAATTAAATCTCTTCTCTATTTCTTATCAATATTTGTTAACCAAATATTTTCAATAACCATATTGGCCTTTTACGTTCTTTGGAAAACATTTCCATATATCCCCTTCTTTTTATTTTCTAAACTTTAGAAAATATATGTTATTTATATTTGGAAAATATTCCAATTACTTATCTCTTTTCCAATCTCGTTTATTTCTATACTTAGAAAATAATCTATATTCTATTTCCAAGCTTACATTTCATTTGGGTTAAAACAGATGTTGTGTAAAACATCGTTACGACAACCCCAAATACAGTATTTAACTAATTCTTATTCCACATTTGATCTTCGAGCCTGAATCTTGCTACTTATCGGTATATCATGAAATCAACCAAGTTGGGGTATAATTACCTCTCAGACCTTGACTGAATAACATTTAACGTCAAAACAGACAAGACTACTTACTCGAATAATCAATACCATACAACTGATTATTCACCTTCAAACACATATACATTTTCTCTTTCTATTCTTACTAGATTTTATTCTTATACTTCCTTTTTTATTATACTACTCTATTTCTAAGTTCGTTTTCTTATCGACTTCTCTATATATCGATACGTTGATTTCTAACTATCAAATTATCTTAAAAATATTCTATCTCCTTAAATTCCCGGAAAAATTCGCCATAACCTCCTTTGTACCGGGAGCATCGGGAAATTTCAAATAGCTTTCCCGGTCCTTCTTATCTCAAAAAGAAAAAGAAAAAGCCAAGCGGCTTGCCAATACGGCGCATAAAATCTCATATGGAAATTAAATACGTACCTTTTTGTCGGGCATTCTATTTATTTCACTTCTATACTTTATTCCATACCTGTCTCCTCTATATTTATGCCTGTCCAATCTATTTTAACTATACCAATCGTTTTAACTCAATTTGTTAATTAAATCTATTACTTAACTTTTCAGTCTATTTCACCTTCATATTTGAACATGACATGTTCAAATATATTTTAACTGCATATTAACAAATTCTAATTATACTCATACTCTCGTTTCCTTATCGACTTCTCTATTCAAATTTCAATTCAATTCTATTTGAATTCTCTTTATTTAAACTTCATTTGAATTCTATTTTCAAATTCTATAGTTTAAAGTCCATTTGAATTCTATATTCAAATCCAATAGTTTAAAGTCCATTTGAATTCTATATTCAAATTCTATAGTTTAAAGTCCATTTGAATTCTATATTCAAATTCTATAGTTTAAAGTCCATTTGAATTCTATATTCAAATTCTATTTGAATTCTCTGCATTATTTATAAACAACGTTTATAACTTCAATTCAAATCCCACCTTTCCATTTATAAACAACGTTTATAAATTCAATTCAAATCCCATATTTTCATTTATAAACAACATTTATAAATTCAATTCAAATCCCATCTTTCTATTTATAAACAACGTTTATAAATTCAATTCAAATCCCATCTTTCATTTATAAACAACATTTATAAATTCGATTCAAATCCCATATTTTCATTTATAAACAACATTTATAAATTCAATTCAAATCCCATCTTTCTATTTATAAACAACGTTTATAAATTCATATTTGTTTTATATACCTTCAAACAAGTTAATATTTTCTATAGTTTTATTTAAAATTCAAATTCTATTTATAAAAATAGAATTTCCTTTTTAAATATCAAATTCCCTTTCCGATATTTTTATGGATCAATATTCAAGCTCTAGTGGTATTTTCAACAATCAGATCAACCAATTTTCAATCATTTGATTTTTAACACATCATATATGAATATATATGAAATCAAACAAACAACAGATAATATATATATATTTTTGAGGAATCTAGTTGGATTCCTCCAACCTGTTTTCCTGCATCCACAGACGTTAGTCAACATAGTAATACCCATCCTGCTTCGAGGCACGATATCGCGGTATAGAAGGTCATCCACTAATCATAGCGTGGGGCGTATAGGGTAATCATCCGCTATGAAACCGCGGGCATCCGCTAGTGAGACTGCGGGAATCCAACCAATCATCAACCCAATATATATATAATAGTCCTAAATAACTAATATATATTTTAAAACCATCAAACATCATTCAAACAAGCACAGACAATTATTTTTAACTATATAAAAATAATTCAATAAAAGGTGAGATTTACTCACCGTGATATTATTTTGCACTTGTACCAATTTCACTTCTTATTCATCGATTTTTGAGCCTTCAAACTTCACACGGATGATTCCATTCGATTTATCTTTGCCTCAACTTGCATTGACCTCCCTAAGTCTTTACTGTCGAATTCCCATCAGCTCCAGGTTACTTCGAATTAAGTCTCAAAACAATGTCTACATCCATACGAATTTTCTGACTCTGTTCTCATGAAATTTCTGTTATCGTATATGAACGATGTATAAATTTTTTCGAGTTTGAATATAAATTAAACTAATTTAATTTAAACAAGAGAAACCTTAACTAAGCTAAATTTTATTTAAATTACCTTAGTCCAGGTTCAACATTTCCTTTCTTACCGCTAACCAACTTCAACATCATACTCCAATTTCCAGTAAATTAACAAATGTTAAATCTACAGCGATTGCCATCAACCCGAAATAGTTCAGACCTCAACCACAAGGACATATATACTTTCCGACAATCCTTCACATGCTAGCAATGAGTAGAAAGGTCGATCTAACATGGAGCAACTGCTGTTTTATTTAATTCCAGGCTTTGCAGCACTACCCTGGCACCGTAACCTTGACCAGCAGATCCAATCTGACTTCATCGATCATGCCCTACCAGGGGCGGCAAAACCTGCCTTCGCATTTCACCTCAGGAACACCACACTCCTCTTCTTTGCACAAGCTTTAACTCCCTATACCAACATGCTGAAACTCGACAACACATATGTCGATGTCGGCCTTGGCTTTTCCCCAACGTACGCTACAGGCATCGTCCCAAAGGCCCACCGAACCACACTGAAATCCATCGTTCAACACGCCTCATCCTCATGAACCTCGCATCGCTCTCCGTTTCGCCTATCTCATCTCCTATTTTCATCGACAATCAACCCTAAATCGGTTTTCAAATTGATTGAGGAAGGGTTGGTATTTGGTTTGGGAATTCACGAATGAAAGAGAGGCGGCTTTGAATTGCTTATATGGGTTGAACAGCTGGATAAAATAAGGCCACGGTTTGTGGAAATAAAGAGGACACCATTTTGTTTTGTTTCGTGGTAAAGAAGGAGACACCGTTTGTTTTGTTTTTGACCACTGAACAAAGATTTTTTTATTTTTATTTTATTTTAATTAAACTTATCCTTTAATAAAAATTCCCCTTGATACCGAACTCCTTTCTGAACCCAAAAGCTGTCAATTCTAGGGTAATACCCCTATTCCGAACACACTGGGATAGGTCACGAAGTCCAATTCGATCATATGGTGAAGATATAAATTTAAACTGATATAAATTTAATTCAAACAATTTATTCTCCTCGATAATAAATAAATATTATCGTTATTATTCAGTTTTGAATTTCTATTGATTATCTGAATCAATTCCAGTATAGTCTGAACTATTAAATTCAATTAACTTCGTATTTCGAAAATTATATAAAGTAAATCATATTTCGTCTTTTAAATCGATAATCAAATATAAAATTTCTTTTATATTTTTATTTCAATATTTAAACCTCATTAAATATTCTAAATTTACCGACGGAATATCCGGGTCATTACATTCTTCCCCACTTAAAATAATTTCGTCCTCGAAATTGCTAAGGTAAAAAAAGTGCTACAAACCCATTTATCCTTTCAAAACTTATTTATGTTGTACTCAACATTTCAAACTTCCTTACGTACCTCTCTTTCGAATAAATCCTTATTCGATAACTCCTCCCTTCGAATAATTATATTCGATATTCTCTCTATCGAATAAATAGATTCGAAAACCTTTCTTCGAATAAACTATATTCAATTTACTCTATTCAGTTTACTCTTATTGATTTAACTCTTATCGATTAACTCCATCGAATAACTAAATTCGATAACTCCTTCGAATAACCAATATTCTATAACTCACTTCGATTAAACTAATCGATAACTCTTTTCGATTAAACTATAATCGATAACTTATTTCGATTAAACTATAATCGATAACTCATTCCGATTAACAAATAATCGATAACTCCTTCGATTAACTAATAATTGATAACTCCTTTCGAATAAACAAATTCGATAATTCCTTTCGAATAAACTATATTCGATAACTCCTTCAGTTCTATTGGAATAAACTAATATTTGATTTAACTTCATTCGCTTGACTCTAGATCGCAGCGATCACAATGGTTACACCTGATTCCCCCAGGAAACATCCGACCGCCTAGGCTATCTGCAGTCCTGCGAATTATGCTAGCAGTCGTACGAAATGGCAACTTATCCTGAGTAACTATGTTTGACTAATTTTATCTCAGTACTATATTCGATCAACTTTAATTGAATAACTATCATTCAATTAAATTCTAATTCGATTTACTATGTTCAATTAACTCTATCAGGTTAACTCTAAATCTGAATAACAAATATTCGATAAACTCTGATTGAATCACTAATATTCAACAAACTCTACGGATTAACCCTAACTGATTAACTCTAACTGGTTAATTCTTACTCTAATCGATTTATTCTAACTCTAATCGATTATTCTTAACTCTAACCGACTTCTCCTATTCGAATAACTCCTATTGGATTACGTTTATTCATTTATAAAGGTTTACTTTTAGTAACGGTTCTTCACTTTATAAATGTTCTCTTTAATAATGTTACTTCACTTATACAAGTGTTGTGCACCCTTTCTATTTAAAACTATTGGTGTTAAAAACCAATATCTCTTCTCTATATAAGTTCAGACTTATATATTCCATCTATCGAATGATAAATATTTACTTTAATTTATAAACTGTCATTTTATAAATAAATCTCTTTTATATATTTGTTAAAAACAGATTTCCATTTTCTATTCATCTTCTGAATATTCCTTTGGTTAAATTCTATTTATTTACCCAATAAATATCTCATTTATAACATTCTATTTATTGTCTATAAATAAATATTTCCATTGAATCTATTTGTAAATGTTTTACAAATATTCTCTTCTAAATTCTATTTATAAATGTTTTTACAAATATTTCTCCTTCTATTTGTTTGCACATAACTTCCTTTGTATTTGTGTTACAAATACATTTCCTTTATATTTGTTTTACAAATATAATTTCTTTTAACTCTTTTGGTTTTTCCTTTATTCACACCCAATTCATATTTCATTCACATTGATTTTACTCAGTTTATTCATTTCAATCCATTTAACTTACTTAAGTTAAATTGAATTTCAACCATTCAAATTCCCATTAACTAGTTGCTAATTAACCGTTTTTCCTATTTCACCCTTTTTATTTGAATATAACTAGTTCAAATATATGTCAACTTAATTATAACTAATCTAATTATATTTTCAACTCGAGTTATATATTCAATTTCGAATATAAATTCTCAATCTCTTTCACTTATCAAAAACCCAATTTCGATTCAATTTTCCTTTGACTAATTATTTTTCAATTTAGTTAATTCTATTCAATAATCAGAAATATGATCATTGTTTCCCAAATTATTTTATCTACTTCACTTGAGTTCACATTCATTTTATAACTCAAGTCTATATTTTTCTCATGGCCATTCGGATTTTATTTACTTTAAAAATCCTTTTACTTATATATATAAACCATTGTGGTTTTTAATGGTTTCTGGCGCTGCTTTTCTAAAAATTTGATTTTGATATAACTTAAAATCTATACGACGAAATCCAGATTTTTCTCTTTCATTAGAAAACTATTGTTCAACCGGTCCCGACGATTTTTGTTTCAAAGGATTCCGACTTAATTTGAGTCCTGTATACTCGATTGAAGTTCGAGTCGCCAATTTACGAACTGCCGCGCTACGATGAGCTCGTTTTAATTATATTTATAAATGTAAATGTTTTAACTTTGTTTATAATAAATTCAACTCCATTCTGATATATTTTTAATATATATTAAATCCATTTCACATAATATTCCCGATCTATTTCTCTTCAAATATTCAAGTCCTCTACATTTATAATATTCAAATTCCATTTGAATTTCTTTATTCAAACTCTATATTTGAATTTCCTTCTATTCAATTTCTATTTGAATTTTCTTCGATTCAAATTCTAATTAAATTTCCTCATCTTCAGATTCTATTTGAATTTCTTATCTTCAATTCCTATTTGAATTCCTTATCTTCAATTCCTATTTGAAATCCTTTATTCAAAACCCTTTTCAAATCCCTTATTCAAATTTCATTTGAAATCCTTTATTCGATTTCTATTTAAATTCCTTTGTTCAATTTCTATTTGAAATCCTTTGAATTTAAATTCTATTTAGAACTCTATATTTTCTTGAATTCTAATATTCAACCTCCACTTTATATTCTCTTTGAAATTTTATTTAACCAAATTCCATTTGAATTCTAATATTCAAATCTCTATTTGACTTTTCTTTATTCAAATCCATTTGAATTCCTTTGAATTCAAATTCCATTTCAATTTTTCTTATACAATTTCTATTTGAATTTTCTTTATTCAAACTCATTTGAATTCCTTTGAATTCAAATTCTATTTCACTTCTATTTGAATTATATATATATTCAAATTCCTTTATTTTACTTCTATTTGAAATCTATATTCCCATTTCACATTTCAAAATTCCTCTGAAGTAATATAAATATATACATATATTTATCTATCTCAAATTCAAAACATTTGAATTTTCAACAACTTGTTTTTCCTTCCAAACAAATTTCCATCAAAACTTTTCTAAGGCAGCAATTCATCACTTAGAAACTCGAAAATGAACACTGATGAGGTTGCGATCATCATCAGAATTATTTCCCAGCTACTGAATGAGTTCAGTGCTTTATTTCTTTCAAACTCCATTTAGAAAAAATATTTTCCAAACTCCCAGGATTTTAAATACTGAATTCTGGTTGGAATTCAATTTCAATTTATCTCATTTGTATTTGATTTCATATACAAATTCCATTGGTTATATATATAACTATTTCAGTTTTATATTCTAATTTGATTATAATCCTAACAATCAACTTAACTATTTAAAAACAATATCGTGTCCAATCTCCTGTTCAAGTGTTTATAAATTCCTATAAACTTCGTGGCGTCCCACGATTCGACCAAAATTATAATCCACTCAACAGACTTGTCAACACAATATAAAATAGTTTTTATATCAAATAACAAATACGCTCTCTCGTATATATATACACTCATTCTAGGGTATTACTAACCCTATCTCTACTGAGCACATTCCAACAAGCCTAGGTATTCGCTCAACCTAAGCTCTGATACCAACTGTAACGACCCAAAAATCCAGTAGAATTTAAGCTGACCAAAAACACAAGTCCAACCCCAAATATCACGGAAATTCGAACCATTAATAGAAAGAAGTTAGAGGGTGAGGATAGATAAGATAGAAACTTAGAATAGAAGAAGAAGAAGAACACAACATCAGAGTAACACGAATCTCACAGCGGAACGAATAACATATAATATATATAACATAACTTGAAATATACATCTGTACTTGAATATACATCAATATCAAAGTACATCACTTACAACACAGCAGAAATAACTATAGCTATATGATCCTGAAGCCTCCTGCTCCAAGCTCTTCCAGTATATCTGTAAATTCCCGACTACTTGACTGCCCATACAAATTTAGGCACCCAAGAGTTTAGGGAAAACAAAAAAGTAAACTCCGGGTCAGTCATGGGACTGGTATGAGTAAACAGTTTAAAACAGTTTCAGAAAACTAAATGATATCTCATAAGACCACGCCGTATAACACGGAACGGGTTTTTCCCTTATGAGAATCCAAACACTTGATTTATCTTTATATCAAAACTCTTTTGATATTATAATAATGTCTAAATCAAGTAGATAACAATCTAGTGGAACGTTTGTGTGAAAACCCGTAACTTCCCCGTAAAGGAAAGCGGCGGATAGTTCGAGAACAAACCACAACAGAACGCATACAGAAGAACGTTTCATTGTATATTACAACAATGCATCAGATTACAAGAATACACAGAGTATAAATGAATATTATACAGAAATATCAGAGATTTAAATTACATTTAAATACATAGCAGCGGAAAATAATACAATACACAACTAGAAGTAGATATACGGATACAAAGCTTTCCGGATATCGTTCCAGCTGTAAATCAGGATCCTTTGAATATAAATCTGCAAAACCAAAACTACTAGCTGCCCGTGTCAAAATAAGGGCACCCAGAGTTTAGGTTAAAACAATAAACTCCAGGTCAGTCATGGGACTGGTGTGAGAACTAAAACAGTTATTAATCTTTATTTTAAATCATTAGGTAAATCAAGGGACCACGCCGTATAACACGGAACGGGTTTCCTCCCAAGAATACCAGTGCATAAAACAAACAGCGCAATGCTAAATAAAGAAAAATGAAGCTGTTATAAGACCCAGGTCCTATCACACAATGCAACGCAAGCCGGGGGATAGGGTTTTTACCTTATAACAGCCAAAGAATGCTAGATACGTTTAAAACAAATCATTTGATACTATAATAAGTGCATAGTGTATAAAACAACTTCAAATCATAAGTATCAATCATAGGCGGCATGAGTGCCCCATCCCACTATGTCGCCATACTAGGCTCTACAAATAAAACCGCAAATGTCACGTATTTGGAAATTGGATTTCCGTCTATGAACCGAGGCAAAAGATAGTCCTCAACCGATTCGAGACGCTCTAGCCCGTGTCTCAGGATCAGAGCTCGAGTGACCCTTGGATCGTCCGGGCCAGTCCACCGATGTGGATTAAACTTAAACCCTGAACATGCGCTTCCCCACCCTTTGGGGTGTCAATGAGCCAACAAATGACTCCATCGGTTCGAGAACGACCGATATATCCGAGGCGCCTCGCAACAGCAACAACCACATAAGTCAAACTCGTCAGGGCGTGTAAAACCACTGACGCCACTTTTTAGCTAGAAGGAAACGCATGCCCTCCCTGAGGTCCTCTCCCGTTTTTGGTCCATACCGGGTGTGAAACTTGCGAAGTAAACGTTACACAAAGCTACGCCACAAAGGCCGTGCTTTGATCATCACCACAAGACTTTGCTTTTCAACAGAAGCCTCGATCAATTTCCACTCAGGCATGCCACACAGGCAATTCACTCCATTCGTTTGATATCCATCAGTATATAACCCCTGAGCTCGTACGTCTCAGAGAAGGGCGTTAAGCAAGAGAATAAATTCTCCGCCGCCAAACAGATATATATTTAATAGAAATCAATCACACAGACTAAAATCCAATGTCAGACACACAGTCCATTTACAAGTACGTTCTGGGTCTGAACGAAACCGGAGGCACCTAGTACCCCGCATATCCATCGATCTCCAAGTACGTCTGGACGATCACTAACTGTTTCCATCTTCTTGGGTGTACAGCCCAATCAAGATCATCAGTAATTACCCAAACGACGTGAAGACCTCCGGTCTTCGACCATCGTCTTCATCTTCGACTTATCGTCGTATCAGTTATTCAGAATGGGATAAACCCGGTCTTTCCGAATAACTCGCGTATATTTTAAATAAGTGTTACACAAACACAACATACGCCTCATTCCAATTCATCAGTCACTAACCGTAAATTAATCAAAAGAATAATTCCCCAAATATTAACCCCGAAGGCCGAAACCAATATCAGATCAATATCCAGAAAACCATTCTGCTTAGCTAACCGACAGTTAGTTTCTAAATTTCACATTCATAGGGAAAGGTTCCCATTAATTTTATTAAAGATAAATTCCTTGAATTTATTCTTTAATCTACTTTTGAATTTCGATTCAACTAGCCGGGATTAACGAAACTTACCGAAGTAATCATTTGTTTTAATTTCCCAATCCCAACCTATTTATCCCATGAAGTAAAACTGGTAATACTTCATATCTAACACCACAGTGTTATCGGTAAATTCAATTACCATTTCACGTTCAAATCTAATTAAAGATTTAACTATCGCCTGGAGCAAAACTGGTGATACTCCATTCTCGATTATTTCAATCTAATTAAAGATTCATTAAAACTCCACTTAGTTTTAATCGTTAACTGGGTTAAAGAATCAGTGTCATTTAAAACACGGTTCACGATAAACCCAAAGTCACATTCATTAATTATCGGGTTAAAGAACGAGTGTTATTTAAAACACTGTTCACGATAAACCCAAAAATCAATATCAATTAAATTCCAATTAAATATTATTTAATTGGTACACTTCATTAAATCTAAATAAAAAGATTTAACCTTTTCTCAACTGGGTTCAAGAACAGTGTTAGTGAAGACACCACTCACGACAAACCCAAATCACATTCGATATTCAATACAAGGCTCTGAATAGAAAATATATCGGCTTATATTCAATATCGAATTCTACGACTAACAAATGTCGTATTGGAAATAACGATATAAATATATATCTTTCAAATTTCCATAACAACATCTGTATAATCATGAATTCCAACATCGAAATATTCCGAAGACAATTTCGATTCAAATCCACTCCAATGCAATCATTGGATATTCTGGTTATTTTTAAAACCCTTTTTAAATTCAATTTATTTATTTAAAAATAAATAGAATTATAATTCTAGTTCAAAACCAGTTCATTTCGATAAAAATCTATTTTTATCTTTTCAAACATGAAGTTTTTCATCCCAAATCTTCACAAATCATTTCTTATGATTTTACACAAATTATTACTATTTTTAATAATTTTATCAAGGCCCGTACAGTCGATTTCCATCAACGGTCATCGAACTGCACTTACAGCGACCTTTTTCGAATTTGATTTGGACATAATTCCAAATCCAACCGTTAGATTTCTAATTTCTAATATTCGTTAGAAAGCTCTTTTCGATACGAACCCAACGGTTCCGGTTTTAGGAGAATCCGACGGTCGGAACTCCCGCAATGTCCGTTTGAAATAAATGGTCGAAATTCACGAACTGCCGCGGCGCGGCGCGTTCTATTCAGGCCATTATATTATATATATAATATATATATAATATATTTCGTCGATTTCTATTTAAAACGAATTATATAAATAGTTTTAAATTCGATTCAAAAGCAATTTCAACTTCCGTTTCAATTCAAATCAAAATTGAATTCTTCTCTATAAATTCGTTTTAAAATTCATTTCTATTCAATTTCAAATTTCAATTTAATTTGAATTCATTTCAATTCGCTTTCAATTCAATTAGAATTCGTTTTCAATTCAATTCATTTCGAAATCGTTTTCAATTCAATTCATTTCGAAATCGTTTTCAATTCATTTCGAAATTGTTTTCAATTCAATTCATTTCGAAATCGTTTTCAATTCAATTCATTTCGAAATCGTTTTCAATTCATTTCATTTCGAAATCGTTTTCAATTCAATTCATTTCGAAATCGTTTTCAATTCATTTCGAAATCGTTTTCAATTCAATTCATTTCGAAATCGTTTTCAATTCAATTCATTTCGAAATCGTTTTCAATTCATTTCATTTCGAAATCGTTTTCAATTCAATTCATTTCTAAATCGTTTTCAATTCATTTCATTTCGAAATCGTTTTCAATTCAATTCATTTCGAAATCGTTTTCAATTCAATTCATTTCGAAATCGTTTTCAATTCAATTCATTTCGAAATCGTTTTCAATTCATTTCGAAATCGTTTTCAATTCAATTCATTTCGAAATCGTTTTCAATTCAATTCATTTCGAAATCGTTTTCAATTCAATTCATTTCGAAATCGTTTTCAATTTATTTCGAAATCGTTTTCAATTCAATTCATTTCGAAATCGTTTTCAATTCAATTCATTTCGAAATCGTTGATTTCGAAATCACTTTTCAATATTCATTTTAAAATGAATAAAATCGATATAAATATCGTTCACGTCAAAATGGCGTCAATCTAATCAACACGGCTTCATAAATTTCTGTTTTCAAATTTTCTTTATTTCAAATTTTCTTTATTTTTCAAATTGGAATGAGGCCCAATCAATTACCATATAAAATTAATTATATGGATTTCCATACAACACATGTATATAATAGCATTGAAAAATAATCAACCATCAACCAAAGTGCACTACACTGTATAAGCATCAAATATAGATATTCAACGCTTATAACAGCCTGTCAATCAATCGATCGACATATTTAATCAATCAGGATGAGTGAAATTCATATTTCATCCCAACACCCGTGTGGGGTTTCAAACAATCAAACACAGATTTTAGTTGTGCAGTTGGGCGACGTGTAAAATTTATCGTCCCAATCAATGTCTTTCAAATAGGTGTACATAAACAAACCGTCCGGTTTGTAAATGAATATTTTATTTATTCACATTCACGTTAAAAATTATATTTTTAACGATAAAACATTTTATTCCAACATATGAATTTCTATTAAGTTCATTCTTTAAATAAAATGATATTTTTATTTTTCTAACACATTTTAGAAAATTTCGGCGGCATAACGGCACGATACTAGAAACGGGACAAGGCCTAGCCTTATCCCCGGTCTAGTGAAGGCCCACGCCATTCACACATCAATTTCAATCAATTTCCAATTCAACCAAACGAATAAATCAATCACCCAACATTCAACTAAACAAACAAGTCCATGGTCTGTGGACGGGTGTCGGGTGCTTCTAATAAGCACCGTCTGCATCCTAGTATATATATATATAACTAGAAAAATAAATTGAAAGGTGAGAAATTCTCACAGATAGCTATCCTAGCTTCACGGCACTTCATCTGCAGAAGTCTTCGTCGTTTCGCCTTTTTGTCACCTTCGTTGTCCGCTTTCACTACATATGTAAAAATCGAATTTTTACTTCGCTATTCAATATATAAAAATCGAATTTTTAGTTCGTTATTCAATATATAAAAATCGAATTTTTAGTTCTATGTCATATAGATAAAAATTATATTTTTATCACTCTATTTTCCATATATAGATTTCGCCTTTTTAAAAATAAAGTTTATATTTTTCTCGAAGTAAAAATCATATTTTTACTTCACTACTCATCTCAAAATATTGTCTTTTCATATCTAAAAATATCGCCTTTTTATATTTAAAAATATCGCCTTTATTTTGCTACCTATATAAAGATGATATTTTTAATATTCCTATCATGCAAAAATTATATTTTTAATTCTCTACCTAAACAAAAATCATATTTTTACGTCTTCCATATAGTAAAGATTATATTTTTAATACTTTAAAAATATAAAGATCATATTTTTATTTTTCTACTTTAATAAAGATTACACCTTTAATATAAATAAAAATGAATTATAAAATGGAAGACTCACATGTTTTTTTTCGGTCAATGAATCACATATCAAAGCACCACATAACCGCTGACTTCGTTTTCTAGGGTTTCCAGGGGGTCTTCAGCCTCGGGGGAAATCACGCATCGAGGTGGAGCAATTTGTGGGGAGAGGGTGGCGGTTCAGGGAAGAGGGGCGGCCAGTGACGATCATCGCAGGTAGGGGGTCCGTCCAGAGGCGCGGCGGAGCAACCAGGCTGAGGCGCGGGGGTGTTTGCTTCGGGATTGGGGCCCATGGGATCGAACGGAGGAAAGGAGAGAGGATGGGGGTTTGTGGCGGAGTTGCGATGGCCAGAGAGGGCCAGGCGGTGGCGCGAGCGTCGAGGCGGCGGTGGGAGGGCGTGGCGGCGATGGTAATCGCCTGGAGCACAGGCGACGGGGCTTTTTTTTTTCCTTGAATGAATTTAATCGAGGGGGGGCCAGAACGGTTAAAAATGGGGAGAGGGTTTTTCTTTTTTTTTATTTTTTTTTATTATTTTATTATTTTTAAAAGTTGACTTTTACATACGTCATCTAAACGAGGCCCACCACCTGTCGTCCATAGCTAATTACCCCCATTCCGAACACAATGGGATATGTATCGTAAGCTGATTCGATCGTTTCGATCAGTTTTCGTCAAAATCAAAATATAACTCTATATATTGAATTTTAAACGTACATTTCAAATTACCGGGGCCACATACTAACTCTATAAATTCCTTAAAATATTTTCTGACTTCGTATTGACGATACGGTCCTAACAAAACTAATTTCGTCGAATTCTGAGACCGTTAGAAAAATGGCCAATTTCCAGTCGATTAAAATCAACTGAAACTGGTCAAACGCGTTTTCCTATGCCACGCTCACATATTGATTCGAAAAATTATGAAATTTGAAACCTAGCAATAATTTGACATCACGGACCCAATAAAACTGGTTTCGTCGAAATCCGAGGTCATTTGCAAAAAGTCCATTTTTAAGGGCCTGAATTCCATAGCGACTATTCAGAATTTTCAACTGGACATATCTTTTGATTCCTGATATGAAATCTTGATTTTTCGGATTCGTTGGAAAGATATTCACAATTAGATCCCATTATTTTTGGTTTCACTAAAATCCGGATTCTTTTGCACCCGGTACATTCAATTGAAGTTTGAAATCGAATTATCGAACTACCGCGCCATTTTCAATTCCTTTTATAATTATATATAAATATTTATATTCTAACGACGACGCGTATAATATATACGATCGAATTCTATTCAAACTAAATTTTCTCGTCGATATTATTTAAAATAATTCATTTTAAATAATCAAAATTCGCTAAAATTGCCAAAATAAAAAATTTAAACTGGCCCAAATTTTCGGGTTGTTACAGTTTGCATCTCACGTTCCACATATATATACAATCAAAACCGCAAGCACATATTGGGTATTTGGTTTTCCAACTATGACAAGGTATGGGACCACCTTCCGCTGGTATATCTCTAGAGGAGAATACACCGAGTTCAACAAGAACATCTTGCAACTCAGCCACACATGACCGACCACTCATTTCACTTGAGTGTATCGAATGTATATCACCAACGATTGGGATCAGCAACCGTTTCCCGAATGGGACAGCATCGACAATAGATTTTTAGAAGTAAATGAAACTCTAGATCAGGTGATTATACACCCTAATAGGTGCGACCTACATAGCCATGTTGCCTGCCCGATTTCTGTCATTTACCGGTTGATGAGGCTAGAAGCTACGCTTTATCATCACACCAGATTCACTTCGAATGTCACATCGTCAGATCCATCGAAAATCACTAATTGACGTCTACAACAGTACATTACGTGTCAGCTAAAAGAAGTTTCCTTCTCCGCTTCCACTCTTGGTACAGTTGAAGAAATCAATGTACGTGACCTTTCTGGAAATACTCTGTCAGACATTCATCCATACAAGTCACCCAGGAATAGGATGAACTGAAGGCACTATTTCTATTTATAGAAAAAGTCCTTGCACTCTACTCCGTCTTCGATTATCTTTATATAATCTGATTCGCACGCTACTGCCGATATGGAGTGGTTCTTCGGATAATAATCCAACTGGTCTCTCCATATTGACAACAATGGTCAAAACTTCGATAGTCTGTGATTTAACTATCGAATAAAACAAGTGTTTCGATAGTTGATGATTTAACTATCGAATAAAACAAGTGTTCATCCAAACATCCAACAATCACTGAACCTTTAATTAATATTCCATTAATTAAATCTCTTCTCTATTTCTTATCAATATTTGTTAACCAAATATTTTCAATAACCATATTGGCCTTTTACGTTCTTTGGAAAACATTTCCATATATCCCCTTCTTTTTATTTTCTAAACTTTAGAAAATATATGTTATTTATATTTGGAAAATATTCCAATTACTTATCTCTTTTCCAATCTCGTTTATTTCTATACTTAGAAAATAATCTATATTCTATTTCCAAGCTTACATTTCATTTGGGTTAAAACAGATGTTGTGTAAAACATAGTTACGACAACCCCAAATACAGTATTTAACTAATTCTTATTCCACATTTGATCTTCGAGCCTGAATCTTGCTACTTATCGGTATATCATGAAATCAACCAAGTTGGGGTATAATTACCTCTCAGACCTTGACTGAATAACATTTAACGTCAAAACAGACAAGACTACTTACTCGAATAATCAATACCATACAACTGATTATTCACCTTCAAACACATATACATTTTCTCTTTCTATTCTTACTAGATTTTATTCTTATACTTCCTTTTTTATTATACTACTCTATTTCTAAGTTCGTTTTCTTATCGACTTCTCTATATATCGATACGTTGATTTCTAACTATCAAATTATCTTAAAAATATTCTATCTCCTTAAATTTCCGGAAAAATTCGCCATAACCTCCTTTGTACCGGGAGCATCGGGAAATTTCAAATAGCTTTCCCGGTCCTTCTTATCTCAAAAAGAAAAAGAAAAAGCCAAGCGGCTTGCCGATACGGCGCATAAAATCTCATATGGAAATTAAATACGTACCTTTTTGTCGGGCATTCTATTTATTTCACTTCTATACTTTATTCCATACCTGTCTCCTGTATATTTATGCCTGTCCAATCTATTTTAACTATACCAATCGTTTTAACTCAATTTGTTAATTAAATCTATTACTTAACTTTTCAGTCTATTTCACCTTCATATTTGAACATGACATGTTCAAATATATTTTAACTGCATATTAACAAATTCTAATTATACTCATACTCTCGTTTCCTTATCGACTTCTCTATTCAAATTTCAATTCAATTCTATTTGAATTCTCTTTATTTAAACTGCATTTGAATTCTATTTTCAAATTCTATAGTTTAAAGTCCATTTGAATTCTATATTCAAATCCAATAGTTTAAAGTCCATTTGAATTCTATATTCAAATTCTATAGTTTAAAGTCCATTTGAATTCTATATTCAAATTCTATTTGAATTCTCTGCATTATTTATAAACAACGTTTATAACTTCAATTCAAATCCCACCTTTCCATTTATAAACAACGTTTATAAATTCAATTCAAATCCCATATTTTCATTTATAAACAACATTTATAAATTCAATTCAAATCCCATCTTTCTATTTATAAACAACGTTTATAAATTCAATTCAAATCCCATCTTTCATTTATAAACAACATTTATAAATTCGATTCAAATCCCATATTTCCATTTATAAACAACATTTATAAATTCAATTCAAATCCCATCTTTCCATTTATAAACAACGTTTATAAATTCATATTTGTTTTATATACCTTCAAACAAGTTAATATTTTCTATAGTTTTATTTAAAATTCAAATTCTATTTATAAAAATAGAATTTCCTTTTTAAATATCAAATACCCTTTCCGATATTTTTATGAATCAATATTCAAGCTCTAGTGGTATTTTCAACAATCAGATCAACCAATTTTCAATCATTTGATTTTTAACACATCATATATGAATATATATGAAATCAAACAAACAACAGATAATATATATATATTTTTGAGGAATCCAGTTGGATTCCTCCAACCTGTTTTCCTGCATCCACAGACGTTAGTCAACATAGTAATACCCATCCTGCTTCGAGGCACGATATCACGGTATAGAAGGTCATCCACTAATCATAGCGTGGGGCGTATAGGGTAATCATCCGCTATGAAACCGCGGGCATCCGCTAGTGAGACTGCGGGAATCCAACCAATCATCAACCCAATATATATATATATAATAGTCCTAAATAACTAATATATATTTTAAAATCATCAAACAGCATTCAAACAAGCACAGACAATTATTTTTAACTATATAAAAATAATTCAATAAAAGGTGAGATTTACTCACCGTGATATTACTTTGCACTTGTACCAATTTCACTTCTTATTCATCGATTTTCGAGCCTTCAAACTTCACACGGATGATTCCATTCGATTTATCTTTGCCTCATCTTGCATTGACCTCCCTAAGTCTTTACTGTCGAATTCCCATCAGCTCCAGGTTACTTCGAATTAAGTCTCAAAACAATGTCTACATCCATACGAATTTTCTGACTCTGTTCTCATGAAATTTCTGTTATCGTATATGAACGATGTATAAATTTTTTCGAGTTTGAATATAAATTAAACTAATTTAATTTAAACAAGAGAAACCTTAACTAAGCTAAATTTTATTTAAATTATCTTAGTCCAGGTTCAGCATTTCCTTTCTTACCGCTAACCAACTTCAACATCATACTCCAATTTCCAGTAAATTAACAAATGTTAAATCTACAGCGATTGCCATCAACCCGAAATAGTTCAGACCTCAACCACAAGGACATATATACTTTCCGACAATCCTTCACATGCTAGCAATGAGTAGAAAGGTCGATCTAACATGGAGCAACTGCTGTTTTATTTAATTCCAGGCTTTGCAGCACTACCCTGGTGTAACACCCCGCCTCCGCTAGGGTCACTCGCAAAGGAATGCACTAGCTTTAGAGGGGCATTATTGGTAAACATGCACAGAAATATCACAAGACAGAACATATATAAATAAATAGCGGAAGTAAAATCAAACTTTCATAAACATGAATACATAAGGTCTAAAGCCTTTTACATCAGAGTACATCAAAACCTGTCTTGCAATAGTAAAGAAGCATAAAGACTTTTTAATAAATTATTCCCCAAGTAAAACCGCAAAGTAGCCATAGCCAAGAGAAGCCCAAGTCATCCATGATGACCTTCAAGCAGAAGAAGTCCGAGCTGAACAGCATTGTTTCCTCCCTGAAACCTGGGGGGGGGGGAAACGGAAGAAAAGAGGCGAAACAAAACGGGTCAGTCAAAAAGACTGAGTAAGTCCTATCTACTTCCAGTATAAAAACAGGTAAAGGTAACATGACATGCATAAACTGAAAGTAAACATAAGGATAACTACAAGATAGATAAACCAGGGTAGCCGGCTGAACTACTGCGGCAAGGTAAACTAAGGTATCATGATAAACTACGGTGTTATGGTAAGTCAAGGTATCACATCGTCAGATTTTTATCGAGTACCTTATCCCAAGGTATCTACCCCGTCTAACATCCCACGGTATCTATTATGTATATTCTTCCTAGTTCTAACATGTATATTTGCTCTGCACCTCTCGTACTAGTATCCCTACCCGCGTCATGTGTTAACCATGAATGTCCCTTGCTCAAAGTCGTGTAATGGTCCATGTCGACCTAATATATCGCATATATAGGTTACTCAAATCATATGTTTTTCCCATGTATATATAAGTTCAGTCCTTTGCCGTACCTCGTACGGGCTTCCGCATGTCGTATTATCCTTGAAATCGTTTGGACTGTCACCCTTGTTCTAGCTAGGCTCTTCCATATGAATCATCGTTTGAACTACTAGGACTTACGCCACCTAGCACCACTAGGGATTACGCTTACCTATTGCACGCTTTCGTATTTCGGTTTGGGTTAAACCACCTAGGTCACTAGGGATTACGCTAACCCTCAACCGCGCCCTTTTTCCCACGCATTCACCGTGAATCGTTTTTCTATAACTGTATGCACATGTATCACATCGTGCCATCCGAGTCCTGTCACAGGGCAAACCAAGAAATACAGGACTCGGTCGAGAGCTTTAGATTTATCTGCCGATGCAGATACTAAGGTCTGCTTTTCTACACGTGGCTATGGTCCCACGAGACCCCTCCCTCAACTAGTGAAAGGCAACACAAGAGAAAATCTTGCATGAGAACTACACTCCGGCCAGCCCACATCCTACGGCCTACCTCACCCATAATTAGATAGCAATTATGGTCTGTTGGGTGTTCCCTGCCTTTCCGTACGTACACGCTTGACTCAAGATGGTAGATGATCGACGAACTTGCTATCTCGGGCACCTTATGTATTCGTCGACTCACTGCTATCCACCCCAGTCTTTAGGTCGCTCGCATAGCAACCAAGGCATATTCTTGGTTCTTCTACCGCAGACCTCAACCTCTCGTGAGCCTAGTATAATGACCTGGCAGCTCACAGAGGGATCCCAAGAATATCCTCACGTTCCCCGAAGCCGCTGCTTCGTTACCCAATTCGTTGGAGCCTTTATCTAAATCAGATAGCCTGCTCCTTCACGCATACTTAAACGTTGACCTAACGTATCGGGTTACTAATCTTATCTAAGAAATGGTCCGAATTTCCTTGACTAAGAATTATTACTTAGTTTCCCTTAACTAAGGTTTACCACTTAGCCTTATTTCCATAATCCTTGTTAACTATGGTTATTTACCTAATCCTCCAAATTAGGGCTTATCTAATGGGTTATAAGTGTCACTTAAGATCATAACTTAGCCCGTCTACAAACCATGTCAAAATTGGCTAAGTATACAAGTCCAAGACTTAACCCTACAAACCATGTAAGTATATCAAGGAATCCATGACTTAACCTCGTCTAATTATCATTTTAGATTGGTTAATTATATAAATTAACTTGACCTTGTCATCAAATCGGTCAAGCGTATTCAAGCGATTCATGACTTAGCCTTATCATGTTTTCACGTTAGATTGGTTAAGTATAGATTAACTTAACCTCATCAAATTAACGAGTTAGATTGGTTAAGTATAGGTCACTTAACCTCATCAAATCATCATGTTAAATTAGTTAAGTTTTTAACTTAACCCCATTAAATTACCAAGTTGGATTAATTAAGTCTAGGCTAACTTAACCCTATCCGATTTCCATGTTTAGATTAGTTAGGCCTAATCTTAACCCCATCCATCAACTGTATTATACGGTTAAGTGTCATTAAGAAAATTTACTTAACCTTATCACGTTATCGTGTTGGATTGATTAAGTGTTGGTTAACTTAATCCCGTCCACTAGTCGTATAAAAATGGTCAAGTGTCATTAGGCAAATCAAGTTACTTAACCTACCCAAGCTTATCATGTTTTGTTAAGTATCATTAGCCTAATAAAATTACTTAACCCATTTGTCCATATCATATTTGGTTAAGCCTCATTAATCAAATTAACTTAACCCTATTATGTGGCATTAATTTAATTAATGCACCCTCAACCTCTCACATTAGACCTTGTTGTGGTTACTAGTTAAGCCGGGCGGGTCCGGGTAGATTTACACCACAACTTAGTCTAACCTCGGGTCTTAAGCGCGACATGACCAACTTCTCACATTGGGTCCTATTGTTTGCAACTACTAGTTAGGCCGGTCGGTTCCGGGTAGTTTTACGTTGCAAACTCAACCCAACCTCGAGTTGACCATACTCATATTATCTAAGTTCATCATGTTTCCAAAACATGTTACAAGTTTTCGAGCATTTGGGTAGACCCAACTTAATAGGTAAATTCCCAAAGGGTAGACCTAACTTAATAGGTAAATTCCCAAGCTCATATTTTTATGCATCCTTACATGTCATATTCAAGTTAAGATTTTGCGACATGTTCATGTTTATCTAACTACCCAAAATCGTGTTTTCCCAACGCAAGCAAAGCGAGTCAACATAGTAAGGATACTATGTCACATATTGGTCTCAAAACATGCATGATGCCAAAAAGGGCTTGGCTTCCACATGCATAACATCATAAAGGGATTGGCCATAGACATGCATAGTGTCATAAGGTAATTTGGCCACAAACATGCATATTATCAAAAAGGGATTTGGCCATAAACATGCACAACTTAAAAAGAGGGGATTGGCCGCGAGCATGCATAATCTCATAAAGGATTTGGCCACAAACTTGCATGTTAGCATGAGGGGTTTGGGTTCATAAACATGCATAAGCCCCAAAATCTTGCCTTAGCCAATGTTTCATAAGTAAAGTGGTTCCTAAAGGTTCATGCTAGCATTTCATGCATAAAGATCCAAACTTGCAAGTTAAACTAGGTTATGCATAGCATGAGAGGCATGATTAAGTCACTCACATGGCCTAAGATCATAAATATGAACACAAGAGGCATGGTAAGGTTCATATAGATTCGCATAATCATGTTTAGCCTCATTTTATCCCATGTCAACATTAAAAATACCGTTTTGATCCAAAAGTAGCTAGAACTTACATAGTTAGGCCTAGGGAAAGGAGCATGAATCATCTTGGCTAAGAAAGGTGCCTCCTTTGTAGAGGAATCGTCATGGAACTCGCATAGCAATGTTGATTTGGCCTTGATTTGGTGTAGCAAGCTTGCACCTTTTGATTTGAACTTGATTTGAGTGCATAGGCTCTAGGGATTTGAGATGGAGGCCATGAGAGTAGAAATTTGGCCATAGTTTAGTTACATGAGTGAATAATGAGGGTTTAGGGGTAGGTTTAGGGTCTTTTTATAGAGATTAGGATAGTTTTAGGCCCTTAGATTAACCCTAGGACCAACCTGAACCGTCAGATTTCAAACCAGGCCCAAAAACCTAGCCAAGATAGAAAATAGGTGCACCAGACCAGAATCAGCCGACAGGGCAAGTTGACAGCCCTGTCGACATGCCTGTCGACATGCCTGTCGACATGCATGTCGACATGCCTGTCGACATGTCTGGGCGGGAATTTTCCCGCCTGGCCCCATTTCTGCATGTTTCGAAATTCAAATTTCCCGAAAACTTCTTTGGGCCTTAACCGGGTCATACGTACTCCGATTTTCGAAAACTCGGACTCTATTTCGCGTATTTTTCCGAGACGAACGCAATGGCATAGCCCGTTTTACTTGATTCAGAATTTAAAATTAAATTCTGCCTTGATTCTCGTTTTAACACGTTATTGAAATACGGGTTGTTACATTCTCCCCACCTTTTAGGATTTCGTCCCCGAAATCTCTAAGTTAGGAAGAGCATATCCTACCATCCATCATCCATCTACTCAAACCATCATCCACAAGCAACTATTGTTCTTAGATGATTTCTAATGCTTTATGAATGTATGCAAAACGTGTGTGTACATGTTCCTTAGCTAATGCTAATGATCAGGCCTGAAAAATCTTTCTAATGCAAAAATATGTATAGTGCCATGAATCCAACATGTATGCAAATAGTCCTAGTCATATAGATACTATATGCGTGCACAAACATTCATCCATATGCAACGTCCACATGGTAACACATTCAATTTCATCCATAAACAAGTATAAATACTCGTGCATATGCAATATGAAATGTGACCGAGTCGAGCTAAAATCTAATGTAAATTCGCGCATCCACGAGCAACCACTTGCAACCATTTGCAACCATATCAACCATAACATGTTTCAAATACATGTTTACATCCATAGGGTTCTACCTAAGATTCCCTGAAACAGGGTCGAGAAGATAAACAAAACAAACACCGTACGGGGTTTGTAACAGAGACAGGACCGAGAGGATATCCATAAAAGATAGCCTACAAGCAAGCTCAACAGAAAAACAGGGATCGAGGATATATTCCCAAAAGAGATATCATGCACGTATTTAGTCTTCAGTCTCCTGAGTCGCATTACCTTGAGCTTAGTTCCATCAGGCCTTGATTGCCTTTGACTTCATGATTTCGTAGCTCCTTGATTCCTATTTCCAAGGTGTGAGTGAAACTCATTTCACTGTCGCCTCTCGTTTCACTTTCACTTATTCTTTCCCTAGTATGCTTAGCTCAACCATATCTACGTACTCATGCCAGCTCTCCAAAATTCACTAGTGAATTCTGGATCTCGTTTTTCGATGCCAATCCAAATTGCCAAGAGTCCTTACTAGGGTGATTCCCATAAATCATGCATAATCGAAACGAACCATCCGCCTTAGCGGCGAATTCTATTCAAACGGACTACCAACAACTGCATCCTGGGATTCTAGGTAACTAGCCATGACAGAACCCAAAAGGTTACACGAGACTTCGAGGGTATCACCAAGATGAGTCGAGAATCTAACTACCCTCTTTCCAAAACCGAGAATGGCACCCCTTACTGGATAACCACTTCTTCCCTAGAATCCATCCATAGCTTATAAACATAAGCATTATTTCCAAGCTCAATACTTGGCATAGACATTCTCAAATCCAAACAAGTCATGAATAAATGGACCGATCTTCCAATAGGACTTGAGACAAAAACGGGATCCTCTATTATACTAGTACTAAGGTGCAGAGACTCAACTATCGAAGCGGACTTAAAAGATGCGGTGATCAAAACAAAGTCCCGACGGGATGATAGAGAAGAAAAACTAAACCTTTAACAAGATCGTTACCCTCCTTCCGAGGTACCCTAGCAATGAGAGCATACTATTGCCCTCCGAATGATCTTGTCCCTGTTCCATGATACTTAACTATCCATCCCGTTTTACCATGCCAAAGGTACTCTCTCGTCATGGGTTTCATTGTTCATCTCTCTCCCTCCTTTGAGGACTAAGCCATACCAACAAGTTGCTCATCCTTAAGCTCGTATCCTTTATCCTCTTTCTCACTATCCTTTCTTATAATGCGGCCACTGGTCTCTCGAGAACCACCTCCATCGCATGGAAAGCACTTTCGTAGATAGAAAAGACTAGTCGCAGTTAAAACCACTGTGACTACAGATGGAGGAAAGAAAGGAGAAGAGATTAAATTGAGGAAACAAGGATAGCGCTAATGGCCTTTGGGGAATAGCCTTTTTCTTTTAAAAGAAAATTTTCTTGTAAAATGCTTCTTTGTAAACGGTTTTTTTTTTTTTTCAAATAGTTTTCAGAAGGTCTTTAAAACTTTTGCCCAGTCTGGTAACCTTCTGCTCTGATACCAAATGTAACACCCCGCCTCCGCTAGGGTCACTCGCAAAGGAATGCACTAGCTTTAGAGGGGCATTATTGGTAAACATGCACAGAAATATCACAAGACAGAACATATATAAATAAATAGCGGAAGTAAAATCAAACTTTCATAAACATGAATACATAAGGTCTAAAGCCTTTTACATCAGAGTACATCAAAACCTGTCTTGCAATAGTAAAGAAGCATAAAGACTTTTTAATAAATTATTCCCCAAGTAAAACCGCAAAGTAGCCATAGCCAAGAGAAGCCCAAGTCATCCATGATGACCTTCAAGCAGAAGAAGTCCGAGCTGAACAGCATTGTTTCCTCCCTGAAACCTGGGGGGGGGGGGGAAACGGAAGAAAAGAGGCGAAACAAAACGGGTCAGTCAAAAAGACTGAGTAAGTCCTATATACTTCCAGTATAAAAACAGGTAAAGGTAACATGACATGCATAAACTGAAAGTAAACATAAGGATAACTACAAGATAGATAAACCAGGGTAGCCGGCTGAACTACTGCGGCAAGGTAAACTAAGGTATCATGATAAACTACGGTGTTATGGTAAGTCAAGGTATCACATCGTCAGATTTTTATCGAGTACCTTATCCCAAGGTATCTACCCCGTCTAACATCCCACGGTATCTATTATGTATATTCTTCCTAGTTCTAACATGTATATTTGCTCTGCACCTCTCGTACTAGTATCCCTACCCGCGTCATGTGTTAACCATGAATGTCCCTTGCTCAAAGTCGTGTAATGGTCCATGTCGACCTAATATATCGCATATATAGGTTACTCAAATCATATGTTTTTCCCATGTATATATAAGTTCAGTCCTTTGCCGTACCTCGTACGGGCTTCCGCATGTCGTATTATCCTTGAAATCGTTTGGACTGTCACCCTTGTTCTAGCTAGGCTCTTCCATATGAATCATCGTTTGAACTACTAGGACTTACGCCACCTAGCACCACTAGGGATTACGCTTACCTATTGCACGCTTTCGTATTTCGGTTTGGGTTAAACCACCTAGGTCACTAGGGATTACGCTAACCCTCAACCGCGCCCTTTTTCCCACGCATTCATCGTGAATCGTTTTTCTATAACTGTATGCACATGTATCACATCGTGCCATCCGAGTCCTGTCACAGGGCAAACCAAGAAATACAGGACTCGGTCGGGAGCTTTAGATTTATCTGCCGATGCAGATACTAAGGTCTGCTTTTCTACACGTGGCTATGGTCCCACGAGACCCCTCCCTCAACTAGTGAAAGGCAACACAAGAGAAAATCTTGCATGAGAACTACACTCCGGCCAGCCCACATCCTACGGCCTACCTCACCCATAATTAGATAGCAATTATGGTCTGTTGGGTGTTCCCTGCCTTTCTGTACGTACACGCTTGACTCAAGATGGTAGATGATCGACGAACTTGCTATCTCGGGCACCTTATGTATTCGTCGACTCACTGCTATCCACCCCAGTCTTTAGGTCGCTCGCATAGCAACCAAGGCATATTCTTGGTTCTTCTACCGCAGACCTCAACCTCTCGTGAGCCTAGTATAATGACCTGGCAGCTCACAGAGGGATCCCAAGAATATCCTCACGTTCCCCGAAGCCGCTGCTTCGTTACCCAATTCGTTGGAGCCTTTATCTAAATCAGATAGCCTGCTCCTTCACGCATACTTAAACGTTGACCTAACGTATCGGGTTACTAATCTTATCTAAGAAATGGTCCGAATTTCCTTGACTAAGAATTATTACTTAGTTTCCCTTAACTAAGGTTTACCACTTAGCCTTATTTCCATAATCCTTGTTAACTATGGTTATTTACCTAATCCTCCAAATTAGGGCTTATCTAATGGGTTATAAGTGTCACTTAAGATCATAACTTAGCCCGTCTACAAACCATGTCAAAATTGGCTAAGTATACAAGTCCAAGACTTAACCCTACAAACCATGTAAGTATATCAAGGAATCAATGACTTAACCTCGTCTAATTATCATTTTAGATTGGTTAATTATATAAATTAACTTGACCTTGTCATCAAATCGGTCAAGCGTATTCAAGCGATTCGTGACTTAGCCTTATCATGTTTTCACGTTAGATTGGTTAAGTATAGATTAACTTAACCTCATCAAATTAACAAGTTAGATTGGTTAAGTATAGGTCACTTAACCTCATCAAATCATCGTGTTAAATTAGTTAAGTGTTTAACTTAACCCCATTAAATTACCAAGTTGGATTAATTAAGTCTAGGCTAACTTAACCCTATCCGATTTCCATGTTTAGATTAGTTAGGCCTAATCTTAAACCCATCCATCAACTGTATTATACGGTTAAGTGTCATTAAGAAAATTTACTTAACCTTATCACGTTATCGTGTTGGATTGATTAAGTGTTGGTTAACTTAATCCCGTCCACTAGTCGTATAAAAATGGTCAAGTGTCATTAGGCAAATCAAGTTACTTAACCTACCCAAGCTTATCATGTTTTGTTAAGTATCATTAGCCTAATAAAATTACTTAACCCATTTGTCCATATCATATTTGGTTAAGCCTCATTAATCAAATTAACTTAACCCTATTATGTGGCATTAATTTAATTAATGCACCCTCAACCTCTCACATTAGACCTTGTTGTGGTTACTAGTTAAGCCGGGCGGGTCCGGGTAGATTTACACCACAACTTAGTCTAACCTCGGGTCTTAAGCGCGACATGACCAACTTCTCACATTGGGTCCTATTGTTTGCAACTACTAGTTAGGCCGGTCGGTTCCGGGTAGTTTTACGTTGCAAACTCAACCTAACCTCGAGTTGGCCATACTCATATTATCTAAGTTCATCATGTTTCCAAAACATGTTACAAGTTTTCGAGCATTTGGGTAGACCTAACTTAATAGGTAAATTCCCAAAGGGTAGACCTAACTTAATAGGTAAATTCCCAAGCTCATATTTTTATGCATCCTTACATGTCATATTCAAGTTAAGATTTTGCGACATGTTCATGTTTATCTAACTACCCAAAATCGTGTTTTCCCAACGCAAGCAAAGCGAGTCAACATAGTAAGGATACTATGTCACATATTAGTCTCAAAACATGCATGATGCCAAAAAGGGCTTGGCTTCCACATGCATAACATCATAAAGGGATTGGCCATAGACATGCATAGTGTCATAAGGTAATTTGGCCACAAACATGCATATTATCAAAAAGGGATTTGGCCATAAACATGCACAACTTAAAAAGAGGGGATTGGCCGCGAGCATGCATAATCTCATAAAGGATTTGGCCACAAACTTGCATGTTAGCATGAGGGGTTTGGGTTCATAAACATGCATAAGCCCCAAAATCTTGCCTTAGCCAATGTTTCATAAGTAAAGTGGTTCCTAAAGGTTCATGCTAGCATTTCATGCATAAAGATCCAAACTTGCAAGTTAAACTAGGTTATGCATAGCATGAGAGGCATGATTAAGTCACTCACATGGCCTAAGATCATAAATATGAACACAAGAGGCATGGTAAGGTTCATATAGATTCGCATAATCATGTTTAGCCTCATTTTATCCCATGTCAACATTAAAAATACCGTTTTGATCCAAAAGTAGCTAGAACTTACATAGTTAGGCCTAGGGAAAGGAGCATGAATCATCTTGGCTAAGAAAGGTGCCTCCTTTGTAGAGGAATCGTCATGGAACTCGCATAGCAATGTTGATTTGGCCTTGATTTGGTGTAGCAAGCTTGCACCTTTTGATTTGAACTTGATTTGAGTGCATAGGCTCTAGGGATTTGAGATGGAGGCCATGAGAGTAGAAATTTGGCCATAGTTTAGTTACATGAGTGAATAATGAGGGTTTAGGGGTAGGTTTAGGGTCTTTTTATAGAGATTAGGATAGTTTTAGGCCCTTAGATTAACCCTAGGACCAACCTGAACCGTCAGATTTCAAACCAGGCCCAAAAACCTAGCCAAGATAGAAAATAGGTGCACCAGACCAGAATCAGCCGACAGGGCAAGTCGACAGCCCTGTCGACATGCCTGTCGACATGCCTGTCGACATGCATGTCGACATGCCTGTCGACATGCATGTCGACATGCCTGTCGACATGCCTGTCGACATGTCTGGGCGGGAATTTTCCCGCCTGGCCCCATTTCTGCATGTTTCGAAATTCAAATTTCCCGAAAACTTCTTTGGGCCTTAACCGGGTCATACGGACTCCAATTTTCGAAAACTCGGACTCTATTTCGCGTATTTTTCCGAGACGAACGCAATGGCATAGCCCGTTTTACTTGATTCAGAATTTAAAATTAAATTCTGCCTTGATTCTCGTTTTAACACGTTATTGAAATACGGGTTGTTACACCTGGCACCGTAACCTTGACCAGCAGATCCAATCTGACTTCAACGATCATGCCCTACCAGGTACGGCAAAACCTGTCTTCGCATTTCACCTCAGGAACACCACACTCCTCTTCTTTGCACAAGCTTTAACTCCCTATACCAACATGCTGAAACTCGACAACACATATGTCGATGTCGGCCTTGGCTTTTCCCCAACGTACGCTACAGGCATCGCCCCAAAGGCCCATCGAACCACACTGAAATCCATCGTTCAACACGCCTCATCCTCATGAACCTCGCATCGCTCTCCGTTTCGCCTATCTCATCTCCTATTTTCATCGACAATCAACCCTAAATCGGTTTTCAAATTGATTGAGGAAGGGTTGGTATTTGGTTTGGGAATTCACGAATGAAAGAGAGGCGGCTTTGAATTGCTTATATGGGTTGAACGGCTGGATAAAATAAGGCCACGGTTTGTGGAAATAAAGAGGACACCATTTTGTTTTGTTTCGTGGTAAAGAAGGAGACACCGTTTGTTTTGTTTTTGACCACTGAACAAAGATTTTTTTTATTTTTATTTTATTTTAATTAAACTTATCCTTTAATAAAAATTCCCCTTGATACCGAACTCCTTTCTGAACCCAACAGCTGTCAATTCTAGGGTAATACCCCTATTCCGGACACACTGGGATAGGTCACGAAGTCCAATTCGATCATATGGTGAAGATATAAATTTAAACTGATATAAATTTAATTCAAACAATTTATTCTCCTCGATAATAAATAAATATTATCGTTATTATTCAGTTTTGAATTTCTATTGATTATCTGAATCAATTCCAGTATAGTCTGAACTATTAAATTCATTTAACTTCGTATTTCGAAAATTATATAAAGTAAATCATATTTCGGCTTTTAAATCGATAATCAAATATAAAATTTCTTTTATATTTTTATTTCAATATTTAAACCTCATTAAATATTCTAAATTTATCGACGGAATATCCGGTTCATTACACACCCCGAACTTTTGAATAATCGAATTAACCAAACTCAAGAATAATTAATCTCAGATGTGAGAATTAAGGGAAATGGGTTGCTCCATCGTGTTCGTCTTAGAATTCTGGTCGAGATAGAGTCCGAGTTTGTGTAAAACAGATATCAGATGAAGGAGATATGGACGAGCGAAGTCAGGCGGGAAAAATAGAAAAAAATATTGCACTAGCGCACTTGGGAAGTGCGCCAGTACAAATTTTCACTGGCGCACCTGCCAAGTGTGCCAAGGCCAAGCAGCAGGCCTGCACAGCTTTCTGGGGCAATCTGATCCATGTTGTGACTCATTGCTGAGTCCTTTCAGACTCCTTGCTGAGTCATTAGGGCTGAGGTGTCACCTATCCCGACTGAATGGTTTTGATTAACCCTAAGATCATCCGACGACTATAATTAAATTAAAATTCTATATAAACATGGGTGGACTCAAACCCTAAATCAAAATAAAAACTGAAACTATGGCCGTCATGCTGTCATCTTGTAACCTAGAGTAGCCGCCACCAACTGGCGGAAATCAAAGCTAATCAATTTAGTTCTATTCAACATTAATCTAAACAACAACGAATCTACTTCAAAGGCGAGCTTAATCTATTTCAGAACTCAGATTTCAGAACGCAAGACCTTCTTCTTATGAGTTCAATTTCTTTAATAAGATAATTAGTAATTTAATTGGATTAAGCTATGATGTGGATTATATGGTTATGTTGTGAATTATTGACTGCATGTTATTATCTATGTTATAAGTTCTATGATTTTATCATCTATGTTGTAAAGTTGTGATGTTATCATCTATGTTGTAATTCTATGATTGGCTTATATATATTCTGTTCATAATGTTGTTTCATATGCTAGTTTGGCTATGTTGTTGGAACTAATTCATACGATAAATCATATGTATGTATGCAAGTTTAGAGGTTAATTTAGATATGAATCATATGCAAGTTAATGAAATTATGTACAACCTTACATGTTTCATGACATCTATTTTATGTGTAAATTGGATCTAAAGTTAGGCTATGACATGTGTGAGTTATATGTTAAATTCTATATGCTAGTTTACATGTTTAGATGCAAGTTCACACCATCGTTATGTTGCATAAATCACATATGCAAGTATATGTATATATATGTTTGGGGTATGAATCATGTAATGTGAGTTTGTGGTTATTGCCTATGCAAGTTTACACCTTATGATTAGATCTATGACATGCATGGTTTATGCAAGTTCGTGACTATTACCTAAACTAGTTCACACCTTTAAATTTAGATCTATGACATATGTAGTTTTATGCAAGTTTGTGACTTGGGCCTATGCAAGTTTTTGATGAAGAACCTTATTCACACATGCAAGTTCACCCCTTATGTTTAGATCTAGTTTTATCTATATGTGTGTTGTGATGTTTTCTCTTTATTCCATAAGTTAGACTATTGGAGTCTAACGTATATTTCACGTCAAACGAACGAACGTACAACGTGGGGCTGTGGGATAATATTAAAAGATTTAATATTGAGGATTGGCATAAATGCCTTAAATGGCATAAAATAAATTTGTGATGTTAATTGGTATGATTTTACATACCATAAATAGATGGACATAATTGAGTCAATTACGGCCATAGTTAAATTTGGAATTGATTGATAATTTGAATAGGGAAATTAATTCAAATTACGGGAATAATTATTTTTGTGTAATTAATCGCCTAAGACATGAGGTTAGGCTCTTTTTTGGTGTAAGACTGCCCGGACCCGCCTGACAAATCCAGCTGCCACAAATGCAAGTCTAATATGGGAGGTCTTAGGCATAAATTAAATGCATGACAACTGTAAAGACACAAGGTTAGGCTCTTTTGTGGTGTTAGACTGCCCGGACCCGCCCGACAAATCCAGCTGCCACAAATGCTAGTCTAATGTGGGAGGTCTTTACAAGGTTACGGTGTTAATGAATTGAGAAACACTTAACCAGATAAACATGTAGTGGGACATGAGGGGGTTAAGTGGGTGCCTTGGGTGGCATGTGGAATTTATTGGGTGCCTTGGTTGGCATTTTAAATACGATTAGAAACACTTAACCAAAAATTGGATACATGTAAGTGAACATGAATAAGAAGACGGTTAAACGGGATGTAATAAAGGGGACCAGGCTTAGGTGGAAAGCTTGTGTCAAGTAATGGGGGCCCGTTTCAACCAGTAGCCCATAAGTATCTTTGTGGGCTCGACCCAAGTCGAGGACGGGACACGCATATCGGGCTTGACTGTAAGAGGCTAAAACGGGTTAGCGGTGGCAATGCAAGTCCAACGGGTTCATGTGCGTGTGTGGGCCCGGGCTGGTAGGTAAGACACTGTTGCATCGTGTAGGTATAAGCCATGCATTGTTGGTGGTATCGGGTAGCCACTTTGGGGAATGATACACCCCACTGTGGGGCCAGCACGGGTATCTACGAGTTAAGGAGCCGATTGCATGGGGGTAGTGAGTACACCTAGTGGAGATAGGGGCAGGCATCACCTATGAAGGCAACTAGGGGTGCATGAAACTACCATTATCATTATTAAGTTCTGTAGGCGGGATCAACTTTTAGGGTGTTTGGTGTGGTGCAGTGTAGTAATTATCTTATAGCGACTAGTTGCGCCTTTAACATTATCTTAGTTCATCTTATTTCCTTTAGCTTGCTATACCGTACTCAATTGTTCATAGTCATTTCCTTATTTTCCAACTTATGCCTTATCCTAGTTATTTTGGTAATTATATTGTTAAAGTTATCGCATTCGTCAGGCTTTATGTCTGACCCCTTTTGTTTCCACCTCTGTTCTTCCTTTTCGCCCCACGTGCTTAGGGTGGAACTAGCACCAATGGAGCTTGATTTTGGACAACTGTATCTCTTGCTTTTAGAAGTTGCTTGGATCGCTGAAGTAAAAGTTCAGCCTATCTTATTTATGGCTATTTTGTGTTGGGGTTATGTCTTTCAATTTATGTACTCTGATTTAGTCAAGATCGATATTATGTACTTTGACTCTGGTTTTTGATGATGTAATCAAACCTATGTGTTTACCGCTGCAATGAATAAAATGTTAAATTTTTAAGTATTGTTTATATCTGTCTTGTTGTTAAGTTTCTGTTCTATACACACTCGAAACGCTCCATAGAAGTCAATGCATTCCCTTTGTGAGTGACATTAATGGACGTGGGGTGTTACATCTACTAGGGGTCGATGGGTGCGACGTTTGTATGAAAGCCTTGAGTGATAATAACACAGATAACCTAATAAATGAGAAAATGTAATTGAATGGTATACGTAGGATTATTCAAGAGGTGTAGTATGTATTTATTCACGCAGAACTTATGTTCTGATCCCCTCCTCATAACATTCGCAGGTTAGGTTCATGACAGAGACTATATAACTTTGGATACTGGTTTAGCATTATTGTTATTAAGGTAAAGCTATTTTAAATTATATTATATTTTGTTCCTTCCGCTGTGAAATGTTTTCCGAACTATGACATGTTTTTTGTCTCTGTCTTTTCTGAAGAATACCAGAGCAAAACAACACAGGTTTCGATGGATTGGGTTTTTGAAAAAAAAAATCGGTCCGTCAGAACATGGGTTGTTACATTTGGTATCGAAGCTTCGGTTTAGGATTCCTATATAGATAATGAGTAAACGTATTTGTATTTTCTAAAATATAAATATATTATATTTAAACTTAGATTCATAAGGAACCCACTAGATAGAAAGAGTAAAATGTGGAAAGAAATGGGATATCTATTTTGTATACTAAAGGGATGAACATAGAAATTTTGAGATCCGTAGGTGGTTTGGTTGGAAAGTGTACAATATGTTTGGTATTAGAGAAAGATGTATCCCATATGATATAAATGGGAATGTTTGTAATTAAGATTAATGGGTTTAGAAGTGAAACCTTATAATTTAGAAAAGGTTAAAAAGTGGAAAATGGATTAGGATTATATATAGTTGAGAGAATTGACTTTGGGAAATTGTCTTGGAAAGCATAGTTGGGTTAGACACCCACTTTGAGTCTAACCCAATGATTAGCTTTTTGAAATTGTAAAAGTTTTGGCAAAGGTGTCTACGATGTTTTCAAGTTTTAATCTTGAAAGTATTTTTGATGTTTGAAGGAGATATATTAAAAACATATATGTAAAAATGCATATTGGGTTTGAAAGTAAAGTGGGGTATACTTTCTAAATTAATAATTTCTTATTTTAAAAGAATTCTCACATGAAAAAGTGTACATTATAGAGCATGTATAGCTCACTAATTTTCATATTTTAATATATGGAAGGATTAAAAAGTAGAGCATACAAAATGTTGCATTTTGTTAAAGAAAGTTTTGAAATCTCTATTCTGTTGACAATAAATTTTGTTTATTGTTTTAAAAAAAAATTTGTTGGGTGGACAAAATAAGTTGTAGAGAGTAAAATTAGAGTAGATTTTTATACCTTGTAGAAAGCCGCCAAAATTAACGTTGTAGGTAGAAACAATGTAACCCGATAGTTGTCCTTATCTACTCCAGTTTTGTGATTTGATTTTTTTTTTTTTTGCATTTTTGTTGTGACATGTTTTTATGGCTTGGAAAATGTAAGTTTTGGAAATGAAAATAAAGTTTTACCACTTTTAAATTTTAGAAGAAAAATTTAATAAAAAGAGAGGCGAAACCATGTTTTGGAAAAAATGGAGCAGATAAAGATTAGTTCCTAGGAAAGGCGGCAAAGGTTAGAGGTTAGGAAGTAAATAATAAGGACTATCTTGGAATAATAAAAACAAATTCCCGTAAAATGCATAAGCATTGTGAAGCCTAGGATTGTTGCTTGAAAAAAAAAAGTGTAGGCCAGTAATACACAGCAAGGACTAGTAGTGACTACTAGATAGTGGAAGGGCATGTAAGCGTTGAGAATTTGTGGTTGGACTTTTCTTTAGTGAAATAGTCTTATGATTCTTGGCCCTGGATAGTAATTGTGTAGGATGCCGAAAGATGGAAGGGCTTAATGAAAAAAAATAAGCTAAGAAAGAGAATAGCCTAACTAAGAAGAAAACAATAAATTCAGTAAAGCAACAAATGTGACGGGAAAAGAAAATGAAAATCTCAAGAAAAGATGAATAAAAATGAAAATTTTCCAAGATAAGCTGAAAAAGAGAAAATTTTATTATGTAGTTGTACTTGGATAGGAAAATAGGAAAACTTTATAGAATAGTTACATAAAAATCCAGGTACAATTAGAAAAGGTACATAAAAGAAAAACGGAAGAAGTTAAGTTTCCGTTTTATACCTTATTGTAACATAAGAAATCGAATTTAGAAAATTAGATTTTTCTAAATTTTGAATTTTATCATGGTTGGTAGGATTTTGGATGCAACAATGGGATGAATTATGCTCTTATTCTGTAAGAGCGTGGGAAAATTTGGGTGAAAAATGTTTTAATTTTTCAAAAATATTGCATTCATATAGAACTGCAAGTGTAAAGAGCCGCAAATCCCCACCCTTTGAATTGACCATAAACCATACAGGTCTAAACCAAAAGTTGGAAATCGTCATATATTTTAATTTTGGGAATACAACACATTAGTACAAATAATAGAAGACTTTTATTACATCATGATAATGTTACATCAGAGCATAGAATATATAAGAGTACATTGGATAAATAATACAACGGAAGATAAAATTACAACAAAACTAATACAATGCAGCACAATAATTAAATTAACACAGCGGAAGACTACCAATGCTCTGGACACAGCTCTAGCTTCGATCCTGTAACAACCCAGAAAACACGAGCCAATTTAAAACTTTTAAATTGGTTATTTCAAAGAAATTAGTGAAATTGAAATAGAATATTTCAATAAAATAAAGAGTTAGAAATGGTGCGGCAGTTTGAAAATTTGAATTCAAACTTTGATTGACTATACTGGATGCAAAATAAAACGGATTTTAGTGAAACCAAAAATATTTAAATCTGTTTATGAATATCTTTCTAAAGAATCTGAAAAATCGAAGTTTCATAGCGGGAATCAAAAGCTATGGCCAAATGAATTTTAATAAAGGTCGCTATAGAGAATATACAGCCCTTGAAAATAGACATTTTGCAAACGACCTCAGAATTTGACGGAACCATTTTTGTTGGATCCGGGATGTCAAATTATTGCTAGGTTTCAAATTCCATAAATTTTGAAGTTAATGTGTGAGCATGGCAAAGGAAAATGTGTTTGGTTGATTTCAGTTAAATTGGATCGACCAGAAAATGGCCATTTTTCAAACATTCTCAGAATTCGACGAAACCAGTTTTGTTGGGACTGTATCGTCAAAACATAGCTAGATTTAATTTTCTGGAATTTTTGGGATCAGTACGTGGCCCCGGCAAATTGAAATGTACGTTCAATTCAAATATTCAATGTTTTATACTTTAATTTGAAGAATAACTGACTGTAACAGTCGAATTGGCTTACGAAACATATCGCATTGTGTTCGGGATGGGGGTATTTAGCTAGGAGCAACAGTCGTTGGGTTTGGATTGGAGTTCGTTTGGAGAAAACCCTATTTTCAAATTTATATAAATAATGGGCCAATCAAATAATTCCATTCATAATTTAATTTTATAAAATTTCACAAACCCCCCTCCCCCCGGTTACTCACGCTCAACGGCGGAAGGAGTTCCCTCGTTCCCTGCCATTTTCTGGTGAAACCGCTCACCATTTCACCCTTACCTAGTTCAACTTTTTGAAGCCTTCTTCCTCCTCTTCAAATCCATACCTGTGGCACCACCTCTCGTCGCTCCAATCGAGAGATCCGCCTGCTCAAACTCCGAAGGTTTGAAGAGCCGCCGCCGCTACCTGCTGACGTCGAGTTCGACGTTGCACCCACCCCCAGGCGCGGTTTTCCTTCCTCTTTGACGTCGTAGGACCGGATCTTGTCCACGAGCTATGGATTGGAAGTAAAGGCTAAACCTAGTTTTGAATCAATTAGACAGGTAATGGCCTTGGGTTTTAATAAAGGGCTATAACGTTTTCTAAGAATTGTGGCTTAAGGTTATAGTTTAAAAATCGTATCTTTACCATACGTTAACGAAATTCGATGAAACAGGAAACATCGGGACCGTGACGACGCTCTCTACATTCTAGAAGTGTCCGGGCATTTTTCCTAGCTCGCTACTATTTTTAGCAAAGCAACAAACCAATGTGAGATTTATAAACTGAAATGTGAATGAAAATGCATTGTATAAGTTATATAAGCGAAGTATAAATTATATACGCGTTGTATACCTCATGTACATGTGTGGTATAAGTTATATGAGCGATGTATAAATTATACATGCATTGTATAAATCATATGTATGTTGGAATGGAAATAAAATATATTTATGTATATATATACACACACACACACTCCCTTCGTCCACAAACCGTGGACGATATTTATTGATTGTGAATTGGCATGAAAAATTTGGTGAATAATGCGAATGGTTAGTAGGATTGTTTGTGGTTGATATTGTTGGATTATGGTTGAAATATAACCGTTTGTGGTTGAAAACAAAATTAGAATAGGTTGTAGAAAAGAAAAACATACTCGCCTGCGTGCGAACTAGATGTATGAAATCCCCATTGTCAAAAACCACGAGGTTTTAAGGTAGAGCGAGGAGCCGTACTCGGGACGGTGCGGGGTTTAAATACCCTGCCGTTATGTTGCCGAAATTTTCAATAATATTTATGTGTTAGAATTATTTTCGTGTGTTGAAATTAAATTCATGTGTTGAAACTATATTCATGTGTTGGATAGAAATTCATGTGTTGAAACTATATTCATGTGTTGGATAGAAATTCATGTGTTGAAACTATATTCATATGTTGATTAGAAATTCATGTGTTGAATAAATTCTTTGAAAGATAAAAATAACATTTTATCACATATATAAAATATTCATGTTTTAAATAAATTGTTTTAACAATAAAAATCACATTTTTATTATATATAAACTATAGAAAACATTCATGTGTTGAATAAAGGACTAGAACAATGAAAAACATATTTTTATCGTAGGTGTGAAGTCGAAAACATCCATGTGTTGAATATATGGATTGAACAATAAAATCTACATTTTTATTGTGAATATGAAGTGCTAAAAATATTCATGTGTTGAATAAATATTTTTGATGATAAAAATATAATTTTTATCAGGTATACGACTCGCTAAAAATAAACAAGTGTTCAAAATAAATATTTGTTTGCTATGAATATTATTTTTAACACATATATGAACTAAATAAAATAGTCATGCGCTGAAATATATTTTTGTTCGCTAAAAATATCATTTTTATGCGAAGTAGGAAGTGTAAAATAACCACTTGTGCAAATAAATAGGTGTGGGTTGAAAATATTATTTTTAACATGTGTAGGAAGTGTTAAAAATAACCATGTGTGGAAATAAACCTTTGTTAAGTAGAAATGTTATTTTTAGCTTAGTTTCGCACATATATATATATATATATATATATATATATATATATATATATATATATATACACATGTGTTGAATAAGAAAATGGATTAGCTGTTGAGTAAAGAATTTATTTGCGTGCCCGACAAGTAGGTAAACCTTAATGAGTTGGATGCACAATTTTATTATTATATCAACTCCTGTGAATGCCATTGGATGCGGAGTGCTGGTTATTCTATGTGTAATAATAAACGTCGCCATAGGATAGTAACAATTAATTTTGAACTACACTACATGGCATACTTCTTGAAGATAGGCATACTTCATCATATACCACATAAGCATTTGGAGCTTGTGTGACGAGGTTGAAGATTTACCATATAAGCGAGAGGCTTGTATGGCGATGACTATACATTACAGGTTGAACTGATGACTGATCTGGATTATATAAAATGTAACGGTAAATTACAAGATTAATAAAAAAACCCACACGGGTCTGCAGATGACAGTAAACATGTCTCTTTGGTCATCAAGGCACAAAAACCATTTATAGTGTGACGAGAATTTATTCTCTGGAGTTATGATCTATGCACACTCCCCTGTGGACACCGGAATATATTACTATAAATATGTGCATGCTTATTAGGATTTATTGGGTACTTAATACGACCCAATAAATTTCCGAACCCCTTCCCGTACAAAGGAGGTTATGGCGAAATTTTCTGAAATTTAAAGGTGTTATTGAAATATTTGAAGTGAAAACGATATTGAAATCGTTGAATAAATTATATATATATACACACAAATTAAATAAAATGAATCGAGCCCCTGCAGTTCGCGTTTTCAAATCATAACTTTAAACGATAATATCGAAAGATCCGACCATCGGATTTCCACGAAACTGGAACCATTGGGTTCGCTTTGGAAATATATTTCCAACGATATAAACTTTGTTGGGATCCAACGGTTTGTTTTTCAGATATATGCAAAACAAATTTGGGGGAAAACAGCGCTAGTGCTTCGGCATGACCTGAAACGTCGTTTAATTAAATAGGGCCATTTTTAAATAAATAAAAATGGCGATATATCATTATAAAATATTATAGACGATATGGAATGGAAATAAACCGATTATACTTGGTTTGCTTGTCACTTAATGGTTGAATGTTTTTGACATGAAAATTATACTAAAGAACTGAAATGTGGATGTCGAATAATTTAACCATGTGAAGAATTGATTTGAAATCTAAATATACGTGAATTATTTGAAATGGCTGAGTTAATTCTCATTTCAAATAATTGATCGACGATTAGAAGACGAAGAGATGAAGACGGTTCAATACTGACGATTTTCACATCGGATGGGTAGGCGCTGCTGATGCTCATGATTAGAGTAGCTACCTTGAAGGGGCTGAAGTGGTAGCCGTCTGGACGTATTTGTTGATTGTACGGATATGCGAGGAATATGGTGTCTCCGGTTTCGTTCAGACCCAGAACGAACATGCAAATGGACTGTGTGTCTGACATTGGATTTTTTTCTGTGTTGATTGATCTCTATTAAATATATATCTGTTTGGCGGCGGAGAATTTATTCTCTTGCTTAACGCCCTTCTCTGAGACGTATCAGCTCAGAGGTTATATATCGATAGAAATCAGTCGCATGGAGTGAATTGCCTGTGTGGCATGCCTAAGTGGAAGATGATCAAGGCTTCTATTGAAAAGCAAAATCTTGTGGTTGATGATCAAAGCATGGCCTACGTGGCGTAGCTTTGTGTATATCGTTGATTCATGAGCCTCGGTATGAGTCAAAAACGGGATAGTGACTGCAGGGAGAGCATGACGTTTCTTCCTAGCTATGGGTGATGTCAGTGACCTACCAACCCTGACATTTAAATTATTTTACCTGTGTGGTTGTTGGAATGCGAGGTGTCTCGGATATAGGTCCTAGAGGACCGGGAAATGTGTGTTCAAGATTAACTAATCCTCAAAAGTAAGAGAGGACCGACCCTGAAGGTCCAAGATCGCTATGTGTGGTCCTGAGACATTTGTTAGAGTGTCTCGAACAGAGAGGAGCTTACCCCTTGCCTCGACTCACGATGGAATCCAATTTTGAATACAAAATTACGGATTTGATTGTATTACTAGTATGGCGACATGATATATGGTACCCATGCCGTCTATGATTGATATTTATGATTGAATTTGCTTTTGAAACATATATGCACTGGTAATAATATCAAACACTTTTATTTTATACGTATCAAGCATTTCTTGGCCATTATATGGTAAAATTCTATCCTTCGGCTTGCATTGCATTGTGTGATGGGACCTGTGTCTTATAATGGCTTTATTTTTATAAAAAGCATTGCGATGATTTAATAATTTACTTTGTTTCATGTACTGGCAATCACTGGAGCAAACCCGTTCCGCGAAAGTGGCGTGGTCCTATGATTTTCCTTATTATTGTTGGTTAATTAGTTATGTAGATTTCTCATACCAGTCCCATGACTGACTCGTAGTTTGTTTCACCTTGCAAACTCGGGTGCCCTTATTTTCACACAGACAACCTAGTGACAGGTACCTGGACATATTTTGGCTTTTGCACTACAACAGGGAGTGAATCTTTTGGCCTATATGGCAAGGCTTGACTTCTCAGTATTTTGGCTATTGATATTCCACCATTATTATCTATGTATTTGTACCACTTATGGCGATGTAGACTGATATTTCTTTTATGTACTCTCTTATGTATATGTACCACTTATGGCGATGTAGACTGATCATTTACTTTTATGCACTAAGTTGTATCCTACACTGTGCTCTTTGATGTTGTGACATATTATGATTCCACTGTCGTATTTATGTAAATTATTCTATTTGCTGCTTATGCTATTATCTGTACTCTGGTAATGATGATTAATGTGTTATATTCCAATGATTATCCATAACACCGTCGTACGGGGTTTTGGGACCGTCACAGGTGGTATCAGAGCTTTGATTAATCTTAGTTCTGGAATTTAACACTTTAAAACTCCTCGTCAGAATAGAATTAGTAGTGTTCTAAGGCGAGTAGCTCATTAGAGATAGGATTAGTAATGTCCTAGAACGAGCTAAGCATAATAGAAAAAATAATTTGATCAGTATATTGTTGTCTTTCCTTAAGTTTTTCTATTTTACCATATATTAAAATTATCATTTCTGTGAGCTTGACCCTTTTCTTGCTTATACATAACTTGATAGATGGCTACCCGACCAGCTGCAGCTAGAGGAGGCCAAGGAGGCCAAGGAGGCCGAGGTAGAGGACGAGGGGATGTCCCTGTTGCAGAAGGGCCTTTGATACAACCACCAGCTGCTCAGCCATTCGAACTAGACCGAGTGGCGAAGAGATACAAAAATCTTGAGGGAAAACCTTTTCAGGCACAGGCATAATGATAGAAGCATCGGCATGATTGAAAACTTGTGAAAAGATCTTTGGTGGCTTAAGACTGAGAGATCACGATAAGGCATTCGTGTGCGCCTGGCTTTTACAAGATGAGGCAGAATTATGGTGGGATGCCATCACCGTTGAGGACCAAAATGCAGTGAGGATTTGGGATGAGTTCAAGGCAATGTTTAAGGTGAAGTTCATCCCCGAACAAGCGATGGAGCGTATGTATGATGAATTTTCCAATCTCCAACAGGGAGACCTCTCCGTCCAGGACTACCTTAACAAGTTCACGCAACTATCTCATTACGCCCCAGAGCTTATCATGACTGTAAAGGAAAAGAACAAAAGTTTCATACATGGGCTTAAGCGTAAGTATCAGGATAGAGCCATGAGCCACATCAAACTTCAATTTGCAGATTTGGTGGAAATGGCCTGTAACTATGAAGACTTGGACCAGAGGAACATCGGTATAGACCGCGCCAAGAGTCAAGCCGGAAACAAACGCAAGGCTTCTGGGAACCAACTTGAGTCCAGCAATGCAGCATCCACAAATCGGCAAGCTAATATGTAACGACCAGTATTATCAAGTGTATTTTATTAAAATTATTTAATTTAAATCTTGTTTTCCATTTAGTTTTATTCATTTAAAACTCCATGTTGTTGTATTTTATTGAATAACTATTTTGATTATGATTTAAAATTTTATTTATTTTGGATTTTTATATAAACAAATGAATTTGATTTCGATTTAGATATAATTTAATAATACAGAACAATGTTTGTAATTTCTATTGATAAATTTTAGTTGTGTTTATTTATTTGAATTTGAATTTATTTTTTTATTTAAATTTAAAGTATTTAACACGTATTATATTTGGTTTTCTAATACATTGAGATTTGAATTCATTCATAGATTTTAATTTAAATAGCTACTCGTGTTATCATATAATTTGTTTTCGATATTTATAAAGTTTTATCTTTGATTTAATTTCAAATAATCTCTTGTTAATCTGTTATTTATATCGATTGACTGTGTTTGCAAGCATCATTCAAATTTTATCGAAATTCATTTTCCGTTTGTTCAAAATACAGAACATCCATTCCATTTACATTGGAACTATCGGTTCTATTTCAATTTTTCTGTTCATTGTTCTTTTAATTTAAAAACTTTTCATTTTAATTGCAGATATATCCATTCCTTGTTCATATGATTTTGAAACGGTCAGATGTAAAACGTTAGTTCGTTCTTTTTATGAGACCATACCTGTGTTATCAGTTCAAAACAACTAACGTTTCCTTGCCAAAAGAATTTAAATTCCTTGGTCCCAAAAAACTCGGTAAATCCCAAACAACGATTCATTTCAAAAAGCTTCTGTGAATTTAAACCATTCACAAATTATTAAATATGATACCTACTTCTCTATTCCCAATGCTTTTTCTCTTTTTTCCTTCCGCACGCATCCTTTCTTTCTTATGACTTTCTCTATGAAAAACAACTGCTCTTCTTGTGTATAAGCCTTCTGCCAATTCCTTTTACCCACTTGAGTTTCCCATCTGCCTTCCACCACCCTGAAGCCTCCTAACTTCGATCATCGACCTGCTGTCCCCTCCGCCCCTTTGCCTGAAACCGCTCGTCCCTTAGCTCGCCAGCGAAACCCAAGCTGACCCGAATCCTACGCCATCACTCACTCAAATGAACCCGACAGCACCTCCGCCCAATGCTTCGGTCTCCTGTAGCTCGCCCAGCTGTCCACGGAACCTGCCATGACCCTGATGCCTTTTTCTGAGCCGCTGAACCAACCCTGGAGCCAACCCCTTCTCCCCAGTTTGCTTCCTCCCTCTACACCCGAAACCGTATCCCCTGTGCCGACCCTTCCCTTTTCCTGTTTTGGCCGAGCTAGCCTACTGCCGCACCCCTCTCCCTCTCCGACCTCCACCCATGCTGTCCCAAGAATGTCATGCTCTTCCCGAAGTCTAGCCTCTGCCCTGAAAGTCACCTCGTCCATGCCCTTCAATTCGCTAGCATGTGTATGGAGTTTTAAATATATTTTAGTTTTGGGTTTTATTTTTCCTGCGTGAGTGATATTCTAGCGAGGGTCTTTCTTTGTGCTTGTATGGAGTTGCGCTGTGTGATCAGTGTGTGTCTTGTGTGTGTGGCGTGAGTATGTGCTGTGTATGTGTGATTTGTTAAGTGCGTGAGTGTGTGTTTATATTTTTTGTGTTATACATGATTTGAGTGCGTTTATATAAATTATAAAACATATTTTTGGTGTGCGTTCAATTTTAAAATATATACAATATTTTTGGAAAAATATATTTGTGTTTATTTTTGGAGTTGAGTGCGGTGTTGAGTTCGAAACCATCCCGGGAACCAGATCGCCGAACTGACCCATTGAAATTCCCCGACCTCCTCTAAGAAAAATAAAATAAATATTTAGTTGATTATCAAGTTAAAATCATTTTGAGTCGTGCCCAGATATCGTCGTCTCCATTTCTATGCCATGAAAGGTGAGTTTATCTCACACCTGACTCACATTTATTTCATGGATGTTAGATCAATAATGAACTGTTATATGAAATGTATAGGTTGCTAGTAGAAATTGTTTGATTTGATATCTATGCACATTTCATATGCGACACGATATATTCATATGACACGTAGTTGCACTGATGATATATATGTTGTGATTGATACTATATGATACCCTAGTTTTAGGAATCACTAAGGGTTGAAATGATACATACCGAACGAACATTAGAATATGGAAAACTCGTTATGGGTTGAAATGATAGATCTGAACGATTTTTATTGAATTTGGGGATCGCGGGTTGAAATGATAGACCTGTAGAAATTTTATCAATTGCGGGTTGAAATGATAAATATCCGTACCACTTGACCATAGGGTAGAAAACTATATACGGACACCGTCGGTGATGTTTTCGAAGTAAAATGAGTTTTATTTTAAAATATTTACTTAAGACTTTATATATTTATATTTATATTTTATTTAAATATAAATTATTTTGTATATTTTAAATTATGTGTTTTAAAATGATTTATTTGTAAATAGGGATTTAAATGTTTATTTAAGATTTTACTTATAAATTTATTTATTTTAAACCATATAATTTATTCTTATAAGTATTTTAACCTTTTTTTTATTTTTGTAAATATTTCTTTAAATCTATTTTTATATTATTTTAAACTTATATGTTTATAATCTATTTCTAATTTACTTTAGAATTTTTTTTAAACTTATATATATATAGATATATCTGTTTTCAAAATTTATTTTTCTTATATATATATTTCATAAACTTGAATGAAGTCAAGATGGATAGGTTAGATTTCGCGATTTAAATTCGAAGTTTAAAGATGTAAATTTATATAACGATGTTTGAATAATGAATGAACTCATATTATGTTATCAATTGGAACCGATACGAATTTTAGTACAGATGAAATTGAATTGATAAAATTAAGAAATTGAATTTGATTTGGTTTAAATTACGAACCTTGATAAGAAATGAATGTGAATTGGGTAAATTGATTTATTTTAATTTATAATCGATATGAATTGAATTCAAGTTTTTAATTGATTAAACATGAATTGGAATATATATATATATATATATATGTTATATGCGTAATTGGTTTTTATATTGTTTGGTTTGAATTAAGAATTTTGTTAAAATGATGCATAAGAATGGTTTTAAATAGTAATTCGTTTGAATGGAAATATAAGATTTTGATTCAAAAATGTAGAAGTAACAATTTTGAACTATATGACTTGAATGATAAAGTATGATAAAATTTGTTTAAATTGAAATGTAATTTTGACTTGAATCGTATATTCGAATTCGAACCAAATGTTGGATTTAAATGAATCGAATTGAAACAATTCCTTATGAAGGAAAATTTCGAATCACTTGAATGGTTTCAAACTTGAATTTTTGCGAATATAAGCCGAACCAAAATTATAATTGAAGTTAAAGGTTTTGATATTGATTTAAACGGAAATTGAAATATTTAAGGTATAACTTAAATATAAGTCGATTTGGGATTTGAAAGTTGTTATGCGATTTGTGTCGGAAACTTATATAAAATCTAAGTTAAATAGTATAGTATTTGCTTATACTACATTTTGAAATCTTTTTGAGATGTTTTTTTTAAATCTATTTGATTTGAGCGATTCTCGTGAGATGTTTTCAAAATCGAATATAATTGAAGTTAGATATTTAAATTTGATTTCAAATTCGAATATGAGAATTCGTATAAACTATTTTATAAAGTGATTTATAAAATAATGACCATGGTGTGAAAAATGTAAACGATTGGTTGTTAAAGAGACCGGGATCGGCTATTGTCATACTCTCTGCCAATACCGAAAACCACTTTGACAACTGTGCATGCGGTGGAGTTCCAAGAATGAAGGGGATGATTTGGAGAACGACTCTATTTTTGTATTTCAGATTAGTTACGAGACCCTGACTACCTTGAGTCAGCTTGATGTGGCTAAAACAGGAGCTACGCACGGACCAAGTGAGGTCATACCTCTTATCGAGCACACTTGTTCGATATTATTCTATTACTATTGAGATTCGATTTGGGCCCTTTTGATTATGGGAGTGTGTATCGAGGTGGGCGGTAGTAGCTACTATGCGTTACCACCAGTCCGGCTCTGCAAACGGTGAATCCAACCTGGCATTCCTTGCGTGCCTTGTCACATGCCTTATACGAGCCCACTACGATTTTGTTTTGTACTGTTTTATATGGAGTGCCCTCTGATCAACCTCCAGTTTACGGAGGAATTACGGTACTGTATATACTATGGGAATATATAAACGACGTAAGGGTAATCATGGTAATCCCGCTTACGCTATTTTGATATTTTACTTTATTGATAGACACTATTGTATATAGCGTATTATACTATATAGTATTAGTTTGACGGATCCTTAGAGAATGGTGATCCCAAACATCCTCTAAGTTACTGATTGCATTTCATCGAACATTTCATTTGTGTTGATTTACTTCCATGAGAATGTTAGTCCTGATCCGAGTTGTTTTGTTTTGCATTATTGCTCGGGTCAGATCGAGTATTACAGTTTCGAGATTCACTCTTAGAGTTGGAGCTTAAGTTGGATTTTTTTTCCATCTATATCTACCTGTTCAGTTGATCCAGTTCTAGCTATTCTTGTCATTTCTGTTTTTTTTTATTTATCTTTCATTTACTGTATTAGTCTTCCGCTGTATTATTTATGTAAACTCTAATGTAAAATTTTATCTAGTAGCTTCATGAATTACTATTGTATTATTTATTTCCGCTGCGAGATGTTATATTGCTCTGTATCTGTGTCTGTGATATGCGATTTTGTGATCTATTCTATTTACCCCAGAAGCTAATAACAATCTGTTGTTTTGGACGTTTCGAGTTGACGTGTTTTGTCGATTCGGCATGGTCAAAATGGCGGGTCGTTACATTTGGTATCAGAGCTTTGGTTTATCAAAGCTTTAGCCTATGGGGTAAAAACTCATTAGAGATAGGGTAGTGATACTCTAGAATGAGTGGAATCAGTTGCAGAATCCTTCTTGAGAGAGAGCATATTGAAAGTATAATAGTTTAAAAATGTTTTAAAACAAATATTTTCCGATATTTTTTTTATCTTTAAGTACTTTTTCTGAAATATCACTTCCATTTGAATCTATCTTCGCTCGTAGATCCTCTTTGATTAGGTTCTTTTGTTCGTTCAGCTTTTAAATCGAATTCTATAACTTATAATTGACAGGGTAAGAAGTAGAACGAAAGTATAAATCTTCGGGAGATCCTTCCTTATTAAATGTTGGCTTGAAATAATTGTTTTAAAGATATTATAATATAAGTTTTATTGGTGCAATATTGAAATTTGATATGTATATTTGTGAATAACATTATGTTTTGGTAAAACCAATATTTTGAAAGATTTTATGTTCATGCTTTAAGTTTGTACATATATATACTTTGGATAAGTTTTAAAGATGTACACTTTGTAAGAAATTAAGTTTATCTTGATTGAATAATGTAGTTATGTATTTGATTTAATAATACTATTGTTTTATATTTATTATGGATTTAAGTTGAATTTTTAATAAATAAATGAGTGGGGGAGAAATAAATTTTTCTATACTTCAAATTTTAATGAGTTGAATCATATTTATTTATAATATATGATTTGAAATTTGATATATATTCCATTTAAAGATATATAAAGATAGATGGTTTGAGTATTTATTTGACGTTAAAATTGGCCTATCGAATACTTAGTGATTTTGGGTATACGTCTGATCAACGTATATGTAAAATCCTATGCGTATTAGGTAGATATAGAGTCACACTCTAGTCGCTTGAAAATGATTTTGGTGATGACTGTAGCATCATCGATATCTATTTTCGGGTTTCGAAAGTGGGATAACTATATATTGCTGATTGAGATATCGAGTGAATACTTAAAACTATTTCGAATTATGTTTAAAATATTTTAACTTTTGATTTGTGTATATATTTCAAATTATATATATATATATGTGAACCATGTGTTTAAATATATTAATTGTTTAATTATTATTTCCCTTCCATTTCCTTTTCGGGGACGAAAAGGTTTGAGTAGGGGAGATTGTAACGACCAGTATTATCAAGTGTATTTTATTAAAATTATTTAATTTAAATCTTGTTTTCCATTTAGTTTTATTCATTTAAAACTCCATGTTGTTGTATTTTATTGAATAACTATTTTGATTATGATTTAAAATTTTATTTATTTTGGATTTTTATATAAACAAATGAATTTGATTTCGATTTAGATATAATTTAATAATACAGAACAATGTTTGTAATTTCTATTGATAAATTTTAGTTGTGTTTATTTATTTGAATTTGAATTTATTTTTTTATTTAAATTTAAAATATTTAACTCGTATTATATTTGGTTTTCTAATATCATTGAGATTTGAATTCATTCATAGATTTTAATTTAAATAGCTACTCGTGTTATCATATAATTTGTTTTCGATATTTATAAAGTTTTATCTTTGATTTAATTTCAAATAATCTCTTGTTAATCTATTATTTATATCGATTGAATGTGGTTGCAAGCATCATTCAAATTTTATCGAAATTTATTTTCCGTTTGTTCAAAATATAGAGCATCCATTCCATTTACATTAGATCTATCGGTTCTATTTCAATTTTTATGTTCATTATTCTTTTAATTTAAAAACTTTTCATTTTAATTGCAGATATATCCATTCCTTGTTCATTTGATTTTGAAACGGTCAGATGTAAAATGTTGGTTCGTTCTTTTTATGTGACCATACCTACGTTATCAGTTCAAAACAACTAACGTTTCCTTGCCAAATGAATTTAAATTCCTTGGACCCAAAAGATTCGGTAAATCCCAAACAACGATTCATTTCAAAAAGCTTCTGTGAATTTAAACCATTCACAAATTATTAAATATGATACCTACTTCTCTATTCCCAATGCTTTTTCTCTTTTTCTGTGACGAGAGGAAATTTCGCTCGGCCCGAACCGGTCGCTAAACCGACCCAGACCGTTCGAAACGCCCTATCGTTTGAGAACACGACAAAACAGAACACATATAAAAGAACATTTCATTGTATATTACAACAATGCATCAGATTACAAGAATATACAGAGTATAAATGAATATTACACAGAAATATCAGAGATTTAAATTACATTTAAATACATCGCAGCGGAAAATAATACAATACACAACTAGAAGGAGATATACGGATACAAAGCTTTCCGGATATCATTCCAGCTGTAAACCAGGATCCTATGAATATAAATCTGCAAAACCAAAACTACTAGCTGCCCGTGTCAAAATAGGGGCACCCAGAGTTTAGGTTAAAACAATAAACTCCAGGTCAATCATGTGACTGGTGTGAGAACTAAAACAGTTATAATTCTTTATTTTAAAGTTCGGTAAATCAAGGGACCACGCCGTGTAACACGGAACGGGTTTCCTCCCAAGAATACCAGTGCATAAAACAACAGCGCAATGCTAAATAAAGAAGAATGAAGCTATTATAAGACCCAGTTCCCATCACACAATGCAACGCAAGCCGGAGGATAGGGTTTTTACCTTATAATAGCCAAGGATGCTTGATACGTTTAAAACAAATCATTTGATACTATCATAAGTGCATAGTGTATAAAACAACTTCAAATCATAAGTATCAATCATAGGCGGCATGAATGCCCCATCCCACTATGTCGCCATACTAGGCTCTACAAATAAAACCGCAGAATCACGTATTTGGAAATTGGGTTTCCATCTATGAACCGAGGCAAAAGATAGTCCTCAACCGATTCGAGACGCTCTAGCCCGTGTCTCAGGAACAGCCGCAACTGCCCCCTGGATCCTCAGGGCCGGTCCACCGATGTGGATTATTATGCCTGAACACTACGTCTCCCCACCCTATGGGGTGTAAGTCTGGTCCGTCTGCCGACCAGAATGCATCGGCCAAAACCGATATAACCGAGGCGCCTCGCAACAGCAACAACCACATAAGTCAAACTCGTCAGGGCGTGTAAAACCACTGACGCCACTTCTAGCTAGAAAGAAACGCATTCCCTCCCTGACGTCCTCTCCCGTTTTTGGTTCACAACCGGGGTGCGAGGCTCGCGAATTCACGTTACACAAAGCTGTGCCACACAGGCTGTGCTTTGATCATCACCACAAGACTTTGCTTTTCAACAGAAGCCTCGATCAATTGCCACTTAGGCATGCCACATAGGCAATTCACTCCATGCGTTTGATATCCATCAATATATAACCCCTGAGCTCGTACGTCTCAGAGAAGGGCGTTAAGCAAGAGAATAAATTCTCCGCCGCCAAACAGATATATATTTAATAGAGATCAATCACACGGACTAAAATCCAATGTCAGACACACAGTCCATTTACAAGTCCGTTCTGGGTCTGAACGAAACCGGAGGCACCTAGTACCTCGCATATCCATCGATCTCCAAGTACGTCTGGACGATCACTAACTGTTTCCATCTTCTTGGGTGTACAGCCCAATCAAGATCATCAGTAAGCACCCAAACGACGTGAAGACTTCTGGTCTTCGACCACCGTCTTCATCTTCGACACCACGTCGAATCAGTTATTCAGAATGGGATAAACCCGGTCTTTCTGAATAACTCGCGTATATATTATAAAAGTGTTACACAAACACAACATACGCCTCATTCCAATTCAGAATATTCCTTTATTCAAATATTCCTATACTTTGGGAAAAGTTTCCATTAATTTTATCCAAGATAAATTCTTTAAATTTATTCTTTAATCACCTTTGAATATCAATTCAAACTAGTCGGGATTAGCGAACCACACCGAAGTAATCCTTTATTTTATTTCCCAATCCCAACCTATTCATCCCATGAAGTAAAACTGGTAGTACTTCATATCTAACACCACAGTGTTATCGGTAATTCAATTACCATTTCACGTTCAAATCTAATTAAAGATTTAACTATCGCCTGGAGTAAAACTGGTGATACTCCATTCTCGATCTTTTCAATCTATTTAAAGATTCATTAAAACTCCACTTAGTTTTAATCGTTATCTGGGTTAAAGAATCAGTGTCTTTTAAAACACAGTTCACGATAAACCCAAAAATCAATATCAATTCAATTCCAATTAAATATTATTTAATTGGTACACTTCATTAAATCTAAATAAAAAGATTTAATCTTTTCTCAGCTGGGTTCAAGAACAGTGTTAGTGAAGACACCATTCACGACAAACCCAAATCACATTCGATATTCAATACAAGGCTCTGAATAGAAAATATATCGGCTTATATTCAATATCGAATTCTACGACTAACAAATGTCGTATTGGAAATAACGATACAAATATATATCTTTCAAATTTCCATAACAACACCTGTATAATCACGAATTCCAACATCGAAATATTCCGAAGACAATTTCGATTCACTTTCACTCCAATGCAATCATTCGAAATTTTGGTTATTTTCAAAACCCTTTTCAAATTCAATTTATTTATTTAAAAATAAATAGAATTATAATTCTAGTTCAAAACTAGTTCATTTCGATAAAAATCTATTTTTATCCTTTCAAATATGGAGTTTTTCATCCCAAATCTTCACAAATCATTTCTTATGATTTTACACAAATTATTACTATTTTTAATAATTTTATCAAGGCCCGTACAGTCGATTTCCATCAATGGCCATCGAACTGCACTTATAGCGACCTTTTTCAAATTTGATTTGGACATAATTCCAAATCCAACCGTTAGATTTCAAATTTCTAACATTCGTTAGAAAGCTCTTTTCGATATGAACCCAACGGTTCCGGTTTTAGGAGAATCCGACGGTCGGATCTCCCGTAATGTCCATTTGAAATCAATGGTCGAAACTCACGAACTGCCGCGGCGCGGCGCGTTCTATTCAGGCCATTATATTATATATATAATATATATAATATATACTTCGTCGATTTCTATTTAAAACGAATTATATAAATAGTTTTGAATTCGTTTCAAAAACATTTTCAACTTCCTTTTCAATTCAAATCACAATTGAATTCTTCTTTATAGATTCGTTTTAAAATTCATTTATATTCAATTCAAATTTCAATTCAATTTGAATTCGTTTTCAATTCAATTCATTTCGAAATCGTTTTCAATTCAATTCATTTCGAAATCGTTTTCAATTCAATTTGAATTCGTTTTCAATTCAATTCATTTCGAAATCGTTTTCAATTCACTTCATTTCGAAATCGTTTTCAATTCACTTTGAATTCGTTTTCAATTCAATTCATTTCGAAATCGTTTTCAATTCACTTCATTTCGAAATCGTTTTAAAATCGATATAAATATCGTTCACGTCAAAATGGCGTCAATCTAATCATCACGGCTTCACATATTTCTATTTTCAAATATTCTATTTCAAATATTTCTATTTCGAAACTGGAATGAGGCCCAATCAATTACCATATAATGTTAATTATATGGATTTTCTACAACACATGTATATATCAACAATGATGAATAATCAACCATCATCCAAAGTGCATTCTACACTGTATAAGCATCAAATATAAATATTCAACGCTTATAACAGTCTGTCAATCAATCAATCGACACACAACTAAACAATCGGGATTAGTGTACGTCAAATATCATCCCAACACCCGTGTAGGGTTTCAAACAATCAAACACAGATTTTATTGGTGCAGTTGGGCGATGTGTAAAATTTATCGTCCCAATCCATGTCCTTCAAATAGGTGTACATAAACAAACCGTCTGGTTTGTAAATGAATATTTATTTTATTCACTTCACGTTAAAAATTATATTTTTAACGATAAAAACATTTTATTCCAACATATGAATTTCTATTCAGTTCATTCTTTAAATAAAATGATATTTATATTTTTCTAACTTATTTTAGAAAATTTCGGCGGCATAACGGCACGATACTAGAAACGGGACAAGGCCTAGCCTTATCCCCGGTCTAATGAAGGCCCCCGCCATTCACACATCAATCATATCAATTTCAATTTCACCTAAACAATCAAATCCAAATCAAATAATCTAACCAACTACACAACCAATCAAACAAGTCCATGGTCTGTGGACGGGTGTCGGGTGCTTCTAATAAGCACCGTCTGCATCCTAGTATATATATATATATATATGTATATATATATATATATATATATATATATATCTAGAAAAGAAATTTAGAGTGAGAGATTATCACCGATAGCTATCCAATCATCTTATCTTCTCTTCTTCTTGTGCCCGTAGTCACTATATATAAAAATCACACATTTTTATATTTCGATGTCTTTAAATAAAAATCACATTTTTATTTATTCACTTTCAATTTAAAAATCATATTTTTATAATCTCTTCATATATTTAAAAATCGAATTTTTACTTCGCTGTTATATAGATAAAAATTCTATTTTTATAACGCTATTCTCTATATAAAGATTTCGCCTTTTTACATAAAAAGATTTTAGCTTTTCAAATATAAAGATAGAACTTTTTCTAATTTAAAGATTTCACCTTTTCTAATTTAAAGATTTCACCTTTATAAAAATAAAGTTTTCTCCTTTTCTAATTTAAAGATTTCACCTTTTCTAATTTAAAGATTTCACCTTTACAAAAATATAGATTTCATCGTTTACAAAAATATAGATTTCATCGTTATGAAAATCACCACTTTATTTCAATGTATATAAAATAAAAAAAAATCAGATTTTTATTTTGCTACATATACAAAGATGATATTTTTATATTCTCTATCCTATAAAGATTATATTTTTAATACTTTAAAAATATAAAAATCATATTTTTAATATTTCTATATAGTAAAGATTATATTTTTAATTCTTCTATATAGTAAAGACTATATTTTTAATACTTAAAAAATATAAAAATCATATTTTTAATACTTAAAAAATATAAAAATCATATTTTAAATATTTCTATATTATAAAAATTACATTTTCTTTCTACTATGAATTTTAAAATCTGAAAATAAAATTCAACACTATCTTTAAAAAAAAATCTGATTGTCAAAACCATTTTATCTCACCTAAAAATCCTATCTTTAGTTGCTAAAATAAATAAAAACAGAAATAAATCAGTAAATAAAACTTACAGTGTGTTGTTTGTTTTTAAAAGGAGAGAGAATGCCAGAGGTTCACTGTCGGAAGGGGGCACTGGGAGGTCAGCGCTAGGTCTGGTTGCGGTGGACCCTCAGGCGGCTGAGGCGGCGGCGTCCTAGGGTTTCAGGGAGGCGCGGTGGAGCTTCGAATCAGAGATGGGGGGTTTCCGTCGTTGCTGGAGTCTGGTGGGGGGTGCGGTGTGGTCGTGGAGGCGCCAGGGAGGAGGGCGACGACGTGGGAGGGGTCGGCGATGAGATCGAGATCGTCGGGTTTTTTTTATTTTTTTTTCTATTTTCGATTCTGAAATGATTTTGGAAGAAGGGGGGGTCGGCTGAATAAAGTAGGAGGATTATATTTTTTTTTATTATTTAATTATTTAATTTTGCAAAAAGGTTGACTTTTACATACGACCTCGAAACGAGGCCCACCGCCTGTCGTCCATAGCGTTTTACCCCCATTCTGAACACAATGGTACATGTATCGCAAGCTGATTCGATCGCTTTGATCAGTTTCGGTTGAATTTTCATTTAAATCATTATATTGAATTTTAAACGTACATTTCAACTTACCGGGGTCACATACTAACTAGAAAAATTCCAGAAAAATATTTTCTAGCTTCGTATTGACGATACGGTCCTAACAAAACTAGTTTCGTCGAATTCTGAGACTGTATGAAAAATGGCCAATTTCCAGTCGATTAAAATCAACTGAAACTGGTCAAACGCGTTTTCCTTTGCCACGCTCACATATTGATTCAGAAAATTATGAAATTTGGAATCTAGCAATAATTTGACATCACGGACCCAACAAAACTGGTTTCGTCGAAATCCGAGGTCATTTGCAAAATGTCCATTTTTAAGGGCCTGAATTCCATAGCGACTATTCAGAATTTTCAACTGGACATATCTTTTGATTCTCGCTACGAAATTTTGATCTTTCGGATTCGTTGGAAAGATATCCACAATTAGATCCCATTATTTTTGGTTTCACTAAAATCCGGATTGTTTTGCTCCCGGTATATTCAATTGAAGTTTGAAATCGAATTATCGAACTACCGCGCCATTTTCAATTCTATTTATAATTATATATAAATATTTATATTCTAACGACGGCGTATATAATGTATACGTCGAATTATATTCAAAACAAATTTCTCGTCGATTTTATTTAAAATAATTCATTTTAAATAATCGAACTTTGCTAAAATTGCCAAAATAAAAATTTCAAACTGGCTCGCATTTTACGGGTTGTTACAATCTCCCCCACTTAAAACTTTTCGTCCCCGAAAAGGAACAAAGTCGAAAGTGGTTTGATTATTCAGCTCTACGTTCGATCTGGCTTCCATTCTCCAACTTTTCAGTTTCTGAGAATTTTCAAATTTTCAAAAATTTGGCTAACATCCTAAATTTTTGAAAAATTTCGCCATAACCTCCCCTGCACCGGGAGCATCGGGGAATTTCAAATAGCTTCCCCGGTCCTTCAGATCTCAAAAAGAAAAAGAAAAAGCCAAGCGGCTAGCCAATAGGCTCATAAAATCATCATCACCCAAACAAAACAGTAAATTATGTAGTAAACATGTACCTATTTGTCGGGCAAACAAATTTTATTCTCTGCTCTAGCCTCCTTGCTATGACCTGTTCAAGGATATACATGTATATGCAAGCAAATGCGACTAATTTTCAATACAGTTCAATATTTGGTTCAATTAGGCTAAATGGTTCAAAATTATCAACCAAATAAACAAACAACACAAACATCAATCAATTATTGAATTAGAGTTTGAAATTCATAATTTTAATACATATACAAAAATCATGTTCTTGATGCCAAATCACAACAATAGGCCCTATCTAATTTTGGTTCTCACACCAGTCAATAGGAAGTATATAAATATCACACCTTCGACTCTCGAATATTAATTCTGATGATGTAGCTACAATCATCAGAATCACCTTCGGGCGACTAGAGTGTGAATCTATATCTATCCAATATATTAAAACTTCGAATACACGCGGATCAGACGTATACGCAAAATCTTTATATACTGGACTGTCCAACTCAATATAAATAGATAATCAGATACGAGTAATTGATTTAAAATTTCAAAACAAAAATTTGTTTTCACTTGAAAAATATACTCTTCACACTCGTTCTAGGATACTACTGATCCTATCTCTAACGAGTCATTCTAATTGGATATTACTAACCCAATATCTGATGAATTCTTTCATATGGTTCTAATGTGTCTTGTTCTCTAAGCTTTGTAAACCAAAGCTCTGATACCACGTGTGACGAGAGGAAATTTCGCTCGGCCCGAACCGGTCGCTAAACCGACCCAGACCGTTCGAAACGCCCTATCGTTTGAGAATACGACAAAATAGAACGCATATAAAAGAACATTTCATTGTATATTACAACAATGCATCAGATTACAAGAATATACAGAGTATAAATGAATATTACACAGAAATATCAGAGATTTAAATTACATTTAAATACATCGCAGCGGAAAATAATACAATACACAACTAGAAGGAGATATACGGATACAAAGCTTTCCGGATATCATTCCAGCTGTAAACCAGGATCCTGTGAATATATATCTGCAAAACCAAAACTACTAGCTGCCCGTGTCAAAATAGGGGCACCCAGAGTTTAGGTTAAAACAATAAACTCCAGGTCAGTCATGTGACTGGTGTGAGAACTAAAACAGTTATAATTCTTTATTTTAAAGTTCGGTAAATCAAGGGACCACGCCGTATAACACGGAACGGGTTTCCTCCCAAGAATACCAGTGCATAAAACAATAGCGCAATGCTAAATAAAGAAGAATGAAGCTATTATAAGACCCAGTTCCCATCACACAATGCAACGCAAGCCGGAGGATAGGGTTTTTACCTTATAATAGCCAAGGATGCTTGATACGTTTAAAACAAATCATTTGACACTATCATAAGTGCATAGTGTATAAAACAACTTCAAATCATAAGTATCAATCATAGGCGGCATGAATGCCCCATCCCACTATGTCGCCATACTAGGCTCTACAAATAAAACCGCAGAATCACGTATTTGGAAATTGGGTTTCCATCTATGAACCGAGGCAAAAGATAGTCCTCAACCGATTCGAGACGCTCTAGCCCGTGTCTCAGGAACAGCCGCAACTGCCCCCTGGATCCTCAGGGCCGGTCCACCGATGTGGATTATTATGCCTGAACACTACGTCTCCCCACCCTATGGGGTGTAAGTCTGGTTCGTCTGCCGACCAGAATGCATCGGCCAAAACCGATATAACCGAGGCGCCTCGCAACAGCAACAACCACATAAGTCAAACTCGTCAGGGCGTGTAAAACCACTGACGCCACTTCTAGCTAGAAAGAAACGCATTCCCTCCCTGACGTCCTCTCCCGTTTTTGGTTCACAACCGGGGTGCGAGGCTCGCGAATTCACGTTACACAAAGCTGTGCCACACAGGCTGTGCTTTGATCATCACCACAAGACTTTGCTTTTCAACAGAAGCCTCGATCAATTGCCACTTAGGCATGCCACACAGGCAATTCACTCCATGCGTTTGATATCCATCAATATATAACCCCTGAGCTCGTACGTCTCAGAGAAGGGCGTTAAGCAAGAGAATAAATTCTCCGCCGCCAAACAGATATATATTTAATAGAGATCAATCACACGGACTAAAATCCAATGTCAGACACACAGTCCATTTACAAGTCCGTTCTGGGTCTGAACGAAACCGGAGGCACCTAGTACCTCGCATATCCATCGATCTCCAAGTACGTCTGGACGATCACTAACTGTTTCCATCTTCTTGGGTGTACAGCCCAATCAAGATCATCAGTAAGCACCAAAACGACGTGAAGACTTCTGGTCTTTGACCACCGTCTTCATCTTCGACACCACGTCGAATCAGTTATTCAGAATGGGATAAACCCGGTCTTTCTGAATAACTCGCGTATATATTATAAAAGTGTTACACAAACACAACATACGCCTCATTCCAATTCAGAATATTCCTTTATTCAAATATTCCTATACTTTGGGAAAAGTTCCCATTAATTTTATCCAAGATAAATTCTTTAAATTTATTCTTTAATCACCTTTGAATATCAATTCAAACTAGTCGGGATTAGCGAACCACACCGAAGTAATCCTTTATTTTATTTCCCAATCCCAACCTATTCATCCCATGAAGTAAAACTGGTAGTACTTCATATCTAACACCACAGTGTTATCGGTAATTCAATTACCATTTCACGTTCAAATCTAATTAAAGATTTAACTATCGCCTGGAGTAAAACTGGTGATACTCCATTCTCGATCTTTCCAATCTATTTAAAGATTCATTAAAACTCCACTTAGTTTTAATCGTTATCTGGGTTAAAGAATCAGTGTCTTTTAAAACACAGTTCACGATAAACCCAAAAATCAATATCAATTCAATTCCAATTAAATATTATTTAATTGGTACACTTCATTAAATCTAAATAAAAAGATTTAATCTTTTCTCAACTGGGTTCAAGAACAGTGTTAGTGAAGACACCATTCACGACAAACCCAAATCACATTCGATATTCAATACAAGGCTCTGAATAGAAAATATATCGGCTTATATTCAATATCGAATTCTACGACTAACAAATGTCGTATTGGAAATAACGATACAAATATATATCTTTCAAATTTCCATAACAACACCTGTATAATCACGAATTCCAACATCGAAATATTCCGAAGACAATTTCGATTCACTTCCACTCCAATGCAATCATTGGAAATTTTGGTTATTTTCAAAACCCTTTTCAAATTCAATTTATTTATTTAAAAATAAATAGAATTATAATTCTAGTTCAAAACTAGTTCATTTCGATAAAAATCTATTTTTATCCTGTCAAATATGGAGTTTTTCATCCCAAATCTTCACAAATCATTTCTTATGATTTCACACAAATTATTACTATTTTTAATAATTTTATCAAGGCCCGTACAGTCGATTTCCATCAATGGCCATCGAACTGCACTTATAGCGACCTTTTTCAAATTTGATTTGGACATAATTCCAAATCCAACCGTTAGATTTCAAATTTCTAACATTCGTTAGAAAGCTCTTTTCGATACGAACCCAACGGTTCCGGTTTTAGGAGAATCCGTCGGTCGGATCTCCCGTAATGTCCATTTGAAATCAATGGTCGAAATTCACGAACTGCCGCGGCGCGGCGCATTCTATTCAGGCCATTATATTATATATATAATATATATAATATATACTTCGTCGATTTCTATTTAAAACGAATTATATAAATAGTTTTGAATTCGTTTCAAAAACATTTTCAACTTCCTTTTCAATTCAAATCACAATTGAATTCTTCTTTATAGATTCGTTTTAAAATTCATTTATATTCAATTCAAATTTCAATTCAATTTGAATTCGTTTTCAATTCAATTCATTTCGAAATCGTTTTCAATTCAATTCATTTCGAAATCGTTTTCAATTCAATTTGAATTCGTTTTCAATTCAATTCATTTCGAAATCGTTTTCAATTCACTTCATTTCGAAATCGTTTTCAATTCACTTTGAATTCGTTTTCAATTCAATTCATTTCGAAATCGTTTTCAATTCACTTCATTTCGAAATCGTTTTAAAATCGATATAAATATCGTTCACGTCAAAATGGCGTCAATCTAATCATCACGGCTTCACATATTTCTATTTTCAAATATTCTATTTCAAATATTTCTATTTCGAAACTGGAATGAGGCCCAATCAATTACCATATAATGTTAATTATATGGATTTTCTACAACACATGTATATATCAACAATGATGAATAATCAACCATCATCCAAAGTGCATTCTACACTGTATAAGCATCAAATATAAATATTCAACGCTTATAACAGTCTGTCAATCAATCAATCGACACACAACTAAACAATCGGGATTAGTGTACGTCAAATATCATCCCAACACCCGTGTAGGGTTTCAAACAATCAAACACAGATTTTATTGGTGCAGTTGGGCGATGTGTAAAATTTATCGTCCCAATCCATGTCCTTCAAATAGGTGTACATAAACAAACCGTCTGGTTTGTAAATGAATATTTATTTTATTCACTTCACGTTAAAAATTATATTTTTAACGATAAAAACATTTTATTCCAACATATGAATTTCTATTCAGTTCATTCTTTAAATAAAATGATATTTATATTTTTCTAACTTATTTTAGAAAATTTCGGCGGCATAACGGCACGATACTAGAAACGGGACAAGGCCTAGCCTTATCCCCGGTCTAATGAAGGCCCCCGCCATTCACACATCAATCATATCAATTTCAATTTCACCTAAACAATCAAATCCAAATCAAATAATCTAACCAACTACACAACCAATCAAACAAGTCCATGGTCTGTGGACGGGTGTCGGGTGCTTCTAATAAGCACCGTCTGCATCCTAGTATATATATATATATATATATATATATATATATATATATATCTAGAAAAGAAATTTAGAGTGAGAGATTCTCACCGATAGCTATCCAATCATCTTCTCTTCTTCTTGTGCCCGTAGTCACTATATATAAAAATCACACATTTTTATATTTCGATGTCTTTAAATAAAAATCACATTTTTATTTATTCACTTTCAATTTAAAAATCATATTTTTATAATCTCTTCATATATTTAAAAATCGAATTTTTACTTCGCTGTTATATAGATAAAAATTCTATTTTTATAACGCTATTCTCTATATAAAGATTTCGCCTTTTTACATAAAAAGATTTTAGCTTTTCAAATATAAAGATTGAACTTTTTCTAATTTAAAGATTTCACCTTTTCTAATTTAAAGATTTCACCTTTATAAAAATAAAGTTTTCTCCTTTTCTAATTTAAAGATTTCACCTTTTCTAATTTAAAGATTTCACCTTTACAAAAATATAGATTTCATCGTTTACAAAAATATAGATTTCATCGTTATGAAAATCACCACTTTATTTCAATGTATATAAAATAAAAAAAAATCAGATTTTTATTTCGCTACATATACAAAGATGATATTTTTATATTCTCTATCCTATAAAGATTATATTTTTAATACTTTAAAAATATAAAAATCATATTTTTAATATTTCTATATAGTAAAGATTATATTTTTAATTCTTCTATATAGTAAAGACTATATTTTTAATACTTAAAAAATATAAAAATCATATTTTTAATACTTAAAAAATATAAAAATCATATTTTAAATATTTCTATATTATAAAAATTACATTTTCTTTCTACTATGAATTTTAAAATCTGAAAATAAAATTCAACACTGTCTTTAAAAAAAAAATCTGATTGTCAAAACCATTTTATCTCACCTAAAAATCCTATCTTTAATTGCTAAAATAAATAAAAACAGAAATAAATCAGTAAATAAAACTTACAGTGTGTTGTTTGTTTTTAAAAGGAGAGAGAATGCCAGAGGTTCACTGTCGGAAGGGGGCACTGGGAGGTCAGCGCTAGGTCTGGTTGCGGTGGACCCTCAGGCGGCTGAGGCGGCGGCGTCCTAGGGTTTCAGGGAGGCGCGGTGGAGCTTCGAATCAGAGATGGGGGGTTTCCGTCGTTGCTGGAGTCTGGTGGGGGGTGCGGTGTGGTCGTGGAGGCGCCAGGGAGGAGGGCGACGACGTGGGAGGGGTCGGCGATGAGATCGAGATCGTCGGGTTTTTTTTATTTTATTTTTTTCTATTTTCGATTCTGAAATGATTTTGGAAGAAGGGGAGGTCGGCTGAATAAAGTAGGAGGATTATATTTTTTTTATTATTTAATTATTTAATTTTGCAAAAAGGTTGACTTTTACATACGACCTCGAAACGAGGCCCACCGCCTGTCGTCCATAGCGTTTTACCCCCATTCTGAACACAATGGTACATGTATCGCAAGCTGATTCGATCGCTTTGATCAGTTTCCATTGAATTTTCATTTAAATCATTATATTGAATTTTAAACGTACATTTCAACTTACCGGGGTCACATACTAACTAGAAAAATTCCAGAAAAATATTTTCTAGCTTCGTATTGACGATACGGTCCTAACAAAACTAGTTTCGTCGAATTCTGAGACCGTATGAAAAATGGCCAATTTCCAGTCGATTAAAATCAACTTAAACTGGTCAAACGCGTTTTCCTTTGCCACGCTCACATATTGATTCAGAAAATTATGAAATTTGGAATCTAGCAATAATTTGACATCACGGACCCAACAAAACTGATTTCGTCGAAATCCGAGGTCATTTGCAAAATGTCCATTTTTAAGGGCCTGAATTCCATAGCGACTATTCAGAATTTTCAACTGGACATATCTTTTGATTCTCGCTACGAAATTTTGATCTTTCGGATTCGTTGGAAAGATATCCACAATTAGATCCCATTATTTTTGGTTTCACTAAAATCCGGATTGTTTTGCTCCCGGTATATTCAATTGAAGTTTGAAATCGAATTATCGAACTACCGCGCCATTTTCAATTCTATTTATAATTATATATAAATATTTATATTCTAACGACGGCGTATATAATGTATACGTCGAATTATATTCAAAACAAATTTCTCGTCGATTTTATTTAAAATAATTCATTTTAAATAATCGAACTTTGCTAAAATTGCCAAAATAAAAATTTCAAACTGGCTCGCATTTTACGGGTTGTTACATTTTCCCTTCCGCACACATCCTTTCTTTCTTATGACTTTCTCTATGAAAAACAACTGCTCTTCTTGTGTATAAGCCTTCTGCCAATTCCTTTTACCCACTTGAGTTTCCCGCCTGCCTTCCATCACCCTGAAGCCTCCTAACTTCGATCATCGGCCTGCTGTCCCCTCCGCCCCTTTGCCTTAAACCGCTCGTCCCTTAGCTCGCCAGCGAAACCCAAGCTGACCCGAATCCTACGCCATCACTCACTCAAATGAATCCAACAGCACCTCCGCCCAATGCTTCGGTCTCCTGTAGCTCGCCCAGCTGTCCACGGAACCTGCCATGACCCTGACGCCCTTTTCTAAGCCGCTGAACCAACCCTGGAGCCGACCCCTTCTCCCCATTTTGCTTCCTCCCTCTACACCCGAAACCATATCCCCTGTGCCGACCCTTCCCTTTGCCTGTGTGTCCTGTGTGTGTGGCGTGAGTATGTGTTGTGTATGTGTGATTTGTTAAGTGCGTGAGTGTGTGTTTATATTTTTTGTGTTATACATGATTTTGAGTGCGTTTATACAAATTATAAAACGTATTTTGGCGTGCGTTCAATTTTAAAATATAAACAATATTTTTGGAAAAATTTATTTGTGTTTATTTTTGGAGTTGAGTGCGGTGTTGACTTCGAAACCATCCCGGGAACCAGATCGCCGAACTGACCCATTGAAATTTCCCGACCTCCTCTAATAAAAATAAAATAAATATTTAGTTGATTATCAAGTTAAAATCGTTTTGAGTCGTGCCCAGATATCGTCGTCTCCATTTCTGTGCCACGAAAGGTGAGTTTATCTCACACCTGACTCACATTTATTTCATGGATGTTAGATCAATAATGAACTTTTATACGAAATGTATAGGTTGCTAATAGAAATTGTTTGATTTGATATGTATGCACATTTCATATGCGACACGATATATTCATATGACACGTAGTTGCACTGATGATATATATGTTGTGATTGATACTATATGATACCCTAGTTTTAGGAAAATCACTAAGGGTTGAAATGATACGTACCGAACGAACATTAGAATAGGGAAAACTCGTTATGGGTTGAAATGATAGATCTGAACGATTTTTATTGAATTTGGGGATCGCGGGTTGAAATGATAGACCTATAGAAATTTTATCAATTGCGGGTTGAAATGATAAATATCCGTATCACTTGACCATAGGGTAGAAAACTATATACGGACACCGTCGGTCATGTTTACGAAGTAAAATGAGTTTTATTTTAAAATATTTACTTAAGACTTTATATATTTATATTTATATTTTATTTAAATATAAATTATTTTGTATATTTTAAATTATGTGTTTTAAAATGATTTATTTGTAAATAGGGATTTAAATGTTTATTTAAGATTTTACTTATAATTTATTTATTTTAAACCATATAATCTATTCCTATAAGTATTTTAACCTTTTTTTTATTTTTGTAAATATTTCTTTAAATCTATTTTTATATTATTTTAAACTTATATGTTTATAATCTATTTCTAATTTACTTTAGAATTATTTTTTAAACTTATATATATATACATATATCTATTTTCAAAATTTATTTTTCTTATATATATATATATATATATATATATTTCATAAACTTGATTGAAGTCAAGATGGATAGGTTAGATTTCGCGATTTAAATTCGAAGTTTAAATGTGTAAATTTATATAACGATGTTTGAATAATGATTGAACTCATATTATGTTATGAATTGGAACCGATACGAATTTTAGTACAGATGAAATTGAATTGATAAAATTAAGAAATTGAATTTGATTTTGGTTTAAATTACGAACCTTGATAAGAAATGAATGTGAATTGGGTGAATTGATTTATTTTAATTAATAATCGATATGAATTGAATTCAAAGTTTTTAATTGATTAAACATGAATTGGAATATATATATATATATATAGATGTTATATGCGTAATTGGTTTTTATATTGTTTGGTTTGAATTAAGAATTTTGTTAAAATGATGCATAAGAATGGTTTTAAATAGTAATTCGTTTGAATGGAAATATAAGATTTTGATTCAAAAATGTAGAAGTAACAATTTTGAACTATATGACTTGAATGATAAAGTATGATAAAATTTGTTTAAATTGAAATGTAATTTTGACTTGAATCGTATATTCGAATTCGAGCCAAATGTCGGATTTAAATGAATCGAATTGAAACAATTCCTTGTGAAGGAAAATTTCGAATCACTTGAATGGTTTCAAACTTGAATTTTTGCGAATATAAGCCGAACCAAAATTATAATTGAAGTTAAAGGTTTTGATATTGATTTAAACGGAAATTGAAATATTTAAGGTATAACTTAAACATAAGTCGATTTGGGATTTGAAAGTTGTTATGCGATTTTTGTCGGAAACTTATATAAAATCTAAGTTAAATAGTATAGTATTTGCTTATACTACATTTTGAAATCTTTTCAAGATGTTTTTTTTAAATCGATTTGATTTGAGCGATTCTCGTAAGTTGTTTTCAAAATTGAATATAATTGAAGTTAGATATTTAAATTTGATTTCAAATTCGAATATGAGAATTCGTATAAACTATTTTATAAAGTGATTTATAAAATAATGACCTCGGTGTGAAAAATGTAAATGATTGGTTGTTAAAGAGACCGGGTCGGCTATTGTCGTACTCTTTGCCAATACCGAAAACCACTTTGACAACTGTGCACGCGGTGGAGTTCCAAGAATGAAGGGGATGATTGGGCAAACGACTCTATTTTTGTATTTCATATTAGTTACGAGACCCTGACTACCTTGAGTCAGCTTGATGTGGCTAAAACAGGAGCTACGCATGGACCAAGTGAGGTCATACCTCTTATCGAGCACACTTCTTCGATATTATTCTATTACTGTTGAGATTCGATTTGGGCCCTTTTGATTATGGGAGTGTGTATCGAGGTGGGCGGTAGTAGCTACTATGCGTTACCACCAGTCCGTCTCTGCAAACGGTGAATCCACCCTGACATTCCTTGCGTGCCTTGTCACATGCCTTATACGAGCCCACTACAATTTTGTTTTGTACTGTTTTATATGGAGTGCCCTCTGATCAACATCCAGTTTACGGAGGAATTACGGTACTGTATATACTATGGGAATATATAAACGGCGTAAGGGTAATCATGGTAATCCCGCTTACGCTATTTCGATATTTTACTTTATTGATAGACACTATTGTATATAGCGTATTATACTATATAGTATTAGTTTGACGGATCCTTAGAGAATGGTGATCCCAAACATCCTCTAAGTTACTGATTGCATTGCATCGAACATTTCATTTGTGTTGATTTACTTCCATGAGAATGTTAGTCCTGATCCGAATTGTTTTATTTTGCATTATTGCTCGGGTCAAATCGAGTATTACAGTTTTGAGATTCACTCTTGGAGTTGGAGCTTATGTTGGATTTTTTTCTCATCTATATCTACCTGTTCAGTTGATCCAGTTCTATCTATTCTTGTCATTTCTGTTTTTTTTAGTTATCTTTCATTTACTGTATTAGCCTTCCGCTGTATTATTTATGTAAACTCTAATGTAAAATTTTATCTAGTAGCTTCATGAATTACTATTGTATTATTTATTTCCGCTGCGAGATGTTATATTGCTCTGTATCTGTGTCTGTGATATGCGATTTTGTGATCTATTCTATTTACCCCAGAAGCTAATAACAATTTGTTGTTTTGGACGTTTCGAGTTGACATGTTTTGTCGATTCGGCATGGTCAAAATGGCGGGTCCTTACATAGTAAGCCACCCAAGGAAAGCTGTTTTAATTGCGGTAAGATGGGACATTACTCTAATGTGTGCACCGCTCCAAAGCGGCAGAAGACCAACCCATAAAGCTCTAGTCAAAGCCCACAGGTTTCTAGATCATGCTTCAACTGCCGCCGAACAGGGCCTCTCGTCAAAGATTGTCCATTGCTAAAGAACGCAGAAGTTGCTCATGTTTATAACAGGTCGAACCCGTCAGCTACTTCAGATGGAGCAGGTAAACCCGATGTTTTGGGAGGTACCCTTACAATTAAATATATTTCTGTTTATGTACTATTTGACATGGGTGCATCATGTATTTTTATTGCAATTAACACTGTTCACAAGTTAAAATTAAAGATAAGAGTCCTTAAAGAACCGAATAGAGTTCGTAATCCGATAGGAGGATCTCTTGTGCTTAGTTAATATTGTAGAGTGCCAGTCTCTTATTCTTCCTACAAGTTTTCTTTTAATTTGGTCACCATGGATTTTCCTTAGTTTGATATCATTCTCGGGCTAGATTGGTTAACGAAATATGAGGCTGAAATAAATTGTGCTGAAAGAATAGTAAAAAATAAAATGAAGCTTGGATATATTACTATACCATGCCACGGTTCAGATCCGGATAGAAAGGGATTTTGGTATGCACCAGAAGTTGTTCCCACATCATTAGAAAAGATTCTTGTTGTTAAAAACAATGCGGATGTGTTTGAAGAAGCTGAAAACTTACCTCCGCAAAGAGAAATTGAATTCAGAATCGATCTAATTCCGAATGCCAGACCAGTGGTACATCCAATTCGAAGGATGACTCCAAAGGAAAAAGAAGAATTGGGCGATAAAACTCGTCAACTGCTATGGAAGGGTCTGATCAGACCTTGCCTTTCTAATTGGGGTGCAGCTACAGTGTTTGTTCCTAAGTCAGACGGTACTCTCCAGTTGTGTGTTGAATACCGAGACCTCAACAAGCAGACGCTCAAAAACAAATACCCATTACCTCTCATCGATGATCTGTTAGACCAATTAAATGGAGCGAGAGTATTTTCCAGAATGGACCTAGCTATAGGGTTCCATCAACTGAGAATTGTCGAAGACTGTGTTCCTTTGACAGCTTTCAAAGGTCCAGACATATTTTACGAGTGGTTAGTAATGTCGTTCGGTTTATGCAACGCTCCAGCATACTTCGTCGATCTAATGAATAGAGTGTTCAGAGAAGTTCTGAATAAATTTGTTCTGGTATTCATCGATGATATTTTAATTTACTCCAAGTCATAAAACGAGCATGAAAAACGTTTAGAACGAGTGTTGGGGTTTCTGAGAAAGAACGTCTTCAAAGCCAAATTTTCTAAATGTATCTTCTAGCAGGAAGAAGTGAAGTTCCTTGGGCATGTCCTTTTAAAGGAAGGAATTTATGTAGATCCGAGCAAAATTACAGCAACTCAAGACTAGAAATAGACTACTACACCCACAGAATCTGAAGTTTTCTGGGATTGGCTAGTTATTATCGAAAATTCGTTAAGGATTTTTCGAAGATATCCGGTCCATTAACAAAGCTTACAAAGAAGCATGAGAGATTTAAGTAGACTTCCGACTGTAAGGAAGCTTTCCAGGAACTAAAATCAAATTGACAACCGCTCCAGTATTAACCATCATCGATGGCAATCAGGATTTGACGGTTTGGACGGATGCTTCTATTAGAGGTCCTGGTGCAGTATTAATGCAAAGAGGCCAAGTAGTCGCTTATGCTAGACGGTAGCTGAAATAGCATGAGAAGAATTATGTAACGCATGATATTGAGTTGCTAGCCATCGTGTTTGCTTAAAAAATCTAGAGACATTACTTATTGGGTGAGAAATTCGAATTGTTTACAGACCATCAATCATTGAAGTATTTGTTCGCCCAAAAAGATCTGAATTTGAGACAACAACGTTTGCTGGAATTTCATGTAGCGTATGATCTAGATATCCAGTATACGCCGGGAAAAACTAATGTAGTAGCAGATGCGCTTAGCAGAAAAACCGCAATCATTGCCAATCTTATAATTATGCCTTCATTGATTGATAAAATATCTTCTCTTCAGAAGGATGATCACCTCATTCAAAGAATCAGAGAGAGAATACAGAAAGGCGAGCCCTCGAGTTTTCAGGTGGATAAGGAAGAAGTTTTGAGATTAAAAGGGAGGATCTGTGTTCCCAACATCCCAGAGCTCAAAAAGGAGGTGCTTGATGAATGTCATAAATACAAGCTTTGCATTCATCCTGGGGTAAGTAAGATGTACAATGATCTCAAACGCACCTTCTGGTGGAGGTCCATGAAGAGGGACAATTCTTTATATGTTAGTAGGTGCTCTACTTGCCAATTAGTCAAAAGCGACCAACAAAAGCTGGCCGGATTGTTGCAACTGTTGGAAATCCCAGGTTAGAAGTGGGAACAAATTTCCATGGATTTCATAGATGGTTTGCCCCGAATCAAGAAAGGAAATGACAGTATTTACGTGATCGTAGATCGCTTCACGAAGAGCGCCCATTTCATACCTGTCAGATCCAATAGAGCTGCCCATATTCTAGCACAGATTTATTTCAAAGAAATTGTTAAGCTACATGGAGTTCCCCTCAGTATAGTCAGTGATAGAGATCCAATATTTGCTCTAATGTTATGGGAGGCATTCCAGATGGAATTGGGAACAAAATTGAACCTGAGCACCGCTTATCACCCTCAGATAGATGGCCAAACTAAGAGGGTGAACAGAATTCTAGAAGATTTACTACGGGCGTGTATAATTGATTTTGGCGGGTCATGGGAAGACCACATGCATTTGGCAGAGTTCTCATACAACAACAGCTATCAAGCAAGTTTGAAAATGTCGTCATTTGAAGCATTATATGGTAGACCATGCAGATCTCCCGCATGTTGGGTAGAATCTGGCAACAGACTTGTGTTGGGACCCGATATGATTCGAGAAGCCTCAAACAAAGTCGATTTCATCAAGAATCAATTGAAAACTGCTCAAAGCCTACAGAAAAGTTGTGCGGATTATAGAAGAAGAGATTTAGCATTCGTTGTTGGTGATTATGCTTATTTGAAAGTTTCTCCGATGAGAGGAGTAATCCGATTCAGTAAAACTGGGAAGTTGGCACCCAGATTTATTGGTCCCTTTCCTATACTTGAACGAATCGGAACTCTCGCTTATAGGGTTCAATTACCTGATTGGTTGCCTGGAGTACATAATGTGTTTCACGTATCTCAACTTAGAAAACATGTGCATGATCGAGATCTTGTTGTAGAAGAAGCAGCGCAACAGGACTTGGAAATTACTCCAGAATTAGCAGTCAGAAGAGAGCCATTAAAAATTATTGGCAAAGAAAGTAAAGAGCTGAGGAACAAGAAGGTTCATTTAGTTAAAGTGCAGTGGATTAGTGATTCTAGAGACTATACTTGGGAGACTGAGGAAATCATTAAGAAAGCTTACCCTAAATGCAGAGTGGACATCACTGACTAACTCCGGCGCAAGGTACCATTACAATACTTTGCATTTCCATTTTTGTTTCCTACAATACTGCTGTTTCCTTTTCGGGGACAAAAAGTTTAAAGTGGGGGAGATTGTAACAACCCGGAAAATACGAGCCAATTTAAAAAATTTAAATTGGTTATTTCAAAGAAACTATAGCAATTGAAATAGAATATTTCAATAAAATAAAGAGTTAGAAATGGTGAGGTAGTTTGAAAATTTGAATTCAAATTTTGACTGACTGTACCAGATGCAAAATAAAACGTATTTTAGTGAAACCAAAAATATTTAAATCTGTTTATGAATATCTTTCTAACGAATCTGAAAAATCGAAGTTTCATAGCGGGAATCCAAAGTTTTGGCCAAATGAATTTTCAGAAAGGTCGCTATAGAGAATATATAGCCCTTGAAAATAGACATTTCGCAAACGACCTCAGAATTCGACGAATCCACTTTTGTTGGATCCATTATGTCAAATTATTGCTAGATTTCAAATTCCATAAAATTTGAAGTTAATGTGTGAGCGTGGCAAAGGAAAATGTGTTTGGTTGATTTCAGTTAAATTGGATCGACCAAAAAATGGCCATTTTTCAAACGGTCTCAGAATTCGACGAAACTAGTTTTGTTGGGATCGTATCGTCAAAACATAGCTAGATTTATTTTTTTGGAATTTTTGGGATTAGTATGTGGCCCCGGCAAATTGAAATGTGCATTTAATTCAAATATTGAATGTTTTATACTTTAATTTGAAGAATAACTAACTGTAACAGTCGAATTGGCTAATGAAACATATTCCATTGTGTTCGGGATGAGGGTATTTAGCTGGGAGAGACAGTCGTTGGGTTTGGATTGGAGTTCGTTTGGAGAAAACCCTATTTTCTAATTTATTTAAATAATGGGCCAATCAAATAATTCCATTCATAATTTAATTTTATAAAAAATTTCACAACCCCTTACCCCCCCTCCCCCCATTACTCACGCTCGACGGCAGAAGGAGCTCCCTCGTTCCGTGCCATTTTCTGGCGAAATCGCTCGACATTTCACCCCGACCCAGTTCAACTTTTTGAAGCCCTCTTCCTCCTCTTCAAATCCATACCTATGGCACCACCTCTTGTCGCTCCAATCGAGAGATCCGCCTGCTCGAGCTCCGGAGGTTTGAAGCGCCGCCACCGCTACCGGCTGACGTTGAGTTTGACATTGCACTCACCCCCAGGCGCGGTTTTCCTTCCTCTTTAACGTCGTAGGACCGGATCTTGTCCACGAGCTATGGACTGGAAGTAAAGGCTAAACCTAGTTTTGAATCAATTAGACAGGTAACGGCCTTGGGTTTTAATAAAGGGCTATAACATTTTCTAAGCGTTGTTGTTTATGTTTATAGTTTAAAAATCGTATCTTTACCATACGTTAATGAAATTTGATGAAATAAGAGACATCGGGACCGTGACGACGCTCTCTACATTCTAGATGTGTCCGGGGATTTTGTAACACCCCGTATTTCTGTTAACACTAAAGTAGCAAATTAAAGAATATTTAATTTTAATTGTGAGAATTAAGGGAAATGGGTTATGCTATTGTGTTCGTCTTGGAATTTTGGTTGAGATAGAGTCCGAGTTTGCATGAATTGGACTTGAAGTAATGGTGATCGGAAGGTTTAGAAAAATTCAAATAGATTTCAAAAATTCAAATTCAGACTCAGATTGGGCTAGGCGGGAAAATTCCCGCCAGGGAACAGGTCGACCAGAGGGTCGACCTACCCATACAGGTCGACCGGGAGGTCGACCTCCCCCCCCCCCCCCCCCGGGTAGATTTGAAAGGTGACGATTTTCTGACTCTTTGCTGAGTCATTAGTGCTGGCTTGTCACCCTATCTTGACTAAATGGTTGTGGTTTATTCTAGGTTGATCGGATGGCCTAAATTAATCCTAAATTCTATATAAACACATGTAGACTCAAACCCTAAAATCAAATAAAAATTTAGAACCATGGCCACCATGTTGTCACCTTGCAACCTAGATTAGCCGCCACCATTTAGGAGAAAGAAACGCTAATCAACTCAATTCTATTCAACTCAAATCTAAACAACAACGAATTTGTCTTGTTCAAAGGAAAGCTAAATCAATTTCAGAACTTAGATTTCAGAAGGCAAGACCTTCTCTGATTTGTGAGCTCTATTTCTTTAATAAGATAACTAACAATTTAATTAGGTTGAGTTATGATTTGGGTTATATGGTTATGTTGTGAATCATTGACCGTTATTTTATTATCTATATTGTAAATCTATGAGGTTATTATCTATGTTGTAAAGCTGTGATGTTATTATCTATGTTGAAAATCAATGTTAATTGTTGGCTTATGTACAATCAATTCATAATGATGCTTCATATGCTAGTTTGGTTATGTTTGTTGGAACTAATTCATATGTTAAATCATATGTAAGTTTAACTTGATAATTCTATATGCAAGTTTAGATGTTAATTTAGATATGAATCATATGCAAGTTAATGAGAATCACATACATACTTACATGTTTCATGACATCTATTTTATGTGTAAGCTTGGATCTAGAGTTTAGGCTAAGACATGTGTGAGCTATATGCTAGTATACAAAATTCTATATGCTAGTTTACATGTAGATCTTAATTTACATGTTCAGATGCAAGTTTACACCATAGTTTATGTTGCATAAATCACATATGCAAGTATATATGTATTGGAGTATGAATCATGTAATGTAAGTTTGTGACTATTGACTATGCAAGTTTACACCATATGATTAGATCTATTACATCCATAGTTTATGCAAGTTTGTGACTTTGGCCTATGCAAATTTTAGATGAAAAACCTTATCCACACATGCAAGTACACCCCTTATGTTTAGATCTAGTTTTTATTCTATGCATGTTGTGATGTTTTCTCTTTATTCCATAAGTTAGACTACTCGAGTCTAACGTATATTTCACGTTAAACGAACGAACGTACAACGTGGGGCAATGGGATAATATTAAAGATTTAATATTGAGAATTAGCGTAAATGCCTTAAATGTAATGTTAATTGGTATAATTTTATACACCATAAATAGATAGACATAATTAAGGTGTTAATTATGGACATAGTTAAATTTGTAATTGATTGAAAATTTGAATAGGGAAATTAATTCAAATTGGGGATAATTAATTATGTAATTAATCGCCTAAGACACGAGGTTAAACACTTTTGTGGTGTAAGACTGCCCGGACCCACCCGCCAAATCCAGCAGCCACAATTGCCAGCCTAATGTTGGAGGTCTTTATAAGGTTACGGTCTTAATGAATTAAGAAACACTTAACCAGATAAACATGTAGTCGGACATGAGAGGGTTAAGTGGGTGCCTTGGTCGGCATATGGAATTTATTGGGTGCCTTGAGTGGCATTTGAAATACGATTAGATGCACTTAACCAAGATTGAAACATGTAAGAAGACGTGAATAAGAATGGGGTTAAGTGGGAAAAACCTTAGAGGGGACTAAGCATAGGTGGAAAGCTTGTGTAATGCATGTGATGTTAATTATCTTATAGTGATTAGGGGCTCCTTTAACGTTATCTTTATTCGTCTTATTTCCCTGTCATACCCAATTGTTCACAGTCATTTCCATATTTTCTAGCTTATGCCCTAGCCTAGTTATTTTGATAATTAATTGTTAAAGTTATCGCACTCGCCAGACTTTATGTCTGACCCCCTTTTCTTTCCACCTATTTTCTTTCTTTCCCCCCTCAGGTTCGCAAGGAAGGAATACTACAGCTTAGTGCCGATTTCTTTCAGTTGCTTGAAGAGAGTAGATGTATCGCTTGGGACTCTCTCATCTTTTTGGCTTTGCTTACGCTCAGTGGGGAATTATACTGTTATTTAAGTATTTGTTGCTTTATGTACTTTGAAGTTTATGGAAAAGACTATTGATCCTGATGTAATGGTTTTGGAGACTACTTATGTGAACTCTTTTTGAGTTATGATGCTATGAAGTAAGTTTTAACTTCCGCTGTGTTGTTTTATTTATTTATTCTTATAATTTATCTGTTCTATACAACGATAATGCTTCATGGATGTTGATGCATTCCCTTTGTGAGTGACATTAATGGACATGGGGTGTTACATGTGGTATCAGAGCTGAAGGTTACCAGAACAGATTTGAATTTAAAAAATAAACTATTTTTCAAAAGCACTTTTATAAAGGAATACTTTCAAAAGTACATTTTAAGGAAAGTATTTTTAAGAGAATGTTTTTTTGAAAACCTAACCACCAAGAGCCATATATCTTTCTTTTGAATTCTTCGCTTGAATCTCTTCATTTTTCTTTTCAGTATATGTAGAATTCTCAAGATACCCAAGGGGATACCGATACCAGGATGGTTTAGAAGGTATCTGGAAGCTAGGGCATATGTCGCAGGCCCAGCAAATGCTCCTCCTCCTCCCCCTCCTTCTGTTATCCTCGTGTTGACACTTTCGCAAAGATATGTAAAGACTTTCGTTTAATGGGTGGAAAATATTTTAGTGGGTCTGAAATGTTAATAGAAGCTAGAAATTGGTTGAAAGAAGTGGAGGACCTGTTTGGCATTTTTGATTTGGACAATTGTAAGAAGGTCCAATTGGATGCTTGGTTGATGAAGGACGAAGCTTTGTTTTGGTGGGAGGTCACTAATGGAGAGCGTCCAGTTTATACATGGCCGGATTTTAGGCGTAGGTTTGAGGCAATGTTTCTCTAATAGGCTGAAGAGAATTTATATATGGAAAGATTTTTGGCGTTGAAGCAAGGGAATCTATCAGTGAAAGAATACGTCAAAAAGTTCAATCAATTGGCGAGATTTGGCTTGGACTTGGTGAATACCCCCGAAAAGAAGGCCCTGAGATTTGTTAAGGGTTTGAACGAGCCACCACATGGGTTAGCTATGACCCACATCCCTATGGGGGCCACCTTTGAGATGCTACTTGATATGGCGCTTATGCATGAAGAGGAGAAAGGCGCCAATGCTAATAAGGCACCTAAGAAGAAAGTAGATCAAAAAAACCACAATAACAAAACAAGAAGCGTGGGAAGAACAATAATGGCAAAGGAAAGAAGAAGTGCTTTAATTGTAGGACACCAGGCCATCAGAGTAAAAACTGTAGGAAAAAGAAGAAGATTAGCTGTTTCCACTGTTGAGAGGTAGGTCATCTAGTTAAGGATTGCCCAAGGAAACAGGGACAAGGGAAAAGAACTTCTGGAGGGCAGCTTCAGGCTCTCGTGGCACCGGGGCAGGCAAGGGAGTAGGTCCAGGCTCTCGCGGTCCCACCACTACAAGAACGAGGTAGAAACATTTCCGTTGAGAGTTTGGTTTTTCTGTTTGATCATCATGTCCGTACTTTATTCGATTCTGGCGCATCACATTCGTTTATCTCTTCATCATTAGTTGAAACCCGACACTTAAATACTAGTCTTGTTGTGGATCCCATTATAGTCTCAAATCCTATTGGTGGGTCGGCTCATTTATCCATGGTCTGTAGGGATTTGAGATTGTCGATCTTAGGCGTTGGTTTTGAATGTAATGCTTTTGTGCTTGGTTTTATGGGCTATGGGTTGATTCTAGGGATGGATAGGCTAGCCAAATATGGTGCCATCCTAGATTGTGAACGAAGGGTAGTAAAATTGTTGACTCGTAGTGGAAAGACCCTTGATATTTCTTGTGACCCTAGAGGATCAGTGATGCTTAGTTATCTTAAGTCACTTGATGCATCCAATCATGATTTACATTCTGTTCGTATAGTCCATGAATATCTAGATGTCTTCGATGAGGTGATGGGTCTACCCCCAAAACGTGAGATAGACTTTCGTATTTATCTTGTAGATAATGCAAAACTAGTATCTCTTCCAGTACGCCACATGGCTCCTCGTGAGAGGAGGGAGCTCAATAAGCAAGTAGGGGAGTTGCTTCAGAAGGGGTTCGTAAGACGTAGTATATCAGAGTGGGGTGCTCCAGTAGTATTTGCCACGAAGGCGGATGGGTCCCTTAGACTTTGTGTGGACTATAGAGAACTTAATAAACTTACTAAGAAGAATAGGCACCCACTACCGAGAATTGACGATCTCTTCGATTAGTTAGTTGGCGCTACAGTGTTTTCGCAGTTGGACTTAGCCACTAGTTTCCATCAGTTGAGAGTGGCTGAGGATAGCATAGAGAAGACTGCCTTTAGGACTTCGGACGGTTTCTATGAGTGGCTTATAATGCCCTTCGGTTTGACAAACACCCCCGCATACTTTGTTGAGTTGATGAGTAGGGTGTTTAGGGAGTACCTTAATAAATTCGTGGTGGTCTTTGTGGATGACATCTTGATCTTTTCTAAGAGCGAGGAAGAGCATGCTCTACGTCTTAGGGAAGTATTGGGGGCCCTTCGAGCACATAACCTTAAAGCTAAATTTTCTAAATGTCACTTTTGGAGGAATGAAGTGCAATTCTTAGGGCACATGGTTTCCAAAGAAGGGGTAGCTGTGGATCCCGCAAAGGTGGTGGCCATCCAAGATTGGAAGGCCTCTAAAAATGCTACCGAGGTGAGGAGTTTCTTGGGGTTGGCAGGCTACGATAGGAAGTTTATCAAGGACTTCGCAAAAATATCAGCCCCATTGACACGCTTGACGAAGAAGAACCTAGTTTTCACGTGGGACGTATATTGTGATGATGCGTTCCAACGTTTAAAGAGAGCTTTGACTACAACCCTAGTCTTAGTGTTGCCTTTACCATTTATACCAATGCTTGTGGGATAGGACTAGGCACAGTCTTCATGCAAGAGGGGAGGGTAATAGCCTATGAGGAAGGCAGTTGAGAGTGCATGAGAAAAATTACCCTACACATGACCTAGAGTTGGCCGCAATTATTTTCGCGCTTAAGTCTTGGCGCTATTATCTTCTTGGCGAGAAATTCGAATTGTTCAGAGACCACAAATTGCTAAAATACTTGTTCTCTCAGAAGGACTTGAACTTAAAGCAGAAAAGGTGGATGGAATTCTTAGCATCCTACGATTTCGAGATAGCATATACCCCTGGCAAGGGTAACGTGGTGGCAGACGCCTTAAGTAGGAAAAGGTTGTCCTTGAGTCCGTTGTTTGTTGAGCGAAAAAGCTTAGAGTTCATCTCTATGTTTCACTTTAGACCTTCCATTGACTTTGTACTCGGTTTGCTAGCATCCTTAGAGGTCAGACCTACGCTTTTGGGATGGATTGGTGAGGCATAGCGAGATGACCCACAGTTGGTTGAGTTGGTAGAGAAGCTCATAAGTGGGGAGTCATCGAGCCATCTCAGTAGGTACACCCTAGAAGAAGGGTTGGTTACGTAGGGACGGTATACTTTATGTACCACGAGACGAGAATTTGAGGAAGACCATTCTTGATGATGCACATCGTTCGAAGATGACCATTCATCCCGGAGGGGACAAGATGTACATGGACATGAGACGACTTTACTTTTGGGCCAGTATGAAGAGGGATGTGGCTGAGTTTGTCGCTAGATGCTTGGTGTGCCAACAAGTAAAAGTAGAGTAAAAGAAGCTCGGTCGGTTGCTTCACCCATTGGAAATCCCACAATGGAAGTGGGAGAGTGTCCCGATGGACTTTGTTGATGGGTTACCGAAATCAAGGAAGGGTAATATGGGGATTTGGGTCGTGGTAGACAGACTTACTAAGAGCGCTCATTTCATTCCAGTGAAGAGTAAGAGGACTGCTCCATGGTTAGCCTCCATATACATTCGAGAGATAGTTCGTTTGCACGGTGTTCCTTCTAGTATAGTAAGCGATCGAGATCCTATCTTTACTAGCGAGTTTTAGAAGAGCTTACAAGAGGCGGTAAGGACTCAGTTATGTTTGAGCACTGCATATCATCCTCAGACGGATGGCCAGACCGAGAGGGTGAATCGTATTCTAGAGGACCTTTTGAGGCTATGTGTTTTAGACTTCGGAGGTACATGGGAGGAGCATCTTCCTTTGGTGGAGTTTGCGTATAATTATAGTTTTCAATCTAGCATTGGCATGGAACCTTTCGAGGCTCTTTATGGAAGGCCTTGTCGTTCACCAACATGTTGGTGGGAATCTACGGATAAGATCTTACTTGGGCCCAATATGATTAGACAGACTTCGGAAAAGATCGATTTGATTCGAAGGAGGATGAAGATGGCGCAAGATAGGCAGAAATCTTATGCAGACAAGAGGAGGACAGACCTTGAATTTGATATTGGGGACATGGTCTTTATCAAGGTGTCTCCATTACGGAATGTTGTTCACTTTGGGTCTATTGGGAAGTTAGCACCAAGGTTCGTAATGTCGTTTCCTATTAGGGAAAGGATTGGACAGATGGCATATAAAGTGGAGTTTCCCGAGAGACTTAGTGGTGTACACGACGTATTCCATGTATCACATTTGAGGAAATGCTTCCACGAGACCGCGGAAGTGGTAGAGCCGAGCTTGCTTAGAGAGGTGGAGATAGAGCGTGATGCAATGATTCGACGAGCTCTTGCATGCATTCTTGGGTCGGAGATTAAGAAGTTGAGGAATCAAGAGGTCAAGCTAGTCAAAGTGCAATAGGGAGATGATGATAGCAACGCTACTTGGGAGACGGAAGAGAAGATGCATTCATTGTACCATTTTCTTTTCAAGGGTATGTCTTTTAATTTCTCCTTTATCGCTTAGCTTGTACTCATTTTATCCTTAGTATGTCCTCTCGCTAGTATCTTTGACCTTTAGATAGGGTAGTCCTTTGGTTTAAACATGTGTTTGAGACATGTTATGTATGGTGGATGCATGTGGTTGTAAGTGTTTGCTAGTGACTGCTCGTGGATGCATATACACACACATTAGGCACTAGATCGACTCAGTCACTTTCATATTGCATATTGCGTATAAATGGATGCATTTAGTAAAATGAATGTACATTGAATGTGTGTATCATATGGATGTTGCATTTAAATGGATGGTTGTGCACACATGTAGTAATGATATGTATAGGATTCTTTGCATACATGATGGATACATGGGACTATTATTATTTGCATTAAGGAGGTCGACTGAATCAATGGACCGCCTGATTTTGCATTAGTATACGATCATATACACACACTATGCATATGTACATGAAAAGCATTAGAAATCTTGTAAGGACCATGGTTCCTAGTGGTTGATGGTTAAATAGATGGATGATTCGATGGTAGGATACCTTCTTCTTGACTTAGACATTTCGAGGACGCAATCCTTTAAGTAGAGGAGAATGTAACACCCCGTATTTCTATTAACACTAAAGTAACGAATTAAAGAATATTTAATTTTAAATGTGAGAATTAAGGGAAACAGGTTAAGCCATTATGTCCGTCTCGGAATTCTGGTTGAGATAGAGTTCGAGTTTTCGTGAATTGGACTTCGTATGAAGAAGTTATGGCGATCGGAAGTTTCAGAAAAATTCAAACAGATTTCAAAAATTCAAATTCAAACTCAGATTGGGCTAGGTGGTAAAATTCCCGCCCGGGGCCAGGTCGACAAGGGGGTCGACCTACATACAGGTTGACCAGGGGGTCGACCTACCCCCCACCCCCCAGGCAGATTAGAAACGATTTTCTGACTCTTGGCTGAGTCATTAGGGCCGACTTGTCACCCTATCTTGACTGAATGGATGTGGTTTATTCTAGGTTGATCGGATGGCCTAACTTAATCCTAAATTCTATATAAACACATGTAGAATCCAACCTTAAAATCAAATAAAAATTTAGAAACATGGCCGCCATGCTGTCACCTTGCAACCTAGAGTAGCCGCCACCATTTAGGAGAAAGAAAAGCTAATCAACTCAATTCTATTCAACTCAAATCTAAACAACAAGGAATTTGCCTTCTTCAAATTAAAGCTAAATCAATTTCAGAACTCAGATTTCAGAACGCAAGACCTTATTTGAGTTGTGAGTTCGATTTCTTTAATAAGATAATTAACAACTTAATTAGGTTGAGTTATGATTTGGGTTATATGGTTATGTTGTGAATCATTGACCGTTATGTTTTTATCTATGTTGTAAATCTATGAGGTTATTATCTATGTCGTAAAGCTGTGATGTTATTATCTATGTCAAAAATCTATGTTAATTGTTGGCTTATGTACAATAAATTCATAATGATGCTTCATATCCTAGTTTGGTTATGTTTGTTAGAACTAATTCATATGTTAAATCATATGTAAGTTTAACTTGATAATTCTATATGCAAGTTTCGATGTTAATTTAGATATGAATCATATGCAAGTTAATGAGAATCACATACCAACTTACAAGTTTCATGACATCTATTTTATGTGTAAGTTTGGATCTAAAGTTTAGGCTAAGACATATGTGAGTTATATGCTAGTATACAATATTCTATATGCTAGTTTACATGTAGATCTTAATTTACATGTTTAGATGTAAGTTTACACCATAGTTTATGTTGCATAAATCACATATGCGAGTGTGTGTGTGTATATATATATATATATATATATATATTGGAGTATGAATCATGTAATGTAAGTTTGTGACTTTTTCCTATGCAAGTTTGCACCTTATGATTAGACATATGACATCCATAGTTTATGCAAGTTTGTGAATTTGGCCTATGCAAGTTTTAGACGAAAAACCTTATTTACACATGCAAGTTCACCCCTTTTGTTTAGATCTAGTTTTTATTCTATGCATGTTGTGATGTTTTCTCTTTATTCCATAAATTAGACTATTCGAGTCTAACGTATATTTCACGTTAAACGAACGAACATACAACATACAACGTTGGGCAATTGTATAATATTAAAAGATTTAATATTGAGAATTGGCATAAATGCCTTAAATGTGATGTTAATTGGTATAATTTTATATACCATAAATAGATGGACATAATTAAGGTGTTAATTATGGACATAGTTAAATTTGTAATTGATTGACAATTTGAATAGGGAAATTAATTCAAATTGGGGATAATTAATTATGTAATTAATCGCCTAAGACACGAGGTTAGGCTCCTTTGTGGTGTTAGACTGCCCGGACCCGCCCGGTAAATCCAGCAGCCACAAATGCCAGTCTAATGTGGGAGGTCTTTACAAGGTTACGGTCTTAATGAATTAAGAAACACTTAACAAGATAAACATGTAGTGGGACATGAGAGGGTTAAGTAGGTTCCTTGGGTGGCATGTAGAATTTAGTGGGTGCCTTGGGTGGAATTTGAAATACGATTAGATGCATTTAACCAAGATTGAAACATGTAATAAGACATGAATAAGAATGGGGTTAAGTGGAAAAAACCTTAGAGGGGACCAAGCATAGGTGGAAAGCTTGTGTCATCCATGGGAGCCCTTTTCAAACCAGTAACCCATTAAGTATCTTTGTGGGCTCGACCCAAGTCGAGGACGGGACCCACATACTGGATTTGATTGTAAGAGGTTAAAACGGGTCAGCGGTGGCAACGCAAGTCCAACGGGTTCATATGCGTGTGTGGGCCCGGGCTAGTAGGTAAGACGTTGTTGCATCGTGTAGATATAAGCGGTGCATTTTTTGTTGTATCTGGTTGCCACTTTGGGGAGTGATACACCCCACTATGGGGCCAACACGAGTATCTATGAGTTAAGGAGCCGATCGAATGGGGGTAGTGGGAACACGTAGTGGAGATAGGGGCAGACAACACCTATAGAGGTAGCTAGGGGTACACGAAACTACCATTAGCAGTATTAAGTTCTGTAGGTAGGATCAACCTTTAGGGTGACTAGTTGTGGTGCTATATAGTAATTATCTTATAGTGATTAGGGGCGCCTTTAACGTTATCTTTATTCGTCTTATTTCCCTATCATACCCAATTGTTCACAGTCATTTCCTTATTTTCTAGCTTATGCCTTAGCCTAGTTATTTTGATAATTATATTGTTAAAGTTATCGCACTCGCCAGACTTTATGTCTGAGCCCCTTTTCTTTCCATCTCTTTTCTTCCTTTTTTCCCCCCTCAGGTTTGCAAGGAGGGAATACTATAGCTTAGTGCCGATTTGTTTCAGTTGCTTGAAGAGAGTAGATGTATCGCTTAGGACTCTCTCATCTTTATGTCTTTGCTTATGCTTAGTGGGGAATTATGCATTTATGTTGTTTAAGTATTTGCTTCTTTATGTACTTTGAAGTTTTTGGAATAGACTATTGATCCTGATGTAACAGTTTTGGAGACTACTTATGTGAACTCGTTTTGAGTTATGATGCTATGAAATAAGTTTTAACTTCCGCTTTGTTGTTTTATTTATTTATTATTGTAATTTATCTGTTCTATACAACAATAACGCTTCATGGACATTGATGCGTTCCCTTTGTGAGTGACATTAATGGACATGGGGTGTTACAGGTTTTTCCGAGCTCGCTACTATTTTTAGCAAAGAAACAAACCAATGTGAGATTTCTATACTGAAAATGCATTGTATAAGTTATATAAGTGAAGTATAAATTATATACGCGTTGTATACCTCATGTACATGTGTTGTATAAGTTATATGAGCGATGTATAAATTATACATGCATTGTATAAATCATATGTGTGTTGTAATGAAAATAAAATATACTTATATATATACACATACTCCCCTCGTCCACAAACCATGGACGATATTTATTGATTGTGAATTGGCGTGAAAAATTTGGTGAATAATGAGAATGGTTGATAGTATTGTTTGTGGTTGATATTGTTGGATTGTGGTTGAAATATACCCGTTTGTGGTTGAAAACAAAATTAGAACAGGTTGAGGAAAAGAAAAACATACTCTCCTGCGTGCAAACTAGATGTATGGAATCCCCATTGTCAAAAACCGCGAGGTTTTATGGTAGATCGAGGAGCCGTACTCGGGACGGTGCTGGGTTTAAATACCCTGCCGTTATGCTGCCGAAATTTTCAATAATATTTATGTGTTAGAATTATTTTCATGTGTTGAAATTAAATTCATGTGTTGGATAGAAATTTATGTGTTGAAACTATATTCATGTGTTGGATAGAAATTCATGTGTTGAAACTATATTCATGTGTTGAATAGAAATTCATGTGTTGAATAAATTCTTTGAAAGATAAAAATAACATTTTATCACATATATAGAATATATAAAATATTCAGGTTTTAAATAAATTTTTTTAACAATCAAAATCACATTTTTATTATATATAAACTATAGAAAACATTCATGTGTTGAATAAACGACTAGAACGATGAAAATCATATTTTTATCGTAGGTGTGAAGTCGAAAACATTCATGTGTTGAATATATGGATTGAACAATAAAATCTACACTTTTATTGTGTATATGAAGTGCTAAAAATATTCATGTGTTGAATAAATATTTTTGATGATAAAAATATCATTTTTATCAAGTATACGACTCGCTAAAAATACACAAGTGTTGAAATAAATATTTGTTTGCTATGAATATTATTATTAACATGTATATGAACTAAATAAAATAGTCATGCGTTGAAATATATTTTTGTTTTCTAAAAATATCATTTTATGCGAATTAGGAAGTGTTAAAAATAACCACTTGTGCACATAAATATGTGTGGGTTGAAAATATTATTTTTAACATGTGTAGGAAGTGTTAAAAATAACCATGTGTGGAAATTAACCTTTATTCGCTAGAAATGTTATTTTAACTTAGTTTCGCACATATATATATATATATATATATACACACATGTGTTGAACAGGAAAATGGATTAGCTGTTGAGTAAAGAATTTACTTGCGTGCCCGACAAATAGGTAAACCTTAATGAGTTGGATGCGCAATTTTATTATTATATCAACTCCTGTGAATGCCATTGGATGTGGAGTGCTGGTTGTTCTGTGTGTAATAATAAACGTTGCCATAGGATAGTAACAATTAATTTTGAAATACACTACATGGCATACTTCTAGAAGATAGGCATTACCACATAAGCATTTGGAGCTTGTGTGACGAGGTTGAAGATTTACCATACAAGCGAGAGGCTTGTATGGCGATGACTATATATTACAGGTTGAACTGATGACTGATCTGGACTATATAAAATGTAAAGGTAAATTGCAAGATTAATAAAAACCCCACACGGTCTAGAGATGACAATAAACACGTCTCTCTGGTCATTAAGGCACAAAAACCATTTATAGGGTGATGAGAATTTATTCTCTGGAGTTATGATCTATACACACTCCCCCGTGGACACCGAAATATATCACTATAAATATGTGCATGCTTATTAGGATTTACTGGGTACCTAATATGGCCCAATAAATTTACAAACCCCTTCCCGTACAAAGGAGGTTATGGCGAAATTTTCTGAAATTTAAAGGCGACAGTGAAATTTTTGAAGTGAAAACGATATTGAAATCGTCGAATAAATTATATTTATAGATATATATTAATATGAATTAAATAAAATGAATCAAGCCCTTGTAGTTCGTGTAACACCCCACCTCCGTTAAGGTCACTCACAAAGGGAATGCCTTAACTTTGGTGGAGCATTTTAGTAAACAGAACAGAAACTTACAAGACAGATAAAACAGTACTTGAAAATTTTTAACTTTATTACAGCGGAAACAAAAAATTAATATGGCTACATCCTTTCAATTTCAGAATTCAAGTACAAAATATCAGTCTTGTACAAAAGCCTTCAAATTGCATAGTTTAAAATCATAATCCCCATGGAACGGAAGCTATACAGAGCCAAGCCATACTTTAAGCACTTCAAGCAAAGAGAAATCCGGATCAAGCTAAAGTATTTCCCTCCTTGGATAACCTGGGGGGGGGGGAAACGGAAGAAAGGAGGCGAAACAACAAGGGTCAGACAAAAAGTCTGGCAAGTCCAGTGACTTTCAGCATATGAACAGATAATAATAATATGATATGAACATAAAACTGGATGTGAGATAACTATAACAGGTGTAGCAGATATAACAGAAAAACAGAATGATATAAACTATTGTTTTACACTTCTCTGCACTAATACTAGCATAGCAAAATTAGGTGTCACCCTAACGTCTAAATTGAAGCAGGAACGGGTACAGAATACTTTAACAGAAACAGAATGCTAATAATGGGCCTTTACTACCCGATCAGAAACAGACAGAAGAAGAAACGGATTTATCCCTATGGAGACAGAATGTGGAATTAGGTGTACACTAGTAATGGGCCTTTACCACCCGAACAGACGGTACCACACAGAAACAGACAGGTGTTACCACCCAACAGAAACAGACGGTACCAACAGAAACAGACAGAACTAAGCGTACCCTAAAACCCTACCCCAAGCGATCGGCTCCCTAATACATAAATATCCTGTGTCGGCCCCACAGTAGGGTGTATCACTCCCTAAAGTGACAACCAATTGGCACAGACCTATTTACAGATGTCACGGCGTCTTACATCCTCAGAGGCAGACCGGGATCCATGCACGCACATGACCCGGTTGGAACGCACCATCAACACCCCTCGCCATTATCAGAATGAACCACTTATAATTAGTTCAGTAAGCGTGCCCGGACCCTACCTACTGTTGGGTCAAAGTTTTGATACCAGAAAGGGTTACTGACTAATATGGGTCCCAAACAACAGATGACACAAGTAATTCCCCTCCTAACCTTGTGTCCCCAGACTAACAGATTTCAGATTAACTTGTTTACAAGTTCAGACATACAGAATTCAGGTTTACTAATTCACAAATTAAGTTAACAAGTTTTCAGACTAACAGGTCAGATGTACAGATTTTTCAGATTTGTCTAACTTTGTATTGGGCCTACAGATTCATGGACGGGTTTTACTACATCTATTAATCCCTTTGGTTTAACCCTATTTTCCCCAATACGTTTAGACGTCATTCTTATCTTAGATTTTGCATTAATTAATTATTAATGCACAGACCTCTCACATTAGGTCGGTAGCTTGTGGGCGCTGGATATGCCGGGCGGTTCCGGGCAGACTTCTGCCACAAGCCAGACCTAACCTCGTGTCTTACGCATGTTATGACTAACTTCTCACATTAGAACCTATTGTTTGCGGCCACTGGATGTGCCGGGCGGTTCCGGGCAGACTTACATCGCAAACTCAGTCTAACCTCGAGTTAGCCATGTTTATCTTTGCGGCCAATTAATTAATAATTTACCGTTTATGCGCACGCCCAATATATATGCCAATTCAGATTATATCAATAACAGGATGATTATATCAACATAGCAGATAAAAGATTTTATATGACTTAACGGATTTAACAGATTTAGCAACTTAGCAGATTTTGGCATATAACAGGTTAGGCATTTCAACCGACAAATTTAACAGATTACGCATTTCAATCTAATTAGCAGTCTAGGCAATATAACAAAACTAGCAGTTTAGGCAACTTGGCAAAATTAGCAGATTTAGCAAATTTAATATTTCTAAAGGTTCTATTTACATGCCTTGCCTAAACATAAATTAGGCCTAAGTTCATATGCCTAAATAATGTCATGATTCACAATATGATCATATACTTCCATGTTTGCATACATTTACATAGCGCAGAATATGGACATAATTTATCCTATAACATATGTTCCAATTTTTGTTAAACTAGCATTTTACAGCAGATTCACATATAAATTATACCAAATATAACCATTAATTCCAATGCATGCCATATATCCAAAAATCCCTATTTAGGTGTAATCACAATAATAGATATCCTAATTAATGCAAATCTTTTACACCTAAGCTTCCATATCTTCTTCTTTTTAAGTCATGAATCATTATGCAAACTATACCCAACAATCTAAATCTTTAAATCATATCTTCTAAAAATCAAATCTTGACTTTTATATGCATTTTGTCCAAAGTCTCAAATCATATGTAATCTTACAGTGGTTCCTCTTCTTCTTTTATCACAGAATATGCATAGGTCTAAAACTAGTTTATAACATATGCTTATTTTTTTCTAATTAATTACCGATCTAAATAACATATGTTCATTTCTCTAATTAGTTACAAATCTAAATTACAACATACTTTATGCATGCAATATATAAATTGCATGTTCATAGCAAAATTTATGCATCCAATCCCAAGTCACATGTCCAATATGTTTTATGCGTCAAATTTCGCATCATTCATTAATTGTCCCAAATTTTGCGTTCATACGTTAATCTCTTTATGAGATTGGGCACAGGCTCGTGGTAGCCTGGCTATAGAAACAGAAAAGAAGAAAGGAATACAGAACAGTCACAGAAAACAGATCCAACTTACAGTTCGCGTTTCGAAATCGTAACTTTAAACGATTATACCGAAAGATCCGACCATCGAATTTTCATGAAACTGGAACTGTTGGTTCGCTTTGGAAATATCTTTCCAACGATATAAACTTTGTTGGGATCCAACGGTTAGATTTTCAGATATGTGTAAAACAAATATGGGGAAAAATAGCGCCAGTGCTTCGGCACGACCTAAAACGTCATTTAATTAAATAGGGCCATTTTTAAATAAATAAAAAATGGCGATATATCGTTATAAAATATTATAGACGATATGGAATGGAAATAAACCGATTATTCTTGGTTTGCTTGTCACTTTTTGGTTGAATGTGTTTGACATGAAAATTATACTAAAGAACTGAAATGTGGATGTCGAATAATTTAACCATGGGAAGAATTGATTTAAAATCTAAATATATGTGAATTATTCGAAAAGGCCGAGTTAATTCTCATTTCAAATAATTGATCGACGATTAGAAGTCAAAGAGATGAAAACGGTTCAAGACCGATGATCTTCACATCGAATGGATGGGTGCTACTGATGCTCATGATTGGAGTAGCTACGTTGATGGGGCTGAAGTGGTAGCTGTCCAGGCGTATTTGTTGATTATACGGATATGCGAGGAATATGGTGCCTCCAATTTCGTTCAGACCCAGAACGAACTTGCAAATGGACTGTGTGCCTGACATTGGATTTTGTTCTGTGCTGATTGATATCTATTAAATATATATCTGTTTGGCGGTGGAGAATTTATTCTCTTACTTAACGCCCTTCTCTGAGACGTACGAGCTCAGAGGTTATATATCGATAGAAATGAGTCGTGTGGAGTGAATTACCTATGTGGCATGCCTAAGTGGCAGATGAACAAGGATTTTACTGAAAATAAAGTCTTGTGGTTGATGATCAAAGCATGGCCTACGTGGCATAGCTTTGTGTATAGCGTTGATTCGCGAGCCTCACACCTCGGTATGAGTCAAAAACGGGATAGTGACTGCAGGGAGAGCACGACGTTTCTTTCTAGCTATGGGTGATGTCAATGACCTACCAGCCCTAACATTTATATTATTTTACCCGTGTGGTTGTTGGAATGCGAGGCGCCTCGGATATAGGTACTATATGACCGAGAAACGTGTGTTCAGGAATAACTAATCCTCAAAAGTAAGAGAGGACCGGCCATGACGATCCATGATCGTTGTGTGTGGTCCTGAAACATTTGCTAGAGTGTCTCGAAAGGAGAGGAGCTTTCCCCTTGCCTCGACTCATGATGGAATCCAATTTCAAATATGTAATTACGGATTTGATTGTATTACTAGCATAGCGACATAATATATGGTATCCATGCCGTCTATAATTGATATTTATGATTGAATTTGCTTTTGAAACATATATGCACTAGTAATAATATCAAACACTTTTGTTTTATACGTATCAAGCATTTCTTGGCCATTATAAGGTAAAACTCTATCCTCCGGCTTACGGTGCATTGTGTGATGGGACCTGAGTCTTATAATGGCTTCATTTTTATAAAAAGCATTACGATGATTTAATCATTTACTTTGTTTCATGCACTGGCAATCAATGGAGAAAACCCGTTCCGCAAAAGTGGTGTGGTCCTATGATTTGCCTTATTATTGTTGTTTAATTAGTTAAGTAGATTTCTCATACCAGTTCCATGACTGACTTGTAGTTTGTTTCACCTTGTAAACTCGGGTGCCCTTATTTTCACATGGGTAACCTAGTGACAGGTAGTTGGACATATTTTGGCTTTTGCACTACAGCAGGGAGTGCATCTTTTGGCTTATATGGCGAGGCTTGACTTCTCAGTGTTTTGGCTATTGATATTCCGCCATTATTATCTATGTATATGTATCGCTTATGGAGATGTAGACTGATATTTCTTTTATGTACTCTCTTGTGTATATGTACTACTTATGGCGAAGTATACTGATCATTTACTTTTATGCACTAAGTTGTATCCTACACTGTGCTCTCTGATGTTATGACATATTATGATTCCGCTGTCATATTTATGTAAATTATTCTATCTGCTGCTTATCCTATTATCTGTACTCTGGTAATGATGATTAATGTGTTATATTCCAATGATTATCCTTAACACCATCGTACGGGGTTTTTGGATCGTCACAGATCCATAATCCTGCTCAATAATATCTACAAAATAAGCTACTTGACTGTCCGTGTGGAAAAGAGGGCACCAAAGTTTGCAAAGTGAAACAAACTACAGGTCAGTCATGGTACTGGTGTGAGAAATCTTTACTTAACTTATCTAGTAATAAGGCTAACCACAGGACCACGCCGCTAACGCGGAACGGGTTTACTCCATTGGATTGCTAGTGCATAAATAAAGTAAATTGTTAAACAACGCAATGCTTTTTAGAAAAATGAAATCATTATAAGACTTAGGTCCCATCACACAATGCAACGCAAGCCGGAGGATAGAGTTTTACCTTAGAATGGTCAAAAATGCTTGATACGATAAAAACAGATTTGATATTATTATTAGTGTATATAAGTTTTAAAAACATTTCAATTATAATGTATTAATCATAGACGGCATAGCTACCATATACTATGTCGCCGTACTAGCTCTACAATCAAAACCGCATGATATCGTATTGGAAATCGGGTTTCCATCAAGAGTCATGGCTAGGAACGATCTCCTTACCGATTCGAGACACTTTAGCAATGTCTCAGGATCCCCCGCCGTGAACCCCTGGATACAGCAGGGCTGGTCCACAAATAACGCTAGTGGATTGAAAATTCCTGAACACACACTTCCCGATCCTATTGGAGCTATAAATTGGCCATTGGCGACCAATAAAAAATATCCGAGGCACCTCATTCCATCAACCACATAAGTAAAAATGCCAGGCCTTGTATAAACCTAAACAACACTTATAGCTAGAAAGAAACATGTGCACTCCCTGCGTTCCCTTGTCCCGTTTTTGACTCTACCGGGGTTTGAGTCTCACGAGGTAACGTAATACACAAAGCTATGCCTAAATAGGCTGTGCTTTGATCATCATCCACAAGGCTCTTCTTTTCAACAAAAGCCTCGATCAATTGCATCTTGGCATGTCACATTGATAGTTCACACCATGCGATCGATAACTACCAATATATAACCTTCGAGCTCGTGCGTCTCAAAGAAGGGTGTTAAGCAAGAGAATAAATCCTCCGCCACCACAGATATATATTAATAGATATCAATTCAACTACACAGCATGAAATTCAATGTCGAACACACATCCATTTACAAGTCTGTTCTCGGTCTGAACGAAACCGGAGTCAACTAGGTGCTCACGTATCCAAACGATTAACAAGTACATCCGGACAAACTAGCAATTTAACCGTTTACGTCGAGCGACCCAATGCCAAGCATCAGTAGTCATCCATTCGATGTGAAGATCGCCGGTCTTCATCCACCGTCTTCAATTTCTTCGACTTTTAATCACTGTAGTGATTATTCAGAATGGGTTAAACCCAGTCTTTCTGAATAACTTGTGTATTTTTATAATTAAAAATCAAGTGTTGTAAAGTCACATCCAACGCCTCATTCCAATTCAGAATATTCTTTAAATAAAATATTCATATTATTAGGGAAAGGTTCCCATTAATTTTATAAAAGATAAATTCTTTTAAATTTATTCTTAAATCTTATTTTCAAAGATTTATTAAAACTACAATTTAATTTTAATATCCAAAATCATTACTTTACGATTATACCAATTTAGGTCATAAATCTTATCTTTAACTGGGTTAAGGAATCAATGCCATTTAAAAACATTGATCACGATAAACCCAAAATCATGTTAATTGGGTAAAGAACAAATGTCATTTAAAAACACAGTTCACGGTAAACCCATTTCACATATCAATTAATTTCAATACTAAATATAATTTGAAACTCTAATAATCTTGGTTAAAAGATTTATTCTTCCATATTGATTTAAGAACAGTGTTATTTAAGACACCATCCATGACAACCCAAAATCTAATTCTTTTATTACAATATCTTTTAAAATATACATTATTTAAAAGAAATTCTTTGTTTAAAATATTCTTTAAATAAAAGATATTCTGAATCAGAAAGCGACTCAATCATTTACCATATAACTTCGGTTATATGGATTTCATACATCGTATGTAAATGACAACAATTGATAGATAATCATCAAACCATCCATTCAACATCCAGAGTGAAGTTCACAACTGTGTGAGCATTAAAATGAAACAATAACGCTCATCGCAGCCTGTCAATCTATCGATTGACATACAAATAAACATTGGGACTAGTGTATATCAATCAACATCCCAATAACCGTGTGGGGTTTTCAGCCAATAACAATACATATAAAAAAATAGTTGGTTAACGAATTTAACCAATTTTAATACTACCAACATGTTGATAATGATGGACAAAAAATGATATTTTATTCCTAATGTCGAAAAATAATATGTTTGATTCGCATAATTTCATTAAACATTTCTAATATCTAATAGAATGTAATTTATTTATATGACATTATTGTGGATGACAAATAAAAGATAATTTTCATTATACTTTATTTGTATGTAATTAATCTTAATTTTAACACATAAAAGAAATAATCTCATTTGTATATGTTTTTCAATGTATAACCTAGCACCTAAAAATGTTTATTTTAAATCGCATAAAAATTTTAATGTATGCATTGACATATAGAAATGTCACTTTAACTAACCTATACATTCTAATGTATGGTTTGACCAAGAATATAATTCTTGTATTTGAATATAAACTCCAACGTAAGTTTGCACAATAAAAGATGACTTTTATATTTGTATATATATTCTATTGTATGTTATGCAAATAAAATGATTATTATATTTGCATGTAAATTTTACTGTATGCTATGCAAATAAAAATGATTATTATATTTGCATGTAAATTCTACCTCAACAAAATGTATAAGATGTTCCATTTTGCTGACAATTCTACTTTATCAAAATGGATATTTTTATGGTAACAAAAACCTTTTTCACAAAAATACTATTTGTGTTTAACGCTTTCATTTAACCAAATGTAATTTTTTTCTTAATTCAAATCTAATTAATAAAAGGTAATTTTTGTTTTTAACCATCATATTTAACAAAATGTAACTTTGGTTTCAACTATTATATTTTTGACAAAAGTAAATATTTTTACCGAAATAAATATTTTGGTTCAACTAAGCTATTTGTCCAAAAGTGTGTATTTTGATTCAACTAGTCTTATCTTGACAAAAGTATATATTTTGACAAAAGTGTATGGTTTGCCTTAACTAATCTATTTGGACGAAACGTATATTTCGATTCAACTAATCTTTTTTAACAAAACAACAAAGATAATGACTTTGTTTTGTTGACAAATCTAATTTGACAAAACAAATATAGGTGATGTATTTATTTTGTCGACGATTCTAATCCAACGGAACAAATGAAAGTAACATATTGGTTTGGTCAAATCTAATGTGTCAAAAATGATAATGTTTTGTTTTAACCATTATGGTTTGACAAAAGTGACCAATTTGTTTTAACTATTATAATTTTGACAAAAGCGACAAAATGGATTTAACTTTAGTAGTTTGACAAAAGCAACAAAATGGATTTCAACTATTGTAAATTGATAATGGTGACAAATTGGGTTTAACTATTTTAATTTGAAAAAAGTGAACGTTTTTGTTTCATTCATTTTAAGTGACACAAAAATGAATATTTTGTCTCATTCCTTCTAAAGGACAAAAGTGAATATATTTTCTTAATCTTTTAAAATGACAAAATTGAATAATTTTGTCTCATTCTATTTAAATGATAAAAATGTATCTTTTTGTTTAATCATTTTTAATGAACTAAAAATGCCTCATTCTTGTTTAATCCAAAAATCCATCTTTTAGTATTGCAACAAAATGACAAAATAAAACATATCTTTCTATCTACTCTCTTTATTGAAGCTAAGAAGACACTAAAAATATATCTTTTTAATCCTAATCTTTTTATTATCACCTATGATGAACATAAAAACCGTTTATTTAATTTAACAAAATTACAACAAAGATGAGTTCATTTTATCATAATCTTTTTATTTACTCTAGTTTAAAAGTAAAAATGATATTTTTAATCCTATTCTTTTATTTATATCTAAAAAAGTAATAAAAGTGTTACTTCATAAACTATGCTTTTTATTTGCATCTAAAATGCGAATAAAAATGTAATATGTTAATTTATGATTTATTTGCATCAAAGGATGCAAATAAAAATACAACCTCTAATTCAAGGTTTTATTTGCATCTACATTTGCAAATAAAAATGCAACTTCTAATTCAATATTTTATTTGTATCAAGGAATGCAAATAAATATGCAACTTCTAATTCAATATTTTATTTGCATCAAGGAATGCAAATAAATATGCAACTTCTAATTCAATACTCTATTTGCATCAAGGAATGCAAATAAATATACAACTTCTAATTCAATATTTTATTTGCATCAAGGAATGCAAATAAATATGCAACTTCTAATTCAAATATCTTATCTGCATCAAGGAATGCAAATAAATATGCAACTTCTAATTCAATATTTTATTTGCATCAAGGAATGTAAATAAATATTTAACTATAAATACAATGGTTTATTTGCATCAAGGAATGCAAATAAAAATTCGACTTTTACATACGATATTTTATTTACATCAAAGAATGCAAATAAAAAATAATAACTTCCAATTCCATGGTTTATATGTTTTGAAAAAAATGACTACTTTTACTTCGTATAAAATGACAACATAAATGATACTTCCAACTCTTCTTTTTTTTATTGCATATCAAATGACAACAAAAATGATACTTTTAAAACCATTCTTTTAATCATAACTAAAATGACAAAATAAATGTTTCTTTTGTATAAATTCATTTTACTGCCACTATCTTAATAATAAAAATGTTATTTTCTAAATCTTTACTTTTTGTTGTGACTAAATATATAATAAGAATATATCTTCCTATTTTCTTCTTTTCCTAATAATCTAAAGTGGCAATAAAAATGCAAATTTAAAATCTACTCTTTTTATTCCATATAAAATTATAATAAAAAGCAAATTCTAAAATCTATTCTTTCTATTGCCTCTAATTTGACAATAAAAATGATTCTCTAACATCTAAACTTTTTATTGTCTAAATTTTGACAATAAAAATATTTCCTTTAAATCTAATTTCCCAATTAACATAAATGTTGATTACCACCGTCTAATTAATAAAAGATAATATTATTTGAATCTAATTTTATAATTAACATGGGTGTTAATTTCAATAATCTAATAACAATGACAATTCAGTTTGAATAACATAAAATGATACACACAAATTCATTCGATGATTCACCACAATACAATACAACCAATATTTCAATAAGTATATACATGACACCTCATGAATTTTATATAGAATTATAAATTTCACAATAAAATAAATAATTAATTTTAATTTAAAAATAGAAATCTCACCATGAATTGTCTTAATTTTCAAAGTCCTTGTTTTCAAATCTGGTCTAAACTGTTGTGCAGATCATGTCGAGACGAACCCAATGCTTCGAAAATTGCTTGATTCCAATCCAATTTGAATGAGATACTTGCATTTAAATTTTAAACAATTTTAGATAATTAAAAAAATTAAATCATTTTAATAACGTTTAACCATGTGTTTCCGTACCCTTCTTCAATTTTGAATCAAGGCCGCGGGTTTTACAGTTGTGTTCAATACTAGGGTTCGAAATTGCTCCACATCTGGGAAGAGTGAGGCCGATCAAATAGTGTCACGTCAGTATGCTCAAGGAGGCGTAGCAACATCGGTGAAGGGGTGGATCTCGGTGCAGGTACGGCGGCGCGGCAGGGCTCAAGGCGGGGTGGGTTTGAGGGCTCAGTTCTCGATGACCATAGCTCCAAGGGAGATCTCATTGTATAATTCAATAGAGGAGGGGTTGCTCTTCGATCCTTTCTTTGGATCAAAGGTTAATTCAAGAAGATTTGAGAGAGATTAAGGAGATTAATCGGGAGATGCGTGGCCATTGAAGTTGTGTAGATGCAGCGGCTGTATTTGGGTATTTAGGGTTTTGAGTTTTGTCGTTATTTATATAATAAGATAATAATTAAATTACCTGATTTTTTAAGTAAAGCCTGTTAGTCCTTTTTAGCTTCGATTTTAGCCCAACAAAAGATTTCCCTAGGCAAATACCCATGTTCCAGATGTGATGGCTAGGTTCCGTTAGCCCGTTTGATCATCTTGACCCAATTTTCTTTAATTTAAAATATAAATAATTTAATTATTAATTTTGAACGTACATTTTAATTTACCGGAGCCACATACTGACTCAAAAATTCCAGAAAAATTATTTCTAGTTATGGTTTGACGATACGGTTCTAACGAAACTAGTTTCGTCGAATTCTGAGACCGTTTGAAAAATGGTTATTCCTAGTCGATCGAATTTGACTGTAATTAACAAAACACATTTTCTTCTGCTACGCTCTCATATTAATTCTAAAAATCATGAAAATTGAAACCTAGCAATAATTTGGCATTCCGGTTCCAACAAAAGTGATTTCATCAAAAATGAAGGTCGTTTGAAAAATGGCTATTTTTAATATAAAAATATATATATAAAAATTCTATAGCGATTATTCTGAAATTTAAACTCGGCATAACTTGTGATTTTTAAAGCGAAATTTCAATTTCTTACATTCATTAGAAAGACATGGATAAACAGATTTAAATATTTCTTGTTTCACTAAAATTCGATTTATTTTGCATCCTGTACAGTCCGTCAACATTCAAATTTTCAAACTACCGCGCTATTTCTAACACCTTTTATAATTAAAATAAATATATTCGTTTTAACTTAGATTTAAAATAAATTTTTCATCGTTATTACTAAAATAAATTATTTTAACTATTAAAATTCCATTAAAATTTCTAAAATAAAAATTTTAAATTAGTTCAGAATTTTCGGGTTTTTACAATCTCCCCCACTTAAAATCTTTTCGTCCTCGAAAAGGAACAGAGCTAAAGGTTGTTTAATTAACCAACTCAATGTTTAATTTTTATCAATTTTCAGTTAAGTTCAATATTAAATTTAATTTAGTTAAATTTATAATTCTTTTATATATTGGTGAAATTAATTATCATTCCAATATTTTAATTAGTCAAACTAATTATCAAACATCACAACCAGCAATCAATTAGGTGATTAACTTTTCAAATGTATATAACTTTTATATATAGTCAAAAATCATATTTTTAGTGCAAATTACAGCAATAGTCCCTATCTAATTTTGGTTCTCACACCAGTCAATGGAAATATATAGATATACAACTTTCAAAACTCGAACATAAATTCTGATGATGCTTCGAACCACCATCAGAACATCTCCGGGAGACTAAAGTGTGATTCTATATCCATCTAGTATATTTGAGGCTTCGAATACATGCTAGCTAGACATATATGCAAAATCTTTATATACTTGATTGTCCAATATAAAATAATATAAAATAATATAAAAAATTCAAATACGTATAATAAGACTTTAAATTTTCAAAACTAAATTTGTTTTCATTTAAAAAAAATATTACTCTTCACACTCGTTATAGGATACTACTGATCCCATATCTAATGAGTTATTCTTATTGGATATTACTAATCCAATCTCTGATGAGTCTTTTATTCAGTTCTAACGAGTTGTAACCCAAATATTTGAGCTAACCAGAGCTCTGATACCAAATGTGAAGCCCCGCAAATCCCCACCCTTTGAATCGACCATAAACCATACAGGTCTGAACCAAAAGTTGGAAATCTTCGAATACTTTAACTTTGGGAATACAACACATTAGTACAAATAACAGAAGACTTTTATTACATCATGATAATGTTACATCAGAGTACAGAATATATCAGAGTACATCGGATAAATAATACGGTGGAAGATTAAATTACAACAAAACTAATACAATGCAGTGGAATCATTAAATTAACATAGCGGAAGACTACCAATTCTCTGAACACATCTCTAAGCTTCGATCCAGAATCATGCTCAATAATATCTACAAAATAAGATACTCAACTACCCGTGTGGAAAAGAGGGCACCCGAGTTTGCAAAGTGAAACAAACTACAGGTCAGTCATGGGACTGGTGTGAGAAATCTTTACTTAACTTATCTAATAATAAGGCTAATCACATGACTACGCCGCTAACGCGGAACGGGTTTACTCCATTAGATTACTAGTGCATTAATAAAGTAAATTGTTAAATAACGCAATGCTTTTTAGAAAAATGAAACCATTATAAGACTCAGGTCCTATCACACAATGCAATGCAAGCCGGAGGATAGAGTTTTACCTTATAATGGTCAAAAATGCTTGATACGATAAAAACAAATTTGATATTATTATTAGTATATATAAGTTTTAAAAACTTTTCAATCATAATGTATTAATCATAGACGGCATAGCTACCATATACTTTGTCGCCATACTAGTTCTACAATCAAAACCGCATGATACCGTATTGGAAATTGGGTTTCCATCAAGAGTCAAGGCTAGGAACGATCTCCTTACCGATTTGAGACACTCTAGCAATGTCTCAGGATCCCCCGTAGTGAATCCTTGGATACAACAGGGCCGGTCCACAAATAACGCTAGTGGATTGGCAATTCCTGAACACACGCTTCCCGATCCTATTGGACCTATGAGTTGGCCATTGGAGACCAATAAAAAATATCCGAGGCACCGCATTCCATCAAACACATAAGTAAAAATGTCGGGCCTTGTAAAAACCCAAACACCACTTCTAGCTAGAAAGAAACGTGTGCACTCCTTGCGTTCCCTTGTCCTGTTTTTGACTCTACCGGGATGTAAGGCTCGCGAGGTAACGTAATATAAAAAGCTATGCCTAAATAGGCTATACCTTGATCATCATCCACAAGGCTCTTCTTTTCAACAAAAGCTTAGATCAGTTGCATCTTAGCATGTCACATTGACAGTTCACACCATGCGATCGATAACTACCATTATATAACCTTCGAGCTCGTGCGTCTCAAAGAAGGGTGTTAAGCAAGAGAAAAAATCCTCTGCCACCACAGATATATATTAATAGATATCAATTCAACTACATAGCATGAAATTCAATGTCGAACACACATCCATTTACAAGTCCGTTCTCGGTCTGAACGAAACCGGAGTCACCTAGGTGCTCACGTATCCGAACGATCAGCAAGTACGTCCGGACAAACTACCAATTTAACCCTTCACGGGGAGCGACCCAATGGCAAGCATCAGTAGTCATCCATTCGATGTGAAGATCGCTAGTATTCATCCACCGTCTTCAATATCTTCGACTTTTAATCGCCATAGTGATTATTTAGAATGGGCTAAACCCGGTCTTTCCGAATAACTCGCGTATTTTTATAATTAAAAATCAAGTGTTGTAAAGACACATCTAACGCCTCGTTCCAATTTAGAATATTCTTTAAATAAAATATACATATTATTAGGGAAAACTTCCCATTAATTTAATCAAAGATAAATTCTTTTAAATTTATTCTTAAATCTTATTTTCAAAGATTTATTAAAACTAAAATTTAATTTTAATATCCAAAATCATTACTTTACGATTATTCCAATTTAGGTCATAAATCTTATCTTTAACTGGGTTAAAGAATCAATTTCATTTAAAAACATTGTTCACGATAAACCCAAAATCATGTTAATTGGATTAAAGAACAAATGTCGTTTAAAAACACAGTTCACGGTAAACCCATTTCACATATCAATTTATTTCAATACTAAATATAATTTGAAACTTAATAATCTTGGTTAAAAGATTTATTCTTTCATACGGGTTTGAGAACAGTGTTATTTAAGACACCATCCACGACAACCCAAAATCTAATTCTTTTATTACAATATCTTCTAGAATATACTTTATTTAAAAGAAATTCTTTATTTGAAATATTCGTTATATAAAAGATATCCTGAATCGAAAAGCGACTCAATCATTTACCATATAACTTCGATTACATGGATTTCATACATCGTATGTAAATGACAACAATTGATAGATAATCATCAAACCATCCATTCAACATCCAGAGTGAAGTTCACAACTGTGTGAGCATTAAAATGAAAAAATAACGCTCATCGCAGCCTCTCAATCTATCGATTGACATACAAATAAACATTGGGACTAGTGTATATCAATCAACATCCCAATACCGGTCTGGGGTTTTCAGCCAACAACAGTACATATAAATAAATAATTGGTTAATGAATTTAACCAATTTTAATACTACCAACATGTTGATAATGATCGACAAAAAATGATATTTTATTCCTAATGTCAAACTAAAATATGTTTGACTTGCATAATTTCTTTAAACATTTCTAATATCTAATAGAATGTAATTTATTTATATGACATTATTGTGGATGACAAATAAAAGATAATTTTCATTATACTTTATTTGTATGTAATTATGTTTAATTTTAACACATAAAAGAAATAATCTCATTTGTATATGTTTTTCAATGTATAACCTAACACCTAAAAATGTTTATTTTAAATTGCATACAAATTCTAATGTATGCATTAACATAGAGAAAAGTCACTTTTACTCACCTATACATTCTAATGTATGGTTTGACCAAGAATATAATTCTTATATTTGAATATAGCCTCCAATGTAAGTTTGCACAATAAAAGACGACATTTATATTTGTATATAAATTCTATTGTATGCGATGAAAATAAAAATGATTATTATATTTGCATGTAAATTCTACTGTATGCTATGCAAATAAAAATGATTATTATATTTGCATGTAAATTCTATCTCAACAAAATATATACGAAGTTCCATTTTGCTGACAATTCTACATTTTATCAAAATGGATATTTCTATGGTAACACAAACCTTTTTCACAAAAATACTATTTGTGTTTAACTCTTCCATTTAACAAAATGTAACTTTTTGTCTTAATTGAAAATTAATTAATAAAAGGTAATTTTTGTTTTCAACCATCATATTTAACAAAATGTAACTTTTGTTTCAACTATTATATTTTTGAAAAAAGTAAATATGTAACGACCGAGAATTTCGCTCGATCCGAATAAGTTGCTAAACCGATCAAGACCATTCGAAACGCCTGATTGTTTGAGAATACGAAAAATTAGAACGCGGACAGAAGAACATTTCATTGTATATTACAACAATTCCATCAGAATACAAGAATATACAGAGTAATAATAAATATCACATAGAAAATAAAAGAGATTTAAATTACATTTAAATACATTGCAGCGGAAAAACAATATAAAACTCAACTGAAAGTAATACACAGATACAGAGCTTTCCGAGCATCGTTCCAGCTGTAAATCTGGATCCTGTGAATATAAATCTGCAAAACCAAAACTACTAGCTGCCCGTGTCGAAAATAGGGGCACCCAGAGTTTAGGTTAAAACAATAAAATCCAGGTCAGTCACGGGACTGGTGTAAGAACTAAAACAGTTATTAATCTTTATTTTAAAGTTCGGTAAATCAAGGGACCACACCGTATAACACGGAACGGGTTTCCTCTCAAGAATACCAGTGCATAAAACAACAGCGCAATGCTAATTAAGGAACAATGAAGCTATTATAAGACCTAGGTCCCATCCCATAATGCAACGCAAGCCGGAGGATAGGGCTTTTACCTTATAATAGCAAAGAGTGCTTGGTACGTGAAATTTCATCTTTTATTATTACTATAAGTGTATAGTGTCAAAACAATTTCAAATCATAAGTATCAATCATAGATGGCATAAGCGCCCCATCCCACTATGTCGCCATACTAGGCTCTACAATCAAAATCGCACATGTCACGTATTGGAAGTTGGATTTCCATCTGTGAACCGAGGCAAAAGATAGTCCTCTACTGATTCGAAACGCTCTAGCCTGTGTCTTAGGAACAGTCATAACTGCCCCTTGGATCGTCAGGGCCGGTCCACCGATGTGGATTATAATGCCTGAACACTACGTTTCCCTGCCCTTTGGGGCATAAATGAGCCAACGAATGACTCCGTCGGCTCCACACAGTCACCGATATATCCGAGGCGCCTCGCAACAGCAACAACCACAAAAGTCAGACTTGTCAGGGCGTGTAAAACCATTGACGCCACTTCTAGCTAGAAAGAAATGCATGTCCCCCCTGAAGTCCTCTCCCATTTTTGGTTCACCACCGGGGTGTGAGGCTCGCGAATCAACGCAACACAAAGCTATTCCACACAGGTTGTGCTTTGATCATTAACCACAACACTCTGCTTTTCAACAGAAGCCTTGAGCATTTGCATCTTAGCATGCCACACAGGCAAACCACTCCATGCAACCGATATCCATCAATCACACAGAATGATATCCAATGTCAGACACACAGTCCATTTACAAGTCCATTCTGGGTCTGAACGAAACCGGAGGCACTGTAATGACCCGCATTCTGACCGTTGAATAATTAACTAATTTAATTATTTAATATCGATTTAATGATATCAATAACTGGAATTAAATAATATCTATATTTAATTAATATAAATAATAGGATAATATACTTCCAGAATAGTCGGAAATAGTAGAATTCACAATACGATGTGAACTAGATCTTATATAAGCTATAATTCAGTTTGAAATTGAATTATAATAACGAATATATTGAATCGACGACAGTTGAACGTATAGTTTATAATATATTTATAAACGAGCTCGAAATGGCGCTGCAGTTCGCTATTTGGCGATTTGAACTTCAACTGAATGTACAGGATTCGTTTTAAGTCGGATTACTGTGAAACAAGAACCGTCGGGACCGATTTGATAATAGATTTCTAATAGAAGAGAAAAATCAGGATTTCGTCGTGTAGATTTTGATTTACGTCCAAATCAAATTTTAGAAAAGTCGCTATGGAATTCCTTTATAATTTATAACGATTTATAAAAGGAATTTCAATATAAATTGAATACCGATATAATATGGATTTGAAATATCGAGCTATAAATCCATATATGAATATTCAGGAGCTGTGGTATATTCTATGTGGATATATACGATAATATTAAATTATTAATATTAAATTTAATTATATTTAAATATATTTATATATTTAAATGGGCTATTTAGGGCTTTAAAAATAGCCAGTTTTGCAAACGACCTGGAAATTCGACGAAACAAATTTTGTTGGATCCGCAATGTCAAATAGATGTTAGATTTTCAGTTTCGTGATTATTAGAGGATCTGTGTGGCCGTACGGATTTTTAGAGTGAGAAACAGTCGGTATTTTTACAGTTAAAAATACGCTGTGTGAGCATACGAAGTCGGAATTCGACGAAACCAGTTTCGTTGGGACCGTAATGTCGAATTGTAGATGCATGTCAATTTTCGTGATTTTTGTGTGTCATGTGTGATCACATGGATTTTTATAAGGCAAGAACGAATATAAATTGAATATAAAAATGGTAAATATTCAACCCAAAATATCTTAACCTATTTATGATCAAAAGAGGGCCACGTTTTCTCCCTTCACAGCCACACAAAACAAGTTTAAAACACTGAGAAAAACCATTCTCGTTCTCAGAACAAACCGCAAGTAAAAATACTCAAAAGAAAATCAAAATAAATTCAAACTAAAATCCTTAAATCAACATTCAACCATCGTTGTAATCATTGGTGGATGTTCTTCGTTTCTGTGTACTTGTTATCGGGTCCGACGCCATCATTTCGAGTTCGAGTTTGTCAACAGCGAACCTAGGGTTTGGCTTTGGGTAACGTATAGGCAACGATGGGTGGTTTGGTGCTTTTACTCGAGTTCCTGGTAGGAAGCCGCACCTGCTGAGGGAAAACGGGAGGATTCCGTTCCTAGAGATGTCGCTCGAACAAAGGGTGGCCTCGACGTGGTACTGTCGATGACGCTGAAAGGGGGGAGACCAAGTTATACTGGATGTGTTTGGATTGATAGAGGAATTGATGAGGTTAATATCTATGTTTTGGTTTGTTTTGTCAAGTAATGGAAGGACGGTTGAAAATCGAAGAGCGAAAATGGTGAAACGAGGAGCAGGTTGCGTAATGTATTGTTGGGGAAGAAAGGAGTTCGGGGCGGGTACTGAAAGGATGCTGATTTGTTCAGGAAGGGGTGATGCGCTGGATAAAGGTCAAAGCCCAAAATAAGTATAATTAATTTAGTTAGATTTAATTTAAATATGGTACTAACTTATAATTTACATATCTATCCCATACGATATAAGAATTTCAAACCGTCAGATCCATTGGGATCGTATGGACGAGAGCTTCACAATGAAGCTGACTGGAAGTGGATTGGGGCTCGTTGGAATTTATGGCGAAATAAATTGTTTGATTCAAATCAAACAACAGTTTATCGTTCTTTAACGATGAACTGCCAAAGTGAGTAAAACTCACCAACCCTGAACAATTATATTTTTATAACGTATTTTTAGAACTGTTAATCATCTGTTGATTGTTGTGTGTTGATTTGGTTGATTGAACTGCTAGTCAGTTAGTTGAATATATATATATATATAAATCGTTATATATATATATATTGATGTTGTTTACCAGAACATTTCATACTGAAATGAAGTTGATGTTAATTATATGGTTTAACATATGTGATGCAGGGAAACAGGTTGGAGGGGTCCAACTGGACTCCTCAATATTTATAATACTGTTCTGCTCATATATTGTAATATATGATGTGATATATAATCTGTTGTCGATTATATGTGGTTGGACGATATTGGTCATCGTGATTTGATATGTTGGATACCATAACATACCGAAATGTCAAAAAGCGATTTTTCAAAATGAATATTGAAAATAGATAATTTATAAAATCAAAGGATTTGATAAAAGAGATAGTAGTTATAAAATCAAAGAAGATTTTATAAAAGGGATTATTTATAAATGGAATATTTATAAATAGAAATTTATTTATAAATGGATTATTTATAAATAGGAAATACTTAGAAATAAAACACTAAAGGGGTTATTTGCAAACCATTTGCAAATAGAAAGAGAAAGGTTTGTAAACCATTTTCAAATCAAATAGAAAGAGAAATATTTGTAAACCATTTACAAATGAAATTGAATAGGGAATATTTGTAAACCATTTACAAATGAAATTTGACAGGGAATATTTGTAAAACCTTTACAAATGAAATAGAAAGAGAATATTTGTAAAACCTTTACAAATGAAATCGTAAAGGAGATATTTGTAAAACCATTTACAAATAGAATTGAAAAGGAAGTATTTAGAAAATAAATAGAGTTAATAAAAAGGGAAATTTGTTTACAATGGAATAATATGTTATAGAAAGGAAACCGTTATAAAAGGAAAACGTTATTTAAAAGGAAATCCTTATAAGTAGGAAAACGTTATAGAAAGGACATTTATAAAGTGAAGAACCGTTACTAAAAAGTAAATCTTTGTAAATGAATAAACGTTGTTAAAAGGGGACCTTTTTAAATGGATAAACGTTATCAAAAAGTAGAAATCGAATATGGTATTCGAAGTTAGTTAATCGAATATGGTATTCGAAAAGAGTTAATCGAATATGGTATTCGAAAAGGGTTAATCGAATATGGTATTCGAAGTTAGTTAATCGAATATGTATTCGAAGTTAGTTAATCGAATATGGTATTCGAAAAGAGTTGATCGAATATGGTATTCGGAAAGGGTTAATCGAATATGGTATTCGAAGTTAGTTAATCGAATATGGTATTCGAAGTTAGTTAATCGAATATGGTATTCGAAGTTAGTTAATCGAATATGGCATTCGAAAAGGGTTAATCGAATATGGTATTCGAAGTTAGTTAATCGAATATGGTATTCGAAGTTACTTAATCGAATATGGTATTCGAAAAGAGTTAATCGAATATGGTATTCGAAAAGGGTTAATCGAATAAGGTATTCGAAGTTAGTTAATCGAATATGGTATTCAAAGTTAGTTAATCGAATATGTTATTCGAAAGGGGTTAGTCGAGTAGAGTTAATCAATTAGAGTTAAACAGTTACAGTTAATCAGTTAGAGTTAACGAGTTAGAATCAACCAGTTAGAATTAATCGGTTAGAGTAAATCAGTTAGAGTTAATCAATTAGAGTTATTCCAAATGAGATGCCATTTAGCACAACTGCTATCGTAATTCGCAGGGCTGTAAATAGCCTACGGCGGTCGGATGTTTCCTGAGGGAATCAGGCGTAACCATTGTGATCGCTGCGATCTAGAGTTAAGCGAATGGAGTTAAATAGAGTTATCGAATATTAGTTATTCGAATGGAGTTGAATAGAGTTAAACGGAGTTAAATAGAGTTATCGAATATTAGTTATTCGACAGGAGTTAATATAGTGGAGTTAAATAAGTCGAGTTAATTGAGTTAAGTTAATCAAACCGAGTTAATCCAAATGAGTTAATCTAAAGGAGTTAGTCGAATATTGGTTATTCGAATAGAGTTAAAGGAGTTAGTCGAATATTGGTTATTCGAATAAAGTTAAAGGAGTTAGTCGAATATAGGTTATTCGAATAGAGTTAAAGGAGTTAGTCGAATATTGGTTATTTGAATAGAGTTAAAGGAAAGGAGTTATCGATTATAGTTCAATCGAAAGGAGTTACGATTATAGTTTAATCGAAAGGGGCTATCGATTAGTTTAATCGAAAGGAGATTATCGAATATATCGTATTCGAAAGAAAGAGACCGAATATAGTTTATTCGAAAGAGAGAGATTTCAAATATAAGTTATTCGAAGAGAGATAATCGAATATAGGTTATTCGAAGAAGAGTTAATCAAATAGAGATTACTCGAAAGAGAATTATACGTCGAATTCAATTATATCGAATTCGGGAAAGTAATATTTACTTTCTGGCTTTTAAATCAAGAGTATACACTAATAAATTAGGGTTAGGTTTAATTATTCGAATTAAATAATAAAGGTTATAATTAAAGTTAGATATTGCGAAAGTAGGGATTATAACGTTATCGTTAAAATCAAAGTTTTCAATAAAGAAGTGGATTTGTAATTTGAATCCGAGAGTTACGTAAAGAAGTTGTTAAAGGTTTAAAAGATAAACTGTTACTATTTCGAAGTTATAACGTTGTTCAGTTAAGGTCTGAGAGGTAATTATAGCCCAACTTGATTGACTTCCTTCTTAACTAAGGAATGGTAAGGTTTGATAGTGAATGATGGTTAAGTGAATTCAGTAAATAGTTTGATTTGGCATAGCGATGTTTATTTAAAACATCTGTTTAAATCCAATGAAGGAACTTTGGAAATGTTTTCCAAATAAGAAATCAGAAATGTTTTTTGATATAGGAAACAGGAAATGGAAATGTTTTCCATTGTTAATAAAGTATATTTTCTAAAATTAGAAAACAAGGAAGGTTGAATATATGGAAACAGGAGATAAGTAAATTAATGAACTAAAGAGATAAATGTTAAATGATGATTGGTTGATATAATTTCCATCTGGAAATAATATCGTTGTTTTGCACACGAGTTTTTCTTTGATAGTTAAATCACAGACTATCAAATGTTTTGACCATTTTAACGTTGTTAATATGGAGAGACCGGTTGGATTATTATCCAAAGAACCACTCTGTATTGGCATAAGCGTTGCGAATCATATATGCTGAATATATTGAAGACGGAGTAAAGTGCAAGGGCTGTTGTATAAATCTTAGATAACAATGGACTAAGATGGATGTACTGAATAGTGCTTCGGTTTCGTTCAGTCCCAGAACGAACGTAAATGGACGAATGTTTGACAAAGTATTTCCAATGATCGAATGGGTTGGTCTGTATAAATATATATGGTTGCAACGGATTTATACCTTAGCATAACATCCAGGATATTTGTATAAACCAACTAATGATTTACGGATCTGATAATGTGGCATTCAAAGTGATTGTGTTATAAATGAATGGAAAGTAAGCGTAGCTTCTAGCCTCACACCCGGTAAATGACAGAAATCGGGCAGGCAGCATGGCTAAGTAGGTCGCACCGAAGTAGGGTGTATAATCACCTATCTAGAGAATATTCATTTGCTTCTTTTAATCTATCAATGTTGTCCCATATATATACGGGAAACGATTGCTGATCCCAACCGTTGGTGATGTACATTCGATACACTCAAGCGAAATGAGTGGTCGGTCATGTGTGGCTGAGTTGCAAGATGTTCTTGTTGAACTCCAGTGTATCGTTCCTAGAGTACACTGATCGGAAGGTGGTTCCATACCTTGTCATAGTTGGAAATCCATTACCCAATACGTGCTTGTGGTTTTGATTGTATACTATATTTGTAGAACGTGAGATGAAAGCGTTTCTTCCAGATTGTTATCTAATTGTATTTAGAAATTATTATAATATCAGAATGATATTGTTTACAAAGTTGTTGGATTCTCATAAGGGAAAAACCCGTTCCGTTATGCGGCGTGGTCTTATGAGATATCGTTTACTTGTTCAAACTGTTTTAAACTGTTTTACTCATACCAGTCCCATGACTGACCCGGTGTTTATTTGTTTGTTTTTCCTAAACTCTTGGGTGCCTAATTTTGTATGGGCAGTCAAGTAGTCGGGATTTTACAGATACACTTGGAGAGCTTGGAGCAGGAGGCTTCAAGATTCTATAGCTATTATTATTTCCGCTGTTGTTGTAAGTGTTGTACTCTGATAAGTGCTATTGTATATATAACTGTTTGTAATTTCAAAAGTTATGTTATATTTTATTCGTTCCGCTGTGAGATTCGTGTTTACTCTGATGATGATGTTCATCTTCTTCTTCTATTCTATAAGTTCTACCTTATCTATCCTCACCCTCTATCTTCTTTCTATTAGTTTCTTGAATTTCTAGTTTAAATTAGGGTTGGATGTAACACCCCGAATTTTAGTTAATACTAAAATTCACTAATTACAGGATAAATAATCTCAGATGTGGGAATTGGGGGTAACGGGCTGCGTCATTGCGTTCGTCTCGGAAAAATACGCGAAATAGAGTCCGAGTTTTCGAGAATCGGAGTCCGTATGGCCCAGTTAAGGCCCAATGAAGTTTGCAGAAAAATTAAAGCTAAAAACAGATTTAGAAATTTAAAATTCGGATTTCAAATTAGAACCAGCGGGGCCAGGCGGGAAAATTCCCGCCCTGAGCATGTCGACAGGGCTGTCGACAGGCCTGTCGACAGGGGGAGTCGACTTGCCTGTCGACACGGCGTGTCGAGCCAGAAGGATGGGTGCACCAAATTTGGTTTTCTGGCTAGGGCTGGGCTGGGTTCTAGAGATTTCCTAAATCTAACGGACCTAATCTAATCTAGGGTTAATCTAAGGGCCTAAAACACTCTCCTAATCTATAAATACACCCTAAACCTACCCTAATCCATACTAAAAATAGTAATGATGGCCTCATGCCGCCAAAATCAAACTTGAGAGAGCCTCCACTAATTTATGAAGGAAGTTGCAAGCTAATCATTCTCTAATCAACCTCTAATCATCATCTTCTTCATATTTAGCAACTAATTTCACTTCATAAGGTTGCTAATTTTGGGTTTGGTGAGTTTCTATCACTTTAACATCAATTGTTAAAGTAAGTAGATTGGGTGTAATGAGACTTATGGTCTTAAATGCGGATTAGTGAGTTTGAATCATTTGTAATGATATGCTACTCTATGTTTTCCTATGTTTATGCATAATTCATAAGTGGGTTTATGCATGTTTGATAAGTTGGTTTATGCATGCTTAATAAGTTGGTTTATGCATGTTTAACAAGTTGGTTTATGCATATTTAATAAGTGGATTTATGCATGTTTAACAAAGTGAGTTATGCAAGTTCATATGCAAGTTATGTGTATGATGTTATGTGTAGGTTGTTATGCAAGTTCATATGCAAGTTATGTATATGCTTAAATGCAAGTTTAACATGATATGCAAGTTATGCATGCTTATGCAAGTATGTGAATGCTTATGCAAGTTATGTGTATGCTTAAATGCATGTTTAACATGTTATGCAAGGTATGAGAATGCTTATATGCAAGTTCAACATGTTATGCAAGATATGTGTATGATACTATGCAAGCTCATATGCAACATGTTATGCAAATCATGTGTATGATAATATGCAAGTTGGGTTAAATGTAGTTGGGTTAATATATGCTCATATATGCAAGTTGACATCCTCTTAACCCATGACAAAGTTATATGCTAAACCCATGATATTTGTAATGGATCTTTCCCTTTATTACGTCATGAGAACGATTTACGTGGGGAACGATGGGGTTGGTAAATATGTTAATAAAAGTGTGATTGGGTATGATTAAGCATACCATAAAAATAAATTAACATAAGTGGGAATTTACCTATTGAGTTAGGTCTACCCCATGGGAATTTACCTATTGAGTTAGGTCTACCCATGTTATGAAAAACTTGATATTAATTAGGGATAATTAATATGGGGGTGATTAATTAGGTGTAATTAATCGACTAAGACACGAGGTTGGACTCATTTGTAGTGTAAAACTGCCCGGACCTGACCGGCCTAACCAATTGCTAAAATGTCAGCCCAATGTGAGAGGTCTTAGCCATAAATTAAATACGTGATTAAGGTAAAGACACGAGGTTAGACTCTGTTATGACGTAAGACTGCCCGGACCCTACCGGCTTAACCAGGCGGTCATAACAGCCAGTCTAATGTGGGAGGTCTTTATGAGAGATCACGGTCTTAATTAATTAAGAAACACTTAACCATATTAGCATGTAGTGGGACATGAGGGGTTAAGTGGGTGCCTTGGGTGGCATGTGGAAATTTAATGGTTGCCTTGGGTGGCATGTGGAATCTAGTGGGTTGCCTTGGGTGGCAATAGAAAATACGATTAGAATACTTAACCAAGTGAAACATGTAATTAAACATGATTAAAGGGTTAAGTGAGATACACTAGACAAGTGACAAGCTTAGGTGGGTAGCTTGTGGGGGCCCATTTCAACCAATATCCCAAACGTATCTTTGTGGGCTCGACCCATGTCGAGTGACGGGACACGCATATTGGGCTTGACTATAAGAGGCCAAAACGGGTTAGCGGTGGCAACGCAAGTCCAACGGGTTTCATATGCGTGTGTGGGCCCGGGCTGGTAGATAAGCCGTTGTTGCATCGTGTAGATATAAAGCCGTGCACCGTTGATATTATCAGGTGGCCACTTTGGGGAATGATACACCCCATTGTGGGACCAGCACGGGTATCTACGGTAGGGAGCCGATCGCTTGGGAGTAGTGGGTACACCTAGTAAAGATAGGGGCAGACGGCACCTATGTAGGGGTACACGAAACTACTGGGTAAGATTACTAAGTACACCTAGTGGAGATAGGGGCAGACGGCACCTATGTAGTGGGCTAGGAGTACACGAAACTACTGGGGAAATTTTCTAAGTCCTTGGGAGGGATCAACCTTTAAGTAGGAACGACTGGTGTGGTGCAGTTAGTAATTATCCTTGGGTGGGTAGATGCGTCTTTACAGTTATCTTAGTTTATCCTAAGTCTATCAAGCTGCTTAGTGTAGCCATTCATCCCCAGACATTACCGTAGGTCAAGTTTATATCTTCTCTGGTTACTTTAATGATTGTATTGTTAAAGTTATAGGACTCGCTCAGACTTATGTCTGACCCCGTTGTTTTTATCTTTTTCCCAACCCTCAGGTCCTACGGTGGATCCTACCACTAGTGGAGCTTGATCGGATTGCTGTTCCAGTCTTTAGGAGCTTGGATAGATGTAAAGCTCCAGTTACCCAGTTATCTTTTCTCTTGTCCTGGCTATTGTATGAGAGAGTGGGATTATGTACTTCTTTATTTTGATGGATATTGTACTTGACTTTTATTGTGGTTTTATGATGTAACCGGACATGTTTACTTCCGCTGTTATGAGATGATGTTTTAAATTTCAAGTACTATTTATATCTGTCTTGTTGTAATTTTTCTTTTCTATATCCACTAAAATACTCCACCGATGTTATGGCATTCCCTTAGAGAGTGACCATAGAGGAAGTGGGGTGTTACACGTGGTATCAGAGCAAAGGTTACCGGAACAGATAAAATTTTTAGAAAACTATTTTTATAAAAACATTTTTGGAAGAGATATTTTCAAAAACATGTCTTTAAAGAGAAAAGTTTTTGAAGGAAAAGCATAATCCCCAATAGCCATATCTATATCCTTCGAATTCTCCGTTTTGAATCTTTCCTTTTTCGTTTCAGCATGGCCGAGAATCTTAACTTTCCGGAGGGTGTGACGGTACCAGTATGGTATAGGAGATTGATGGAGGCTAGGGCCACCACTGCGGGTCCAGCAAATGTTCCTCCACCAACCGTAGCACCCGATCTTCCTCCTCCCCCTCCTCCTCGCACGGATACTTTTGCTAAGACTTGCAAGGAATTTAAAGCTATGGGAGGGAAACCTTTTCAAGGATCTGAAACTTTTGTGGAGGCTAGGGATTGGCTTAAAGAGGTGGAAGAATTGATAGATATCTTTGAGATGGAAGAAGGAAAGAAAGTCAAGTTAGCTGCTTGGTTAATGAAGGGAGAGGCCTCATTCTGGTGGGAGGTCACTAATGGAGAACGCCCCGTTGACTCTTGGGCGGATTTTAGACAAAGATTTGTGGCAAAGTTTCTCTCAAGGGCGGAGGAAAACTTGTATATGGAAAGATTCTTGACTTTAAAGCAAGGAAATCTCTCAGTGAAAGAGTATGTCAACAAGTTTAATCAATTGGCAAGGTTTGGCCTAGATATGGTGAATACACCGGAGAAGAAGGCTTTGAGGTTCGTGAAAGACTTGAATGAACCAATGCATGGGTTGGCTATGACTCATATCCCTATGGGGGCCACCTTTGAAAAGCTAGTTGACATGGCACTCATGCATGAAGAAGATAAGGGTCCCAATGCTAATAGGGCACCCGAGAAGAAGGGAGATCAAAAGAGACCTCAGCAACAACAACAAAACAAAGGTGGGAAAGGCAACGGTGGCAAGGGCAAGAAGAAGAAGTGTTTCAATTGTGGGACACCTGGCCACCTAAGCAAGGATTGTCGCAAGAAGAAGAAGACTGGCTGCTTCCACTGTGGCGAAGCAGGGCATCTAGTGAAAGATTGTCCTAAGAAGGGGCAAAGGACGGGTTCTACCTCAGGAGGACAGGTGTAAGCTCTTATGGCACCGAGTCAGGCTAGGGGGCAAGTACAGGCTCTCGCGGTCCCACCGATTCAGGAAAGAGGTAGAACTATCTCCGTTGAAAGTCTGGTTTTTCTATTTGATCATCCTGTCCGTACATTGTTTGATTCAGGCGCATCGCATTCGTTTATCTCATCATCATTAGTTGAGTCACTGCACTTAGACACCAGTCTGGTAGATGATCCCTTGGTTGTTTCAAACCCAATTGGGGGCTCCACTTATTTGTCCATGATATGTTTGGGTTTGAAGATTTCTATACTTAGCATTGAGTTTAGATGTGATGCTTTTGTGTTGGGCTTCACGGGCTATGGGTTGATTTTGGGCATGGACTGGTTATCCAGTAATGGTGCCGTTCTTGATTGCGAAAGGAGAGTTGTTAGGCTCATGACCCGCTTGGGTAACACTCTCGAGATTTCTTGTAATCCCATGGACTCTGTTATGCTAAGTTATCTTGAATCGCTTGACGCTTCGGTCGAGAGTTTGCAATCTGTTAGAGTGGTCCGGGAATATCCGGATGTGTTTGAGGAGGTGAAGGGCTTACCTCCGAAGCGGGAGATTGACTTCCGAATATATCTGGTGGATAATGCTAAACCTGTATCTTTACCAGTGCGCCACATGGCTCCTCGTGAGAGGAAGGAACTCCATAAGCAAGTAGGGGAGTTGCTTGAGAAGGGGTTCATAAGACGAAGTATATCGGAGTGGGGTGCTCCAGTAGTATTTGCTACAAAGGCGGATGGGTCCCTCAGACTTTGTGTAGACTATAGAGAACTCAACAAGCTCACAAAGAAGAATAGGCACCCATTGCCGAGGATTGATGATCTTTTCGATCAGTTGGTTGGCGCTTCAGTATTTTCTCAGTTGGACTTAGCCACGGGGTTTCATCAGTTGAGGGTGGCTGAGGATAGCATAGACAAGACTGCCTTTAGAACTCCGGATGGTTTCTATGAGTGGCTGGTGATGCCATTTGGGTTGACGAACGCCCCTGCATACTTTGTTGATTTGATGAGTAGGGTGTTCAGGGAGTTCCTTAATAAATTCGTGGTGGTCTTTGTGGATGATATCTTAGTATTTTCTAAGAGTGAAGAAGAGCATGCCCTACATCTTGGGGAGGTATTGAAGACTCTTCGAGCACATAGCCTTAAGGCTAAATTCTCTAAATGTCACTTCTGGAGGAAAGAGGTGCGGTTCTTGGGGCACGTGTCTCCAAGGAAGGGATAGCTGTGGATCCCGCGAAGGTAGTATCAATTCAGGATTGGAAGGTTCCGAAAAATGCTACCGAAGTAAGAAGTTTCTTGGGGTTGGAGGGTTATTATAGGAAGTTTATCAAAGACTTCGCAAAGATATCAGCCCCATTAACCCGCTTAACAAAGAAGAATCTTGTTTTCACATGGGACGTAGATTGTGATGATGCGTTCCGACGGTTAAAGAGAGCTTTAACCACTGCTCCAGTTTTAGTGTTGCCAGATGGGAGTAAGCCATTTGTTGTCTATACTGATGCTTGTGGGACAGGGTTGGGCGCAGTCTTAATGCAAGAGGGAAGGGTGATAGCCTATGGTGGAAGGCAGTTGAGGGCACATGAGAAAAATTACCCTACCCATGATTTAGAGTTGGCCGCTATTGTTTTTGCGCTTAAGATTTGGCGCCATTATCTTCTTGGTGAGAGATTCGAATTGTTCACCGACCATAAATCATTGAAGTACTTGTTTTCTCAGAAGGATTTGAATCTGAGACAGCAAAGGTGGATGGAATTCTTAGCATCTTATGATTTCGAGATAGCGTATACCCCTGGCAAGGGTAACGTGATGGCGGACGCCTTGAGCAGGAAGAGGTTGTCCTTGAGTCCATTGTTCGTGGAACAACGAAGCTTGGAATTTATCTCGATGTTTGATTTCAGACCTTCCATTGATTATGTACCCGGTTTGCTAGCATCCTTGGAGGTTAGACCTACTCTTTTGGGGCGGATTGGAGAAGCACAGAGAGACGACCCACAGTTGGTTGAGTTGGTAGAGAAGCTCATAAGGGGGGAGTCATCCAGCCATTTGAGTAGGTACACCCTAGACGATAGGGGGTGCTTGCGTAGAGACGGTAGACTTTGTGTACCGCAAGACGAGGGTTTGAGGAAGGCTATTCTTGATGATGCACACCGTTCTAGGATGACCATTCATCCCGGTGGGGACAAGATGTACCGAGACATGAAGAGGATTTTCTTCTAGGCCGGTATGAAGAAAGATGTGGCCGAGTATGTCGCCCGATGCTTGGTGTGCCAACAAGTGAAGGCGGAGCAAAAGAAACCTGGTGGGTTGCTTCACCCATTGGAAGTTCCGCAATGGAAGTGGGATAGCGTCTCGATGGATTTTATTGACGGGTTACCCAGATCGAGGAAGGGTAATACAGGAATTTGGGTGGTGGTAGACAGACTTACTAAGAGCGCCCATTTCATACCTGTGAAGAGCAAGAGGACCGCTCCATGGCTAGCTTCAGTATATCTTCGAGAGATAGTTCGATTGCATGGGGTACCCTCTAGCATAGTGAGTGATCGAGATCCTATCTTCACTAGCGAGTTCTGGAGAAGTTTGCAAGAAGCAGTGGGGACTCAATTGTGTCTGAGCACAGCATATCATCCTCAGACGGACGGCCAGACTGAGAGGGTGAATCGTGTTCTAGAAGACCTTTTGAGGCTCTGTATCTTAGATTTTGGAGGTACATGGGAAGAGCATCTTCCATTGGTGGAGTTCGCATATAATAACAGCTTTCAGTCCAGTATTGGTATGGCTCCTTTCGAAGCTCTCTATGGAAGGCCTTGTCGATCACCTGCATGTTGGTGGGAATCTACGGATAAGATCTTGCTTGGGCCTGATATGATTAGGGAGACTTCGGAGAAGATTGACTTGATTCGAAGAAGGATGAAAGCAGCGCAGGATAGGCAAAAATCTTATGCGGACAAGAGAAGGACGGATCTTGAGTTTGAGGTTGGGGACATGGTTTTTGTCAAAGTATCTCCGTTGAGAAATGTTGTTCGCTTTGGATCCGTTGGGAAGTTAGCACCAAGGTTTGTTGGGCCGTTTCCTATTAAGGAAAGGATTGGACGGATGGCATATAGGGTGGAGTTGCCCGACAGACTTAGTGGTGTTCATGATGTATTCCATGTATCACATCTGAGGAAGTGCTTACATGAGACCGCAGAGGTGGTAGAGCCCAGCTTGCTTAGAGATGTAGAGGTAGAGCGTGATGCGACGATTCGACGAGCTCCTACTCGCATCCTTGGGTCAGAGACTAGGAAATTGAGGAATCGAGAGGTTCAGCTAGTCAAAGTGCAATGGGGAGAAGATGAGAGCAACGCAACTTGGGAGACGGAAGCGAAGATGCGTTCATTGTACCCATTTCTTTTTGAGGGTATGTCTTTACTTTCTCCTCTATCGTTGTCTAGTACTTATCTTATCTTTAGTATATCCTCTCGTTAGTACTGATTGACCTTTAGATAGGGTAAACCTATGGTTGAAACATGTGTTTGAGACATGTTATGGTTGATGGATGCAAGTGGATGCAAGTGGTTGCTAGTGGTTGCTCGTGGATGCATATACACACACTCTAGGCACTAGATCGGCTCAATCACTTCATATTGCATATTGCATAAAATTGTGTGTAGGAAACTATATTTATGGATGTATAATGATTGTGTTATCACATGGATGATGCATTTTGGTGAATGATTGTGCACTCATGTAGATATTGTATGTGTCGATAGGGTTCTCTCGCATACATAATGGATGCATGGCACTATCATGGTTTGCATATGTTCATACATTAGATAGGGAACATATACACACACTTTTTGCATATGCTCATACATCATTAGAAACTGTTTAAGGACAATGGATGCCCGTGGTTGATGGTTTGAGTAGATGGTTGTTTGGATGGTAGGATATGCATTCTCCTTAGCTTAGAGATTTCGGGGACGAAATCCTTTAAGGAGGGGAGAATGTAACACCCCGAATTTTAGTTAATACTAAAATTCACTAATTACAGGATAAATAATCTCAGATGTGGGAATTGGGGGTAACGGGCTGCGTCATTGCGTTCGTCTCGGAAAAATACGCGAAATAGAGTCCGAGTTTTCGAGAATCGGAGTCCGTATGGCCCAGTTAAGGCCCAATGAAGTTTGCAGCAAAATTAAAGCTAAAAACAGATTTAGAAATTTAAAATTCGGATTTCAAATTAGAACCAGCGGGGCCAGGCGGGAAAATTCCCGCCCTGACCATGTCGACAGGGCTGTCGACAGGCCTGTCGACAGGGGGAGTCGACTTGCCTGTCGACTTGCCTGTCGACACGGCGTGTCGAGCCAGAAGGATGGGTGCACCAGATTTGGTTTTCTGGCTAGGGCTGGGCTGGGTTCTAGAGATTTCCTAAATCTAACGGACCTAATCTAATCTAGGGTTAATCTAAGGGCCTAAAACACTCTCCTAATCTATAAATACACCCTAATCCATACTAAAAATAGTAATGATGGCCTCATGCCGCCAAAATCAAACTTGAGAGAGCCCCCACTAATTTATGAAGGAAGTTGCAAGCTAATCATTCTCTAATCAACCTCTAATCATCATCTTCTTCATATTTAGCAACTAATTTCACTTCATAAGGTTGCTAATTTTGGGTTTGGTGAGTTTCTATCACTTTAACATCAATTGTTAAAGTAAGTAGATTGGGTGTAATGAGACTTATGGTCTTAAATGCGGATTAGTGAGTTTGAATCATTTGTAATGATATGCTACTCTATGTTTTCCTATGTTTATGCATAATTAATAAGTGGGTTTATGCATGTTTGATAAGTTGGTTTATGCATGCTTAATAAGTTGGTTTATGCATGTTTAACAAGTTGGTTTATGCATATTTAATAAGTGGATTTATGCATGTTTAACAAAGTGAGTTATGCAAGTTCATATGCAAGTTATGTGTATGATGTTATGTGTAGGTTGTTATGCAAGTTCATATGCAAGTTATGTATATGCTTAAATGCAAGTTTAACATGATATGCAAGTTATGCATGCTTATGCAAGTATGTGAATGCTTATGCAAGTATGTGAATGCTTATGCAAGTATGTGAATGCTTATGCAAGTTATGTGTATGCTTAAATGCATGTTTAACATGTTATGCAAGGTATGAGAATGCTTATATGCAAGTTCAACATGTTATGCAAGATATGTGTATGATACTATGCAAGCTCATATGCAACATGTTATGCAAATCATGTGTATGATAATATGCAAGTTGGGTTAAATGTAGTTGGGTTAATATATGCTCATATATGCAAGTTGACATCCTCTTAACCCATGACAAAGTTATATGCTAAACCCATGATATTTGTAATGGATATTTCCCTATATTACGTCATGAGAACGATTTACGTGGGGAACGATGGGGTTGGTAAATATGTTAATAAAAGTGTGATTGGGTATGATTAAGCATACCATAAAAATAAATTAACATAAGTGGGAATTTACCTATTGAGTTAGGTCTACCCCATGGGAATTTACCTATTGAGTTAGGTCTACCCATGTTATGAAAAACTTGATATTAATTAGGGATAATTAATATGGGGGTGATTAATTAGGTGTAATTAATCGACTAAGACACGAGGTTGGACTCATTTGTAGTGTAAAACTGCCCGGACCCGACCGGCCTAACCAGTTGCTACAAATGTCAGCCCAATGTGAGAGGTCTTAGCCATAAATTAAATACGTGATTAAGGTAAAGACACGAGGTTAGACTCTGTTATGACGTAAGACTGCCCGGACCCTACCGGCTTAACCAGGCGGTCATAACAGCCAGTCTAATGTGGGAGGTCTTTATGGGAGATCACGGTCTTAATTAATTAATAAACACTTAACCATATTAGCATGTAGTGGGGCATGAGGGCTTAAGTGGGTGCCTTGGGTGGCATGTGGAAATTTAATGGTTGCCTTGGGTGGCATGTGGAATCTAGTGGGTTGCCTTGGGTGGCAATAGAAAATACGATTAGAATACTTAACCAAGTGAAACATGTAATTAAACATGATTAAAGGGTTAAGTGGGATACACTAGATAAGTGACAAGCTTAGGTGGGTAGCTTGTGGGGGCCCATTTCAACCAATATCCCAAACGTATCTTTGTGGGCTCGACCCATGTCGAGTGACGGGACACGCATATTGGGCTTGACTATAAGAGGCCAAAACGGGTTAGCGGTGGCAACGCAAGTCCAACGGGTTTCATATGCGTGTGTGGGCCCGGGCTGGTAGATAAGCCGTTGTTGCATCGTGTAGATATAAAGCCGTGCACCGTTGATATTATCAGGTGGCCACTTTGGGGAATGATACACCCCATTGTGGGACCAGCACGGGTATCTACGGTAGGGAGCCGATCGCTTGGGAGTAGTGGGTACACCTAGTAAAGATAGGGGCAGACGGCACCTATGTAGGGGTACACGAAACTACTGGGTAAGATTACTAAGTACACCTAGTGGAGATAGGGGCAGACGACACCTATGTAGTGGGCTAGGAGTACACGAAACTACTGGGGAAATTTTCTAAGTCCTTGGGAGGGATCAACCTTTAAGTAGGAACGACTGGTGTGGTGCAGTTAGTAATTATCCTTGGGTGGGTAGATGCGTCTTTACAGTTATCTTAGTTTATCCTAAGTCTATCAAGCTGCTTAGTGTAGCCATTCATCCCCAGACATTACCGTAGGTCAAGTTTATATCTTCTCTGGTTACTTTAATGATTGTATTGTTAAAGTTATAGGACTCGCTCAGACTTATGTCTGACCCCGTTGTTTTTATCTTTTTCCCAACCCTCAGGTCCTACGGTGGATCCTAGCACTGGTGGAGCTTGATCGAATTGCTGTTCCAGTCTTTAGGAGCTTGGATAGATGTAAAGCTCCAGTTACCCAGTTATCTTTTCTTTTGTCCTGGCTATTGTATGAGAGAGTGGGATTATGTACTTCTTTATTTTGATGGATATTGTACTTGACTTTTATTGTGGTTTTATGATGTAACCAGACATGTTTAGTTCCGCTGTTATGAGATGATGTTTTAAATTTCAAGTACTATTTATATCTGTCTTATTGTAATTTTTCTGTTCTATATCCACTAAAATACTCCACCGTTGTTATGGCATTCCCTTAGAGAGTGACCATAGAGGAAGTGGGGTGTTACATTGGACTTGTGTTTTTGGTCAGCTCAAATTGGACCGGATTTTCGGGTCACTACATTTGGTATAAGAGCATTGGTTTAGTTAATACCTTGGCTCTGTGGCGTGATTCAGTAGAGATGGGATTAGTAATATCCTAGACTGAGTTTGAGTGTATATATACGAGTGCGTATTTGTTAGTTAATATAAAGTGGTTTTATATTGTGGAAATTTATTGGTTGAGCGGCTTATTAATTCTGGTCGATCAGTTTGATCCACTGTATCGGTAGGAGATTTATAAACACTTGAACACGATGAACCGAAATGGTATGTTTTGAAATTAACATAGTATAATTGGTTGTGTTGGTTGTTATTATAATCGAATGAGGTTATAAGAAGTGAAATGGTTATGTAAATAACTGATCAGAATTCATATAAGTAAAGTATATGAAATGAGATGAAGTAAATCTGAATTTATATCAGATTGGAATTAAAATAAAGAAATTTTAAGTTCCTAGGAGATTTTGAAAACGTTTTTCAAACTGAAGGTGATATAGTATTGAACTCACTTCGATAGCTGGAAAATAGATTCTGATGATGAATCGCGACATCATCAGTGTTCATTTTCGAGTTGTAAGTGACGGATTACTACCAAAGGTTTTGTTTTCGAATTGTTTTGAGAAAACAAGTTGTTTAGAAATTCAAAGGTTTAGAATTGGCAGTATAATTTCAAATTAATTTGAAAGAAACCCAGGAATTTAAGTTCTGAAATTGGAATTTAACTTTTGAAGTTAAATAAAATAAGATGGTAAAAATAAATTAAAATTTAGCTTAAACTAAGTTAAGTAAAAACTAAATGGATTTGAAATAATCTGGAATTAACTCGGAAGAATAAGTTAAGAGTTTGAAATCGAGAAATGGAACTCGAGTGGAAATAGAATTCGACTTAGGTATAAGCGAATGATTTGGTTTTGAGAATGAACTGATTGGAGATCAAGTTGGTAATGCATTGTTATATGCAGAAGGGGTAATGAATGGTAGGGATATAATGATATGCTCGAAAAAAGGTACAAGCTTATTTTATATATGAGTTTAGAATTATATGAGCCGATTTGGCAAGCCGCTTGGCGTTTTGATTTTCTTTTGGGTTGGAGATGGCCCAGAGAGGCGAGTTGGAGTTTGATCTATTGACCAATACAAAGGAAGTGCTGGCGAAATTTTTCGAAAAGTTAAGGTGTTAGAAAATTTTTAGAATTTTTGAAAATTTTAGTTAGTCGAAATAAATTAATATTTTAGTCGATATTAATTGGTTCAGTTGAAACCGGAGATAAGAGGTAAACAGATAAATTTTTACCTAGTAGATAGGGTCGTCCACTACCTTAGCAATTTCGAGGACGAAATTATTTTAAGGGAGAAAGATTGTAATGACCCGCATTCTGACCGTTGAATAATTAACTAATTTAATTATTTATCGATTTAACGATATCAATAACTAGAATTAAATAATATTTATATTTAGTTAATATAAATAATAGGATAATATACTTCCAGAATAGTCGGAAATAGTAGAATTCACAATACGATGTGAACTGGATCTTATATAAGCTATAATTCAGTTTGAAGCTGAATTATAATAACGAATATATTGAATCGACGACAGTTGAACGTATAGTTTACAACATATTTATAAACGAGCTCGAAATGGCGCTGCAGTTCGCTATTTGGCGATTTGAACTTCAACTGAATGTATAGGATTCGTTTTAAGTCGGATTTCTGTGAAACAAGAACCGTCGGGACCGATTTGATAATAGTTTTCTAATAGAAGAGAAAAATCAAGATTTCGTCGTGTAGATTTTGATTTACGTCCAAATCAAATTTTAGAAAAGTCGCTATGGAATTCCTTTATAATTTATAACGATTTATAAAAGGAATTTCAATATAAATTGAATACCGATATAATATGGATTTGAAATATCGAGCTATAAATCCATATATGAATATTCAGGAGTTGTGGTATATTCTATGTGGATATATACGATAATATTAAATTATTAATTTTAAATTCAATTATATTTAAATATATTTATATATTTAAATGGGCTATTTAGGGCTTTAAAAATAGCCAGTTTTGCAAACAACCTCGGAATTCGATGAAACTAATTTTGTTGGATCCGCAATGTCAAATAGATGTTAGATTTTCAGTTTCGTGATTTTTAGAGGCACTGTGTGGCCGTACAAATTTTTAGAGTGAGAAACAATCGGTATTTTTACAGTTAAAAATACGCTGTGTGAGCATACGAAGTCGGAATTCGACGAAACCAGTTTCGTTGGGACCATAATGTCAAACTGTAGATGCATGTCAATTTTTGTGATTTTTGTGTGTCATGTGTGATCACATGGATTTTTATAAGGCAAGAACGAATATAAATTGAATATAAATATGGTAAATATTCAACCCAAAATATCTTAACCTATTTATGATCAAAAGAGGGCCACGTTTTCTCCCTTCACAGCCACACAAAACAAGTTTAAAACGCTGAGAAAAACCATTCTCGTTCTCAGAACAAACCGCAAGTAAAAATACTCAAAAGAAAATCAAAATAAATTCAAACTAAAATCCTTAAATCAACATTCAACCATCGTTGTAATCATTGGTGGATGTTCTTCGTTTCTGTGTATTTGTTGTCGGGTCCGACGCCATCATTTCGAGTTCGAGTTCGTCAACAGCGAACCTAGGGTTCGGCTTTGGGTAACGTATAGGCAACGATGGGTGGTTTGGTGCTTTTACTCGAGTTCCTGGTAGGAAGCCGCACCTGCTGAGGGAAGATGGGAGGATTCTGTTCCCAGAAATGTCGCTCGAACAAAGGTGGGCCTCGACGTGGTACTGTCGATGACGCTGAAAGGGGGGAGACCAAGTTATACTGATTGGGTTTGAATTGATAGAGGAATTGATGAGGTTAATTTCTATGTTTTGGTTTGTTTTGTCAAGTAATGGAAGGACGGTTGAAAATCGAAGAGTGAAAATGGTGAAACGAGGAGCAGGTTGCGTAATGTATTGTTGGGGAAGAAAGGAGTTCGGGGCGGGTACTGAAAGGATGCGGAATTGTTCAGGAAGGGGTGATGGGCTGGATAAAGGTCAAAGCCCAAAATAAGTATAATTAATTTAGTTAGATTTAATTTAAATATGGTACTAACTTATAATTTACATATCTATCCCATACGATATAAGAATTTCAAACCGTCAGATCCATTGGGATCGTATGGACGAGAGCTTCACAATGAAGCTGACTGGAAGTGGATTGGGGCTCGTTGGAATTTATGGCAAAATAAATTGTTTGATTCAAATCAAACAACAGTTTATCTTTCTTTAACGATGAACTGCCAAAGTGAGTAAAACTCACCAACTCTGAACAATTATATTTTTATAACGTATTTTTAGAACTATTAATCATCTGTTGATTGTTGTGTGTTGATTTGGTCGATTGAACTACTAGTCAGTTAGTTGAATATATATATATATATTGATATTGTTTACCAGAACATTTCATACTGAAATGAAGTTGATGTTAATTATATGGTTTAACATCTGTGATTCAGGGAAACAGGTTGGAGGGGTCCAACTGGACTCCTCAATATTTATAATACTGTTCTGTTCATATATTGTAATATATGATGTGATATATAATCTGTTGTCGATTATATGTGGTTGGACGATATTGGTCATCGTGATTTGATATGTTGGATACCATAACATACCGAAATGTCGAATATTGGATTTTTCAAAATGAATATTGAAAATAGATAATTTATAAAATCAAAGGATTTTATTAAAGAGATAGTAGTTATAAAATCAAAGAAGATTTTATAATAGGGATTGTTTATAAATGGAATATTTATAAATAGAAATTTATTTATAAATGGATTATTTATAAATAGGAAATACTTAGAAATAAAACACTAAAGGGGTTATTTGCAAACCATTTGCAAATAGAAAGAGAAAGGTTTGTAAACCATTTTCAAATCAAATAGAAAGAGAAATATTTGTAAACCATTTACAAATGAAATTGAATAGGGAATATTTGTAAACCATTTACAAATGAAATTTGATAGGGAATAGTTGTAAAACCTTTACAAATGAAATAGAAAGAGAATATTTGTAAAACCTTTACAAATGAAACCGAAAAGGAGATATTTGTAAAACCATTTACAAATAGAATTGAAAATGAAGTATTTAGAAAATAAAGAGAGTTAATAAAAAGGGAAATTTGTTTACAATGGAATAAGATGTTATAGAAAGGAAACCGTTATAAAAGGAAAATGTTATTTAAAAGGAAATCCTAATAAGTAGGAAAACGTTATAAAAAGGACATTTATAAAGTGAAGAACCGTTACTAAAAAGTAAATCTTTGTAAATGAATAAACGTTGTTAAAAGGGACCTTTTTAAATGGATAAACGTTATCAAAAAGGAGAAATCGAATATGGTATTCGAAGTTAGTTAATCGAATATGGTATTCGAAAAGAGTTAATCGAATATGGTATTCGAAAAGGGTTAATCGAATATGGTATTCGAAGTTAGTTAATCGAATATGGTATTCAAAAAGATTTAATCGAATATGGTATTCGAATAGGGTTAATCGAATATGGTATTCGAAGTTAATTAATCGAATATAGTATTCGAAGTTAGTTAATCGAATATGGTATTCGAAAAGAGCTAATCGAATATGGTATTCGAAAAGGGTTATCGAATATGGTATTCGAAGTTAGTTAATCGAATATGGTATTCGAAGTTAGTTAATCGAATATGGTTTTCGAAAAGAGTTAATCGAATATGGTATTCGAAAATGGTTAATCGAATATGGTATTCGAAGTTAGTTAATCGAATATGGTATTAAAAGTTAGTTAATCGAATATGTTATTCGAAAGGGGTTAGTTGAGTAGAGTTATTCAGTTAGAGTTAAACATTTACAGTTAATCATTTAGAGTTAACCAGTTAGAATTAACCAGTTAGAATTAATCGGTTAGAGTAAATCAGTTAGAGTTAATCAATTAGAGTTAATCCAAATGAGATGCCATTTAGCACGACTGCTAGCGTAATTCGCAGGGCTGTAAATAGCCTACGGCGGTCGGATGTTTACTGAGGGAATCAGGCGTAACCATTGTGATCGCTGCGATCTAGAGTTAAGCGAATGAAGTTAAATAGATTTATCGAATATTAGTTATTCGAATGGAGTTGAATAGAGTTAAACGGAGTTAAATAGAGTTATCGAGTATTAGTTATTCGACAGGAGTTAATATAGTGGAGTTAAATAAGTCGAGTTAATTGAGTTAAGTTAATCAAACCGAGTTAATCCAAATGAGTTAATCTAAAGGAGTTAGTCGAATATTGGTTATTCGAATAGAGTTAAAGGAGTTAGTCGAATATTGGTTATTCGAATAAAGTTAAAGGAGTTAGTCGAATATAGGTTATTCGAATAGAGTTAAAGGAGTTAGTCGAATATTGGTTATTTGAATAGAGTTAAAGGAAAGGAGTTATCGATTATAGTTCAATCGAAAGGAGTTATCGATTATAGTTTAATCAAAAGGGGCTATCGATTAGTTTAATCGAAAGTAGATTATCGAATATATCTTATTCGAAAGAAAGAGACCAAATATAGTTTATTCGAAAGAGAGAGATTTCGAATATAAGTTATTCGAAGAGAGATAATCGAATATAGGTTATTCGAAGAAGAGTTAATCAAATAGAGATTACTCGAAAGAGAATTATACGTCGAATTCAATTATATCGAATTCGGGAAAGAAATATTTACTTTCTGGCTTTTAAATCAAGAGTATACACTAATAAATTAGGGTTAGGTTTAATTATTCGAATTAAAGAATAAAGGTTATAATTAAAATTAGATATTGTGAAAGTAGGGATTATAATGTTATCGTTAAAATCAATGTTTTCAATAAAGAAGTGGATTTGTAATTTGAATCCGAGAGTTACGTAAAGAAGTTGTTAAAGGTTTGAAAGATACACTGTTACTATTTCGAAGTTATAACGTTGTTCAGTTAAGGTCTGAGAGGTAATTATACCCCAACTTGATTGAATTCCTTCTTAACTAAGGAATGGTAAGGTTTGATAGTGAATGATGGTTAAGTGAATTCAGTAAATAGTTTAAGTTGGCATAGCGATGTTTATTTAAAACATCTGTTTAAATCCAATGAAGGAACTTTGGAAATGTTTTCCAAATAAGATATCAGAAATGTTTTCTAATATTGGAAACAGGAAATGGAAATGTTTTCCGTTGTTAATAAAGTATATTTTCTAAAATTAGAAAATAAGGAAGGTTGAATATATGGAAACAGGAGATAAGTAAATTAACGAACTAAAGAGATAAATGTTAAATGATGATTGGTTGATATAATTTCCATCTGGAAATAATATCGTTGTTTTGCACACGAGTTTTTCTTTGATAGTTGAATCACAGACTATCAAATGTTTTGACCATTTTAACGTTGTTAATATGGAGAGACCGGTTGGATTATTATCCAAAGAACCACTCTGTATTGGCATAAGCGTTGTGAATCATATATGCTGAATATATTGAAGACGGAGTAAAGTGCAAGGGCTGTTGTATAAATCTTAGATAACAATGGACTAAGATTGATGTACTGAATAGTGCTTCGGTTTCGTTCAGTCCTAGAACGAACGTAAATGGACGAATGTTTGACAAAGTATTTCCAATGATCGAATGGGTTGGTCTGTATAAATATATATGGTTGCAACGGATTTATCCCTTAGCATAACATCCAGGATATTTGTATAAACCAACTAATGATTTATGGATCTGATAATGTGGCATTCAAAGTGATCGTGTTATAAATGAATGGAAAGTAAGCGTAGCTTCTAGCCTCACATCCGGTAAATGACAGGAATCGGGCAGGCAGCATGGCTAAGTCGGTCGCACCTAAGTAGGGTGTATAATCACCTATCTAGAGAATATTCATTTGCTTCTTTTAATCTAGCAATGCTGTCCCATATATATACGGGAAACGGTTGCTGATCCCAACCGTTGGTGATGTACATTCGATACACTCAAGCGAAATGAGTGGTCGGTCATGTGTGGCTGAGTTGCAAGATGTTCTTGTTGAACTCCAGTGTATCGCTCCTAGAGTACACTGATCGGAAGGAGGTTCCATACCTTGTCATAGTTCAAAATCCATTACCCAATACGTGATTGAGGTTTTGATTGTATACTATATTTGTAGAATGTGAGATGAAAGCGTTTCTGCTAGATTGTTATCTAATTGTATTTAGACATTATTATAATATCAGAATGATATTGTTTACAAAGTTGTTGTATTCTCATAAGGGAAAAACCTGTTCCGTTATGCGACATGGTCTTATGAGATATCGTTTACTTGTTCAAACTGTTTTAAACTGTTTTACTCATACCAGTCCCATGACTGACCCGGAGTTTATTTGTTTGTTTTCCCTAAACTCTTGGGTGCCTAATTTTGTATGGTCAGTCAAGTAGTCGGGATTTTACAGATACACTTGGAGAGCTTGGAGCAGGAGGCTTCAGGATTCTATAGCTATTATTACTTCCGCTGTTGTTGTAAGTGTTGTACTCTGATAAGTGCTATTGTATATATAACTGTTTGTAATTTCAAAAGTTATGTTATATTTTATTTGTTCCGCTGTGAGATTCGAGTTTACTCTGATGATGATGTTCTTCTTCTTCTATTCTATAAGTTCTACCTTATCTATCCTCACCCTCTATCTTCTTTCTATTAGTTTCTTGAATTTCTAGTTTAAATTGGGGTTGGACTTGTGTTTTTGGTCAGCTCAAATTGGACCGGATTTTCGGGTCACTACAGGCACCTTGTACCTCGCATATCCATCGACCTCCAAGTACGTCTTGACGATCACCAACTGATTCTCTCCTCTTGGGTGTACGGCCCAGTCAAGATCATCAGTAATTATCCGAATGACGTGAAGACCTCCGTTCTTCAACCACCATCTTCATCTTCGACACCATGTCGAATCAGTTATTCAGAATGGGATAAACCTAGTCTTTCTGAATAACTCGCGTATATAATAAACATATGTTACACAAACACAACATATGCCTCATTCCAACTCATCATTTACGAACCGTAAATTAGTAAGAGAATAATTCCCCATATGTTAACCCCGAAGGCCGAAACCAACATCAGATAAATACCGAGGAAACCGTTCTGCTTAGCAAACCTATAGTTAATTTTTAAACTTCACATTCTTAGGGAAGGGTTCCCATTAATTTTATCAAAGATAAATTCTTCTAAATTTATTATTTAATCTTCTTTTGAATATCAATTCAAACTTGTCGGGATTAGCAAACCACACCGAAGTAATCATTTATTTTATTTCCCAATCCCAACCTATCCATCCATTGAAATAAAACTGGTCATACTTCATATTTAACACCACGGTGTTATCGGTAAATTCAATTACCATTTCCCGTTCAAATCAAATTAAAGATTTAACTATCGCCTGGAGCAAAACTGGTGATACTCCATTCTCGATCTTTTCCATCTAATTAAAGATTCATTAAAACTCCACTTAGTTTTAATCTTTGACTGGGTTAAAGAACCGATGTCATTTAAAACACGGTTCACGATAAACCAAAAATCACATCACATTTCAATCCCAATTAAATATTATTTAATTGGTACACTTCATTAAATCTAAATAAAAAGATTTAATGTTTCCTCAACTGGGTTTAAGAACAGTGTCAATGAAGACACCATTCACGACAAACCCAAATCACATTTGATATTAAATACAAGGCTCTAAATAGATAATATATCGGCTTATATTCAATATCAAATTCAACGACCAACAAATATCGTATTGGAAATAAAGATATATATATATATATATATATATCTTTCAAATTCCCATAACAATATTTGTATAATCACAAAATCCAACATCGAAATATTTCAAAGACAATTTCGATTCAAATCCATTCCAATTCAATTATTGGAAATTTTGGCTAATTTTAAAACCCTTTTCAAATTCAATTTATTTATTTAAAAATAAACAGAATTATAATTCTTGTTCAAAGCTAGTTCATTTCGATAAAAATCTATTTTTATCCTTTCAAATATGGAGTTTTTCACCCCAATTCTTCACAAATCATTTCTTATGATTTTACACAAATTATTACAATTTTTAATAATTTTATCAAGGCCCGTACAGTCGATTTCCATTAACGGCCATCGAACTGCACTTACAGCGACCTTTTACAAATTTGATTTGGACATAATTCCAAATCCAACCGTTAGATTTCAAATTTCTAATATCCGTTAGAAAGCTCTTTTGGATACGAACCCAATGGTTCCGGTTTTAGGAGAATCCGACTGTCGGATCTCCCGTAATGTCTGTTCGATGTCAATGGTCGAAATTCACGAACTACCACAGCGCGGCGTGTTCTATTCAGGCATTATATTATATATATATAATATACTTCGTCGATTTCCTTTTAAAAACGTATTTTATAAATCATTTAAATTCGTTTTCAAAACGATTTCAACTTCATTTCAAATTCAAATCAAAATTGAATTTTTTCTTATAAATTCGTTTTAAATTCATTTCAAATTGATTTCAATTCAAATCGATTTTTATTTCAGTTTCAGTTCGTTTTCAATTCAATTCAATTTCAATTCGATTTCAATTCGAATTCAATTCGATTCAATTTTCAATTCGAATTCATTTCATTTTCAGTTCAATTCGAATTCTAATTCATTTCAATTCAATTCGAATCTAATTCGTTTCAATTTAATTTAATTCGAATTTCATTTCAAAATATTCGATTTTGAAATTATTTTTCAATATTCATTATAAAAACGAATATAATCGATATAAATATCGTTAGCGTCAAAATAGCGCATATCTAATCAACACGGCTTTATATATTTCTATTTCAAATATTCTATTCAAATATTTCGTTTCAAATATTTCTTCTCAAATACTTTATTCAAATATTTCTCTTCAAATATTCTATTTCAAAACTGGAATGAGGCCTAATCAATTACCACAGATTTTATTTCTATGGATTTCCATACAACGCATGTATATATCAACAATGACAAATAATCAACCATCATCCAAAGTGCATTCTACACTGTATAAGCATCAAATATAAATATTTAATGCTCATAACAGTCTGTCAATCAATCGATCGACATACAACTAATTATTGGGATTAGTGTATGTCATATATCATCCCAATACCCGTGTGGGGTTTCAATCAATCAAACACAGATTTTATTTATGCAGTTGGGCGATGTGTAAAATTTATCGTCCCAATCAATATCAGTCAAATGTGTGTATATAAACAAATCGTCCGATTTTTTATATTTATTTCATTTCATATACACGTTAAAAATTCTATTTTCAACAATAAAATATTTTTAACTAAATAAATATTTTATTTCATTTCACATCCCATCACACAATCAAATACACATCAAAATCAAACAAACAAGCATACAAGCCGTCCATGGTCTGTGGACGACGGGTGTCGGGTGCTACTAAACACCGTCTGCATCCTAGTAAATATTTTAACTAGAAAATTAAATTAAAAGTGAGAAGTTCTCACCGACAAGCTAAACCAACGCCACGACTCTTCTTATGTAGAACATCTTCGTCGTGCACGCCTTTTGTCAATTTCTTGTCCGTAGCCACTACATGTATAAAAATCACATTTTTATTCGATCTATAATATAAAAAATCATATTTTTAAACTGATCTTTCATATATAAAAATACTATTTTTATCGAAGTAAAAATCACATTTTTACTTCACTAGTTTATATATAAAAATCAATCTTTCGATATATAATTAAAAATTATATCTTTGATACTCTACTATAATAAAAATTATATTTTTGATACTCTACTATAATAAAAATTATATTTTTGATACTACACTATAATAAAAATTTCGCCCTTTCAAAATCAAAGATTTCGCTTATATAAAAATCACATTTTTCTATTTCAAATCTATATATAAAAATTGTATTCATATTTTTAAAACAAAGTATATTATACTTTTAAAACAAAGTATGTTCATATTTTTAAAACAAAGTATGTTCATATTTTTAAAACAAAGTATGTTCATAATTTTATATTTTCAAATCATGCTATTTTTATACTTTCTAAAAAAAACATTTCCATATATATCCTTAAAAAAACATTTTTCATATATAAAACTGAAATAAAAATAAAACACTATTAAAAACTCACTGTATCATGCTTATACCTCATCTTCTTCTTCTGTTTTTTTTTTTTTGCCCCAGAAAAATCGAATCAGGCTAGTAAACTTGGGTCCCTTATCGCGGCTGCCACCCTTTCCTAGAAGTTGATCGGAGGACACCGGAAGAAGGGGGTGGCGTCGCCTCCCTGTGGCCGCCATCAGGAGCAGCTCGCACCACCAGGTGGTTCGGATTCTGGGCACGAACGAGCGGGCTTCAGGTTGAGATTTCCGCCACCATGAAGATCGAAAACCGATCATACGCGTATCATTTCAAAGAATGAGAAGGGGCTATAGATTTTGTTTGGAATTCATCTTCTAATTTGGAATGGTTTGTGAGAGATTGATGGAAGAATGGGGGAGTGGTTCCGTCGTCTGTTGAAGAAAGACGGGGGCGCAGGTCAAAGAACAAGTTGACCAAGAAAGGATGAGTCCTAAGGTTTAGTGAAAGTGGGAGTTTATTTATATAATTATATTTATATTTTAATTCATTTACTCTTTAAATCTTGAATTTTAACGTTTGAACTCCATTCTAAATCCAGCGACTGCCGCCCCTAGCTAATTACCCTCATTTCGAACACAATGGGATATGTTTCGTAAGCTAATTCGGCTGTTAAGATCAGTTTTCGTCAAAATTAAAATATAAATCATTATATTAATCAATATTGATTTTAACGCACATTTTAATCTACCGGGGCCACATACTGATTCTAAAAATTCCAGAAAAAATATTTCTAGCTTCGTATTGATGATACGGTCCTAACAAAACTGATTTCGTCGAATTCTGAGACCGTTTGAAAAATGGCCATTTCCAGTCGATTAAAATCAACTGAAACTGGTCAAATGCGTTTTCCTTTGCCATGCTCACATATTGATTCGAAAAATTACGGATTTTGAAACCTAGCAATAATTAGACATCACGGATCCAACAAAAGTGGTTTCGTCGAAAATCGAGGTCGTTTGAAAATCGGCTATTTTTAAGGGTCGGAATTCCATAGCGACTATTCTGAATTTTCAACTGGACATAACTTTTTATCCCCGCTATGAAATTTTGATTTTTCGGATACGTTGGAAAGATATTCTTAATTAGATTCAAAATTTTTTGGTTTTGTTAAAATCCGGTTTATTTTGAACCCGGTACATTCGTTTGAATTTTGAAATCGAATTATCGAACTACCGTGCCATTTTCAATTCCTTTTATATATATAAATAAATATTTATATTCTACTGACGATTCAAATTAATATATACGTTCGAATTCTATTGAAAATAAATTTCTCATCATATTATTTGAAATATTTCATTTTAAATAATCAAAATTTGCTAAAATTGCAAAAATAAATTTTTTAAATTGGCTCGGATTTCCGGGTTATTGCAAAATATTTTTACTGAAATAAATATTTTGGTTCAACTAAGCTATTTGTCCAAAATTTGTATTTTGATTCAACTAGTCTTATCTTGACAAAAGTATATATTTTAACAAAAGTGTATGGTTTGCCTTAACTAATCTATTTGGACAAAATGTATATTTCGATTCAACTAATCTTTTTCAACAAAACAACAAAGATAATGACTTTGATTTATTGACAAATCTAATTCAACAAAACAAATATAGGTGTTGTGTTTATTTCGACGACGATTCTAATCCAACAGAACAAATGAAAGTAACATAATGGTTTTGTCAAATCTAATGCATGAAAAATGATAATGTTTTGTTTTAACCATTATGGTTTGACAAAAGTGACCAATTTGTTTTAACTATGATAATTTTGACAAAAGCGACAAAATGGATTTAACTTTAGTAGCTTGACAAAAGTGACAAAATGGATTTCAACTATTGTAAATTGATAATGGTGACAAATTGGGTTTAACTATTTTAATTTTATAAAAGTGAATGTTTTTGTTTCATTCATTTTAAGTGAAACAAAAATGAATATTTTGTCTCATTCCTTTTAAAGGATAAAAGTGAATATATTTTCTTAATCTTTTAAAATGACAAAATTGAATAATTTTGTCTCATTCTACTTAAATGATAAAAATGTATCTTTTTTTTGATCATTTTCAATGAACTAAAAATGCCTTATTCTTGTTTAACCCCAAAATGCGTCTTTTAGTATTGCAACAAAATGACAAAATAAAACTTATCTTTCTATTTACTCTCTTTATTGAAGCTAGTAAGACACTAAAAATATATCTTTTTAATCCCAATCTTTTTATTATAACCTATGATAAAAATATAAACATTTTATTTAATTTAACAAAATTACAACAAAGATGAATTCATTTTATCATAATCTTTTTATTTACTCTAGTTTAAATGTAAAATTGGTATTTTTAATCCTATTCTTTTATTTATATCTAAAATGTAATAAAAGTGTAACTTCTTAAACTATGCTTTTTATTTGCATCTAAAATGCAAATAAAAATGTAATATGTTAATTTATGATTTATTTGCATCAAAGGATGCAAATAAAAATACAACTTCTAATTCAAGGTTTTATTTGCATCTACATGTGCAAATAAAAATGCAACTTCTAATTCAATATTTTATTTGTATCAAGGAATGCAAATAAATATGCAACTTCTAATTCAATATTTTATTTGCATCAAGAAATGCAAATAAAAATGCAACTTCTAATTCAATACTTTATTTGCATAAGGGAATGCAAATAAATTTGCAACTTCTAATTCAATATTTTATTTGCATCAAGGAATGCAAATAAATATGCAACTTCTAATTCAATATTTTATTTGCATCAAGGAATGCAAATAAATATTCAACTATTAATACGATGGTTTATTTGCATCAAAGACTGCAAATAAAAATTCGACTTTTAAGTAAGATGTTTTATTTGCATCAAAGAATGCAAATAAAAAAACTTCCAATTCCACGGTTTATATGTTTTGACAAAAATGACTATTTTTAATTCGTATAAAATGACAACATAAATGGTACTTTCAACTCTTCTTTTTTTATTGCATATCAAATGACAACAAAAATGTTACTTTAAAAACCATTCTTTTAATCACAACTAAAATGACAAAATAAATGTTTCTTTTGTATCAATGTAACAACCCGAAAATCTGGGCCAGTTTAAAATTTTTATTTTGGAAATTTTAGCGAATTTTGAACATTTAAAATGAATTATTTTAAATAACATCGACGAGAAATTTATTTTGAATGGAATTCGAACGTATATTTTATATACGTCGTCGTTAGAATATAAATATTTATTTTAAATTATATAATAGATTGAAAATGGCGTGGTAGTTCGATAATTTGATTTCAAACTTCAATTGAATGTTTTGGGTGCAAAATAAACCGGATTTTAGTGAAACCAAATCTATTTGAGAATATCTTTCCAACGAATCCGACAAATCGAAATTTCATAGCGGGAATCAAAAGATATGTCCAGTTGAAAATTCTGAATAGTCGCTATGGAATTCAGGCCCTTAAAAATGGGAATTTTGCAAATGACCTCGGATTTTGACGAAACCACTTTTGTTGGGTCCGTGGTGTAAAGTTATTGCTAGGTTTCAAATTTCATAATTTTTCGAATCAATATGTGTGCGTGGCAAAGGAAAACGTGTTTTGACAATTTCAGTTGATTTTAATCGACTGGAAAATGGCCATTTTTCCAACGTTCTCAGAATTCGACGAAACTAGTTTTGTTAGGACCGTATCGTCAATACGAAGCTAGAAAATATTTTTCTGCAATTTATAGAGTTAGTATGTGACCTCGGTAAATTGAAATGCGCGTTCAAATTCAATATATAGAGTTATATGTTGATTTTAACGGAAACTGATCGAAACATTCGAATCAGCTTACGATACATATCCCGTTGTGTTCAGAATGGGGGTGAAACACTATGGATGACAGGCGGTGGGCCTCGTTTCGAGGTCGAAATAAAAAGTCAACACTTTAGAAATTTAAATTATTAAAATAATTAAACCTCTCCCTCTCTCCTCTCCTTATCTTCTCTCTGCCCCCCCTTTCAAAATCGATTTCAGATGAAAAAAAAAATCTCGTCGCCTCTCCCCCAAGCGGACCACCGCGCCGCCGCAACTGGCTCTAGGCCCCACCTCGCGCCGCACCTCCTTCCGCCTTCCCCCTCCCCTCGATTCTCCTCTCCCCTTCACCGTTCAACCCCCAAACGCGCCACCGTGACACCAAAATCCTCCACCATAGAAGCCACCGTCGCTGCACGCCACCACCGCAGCCGGCCTGAGCTCGATTCCCCCCCCCCCAAGCGAGCAACTGCAGCCCCGAGTCCTCCTCCAGTGTTCGCCACAGCAAACCCCTTTTTTCCCGAGCAATGTAAGTTTGTTTTATTAATTTATTTTGTTTAGTTTATTTATTTTCAATAAGCTTTGATTTTTATATATATAAAATAAAATAGATTAGCTTTTTGTTTGAATAGAAAAATTAGATTTTTTTTGTAGAAAAAGGTATGATTTTTATAAACAGAAAGGTATGATTTTTAACATGAAGCATTGATTTTTATACAACATGAAATCGAGCTTTTTAACATCGCAAAGTTGAGATTTTTAGTAATATAAAGCTATGATTTTTGTTTATATGAAATACGGTTTTTATTTTAAACAAAGATTAGATTTTTAAAATAGAAAAATTAGATTTTAAAATGGAAAAGATTAGATTTTTAAAATAGAAAAGATTAGATTTTTAAAATAGAAAAGATTAGATTTTTATATTTGAAAAGGCGAAATCTTTTTATAAAGAATAGCGTGATAAAAATAGAATTTTTATCTATATAGCATCGATATAAAAATAGAATTTTTATCTATATAGTAGCGATGTAAAAATAGAATTTTTATCTATATAGTAGCGGTGTAAAAATTCGATTTTTATACATTGAATAGCGAAGTAAAAATTCGATTTTTATGTATTGAATAGTAAAGTAAAAATTCGATTTTTACATATGTAGAGAACACGGGCAACAAAGATGACAAAAAGGCGAGAACGATGAAGATTTCTATAAATGAAGTGTCGTGAAGTTGGGATAGCTTTCGGTGAGAACTTCTCACTCAAATTCCTTTTTCTAGTTATATACATATATATATATATATATATATATATATATATATATATATATACTAGGATGCAGACGGTGCTTAGCAGCACCCGACACCCGTCATCCACAGACCATGGATGGCTTGTTTGTTTGATTGATATGTGGAGAAAATTTGTTTGTGTTGTTGATGTGAAATCTATAATAAAATATTCATGTGTTGAAAGGAAATAAAATATTTATATAGTATAAAATATTTTATCGTTAAAAATATAATTTTTAACGTGAATGTGAATAAATAAATATTTATAAACAAATCGGCAGATTTGTTTATATACACTGATTTGACTGATATTGATTAGAATGATAAATTTTACACATCGCCCAACTGCACAAATAAACATCTGTGTTTGTTGATTTGAAACCCCACACGGGTTTTGGGATGATATTTGGGTACACTAATCCCAATTATTTAATTGTATGTCGATCGATTGGTCGATAGGCTGTGTAAGCGTTAATTATTCATATTTGATGCTTATGCAGTTGTGTGGTGCACTTTGGATGATGGTTGATTGTTAGTCATTGCTATTATATACATGTGTTGTGTGGAATCCGTATAATTAACATTATATGGTGATTGATTGGGCCTCATTCCAATCGGGAAAATAATGAATATTATAAAAGAAAATTCATGTGTTGAATATAAAAATAGTCATGTGTTGACGATGTTCATGTGTTGAAACTATTCATGTGTAGAGTAAAATATTTTAAATAATAAAATCTACATCTTTATCATATTTAAAATTAGAACTACTTTACGGTGGAGTCTGATCTAAAATCAAACGATAGATACCCTAATTTTATATAATATTTTACATAACAAAAATAGACGTGTGTTGAAAGAAATATAATTCATGTGTTGAATGGGATAAATATTCATTTGTTGAATAGAATAACGAATTTATTGAAATATATAAAACCATGTTGATTAGAGATGCGTTATTTTGACGCGAACGATATTTATATCGATTCTATTCGTTTATAATGAATAATGAAAAGTGATTTCAAAATTTAATATTTTGAAATGAAATTCAAATTAAATGTAACAACCCTGAATTTTGGGGTAAATTTAAAAATTTATTTTAAGTTATTTTAAGGGGTTTTGATATTTAAAATAATTTATTTTAAATAATAATGAGTAAAAGTTTATTTTTATTATATAAGGAGTTAGAAATAGCGCTGCAGTTTGAAAATTAGATTTCAGACTTTGATTGAATGTAAAGGACTAAAAATAAAACGAATTTTAGTGAAACCAAAATATTTAAATCTGTTTAAGAATACCTTTCTAATGAATTTGAAAAATTGAAATTTTACTTTAAAAGTTGTAAATTATGTCAAAATTAAAATTTAGAAAGGTCGCTATGAAAAATATATTTATATAATATAAAGGTCAAAAATGCTACTTTTTGCATATGAAGGAATTTGGACTCGAAACCAATTCCATTGAGTCCGGAATGATGTTTACACATGAAAAAGAGTATAAGCACATATATTCTTGAGTTTCGGAAAATTTTCACTTTAAAAAGTATTTTTAATATTAAATATATAGAAATTAAAAATAGCCATTTTGCAAACAACCTCCGTTTTCGACGAAACCACTTTTGTTGGATCCGGAATGTCGAAATATGGTTAAGTTTAATTTTCCATAATTTTTAAGGCTAGTATGTGAGCACTGTAAATATAAACGCGTTTGGTCAGAGTTAGTTAAATTGGGTTGACCAGAAATTGACCATTTTTCAAACGAGCTCAGAATTCGACGAAATTGGTTTTGTTAGGACCGTATCGTCAAAACATAACCAAAAATAATTTTTCCGGATTTTTCTGACTTCGTATATGACCCTGGTAAAATTAGATGTACGTTTGAATTAAAAATAAAGGATTTATTTTAGAAAATAAAAGAAACATGCGTATAACTTCAGAACTGGACCTTTGCAATAGCGCCATCGCGTTCAGAAGACGTCAAAACATTAAGTTCGACAGTCGTTGAGCGCGAATCGGGGATCGGACGGAAAAAGGCCTATTTTCTGGAATTATTAAATAAAATAATCATTAGAAAAACCTAAAATACTGGTATAAATACGGGCCGTATACGGTTGCTTCTTCTTCCTTTTCGTTCCTTTAGCCGCAAGAACCCATTATCCATCAGAAATTCAAACATCGATTACTCCTTCAAATCTCAACGAAATTCAACAAACTTATACTCGTTTCGAAGAGAAACCTGAGCTCTTCGATCTCCGACAAGTCCCGTCCCTCCCCGTGCCCCGTAGCGCCGCCACCAAGCCCGAGAACGGACGCCGAACGCAGCTCCCTGGGCCCCACCACGTCAGTGCGCACCACCCCTAGTTCCCGGCGCAGAAACCCCTCTCGTAGCTCTCCGGCGTCCCGCAAACGGTTCGGCAAACCGTCAACTACAACTACAGAAAATCGCGATCAAAGTTTTGAACAATTATGGGTTCTAAGGTAGATTTTATTTCAGATTTTGTCACGCTTTATAGCGTCGCTGCGGCAGTTGTTAAAAGCCTGAATTTGATTTTTCACATGAATTTGTATTCGAACCAATCCAGATCTGAAATCACTTTGAACTCTGTAACACCCCGTGTATTCTATAACAGTGAAATTCATAAATTAAAGCATAACTAATTTCAAATCAAAGAATTAAGGGAAACGGGATACGCCATTGTGTTCGTCTCGGAAAAATACGCGAAATAGAGTCCGAGTTTTCGAAAAACGGAGTCCGTATGAAGAAGATATGGCCTCCGGAAGTTTCAGAATTCAGGTTAAAATTCAAACAGATGAAAACAGCTCAGAAAAACAAGTTTAAAATTCAAAATCGGGCCCAATTGGCCAGGGAGGGAAAATTCCCGCCTAAGGCACCCAGGTCGACTTGGCAGTCGACCTGGGCTAGCCAGGTCGACAGGGCTGTCGACCTGGGTGTCGACTAGGCTGTCGACCTGGCCCCAGAGCCAGGTCGAACCCAGCCCATCCTGGCTGGCCAGGTCTGTGTTTGGTCGATTTTCTGAGCCTTGCCTTGTCACTAGGGCTAGGTGTCAGCTCCTGATTGGTCTATCTTTCGAATGAATGGCTACGATTAACCCAAGCTACATCGACGGTCCGAATCAATTCATAAACTCTATAAAAATGACCCTAGACTCTACCTAATCTATTCATTCAAAAATAAGAATGAGGCCATCATGCTGCTGAGGAACGACTAGGAGTAGCCACCAATTTGAGAGACAATTAGGAGACAAACTCTAAAGCATAAAGCAACTACAAGTTAAACTTAAACAAATCAAATCAATGCCTACATCAAAGGAATAGCATCTCCAAATCCAGAATTCAGATTCCTGAATTGAAGAATTCGTCACATGATTGTAAGTAGAGTACTATTCCGGTATGAATTAAATAACTGTGTTTGATTTGTGTAAAATGAGAATTACACTTGATTTGTGGTGATAGTAATTCATATTTGTGCGTTGCTATGATTCTAATCGATTTGGAATGTTGTGATATAACGATTGGATATTCGCAAGTATGTAATTCATGATAAAAACTACATGTTAGCGGTAGTTTATTTGAGATTCATGCAAGTATACGATTGGATATTCGCAAGTATGTAATTCATGTTGAAGCTACATGTTTGTGGTTGTTTAATTGAGATTCATGCAAGTATGTGGTTTTGCTACTATGCCAACATAATGTATATTTTTGTACAAAATCACTTTGTGTGTAATTGGATCAAATTTGGGGTATTGTGATTCATATGAAATTATGTTGGAATTGGCATCATGATCTATGTATAAAACCATACTTTTGTATTAGAAACAAAAGTAAGCCTCTTTGTGAACTTATGTTGATTTTATGAATATGACTAGGCTATGTTTGGTATTATGCCTAATTGAAAAACATGTTAGGCCTATATTGTTAACAAGAATTATATGATAATATATGTGACACATAGCTAAGTTAGATTTACATTCCAATTGCAAGTTTGCATGAATAAAGTAAAAACCATGATTTCATGTTTAGGAATATTTATGCCATGATTACATGAATAGATCAAAAACCATGATTTCATGTTTAGGAATATTTATGCCATGATTACATGAATGGATCAAAAACCATGATTTCATGTTTAGGAATATTTATGCCATGATTACATGAATAGATCAAAAACCATCATTTCATGTTTGGGTATATTTGTGCCATGATTATGTGAATAGATTAAAAATCATGATTAAGTTGGAATAATTCTAGTTGAACTATACTTTTGTATTAGTAACAAAAGTAAGCACCTTTGTAAACATATGGTAATCTTATAAACATGATTTGCTTATGTTTGACATTATGCCTAAGTAAAAATATAGGTTTATGTTGTAGTTAAGACTATGTGTCAATAATGATATCTAATTTAGTTAGATTCTTAACTTAACTACAAGTTTACATGGTTTGATTTATGTCACTTATGCTTTATGACCAAAGTATATGTTACTACAATGCAAGTACACCAGTTTCTATTTTGTAGTTCCAACGTTATGTTGCAAGTTCATGCGTTCACATTCCCCTCTTTGTGTATATAATCACGTTTTAGGCCTCCCCTTTTTCACGTGGCTAAGTTGGGTTTAAAAGGCTAAGCCCAACATATATTATAATAAACGAACGTATTAAACGGGGGAAATAGCGTTGGGCCAAATTAATTAATAAATGAAAATATAAAAGTAGAGGGGCCCAAATTCAAGAATGGGTTGGGCCCATGATTGGTGTAAACCCTTACACCATTAGCTTAAATTGATTTTGAATAATGGGCCACAAATATTTACATATAAGAAAATAAAGAAGAAAGACAAAATATGTAAATATAGAAAATACGATGTGTTTAACCCGAGGTTGGATTGAGTTGTGATGTAAACCTGCCCGGAACCGCCCGGCTGTCCAATAGTCACAACAACACCTATCCAATGTGGGTGGTTAAACATGGAGCCCAATAAGGAACCGAGGTTAGACTGAGTTGTGGCGTAAGACTGCCCGGACCCAACCGGCAACAGGCAGCCACAACAATACCTGTCTAATGTGAGAGGTCAAGGCTTTAATAAGACAATTAAGGCTGAGTCAGGATTGATAGGATTAAGTAAATTATATTAATACTTAATCAAGATGGAACATGCTAAACTAAACAGACTGATTGGGGGTTAGGTTTATAAAACACTTAACCAACTTAGCATGTTGGCTAGAAATAGAAAAAAACCTAGTAGCGGGGGACCCTTTTCAGCAGTAACCCTATAAGGTATCATGATACCCTGAAACTAGGCAGGGTGGGGCACGATTACTGGGCTGACAGTAAGAGGTCAAATCGACGGCGGTGGTGCAGCAGTGTAGGTTCTAACGGGGTGTGGGCGTGCACTCACTTCGACGCAGAAAAATAAGGCACTGGGCACCAGTAGCATACCTATGCATTCTAGGGTTGTGTCGGGCCGCCGCCATGGGACTTGATACACCCCATGGTGGGACCAGCATAGGTAACTACAACATCGGGGGCCGTAAGACACATGTAACTATGCGAGTAGGAGCCGATCATCATGAAATGGATCACTTCACCCTGATTATGGTGTGCCTGTTGGGAACTAGTTTATACGGGTACAGAGATTAATATGGGGTACGATAGTATATTCGACCCTAGACAACTTAACTAAGTATATGGTGCTTTCCCATTTCTAGTTTATACTTATCATACCCATTTTATTCATAGACTGAATAGTCCTAGACTTACTCAGGCTTTATGTCTGACTCTACTTTTCTTTCGTCTTCTTTTCTTCCGTCCCCCCCCCCCCCCCCCCCAGGTCCACAGGAAGGGAATACCGCAGCTTGACCAGCCTTCATATCCAGCTTGAAGAGAAAGAATGTATTGCTTGGACCTTTTCGTTTTGGACTATGGCTTTGGACAGCAACTATGGGACTTTTGCAGTTTATTTATGTTTTCTTTATGCTTCTTTAAATAATGTAATCAAGACAGTTATGAAGATGTTATGTTTTTGGAAGTATTGTAAGACAATTATGGTATGGTTGTTGTAACACGTATTTTTAATGAAATAAAAGTTGTTGTTTTTCCGCTGTTCAAAAATATGTGTTCTTATATCTGTGACTTATACTTATAAACCTCCACCAAAATTAGGGCATTCCCTTTGAGAGTGACCCTAACGGAGGTGGGGTGTTTCACTTGGTATCAGAGCATAGGTTTACCAGATAAGATAAAAAGTTTTGAAAAATTATTTTAAAAAAAGGAAATTTAAAGAAGCATTTTTTTTAAAGAGATAAAATATTATTTTATTTTAAAAGGCAAAGTCCCCCCAAAGCCATAGGTACTATCTCTTATCCTTCGTTTTGAATCTATCCTTTTTGTTTCAGCATGTCCGAAGAACTTAACTTGCCAGAGGGTGTACCAATACCTGGTTGGTTTAGGCGGTTCTTAGAAGCAAGGGCCACTCAGCCAGGTCCTACCGTTCCTCCTCCCCCAGCTGCAGGAAATCATCCAGCTGCAGCAGCACCTCTTCCTCCACCTCCTCCACGGGGAAACACGTTTGCTAAGATATGTAAAGATTTTAAAGCTATGGGAGGAAAGGATTTTCATGGAACTGAGTCCTTCGTGGCAGCTAGGAATTGGTTAAAGGAAACCGAGGACTTATTCATCATCGTTGAGGTAGAAGATAGACAAAAAGTACAACTGGCAGTATGGCTACTAAAGGGTGAGGCTTCCTACTGGTGGGAAGTCACTAATGCGGAAAGACCAGTGGAGACATGGGAGGACTTTAGGGCAAGGTTTGAGGCTAATTTTCTCTCAGAAGCTGAAAGGAGTCTTCAGTTGGAATTTTTTTTATTTCTTAAGCAAGGGAATATGACAGTCAAAGAGTATGTTAATCAATTCGATGAGCTGGCTAGGTTTGGGCTGGACCTAGTCAACACCCCCCACAAGAAGGCTCTCCGCTTTGTCAAAGGGTTGAATGAGCCATTACACAGTTTGGCCATGACCCATATACCCATGGGAGCTACGTACGAAAGGTTGGTGCAGATGGCATTGCTAAACGAGGAAGATAAGGACAAGAAGGAGACGGAGGCAGAAAACTCTCAAGGGAAGAAAGAGGTCAAGCCCAACGATTCTAAGAATAAGAAGGTAGACCCCGAGAAAGGAGGCAAGAACAACAACTCACGTGATAAAAGGAAATGCAATTACTGTGGTACGGAAGGGCACATAGCCAAGGATTGTAGAAAGAGGAAGAGAAAGCAAGGTGAATGTTTTCATTGTGGGAAGACTGGACACATCCGCAAAGACTGCCCTGAGAAGCAGACCGGACCTTCCGGCGGTACATCGTTAACTTATTCTAGATACTTTGTTTTATCCTATTTCTCTCCTCGATCCTATCTTGAGAACCATAGGTAGAATCTTTTTGGATGTAAACATGTAATTGAAACATGTTATGGATGATGGTTGCAAGTGGTTGCAAGTGATTGCTAGTGGTTGCTCGTGGTTGCATATACACACACAATCTAGGTTTTAGATCGGCTCAGTCACTTCATATTGCATATGCATATATGTTTGCATTCGTATATGGTTGAACTTTAATGTGTTATCATATGGATGTTGCATTTGTATGAATGATTGTGCACTCATGTAGAATCATGAATAGGAAAAATTTGCATACATAATGGATTCATGGCACTTACATAATTCGCATTAAGGAGGTCAACTGAATCAGTAGACCGCCTGATTTTGCATTAGATAAGTACATGTACACACACACTTCGCATATGATCATGAAGCATTAGAAGCCTTTTAAGGACAATGGATGCTCGTGTTTGATGGATGAGTAGATGGATGTTTGGATGTTAGGATATACATTCTTCCTAACTTGAAGATTTCGGGGACGAAATCCTTTTAAGTGGGGGAGAATGTAACACCCCGTGTATTCTATAACAGTGAAATTCATAAATTAAAGCATAAATAATTTCAAATCAAAGAATTAAGGGAAACGGGATACACCATTGTGTTCGTCTCGGAAAATACGCGAAATAGAGTCCGAGTTTTCGAAAAACGGAGTCCGTATGAAGAAGATATGGCCTCCGGAAGTTTCAGAATTCAGGTTTAAATTCAAACAGACGAAAACAGCTCAGAAAAACAAGTTTAAAATTCAAAATCGGGCCCAATTGGCCATGGCGGGAAAATTCCCGCCTAAGGCACCCAGGTCGACTTGGCAGTCGACCTGGGCTAGCCAGGTCGACAGGGCTGTCGACCTAGGTGTCGACTGGGCTGTCGACCTGGCCCCAGAGCCAGGTCGAACCCAGCCCATCCTGGCTGGCCAGGTCTGTGTTTGGTCGATTTTCTGAGCCTTGCCTTGTCACTAGGGCTAGGTGTCAGCTCCTGATTGGTCTCTCTTTCGAATGAATGGCAACGATTAACCCAAGCTACATCGACGGTCTGAATCAATTCATAAACTCTATAAAAATGACCCTAGACTCTACCTAATCTATTCATTCAAAAATAAGAATGAGGCCATCATGCTGCTGAGGAACGACTAGGAGTAGCCACCAATTTGAGAGACAATTAGGAGACAAACTCTAAAGCATAAAGCAACTACAAGTTAAACTTAAACAAATCAAATCAACGCCTACATCAAAGGAATAACATCTCCAAATCCAGAATTCAGATTCCTGAATTGAAGAATTCGTCACACGATTGTAAGTAGAGTACTATTCCAGTATGAATTAAATAACTGTGTTTGATTTGTGTAAAATGAGAATTACACTTGATTTGTGGTGATAGTAATTCATATTTGTGCGTTGCTATGATTCTAATCGATTTGGAATGTTGTGATATAACGATTGGATATTCACAAGTATGTAATTCATGATAAAAACTACATGTTAGCGGTAGTTTATTTGAGATTCATGCAAGTATACGATTGGATATTCGCAAGTATGTAATTCATGTTGAAGCTACATGTTTGTGGTTGTTTAATTGAGATTCATGCAAGTATGTGGTTTTGCTACTATGCCAACATAATGTATATTTTTGTACAAAATCACTTTGTGTGTAATTGGATCAAATTTGGGGTATTATGATTCATATGAAATTATGTTGGAATTGGCATCATGATCTATGTATAAAACCATACTTTTGTATTAGAAACAAAAGTAAGCCTCTTTGTGAACTTATGTTGAATTTATGAATATGACTAGGCTATGTTTGGTATTATGCCTAATTGAAAAACATGTTAGGCCTATATTGTTAACAAGAATTATATGATAATATATGTGACACATAGCTAAGTTAGATTTACATTCCAATTGCAAGTTTGCATTAATAAAGTAAAAACCATGATTTCATGTTTAGGAATATTTATGCCATGATTACATGAATAGATCAAAAACCATGATTTCATGTTTAGGAATATTTATGCCATGATTACATGAATGGATCAAAAACCATGATTTCATGTTTAGGAATATTTATGCCATGATTACATGAATAGATCAAAAACCATCATTTCATGTTTGGGTATATTTGTGCCATGATTATGTGAATAGATTAAAAATCATGATTAAGTTGGAATAATTCTAGTTGAACTATACTTTTGTATTAGTAACAAAAGTAAGCACCTTTGTAAACATATAGTAATTTTATAAACATGATTTGCTTATGTTTGACATTATGCCTAAGTAAAAATATAGGTTTATGTTGTAGTTAAGACTATGTGTCAATAATGATATCTAATTTAGTTAGATTCTTAACTTAACTACAAGTTTACATGGTTTGATTCATGTCACTTATGCTTTATGACCAAAGTATATGTTACCACAATGCAAGTACACCAGTTTCTATTTTGTAGTTCCAACGTTATGTTGCAAGTTCATGCGTTCACATTCCCCTCTTTGTGTATATAATCACGTTTTAAGCCTCCCCTCACGTGGCTAAGTTGGGTTTAAAAGGCTAAGCCCAACATATATTATAATAAACGAACGTATTAAACGGGGTAAATAGCGTTGGGCCAAATTAATTAATAAATGAAAATATAAAAGTAGAGGGGCCCAAATTCAAGAATGGGTTGGGCCCATGATTGGTGTAAACCCTTACACCATTAGCTTAAATTGATTTTGAATAATGGGCCGCAAATATTTACATATAAGAAAATAAAGAAGAAAGACAAAATATGTAAATATAGAAAATACGATGTGTTTAACCCGAGGTTGGATTGAGTTGTGATGTAAACCTGCCCGGAACCGCCCGGCTGTCCAGTAGTCACAACAACACCTATCCAATGTGGGTGGTTAAACATGGAGCCTAATAAGGACCCGAGGTTAGACTAAGTTGTGGCGTAAGACTGCCCGGACCCAACCGGCAACAGGCAACCACAACAATACCTGTCTAATGTGAGAGGCCAAGGCTTTAATAAGACAATTAAGGCTGAGTCAGGATTGATAGGATTAAGTAAATTATATTAATACTTAATCAAGATGGAACATGCTAAACTAAACAGACTGATTGGGGGTTAGGTTTATAAAACATTTAACCAACTTAGCATGTTGGCTAGAAATAGAAAAAAACCTAGTAGCGGGGGACCCTTTTCAGCAGTAACCCTATAAGGTATCATGATACCCTGAAACTAGGCAGGGTGGGGCATGATTACTGGGCTGACTGTAAGAGGTCAAATCGACGGCGGTCGTGCAACAGTGTAGGTTCTAACGGGGTGTGGGCGTGCACTCACTCCGGCGTAGAAAAATAAGGCACTGGGCACCAGTAGCATACCTGTGCATTCTAGGGTTGTGTCGGGCCGCCGCCATGGGACTTGATACACCCCATGGTGGGACCAGCATAGGTAACTACAACATCGGGGGCCGTAAGACACATGTAACTATGCGAGTAGGAGCCGATCATCATGAAATGGATCACTTCACCCTGATTATGGGGTGCCTGTTGGGAACTAGTTTATACGGGTACAGAGATTAATGTAACAACCCGAAAATCTGGGCCAGTTTAAAATTTTTATTTTGGCTATTTTAGCGAATTTTGATTATTTAAAATGAATTATTTTAAATAATATCGGCGAAAATTTATTTTGAATAGAATTCGAACGTATATATTATACGCGTCGTCGTTAGAATATAAATATTTATATATAATTATAAATAGAATTGAAAATGGCGCGGTAGTTCGATAATTCGATTTCAAACTTCAACTGAATGTACAGGGTGCAAAACAATCCGGATTTTAGTGAAACCAAAAATAATGGAATCTAATTGATAATATCTTTCCAACGAATCCAGGAAATCAAAATTTCATAGCGGGAATCAAAAGATATGTCCAGTTGAAAATTCTGAATAGTCGCTATGGAATTCAGGCCCTTAAAAATGGACATTTTGCAAACGACCTCGGATTTCGACGAAACCAGTTTAGTTGGATCCGCAGTGTCGAATTATTGCTAGGTTTCAAATTTCATAATTTTTCAAATCAATATATGAGCGTGGCAAAGGAAAACGCGTTTGACCGGTTTCAGTTGATTTTAATCGATTGGAAAATGGCCATTTTTCCAACCGTCTCAGAATTTGACGAAACTAGTTTTGTTAGGACCGTATCGTCAATACGAAGCTAGAAAACATTTTTCTTCAATTTATAGAGTTAGTATGTGACCCCGGTAATTGGAAATGTACGTTTAAAATTCAATATAGTGATTTAAATGTAAATTCAACGGAAACTAATCGAAACGATCAAATCAGCTTACGATACATATCCCATTGTGTTCGGAATGGGGGTAAAACGGTATGGGCGACAGGCGGTGGGCCTCGTTTAGAGGTCGTATGTGAAAGTCAACTTTTTAATAATTAAATAATAATAAAAAATATATATATAATTTCCTTCCCTTCCTCCTTTATACTTCTGGCCCCCCCCCCCTTATTTTCGAAATCGAATTCTCAGATAAAAAAAAAGGGAAAGTATCGGGGAGGAGCTCATCGCTCCTCCGAAGGAAGCGCCAGAGACCGTCGTGACCCCCCCTCACCTCGACCTCCTCTCTCAGCCCCCCCCCCCCCCCCCCCCCCCGATCAAAGTTCGAACCCCTACCTCGCAGCGAAGCCCCAAATCGAACCCCGCCACCTCGCCGGAGACTGCATCGCCGCACCCCCCCTTTTTCTCAGCCGGCGCCGCCACTCTCTCCCCTCCCTTGGACCTCCGGCGGCTGCCACATCATCCCCCCCCCCCCCGATCCAGAAATTTTACTGTAAGTTTTTAATAATTTTTTTTATTTATTTAAGTAAAAATCTGATTTTATTTACATAAAATCCGATACGTGAGTATATGAAGTTGAGAAATTCATTTACAGAAAATTAGAGATTTTCTTTTTTGTATATAAAGTTGAAATTTTTATCTTACATATAGTTTGAATTTTTATCATGAAAAAGGGATGAGATTTTTGTTCTTATGACGACGAGGTTAAAAATAGGATTTTTTATATTTTTAAAGTAATAAAAATATGATCTTTATATTTTTAAAGTAATAAAAATATGATTTTTATATTTTTAAAGTATTAAAAATATAATCTTTACTATATAGAAGATGTAAAAATATGATTTTTGGTTAGGTAGAGAGTTAAAAATATAATTTTTACATGATAGGAATATTAAAAATATCATCTTTATATGTGTAGAAAAATAAAAATGAGATTTTTATAAAGATGAAATCTTTAAATTTGAAAAGGCGAAGTCTATGTTTTTATAAAGATGAAATCTTCATTTTAGAAAAGGCGAAATCGTTATATGGAAAATAGCGTGATAAAAATTTAATTTTTATCTATATAACATAGTAGTAAAAATAGGATTTTTATATATTGAATAACATAAAAAAAAAATCGATTTTTACATATGTAGTGGCTACGGGCAACGAAGATGACGAAGATGCGATAGCGATGAAGATTTCTATCAATGAAGTGCCGTGGAGCTTGGATAGCTATCTGTGAGAATTTCTCACCTTTCAATTTCTTTTCTAGTTATATATATATATACTAGGATGCAGATGGTGCTTAGTAGCACCCGACACAATCGTCCACAGACCATGGACTTGTTTGTTTGGTTGCATAGATTAGTTATATGATTTGATTTGAATTTGGTTGTTTGGTGATTTGATTGATGTGTGAATGGCGTGGGCCTTCACTAGACCGGGGATAAGGCTAGGCCTTGTCCCGTTTCTAGTATCGTGCCGTTATGCCGCCGAAATTTTCTAAAATAAGTTAGAAAAATAAAAATATCATTTTATTTAAAGAATGAACTGAATAGAAATTCATATGTTGGAATAAAATGTTTTGTCGTTAAAAATATAATTTTTAACGGGAATGTAAATAAATAAATATTCATTTACAAACAGGACGGTTTGTTTATGTACACCGATTTGACTGACATTGATTGGGATGGTAAATTTTACACATCGCCCAACTGCACAACTAAAATCTGTGTTTGATTATTTGAAACCCTACACGGGTGTTGGGATGAAATTTGAAGTTCACTCATCCTGATTGATTAAATATGTCGATCGATTGATTGACAGGCTGTTATAAGCGTTAGATATCTATATTTGATTCTTATACAGTGTAGTGCACTTTGGTTGATGGTTGATTATTTTTCAATGCTATTATATACATGTGTTGTATGAAAATCCATATAATTAATTTTATATGGTGATTGATTGGGCCTCATTCCAATTTAGAAAGTAAAGAACAACATAAAATAAAAGTTCATGTGTTGACAGTACTCATCCATTGAGATTGGTCATGTGTTGAACGAAATATTTTGATAATAAGAAATATTTGAAAAAGAAATATTTGAAATAGAATATTTGAAAATAAAGGAAATTTGTGAAGCCGTGTTGATTAGATTGACGCCATTTTGACGTGAACGATATTTATATCGATTCTATACGATTTCGAAATGAATTGAATTGAAAACGATTTCGAAATGAATTGAATTGAAAACGATTTCGAAATGAATTGAAAACGAATTCAAATTGAATTGAAAGCGAATTGAGATGAATTCAAATTGAATTGAAATTTGAATTGGATAGAAATGAATTTTAAAACGAATTTATAAAGAAGAATTCAATTTTGATTTGAATTGAAACGGAAGTTGAGATTGCTTTTGAAATGAATATTAAAACTATTTATATAATTCGTTTTAAATAGAAATCGACGAAATATATATTATATATATTATATATATAATATAATGGCCTGAATAGAACGCGCCGCGCCGCGGCAGTTCGTGAATTTCGACCATTCATTTCAAACGGACATTACGGGAGATCCGACCGTCGGATTCTCCTATAACCGGAACCGTTGGGTACGTATCGAAAAGAGCTTTCTAACGAATATTAGAAATTTGAAATCTAACGGTTGGATTTGGAGTTACGTCCAAATCAAATTTGAAAAAGGTCGCTGTAAGTGCAGTTCGATGGCCATTGATGGAAATCGGCTATACGGGCCTTGATAAAATTATTAAAAATAGTAATAATTTGTGTAAAATCATAAGAAATGATTTGGAAAGGATTGGGATGAAAAACTCCATATTTGAAAGGATAAAAATAGATTTTTATCGAAATGAACTAGTTTTGAACTAGAATTATAATTCTATTTATTTTTAAATAAATAAATTGAATTTGAAAAGGGTTTTGAAAATAACCAAAATTTCCAATGATTGCATTGGAGTGGATTTGAATCGAAATTGTCTTCGGAATATTTCGATGTTGGAATTCGTGATTATACAGATGTTGTTATGGAAATTTGAAAGATATATATTTATATCGTTATTTCCAATACGACATTTGTTAGTCGTAGAATTTGATATTGAATGTAAGCCGATATATTTTCTATTCAGAGCCTTGTATTGAATATCAAATGTGATTTGAGTTTGTCGTGAATGGTGTCTTCACTAACACTGTTCTTGAACCCAGTTGAGAAAAAAATTAAATCTTTTTATTTAGATTTAATGAAGTGTACCAATTAAACGATCTTTAATTGGAATTGAATTGATATTGATTTTTGGGTTTATCGTGAACAGTGTTTTAAATAACACTTGTTCTTTAACCCGATAATTAATGGAATGTGATTTTGGGTTTATCGTGAACCGTGTTTTAAATGACACTGATTCTTTAACCCAGTTAAAGATTAAAACTAAGTGGAGTTTTAATGAATCTTTAATTAGATTGAAATGATCGAAAATGGAGTATCACCAGTTTTGCTCCAGGCGATGGTTAAATCTTTAATTAGATTTGAACGTGAAATGGTAATTGAATTTACCGATGACACTGTGGTGTTAGATATGAAGTATTACCAGTTTTACTTCATGGGATGAATAGGTTGGGATTGGGAAATAAAATAAATGATTACTTCGGTTTGGTTCGCTAATCCCGACTAGTTTGAATTGATATTCAAAGGAGATTAAAGAATAAATTTAAAGAATTTATCTTGGATAAAATTAATGGGAACTTTTCCCAAAGTATAGGAATATTTGAATAAAAGAATATTCTAAATTGGAATGAGGCGTGTGTTGTGTTGGTGTAACACTTTTATAATATATACGCGAGTTATTCAGAAAGACCGGGTTTATCCCATTCTGAATAACTGATTCAACGTGGTGTCGAAGATGAAGACGGTGGTCGAAGACCAGAAGTCTTCACGTCGTTTGGGTGATTACTGATGATCTTGATTGGGCTGTACACCCAAGAAGATGGAAACAGTTAGTGATCGTCCAGACGTGCTTGGATATCGATGGATATGCGGGGTACTAGGTGCCTCCGGTTTCGTTCAGACCCAGAACGGACTTGTAAATGGACTGTGTGTCTGACATTGGATTTTAGTCCGTGTGATTGATCTCTATTAAATATATATCTGTTTGGCGGCGGAGAATTTATTCTCTTGCTTAACGCCCTTCTCTGAGACTTACGAGCTCGGGGGTTATATATTGATGGATATCAAACGCACGGGGTGAATTGCCTGTGTTGCATGCCTAAGTGGCAATTGATCGAGGCTTCTGTTGAAAAGCAAAGTCTCGTGGTGATGATCAAAGCACGGCCTTTGTGGCGTAGCTTTGTGTAACGTTTACTTCGCGAGTTTCACACCCGGTATGAACCAAAAACGGGAGACGGACCTCAGGGAGGGCATGCGTTTCTTTCTAGTTAGAAGTGGCGTCAATGGTTTTACACGCCCTGACGAGTTTGACTTATGTGGTTGTTGCTATTGCGAGGCGCCTCGGTTTGATCGGACGATCCGGGTCCGATGGAGTCATTCGTTGGCTCATTTACGCCCCATAGGGCGGGGAAACGCATGTTCAGGGTTTAAGTTTAATCCACATCGGTGGACCGGCCCTGACGATCCAAAGGCTTGACAGAGTACTTGCCTGAGGCTCGGGCTAGACAGTCTCGAATCGGTTGAGGACTATCTTTTGCCTCGGTTCATAGATGGAAATCCAATTTCCAAATACGTGACGTTTGCGGTTTTATTTGTAGAGCCAAGTATGGCGACATGATATATGGTACCCATACCGCCTATGATTAATACTTATGATTTGAAGTTGTTTTATACACTATACACTTATAATAGTATCAAATGATTTGTTTTAAACGTATCAAGCATTCTTTGGCTGTTATTAGGGAAAACCCTATCCCCCGGCTTGCGTTGCATTGTGTGATAGGACCTGGGTCTTATAATAGCTTCATTTTTCTTTATTTAGCATTGCGCTGTTGTTTTATGCACTGGTATTCTTGGGAGGAAACCCGTTCCATGTTATACGGCGTGGTCCCTTGATTTACCTAACTTTAAAATAAAGATTAACTGTTTTAGTTCTCACACCAGTCCCATGACTGACCTGGAGTTTATTGTTTTAACCTGAACTCTGGGTGCCCTTATTTCGACACGGGCAGCTAGTAGTTTTGGTTTTGCAGATTTATATTCACAGGATCCTGGTTTACAGCTGGAACGATATCCGGAAAGCTTTGTATCTGTATATCTCATTCTAGTTGTGTATTGTATTATTTTTCCGATGCTATGTATTTAAATGTAATTTAAATCTCTGATATTTCTGTGTAATATTCATTTATACTCTGTATATTCTTGTAATCTGATGCATTGTTGTAATATACAATGAAATGTTCCTTTGTCTGCGTTCTGATTTGTCCTGTTCCCAAACGATAGGGCGTTTCGAACGACCTGGATCGGTTTAGCGACTAGTTCGGACCGAGCGAAATTCCTTTTCGTCACAATTAATATGGGGTACGATAGTATATTCGACCCTAGACAACTTAACTAAGTATATGGTGCTTTCCCATTTCTAGTTTATACTTATCATACCCAGTTCTTTATTCATAGATTGAATAGTCCTAGACTTACTCAGGCTTTATGTCTGACTCTACTTTTCTTTCGTCTTCTTTTCTTCCGTCCCCCCCCCCCCCAGGTCCACAGGAAGGGAATACCGCAGCTTGACCAGCCTTCATATCCAGCTTGAAGAGAAAGAATGTATTGCTTGGACCTTTTCGTTTTGGACTATGGCTTTGGACAGCAACTATGGGACTTTTGCAGTTTATTTATGTTTTCTTTATGCTTCTTTAAATAATGTAATCAAGACAGTTATGAAGATGTTATGTTTTTGGAAGTATTGTAAGACAATTATGGTATGGTTGTTGTAACACGTATTTTTAATGAAATAAAAGTTGTTGTTTTTCCGCTGTTCAAAAATATGTGTTCTTATATCTGTCTTGTATATCTGTGACTTATACTTATAAACCTCCACCAGAATTAGGGCATTCCCTTTGAGAGTGACCCTAACGGAGGTGGGGTGTTTCAAACTCGAACACCAAACCTGATCGAACCTGAATCATCTCCTCTGACCAAACACTGTGAGAATTTTATTTTTAAATTTAATTTAATTATTTAATTATTATTTGCATGGTTGTTGATCGTAGATCTAAAAAGACATGATATTTAGTACATGGATCTGAACCATTCACCCCGTATGTTGTTGAATCTGAATTGCTTAGAATGACATGAGATGAGTTCTGAAATTTTAAGGTTTAAATTTGAATTAAGAATTAATTAATTAATTAATTATGTGTTATTTATTTAACCATGCTATGTTGATTTTGCATATGTTGTGTGAAATCTCATCCTGCAAATTACTTCGATGTGAGTTATTGTATCTGATCATGTTGTTGCGTCTGTATGTTGTTATGTGACTTGTGATGAAATTTACATTCTCTTTTTATGTAAAATGGGAATAGAGAAAAATTAACATTTATTTTGATGTTAATAGGAAGTAAACTCACCGCATGTAAATTGACATTTTTGATGTTAATATTATGAAATTCAACCATAGTATGTTATTAACATTTCTAATGTTAATATTAAAAATAATAATTCAACCATAGTATGTTATTAACATTTCTAATGTTAATATAAAAAGTAATTTAACCGCATGGATGACATTAACATTTTTAGTGTTAATATTAAAAAGAATAACAACGTAGGGTAAGTTAACATTTTTGTTAATGTTAAAAATAAGAATTCACATTGTATGAAAAAATTAACATTTTATTTAGTGTTAATAATGAGTAATTTCACCGCATGTATGAATTTACATTATTGATAATGTAAATTAAATAGTGAATTTAACCGCATGTATGAAAATTATCACATAAGACAAAATTAACATTTTATTTAATTTTAATAATGCGTGATTTCACCGCATGTATGAATTTACATTATTGATAATGTAAATTAAATAGTGAATTTAACCGCATGTATGAAAATTATGACATAAGACAAAATTAACATTTTATTTAATGTTAATAATGAGTAATTTCACCGCATGTAGAAATTTACATTATTGACAATGTAAATTAAATAGTGAATTTAACCGCATGTATGAAAATTATCACATAAGACAAAATTAACATTTTATTTAATGTTAATAATGAGTAATTTCACCGCATGTAGAAATTTACATTATTGACAATGTAAATTAAATAGTGAATTTAACCGCATGTATGAAAATTATCACATAAGACAAAATTAACATTTTATTTAATGTTAATAATGAGTAATTTCACCGCATGTAGAAATTTACATTATTGACAATGTAAATTAAATAGTGAATTTAACCGCATGTATGAAAATTATCACATAAGACAAAATTAACATTTTATTTAATGTTAATAATGAGTAATTTCACCGCATGTATGAATTTACATTATTGACAATGTAAATTAAATAGTGAATTTTACCGTAGGGAATGAACATTATTTTAATGCTAATATAAAGGGAATTTCACTGTATGTACATTTTACATTATTTCATAATGTAATTAAAGAGAAAATACACCGTAGGAACATTGTGATTAAAAATTATATTTTACATTGAGAATTAGAAGTAATGTTTACATTGTAAAATTTACATTTTTTATATGTAAATAAAATAGGAATTCACTGTATGACAAAATTTACATTTTTTTATCTGTAAATAAAATAGGAATTCACTGTATGAAAAAATTTACATTTTTTTATATGTAAATAAAATAGGAATTCGCTGTATGACAAAATTTACATTTTTTTATATGTAAATAAAATAGGAATTCACTGTATGACAAAATTTACATTTTTTATATGTGAATAAAATAGGAATTCACTATATGACAAAATTTACATTTTTTATATGTGAATAAAATAGGAATTCACTATATGACAAAATTTACATTTTTTATATGTGAATAAAATAGGAATTCACTGTATGACAAAATTTACATTTTTTATATGTAAATAAAATAGGAATTCACTGTATGACAAAATTTACATTTTTTATATGTAAATAAAATAGGAATTCACTATATGACAAAATTTACATTTTTTATATGTAAATAAAATAGGAATTCACTATATGACAAAATTTACATTTTTTATATGTAAACAAAATAGGAATTCACTGTATGACAAAATTTACATTTTTTATATGTAAACAAAATAGGAATTCACTGTATGACAAAATTTACATTTTTTATATGTAAACAAAATAGGAATTCACTGTATGACAAAATTTACATTTTTTATATGTAAAGAAAATAGGAATTCACTGTATGACAAAATTTACATTTTTTATATGTGAATAAAATAGGAATTCACTGTATGACAAAATTTACATTTTTTATATGTAAATAAAATAGGAATTCACTGTATGGCAAAATTTACATTTTTATTTGTAAATATAAAGTAGGAAAAGTTTACATTATCATTAATGTAAATATAATTGGAATTTTCAAAGTAGGAAGAGTTTTACATTATTATTAATGTAGGCATAATAGAAATTTTCATAATGGTAAGTTAACATTAGTTTATAATGTCAACATAAAAGAGAATTGACTCCAGGCATTAACATTTATTTTTCATGTTAATATTAAGTGAATTACTTCGTAGGAAAATTACATTGTTTTATATAATGCAAATAAAAAAAGGAGGATTAACAGCGGGATTGATTTACATTATTCTTAATGTAAATAATAAAAAGAGAATTTAACTATAGGATAGCGTTAACATTTTTTTTTAATGTTGATATAAATGAATTTAACCGTAGGTACAGGTTTATATTTTATTCAATGTAAATAAAATAAGAGCGTGATATGTATTGAAAGATTACATTTTATTTAATGTAAATAAAGGTAAGATTATGCGCCGTTAAGTAAGAAGTCAAATTATTTTAAATAATTATGACAAGAATTAGCCGTTATAAAATAATATAACGACATGATATAGTTTTTCCAAAACTATAAGTATGCGAGGTTATTTGGGAAGTCCGAGATACTCTCATCCCAAATTAAACCAAACGACGTTGAAGGATCGAAGTATGAGATGACGTGAAGGCCGTAAATCTTCCCTCGAATGGACGGTGACCAAGGTCCTGAATTGATTTGCTCCCAATTCAAGGGTTAAGGTAATTGCCCAAACGTATGTGTCGATTTCACGGTTTAGACTTTCGCTCAGACCCAGAGCATAAGTTTTAAATGGAACGTGTGTCGGACATTGGAATCCTTTATATTTCATTTGTTGATTTTCTGTCGGGAGTACGAATGATTGGTGGTAGAGAATTTATTCTCTACTTAACACCCTTTTGTACAATTGACGGAGAACCGATAGTGTGATATGGAGTGTCAGTGTGGCATACTAAGATGCAATGATCAAAGTTTCTTGTTGAAAAGCAGAACCTTGTGGTGATGATCAGAGCATGGCCTATTTTAGGCGTAGCTTTGTGTAACGTAACTTCGCGAGCCTCACCCACCGGTTGAGTCAAAAACGGGCGAAGGGAACGCAGGGAGAGCAGCACATTTCTTTCTAGATATAGTGATGTCAGGGACCTACCAGCGCTGACATTTTACTCAAGTGGATGATGGAATTTTCGAGGCCTCGGTATTAGGTCCTATAGGACCGGGAAACGTGTGTTCAGGAATTGCCAATCCGCTAAGCTGTATTTGCGGAATGGCCATGCAGCTATCCAAGGGTTCTCTGCGGGGAATCCTGAGGCATTAGCTAGAGTGTCTCGAATCGCTAAGGAGCTCCGCCCTAGCCTTGACTTATGATGGAAACCAAAATCCAAATATGAACCGACGAATTTGATTGTATTACTAGTACGGAAGCATAGTATATGGTAGCTATGTTTCCTAGGATTAATACATTTATTTTGAAATGTTTTCATATACACTAATGATAATATTAGATTCGTATTTTCCGTATTTAGCATGTTTAATCATCATAAGGTAAAACCCTATCCTCTGGTGTGCGTTGCATTGTGTGATGGGACTTGGGTCTTATGGTGATTCCATTTTTCCAAAAGCATTGCGATATTTCACGTTGTTCTTATTATTATTTTTCACGACACCTTAAATTATGCACGACAACCCATTGGATAAAACCCGTTCCGCGTTAGCGGCGTGGTCTTTGGGTTTGCCATCTTATTAGTTGTTAAAGTAGTTAAGAATTCTCACACCAGTCCCATGACTGAACCATGGTTTGTTTCACCTTTTTGCAAACTTGGGTGCCCTCTTTTCTACACGGGAAACCAAGTAACATGTATTCTTTTGTCTGGAGTCTTTTCTTTGGAGCTAATTATAATTTTTCTTGGGCCTGCTTTTGACGTAGAGGTGACGACTTGGAGCTACGAAGACTTTCTATCATTTGCTCTTATCGCATTTTCTTTTTCATTTCAAACATTAGACTTATTTCCATTTTATGTCATTTCTCTGCAAACTTGATGTAATAACCCGGAAAATCTGAACCAGTTTAAAATTTTTATTTTGGCAATTTTAGCGAATTTTGATTATTTAAAATAGATTATTTTAAATAATATCGACGAGAAATTTATTTTTGAATATATTTAGAACGTATATATTATACGCGTCGTTGTTAGAATATAAATATTTATATATAATTATAATTAGAATTGAAAATGGCGCAGTAGTTCGATAATTCGATTTCAAACTTCAATTGAATGTACCGGGTGCAAAACAATCCAGATTTTAGTGAAACCAAAAACATTAGGATCTAATTGTGACTATCTTTCCAACGAATCCGAAAAATCGAAATTTCATAGCGGGAATCAAAAGATATGTCCAGTTGAAAATTCTGAATAGTCGCTATAGAATTCAGGCCCTTAAAAATGGAAATTTTGCAAACGACCTCGGATTTCGACGAAACCACTTTTGTTGGATCCGTGATGTAAAGTTATTGCTAGATTCCAATTTTCATAAATTTTCGATTCAATATGTGAGCGTGGCAAAGGAAAACGCGTTTGACCAGTTTTAGTTGATTTTAATCGACTGGAAATTGGCCATTTTTCAAGCGGTCTCAGAATCCGATGAAACTAGTTTTGTTAGGACCGTATCGTCAATACGAAGCTAGAAACTATTTTTTGGGAATTTTTAGAGTTAGTATGTGACCCCAGTAATTTGAAATGTACATTTAAAATTCAATATAGTGATTTAAATGTAAATTTAACGGAAACTAATTGTAATAGCCGAATCAGCCTACGATGCATATCCCATTGTGTTCGGAATGGGGGTAAAACGCTATGGACGACAGGCGGTGGGCCTCGTTTTAAGGTCGTATGTAAAAGTCAACTCTTTGCAATTAAAATAACAATAAAAATAAAAATTAACCTTTCTCTCTCCTTTCCTGTTACCCTCTGCCCCCCTCCCCCCGTTCGATTCATTTCGGATTCAAAACAAAAAAAACAAAAAAAAAGGAGAAAAGAGGCGGAGGAGCCGCCGCCCCTCCCCTTAAACCACCGAGCCTCGCAAACCCCCCCTGAAGCGAACGCCACCGCGCTCCGAAGAGCGCGCCACCGCGCAGCAGGCGCGGCAACCTCCTGCTCCTCCGCCAGGCGCTGGCCGTCCTCCCCTCCCTCTCGCCTCCTCACCTCATTCGCTTCTTCCTCCTCTTCTATTGAACCCCGTGAGCCCCTCTTCCACCTCCCTTCCCCAACCGATCCCCTCCACCGAGCCTCGCAACCCCCCCCCCCCCCCTCTCGCTAAAACAAAATACTGTAAGTCTCCTTATTTTATTTATTTATTTAAACATTATTTAAACTCAGTTTTTTTTATATAACTTAGTTAAAGATTAGTTTTTAGATATATGAATTGCAAATAAAAAAAAATTTGATTTTTCCTTATGAAATTGCAAATGAAAGATTTGAAGAGAAAGGTGATTGCTTTATTTAAATTAACATTCTTTTAAATCATATTTTTATATATTTATAGCGAAGTTGAATAAATAAAAATATGATTTTTATATTTTTAAAATATTAAAAATATAATCTTTCATATGGTAGAAGAATGAAAATATAATTTTTTTAATATAGGAAAGTTAAAAATATAGTTTTTATATTTTTAAAATAATAAAAATTGATTTTTAAAAGGCGAAAGAATTTATTTTTGAAAAGGCGAAATCTTTATTTTTGAAAAGGCGAAATCTTTATTTTTGAAAAGGCGAAATCTTTATATGAAGAATGGCGTGATAAAAATATAATCTTTACCATATGAACATTGATGTGAAAATATAATTTTTATCTATATAGTAGCGTTGTAAAAATATAATTTTTATCTATTGAATAACGAAGTAAAAATTCGATTTACATATGTAGTGACTACGGGCAATGAAGGTGATAAAAAGGCGTGAAAGATGAATATTTCTATAAATGAAGAGTCAAGATGATTGGATAGCTTTTGGTGAGAATTTCTCACTCTTCAATTTCTTTTCTAGTTATATATATATACTAGGATGCAGACGGTGCTTAGTAGCACCCGAAACAATCGTCCACAGACCATGGACTTGTTTGTTTGGTTGTGTAGTTGGTTAGATAATTTGGTTTGAATTGAATTGTTTGGTAAATGGAATGGATTTGATTGATGTGTGAATGGCGTGGGCCTTCACTAGACCGGGGATAAGGCTAGGCCTCGTCCCGTTTCTAGTATCGTGCCGTTATGCCGCCAAAATTTTCTTAAAAAAGTTAGAAAAATAAAAATATCATTTTATTGGGTAAATGAACTAAAAATTAATTTGTTGAAGGAAAATAAAATATTTATATAGTTCAAAATATTTTATCGTTAAAAATATAATTTTTAACGTGAATGTGAATAAATAAATATCTATAAACAAATCGGCCGATTTGTTTATATACACTGATTTGACTGATATTGATTGGGTCGATAAATTTTACACATCGCCCAACTGCACAAATAAAATATGTGTTTGATCGTTTGAAACCCCACACGGGTATTGGGGTAAAATACGACATACACTAATCCCAATAATTAGTTGTATGTCGATCGATTTATTCACAGGCTGTTATAAGCGTTAGATATCTATATTTGATGCTTATACAGTGTAGTGCACTTTGGTTGATGGTTGATTATCCATCGTTGATATTATATACATGCGTTGTATGGAATCCATATAATTAACTTTATATAGTGATTGATTGGGCCTCATTCCAATTTAGAAAATAAAGAATATTATAAAATAAAAGTTCATGTGTTGACTGTACTCATTCGTTGAGATTAGTCATGTGTTGAACGAAATATTTTAATAATAAAATTTGCATCTTTATCAATATAAAATAAAGGTTCATGTGTTGACTGTACTCATCCGTTGAGATTAGTCATGTGTTGAACGAAATAATTTAACAAAAATTGTCACACGTGGACAGTACTCATTCGTTGAGATTAGTCGTGTGTTGACAAAAATAAATATTCATTTGTTGAATAGAATATTTGAAAATAGAAATATATGAAGCCGTGTTGGTTAGATTGACGCCATTTTGACGTGAACGATATTTATATCGATTTTATTCATTTTAAAATGCATATTGAAAAGTGATTTTGAAAACGCATATTTTGAAATGAAATTGAAATGAATTGAATATATAACGATTTCGAAATGAATTAAATTGATAACGATTTCGAAATAAATTGAATATATAATGATTTCGAAATGAATTGAATTGAAAACGATTTCGAAATGAATTGAATTGATAACGATTTCGAAATGAATTGAATATATAACGATTTCGAAATGAATTGAATTGAAAACGATTTCGAAATGAATTGAATTGAAAACGATTTCGAAATGAATTGAATAGAAAACGAATTTGATTTCAATTGAATATATAACGAATTTAATTTCAATGGAATATATAACGAATTTGATTCGAATAGAAAACCAATTTGAATTGAATCGAATAGAAAACCAATTTGAATTGAATCGAATAGAAAACCAATTTGAATTGAATCGAATAGAAAACCAATTTGAATTGAATCGAATAGAAAACGACTTTGGAATTGAATTGAATTGAAAACGAATTCAAATTGAATTGAAAGCGAATTGAAATGAATTCAAATTGAATTGAATTTTGAATTAAACAGAAATGAATTTTAAAACGAATTTATAAAGAAGAATTCAATTTTGATTTGAATTGAAATGGAAGTTGAAATTGCTTTTGAAACGAATTTAAAACTATTTATATAATTCGTTTTAAATAGAAATCGACGAAATAAATATTATATATATAATATAATGGCCTGAATAGAACGAGCCGCGCCGCGGCAGTTTGTGAATTTCGACCATTTATTTCAAACAGACATTACGGGAGATCCGACCGTCGGATTCTCCTAAAACTGGAACCGTTGGGTTCGTATCGAAAAGAGCTTTCTAACGAATATTTGAAATTTGAAATCTAACAGTTGGATTTGGAGATACGTCCAAATCAAATTTGGAAAAGGTCGTTGTAAGTGCAGTTCGATGGCCGTTGATGGAAATCGACTGTACGGGCCTTGATAAAAATTATTAAAAATATCAATAATTTGTGTGAAATCATAAGAAGTGATTTGAGAAAAATTGGGGTGAAAAACTCCATATTTGAAAAGATAGAAATAGATATTTATCGAAATGAACTAGTTTTGAACTAAATTTAAAACCCAATTATTTTTAAATAAATAAATTAGATTTAAAAAGGGTTTTTGAATAATCGGAATTTCTAACATATTTGATTGGATATAAAATGGGTTTATCGTGAGCGGTGTTTTAAATAACACTAGTTCTGTAACCCGATAATAAATATAATGTGATTTGGGTTTGTCGTGAACTGTGTTTTAAATAACACCTAGTTCTTTAACCCAGAAAAAGGAGTTTTAACGAATCTGCAATTAGATTGAAATGTGAATCTATAATCTAAATTACCAAATTTAGAAATTGAGCGAGGATGGAGTATTACCAGTTTTGCTCCAAAGCGATAGTTAAATCTTTAATTAGATTTGAACGTGAAATGGTAATTAATTTTACCGATAACACCATAGTATTAGATATGGAGTATTACCAGTTTTGCTTCATGGGATGAATAGGTTGGGATTGGGAAATAAAATAAATAATTACTTCGGTGTGGTTCGCTAATCTCGACTAGTTCAGAAAACCATAATTTGGTTTAAAAACGACATCAAAAGGATGATTAAAGGATAAATTTTAAAGAATTTATCTTGGATAAAATTAATGGGAACCTTTCCCTAAAAATGTGATTTTATGAATAAAAGAATATTCTGAATTGGAATGAGGCGTATGTTGAGTTTATGTAACCTTTGTTTTTAATATACGCGGGTTGTTCGGAAAGGCCGGGTTTATACCCATTCTGAATAACCGATTTGACGATATGTCAAAGATGAAGACGGTGGTCGAAGACCGGAAGTCTTCACATCATTTGGATAATTACTGACGATCCTGATTGGGCTGTACACCTAAGAGGATGGAAATAGTTGGTGGTCGTCCAGACGTACTTGGAGATGGATGGATATGCGAGGAAAGTGCCTCCGGTTTCGTTCAGACCCAGAACGAACTTGTAAATGAATTGTGTGTCTGACATTGGATTTTATTCCGTGTTGATTGATTTCTGTTAAATATATATCTGTTTGGCGGCGGAGAATTTATTCTCTTGCTTAACGCCCTTCTCTGAGACGTACGAGCTTAGAGGTTATATATCGATAGATATCAATCGCATAGCATGAATTGCCTGTGTAGCATGCTGAGTTGCATGGATCAAGGATTCTGTTGAAAAGCAAAGCCTTGTGGTTGATGATCAAAGCACGGCCTATGTGGCGTAGCTTTGTGTATAACGTGAATTCGCGAGCCTCACACCTCGGTATGAGTTAAAAACGGGATACGGACCGTTGGGAGAGCACGACGTTTCTTTCTAGCTATGGTGGTGTCAGTGACTTACTCGCCCTGACATATATATACTTTTCACCTTTGTGGTTGTTGGAATGAGGCGCCTCGATTTTAGGTCTGTAAGGACCGGGAAACGTGTGTTCAGGAATAACTAATCCTCTAACGTAAGTGAGGACCGGCCCAGCTGTAATAACCCGCAAAATCTGGGCCAGTTTAAAAATTTTATTTTGGCAATTTTAGCAAATTTTGAATATTTAAAATAAATTATTTTAAATAAAATCGACGTGAAATTTATTTTGAATATAATTCGACGTATATATTTATATACGTCGTCGTTAGAATATAAATAATTATATATAATTATAAAATAGAATTGAAATGGCGCGGTAGTTCGATAATTCGATTTCAAACTTCAATTGAATGTACCGGGTGCAAAACAATCCGGATTTTAGTGAAACCAAAAACATTAGGATCTATTTGAGAATATCTTTCCAACGAATCCGAAAAATCAAAATTTCATAGCGGGAATCAAAAGATATGTCCAGTTGAAAATTCTGAATAGTCGCTATGGAATTCAGGCCCTTAAAAATGGACATTTTGCAAATGACCTCCGATTTCGACGAAACCACTTTTGTTGGGTCCGGGATGTCAAATAATTGCTAGATTCCAAATTTCATAATTTTTCGAATCAATATGTGAGCGTGGCAAAGGAAAACGCGTTTGACCAGTTTTAGTTGATTTTAATCGACTGGAAATCGGCCATTTTTCCAACGGTCTCAGAATTCGACGAAACTAGTTTTGTTAAGACCATATCGTCGATACGAAGCTAGAAAATATTTTTCTGGAATTTTTAGAGCTAGTATGTGACCCCGATAATTTGAAATGTACGTTTAAAATTCAATATAGCGATTTAAATGTAAATTAAACGGAAACTGATCGAAACGATCGAATCAACATACGAAACATGTCCCATTGTGTTCGGAATGGGGGTAATACGCTATGGACGACAGGCGGTGGGCCTCGTTTCGAGGTCGTATGTGAAAGTCAACATTTTACAAAATAAAATAATTAAATTAATTAAAAAATAAAAAAAAAAATCTCTCCTTTATACCCCCCCCCCGATTCATTGCAGAGAAAAAAAAAGAAAAGGAGACGAGAGCGACGGGGGGGGGGGGGGGGAGCCGTCGCCGCCGCATCCCCCCCCCCCCCCCGATGAGCCACCACCGCGCCAAGGGCGGCGCCGCTACCACCAAGCCCTCCCCCTCTTCCCCCTGACCTCGCGATACCCACCCCCTCCCTGTAGCCGCCCTCTCCTCTTCTTCCTCCCCTTCCTTCCTTCTCTCTCCACCGCAGCCTCAGCCGCATAGCCCCCTCCCACGACCGCGCCCCCATCCCCTTCCTCTCCCCTTCTAATCGAACCCGATACCCCCTCAAGCCCTAACCCCAATCGATCCCCTCCGCCTCCTGCTCCCCGTTCTCTTTCCTCTTCTATCCCCTCGAGCGCACCACCGAGCACCCCCCCCCCTCTCTCGCAGGAAAACCTGGAAGCTCCTACGACGCTCGACAACTTGGTATACAAACGAGGAAGAAGGTAATAAAATAACTTAAGTAATTAGTTTAGTTTAATTTAGTTAGATAATTATCTTAAGTTTATTAATTAATAAAAAGATTAGATTTTTATGGTGTGTTCATTGATTTATATACGATTTTATTCGTTTACAAAGGGAGGAAGGCTTTGATTTTATAAGTTAAAAGATCGTATTTTATTATAGGAAAGACCGTGTTTTTAACAATGAAAAGATTTAATTTTTAGAGGTAATTTTTATACTATAGAAATATTAAAGATGTGATAAAAATTCGTTCTTTATATAAGAAGTAAAAAAATAAAAATATGATTATTATATGTTGAACTTCGAAATAAAAATATGATTTTTATATTTTTAAAGAATTAAAAATATAATTTTTACATGTTAGGAATATTAAAAATATCATCTTTTTATAGGTAGCAAAATAAAATGTGATTTCTATAGGGATGGATTTGAAAAGACGATATTTTATTTTTATAAAGGCGAAAACTTTATTTTTATAAAGGCGAAATCAATATTTTTGAAATGGAATTTTTATCTATATGACACCATAGTAAAAATTAGATTTTTATATATTGAATAGCATAGTAAAAATTCGATTTTTAAATATATGAAGTGATTATAAAAATATGATTTTTAAATTGAAAGTGAATAAATAAAAATGTGATTTTTATTTTAAAGACATCGAAATATAAAAATGTGTGATTTTTATATATATAGTGACTACGGGCAACGAAGATGACGAAGATGGGATAACGAAGAAAATTTCTATCAATGAAGTGTCGTGGTATTGGATAGCTATCGGTGAGAACTTCTCACTCAAATTCTCTTTTTCTAGTTATATATATATACTAGGATGCAGACGGTGCTTAGTAGCACCCGACACCCGTCATCCACAGACCATGGATGGCTTGTTTGTTAAATAGTTTGGTTGTGTAGTTGGTTAGTCTAATTGGTTTGAATTGAATTGTTTGGTGAAATGGAATAAATCTGATTGATGTGTGAATGGCGTGGGCCTTCACTAGACCGGGGATAAGGCTAGGCCTCGTCCCGTTTCTAGTATCGTGCCGTTATGCCGCCGAAATTTTCTAAAATATGTTAGAAAAATAAAAATATCATTTTTATCGTATAAATGAACTGAATATAAATTCAAGTGTTGAAATAAATATTTTTGTCGTTAAAAATATAATTTTTAACGTGAAAGTAGATAAATGAATATTTATAAACAAATCGGCCGATTTGTTTATATACACTGATTTGACTGATATCGATTGGGTCGATAAATTTTACACATCGCCCAACTGCACAAATAAAATCTGTGTTTGATTGTTTGAAACCCCACATGGGTGTTGGGATGAAATTTGGAAGTTCACTCATCCTGATTTATTAAATATGTCGATCGGTCGATTGACAGGCTGTTATAAGCGTCAGATATCTATATTTGATGCTTATACAGTGTAGTGCACTTTGGTTGATGGTTGATTATTTTTCAATGCTATTATATACATGTGTTGTATGGAATCCATATAATTAACATTATATGGTGATTGATTGGGCCTCATTCCAATCGGGAAAATAAGGAATATTATAAAAGAAAATTCATGTGTTGAATATAAAAATAGTCATGTGTTGACGATGTTCATGTGTTGAGTGAAATATTTTATACAATGAAATTTACATCTTTATCATATTTAAAATTAGAACTACTTCCTAGTAGAAGTCTAATTAAAATCAAACGATAGATACCATAGTTTTATAAAATATTTTACATAACAACAATAGTGATGTGTTGACGGCACTCATGTGTTGAGATTAGTCGTGTGTTGAAAGAAATATAGATTCATGTGTTGAATGGGAAAAATATTCATTTGTTGAATAGAATAAAGAAGTTGTGAAAAATATAAAGCCGTGTTGATTAGTTTTGCGCCATTTTGACGTGAACGATATTTATATCGATTTTATTCAAATTGAAATGAATATTATAGCGAATTCGAATTGAAAAGAAAACGAATTTGAATTGAATATAAAAGGACTTCGAATGGAATTGAATATAAAACAAATTCAAGTTGAATTGAAAACGAACTGAAATTTAATGGAATTCGAATCGAAATTAAATTGAAATCAATTTGAATTGAAACGAATTTGAATTTGAATTGAATTGAAACGAATTTGAATTGAATTGAAACGAATTTGAATTTGAATTGAATTGAAACGAATTTGAATTCGAATTAAATAAAAGTGAAATGAACTCGAATTGAATTGAAATCAAATCGATTTGAAATTGAATGTAGAAATTGAAATGGTTTAAAAACAAATTTAAAACGATTTATAAAATTCGTTTTAAATAGAAATCGACGAAATATATATTATATATATTATATATATAATATAATGGCCGGAATAGAACGCGCCGCGGCAGTTCGTGAATTTCGACCATTTATTTCAAACGGACATTGCGGGAGATCCGACCGTCGGATTCTCTTAAAACCGGAACCGTTGGGTTTGTATCGAAAAGAGCTTTCCAATGAATATTAGAAATTAGAAATCTAACGGTTGGATTTGGAATTATGTCCAAATCAAATTCGAAAAAGGTCGCTGTAAGTGCAGTTCGATGGCCGTTGTTGGAAATCGACTGTACGGGCCTTGATAAAATTATCAAAAATATCTATAATTTGTGTAAAATTATAATATATGAATTGGAAAGAATTGGGCTGGAAAATTCCACATTAGAAGGTAAAAATAGATTTTTATCGAAATGAACTAGTTTTGAACTAGAATTAAAATCAATTTATTTTTGAAATAAATAAATTGAATTTGAAAGTGATTTTGAAAATAATCGATAATTTCCAATACGTGGATTGGACTGGAGCTGAATCGAAATTATCTTCGGGATATTTTGATGTTGGATTTCGTGACTATACAGATATTGTTATGGGAATTTGAAAGATATATTTTATATCGTTATTTCCAATACGATATTTGTTGGTTTCAGAATTTGGTATTGAATATAAGTCGATATATTTTCTATTCAGAGCCTTGTATTTAATATCAAATGTGATTTGGGTTTATCGTGAATCGTGTTTTAGATGACATTGGTTCTTTAACCCAGTTAAAAACAGGATATTGATTTTTGAAAGGATTAAAGCTAAGTGGGGTTTTAATGAATTTTTAATTAGATTAAAAATGTGAATTGATAATTTAAATTATCAAATTTGAAAGGTGATCGAGAATGGAGTACCACCAGTTTTTCTCCAAAGCGATAGTTAAATCTTTAATTAGATTTGAACGTGAAATGGTAATTAATTTTACCGATAACACCGTGGTGTTAGATATGGAGTATCACCAGTTTTGCTCCATGGGATATATAGGTTGGGATTGGGAAATAAAATAAATAATTACTTCGGTGTGGTTCGCTAATCCCGACTAGTTTGAAATGATATCCAAAGGAAGATTATAGGATAAATTTAGAAGAATTTATCTTGGATAAAATTAATGGGAACATTTCCCTAAGAATGTGATTTTGTGAATAAAAGAATATTCTGAATTGGAATGAGGCGTTTGTTGTGTTTGTGTAACATTCATTTATTATATACGTGGGTTATTCAGAAAGGCCGGGTTATACCCATTCTGAATAACCGATTCGACGAGATGTCGAAGATGAAGACGGTGGTTGAAGACCGGAAGTCTTCACATCATTTGGGTGATTACTGATGATCTTGATTGGGCTGTACACCCAGGATGAGGGAATCAGTTGGTGATCGTCCAGACGTACTTGGAGATGGATGGATATGCGAGGAAAGTGCCTCCGGTTTCGTTCAGACCCAGAACGAACTTGTAAATGGATTGTGTGTCTGACATTGGATTTTATTTTGTGTTGATTGATCTCTATTAAATATACATCTGTTTGGCGGTGGAGAATTTATTCTCTTGCTTAACGCCCTTCTCTGAGACGTACGAGCTCAGAGGTTGTATATCGATGGACATCAGTCGCATGGAGTGAATTGCCAGTGTGGCATGCGTAAGTGGCAAATGATCAAGGCTTCTGTTGAAAAGCAAAGTCTTGTGGTTGATGATCAAAGCACGGCCTGTGTGGCGTAGCTTTGTGTATAACGTGAATTCGCGAGCCTCACACCTCGGTATGAGTCAAAAACGGGATAGTGACTGCAGGGAGAGCACGACGTTTCTTTCTAGCTAGGGTGGTGTCAGTGACCTACCAGCCCTGACATTTATATACTTTTCACCTGTGTGGTTGTCGGATATGAGGCGCCTCGGATATAGGTCTGTAAGGACCGGGAAACGTGTGTTTAGGAATTGCCAATCCTCAAAAGTAAGAGAGGACCGGCCCTGAAGATCCAAGGATCATAGTGGGGTCCTGAGACATTTGCTAGAGTGTCTCGAATCGGAGAGGAGCTTGCCCCTTGCCTCGGCTCATGATGGAATCCAATTTCCAATACGTGTGTTTCGGTTTTATTTGTAGAGCCTAGTATGGCGACATAGTAGATGGTAGCTATGCCGCCTATGATTGATACTTATGATTGAAATTGTTTTGACACTATACACCTATAATAGTATCAAATAATGTGTTTTAAACGTATCAAGCATGCTTTGGCTGTTATAAGGGAAAACCCTATCCTCCGGCTTGCGTTGCATTGTGTGATGGGACCTGGGTCTTATAACAGCTTCATCTTTCTTTATTTAGCATTGCGCTGTTGTTTTATGCACTGGTATTCTTGGGAGGAAACCCGTTCCGTGTTATACGGCGTGGTCCCTTGATTTACCTAACTCTAAAATAAAGAATTATAACTGTTTTAGTTCTCACACCAGTCCCATGACTGACCTGGAGTTTATTGTTTTAACCTAAACTCTGGGTGCCCCTATTTTCCACATGGGCAGCTAGTAGTTTTGGTTTTGCAGATTTATATTCACAGGGTCCTGATTTACAGCTGGAACGATGCACGGAAAGCTCTGTATCCGTGTATCACTTGTAGTTGTGTTTTGTATATTTTTCCGCTGCTATGTAATTTATTGTAATCTCTGATATTTGTCGAATGTAATTTAATCATTTATACTCTGTATATTCTTGTATCTGATGGAATTGTTGTAATAACAATGAAATGTTCTTCCGTATGTGTCCTTTTGTGTATTGTTCTCAAAGTATTCGTGCTTTCCTTCACGGGGAAGTTACGGGTCCTTTCAGTTGGTATCAGAGCTTTGGTTTACAGAGCTCGAGAACAAGACACATTAGAACCATACGAAATAATTCATCAGATATTGGATTAGTAATATCCAATTGGAATGACTCGTTAGAGATAGGATCAGTAGTATCCTAGAACGAGTGTGAAGAGTATATTTTCCAAATGAAAACAAATTTTGTTTTGTAAATTTAAATCGTTTTAAACGTATTTGAATATTTATTTATTTTGAATTTGGACAATCGAGTATATATAGATTTCGCGTATACGCGTCATGAACGTATAGTCGAAGTTTTAATATACTGGATAGATATAGAATCACATTCTAGACACCCGGGGATAATTCTGGTGATGTGGCCACATCATCAGTATTTATATTCGTGTTTCGAAGGTGTGATATCTATATATTTCCATTAGACTGGTGTGAGAACCAAAATTAATATAGTTAGAACACATTGTTGTGATTTGGCATCAAAAACATGATTTTCTTTATAGGTAGTAAAGTTATGAATTTGGAACTTTAATCCACTAATTGATTGATGTTTGTGTTGTTTGCCTATTTGTTTGATAATTTTGAACCATTATGCCTAATAGAATCACATATTGACTTATATTGATAATTGGTCGCAACTGCATGCATATACTTGTACTTACATTGAACAGGTCATAGCAAGGAGGCTAGAGCCGAAGAATAAAATTTGTTTGCCCGACAAATAGGTACATGTTTACTACATAATTTACTGTTTTGTTTGGGTGATGATGATTTTATGAGCCTATTGGCTAGCCGCTTGGCTTTTTCTTTTTCTTTTTGAGATTAGAAGGACCGGGGAAGCTATTTGAAATTCCCCGATGCTCCCAGTGCAGGGGAGGTTATGGCGAAAATTTTCGAAAATTTAGGGTGTTAGCCAAATTTTTGAAGAATTTGAAAATTCTCAGAAACTGAAAAGTTGGAGAATGGAAGCCAGATTGAACGTGGAGTTGATTAATCAAACCACTTTCGACTTTGTTCCTTTTCGGGGACGAAAAGTTTTAAGTGGGGGAGATTGTAATAACCCGCAAAATCTGGGCCAGTTTAAAATTTTTATTTTGGCAATTTTAGCGAATTTTGAATATTTAAAATAAATTATTTTAAATAAAATCGACGTGAAATTTATTTTGAATATAATTCGACGTATATATTTATATACGTCGTCGTTAGAATATAAATAATTATATATAATTATAAAATAGAATTGAAAATGGCGCGGTAGTTCGATAATTCGATTTCAAACTTCAATTGAATGTACCGGGTGCAAAACAATCCGGATTTTAGTGAAACCAAAAACATTAGGATCTATTTGAGAATATCTTTCCAACGAATCCGAAAAATCAAAATTTCATAGCGGGAATCAAAAGATATGTCCATTTGAAAATTCTGAATAGTCGCTATGGAATTCAGGCCCTTAAAAATGGACATTTTGCAAATGACCTCGGATTTCGACGAAACCACTTTTGTTGGGTCCGGGATGTCAAATAATTGCTAGATTCCAAATTTCATAATTTTTCGAATCAATATGTGAGCGTGGCAAAGGAAAACGCGTTTGACCAGTTTCAGTTGATTTTAATCGACTGGAAATCGGCCATTTTTCCAACGGTCTCAGAATTCGACGAAACTAGTTTTGTTAAGACCGTATCGTCGATACGAAGCTAGAAAATATTTTTCTGGAATTTTTAGAGCTAGTATGTGACCCCGGTAATTTGAAATGTACGTTTAAAATTCAATATAGTGATTTAAATGTAAATTAAACGGAAACTGATCGAAACGATCGAATCAACATACGAAACATGTCCCATTGTGTTCGAAATGGGGGTAATACGCTATGGACGACAGGCGGTGGGCCTCGTTTCGAGCTCGTATGTGAAAGTCAACATTTTGCAAAATAAAATAATTAAATTAATTAAAAAATAAAAAAAAATTAAATCTCTCCTTTATACCCCCCCCGATTCATTGCAGAGAAAAAAAAATGAAAAAAAAAAGGAGACGAGAGCGACGGGGGGGAGCCGCCGCCGCCGCATCGCCCCCCCCCCCCCCCCCCCCCGATGAGCCACCACCGCGCCAAGGGCGGCGCCGCTACCACCAAGCCCTCCCCCTCTTCCCCCTGACCTCGCGATACCCACCCCCTCCCTGTAGCCGCCCTCTCCTCTTCTTCATCCCCTTCCTTCCTTCTCTCTCCACCGCAGCCTCAGCCGCATAGCCCCCTCCCACGACCGCGCCCCCATCCCCTTCCTCTCCCCTTCTAATCGAACCCGATACCCCCTCAAGCCCTAACCCCAATCGATCCCCTCCGCCTCCTGCTCCCCGTTCTCTTTCCTCTTCTATCCCCTCGAGCGCACCACCGAGCACCCCCCCCCCCCTCTCGCAGGAAAACCTGGAAGCTCCTATGACGCTCGACAACTTGGTATACAAACGAGGAAGAAGGTAATAAAATAACTTAAGTAATTAGTTTAGTTTAATTTAGTTAGATAATTATCTTAAGTTTATTAATTAATAAAAAGATTAGATTTTTATGGTGTGTTCATCGATTTATATACGATTTTATTCGTTTACAAAGGGAGGAAGGCTTTGATTTTATAAGTTAAAAGATCGTATTTTATTATAGGAAAGACCGTGTTTTTAACAATGAAAAGATTCAATTTTTAGAGGTAATTTTTATACTATAGAAATATTAAAGATGTGATAAAAATTCGTTCTTTATATAAGAAGTAAAAAAATAAAAATATGATTTTTATATGTTGAACTTCGAAATAAAAATATGATTTTTATATTTTTAAAGAATTAAAAATATAATTTTTACATGTTAGGAATATTAAAAATATCATCTTTTTATAGGTAGCAAAATAAAATGTGATTTCTATAGGGATGGATTTGAAAAGACGATATTTTATTTTTATAAAGGCGAAAACTTTATTTTTATAAAGGCGAAATCAATATTTTTGAAATGGAATTTTTATCTATATGACACCATAGTAAAAATTAGATTTTTATATATTGAATAACATAGTAAATATTCGATTTTTAAATATATGAAGTGATTATAAAAATATGATTTTTAAATTGAAAGTGAATAAATAAAAATGTGATTTTTATTTTAAAGACATCGAAATATAAAAATGTGTGATTTTTATATATATAGTGACTACGGGCAAAGAAGATGACGAAGATGGGATAACGAAGAAAATTTCTATCAATGAAGTGTCGTGGTATTGGATAGCTATCGATGAGAACTTCTCACTCAAATTCTCTTTTTCTAGTTATATATATATACTAGGATGCAGACGGTGCTTAGTAGCACCCGACACCCGTCATCCACAGACCATGGATGGCTTGTTTGTTAAATAGTTTGGTTGTGTAGTTGGGTAGTCTAATTGGTTTGAATTGAATTGTTTGGTGAAATGGAATAAATCTGATTGATGTGTGAATGGCGTGGGCCTTCACTAGACCGGGGATAAGGCTAGGCCTCGTCCCGTTTCTAGTATCGTGCCGTTATGCCGCCGAAATTTTCTAAAATATGTTAGAAAAACAAAAATATCATTTTTATCGTATAAATGAACTGAATAGAAATTCAAGTGTTGAAATAAATATTTTTGTCGTTAAAAATATAATTTTTAACGTGAAAGTAGATAAATGAATATTTATAAACAAATCGGCCGATTTATTTATATACACTGATTTGACTGATATCGATTGGGTCGATAAATTTTACACATCGCCCAACTGCACAAATAAAATCTGTGTTTGATTGTTTGAAACCCCACACGGGTGTTGGGATGAAATTTGGAAGTTCAATCATCCTGATTTATTAAATATGTCGATCGGTCGATTGACAGGCTGTTATAAGCGTCAGATATCTATATTTGATGCTTATACAGTGTAGTGCACTTTGGTTGATGGTTGATTATTTTTCAATGCTATTATATACATGTGTTGTATGGAATCCATATAATTAACATTATATGGTGATTGATTGGGCCTCATTCCAATCGGGAAAATAAGGAATATTATAAAAGAAAATTCATGTGTTGAATATAAAAATAGTCATGTGTTGACGATGTTCATGTGTTGAGTGAAATATTTTATACAATGAAATTTACATCTTTATCATATTTAAAATTAGAACTACTTCCTAGTAGAAGTCTAATTAAAATCAAACGATAGATACCATAGTTTTATAAAATATTTTACATAACAACAATAGTGATGTGTTGACGGCACTCATGTGTTGAGATTAGTCGTGTGTTGAAAGAAATATAGATTCATGTGTTGAATGGGAAAAATATTCATTTGTTGAATAGAATAAAGAAGTTGTGAAAAATATAAAGCCGTGTTGATTAGTTTTGCGCCATTTTGACGTGAACGATATTTATATCGATTTTATTCAAATTGAAATGAATATTATAGCGAATTCGATTTGAAAAGAAAATGAATTTGAATTGAATATAAAAGGACTTCGAATGGAATTGAATATAAAACAAATTCAAGTTGAATTGAAAACGAACTGAAATTTAATGGAATTCGAATCGAAATTAAATTGAAATCAATTTGAATTGAAACGAATTTGAATTTGAATTGAATTGAAACGAATTTGAATTTGAATTGAATTGAAACGAATTTGAATTTGAATTGAAACGAATTTGAATTCGAATTAAATAAAAGTGAAATGAACTCGAATTGAATTGAAATCAAATCGATTTGAAATTGAATGTCGAAATTGAAATGATTTTGAAACGAATTTAAAACGATTTATAAAATTCGTTTTAAATAGAAATCGACGAAATATATATTATATATATTATATATATAATATAATGGACGGAATAGAACGCGCCGCGCCGCGGCAGTTCGTGAATTTCGACTATTTATTTCAAACGGACATTGCGGGAGATCCGACCGTCGGATTCTCCTAAAACCGGAACCGTTGGGTTCGTATCGAAAAGAGCTTTCCAATGAATATTAGAAATTAGAAATCTAACGGTTGGATTTGGAATTATGTCCAAATCAAATTCGAAAAAGGTCGCTGTAAGTGCAGTTCGATGGCCGTTGTTGGAAATCGACTGTACGGGCCTTGATAAAATTATCAAAAATATCTATAATTTTTGTAAAATTATAATATGTGAATTGGAAAGAATTGGGCTGGAAAATTCCACATTAGAAGGTAAAAATAGATTTTTATCGAAATGAACTAGTTTTGAACTAGAATTAAAATCAATTTATTTTTGAAATAAATAAATTGAATTTGAAAGTGATTTTGAAAATAGTCGATAATTTCCAATACGTGGATTGGACTGGAGCTGAATCGAAATTATCTTCGGGATATTTCGATGTTGGATTTCGTGACTATACAGATATTGTTATGGGAATTTGAAAGATATATTTTATATCGTTATTTCCAATACGATATTTGTTGGTTTCAGAATTTGGTATTGAATATAAGTCGATATATTTTCTATTCAGAGCCTTGTATTTAATATCAAATGTGATTTGGGTTTATCGTGAATCGTGTTTTAGATGACATTGGTTCTTTAACCCAGTTAAAGACAGGATATTGATTTTTGAAAGGATTAAAGCTAAGTGGGGTTTTAATGAATCTTTAATTAGATTAAAAATGTGAATTGATAATTTAAATTATCAAATTTGAAAGGTGATCGAGAATGGAGTACCACCAGTTTTTCTCCAAAGCGATAGTTAAATCTTTAATTAGATTTGAACGTGAAATGGTAATTAATTTTACTGATAACACCGTGGTGTTAGATATGGAGTATCACCAGTTTTGCTCCATGGGATATATAGGTTGGGATTGGGAAATAAAATAAATAATTACTTCGGTGTGGTTCGCTAATCCCGACTAGTTTGAAATGATATCCAAAGGAAGATTATAGGATAAATTTAGAAGAATTTATCTTGGATAAAATTAATGGGAACATTTCCCTAAGAATGTGATTTTGTGAATAAAAGAATATTCTGAATTGGAATGAGGCGTTTGTTGTGTTTGTGTAACATTCGTTTATTATATACGTGGGTTATTCAGAAAGGCCGGGTTATACCCATTCTGAATAACCGATTCGACGAGATGTCGAAGATGAAGACGGTGGTTGAAGACCGGAAGTCTTCACATCGTTTGGGTGATTACTGATGATCTTGATTGGGCTGTACACCCAGGATGAGGGAATCAGTTGGTGATCGTCCAGACGTACTTGGAGATGGATGGATATGCGAGGAAAGTGCCTCCGGTTTCGTTCAGACCCAGAACGAACTTGTAAATGGATTGTGTGTCTGACATTGGATTTTATTTTGTGTTGATTGATCTCTATTAAATATACATCTGTTTGGCGGCGTAGAATTTATTCTCTTGCTTAACGCCCTTCTCTGAGACGTACGAGCTCAGAGGTTGTATATCGATGGACATCAGTCGCATGGAGTGAATTGCCAGTGTGGCATGCGTAAGTGGCAAATGATCAAGGCTTCTGTTGAAAAGCAAAGTCTTGTGGTTGATGATCAAAGCACGGCCTGTGTGGCGTAGCTTTGTGTATAACGTGAATTCGCGAGCCTCACACCTCGGTATGAGTCAAAAACGGGATAGTGACTGCAGGGAGAGCACGACGTTTCTTTCTAGCTAGGGTGGTGTCAGTGACCTACCAGCCCTGACATTTATATACTTTTCACCTGTGTGGTTGTTGGATATGAGGCGCCTCGGATATAGGTCTGTAAGGACCGGGAAACGTGTGTTCAGGAATTGCCAATCCTCAAAAGTAAGAGAGGACCGGCCCTGAAGATCCAAGGATCATAGTGGGGCCCTGAGACATTTGCTAGAGTGTCTCGAATCGGAGAGGAGCTTGCCCCTTGCCTTGGCTCATGATGGAATCCAATTTCCAATACGTGTGTTTCGGTTTTATTTGTAGAGCCTAGTATGGCGACATAGTAGATGGTAGCTATGCCGCCTATGATTGATACTTATGATTGAAATTGTTTTGACACTATACACCTATAATAGTATCAAATAATGTGTTTTAAACGTATCAAGCATGCTTTGGCTGTTATAAGGGAAAACCCTATCCTCCGGCTTGCGTTGCATTGTGTGATGGGACCTGGGTCTTATAACAGCTTCATCTTTCTTTATTTAGCATTGCGCTGTTGTTTTATGCACTGGTATTCTTGGGAGGAAACCCGTTCCGTGTTATACGGCGTGGTCCCTTGATTTACCTAACTCTAAAATAAAGAATTATAACTGTTTTAGTTCTCACACCAGTCCCATGACTGACCTGGAGTTTATTGTTTTAACCTAAACTCTGGGTGCCCCTATTTTCCACACAGGCAGCTAGTAGTTTTGGTTTTGCAGATTTATATTCACAGGGTCCTGATTTACAGCTGGAACGATGCACGGAAAGCTCTGTATCCGTGTATCACTTCTAGTTGTGTTTTGTATATTTTTCCGCTGCTATGTAATTTATTGTAATCTCTGATATTTGTCGAATGTAATTTAATCATTTATACTCTGTATATTCTTGTATCTGATGGAATTGTTGTAATAACAATGAAATGTTCTTCCGTATATGTCCTTTTGTGTATTGTTCTCAAAGTATTCGTGCTTTCCTTCACGGGGAAGTTACGGGTCCTTTCACCAGCCGCATCCAGGGGTTGCCCAGAGTGCGTAGCCCTGAGGCATTTGCTAGAGTGTCTCGAGCGCGGAGAGGATCTTGCCCCTTGCCTTGACTCATGACGGAAATCCAATTTCCAATACGTGTATTTCGGCTTTATTTGTAGAGCCTAGTATGGCAACATAGTGGGATGGGGCACTCATGCCGTCTATGATTTATATTTATGATTGAAATGTTTTGACACTATACACTTATTATAGTATCAAATGATTTGTTTTAAACGTACCAAGCATGTTTGGCTGTTATAAGGTAAAACCCTATCCTCCGGCTTGCGTTGCATTGTGTGATGGGACCTGGGTCTTATAATAGCTTTATTTTTCGAAAAAGCATTGCGTTGTTTATTCTATGCACTGGTATTCTTGGGAGGAAACCCGTTCCGTGTTATACGGCGTGGTCCCTTGAACTACTCTCTTTTAAAATAAAGTTTTAATAACTGTTTTAGTTCTCACACCAGTCACATGACTGACCTGGAGTTTATTGTTTTAACCTAAACTCTGGGTGCCCCTATTTTCCGCACGGGCAGCTAGTAGTTTTGGTTTTGCAGATTTATATTCACAGGATCCTGGTTTACAGCTGGAATGATATCCGGAAAGCTCTATATCCGTATATCACCTTCAGTTGTGCTTTGTATTATTTTCCGCTGCTATGTAATCTATTGTAATCTCTGATATTTATCGAATGTAATTTATTCATTTATACTCTGTATATTATTGTATCTGATGGAATTGTTGTAATAACAATGAAATGTTCTTCCGTCTGCGTTCTATTTTGTCTTGTACTCAACGTTATCCGTGCTTTCCTTCACGGGGAAGTTCGGGTCGTGTCAGTTTGGTATCAGAGCTTTGGTTTACAGAGCTCGAGAACAAGACACATTAGAACCATACGAGAGAATTCATCAGATATTGGATTAGTAATATCCAATTAGAATGACTCGTTAGAGATAGGATCAGTAGTATCCTAGAACGAGTGTGAAGAGTATATTTTTCAAATGGAAACAATTTTTGTTTTGAAAATTTAAACCATTTTAATCGTATTTGAATATTTATTTATTTTAAATATGGACAATCCAATATATAAAGGTTTTGTATATACGCGTCATGAACGTATATTCGGAGTTTTAATATATTAGATAGATGTAGAATCACGCTCTAGTCGCTCGGAGATGATTTTGATGGTGGAGCTCCATCACCAAAATTTATGTTCGTGTTTCGAAGGTGTGATTTTCTATATATTTCCCTTAGACTGGTGTGAGAACCAAAACTTATATAGCTAGAACACATTGTTGTGAATTGGCATCAAAAACATGATTTTCTTTATATGTAGTAAAATTATGAATTTGAAATGTTAAATTCACTAATTGATTGATGTTTGTGTTGTTTGTTTATTTGTTTGATAATTTTTAACCATTATGCCTAATTGAATCAAATATTGAACTGTATTGAAAATTGGTCGCATTTGCTTGCATTCATATACTTACATTGAACAGGTCATAGCAAGGAGGCTAGAGCAGAGAATAAAATTTGTTTGCCCGACAAATAGGTACATGTTTACTACATAATTTACTGTTTTGTTTGGGTGATGATGATTTTATGAGCCTATTGGCTAGCCGCTTGGCTTTTTCTTTTTCTTTTTGAGATCAGAAGGCCTATATGGCAATTTCGGGATTTTCCCGTGGCTCCCGGTGCAGGGGAGTTTATGGCGAATTTTTTTGAAAATTTAGGGTGTTAGCCAAATTTTTGAAAATTTGGAAATTCTCATAAAATGAAAAGTTGGAGAATGGAAGCGAGATCGAGCGTAGAGCTGAATAATCAAACCACTTTCGACTTTGTTCCTTTTCGGGGACGAAAAGTTTTAAGTGGGGGAGATTGTAATAACCCGGAAAATCTGAACCAGTTTAAAATTTTTATTTTGGCAATTTTGGCGAATTTTGATTATTTAAAATAGATTATTTTAAATAATATCGACGAGAAATTTATTTTTGAATATATTTAGAACGTATATATTATACGCGTCGTCATTAGAATATAAATATTTATATATAATTAGAATTAGAATTGAAAATGGCGCAGTAGTTCGATAATTCGATTTCAAACTTGAATTGAATGTACTGGGTGCAAAACAATCCGGATTTTAGTGAAACCAAAAACATTAGGATCTAATTGTGACTATCTTTCCAACGAATCCGAAAAATCGAAATTTCATAGCGGGAATCAAAAGATATGTCCAGTTGAAAATCTGAATAGTCGCTATAGAATTCAGGCCCTTAAAAATGGAAATTTTGCAAACGACCTCGGATTTCGACGAAACCACTTTTGTTGGGTCCGTAATGTAAAGTTATTGCTAGATTCCAATTTTCATAATTTTTCTATTCAATATGTGAGCGTGGCAAAGGAAAACGCGTTTGACCTGTTTTAGTTAATTTTAATCGACTGGAAATTGGCCATTTTTCAAACGGTCTCAGAATCCGACGAAACTAGTTTTGTTAGGACTGTATCGTCGATACGAAGCTAGAAAATATTTTTCGGGAATTTTTAGAGTTAGTATGTGACCCCGGTAATTTGAAATGTACGTTTAAAATTCAATATAGTGATTTAAATGTAAATTTAACGGAAACTGATTGTAACAGCCGAATCAGCCTACGATGCATATCCCATTGTGTTCGGAATGGGGGTAAAACGCTATGGACGACAGGCGGTGGGCCTCGTTTTGAGGTCGTATGTAAAAGTCAACTCTTTGCATTTAAAATAATTATAAAAATAAAAATTAACCTTTCTCTCTCCTTTCCTATTACCCTCTGCCCCCCCCCCCCCCCGTTCGATTCATTTCGTATTCAAAACAAAAAAAACAAAAAAAAAGAAAGAAAAAGGAGAAAAGAGGCGGAGGAGCCGCCGCCCCTCCCCTTAAACCACCGAGCCTCGCAAACCCCCCTGAAGCGAACGCCACCGCGCTCCGAAGAGCGCGCCACCGCGCAGCAGGCCCGGCAACCTCCTGCTCCTCCGCCAGGCGCCGTCGCGCCTCAGGCGCTGGCCGTCCTCCCCTCCCTCTCGCCTCCTCACCTCATTCGCTTCTTCCTCCTCTTCTATTTAACCCCGCGAGCCCCTATTCCACCTCCCTTCCCCTACCGATCCCCTCCATCGAGCCTCGCAAACCCCCCCCCCCCTCTCGCTAAAACAAAATACTGTAAGTCTCCTTATTTTATTTATTTATTTAAACATTATTTAAACTCAGTTTTTTTTATATATAACTTAGTTAAAGATTAGTTTTTAGATATACGAATTGCAAATAAAAAAAAATTGATTTTTCCTTATGAAATTGCAAATGAAAGATTTTAAGAGAAAGGTGATTGCTTTATTTAAATTAACATTCTTTTAAATCATATTTTTATATATTTATAGTGAAGTTGAATAAATAAAAATATGATTTTTATATTTTTAAAATATTAAAAATATAATCTTTCATATGGTAGAAGAATGAAAATATAATTTTTTTTTATTATAGGAAAGTTAAAAATATAGTTTTTATATTTTTAAAATAATAAAATTTGATTTTTAAAAGCCGATAGAATTTATTTTTGAAAAGGCGAAATCTTTATTTTTGAAAAGGCGAAATCTTTATTTTTGAAAAGGCGAAATCTTTATATGAAGAATGGCGTGATAAAAATATAATCTTTACTATATGAACATCGATGTGAAAATATAATTTTTATCTATATAGTAGCGTTGTAAAAATATAATTTTTATCTATTGAATAACGAAGTAAAAATTCGATTTTTACATATGTAGTGACTACGGGCAACGAAGGTGATAAAAAGGCGTGAAAGATGAAGATTTCTATGAATGAAGAGTCAAGATGATTGGATAGCTTTTGGTGAGAATTTCTCACTCTTCAATTTCTTTTCTAGTTATATATATATACTAGGATGCAGACGGTGCTTAGTAGCACCCGACACAATCGTCCACAGACCATGGACTTGTTTGTTTGGTTGTGTAGTTGGTTAGATAATTTGGTTTGAATTGAATTGTTTGGTGAATGGAATGGATTTGATTGATGTATGAATGGCGTGGGCCTTCACTAGACCGGGGATAAGGCTAGGCCTCGTCCCGTTTCTAGTATCGTGCCGTTATGCCGCCGAAATTTTCTAAAAAAGTTAGAAAAATAAAAATACCATTTTATTGGGTAAATGAACTAAAAATTAATTTGTTGAAGGAAAATAAAATATTTATATAGATAAAAATATTTTATCATTAAAAATATAATTTTTAACGTGAATGTGAATAAATAAATATCTATAAACAAATCGACCAATTTGTTTATATACACTGAATTGACTGATATTGATTGGGTCGATAAATTTTACACATCGCCCAACTGCACAAATAAAATATGCGTTTGATCGTTTGAAACCCCACACGGGTATTGGGATAAAATACGGCATACACTAATCCCAATAATTAGTTGTATGTCGATCGATTGATTGACAGGCTGTTATAAGCGTTAGATATCTATATTTGATGCTTATACAGTGTAGTGCACTTTGGTTGATGGTTGATTATCTATCGTTGATATTATATACATGCGTTGTATGGAATCCATATAATTAACTTTATATGGTGATTGATTGGGCCTCATTCCAATTTAGAAAATAAAGAATATTATAAAATAAAAGTTCATGTGTTGACTGTACTCATTCGTTGAGATTAGTCATGTGTTGAACGAAATATTTTAATAATAAAATTTGCATCTTAATCAATATAAAATAAAGGTTCATGTGTTGACTATACTCATCTGTTGAGATTAGTCATGTGTTGAACGAAATAATTTAACAAAAATTGTCACACGTGGACAGTACTCATTCGTTGAGATTAGTCGTGTGTTGACAAAAATAAATATTCATTTGTTGAATAGAATATTTGAAAATAGAAATATATGAAGCCGTGTTAGTTAGATTGACGCCATTTTGACGTGAACGAAATTTATATCGATTTTATTCATTTTAAAATGCATATTGAAAAGTGATTTCGAAAACGCATATTTTGAAATTAAATTGAAATGAATTGAATATATAACGATTTCGAAATGAATTGAATTGATAACGATTTCGAAATGAATTGAATATATAACGATTTCGAAATGAATTGAATTGAAAACGATTTCGAAATGAATTGAAATGATAATGATTTCGAAATGAATTGAATATATAACGATTTCGAAATGAATTGAATTGAAAACGATTTCGAAATGAATTGAATTGAAAACGATTTCGAAATGAATTGAATAGAAAACGAATTTGATTTCAATTGAATATATAACGAATTTAATTTCAATGGAATATATAACGAATTTGATTCGAATAGAAAACGAATTTGAATTGAATCGAATAGAAAACCAATTTGAATTGAATCGAATAGAAAACCAATTTGAATTGAATCGAATAGAAAACCAATTTGAATTGAATCGAATAGAAAACCAATTTGAATTCTATCGAATAGAAGACCAATTTGAATTGAATCGAATAGAAAACGACTTTGGAATTGAATTGAATTGAAAACGAATTCAAATTGAATTGAAAGCGAATTGAAATGAATTCAAATTGAATTGAAATTTGAATTGAATAGAAATGAATTTTAAAACGAATTTATAAAGAAGAATTCAATTTTGATTTGAATTGAAATGGAAGTTGAAATTGCTTTTGAAACGAATTTAAAACTATTTATATAATTCATTTTAAATAGAAATCGACGAAATATATATTATATATATTATATATATATAATATAATGGCCTGAATAGAATGCGCCGCGCCGCGACAGTTCGTGAATTTCGACCATTTATTTCAAACAGACATTACGGGAGATCCGACCGTCGGATTCTCCTAAAACCGGAACCGTTGGGTTCGTATCGAAAAGAGCTTTCTAACGAATATTTGAAATTTGAAATCTAACGGTTGGATTTGGAGATACGTCCAAATAAAATTTGGAAAAGGTCGCTGTAAGTGCAGTTCGATGGCCGTTGATGGAAATCGACTGTACGGGCCTTGATAAAAATTATTAAAAATATCAATAATTTGTGTAAAATCATAAGAAGTGATTTGAGAAAAATTGGGGTGAAAAACTCCATATTTGAAAAGATAGAAATAGATTTTTATCGAAATGAACTAGTTTTGAACTAAATTTAAAACCCAATCATTTTTAAATAAATAAATTAGATTTAAAAAGGGTATTTAAATAATCGGAATTTCTAATATATTTGATTGGATATAAAATGGGTTTATCGTGAACGGTGTTTTAAATAACACTAGTTCTGTAACCCGATAATAAATATAATGTGATTTGGGTTTGTCGTGAACTGTGTTTTAAATAACACCTAGTTCTTTAACCCAGAAAAAGGAGTTTTAACGAATCTGCAATTAGATTGAAATGTGAATCTATAATCTAAATTACCAAATTTAGAAATTGAGCGAGGATGGAGTATTACCAGTTTTGCTCCAAAGCGATAGTTAAATCTTTAATTAGATTTGAACGTGAAATGGTAATTAATTTTACCGATAACACCATAGTATTAGATATGGAGTATTACCAGTTTTGCTTCATGGGATGAATAGGTTGGGATTGGGAAATAAAATAAATAATTACTTCGGTGTGGTTCGCTAATCTCGACTAGTTCAGAAAACCATAATTTGGTTTAAAAACGACATCAAAAGGATGATTAAAGGATAAATTTTAAAGAATTTGTCTTGGATAAAATTAATGGGAACCTTTCCCTAAAAATGTGATTTTATGAATAAAAGAATATTCTGAATTGGAATGAGGCGTATGTTGAGTTTATGTAACCTTTGTTTTTAATATACGCGGGTTGTTCGGAAAGGCCGGGTTTATACCCATTCTGAATAACCGATTTGACGATATGTCGAAGATGAAGACGGTGGTCGAAGACCGGAAGTCTTCACATCGTTTGGATAATTACTGACGATTCTGATTGGGCTGTACACCTAAGAGGATGGAAATAGTTGGTGGTCGTCCAGACGTACTTGGAGATGGATGGATATGCGAGGAAATTGCCTCCGGTTTCGTTCAGACCCAGAACGAACTTGTAAATGGATTGTGTGTCTGACATTGGATTTTATTCTGTGTTGATTGATTTCTGTTAAATATATATCTGTTTGGCGGCGGAGAATTTATTCTCTTGCTTAATGCCCTTCTCTGAGACGTACGAGCTTAGAGGTTATATATCGATAGATATCAATCGCATAGCATGAATTGCCTATGTGGCATGCTGAGTTACATGGATCAAGGCTTCTGTTGAAAAGCAAAGTCTTGTGGTTGATGATCAAAACACGGCCTATGTGGTGTAACGACCCGGGTTTTTGACACATTTAATTCTGAATACTTAAATTGGTTTTAAAGTTTATATTTGAAATATAAATCAATTTATTTCTTGAATTCTGAAAAGTTAATTCATATCTTCAATTGGTCAAAATAAGTGACCGCTAAACATCGGCTTCAATTCTGGTATCACAACAAAAAGTTATACTCAAATTTGGTTTATACATCTTATAAATTAATTAATCAGTTTCTTTATAATCTTAATTAAATAGAGTACTTGGTTAATGATGAAAGAACGATATATAAGAAAAATTTGAATAACGAGTAAAACTAAGTTATTGGTGGAAATTTAAATTACATACAAAACTTTAACATGAAGAAAAAAATACTTGTACCAAAGCTCTGCGGTTTCATTAGTACAGTTATGCTAATTGAATGGGAATATATAATAAGAACACAGCTATTTTCAACCCAAATCAAAACAATAATGAATTGTTTATTTTAAAATAGTTGAATGTACCTACAAGAATCTGAAAGAATATCGAAATTTAATATACAACTGCCCATTTCAGTTTTTCAGTATCAACATGTATTGTTCTACAAACAGTAAAATACAATTTCAACATCAAATCTTCCTTGGTTTCGGCGTAGCCATCACCCCTGTTATCAGCAAGATAAACCTGAAAAGAAAAGAGAAAAGCAAGAGCTATAAGTAGCTAGAAGAAAAATATATATTTTGATATATGAAAGTTGAAAGATTTGCAAAGGAGAAAACACCACATGGGAAACCCAATGTAGGTGTATATCTTACATGTGCTTTATAACCAAGAAATTCAACACCAAATCCAATAAAATCTGCATATATATATTCAGGGAAAAAGAAAAGCAGTATGGATGCAACAAACAGCTAAGATATATAGCCTAACAGCTAGGATAACAAAACATGTTCATACATCCAATCCAAACAGCTAAAAAGAAAAGAAAGAGAACTGAAAATGTGACTAGAACTGGCGTGTACATGTTTGTACAATGCACGACAATTCTCGGCATGAATTGATACAGCAATACACCACATGAACAGCTAGAGAAAATAGGTAATGCACAGCTAAATGAATAGCTCAACAACTAAAGAAAAGACATGAACAGCAAAAGGAAAATGAGATCATAAAATCTATATAGCCCAGAAAGACAAGACAAGACAATTCATAACTAAAGAAAATTAAAGTTCTGGATATATGCTACAGCGAATCTGCAGTACCAATAACTAAGTAGGCAATACCTATGCTTTATCAATGCACATATATGTGGTACAGGAAAAAGGGTACCACCGGATCTTTATACAGTCAAAAATAGATGACATATCTATGATCAAAATCTCATATAAAAGATACAGGCACATGGCAAGTTCATATCTTAAATTATGAAATCAAATTAAAGAATGAATCAACAAATTCATAGTCACACCCCTACCTATTCTAGAAAGGTATAAGTTCGGTCACTGTTTGGTACAGACAAACAGTATTGAATTCAATATAAAATCTCTTCAAAATTCACTGTTTACATGAAGATAAAATCTATATTTCAGTTATCTCTGATTTTAGTTAGCTAAACATAGCCTATCCACAATTTCATCAGAATCCTTTTCGAACGGATAACATGTGTTGGAACTCTAGACAAAATCTGAGCCAAAAATCTAAGTACAGATTTGAATTTTTGATTGAAATAACAACTCGAAACCCTTGATAGACAGCAAACTTATTCAATTTCTATCCGCAACTATAAATAACCACATTCATTCAACAGATTTTGATCCAAGAACAAAGTCGACACCAGTAAGTCAAATGAAAATAAACACAGTATAGGAAAATCAAGTGAAAAGAAAACTTAGCTTATACGAAGGGGGTTTCGGTCGGGCTTGCTCGTGTGGTGCTGGAAGGCTCGGTGGCTCGACAGTGGGTGGCAGATTGTTGACGAGGCCAAAGGGGTTGCGACGGAGTTAACTCCGTTTTGCTAAAGACCGACGGAGGCATAGGGTATTCGGTTTTGGCCAGATGTGGAGGCGATGGTGAAAAGGAATTAGGGTTTTTATTCGTGGCTGATAAATTTGGAGGCGGCCGAATAATGAAGAGGAGGGTTCGGGCAAAAAGGGTTTAAAAGGAAAATGGGTAGGGTTATGGGCCATGATCAAGAGGTAAAGCCCAATTCGATTTTAATTAAACAAACCATGTTTTATATTTAATTTAAATTAATTTATAAATTGTTTATACGATAGTGTTCACATACGATGTCAGATTCACGCACGGTCAGGTGCGTTGGGACCGTGGAGGCGAGCACTTCGAGATGGAGCAGGCGCAGTCCGGATCTGGAGTGACTGGAATTTTATTCGAATTAAAACGTCAGTTTAATTGGGTAGAACCAGACTGACATCGACAATTCTAAATACAGGTGAGTTAAACTCACTCAGCCCTTCCCGTTTATATTTTATATAAATTGGGTGCTTTTGTTTTGAGTGTTTTGATTGACTGTTGTTAGTTATATCTATATACTGTTGATTCAACAGATGGAATTAAACAGTCGTTTAATTTCAGAAATACCCACTGACTGGGGTTGACCCATACAAAGTAACTCCTTTGACGGGTCACGTTTATAAACCGTGTTTGAAATTGTTTGAATTGGTTGAATGGACTGTTGTTTGATTGATGGTCATTATAAGAATGACGAATGATTGATTTTGATGATCGTTAAACCATATTTTAATATCTATTCTGATATTCACTAATGTATAGAATTGGCTGGGTAATTTGCATCACTGGACCCAAAAGTCAAACAGTTATAAAATATGGATTTTTATAAGCAGTGAATCGATAAAATTTGAAGTTATAAATATATTTTATAACGGGAATTGGATTTGAAAGATTTTTACATTGGAAGTTATTCAAAAAGGAAATAAAATATTAAATTATTATTTATTTAAAGTTTATTGGAAACTTGTTTTATAAGATGAATTCTTAAATCGATAAGGACTTTAAATAAAGGACAGGGAATTATCTGGTGACTAGATATTTGGTTAATTGTAAATGATTAAAAAGAGTTATTTAAATTAATTTTATTTAATTAATTTAAAAAGAGGAATTAAACCAAAAGGGTTTAAAGAAATGGTTATGGTTTGAATTAACCAAGTAAGTTTGAAAAGATGAACAGGTATATATTGGAACTCGGATTCTTTATAAAGAAATAAAGGGCTCCAAACTGAATACGATAGGCTAAAGGGAATTTTTACTTAATGTTTTGAATTAAGTAAAGGGAGGTAAAAAGGGTTATAGATAAGACCCTGGCATTTATAAACAAAGGTTATAAATGAATATGAATTTAAAACGACGTTTTAAATTTGAAATACTCAATCATAGTATTAAATGGAATCAATGGATTTAAAAAAAAAAAGGTTTCCCGAAAGAAAGGGGTTTAGTAGAGTTGGTCAAAAGAATAACTCTGTTTGGTGTCGACCATTTAAATTTGATTAGACCTTAAATTAGTAAAATAATTTAATGGTTGGTTAATCTTAGTAAGGGTTTGAAAAAGGGAATTTATTATTTAAAGGAGTTAATCGATTTGGATGATTAATGATGAGATAAGTGATTCTTAAATGTAATACATTTAAGAAACTGAGTTTGGGGTGAAATACGGTCGAATATTGGAAAAATGTTAAGTGATGAGTTTCCATATTTGAGATTGAGTTAAGAATAAAGGAATATGGGGTCTAAGCGAATACCTAGTTAAATGAAGAGTTTATTTAACGTTAAATTAAGTAAAGGGAGGCGAAGATGAAAATGGTTTATGTTAAACCTGGAATTTTATAAGAGTTTATAAATGGAATATGAGTTAAGTGTCATTTTTGAATTCAAATACTTAAGAAGGAAATTAAGATAAACCAAATGAATTTGGAAAGAGAATTACCAAAAAGAAGATTTAAAAGTGAGCTTGGTAAACGAGATTTGGAAATGGAAATTGAGATATTAATATCGGGTTTTTAAATTATGACTCGTATTTACTTGAAGGTAAGAACGTGGTTGGTCAAGGTCTGAGAGGTAATTAAAATACCCCAACTTGAACGACTTCGGGACGACCCAAAGATAATACTAGTTGGTAATGACGAGAGTGTGCGATAAGATTTACAAGATAACGGAAATGAGATTTCCCTAGTAATGGAATTAAAAGGAAATTGGGCGATGACTTTAAAGGCCAAGTGATGCTGAGTACTAGACCAGTGAATGTATTTCTTTTGTTTTCATGGATGTTACTTGATAGTTAAATAACCGACTATCAAGTCTGACCTTTACGATTGTTGGTATGGAAAGTCCGGGATCGAATGTATATTCGAAAACCATTCCAACCAACAAATACGAAAGTATAAGAAGATCAAGCGACGATCGAGATGGAGCATGTGAAGACCATAGATCTTCATGAAGCGGAAGAACCACTTACAATCTCTGATTCGCGCCGGAGATATTCTGGGGTTCTGTCGTGGTTGAAATCTGTGGATTGCAAGGACGATCGCTACTGATCCATAGGGTGATTCCTATATGAGATGCAGTAGGAGAGTACCTTCGGTTCATCCTGTTCCTGGATGACTTGTATGGACGAATGTCTGACAGAGTATTTCCAAAGGAATTACCTGCATTGATTTCTCCAAACGTACCATAGTTGATGGCGGAGAAATGGTTATCCTCTAGCCAATTAGACTAGAGTATTTTTGTGGACGTCAATCAGTGTGATCTGGCGGATCTGACGATGTGGCATTCAAAGTGTATGATGACCAGATGTGTTCTGACCTCAAGCCTCATCAACCGGGAGATGACAAAAATCGGGCCGGCAGCATGGCTATGTGGGTCGCTCCCATTAGGGTGTATAATCTCCTATCTAGAGAAATTCCTTTTGTTCTAAATCTATCGATTCTGCCATTCGGGAACGGTGGTTTGAGCCCAACCGTTGGTGATATACATTCGATACACTCAAGCGAAATGAGTGGTCGGTCATGTGAGGGCCGGGTTGCAAGATGTTCTTGTTGAACCCGGTGTATTCGCCTCTAGAGATACACTATCGGCAGGTGGTCCCATACCTTGTCAAAGTCGGAATCCAATTTCCAATAAGTGCCCGCGAGTTTGATTTGTATACTATATATGTAGAGCGTGAGATGCAAGTGTTCTACTATATTTTAATTACTTGTGATTAGACATTATTATAATATCAGATAATATATGATTTCCAAAGTGTTTTGGGTTATCGTAAGGTAAAAACCGTCCGTGTTTATGTGTGGATTCGGTCTTACGATTATCCTTTTCTTTCGAAAGGATTTTAACTTTAAAATCAAGTTGTGTGATACTTAATTGCTGTGCGAGTTTTTTTCTCACTCTGGTTCACCAGACTGACCCGGTGTTTTGTAAATTCTCGGGTTAGCCCGGAGTGTACAGGTTCAGGTTATCAGGTACTAAGAAGTCCAGAGACAAGCTGAAGATGTTCAGACGAATAATATTCCGCTGTGTGATTACATATATGAGGACAGATTATTATAACTGTCCAGAGATGTTGATGTACTCTGGTATTGTAAGTATTTTGAAATTTTCAGTAAAGCATTATTTCTGTATTATATTTTGTTCCGCTGCGATGTGAGACTCTGTGATGTGTCGATACTTCTTCTTCTATTCTAATATTTCTTTCTTTCTTTTCTCACCCTCTAACTTCTTCCTAGACGCTCCAGTGTTTCGGTGTTTGGAGGATCGGTATAAGATACGGTAAAGGTATTTATATCGATTTTCGAGGCCGAAAACCGCTGGGTCGTTACAGTGGTATCAGAGCTAAAGGTTAAGTAATTACCTTGGCTCTGTGGCGTGACTCAGTAGAGATGGGGTTAGCAATACCCTAGATTGAGTTTGAGTGTATATATACGAGTGAACGTATTTGTAGATTTTATAAAAAAAAAAAAAATTGTTTTATATTGTGGAGATTTATTGGTTAAGTTGTTTGTGAATTCTGGTCGATCAGTTTGATCCACTTTATCGATAGGGGTTTCTAAACGCTAAAGCACGATAAACCGACACAGTATGTTTTGAAAGAGGGGGTAAATGAAATAATTTTACCCGAAATTTATTTTGTATAGAAAGCAAGAAATTTTATGAAATTATTGAAGTATTGATTGATTTGAATTGAACTTAACTGGGTTAAGTGGAATTAAATTTATAGGTAATAATGGTATTAGAAATAAATTAAGGAATAATGTTGAAAGTAAATAACGTTGATTTGGAATTTGGGAATTTGATTGATAATAATTAAGAAGAAATCAATTAAAATTAAATCGGTTGATATTCAAAGATGTTGAATTAAATAGTAGCACTGAATGTGGATTCAGCTGAATTGATTGAGTTATTGTGCCTTGATTGATTATGGTCTACTTGTTAGATTGGTTGAATAGGTTTCATCCACGGATTAATAAAGAATTAAATAAAATGAGGCCCAGAAGAAAATATTTGAAGTGTTTTTGAAATATATTAGAAGTTATTGGAATTTACAACATTTTTCTTACCTTACCAATTTCGAGGACGAAATTATTTTAAGGGGGAAGGAATGTAACGACCCGGGTTTTTGACACATTTAATTCTGAATACTTAAATTGGTTTTAAAGTTTATATTTGAAATATAAATCAATTTATTTCTTGAATTCTGAAAAGTTAATTCATATCTTCAATTGGTCAAAATAAGTGACCGCTAAACATCGGCTTCAATTCTGGTATCACAACAAAAAGTTATACTCAAATTTGGTTTATACATCTTATAAATTAATTAATCAGTTTCTTTATAATCTTAATTAAATAGAGTACTTGGTTAATGATGAAAGAACGATATATAAGAAAAATTTGAATAACGAGTAAAACTAAGTTATTGGTGGAAATTTAAATTATATACAAAACTTTAACATGAAGAAAAAAATACTTGTACCAAAGCTCTGCGGTTTCATTAGTACAGTTATGCTAATTGAATGGGAATATATAATAAGAACACAGCTATTTTCAACCCAAATCAAAACAATAATGAATGTTTTATTTTAAAATAGTTGAATGTACCTACAAGAATCTGAAAGAATATCGAAATTTAATATACAACTGCCCATTTCAGTTTTTCAGTATCAACATGTATTGTTCTACAAACAGTAAAATACAATTTCAACATCAAATCTTCCTTGGTTTGGGCGCAGCCATCACCCCTGTTATCAGCAAGATAAACCTGAAAAGAAAAGAGAAAAGCAAGAGCTATAAGTAGCTAGAAGAAAAATATATATTTTGATATATGAAAGTTGAAAGATTTGCAAAGGAGAAAACACCACATGGGAAACCCAATGTAGGTGTATATCTTACATGTGCTTTATAACCAAGAAATTCAACACCAAATCCAATAAAATCTGCATATATATTCAGGGAAAAAGAAAAGCAGTATGGATGCAACAAACAGCTAAGATATATAGCCTAACAGCTAGGATAACAAAACATGTTCATACATCCAATCCAAACAGCTAAAAAGAAAAGAAAGAGAACTGAAAATGTGACTAGAACTGGCGTGTACATGTTTGTACAATGCACGACAATTCTCGGCATGAATTGATACAGCAATACACCACATGAACAGCTAGAGAAAATAGGTAATGCACAGCTAAATGAATAGCTCAACAACTAAAGAAAAGACATGAACAGCAAAAGGAAAATGAGATCATAAAATCTATATAGCCCAGAAAGACAAGACAAGACAATTCATAACTAAAGAAAATTAAAGTTCTGGATATATGCTACAGCGAATCTGCAGTACCAATAACTAAGTAGGCAATACCTATGCTTTATCAATGCACATATATGTGGTACAGGAAAAAGGGTACCACCGGATCTTTATACAGTCAAAAATAGATGACATATCTATGATCAAAATCTCATATAAAAGATACAGGCACATGGCAAGTTCATATCTTAAATTATGAAATCAAATTAAAGAATGAATCAACAAATTCATAGTCACACCCCTACCTATTCTAGAAAGGTATAAGTTCGGTCACTGTTTGGTACAGACAAACATTATTGAATTCAATATAAAATCTCTTCAAAATTCACTGTTTACATGAAGATAAAATCTATATTTCAGTTATCTCTGATTTTAGTTAGCTAAACATAGCCTATCCACAATTTCATCAGAATCCTTTTCGAACGGATAACATGTGTTGGAACTCTAGACAAAATCTGAGCCAAAAATCTAAGTACAGATTTGAATTTTTGATTGAAATAACAACTCGAAACCCTTGATAGACAGCAAACTTATTCAATTTCTATCCGCAACTATAAATAACCACATTCATTCAACAGATTTTGATCCAAGAACAAAGTCGACACCAGTAAGTCAAATGAAAATAAACACAGTATAGGAAAATCAAGTGAAAAGAAAACTTAGCTTATACGAAGGGGGTTTCGGTCGGGCTTGCTCGTGTGGTGCTGGAAGGATCGGTGGCTCGACAGTGGGTGGCAGATTGTTGACGAGGCCAAAGGGGTTGCGACGGAGTTAACTCCGTTTTGCTAAAGACCGACGGAGGCATAGGGTATTCGGTTTTGGCCAGATGTGGAGGCGATGGTGAAAAGGAATTAGGGTTTTCATTCGTGGCTGATAAATTTGGAGGCGGCCGAATAATGAAGAGGAGGGTTCGGGCGAAAAGGGTTTAAAAGGAAAATGGGTAGGGTTATGGGCCATGATCAAGAGGTAAAGCCCAATTCGATTTTAATTAAACAAACCATGTTTTATATTTAATTTAAATTAATTTATAAATTGTTTATACGATAGTGTTCACATACGATGTCAGATTCACGCACGGTCAGGTGCGTTGGGACCGTGGAGGCGAGCACTTCGAGATGGAGCAGGCGCAGTCCGGATCTGGAGTGACTGGAATTTTATTCGAATTAAAACGTCAGTTTAATTGGGTAGAACCAGACTGACATCGACAATTCTAAATACAGGTGAGTTAAACTTACTCAGCCCTTCCCGTTTATATTTTATATAAATTGGGTGCTTTTGTTTTGAGTGTTTTGATTGACTGTTGTTAGTTATATCTATATACTGTTAATTCAACAGATGGAATTAAACAGTCGTTTAATTTCAGAAATACCCACTGACTGGGGTTGACCCATACAAAGTAACTCCTTTGACGGGTCACGTTTATAAACCGTGTTTGAAATTGTTTGAATTGGTTGAATGGACTGTTGTTTGATTGATGGTCATTATAAGAATGACGAATGATTGATTTTGATGATCGTTAAACCATATTTTAATATCTGTTCTGATATTCACTAATGTATAGAATTGGCTGGGTAATTAGCATCACTGGACCCAAAAGTCAAACAGTTATAAAATATGGATTTTTATAAGCAGTGAATCGATAAAATTTGAAGTTATAAATATATTTTATAACGGGAATTGGATTTGAAAGATTTTTACATTGGAAGTTATTCAAAAAGGAAATAAAATATTAAATTATTATTTATTTAAAGTTTATTGGAAACTTGTTTTATAAGATGAATTCTTAAATCGATAAGGACTTTAAATAAAGGACAGGGAATTATCTGGTGACTAGATATTTGGTTAATTGTAAATGATTAAAAAGAGTTATTTAAATTAATTTTATTTAATTAATTTAAAAAGAGGAATTAAACCAAAAGGGTTTAAAGAAATGGTTATGGTTTGAATTAACCAAGTAAGTTTGAAAAGATGAACAGGTATATATTGGAACTCGGATTCTTTATAAAGAAATAAAGGGCTCCAAACTGAATACGATAGGCTAAAGGGAATTTTTACTTAATGTTTTGAATTAAGTAAAGGGAGGTAAAAAGGGTTATAGATAAGACCCTGGCATTTATAAACAAAGGTTATAAATGAATATGAATTTAAAACGACGTTTTAAATTTGAAATACTCAATCATAGTATTAAATGGAATCAATGGATTAAAAAAAAAAGGTTTCCCGAAAGAAAGGGGTTTAGTAGAGTTGGTCAAAAGAATAACTCTGTTTGGTGTCGACCATTTAAATTTGATTAGACCTTAAATTAGTAAAATAATTTAATGGTTGGTTAATCTTAGTAAGGGTTTGAAAAAGGGAATTTATTATTTAAAGGAGTTAATCGATTTGGATGATTAATGATGAGATAAGTGATTCTTAAATGTAATACATTTAAGAAACTGAGTTTGGGGTGAAATACGGTCGAATATTGGAAAAATGTTAAGTGATGAGTTTCCATATTTGAGATTGAGTTAAGAATAAAGGAATATGGGGTCTAAGCGAATACCTAGTTAAATGAAGAGTTTATTTAACGTTAAATTAAGTAAAGGGAGGCGAAGATGAAAATGGTTTATGTTAAACCTGGAATTTTATAAGAGTTTATAAATGGAATATGAGTTAAGTGTCGTTTTTGAATTCAAATACTTAAGAAGGAAATTAAGATAAACCAAATGAATTTGGAAAGAGAATTACCAAAAAGAAGATTTAAAAGTGAGCTTGGTAAACGAGATTTGGAAATGGAAATTGAGATATTAATATCGGGTTTTTAAATTATGACTCGTATTTACCTGAAGGTAAGAACGTGGTTGGTCAAGGTCTGAGAGGTAATTAAAATACCCCAACTTGAACGACTTCGGGACGACCCAAAGATAATACTAGTTGGTAATGACGAGAGTGTGCGATAAGATTTACAAGATAACGGAAATGAGATTTCCCTAGTAATGGAATTAAAAGGAAATTGGGCGATGACTTTAAAGGCCAAGTGATGCTGAGTACTAGACCAGTGAATGTATTTCTTTTGTTTTCATGGATGTTACTTGATAGTTAAATAACCGACTATCAAGTCTGACCTTTACGATTGTTGGTATGGAAAGTCCGGGATCGAATGTATATTCGAAAACCATTCCAACCAACAAATACGAAAGTATAAGAAGATCAAGCGACGATCGAGATGGAGCATGTGAAGACCATAGATCTTCATGAAGCGGAAGAACCACTTACAATCTCTGATTCGCGCCGGAGATATTCTGGGGTTCTGTCGTGGTTGAAATCTGTGGATTGCAAGGACGATCGCTACTGATCCATAGGGTGATTCCTATATGAGATGCAGTAGGAGAGTACCTTCGGTTCATCCTGTTCCTGGATGACTTGTATGGACGAATGTCTGACAGAGTATTTCCAAAGGAATTACCTGCATTGATTTCTCCAAACGTACCATAGTTGATGGCGGAGAAATGGTTATCCTCTAGCCAATTAGACTAGAGTATTTTTGTGGACGTCAATCAGTGTGATCTGGCGGATCTGACGATGTGGCATTCAAAGTGTATGATGACCAGATGTGTTCTGACCTCAAGCCTCATCAACCGGGAGATGACAAAAATCGGGCCGGCAGCATGGCTATGTGGGTCGCTCCCATTAGGGTGTATAATCTCCTATCTAGAGAAATTCCTTTTGTTCTAAATCTATCGATTCTGCCATTCGGGAACGGTGGTTTGAGCCCAACCGTTGGTGATATACATTCGATACACTCAAGCGAAATGAGTGGTCGGTCATGTGAGGGCCGGGTTGCAAGATGTTCTTGTTGAACCCAATGTATTCGCCTCTAGAGATACACTATCGGCAGGTGGTCCCATACCTTGTCAAAGTCGGAATCCAATTTCCAATAAGTGCCCGCGAGTTTGATTTGTATACTATATATGTAGAGCGTGAGATGCAAGCGTTCTACTATATTTTAATTACTTGTGATTAGACATTATTATAATATCAGATAATATATGATTTCCAAAGTGTTTTGGGTTATCGTAAGGTAAAAACCGTCCGTGTTTATGTGTGGATTCGGTCTTACGATTATCCTTTTCTTTCGAAAGGATTTTAACTTTAAAATCAAGTTGTGTGATACTTAATTGCTGTGCGAGTTTTTTTCTCACTCTGGTTCACCAGACTGACCCGGTGTTTTGTAAATGCTCGGGTTAGCCCGGAGTGTACAGGTTCAGGTTATCAGGTACTAAGAAGTCCAGAGACAAGCTGAAGATGTTCAGACGAATAATATTCCGCTGTGTGATTACATATATGAGGACAGATTATTATAACTGTCCAGAGATGTTGATGTACTCTGGTATTGTAAGTATTTTGAAATTTTCAGTAAAGCATTATTTCTGTATTATATTTTGTTCCGCTGCGATGTGAGACTCTGTGATGTGTCGATACTTCTTCTTCTATTCTAATATTTCTTTCTTTCTTTTCTCACCCTCTAACTTCTTCCTAGACGCTCCAGTGTTTCGGTGTTTGGAGGATCGGTATAAGATACGGTAAAGGTATTTATATCGATTTTCGAGGCCGAAAACCGCTGGGTCGTTACATGTGGCGTAGCTTTGTGTTTAACGTGAATTTGCGAGCCTCACACCTCGGTATGAGTTAAAAACGGGATACGGACCGCTGGGAGAGCACGACGTTTCTTTCTGGCTATGGTGGTGTCAGTGACTTACCAGCCCTGACATATATATACTTTTCACCTTTGCGGTTGTTGGAATGAGGCGCCTCGATTTTAGGTCTATAAGGACCGGGAAACGTGTGTTCAGAAATAACTAATCCTCTATCGTAAGTGAGGACCGGCCCAGCCGCATCCAGGGGTTGCCCAGAGTGCGTAGCCCTGAGGCATTTGCTAGAGTGTCTCGAGCGCGGAGAGGATCTTGCCCCTTGCCTCGACTCATGACGGAAATCCAATTTCCAATACTTGTATTTCGGCTTTATTTGTAGAGCCTAGTATGGCGACATAGTGGGATGGGGCACTCTTTCCGTCTATGATTTATATTTATGATTGAAATGTTTTAACACTATACACTTATTATAGTATCAAATGATTTGTTTTAAACGTACCAAGCATGTTTGGCTGTTATAAGGTAAAACCCTATCCTCCGGCTTGCGTTGCATTGTGTGATGGGACCTGGGTCTTATAATAGCTTCATTTTTCGAAAAAGCATTGCGTTGTTTATTCTATGCACTGGTATTCTTGGGAGGAAACCCGTTCCGTGTTATACGGCGTGGTCCCTTGAACTACTCTCTTTTAAAATAAAGTTTTAATAACTGTTTTAGTTCTCACACCAGTCACATGACTGACCTGGAGTTTATTGTTTTAACCTTAACTCTGGGTGCACCTATTTTCCGCACGGGCAGCTAGTAGTTTTGGTTTTGCAGATTTATATTCACAGGATCCTGGTTTACAGCTGGAATGATATCCGGAAAGCTCTGTATCCGTATATCACCTTCAGTTGTGCTTTGTATTATTTTCCGCTGCTATGTAATCTATTGTAATCTCTGATATTTGTCGAATGTAATTTATTCATTTATACTCTGTATATTCTTGTATCTGATGGAATTGTTGTAATAACAATGAAATGTTCTTCCGACTGCGTTCTATTTTGTCTTGTACTCAACGCTATCCGTGCTTTCCTTCACGGGGAAGTTCGAGTCGTGTCACTTGATGTAATAACTTAGAATTCTGTGACTGTGGATTTTCTATTGCTGATGACATTATATCTCCGCTGCTGTGATGTTGTTACTATATGGATTTCCTGTGCTATGTTGTTTCTGTGACTTGTTATATTATATTTATGATGTATTACAAATGATAATCTCTTACTTTCATTCCCGTGGAAGTTTGGGGTCATCACAGTTGGTATCAGAGCTTTGGTTTACAAAGCGGAATATAACATATTTATAATAATTCGTTTACGTAGAATCACATCATTCTACGGCGAACATTTCATAAGAATACATAATAGTCAGTTACTTTATCACCATCTTTTAACTATCCTTTTATCTCATCACCATCATCATTAGAGTTGTTCTGACTCTTTCCTTGATCGTACAGAACCAACGAAAAATGAGTAATCGTGCCGCTAGAGCTGCTAGAGTTGGAGAAATGGGGCAAAATGTTATTGAAACCGAGGAGCCCATAGTTTTACCACCACCGCCGCCACCGTAGCCTTTTGACTTGGTGAGGGTAGCAAAGGATTTTAAGAATTTAGGAGGAGTGCCTTTCAAGGTAACTGAGACTGTGACACAGGCTCAAGCTTGGCTGAGGAACTGCGAAAGGATATTTAGAGTACTAGAGCTGGAGGATCAAGGGAAAGGGTTTACTGCTTCATGGTATCTCCAAGACGAAGCACGGGATTGGTGGGAATTGGTCAACATTGGAGGCGACGAAGAAAACATGTCCTGGACCCAATTTAAAGAGCTGTTCACTCAAAAGTATATTGCAAGGAGAGAGTTGGAAAAGCTTCAAGATGAGTTCGTCAACTTGAAACAGGGCGACAAGACTATCTCAGAATATGCAAGGAGATTTGAAGACCTTTCTTGTTATGCCCCAGAGCTAATCCAGGATGACCTCCAAAAGAATAAGAGGTTCGTAAGTGGGCTCGCAAGGAAATAAATGGATAGAGTTACTGCATGCATTCATCTTCCGTTCGATAAACTGACTGAGTTTGCCTACCACTTTGAGGAGAAGGACAAGAAGATTGAGATTCAATGCTACGACTGCCAGAAGCTTGGACACTATAGCAAGTACCGCAGGAATGCGAAGAAGGCCAGAAGGGAGGACACCAGAAGATGCTATAGCTGCCATAAGAAGGGTCATATCAAGGAAAATTGTCCACTAATAGGGAATGCCCAAGTTGCCCATGTGTACGGAGGAGCGCAAGGACCAACTTCTTCAGTGTCAGCTTCTACTGAAGGAGGAGGAAAGCCTGATGTTTCTGAAGGTACGCCTTGAATAAGCTACATTTTCCATGTTGCTTTCTATTCCTTTTGAGTTTTTATTTTTTTAGCCGTTGCTTGGCTTTCTCTCTCTCCTATCCTCTTTCTTCTTTTTCTTTTTCCTTTTCGGGGATGAAAAGTTCTTAAGTGGAGGAGATTGTAACAACCCTGAATTTTGGGGTAAATTTAAAAATTTATTTTAAGTTATTTTAAGGGGTTTTGATATTTAAAATAATTTATTTTAAATAATAACGAGTAAAAATTTATTTTTATTATATAAGGAGTTAGAAATAGCGCTGCAGTTTGAAAATTAGATTTCAAACTTTGACTGAATGTACAGGACTCAAAATAAAACGAATTTTAGTGAAACAATAAATATTTAAATCTGTTTAAGAATACCTTTCTAATGAATTTGAAAAATTGAAATTTTACTTTAAAAGTTATAAATTATGTCAAAATTAAAATTTAGAAAGGTCGCTATGATATATATATATATATATATATATAATATAATGGTCAAAAATGCTACTTTTTGCATACGAAGGGATTTGGACTCGAAACCACTTCCATTGAGTCCGGAATGATGTTTACACATGAAAAAGAGTATAAGCACTTATATTGTTGAGTTTCGGAAAATTTTCACTTTAAAAAGTATTTTTAATATTAAATATATAGAAATTAAAAATAGCCATTTTTCAAACGACCTCCGTTTTCGACGAAACCACTTTTGTTGGATCCGGAATGTCGAAATATGGTTAAGTTTAATTTTCCATAATTTTTAAGGCTAGTATGTGAGCACAGTAAATATAAACGCGTTTGGTCAAAGTTAGTTAAATTGGGTTGACCAGAAATTGACCATTTTTCAAACGTGCTCAGAATTCGACGAAATTGGTTTTGTTAGGACCGTATCGTCAAAACACAACCAAAAATAATTTTTCCGGATTTTTCTGACTTCGTATGTGACCCCGGTAAAATTAGATGTACGTTTGAATTAAAAATAAAGGATTTATTTTCGAAAATAAAAGAAACATGCGTATAACTTCAGAATTGGACCTTGGCAATAGCGCCATCGCGTTCAGAAGACGTCAAAACATTAATTTCGACAGTCGTTGAGCGCGAATCGGGGATCGGACGGAAAAAGGCCTATTTTCTGGAATTATTAAATAAAATAATCATTAGAACAACCTAAAATACTGGTATAAATACGGGTCGTATACGGTTGCTTCTTCTTCCTCTTCGTTCCCTTTAGCTGCAAGAACCCATTATCCATCAGAAATTCAAACATCGATTACTCCTTCAAATCTCAACGAAATTCAACAAACTTATACTCGTTTCGAAGAGAAACCTAAGCTCTTCGATCTCCGACAAGTCCCGTCCCTCCCCGTGCCCCGTAGCGCCACCACCAAGCCCGAGAACGGACGCCGAACGCAGCTCCCTGGGCCCCACCACGTCAGTGCGCACCACCCCCAGTTCCCGGTGCAGAAACCCCTATCGTAGCTCTCAGGCGTCCCGCAAACGGTTCGGCAAACCGTCAACTACAACTCCAGAAACTCGCGATCAAAGTTTTGAACAATTATGGGTTCTAAGGTAGATTTTATTTCAGATTTTCTCACGCTTTATAGCGTCGCTGCGACAGTTGTTAAAAGCCAGAATTTGATTTTTCACATGAATTTGTATTCGAACCATTCCAGATCTGAAATCACTTTGAACTCGAACACCAAACCTGATCGAACCTGAATCATCTCCTCTGACCAAACACTGTGAGAATTTTATTTTTAAATTTAATTTAATTATTTAATTATTATTTGCATGGTTTTGATCGTAGATCTAAAAAGACGTGATATTTAGTACATGGATCTGAACCATTCACCCCGTATGTTGTTAAATCTGAATTGCTTAGAATGACATGAGATGAGTTCTAAAATTTTAAGGTTTAAATTTGAATTAAGAATTAATTAATTAATTATTTGTTATTTATTTAACCATGCTATGTTGATTTTTCATATGCTGTGTGTAATCCCATCCTGCAAATTACTTCGATGTGAGTTATTGTATCTGATCCTGTTGTTGCGTCTGGATGTTGTTATGTGACTTGTGATGAAATTTACATTCTCTTTTTATGTAAAATGGGAATAGAGAAAAAATAACATTTATTTTGATGTTAATAGGAAGTAAACTCACTGCATGTAAATTGACATTTTTGATGTTAATATTATGAAATTCAACCATAGTATGTTATTAACATTTCTAATGTTAATATTAAAAATAATAATTCAACCATAGTATGTTATTAACATTTCTAATGTTAATATAAAAATTAATTTAACCGCATGGATGACATTAACATTTTTAGAGTTAATAACTAAAAGAATAACACCGTAGGGTAAGTTAACATTTTTGTTAAAGTTAAAAATAAAAATTCACATTGTATGAAAAATTAACATTTTATTTAATGTTAATAATGAGTAATTTCACCGCATTTATGAATTTACATTATTGATAATGTAAATTAAATAGTGAATTTAACCGCATGTATGAAAATTATCACATAAGACAAAATTAACATTTTATTTAATGTTAATAATGAGTAATTTCACCGCATGTATGAATTTACATTATTGATAATGTAAATTAAATAGTGAATTTAACCGCATGTATGAAAATTATGACATAAGACAAAATTAACATTTTATTTAATGTTAATAATGAGTAATTTCACCGCATGTAGAAATTTACATTATTGACAATGTAAATTAAATAGTGAATTTAACTGCATGTATGAAAATTATCACATAAGACAAAATTAACATTTTATTTAATGTTAATAATGAGTAATTTCACCGCATGTAGAAATTTACATTATTGACAATGTAAATTAAATAGTGAATTTAACCGCATGTATTAAAATTATCACATAAGACAAAATTAACATTTTATTTAATGTTAATAATGAGTAATTTCACCGCATGTAGAAATTTACATTATTGACAATGTAAATTAAATAGTGAATTTAACCGCATGTATGAAAATTATCACATAAGACAAAATTAACATTTTATTTAATGTTAATAATGAGTAATTTCACCGCATGTATGAATTTACAATATTGACAATGTAAATTAAATAGTGAATTTAACCGTAGGGAATGAACATTATTTTAATGCTAATATAAAGGGAATTTCACTGTATGTACATTTTACATTATTTCATAATGTAATTAAAGAGAAAATACACCGTGGGAACATTGTGATTAAAAATTATATTTTACAATGAGAATTAGAAGTAATGTTTACATTGTAAAATTTACATTTTTTATATGTAAATAAAATAGGAATTCACTGTATGACAAAATTTACATTTTTTATATGTAAATAAAATAGGAATTCACTGTATGACAAAATTTACATTTTTTTATATGTAAATAAAATAGGAATTCACTATATGACAAAATTTACATTTTTTTATATGTAAATAAAATAGGAATTCACTGTATGACAAAATTTACATTTTTTATATGTGAATAAAATAGGAATTCACTATATGACAAAATTTACATTTTTTATACGTGAATAAAATAGGAATTCACTATATGACAAAATTTACATTTTTTATATGTAAATAAAATAGGAATTCACTATATGAAAAAATTTACATTTTTTATATGTAAATAAAATAGGAATTCACTATATGACAAAATTTACATTTTTTATATGTAAATAAAATAGGAATTCACTATATGACAAAATTTAAATTTTTTATATGTAAATAAAATAGGAATTCACTGTATGACAAAATTTACATTTTTTATATGTAAATAAAATAGGAATTCACTATATGACAAAATTTACATTTTTTATATGTAAATAAAATAGGAATTCATTGTATGACAAAATTTACATTTTTTATATGTAAACAAAATAGGAATTCACTGTATGACAAAATTTACATTTTTTATATGTAAAGAAAATAGGAATTCACTGTATGACAAAATTTACATTTTTTATATGTAAATAAAATAGGAATTCACTATATGACAAAATTTACATTTTTTTTATATGTGAATAAAATAGGAATTCACTGTATGACAAAATTTACATTTTTTATATGTGAATAAAATAGGAATTCACTGTATGACAAAATTTACATTTTTATTTGTAAATATAAAGTAGGAAAAATTTACATTATCATTAATGTAAATATAATTGGAATTTTCAAAGTAGGAAGAGTTTTACATTATTATTAATGTAGGCATAATAGAAATTTTCATAATGGTAAGTTAACATTAGTTTATAATGTCAACATAAAAGAGAATTGACCGCAGGCATTAACATTTAATTTTCATGTTAATATTAAGTGAATTACTTCGTAGGAAAATTACATTGTTTTATATAATGCAAATAAAAAAAGGAGGATTAACAGCAGGATTGATTTACATTATTCTTAATGTAAATAATAAAAAGAGAATTTAAATGTAGGATAGCGTTAACATTATTTTTTTAATGTTGATATAAATGAATTTAACCGTAGGTACAGGTTTACATTTTATTCAATGTAAATAAAATAAGAGCGTGATATGTATTGAAAGATTACATTTTATTTAATGTAAATAAAGGTAAGATTATGCGCCGTTAAGTAAGAAGTTAAATTATTTTAAATAATTATGACAAGAATTAGCCGTTATAAAATAATATAGCGACATGAAATAGTTTTTCCAAAACTATAAGTATGCGAGGTTATTTGGGAAGTCCGAGATACTCTCATCCCAAATTAAACCAAACGACGTTGAAGGATCGAAGTATGAGATGACGTGAAGGCCGTAAACCTTCCCTCGAATGGACGGTGACCAAGGTCCTGAATTGATTTGCTCCCAATTCAAGGGTTAAGGTAATTGCCCAAACGTATGTGTCGATTTCACGGTTTAGACTTTCGCTCAGACCCAGAGCATAAGTTTTAAATGGAACGTGTGTCCGACATTGGACTCCTTTATATTTCATTTGTTGATTTTCTATCGGGAGTACGAATGATTGGTGGTAGAGAATTTATTCTCTACTTAACACCCTTTTGTACAATTGACGGAGAACCGATAGTGTGATATGGAGTGTCAGTGTGGCATACTAAGATGCAATGATCAAGATTTCTTGTTGAAAAGCAGAACCTTGTGGTGATGATCAGAGCATGGCTTATTTTAGGCGTAGCTTTGTGTAACATAACTTCGCGAGCCTCACCCACCGGTTGAGTCAAAAACGGGCGAAGGGAACATAGGGAGAGCAGCACGTTTCTTTCTAGATATAGTGATGTCAGGGACCTACCAGCGCTGACATTTTACTCAAGTGGATGATGGAATTTTCGAGTCCTCGGTATTAGGTCCTATAGGACCGGGAAACGTATGTTCAGGAATTGCCAATCCGCTAAGCTGTATTTGCAGACCGGCCCTGCAGCTATCCAAGGGTTCTCTGCGGGGAATCCTGAGGCATTAGCTAGAGTGTCTCGAATCGGTAAGGAGCTCCGTCCTAGCTTTGACTTAAGATGGAAACCAAAATCCAAATACGAACCGATGAATTTGATTGTATTACTAGTACGGAAGCATAATATATGGTAGCTATGTTTCCTAGGATTAATACATTTATTTTGAAATGTTTTCATATACACTAATGATAATATTAGATTCGTATTTGCCGTATTTAGCATGTTTAATCATCATAAGGTAAAACCCTATCCTCTGGTGTGCGTTGCATTGTGTGATGGGACTTGGGTCTTATGGTGATTCCATTTTTCCAAAAGCATTGCGATATTTCACGTTGTTCTTATTTTTTTTCCACGACACCTTAAATTATGCACGGCAACCCATTGGATAAAACCCGTTCTGCATTAGCGGCGTGGTCTTTGGGTTTTCCATCTTAGTAGTTGTTAAAGTAGTTAAGAATTCTCACACCAGTCCCACGACTGACCCATGGTTTGTTTCACCTTTTTGCAAACTTGGGTGCCCTCTTTTCTACACGGGCAACCATGTAACAGGTATTCTTTTGTCTGGAGTCTTTTCTTTGGAGCTACTTATCATTTTCCTTGGGCCAGCTTTTAACGTAGAGGTGACGACTTGGAGCTACGAAGACTTTCTATCATTTGCTCTTATCGCATTTTCTTTTTCATTTCAAACATTAGACTTATTTCCATTTTATGTCATTTTTCTGTAAACTTGATGTAATAACTTAGAATTCTGTGACTGTGGATTTTCTATTGCTGATGACATTATATCTCCGCTGCTATGATGTTGTTACTATATGGATTTCCTGTTCTATGTTGTTTCTGTGACTTGTTATATTATATTTATGTTGTATTCCAAATGATAATCTCTTACTTTCATTCCCGTGGAAGTTTGGGGTCATCACATTAAATTAGATTAAAATTCAAATTAAAATTTTATTGAATCAATTTGAAATGAATTCTAATCGAATAGAAAATGAATTCGATTCGAATTGAATAGAAAGTGAATTTGAATTCGAATTGAAGTAAATAGAAGGTAAATTCAAATTGAATTGAAACGAATTAGAAATCGAATCGAATTGAAACGAATTAGAAATCGAATTGAATAGAAAGTGAATTTGAATTCGAATTGAAGTAAATAGAAGGTAAATTCAAATCGAATTGAAACGAATTAGAAATCAAATTGAATTGAAACGAATTAGAAATCGAATTGGATTGAAACGAATTTGAATTCGAATTAAATAAAATCGAAATGAATTCAAATTGAATTGAAATTGAAGTTGAAATTGTTTTTGAAACGAATTTAGAACTATTTATAAAATACGTTTTAAAAAGGAAATCGACGATATATATATATATATATATATATATATATATATATATATATATATATATATATATAGTAGCCTGAATAGAACGTGCCGCGCCGCGGCAGTTCGTGAATTTTGACCATTGACTTCGAAATGACATTACGGGAGATCCGACCGTCGGATTCTCCTAAAAACGGAACCGTTGGGTTCGTAGCGAAATGATCTTTCCAATGAATATTAGAAATTTGAAATCTAACGGTTGGATTTGGAGTCATGTCCAAATCAAATTTGAAAAAGGTCGCTGTATGTGCAGTTCGATGGCCGTTGATGGAAATCGACTGTACGGGCCTTGATAAAATTATTAAAAATATCAATAATTTGTGTAAAATCATAATATATGAGTTGGAAAGAAATGGGATGAAAAATTCCACATTTGAAAGGATAAAAATATATTTTTATCGAAATGAACTAGTTTTGGACTAGAATTAAAATCAATATATTTTTGAAATAAATAAATTGAATTTGAAAGTGATTTTAAAAATAATCAATATTCCCAATACGTGGATTGGACTGGAGTTGAATCGAAATAATCTTCGGATTATTTCGATGTTGGATTTCGTGACTATCCAAATAATGTTATGGGAATTTGAAAGATATATTTTGTATCGTTATTTCCAATACGATATTTGTTGGTTTCAGAATTTGATATTGAATATAAGCCGATATATTTTCTATTCAGAGCCTAGTAGGAAATATCAAATGTGATTTGGGTTTATCGTGAATCGTGTTTTAGATGACATTGGTTCTTTAACCCAGTTAAAGGCAGGATATTGATTTTTGAAAAGATTGAAACTAAGTGGAGTTTTAATGAATCTTTAATTGGATTAAAATGTGAATTGATAATTTAAATTATCAAATCTGAAAGGTGATCGAGAATGGAGTACCACTAGTTTTGCTCCAAAGCGATAGTTAAATCTTTAATTAGATTTGAACGTGAAATGGTAATTAATTTTACCGATAACACCGTGGTGTTAGATATGGAGTATTACCAGTTTTGCTCCATGGGATGAATAGGTTGGGATTGGGAAATAAAATAAATAATTACTTCGGTGTGGTTCGCTAATCCCAACTAGTTTGAAATGATATCCAAAGGAAGATTAAAGAATAAATTTAGAAGAATTTATCTTGGATAAAATTAATGAGAACCTTTCCCTAAGAATGTGATTTTGTGGATAAAAGAATATTCTGAATTGGAATGAGGCGTTTGTTGTGTTTGTGTAACATTTGTTTATCATATACGTGGGTTTTTCAGAAAGGCCGGGTTATACCCATTCTGAATTACCGATTCGACGAGATGTCGAAGATGAAGACGGTGGTTGAAGACCAGAAGTCTTCACATCATTTGGGTGATTACTGATGATCTCGATTGGGCTGTACACCCAAGATGAGGGAAATGGTTGGAGATCGTCCAGACGTACTTGGAGATCGATGGATATGCGAGGAAAGTGCCACCGGTTTCGTTCAGACCCAGAACGAACTTGTAAATGGATTGTGTGTCTGATATTGGATTTTATTCTATGTTGATTAATCTCTATTAAATATACATCTGTTTGGCGGCGGAGAATTTATTCTCTTGCTTAACGCCCTTCTCTGAGACGTACGAGCTCAGAGGTCGTATATCGATGGACATCAGTCGCATAGAGTGAATTGCCAGTGTGGCACGCGTAAGTGGCAATTGATCAAGGCTTCTGTTGGAAAGCAAAGTCTTGTGGTTGATGATCAAAGCACGGCCTGTGTGGCGTAGCTTTGTGTATAACGTGAATTCGCGAGCCTCACACCTCGGTATGAGTCAAAAACGGGAGACGGACCCAAGGAGTGCACGACGTTTCTTTCTAGCTTTGGTGGTGTCAGTGACCTACCAGCCCTGACATTTATATACTTTTCACCTGTGTGGTTGTTGGATATGAGGCGACTTAGATATAGGTCTGTAAGGTCTGGGAAACGTGTGTTCAGGAATAACTAATCCTCAAAAGTAAAAGAGGACCGGCCTTGGAGGTTCCAAAGGATCAGAGTGGGGTCCTGAGGCATTGCTAGAGTGTCTCGAACGCGGAGAGGAGCTTGCCCCTTGCCTCGGCTCATGACTAAATCCAATCTCCAATACGTGATATTGCGGTTTTAATTGTAGAACTAGTATGGCGACATGATAGATGGTACCCATACCGCCTATGATTGATGTTTATGATTGAAAATTGTTTTGACACTATACACTTATAATAGTATCAAATGATTTGTTTTATACGTATCAAGCATTATTTGGCTATTATAAGGGAAAACCCTATCCTCAGGCTTGCGTTGCATTGCGTGATGGGACCTGGGTCTTATAATAGCTTCATTTTTCCGAAGAGCATTGCGCTGTTTCGTTATATGCACTAGTATTCTTGGGAGGAAACCCGTTCCGTGTTATACGGCGTGGTCCCTTGAATTACTATCCTTTAAAGTAAAGTTTTAAATAACTGTTTTAGTTCTCACACCAGTCACATGACTGACCTGGAGTTTATTGTTTTAACCTAAACTCTGGGTGCCCCTATTTTCCGCACGGGCAGGTAGTAGTTTTGGTTTTGCAGATTTATATTCACAGGGTCCTGATTTACGGTTGGAACGATACTCGGAAAGCTCTGTATCCGTGTATCACTTATAGTTGTGCTTTTGTATTATTTTCCGCTGCTATGTAATTTATTGTAATCTCTGATATTTATCGAATGTAATTTATTCATTTATACTCTGTATATTCTTGTATCTGATGGAATTGTTGTAATAGCAATGAAATGTTCTTCCGTCTGCGTTCCAATTTGTCCTGTTCTCAAAACGATCAGGGGTTTCGAGCGATCAATTCGGATCGAGCGAAATTCCTTGTCGTTACAATCAATTCATTTTACTGCCACTATCTTGACAATAAAAATATTATTTTCTAAATCTTTACTTTTTGTTGTGACTAAATATACAATAAGAATATATCTTCCTATTTTCCTCTATTTCTAATAATCTAAAGTGGAAATAAAAATGCAACTTTAAAATATACTCTTTTTATTCCATGTAAAATTATAATAAAAATGCTATTCTAAAATCTATTCTTTCTATTGCCTCTAATTTGACAACAAAAATGTTTCTTTAACATCTATACTTTTTATTGTCTAAATTTTGACAATAAAAATATTTCCGTTAAATTTAATTTCCTGTTTAACATTAATGTTAATTACGAGCATCAAATAATCAAAAGATAATATTATTTGAATCTAATTTTATAATTACCATGAGTGTTAATTTCAGTAATCTAATAACAATGATAATTCAATTTGAATAACAAACATGATACACACAAATTCATTCAGTGATTCACCGCAATACAACACAATCAACATTTCAATAAATATATACATGACACCACATGAGTTTTATATAGAATTATAAATTTCACAATAAAATAAATAATTAATTTTAATTTAAAAATAGAAATCTCACCATGACTTGTCTGAATTTTCAAAGTCTTTTTTTTCAAATCTTGTTTATACAGTTGTGTTGACCGTTTCGAGACGAACCCAACGCTTCGAAAATCGCTTGATTCTAATACAATTTGAATGAGATACTTGCATTTAAAGTTTAAACAATTTTAGATAATTAAAAAAATTAAATCATTTTAATAACGTTTAACCATGTGTTACCGTACCCTTCTTCTTCAATTCTGAATCAAGGCAGCGGGTTTTACAGTTGTGTTCATTACTAGGGTTCGAAATTGCTTCAAATCTAGGAAGAGTGAGGCCGATCAGATAGTGTCACGTCAGGGGGCTCGGGGAGGCGCACCGACATCGGTGAAGGGATGGAGCTCCATGCAGGTACGGCAGCGCGGCAGGGCTCATGGCGGCATGGGTTTGAGGGCTCGGAGGTCGTTTGAAAAATGGAGGTCGTTTGAAAAATGGCTATTTTTAATATAAATATATATATATATATATATATAAATTCTACAGCGACTATTCTGAAATTTAAACTGGGGATAACTTATGATTTTTAAAGTGAAATTTCAATTTCTTACATTTGTTAGAAAGATATGGTTAAACAGATTTAAATATTTCTTGTTTCACTAAAATCCGATTTATTTTGCATTATGTATAGTCCGTAAACGTTCAAATTCAAATTTTCAAACTACCGCGCTATTTCTAACTCCTTTTATAATTAAAATAAATATATTTTAACTTCGATTTAAAATAATTTTTTCGTCGTTATTATCTAAAATAAATTATTTTAACTATTAAAATTTCTAAAATAAAAATTTTAAATTGGTTCAGAATTTTCCGGTTGTTACAGCAAGTATATTTAGGATGTGAGCATCATGTTTTGAAAGAGTTTTTAAAAGTTTGCATACATATATGTGGTACCAATTAGGCATACATGTATTACTATGATGTATTTCATTTTGCACCTGCACACAATGTTTACCGAAAATTGGATGCACACGTGATGGTTTGATGCGAGAGATTATGTATTTTACCCCTATCGAATTTCAGGGATAAAATTTCTTAAGGGTGGGAGAATGTAACACCCCACATTTTTAATGAAATTAAAAATATGGAAATATATATATATATATATTATATGTATAGATATATTTAAGAGAAAAATTAAATAATGACAATTAAATTGCATGTAATAAGTTCATGCAGTGAAATGAAGAAAAAGAATAATAAAAGAAATTACATGCAATACATGAACTGCGAAGAAATGCATCAAAAAATTTAAAAAGAAAAAGCAAAATTTGAAAAGCTTCCAGAATTTGTTCACGGGATTATACCTAGGTTTGCAGAAAACCAATTTAAAATGCATGTAATAAGTTTAGACCTTGGTTTGCAGAAAACCAATTTAAAATGAAAAAGATTTCTTTAAATTAAATATTGCAACAAAACATGAAAAAGAGGAATGATAAAAGAATAATGGATATGATTGTCCTAAGCCTTGTTAACAAAAGACTAAGTAGCCTAATTGGTTAAAGCATGTGACTTGCATACAAGAGGTACAAAGTTCAATCTCCGCCAGCGCCATAATTTTTTGTTGTAGGGGAATGGCTAAAAAGTGGCTTAGTGTGAAAGCAATTTAATAAAAAGATGATGTGTAAAAATAAGAAGGTAATAAGCAATTAATAAATAAATTTAATTGTGCGAAAATAAGAAAGATGTGTGTGTGTGCGCGTGTGTGTGTATATATATACATATACACATGCACATACACATGACGGTTAAGAATTTAACGCATGCAATTAATTATGTGCATATGAATATATTCATAATTATGAATAAAATTAATAAATGGAAGTTTGTATTGTTTATGTATGCAATCTGTAACGACCCGAACTTCCCCATGAAGGAAAGCACCGATTTCTTTGAGGACAAGACAAATCAGAACACAAACAGAAGAACATTTAATTTCTTATTACAACAATTTCATCAGAATACAATAATATACAGAGTATGAATAAATATTACACATTCACTAAATATTAGATATTTACAAGTTACAATGCAGCGGAAAATAATACGAAACACAACTGAAAAGAATATACGGATACAGAGCTTTCCGAATATCATTCCAGCTGTAAACCAGGATCCTGTGAATATAAATCTGCAAAACCAAAACTACTAGCTGTCCGTGTGGAAAATAGGGGCACCCAGAGTTTAGGTTAAAACAATAAACTCCAGGTTAGTCACGTGACTGGTGTGAGAACTAAAACAGTTATTATCTTGGTTTTAAAGTAAGGTAAATCAAGGGACCACGCCGTATGACACAGAATGGGTTTCCTCCCAAGAATACTAGTGCATATAAACAACAGCGCAATGCTAAATAAAGAACAATGAAGCTATTATAAGACTCAGATCCCATTACTCAATGCAACGCAAGCCGGAGGATAGAGTTTTACCTTATAATAGCCAAACATGCTTGGTATATTTAAAAAAAAAAATCATTTTGATACTATTACAGTGTAAAGTGTATGAAAACAAATTCAAATATAAATGTATCAATCATAGACGGCTTAATGCCCCATCCCACTATGTCTCCATACTAGGCTCTACAATCAAAACCGCAAAATGTCGTATTGGAAGTTGGATTTCTATCTCTGAACCAAGGCTAGGATCTTCCTTGCCGCTTTGAGACAATCTAGCTAATGTCAGGACCCAGACAAAGGTGGGCCCTTGGATCGTCAAGGCCGGTCCACACAGAGTGGATTAAAATGCCTGAACAGTGCGTTTCCCCGCCCTATGGGGCGAAAATCTGGTCTGTATAAAGACTATCCATCGGCTCCGCAGAGACCGAAATAACCGAGGCGCCTTGATATCCATCATCCACATAAGTAAAACGTTAGGGCTTGCAAAATGCTGACACCACTCCTAGCTAGAAGGAAAAGCATGTCCTCCCTGATGTCCACTCTGGTTCACACCGGGGTGTGAGGCTCGCGAATTAAAGCTACACAAAGCTATTCTAGATTAAAGTCGTGCTTTGATCATCAACCAAAAGGCTCTGCTTTTCAACAGAAGTCTTGATCATTTGCATCTCAGCATGCCACATAGGCAATTCACGCTATGAAACCGATGTCTATCAATCACACAGAATGAAATCCGATGTCAGACACACATCCATTTACAAGTTCGTTTTGGGTCTGAATGAAACTGAAGGCACCTTATTCCTCATCCCATATGTCCAATACAGGAGAGAGACCATCGCATATCCGATCAATCTCCAAGTACATCTGTACGATCACCACTTATTACCTTGTCTTGGGTGTACAGCCCAATCAAGACATTAGTAATCATCCAAACGATTTGAAGACCTCTGGTCTTTAACCACCATCTTCACCCTCGACATATCGTCGAATTAGTTATTCAGAATGGGATAAAACCGGTCTTTCTGAATAACTCATGTTTATAATAAACAAGTTCTATAAAAACACAACATACGCCTCATTCCAATTCAGAGTATTCTTTCATTCAAATATTCTTATACTTTGGGAAAGGTTCCCATTAATTTTATCAAAGATAAGTTCTTGAAATTAATTCTTTAATCCTCTTTTGGTTTTCAATTCAAACCAAATTATGGTTTATCCAAACTAGTCGGGATTAGAGAACCTTACCGAAGTATTCATTTGTTTAATTTCCCATTCCCAACCTATTTATCCCATGAAGTAAAACTGGTAATACTTCATATCTAACACCACGGTGGTATTGGTAAAATTAATTACCATTTTACGTTCAAATCTAATTAAAGATTTAACTATCGCTTGGACCAAAACTGGTGATACTCCATTCTCGACCATTTCTTGAATTTGATAATTTTAGTTATCAAATTCACCTTTCAATCTATTTAAAGATTCATTAAAACTCTAATTCAGTTTTAATTTTCGAGAATCATTACTTAATGATTATTAAATGTTAAGAAATTAATATTATCTTTAACTGGGTTAAACAACTAATGCCATTTAAAACACAGCTTATGATAAACCCAAGATCACATTCCATTAATTATGCAATTGTAACGACCCATAGTTTTATGGATAGTAAATAATTTATTTAATTATTTTAACAAAGGTTTGGCAACTTAAAATGACCAAAATTAAATAATAAGAAATATTTAATTAATATAATAATTAAATAATATATTTAAACTCAAGAGTAGTCGGAAATAGTAGAATTCAGAATACGATGTGAATGGGGTCATATATAAGATATAATTCAGTTTGGAATTGAATTAGAATAACGAATATATTATTTAAACGAAGTTTGAACGTATAATTATGTTATAATTAAAATCAGCTCCAAATGGCACGACAGTTTGAAATTTGGCAATTCGAACTTCAACTGAATATACAGGGTCTGTTTTAAATCAGATTTCTGTGAAACGAGAAACGTTCGAATCTGTTGAATGATATTTTTCTAGTGGAAGAGAAAAATCGGGATTTCTTCATGTAGATTTTGATTTATGTCCAAATCAAATTGAATCCGTAATTTTAAATTATTGTTAGATTTCAATTTCTGTGATTTTTTAATTCAGTGTGTGGCCGTACAGATTTTTAATGTGAAAAACAGTAAGTATTTTGACGGTTAAAAATACATTGTGTGAGAAAACGAAGTTGGAATTTGACGAAACCAATTTCGTTAGGTCTGTAATGTCGAACTGTAGCTGCGTGTTCATTTTCAGTATTTTTGGGTATCATGTGTGATCTTAGGGAATTTTAAGGATGAATAGAAATAGCGGTAGCTTATTATATTGAAATTTATCGAATATAAAAATAATATTCTTACACTATAAATACTCCTTAAAAATCCTAAACCTCATTTACTTTTTTTTGTCAAAGTTTATTCCGCCGTAACTTTAATCTTTAGGAAATTCATTTCCATCTTTGTAAAATCAAAATCAAATGCAAATAAAATCTACAAATCGAAATGAATACATATTTGATCTCGCATCAACCTACACTTCGATCTAGTAGGAATTTTGGGGAGTCTGATCACTATTTTTGGTCTGCTGGTTTTGTAACAGTGACCTAGTGTAATAACCCGGAAATTCTAAGCCAATTTAAAATTTTTATTTTGGCTATTTTAACGAATTTTGAATATTTAAAATGAAATATTTTAAGCAATAATGACGAAAATTTATTTTGAATAGAATTAGAACGTATATATTTATATAGATCGTCGTTCGAATATAAATATTTTATTTTAATTATACAACGAGCCTGAAATGGCGCGGTAGTTCGATAATTCGATTTCGAATTTCAATGAATGTGCAGGATTCAAAATAAACCGGATTTTAATGAAACCAAAAATATTAGAATCTAATTGAGAATATCTTTCCAACTAATCCGAAAAATTGAAATTTCATAGCGGGAATCAAAAGTTACGTCCAGTTGAAAATTTAGAATAGTCGCTATGGAATTCTGGCCCTTAAAATGGAAATTCTGCAAACGACCGCGGTTTTCGACGAAACCACTTTTGTTGGATCCGTGATGTCATGTTATTGCTAGGTTTCAAAATTCATAATTTTTCGAATCAATATGTGAGCGTGGCAAAGGAAAACGTGTTTTGATAGTTTCAGTTGATTTTAATCGACTGGGAAATGGCCATTTTTCAAACGATCTCAGAATTTGACGAAATTAGTTTTGTTAGGACCGTATCGTCAATACGAAGGTAGAAAATATTTTTCGGAAATTTTTAGAGTTAGTATTTAGCCCCAGTAAATTGAAATGTACGTTTAAAATTGAATATACTAATTTATATTTTAATATTAGTGAAACTGATCGTAACAAGCGAACTGGGTTACGAAACATATCCCATTATGTTCGGAATGGGGGTATTACGCTTGGGACGATAGTCGTTGTGCTTGATTTGGTGTCCAAATTAAAAAGTTACCTTTTTGAATTTAATAAAGAAATTAAATAATTTTATAGTACCCCCTCCTTTTCTTTTCCCCTTTAGTCAACTCCCCCACCCCCGGTCGTTCTTCAAATCGATTTACAGAATAATAAAAAGAGAACGGAGTAGCGCCGCCATGCTACCCCGTCGCTAGCCACCGTCCATCGTCGGAAACACCCCCATGCCTAGCGTCTCCACAGTACCCTCTTCCTCCGTTCATAAAACATAACCCCTCCGATGGGCTGAAGACCACCGCCGGCACCCCAGGACTCACCACCCCGACACCAGCGCCTCCCCCTTCGCCTCTGCCGCCTACTCCGATCCCCTCCGACCTCCTCCAGCCATGTTGTTCCCCCGTCGCCCCTCTTCATCAATTAAACCTCCACCACAACCTAAAACTCCAAACCTCACGCCTCCGGCCGTGCTCAGCTACACCCTGACCACCGTGAGTATTTAAATATGATTTCTATTTTTTTTTGCATTGTTTTAAAAGCTAAATTTTTATATAAATAGATTTGGTATAAAAATGCGATTTTCTTTACATGTAATGCGAATAAAGAATAGATTTTTTGAAAAGTAAAGGTATATATTTTGATCAAAGTAAAGTATAGATTTTGATTATAGTAAAGTATAGATTTTTATGATAGTAAAATTTAGATCTTTATTTGTTTAATGATAAGAGTTTGTTTATAGATTAGATTTTTAACACGCTAAAGATACGATTTTTATGATTATAAAAATTCGATTTTTCATAATATAAAGATTATATTTTTAGCGAAGTAAGGATGAGATTTTTTTTTCTTATGTATATAGCGAAGTAAAAATATGACTTTTTTTTATACAAAGTGATTTATAAAAATATAATCTTTATTATATGAAGTAGTGAATAATAAAAAATATGATTTTTATTTTATACATTGGGATAAAGAAGTGATTTTTATATGGTATACATTAGAATAAAAATTCGATTTTTAAATATATGAAGTGAAGCTAAAAATTCGATTTTTATATATATGAAGTGAAGATAAAAATTCGATTTTTATATATATGAAGTGAAGAAAAGAATTGGATTTTTATATATAAGAAGTGGAAATAGAAATATGATTTTTATGTACATGTGGCGTTATTAAAAATGTGATTTTTATATGTGAACAACGTGGAAAGGTTTGAGTTAAAATATCAAGCGAATCCGAACCGTTCAGAAATGAATGGAGGTGTGGAACCCCAATGTGAGAACTTCTCACTTTAAATCTTGTTTTCTAGTTAAAACTATATACTAGGATGCAGATGGTGCTTAGTAGCACCCGACACCCGTCGTCCACAGACCATGGACTACTTGTATGCTTGTTTGATGTGTTGTGAAATTTGTTTGTGATGTTGATGTGAAATAGATAATAAAGATTCATGTGTTGAAATAAATTAATTTTCATTAAAAATATAATTTTTAATGTGTATGTGAATAAAATAAAATATTCATTTACAAACCGAACAGTTTGTTTATGAACACCTATTTGAAGGACATTGATTGGGACGATAAATTTTACATATCGCCCAACTACACAAATAATATTCAGTGTTTGTGGATTGAAACACCACACGGGTGTTAGGATGATATTTGACGTACACTAATCCCAATTGTTTAGTGGTATATCGATCAATGGATTGACACACTGTACGAGCATTAATTATTTATATTTAATGCTTATGCAGTTGTGTGGTGCACTTTGGCTGATGATTGATTATTTATCGTTGCTATATTATACATGTGTTGTATGGATTCCATATAATTAACATTATATGGTAACTGATTGGGCCTCATTCCAATTGGGAAAATAAAGAATATTATAAAATAAAGATTCATGTGTTGAATAGAATAAATAGTCATGTGTTGACGATGCTCATGTGTTGAGAATATTCATGTGTTGAACGAAATATTTTAAAAATAAAATTTACATCTTTATCATATATAAAATTAGAAACTAACTGGAAAATAGATAAGATGAGTGGTCTCCTGGGTATTGATCTGATGTTGGTTTCGGCATTCGGGGTTAATATTTAGGGAATCGTTCTCTTACTAATTTACGGTTGGAGTCTGATTAAGAATTAAATGATAGAAATCATAATTTTATAAAATATATTAAATAACAAAAATAGTCATGTGTTGACAGTACTCATGTGTTGAGAATAGTCATTTGTTGAAAGAAATATAGATTCATGTGTTAAATAGAATAAATATTCATTTGTTGAATAGAATAACAAAGTTATTGAAAAATATAAAGCCGTGTTGATTAGAGATGCGCTATTTTGACGCGAACGATACTTATATCGATTATATTCGTTTTTATAATGATTATAGAAAAGGAAGTGATTTCAAAATATAACGTTATGAAAATATTGTCATTTGTATATCGATGATGTGGAATATTCTATTTTGATTTGAAATTGAATATGAAATTGAAATTGTTTTGAAAACGAACTTAAAATGATTTATAAAATACGTTTTGAATTGAAATCGATGAAATATGAATAATGTATATATTATATATATAATGGCCTGAGTAGAACACGCCGTGCTGCGGCAGTTCGTGAATTTCGACCATTGATTTCGAATGGACATTACAGGAGATCCGACCGTCGGATTCTCCTAAAACCAGAACCGTTGGATTCGTATCGAAAAGAGCTTTCCAATGAATATTAGAAATTTGAAATCTAACGGTTGGATTTGGAATTATGTCCAAATCAAATTTGGAAAAGGTCGTTGTAAGTGCAGTTCGGTGGCAGTTATTGAAAACCGACTGTACGGGCCTTGATAAAATTATTAAAAATATTAATAATTTGTGTAAAATCGTAATATATGAATTGAAAAGAACTGGGATGAAAAATTCCACATTTGAAAGGATAAAAATATATTTTTATCGAAATGACAAGTTTTGAACTAGAATTAAAATCATTTTTTTTTAAATAAATAAATTGAATTTGAAAGGGGTTTTAAAAGTAAACAGAATTTCCAATAATTGAATTGGAATGGATTTGAATCGAAATTATCTTCGGAATATTTCGATGTTGGATTTCGTGATGATACATATATGGTTGTGGAAATTTAAAAGATATAACGTTATTTCTAATACGATATTTGTTGGTTTCAGAATTTGATATTGAATATAAGCTGGTATATTTTCTATTCAGAGCCTTGTATTTAATATCCAATAGGATTTTGGGTTCGTCGTGAATGGTGTCTTAAATAACACTGTTCTTGAACCCAGTTTAGAAAAGAATAAATCTTTTAATTAAAATTTAGAGAAACTGTCCAATTAATTAGTATTTAATTGGAATTGAATTTGAATCGGTTTTTGGGGTTGAGCAATGTTTTGAATAACACCTGTTCTTTAACCTGATTAACAATAGAAAGTAATTTTGGGTTTATCGTGAATCGTGATTTAGGTGACATTGGTTCTTTAACCCAGTTAAAGACAGGATATTGATTTTTCAGAAGATTTAAACTAAGTGGAGTTTTAATGAATCTGTAATTAGATTGAAACGCGAATTGATAATTTAAATTATCAAACTTGGAAAGTGATCGAGAATGGAGTATCACCAGTTTTGCTCCAAAGCGATAGTTGAATCTTTAATTATATTTGAACATGAAATGGTAATTATTTTTTACGATAATACCATGGTGTTAGATATGGAGTATTACCAGTTTTGCTTCATGGGATGAATAGGTTGGGATTGGGAAATAAAATAAATAATTACTTCGGTGCGGTTCACTAATCCCGTCTAGTTTGGAAAACCTTAACATGGTTTGAAATAATATCCAAAGGAAGATTAAAGAATAAATTTAGAAGAATTTATCTTTGATAAAATTAATGGGAACCTTTCCCTAAGAATGTAAAAATTTGAATAAAAGAATATTCTTAATTGGAATGAGGCGTATGTTATGTTTGTGTAACATTTGTTTATTATATACGCGGGTTATTCGGAACGGCCGGGTTTATGCCCATTCTGAATAACCGATTCGACGATATGTCAAAGAGGAAAACGGTGGTTGAAGACCGGAAGTCTTCACATCGTTTGGATGATTATTGATGATCTTTATTGGGCTGTACACCCAAGATGAGGGAATCAGTTGGTGATCATCCAGATGTACTTGGAGATCGATGGATATGCGAGGAAAGTGCCTTCGGTTTCATTCAGACCTAGAACGAAATTGTAAATTGACTGTGTATCTAACACTGGATTTTATTCTGTGCTGATTGATATCTATTAAATATACATCTGTTTGGCGGCGGAGAATTCATTCTCTTGCTTAACGCCCTTCTTTGAGACGTACAAGCTCAGAGGTTGTATATCGATGGACGTCAATCGCATGGAGTGAATTGCCTTTGTGGCATGCCTAAGTGGAAGATGATCAAGGCTTCTGTTGAAAAGAAAAGTCTTGTGGTTGATGATCAAAGCACCGCCTAAGTGGCACAGCTTTGTGTATAGCGTGGATTTGCGAGCCTCACACCTCGGTATGGGTCAAAAACGGGATAGTGACTGCAGGGAGAGCACGACGTTTCTTTCTAGCTATGGGTGGTGTCAGTGCTTAAACTATCTGAAATTTATATTATTTTTACCTATGTGGTTGTTGGAATGCGAGGCACCTCAATTTTAGGTCTGTTAGGACCGGGAAACGTGTGTTTAGGAATAATTAATCCTCAAACGTAAGAGAGGACTGGCCCTGAAGATCCAAGGGTTACCCAGAGTGTGTAGTCCTGAGACATTTGCTAGAGTGTCTCGAAGCGGAGAGGAGCTTGCCCCTTGCCTCGACTCATGACGGAAATCCAATTTCCAATACGAGATATTTCGGTTTTATTTGTAGAGCCTAGTATTGGCGACATGATAGATGGTACCCATGCCGCCTATGATTGATATTTATGATTGATATTGTTTTGACACTATACACTTATAATAGTATCAAATGATTCATTTCAAACATACTAAGCATGTTTGGCTATTATAAGGGAAAACCCTATCCTCCGGCTTGCGTTGCATTGTGTGATGGGACCTGGGTCTTATAATAGCTTCATTTTTCCAAAAAGCATAGCGTTGTTTTGTTATATGCACTAGTGTTCTTGGGAGGAAACCCGTTCCATGTTATACGGTGTGGTCCCTTGAATTACTCTCTTTTAAAATAAAGATTAATAACTTTTTTAGTTCTCACACCAGTCACATGACTAACCTGGAGTTTATTGTTTTAACCTAAACACTAGGTGCCCTTATTTTCGACACGGGCGGCTAGTAGTTGGTTTTTGAAGATTTATATTCACAGTATCCTGATTTACAGCTGGAACGATGCTCGGAAAGCTCTGTATCCATGTATTACTTTCAGTTGTGTTTTGTAATATTTTTTCGCTGCTATGTAATTTAAATCTCCGATATTTTCTGTGTAATATTTATTCATACTCTTTATATTCTTGTATTCTGATGGAATTGTTGTAATAAACAATGAAATGTTCTTGTGTTTGCGTTCTGATGTATGATGTTCTCAACTCAATCCGGGCTTTCCTTCACGGGGAAGTTTGGGTCGTGTCAGTTTGGTATCCGAGCTTTGGTTTACATAGCTCGGGAACAAGACACATTAGAACCAAACGAAAGAATCCATCAGATATTGGATTAGTAATATCCAATTAGAATAACTCGTTAGAGATAGGATCAGTAGTATCCTAGAACGAGTGTGAAGAGTATATTTTTTCAAATGAAAACAAACTTTGTTTTGAAAGTTAAATTCAAGTATACGTATTTGAATATTTATTTGTATTGAATTTGGAAAATCCGATATATAAAGATTTTGCATATACGCGTCATGAACGTATATTCGAAGTTTTAGTATACTGGATATATATAGAATCGCACTCTAGTCGCGCGGAGATGATTTTGATGATTGTAGCTACATCATGAGGATTTATATTCGAGTTTCGAAGGTGTGATGTCCATATATTTCCATTAGACTAGTGTGAGAAACAAAACTAGATAGATTTATTGTTGTGATTTGGCATCAAAAACATGATTTTCTGTATATATATCAAAGTTATGAATTTGAAACGTTAATCCACTAATTGATTGATGGTTGGGTTGTTTGTTTATTGATTTGAAATTTTGAACCATTTAGCCTAATGGAGCCCAACATTGAACTGTATTGAAAAACGATTACAACTGCATGCATGTACATATATATATGTGTGAACAATTCATAGCAAGGAGGCTAGAGCAGAAGAATAAAATTGTTTGCCCGACAAATAGGTACGTGTTTACAAATTTCTTGGGTTTTGGATGATTTTATGAGCCGATTGGCTAGCCGCTTGGCTATTTCTTTTTCTTTTTGGATTGACGAGGGCTATTGGAGGCTATTTGAAATATCCCGAAGTCCCCGGTGCAGGGGAGGTTATGGCGAAATTTTTCGAAAATTTAGGGTGTTAGCCAAATTTTTGAAATATTTGAAAACTTCTTAGAAACTGAAAAGTTGAAGAAATTAAGCCATAAAGAAAATAATGGAACTTGAGTTGATTTGTTAAACAAATTTCGGCTTCGTTCCTTTTCGGGGATGAAAAGTTTTAAGTGGGGGAGATTGTAATATCCCGGAAATTTTGAGTTAATTTAAATTTTTTATTTCGGCTATTTTAACGAATTTTGAATATTTAAAATGAATTATTTTAAATAATGACGACGAGAAATTTATTTTGAATAGAATTAGAATGTATATATTTATATAGATCGTCGTTCGAATATAAATAGATTATTTTAATTATATAATGAGCCTGAAATGGCGCGGTAGTTCGATAATTCGATTTCTAATTTCAAATGAATGTACATGATTCAAAATAAACCGGATTTTAACGAAATAAAAAATATTAGAATCTAAATGAGAATATCTTTCCAACAAATCCAATAAATTTAAATTTCATAGCGGGAATCAAAAGTGACGTCCAGTGAAAATTCAGAATAGTCGCTATGGAATTCTAGCCCTTAAAAATGGAAATTTTGCAAACGACCTCGGTTTTTGATGAAACCACTTTTGTTGGATCCGTGATGTCAATTTATTGCTAGGTTTCAAAATTCATAATTTTTCGAATCAATATGTGAGCGTGGCAAAGGAAAACGTTTTTTGTCAGTTTCAATTGATTTTAATCGACTGGGAAATGGCCATTTTTCAAACGATCTCAGAATTTGACGAAATTAGTTTTGTTAGGACCATATCGTCAATACGAAGGTATAAAATATTTTTCGGTAATTTTTAGAGTTAGTATGTGGCCCCAGTAAATTGAAATATATGTTTAAAATTGAATATACTGATTTATATTTTAATTTTAACGGAAACTGATCGTAACAAGCGAATTGGGTTACGAAACATATCCCATTATGTTCAGAATGGGGGTATTACGGTAGGGACGACAGTCGTTGGGCTTGATTTGGTGTTCGAATTAAAAAGTTATCTTTTTGAATTTAATAAAGAAATTAAATAATTTTATAATACCACCCTCCTTTTCTTTTCCCCTTTAGTCAACTCCCCCACACCCTGTCGTTCTTCAAATCGATTTACAGAATAAAAAAAGAGAGAACGCAACAGCGCTGCCACGCCACCCCATCACTGGCCACCGTCCATCGTCGGAGACACCCCCCTGCCTAGCGTCTCCACAGCACCCCCTTCCTCCGTTCATAAACCCTAACCCCTCCGATGGGTTGAAGACCACCGCCGGCACCCCAGGACTCACCAACCCAACAGCCGCGCCTCCCCCTTGGCCTCTGCCGCCTACTCCGATCCCCTCCGACCTACTCTGGCCACGTTGTTCCCCCATCGCCCATCTTCATCAATTAAACCTCCACTGCAACCCAAAACTCCAAACCTCACGCCTACGGCCGCGCTCAGCCACACCCCGACCACCGTGAGTATTTAAATATGATATCTGTTTTATTTTATCTTTTTTGCGTTGTTTTAAAAGATAAATTTTTATATAAATAGATTTGGTATAGAAATGCGATTTTCTTTACATGAAATGCGAATAAAGAATAGATTTTTTGAAAAGGAAAGCTATATTTTAGATCATAGTAAAGTATAGATTTTGATTATAGTAAAGTATAGATTTTTATGATAGTAAAATTTAGATCTTTATTTGTTTAAAGATAAGAGTTTGTTTATAGATTATATTTTTAACACGCTAAAGATACGATTTTTATGATTATAAAAATATGATTATTCATATTATAAAGATTATATTTTTAGCGAAATAAGCATGAGATTTTTCCTATGTATATAGCGAAGTAAAAATATGATTTTTTTTATACAAAGTTATTTATAAAAATATAATCTTTATTATATGAAGTAGCGAATAATAAAAAATATCATTTTTATTTTATACATTCGGATAAAGATGTGATTTTTATATGGTATGCATTAGAATAAAAATTCGATTTTTATATATATGAAGTGAAGATAAAAATTCGGTTTTTATATATATGAAGTGAAGATAAAAATTCGAATTATATATATATGAAGTGAAGATAAGATTTTATATATAAGAAGTGGAAATAGAAATATGATTTTTATGTACATGTGGCATTATTAAAAATGTGATTTTTATATGTGAACAGCGTGGAAAGGTTTGAGTTAGAATATCAAGCGAATCCGAACCGTTCAGAAATGAAATGGCGGAGTGGAACCCCAATGTGAGAACTTCTCACTTTAAATCTTGTTTTGTAGTTAAAAATATATACTAGGATGCAGATTATGCTTAGCAGCACCCGACACCCATCGTCCACAGACCATGGACGACTTGTATGCTTGTTTGATGTGTTGTGAAATTTGTTTGTGATGTTGATGTGAAATAGATAATAAAGATTCATGTGTTGAAATAAGTTAATTATCATTAAAAATATAATTTTTAACGTGTATGTGAATAAAATAAAATATTCATTTACAAATCGGACAGTTTGTTTATGAACAACTATTTGAAGGACATTGATTGGGACGATAAATTTTACACGTCGCCTAACTGCACAAATAATATTTAGCGTTTGTGGATTGAAACTCCACACGGGTGTTGGGATGATATTCGATGTACACTAATCCCAATTGTTCAGCGGTATGTCGATCGTTGGATTGACAGACTGTACGAGCGTTAATTATTTATATTTAATGCTTATGCAGTTGTGTGGTGCACTTCGGATGATGGTTGATTATTTATCGTTGCTATTATATACATGTATTGTATGGAATCCATATAATTAACATTATATGATAATTGATTGGGCCTCATTCCAATTGGGAATTCATGTGTTGAATAGAATAAATAGTCATGTGTTGACGATGCTCGTGTGTTGAGAATATTCATGTGTTGAAACTTATCATATGTAACACCCCGAATTTTCTAATAACACTAAAGTTGCTAAAAATATTAATAAGTGTGTAAGAGAGGGGATGTATCTAATATGAATATAAAAATATTAATAAGTGTGTAAGAGAGGGGATGTATCTAATATGAATATAAAAATATTAATAAGTGTGTGAGAGAGGGGATGTATCTAATATGTATATAAAAACAATAATAAGTGTGTAAAAGGGGGGGGATGTATCTAATGTGTACATTGTAGAATATATATATATATATATATATATATATATATTGCTGAGTGTTTGCTGAGTCACTTCTGACTCATTGCTGAGTCAACAAGATAAACCCCATCTTGTCTGAACGGCTGCGGTTATTTCTAGGTTAAATCTAATGGCCTAAATGCATTCTAAAATCTATAAATAAGTGGGTAGACCCTAAACCTAAATCACTTGTAAAATTAGAGAAGCTACCGCCATGCTGCTGCCATGGAGTTCAGCGTAGCCGTCACAAACTAAGAAGAGGAAGCCTAATCATCTACAACTAAATCTACACAAATCAAATCAAAAGATTTCTCTTTCTCTAATTCTTTTCTTTTGTTGGTGAGTATGATGATTCTCACAAGACTATTACAAACTAATTTGACTCAGTTATGAATGGATCACAAGAAAGTGATGTGATTTGTAATTGTAAATTCTATATATTGTGGATCTCTTATTATGTTATTATGTTGTCGTATGATGTAAATTATATATGCTATGTCATGCTATGTTGTAAATTCTCTTATGCTATGTCGTGCTATGTTGAGAATCATGTCAAGCTATGTTATACTATCATACTATGCCATGTTATAAATCATGCTATATTATGTTGAAAAATCATGATGTTGTTGGATCATGCTTAAAGTTATGTTTTTTTTTTCTTAATTTAAATGGATCTTGTTTATGGGAATTTGCCTATTAGGTTAGGTGTACCCATAAACTTGAAACTATAATTAAATAAAACTTGATTATGGGAATTTGCCTATTGAGTTAGGTGTACCCATATAAAACCATGTTGTTAAAAAATTAGATGATGTTGATTCACACATGTTCATATGTAAGTTTATGAAAATTGATTGAGATTATATTAGGTGAATTTTGAACAAGTTGACACCTTTAGGTCCATGACATGTATAATCTATGCAAGTTGGACATATGCAAGTGTCACCCCTTATTATGATTCATTTGGTCACATATACATGTTGTTATTATGATAATCTCTTTTATGCTATGAGTTAGGCTATTCGAGTCTAACATATATTTTGCGAATAAACGTTCAAACGTGGGGTAGGGGTAATATTAGGAATTAATAAATTGGGTGCAATTTTGTAAGATTTTGCATACCATGAATGGATGTCCATAATTGAGTCAATTATGGACATTGTTAAAAATTGGAAGTAATTAATAATTCAAGTAGGGAATTATTAAAATTGGGGGAAAGTGGATTATTATTAATAATCAATGCTTAGGACACGAGGTTGGACCCGTTTGTGATGTAAACCTGCCCGGACCCGCCCGGCAAATCCAGTAGTCACAAATGTCAGCCCAATGTGAGAGGTCCTAGGCCCAAACTAAAGCATAACAGTTGTAAAGACACGAGGTTAGACTCTTTTATGGTGTAAGACTGCCCGGACCCGCCCGGCAAATCCAGCTGCCATAAATGCCAGTCTAATGTGAGAGGTCTTTATGAGGTTATGGCCTTAATGAACTAAGAAATACTTAACCAGATAATCATGTAAGGTGGGACATGGGGGTTAAGTAGGTGCCTTGGGTGGCATGAGGAATCTGGTGGTTGCCTTTAGAGGCATTTGAAATACGATTAGACTTAACCAAACACACATGTAAATGAACATGACTAAGTGGGTTAAGTGGGATGGACTAATGGGGACAAGCTTAGGTGGAATGCTTGTGGTAAATAGTGGGGGCCCATTTCAACCAGTATCCCAAAACGTATCTTTGTGGGCTCGACCCAAGTCGAGGACGGGACACGCATACTGGGTTTGACTATAAGAGGCCAAAACAGGGAGCGGTGGCAACGCAAGTCCAACGGGTTTCATATGCGTGTGTGGACCCGGGCTGGTAGGTAAGACGTTGTTGCATCGTGTAGGTATAAGCCGTGCATGTCAGTTGTATCAGGTTGCCACTTTAGGGGAGTGATACACCCCACTGTGGGGCCAGCACGGGTATCTACGAGTTAGGGAGCCGATCGAATAATGGGAAGTAGGGTACACCTAGTGGAGATAGGGGCAGGCGGCACCTATGTAGTCAGCTAGGGGTACGTAAAGCCATTGGGAAAGTTTCTAAGTGAAGCTAAGTGGGATGAATCTTTAGGGTGACTGGTGTGGTACAGTATAGTGTTTATCCTTTAGTATTTAGGAGCGCCTATAACGTTGCCTTTAGCGATTGTCTATGTCCTTAATCTTCTCTTCATAGACATTTTCTTGTTTTCCAGCTTATGCCTTAGTCCAGTTATTTTGGTAATAGTATTGTAGAATTATCATATTCACCAGACTTTATGTCTGACCCCCTCTTTTCCACCCTTTTTCTCCCTTCAGGTCCGCAGGTTGGGCCAAGTTCTAGTGGAGTCTAGTTGGAACTCTTATCTTCTGGAAAGCTTGGACTGCTGAAGTAAAGTCCAGCTTGTTATCTTTCTTTTTAATGGCTATTCATGTAATTGGATTATGTACTTGTTTTATCAAGATAGATATTATACTTGACATTGAATATGGTGTTATGATGTAATCAAACATGTTTTGACTTCTGCTACAATGAAATAAAGTTTTTGAATTTCCAAGTACTATTTTATATCTGTCTTGTTGTAATTTTACTGTTCTATATTCACTTAAAACCTCCATGGAAGTTAATGCATTCCCTTTGTGAGTGACATTAATGGACGTGGGGTGTTACACGTGGTATCAGAGCATAAGGTTACCAGAACAGATAAAAAAAATTTTTTAGAAAAATATTTTTTTTCTAAAGTATTTTTGGAAAAAGTGCTTTCAAAAAAAAAAAAAAACATGTTATTTAAAGAGAGGTTTTATGAAAAACATAATCCCAAATAGCCACATCCTTATCTTTATCTTTCGAATTCTCCATTTTGAATCTTTCCTTTTTCGTTTCAGCATGGCTGAAGATCTTAATCTCCCAGAAGGTGTGACGATTCCAGGGTGGTTTAGGAGATACTTGGAGGCTAGGGCCACCAATGCAGGCCCAGCGGATACTCCTCCACCCCTAGTTGCACCCATTCCTCCTCCTCCTCCTCCTCGTGTTGACACTTTTGCAAAGACGTGCAAGGAATTCAAGGCTATGGGAGGAAAAACTTTTCAAGGGACTGAGACGTTTGTGGAGGCCAGAGATTGGCTTAAGGAGACTGAGGAATTGTTGGATATCTTTGAAGTGGAAGATGGGAGTAAAGTCCGTTTAGCTGCTTGGTTAATGAAGGGAGAGGCCTCGTTTTGGTGGGAGGTCACTAACGGGGAACGTCCAGTTGATTCATGGGCGGATTTCAGACGAAGGTTTGAGGCAAAGTTTCTTTCAAGGGCAGAGGAGAACTTAAATATGGAAAAATTCCTGGCACTAAAGCAAGGGAGCTCATCAGTAAAGGAATATTTCAATAAATTTAATCAGTTAGCAAGGTTTGGCTTGGAGTTGGTGAACACGCCAGAGAAGAAAGCTTTGAGGTTCGTTAGAGGCTTGAATGAACCGTTGCAAGGGTTGGCTATGACCCACATCCCTATGGGAGCCACCTTTGAAAAGCTAGTAGAAATGGCACTTATGCATGAGGATAAGGCAGTTGAAAAGAAAGGGGATCAGAAGAAACCCCAACAGCAAAATAAGAAGGGTGGTAAAAACAATAATGGCAAAGGGAAGAAGAAATGCTTCAATTGTGGGACGCCTGGCCATCTCAGCAAAGATTGTAGAAAGAAAAAGAAGACTGGTTGTTTTCATTGTGGAGATGCGGGACATTTAGTGAAGGACTGTCCAAAGAAGGGGCAGAGGGCAGGGTCTACCTCGGGAGGACAGGTGCAGGCTCTTATGGCACCAGGGCAGGCAAGGGGGCAAGTTCAGGCTATTGCGGCCCCACCGCTGCAAGAAAGAGGTAGAACAATTTCTGTTGAAAGCTTAGTTTTTCTGTTTGATCATCCTATCCGTACCTTATTCGATTCTGGCGCATCTCATTCGTTTATCTCTGCATCATTAGTTGAATCAGTGCACTTGAACACCAGTTTAGTAGAGGATCCCTTGGTCGTTTCAAATCCAATTGGGGGTTCGGCTCATTTGACCATGATATGTTTGGATTTGAAAATCTCTATACTTAGCGTTGAATTTAGATGTGATGCTTATGTATTGGGCTTCACGGGCTATGGGCTAATTTTAGGAATGGATTGGTTGTCTAGAAATAGGGCCATTCTTGATTGTGAAAGGAGAGTAGTTAGGCTTGTGACTCGCCTTGGTAATGCTCTCGACATCTTTTGTAATCCCATAAATTCCGTTATGCTAAGTTATCTTGAATCGCTTGACGCGTCTGTAGAGAACCTGCGATCGGTAGGAGTGGTCCGGGAATATCCGGATGTGTTTGAGGAGGTGAAGGGCTTACCTCCAAAGCGGGAGATAGACTTTCGAATTTATCTTGTGGATAATGCTAAACCCGTATCTTTGCCAGTGCGCCACATGGCTCCTCATGAAAGGAGGGAACTCGATAAGCAAGTAAAGGAGTTGCTTGAGAAGGGGTTCATAAGACGTAGTATATCGGAGTGGGGTGCTCCAATAGTTTTTGCCACAAAGGCGGATGGGTCTCTTAGACTTTGTATGGACTATAGAGAACTAAACAAGCTTACTAAAAAGAACCGACACCCACTGCCGAGGATTGACGATCTCTTTGATCAGTTAGTTGGCGCCTCAGTGTTTTCGCAGTTGGACTTAGCCACTGGCTTTCATCAACTGAGAGTGGCTGAGGATAGTATAGATAAGACTGCTTTTAGGACTCCTGACGGATTCTATGAATGGCTAGTGATGCCCTTTGGTTTGACAAACGCCCCTGCATATTTTGTTGATTTGATGAGTTGGGTGTTTAGGGAGTACCTTAACAAATTCGTGGTAGTCTTTGTGGATGACATCTTAGTCTTTTCTAAGAATAAAGAAGAGCACTCCCTACATCTTAGGGAAGTGTTGGAAACCCTTCGAGCGCATAACCTTAAGGCAAAATTTTCTAAGTGTCACTCCTGGAGGAAGGAAGTACGGTTCTTAGGGCACGTGGTTTCCAAAGAAGGGATAGCAGTGGATCCCGCAAAGGTGGTGGCCATCCAAGATTGGAAGGTCCCTAAAAATGCAATCGAAGTAAGAAGTTTCTTGGGGTTGGCTGGCTATTATAGGAAGTTTATCAAAGACTTCGCAAAAATATCAGCTCCATTAACACGGTTAACGAAGAAGAACCTGGTTTTTACGTGGGACAAAGATTGCGATGATGCGTTCCAACGTTTAAAGAGAGCCTTAACTTCAGCCCCAGTCTTAGTGCTGCCAGACGGGAATAAACCGTTTACCATCTATACTGATGCTTGTGGGACGGGACTTGGCGCGGTCCTCATGCAAGAGGGAAGAGTAATAGCCTATGGTGGAAGGCAGTTGAGGGTTCATGAAAAGAATTACCCCATGCATGACTTAGAGCTAGCCGCAATTGTTTTCGCGCTTAAGTCTTGGCGTCACTATCTTCTTGGTGAGAAATTCGAACTGTTCACTGTCCACAAATCATTAAAATACTTATTCTCTCAGAAGGATTTGAATTTAAGGCAGCAACGGTGAATGGAATTCTTAGCCTCCTACGATTTTGAAATAGCATATACCCCGGGCAAGGGTAACGTGGTGGCAGACGCCTTAAGTAGGAAAAGGTTGTCCTTGAGTCCGTTGTTTGTTGAACGACAAAGCTTAGAATTCATCTCTATGTTTGACTTTAGACCCTCCGTTGACTTAGTACCCGGTCTGTTAGCATCCTTGGAGGTTAGACCTACACTTCTAGGACGGGTTGGTGAGGCACAGCGAGACGACCCACAGTTGGTTGAGATAGTAGAAAAGCTCAAAGGGGGGGAGTCGTCAAGCCATCTTCGTAGGTATACCCTAGACGATAAGGGTTGGTTACGAAGGGATAATAGACTTTGTGTACCACAAGACGAAGACTTAAGGAAGGCCATTCTTGATGATGCTCATCACTCAAAAATGACCATTCATCCCGGCGGGGATAAGATGTACAAAGATATGAGGCGGGTTTTCTTTTGGGCCGGTATGAAAAAGGATGTGGCCGAGTACGTCGCTAGATGCTTGGTGTGCCAACGAGTTAAAGCAGAACAAAAGAAACCCGGTGGGTTGCTTCACCCATTAGAAGTTCCACTATGGAAATGGGAAAGCATCTCAATGGATTTTGTGGATGGATTACCAAGATCAAGGAAGGGTAACACGGGGATTTGGGTTATAGTAGATAGACTTACTAAAAGCGCCCATTTTATTCCCGTGAAAAGTAAGAGGACTGCTCCGTGGTTGGCTTCTGTATACATTAAGGAGATAGTTCGTTTGCACGGTATTCCTTCTAGTATAGTAAGCGACCGTGACCCCATCTTTACTAGCGAATTTTGGAAGAGTTTACAAGAGGTGGTAGGGACTCAGCTATGTTTGAGCACCGCATATCATCCTCAGACAGACGGCCAGACCGAGAGGGTGAATCGCATTCTAGAGGATCTTTTAAGGCTTTGTATCCTAGACTTTGGGGGTACATGGGAAGAGCACCTTCCGTTAGTAGAATTCGCATATAATAATAGCTTTCAGTCTAGTATTGGCATGGCACCTTTCGAAGCTCTTTATGGAAGGCCTTGCCGTTCGCCTACATGTTGGTGGGAATCTACCGATAAATCCTACTTGGGCCCGATATGGTTAGGGAAACCTCGGAGAAGATTGAGTTGATTCGAAGGAGGATGAAAGCAGCACAAGATAGGCAAAAATCGTATGCTGATAAGAGGAGGACAAATCTTGAGTTTGACATTGGGGACATGGTTTTTATCAAAGTATCTCCGTTACAGAATGTTGTTCGCTTTGGGTCCGTGGGGAAATTAGCACCAAGGTTTGTAGGGCCGTTTCCTGTAAAAAACAGGATTGGGAAGATGGCATATAGGGTGGAGTTGCCTGAGAAACTTAGTGGAGTACACGACGTATTCCATGTATCACATTTGAGGAAGTGTTTGCACAAGACCGCGGAGGTGGTAGAGCCGAGCTTGCTTAAAGAGGTGGAAATAGAGCGTGATGCAACAATTAGACGAGCTCCTACATGCATTCTTGGGTCGGAGATCAAAAAGTTGAGGAATCGAGAGGTCAGACTGGTTAAGGTGCAATGGGGAGATGATGAGAGCAACGCAACTTGGGAGACAGAAGAGAAGATGCGTTCGTTGTACCCTTTTCTTTTTGAGGGTATGTCTTTTAATTTCTCCTTTATCGCTTAGCTTATCTTATCTTATCTTTAGTATGTCCTCTCATTAGTATCTTTGACCTTTAGTTAGGATAATCCTATGGTTGAAACATGTGTTTGAGACATGTTATGTATGATGGATGCAAAATGGATGCAAGTGTTTGCTAGTGGTTGCTCGTGGATGCATATATACACACACTTTAGGCAGTAGATCGGCTCAGTCACTACATATTGCATATTGCATATATATGGATGTATTTAGTAAAATGGATGAACGATGGTTGTATTATCATGTGGATGCTGCATTCAGATGATGGTTGTGCACGCATATAGAAGTATTATGTAGCATTAAGAATCTTTTGCATACATAATGGATGCATGGCACGATCATAGTTGCATTAAGGAGGTCAACCGAATCAGTGGACCGCCTGATTTTGCATTAGATACGGACATATACACACACAGTGCATTTAAACATGAAAGCATTAGAAGTCTGTAAGGACAATGGATGCCTGTGTATGATGGATGAGTAGATGGACGTTTGGATGGTAGGATATACATTCTTCCAGACTTGAAGATTTCGGGGACGAAATCCTAAAAGGAGGGGAGAATGTAACACCCCGAATTTTCTATTAACACTAAAGTTGCTAAAAATATTAATAAGTGTGTAAGAGAGGGGATGTATCTAATATGAATATAAAAATATTAATAAGTGTGTAAGAGAGGGGATGTATCTAATATGAATATAAAAATATTAATAAGTGTGTGAGAGAGGGGATGTATCTAATATGTATATAAAAACAATAATAAGTGTGTAAAAGGGGGGGGATGTATCTAATGTGTACATTGTAGAATATATATATATATATATATATATATATATTGCTGAGTGTTTGCTGAGTCACTTCTGACTCATTGCTGAGTCAACAAGATAAACCCTATCTTGTCTGAACGGCTGCGGTTATTTCTAGGTTAAATCTAATGGCCTAAATGCATTCTAAAATCTATAAATAAGTGGGTAGACCCTAAACCTAAATCACTTGTAAAATTAGAGAAGCTACCGTCATGCTGCTGCCATGGAGTTCAGCGTAGCCGTCACAAACTAAGAAGAGGAAGCCTAATCATCTACAACTAAATCTACACAAATCAAATCAAAAGATTTCTCTTTCTCTAATTCTTTTCTTTTGTTGGTGAGTATGATGATTCTCACAAGACTATTACAAACTAATTTGACTCAGTTATGAATGGATCACAAGAAAGTGATGTGATTTGTAATTGTAAATTCTATATATTGTGGATCTCTTATTATGTTATTATGTTGTCGTATGATGTAAATTATATATGCTATGTCATGCTATGTTGTAAATTCTCTTATGCTATGTCGTGCTATGTTGAGAATCATGTCAAGCTATGTTATACTATCATACTATGCCATGTTATAAATCATGCTATATTATGTTGAAAAATCATGATGTTGTTGGATCATGCTTAAAGTTATGTTTTTTTTTTCTTAATTTAAATGGATCTTGTTTATGGGAATTTGCCTATTAGGTTAGGTGTACCCATAAACTTGAAACTATAATTAAATAAAACATGATTATGGGAATTTGCCTATTGAGTTAGGTGTACCCATATAAAACCATGTTGTTAAAAAATTAGATGATGTTGATTCACACATGTTCATATGTAAGTTTATGAAAATTGATTGAGATTATATTAGGTGAATTTTGAACAAGTTGACACCTTTAGGTCCATGACATGTATAATCTATGCAAGTTGGACATATGCAAGTTTCACCCCTTATTATGATTCATTTGGTCACATATACATGTTGTTATTATGATAATCTCTTTTATGCTATGAGTTAGGCTATTCGAGTCTAACATATATTTTGCGAATAAACGTTCAAACGTGGGGTAGGGGTAATATTAGGAATTAATAAATTGGGTGCAATTTTGTAAGATTTTGCATACCATGAATGGATGTCCATAATTGAGTCAATTATGGACATTGTTAAAAATTGGAAGTAATTAATAATTCAAGTAGGGAATTATTAAAATTGGGGGAAAGTGGATTATTATTAATAATCAATGCTTAGGACACGAGGTTGGACCCGTTTGTGATGTAAACCTGCCCGGACCCGCCCGGCAAATCCAGTAGTCACAAATGTCGGCCCAATGTGAGAGGTCCTAGGCCCAAACTAAAGCATAACAGTTGTAAAGACACGAGGTTAGACTCTTTTATGGTGTAAGACTGCCCGGACCCGCCCGGCAAATCCAGCTGCCATAAATGCCAGTCTAATGTAAGAGGTCTTTATGAGGTTATGGCCTTAATGAACTAAGAAATACTTAACCAGATAATCATGTAAGGTGGGACATGGGGGTTAAGTAGGTGCCTTGGGTGGCATGAGGAATCTGGTGGTTGCCTTTAGAGGCATTTGAAATACGATTAGACTTAACCAAACACACATGTAAATGAACATGACTAAGTGGGTTAAGTGGGATGGACTAATGGGGACAAGCTAAGGTGGAATGCTTGTGGTAAATAGTGGGGGCCCATTTCAACCAGTATCCCAAAACGTATCTTTGTGGGCTCGACCCAAGTCGAGGACGGGACACGCATACTGGGTTTGACTATAAGAGGCCAAAACAGGGAGCGGTGGCAACGCAAGTCCAACGGATTTCATATGCGTGTGTGGACCCGGGCTGGTAGGTAAGACGTTGTTGTATCGTGTAGGTATAAGCCGTGCATGTCAGTTGTATCAGGTTGCCACTTTAGGGGAGTGATACACCCCACTGTGGGGCCAGCACGGGTATCTACGAGTTAGGGAGCCGATCGAATAATGGGAAGTAGGGTACACCTAGTGGAGATAGGGGCAGGCAGCACCTATGTAGTCAGCTAGGGGTACGTAAAGCCATTGGGAAAGTTTCTAAGTGAAGCTAAGTGGGATGAATCTTTAGGGTGACTGGTGTGGTGCAGTATAGTGTTTATCCTTTAGTATTTAGGAGCGCCTATAACGTTGCCTTTAGCGATTGTCTATGTCCTTAATCTGCTCTTCATAGACATTTTCTTGTTTTCCAGCTTATGCCTTAGTCCAGTTATTTTGGTAATAGTATTGTAGAATTATCATATTCACCAGACTTTATGTCTGACCCCCTCTTTTCCACCCTTTTTCTCCCTTCAGGTCCGCAGGTTGGGCCAAGTTCTAGTGGAGTCTAGTTGGAACGCTTATCTTCTGGAAAGCTTGGACTGCTGAAGTAAAGTCCAGCTTGTTATCTTTCTTTTTAATGGCTATTCATGTAATTGGATTATGTACTTGTTTTATCAAGATAGATATTGTACTTGACATTGAATATGGTGTTATGATGTAATCAAACATGTTTTGACTTCTGCTACAATGAAATAAAGTTTTTGAATTTCCAAGTACTATTTTATATCTGTCTTGTTGTAATTTTACTGTTCTATATTCACTTAAAACCTCCATGGAAGTTAATGCATTCCCTTTGTGAGTGACATTAATGGACGTGGGGTGTTACATCATGTGTTGAAAGAAATATTTTAACAATAAAATTTACATCTTTATCATATATAAAATTAGAAACTAACTAGAAAATATATAAGATGAGTGGTCTCCTAGGTATTGATCTGATGTTGGTTTCGGCCTTCGGGATTAATATTTAGGGAATCGTTCTCTTACTAATTTACGGTTGGAGTCTGATTAAGAATTAAATGATAGAAATCATAATTTTATAAAATATATTAAATAACAAAAATATTCATGTGTTGACAGTACTCATGTGTTGAGAATAGTCATGTGTCGAAATAAATATAGATTCATGTGTTGAATAGAATAAATATTCATTTGTTGAATAGAATAACGAAGTTATTGAAAAATATAAAGCCGTGTTGATTAGAGATGTGCTATTTTGACGCGAACGATATTTATATCGATTATATTCGTTTTTATAATGATTATAGAAAAGGAATTGATTTCAAAATATTACGTTTTGAAAATATTGTCATTTGTATATCGATGATGTGGAATATTCAATTTTGATCTGAAATTGAATATGAAATTGAAATTGTTTTGAAAACGAACTTAAAACGATTTATAAAATACGTTTTGAACTGAAATCGACGAAATATATATAATATATATATTATATATATAATGGCCTGAATAGAACTCACTGCGCTGCGGCAGTTCGTGAATTTCGACCATTGACTACGAACGGACATTACGGGAGATCCGACCGTCCGATTCTCCTAAAACCAGAACCGTTGGGTTCGTATCGAAAAGAGCTTTCCAATGAATTTTAGAAATTTAAGATCTAACGGTTGGATTTGGAATTATGTCCAAATCAAATTTCGAAAAGGTCGTTGTAAGTGCAGTTCAGTGGCAGTTATTGAAAACCGACTGTATGGGCCTTGATAAAATTATTAAAAATATTAATAATTTGTGTAAAATCATAATATATGAATTGGAAAGAACTGGAATGAAAAATTCCACATTTGAAAGGATAAAAATATATTTTTATCGAAATGACTAGTTTTGAACTAGAATTAAAATCAATTTATTTTTGAAATAAATAAATTGAATTTGAAAGGGGTTTTAAAAGTAACTAGAATTTCCAATAATTGAATTGGAATGGATTTGAATCGAAATTATCTTCGGAATATTTCGATGTTGGATTTCGTGATTATACATATATGGTTGTGGAAATTGGAAAGATATATTTTACATCGTTATTTCTAATACGATATTTGTTGGTTTCAGAATTTGATATTGAATATAAGCCAGTATATTTTCTATTCAGAGCCTTGTATTTAATATCAAATAGGATTTTGGGTTCGTCGTGAATGATGTCTTAAATAACACTGTTCTTGAACCCAGTTTAGAAAAGAATAAATCTTTTAATTAAAATTTAGAGAAACTGTCCAGTTAATTAGTTTTTAATTGGAATTGAATTTGAATTGGTTTTTGGGGTTTATCGTGAGCAATGTTTTGAATAACACCTGTTCTTTAACCCTATTAACAATAGAAAGTGATTTTGGGTTTATCGTGAATCGTGTTTTAGGTGACATTGGTTCTTTAACCCAGTTAAAGACAGGATATTGATTTTTGAGAAGATTAAAACTAAGTGGAGTTTTAATGAATCTGTAATTAGATTGAAATGTGAATTGATAATTTAAATTATCAAACTTGGAAAGTGATCGAGAATGGAGTATCACCAGTTTTGCTCCAAAGCGATAGTTAAATCTTTAATTAGATTTGAACGTGAAATGGTGATTAATTTTTCCGATAATACCGTGGTGTTAGATATGGAGTAATACCAGTTTTGCTTCATGGGATGAATAGGTTGGGATTGGGAAATAAAATAAATAATTACTTCGGTGTGGTTCGCTAATCCCGACTAGTTTGGAAAACCTAAACATGGTTTGAAATGATATCCAAAGGAAGATTAAAGAATAAATTTAGAAGAATTTATCTTTGATAAAATTTATGGGAAACTTTCCCTAAGAATGTGAAAATTTGAATAAAAGAATATTCTGAATTGGAATGAGGCGTATGTTGTGTTTGTGTAACATTTGTTTATTATATACGCGGGTTATTCAGAAAGGCCGGGTTTATACCCATTCTGAATAACCGATTCGACGATTTGTCGAAGAGGAAGACAGTGGTTGAAGACCGGCAGTCTTCACATCCTTTGGATGATTATTGATGATCTTGATTGGGCTGTACACTCAAGATGAGGGAAACAGTTGGTGATCTTCCAGACGTACTTGGAGATCGATGGATATGCGAGGAAAGTGCCTCCGGTTTCATCCAGACCCAGAACGAACTTGTAAAAGGACTGTGTGTCTGACGTTGGATTTTATTCTGTGATAATTGATCTCTATTAAATATACAACTGTTTGGTAGAGGAGAATTTATTCTGTTTCTTATCGCCCTTCTCCGAGACGTACAAGCTCAGAGGTTGTATATCGATGGACATCAATCGCATGGAGTGAATTGCCTGTGTGACATGTCTAAGTGGCAGATGATCAAGGCTTCTGTTGAAAAGCAAAGTCTTGTGGTTGATGATCAAAGCACGGCCTAAATGACACAGCTTTGTGTATAGCATGGATTCGCGAGCTTCACACCTCGGTATGAGTCAAAAACGGGATAGTGACTGCAGGGAGAGCACGATGTTTCTTTCTAGCTATTGGTGGTGTCAGTGCTTAAACTGGCTGAAATTTATATTATTTTTACCTATGTAGTTGTTGGAATGCGAGGCGCCTCGATTTTAGGTCTGTTAGGACCAGGAAACGTGTGTTTAGGAATAATTAATCCTCAAACGTAAGAGAGGACTGGCCCTGAAGAACCAAGGGTTACCCAGAGTGTGTAGTCCCGAGACATTTTCTAGAGTGTCTCGAAGCAAAGAGGAGCTTTCCCCTTGACGAAAATCCAATTTCCAATACGAGATATTTCGGTTTTATTTGTAGAGCCTAGTATTGGCGACATGATAGATGGTACCAATGCCGCCTATGAATTATATTTATGATTGATATTGTTTTAACACTATACACTTATAATAGTATCAAATGATTTGTTTCAAACGTACCAATCATGTTTGGCTATTATAAGGGAAAACCCTATCCTCCGGCTTGCGTTGCATTGTGTGATGGGACCTAGGTCTTACAATAGCTTCATTTTTCCATAAAGCATGGCGCTGTTTTGTTATATGCACTAGTGTTCTTGGGAGGAAACCCGTTCCATGTTATATGGCGTGTTCTCGTGAATTACTCTTTTAAAATAAAGATTAATAACTATTTTAGTTCTCACACCATTCACATGACTGACCTGGAGTTTATTGTTTTAACCTAAACTCTGGGTGCCCTTATTTTCGATATGGGCAGCTAATAGTTGGGTTTTGCAGATTTATATTCATAGGATCCTGATATATAGCAGGAACGATGCTCGGAAAGCTCTGTATCCGTGTATTAATTTCAGTTGTGTTTTGTAATATTTTTAAGCTGCTATGTAATTTAAATCTCTGATATTTTCTGTGCAATATTTATTCATACTCTGTATATTCTTGTATTCTGATGGAATTGTTGTAATAAACAATGAAATGTTCTTCTGTTTTCGTTCCGATGTGTGTTGTTCTCAACTCAATCCGAGCTTTCCTTCACGGGGAAGTTCGGGTCGTGTCACCTAGGGCTTCGACGCTGGGTTGTTTTAGGCAGAGTTGGGTGGAGAGATGGTCTGCGTAGCGTTCAAGGTGGCGAGAAGCTGCTTTGGACGGAGTTTGGAGGATTCGATGACCATTTTGGTCGCGGGAGGTCACTGTTGCATTGATTGAGGAGTTTTTCGCATTTGAGAATACAGGTGAGAGTTGGTCCATTTTGATATGAGGTGGTGTAGTTTGTGAAGAGGAGTTTTGTGGTGAAGAGTATAGGAAGTTCGGTCGAGAATTGTAACACCGCACCTCCGTTAAGGTCACTCACAAAGGGAATGCCTTAACTTTGGTGGAGCATTTTAGTAAACAGAACAGAAACTTACAAGATTGATAAAACAATACTTGAAATTTTTTAACTTTATTACAGTAGAAACAGAAATCAATATGGTTACATCCTTTCAAATCTCAGAATTCAAGTACAAATATCAGTCTTGTACAAAAGCCTTCAAAATGCATGTTTTAAAATCATAATCCCCATAGAACGGGAGCTATACAGAGCCAAGCCATACTTTAAGCACTTCAAGCAGAGAGAAATCCGGATCAAGCTAAAGTATTCCCTCCTTGGATAACCTAGGGGGGAAACGGAAGAAAGGAGGCGAAACAACAAGGGTCAGACAAAAAGTCTGGCAAGTCCAGTGACTTTCAGCATATGAACAGATAATAATAATATGACATGAACATAAAACTGGATGAAGATAACTGTAACAGGTAAAGCAGATATAACAGAAGAACAGAATGACATAGACTATTGCTTTACACTTCTCTGCATAATACTAGTATAATAGAATTAGGTGTCACCCTAATGTCTAAACTGAAACGGAAACGGGTACAGAATAATTTAACAGAAACAGGATGCTAATAATGGGCCTTTACTACCCGATCAGAAACAGACAGAAGCAAAAACAGATTAATCCCTACAGAAACAGAATGTAGAATTAGGTGTACACTAGTAATGGGCCTTTACCACCCGAAAGACGGTACCACGCGGAAACAGACAGGTGTTAACACCCAACAGAAACAGACGGTACCAACAGAAACAGACAGAACTAAGTGTACCCTAAAACCCTACCCAAGCGATCGGCTCCCTAATACATAAATATCCTGTGTCGGCCCCACAATAGGGTGTATCACTCCCTAAAGTGACAACCAATTGGCACAGACCTATTTACAGATGTCACGGCGTCTTACATCCTCAGAGGCAGACCGGGATCCATGCACGCACATGACCCGGTTGGAACGCACCATCAACACCCCTCGCCATTATCAGAATGAACCGCTTATAATTAGTTCAGTAAGCGTGCCCGGACCCTACTTCATGTTGGGTCAAAGTTTTGATACCAGAAAGGGTTACTGACTAATATGGGTCCCAAACAACAGATGACACAAGTAATTCCCCTCCTAACCTTGTGTCCCCAGACTAACAGATTTTAGTTTAACTTGTCTACAAGTTTCAGACATACAAAATTTAGATTAACTAGTTCACAGATCAGGCAATCAAGTTAACAGGTTTTCAGACTAACGGATCAGATGTTCGGATTAACAGGCTTACAGATTAACTGGTTCCATATTATCTAACTTTGTATTGGGCCTATGGATTCATGAAATGGGTTTATCAGATTCATTGGTCCAATTGGTTTAACCTTACCCAACACGTTTTAGACATCACAATTATCTCAGATTTTCATTAATTAAATATTAATGCCTAAACCTCTCACATTAGACTGACAGTTTGCGGCTACTGGTTAGGCCGGTTGGTTCCGGGCAGGTTTCTGTCGCAAACCGAGTCTAACCTCGGGTTTCAAGCACGTTATGACTAACTTCTCACATTAGAACCTATTTTTTGCGACCACTGGAATATGCCGGGCGGTTCCGGGCAGAATTACGTCGCAAACTCATTCTAACCTCGAGTTAGCCATGTTTATCTTTGCGGCCAATTAATTAATGATTTACCATTTATACTCATGCCTAATATACATGTCAATTATTCATAGCTAATGACAACAACAGACTGAATATATCAACTTAACGGATATAGCAGATAACAAGTTTTGCAGATTAGGCGACTTAACGAATTTAGCCGATTAAACAAACTAGCAGATTTTAGCATATAACAGATTAGGCATCTCAACAGACAAATTTAACAGACTAGGCATCTCAATCTAATTAGCAGTTTAGGCAGAATTGGCAGATTAGAACTAACAAATTAGGCAAATATATTAGATTTAATCATTCCTTAAGGTTTCACAACATATCTTGCCTAAATATAAATCTTGCCTAAGTTCACATGCATAAATAATAGTCATGATTCCCAATATGATCATTTATCCCATGTTTGCATTAAATTCACATAGCACAGATTATGGTCATAATTTACCATATATCATATGTTCCCCTTTTTATTAAACTTGCAAAGTACAGAAGATCCATATATAGATTATACCAAATATAACCATAGATTACTATGCATGTCATATATCCCAAAGATCCCTTACTTGGGTGTTTATTTACATAATAGATATCCTACTTCCATGTAAATCTTTCTACCTAAGCCATATTCCCTTTTTTTTTAAAGTCATAATCCTTTATATATAATATGCCCGAGGATCTAGATCTAACCTGTATTATGTCTTTCTATTCAGATCTTAATTTTTAACATGCCTTATATTCCAGATTTACAAGTCATATATTATCATATGATAATCCCAAATTGTCATATATGCATAGATCTAGATCTAGTTTACAACCTATGTCCTTCACTCAAATCAGTCACAAATCAGTCCAATTATGCATCATTCATTTTATTGTCCCAAATATTTTAGCGTATGTTAATCTCTTATGAGATTGGCTCAGGCTCGTGGTAGCCTGGCTATAGAACAAAAAGAGGAAAGAGATAAGATAGATCCAAACAGAACAGAAAAGAACAGATATAATCTCATATTCAGATTTACAATTCATGTCACAATCAGAATTAACGTTTATATCGGAAAATAACTGTACTTGCCTTGATTGGATTAAAGAAAGAACTTTAACTTGTTGTAGAATCTTTGCAGAAACTTTAATCTCTAGTTTGAATTGAGTTGCTTAGGCTGATGTTGATTATCTTCTAGTTTTGATTCCAGCAGAGTAGCGACGCCATTATTTTATTTTAGTTAGAATAAAGGCAGAGTATAGGTAGAATGAAGTTGTGTGGAGAGAAAGTGAGGTTTGGGGGTGTTTTTATGGGAGAATAGGGTGATTAAGAGCCTTCAGATCAGTCCAGAAGTCATCAGAATCGTACAGCTCGAATACACATCATCCAGCCACTCAAAAGAAGACACGTCACCTTAGAACACTCCAGAATTCGGTGCTGGATTTGTATGGTCGCACTTGGCAGGTGCGCCATTGTATTTTTGTACTGGCGCACTTCACAAGTGCGCCAGTGTATTCTGGCCTGTTTCCGGTTTTTCTGCCTAACTTCGTTCGTCCATATCTTCTTCATACGGACTCCGATTTACGCAAATTCGGACTCTATTTCGCATATTTTTCAGAGACGAACACAATGGCGCAACCCGTTTCCCTTATTTCTTCTTCTAAAAATTAATTACACCTTGATTTTTAACTCTTATGTTTACAGAAAATACGGGGTGTTACATTCTCCCCTCCTTAGAGGATTTCGTCCCCGAAATATTCAAGTTAAGAAGAATGTGTCCTACCATCCAATCACCCATCTACTCAACCATCATCCACAAGCATCCATTGTCTTTAGAAAACTTCTAATGTTGTATGAACATATACAAAAGTGTGTGTATATGTTCCTTATCTAATGCAAAGATCAGGCGGTCTACTGATTCAGTTGACCTCCTTAATGCGAATTATGTCAGTGCCATGAGTCCAACATGTATGCAATAGAATTCTAATGATATATATTATTTCTATATGAGTGCACAATCATTCACTCAAATGCAACATCCATGTGCTGAATCAACCATTTTGCATCCACAAGAATTGAAAAATGCTCACCCATCCATATGCAGTATGAGAGTGTTTTCGAGCCGATCTAGTGCCTAGTGTGTGTATATGCATCCACGGGCAACCACTAGCAACCACTTGCATCCACTTGCAACCATCAAACATAACATGTCTCAAACACATGTTTACACCCATTAGTTTCTACCTAAAGTTCGAATATTCGATCGATAGGATACAGTCGAATGATGGAAGCGAGTACAGATAGAACGAAAATTTGGTTCCCATTAGACATGGGTCCTAAGTATCGGCCCCAAAGACCGAAACCAACATCAAATTGACACTCAGAGGATTACCTTCTTTAGACAATGTCAAAACTGGAAATCCTATCAAAAGTATTTAGATATTTACAGACTACTGGTACAGATCAGGTTCCCTAATGATTCTTAGGAAGCTAAGCATGATAAAATCATACCCCACGAAAACTCAGAATGTATGCGTCATACTTGACGCCTAACACAGATATCCCTCAAACCCCAATCTCAAACAGATGATCCATAACCCTTATGGGTCTGAGTCTACAGCGGAATTCAGAAATAATACTAGTATTAAAGTGCAGAGTATCGATTACAAAATCAAAATACCAGAATCAGAAAAAGTCTTAACTCCATAATCAGATAAATAAATTAAACCTACTATAAAAAATTTCCTATTTCTATCCTAGCCACTAGCCTCAAGAGTGTTCGCCTGCCCTCCTTGTCCTCGTCTCTTTGGGAAGTCCCTAGTGAAGTGTCCCATCTCCCCACAGTTGAAGCAAGCGCCCTTCCTTTTTCTGCAATCCTTGTTCAGATGAGTCGAGCTCCCACAAGTAAAGCACTTTTTCCCCTTCTTATCTTCAGACTTCTCATCCTTCATTTGTGTTTCCTTTTTGGGCCCCGCTTTCTTATTCTGTGGTTCTTCCTTCTTTGTCTCTTTCGGGCCCTTGTCTTCCTCGTGCAATAGTGCCATATCCACCAATTTCTCGTAAGTTGCTCCCATGGGTACATAGGTCATGGCTAGGCTGTGCAGTGGCTCGTTCAATCCTTTAACAAAGCGGAGAGCCTTTTTATGCTGAGTGTTGACTAAATCCAATCCGAACCTAGCCAGTTGGTTGAACTGGTTGACGTATTCCTTGACCGTCATACTTCCTTGCTTAAGAGATAAGAACTTTTCCAATTGTAAACTTCGTTCAGCTTGCGAGAGGAATTTTGTCTCAAACCTTGTTCTGAAATCCATCCATGTCTCAACCGGCCTCTCGGCGTTAGTGACTTCCCACCAGTAGGAAGCTTCGTCTTTGAGCAGCCATACTGCCAACTGTACCTTCTGCCTATCGTTCACCTCGAAGATAACGAATAGATCCTCAGTTTCTTTGAGCCAATTCCTTGCTTCTACGAATGATTCAGTTCCTTTGAAATCCTTCCCACCCATGGCCCTAAAATCTCTACAGATCTTTGAGAAAGCAATTTGTAATGACGCGTTTTGTTAGCTGTCGAATAATTTATTTATTTAATTATTTATATATCGATTTGGCGATATCGATAACTTAAAGTACTTCGAACTTATAATTATAATTAAAAACGAACCTGAAACGTCGCGGTAGTTCGCAATTTGGCGATTTGAACTTCAACTGAATGTACATGATTCATTTTAGCCGGATTTCTGTGAAACAAGAAACGTGTGAAGCTGGTGGAGTATATCTTTCTAGTGGAAGAGAAAAATCGGGATTTCATCGTGTAGATTTTGATTTACGTCTAAATCAAATTCTGAAATAGTCGCTATGGAATCGTTTATCAACCATATCGGTTTATTCGATATAACTAAAGATCGGGATGGAATTTAGACAAGGTTCTTTTGAGACATAGCGATAATTTAATTTTTAGAATTTTACTGTAATTTTTAATTAATTTAATAAGTAACTTTTTATTTGGAGTATTTCGCACCCTGAAATCAACAATTTGAAGTTTCAGAATATGAGTCAACCTACCGATGTTATTATATTTCTGGAGTCGGGACACCTCGCTCATCACGATGGTGTTTTTATTTCTGTCTATAGCAGTTGTATATGAATGGAATTTACGAAAATGGATACAAAAGAATCCATGCCTAACACCACCATATTTCCATCTCTTGATATTTGCACAATGCCCGTACTTCATCATCCCACGTAACCAACTTTTTCACCATATATTCATCATCCCATGTAACCAACTTTTTCGTCATATATTCATCATCTCACGTGCCCAAGTTTTCACCGTATATCCAATCATCTCAGGAAACCACTCACCTGTATAAACGAAAACAAATTTGTTCATTTCTTCCTCTTGGCTTCTGGAAATGTGCCGTGTTCTTTAATGGAAACAGTGGCCATTTCTCTTCAAACAAAAAGAAAAAAAAATCGAAATACAAACAGAAGTACACGTGAGTGAGGAGCCTTGGTATGAGTTGTATGTGCGTTGAGTTTTGTCCATGCGTTGGGGAGTACGGCCGGAAAGACTGAAACTGGAAGGAAGGGTTGTGAGTAGAAGAAACATGCTGGAGTAGACCGAAGTTGGTTGTTTCGAACGACAGCTGGATAATGTTTAGAACTGGAGACGTGAGTATGGTTTGGTCTGGAGTGGGATGTATGTTTGAGGAAGGAGGAGTTTACCAGTAAGGGTGCGGTTTCCAGTATAGTGCGCGTGGTTTTGGGTGGAACAATACGCGGAGGCAAACGGGTGAGTTGATGGTGGCATTTGTACGAGGGGGTCTTCAAACGGAAACATGGTAACTTGCTGAAGAAGTACGGGGAGGAGTGCATGGGAGTTCGGTGGTCTCTGCTATACGTCGAGGATTAGGCGGATGGACGGAAATCGAACGGAGGATCGAACTGTGCTTCGAAGGGTTGGGTAGATGGAGAATTCGAAGGGGAGTGTAATGGTGTTGTCGGTTTGATTTGTAATGTTTTGTGGAGGGAGAACGTGGAGAGAAAAGAAGGCGCATTGGCCATTTGGGTTACAGGAAGAATACGGTTCTGAGGTTTGAGGAAGAAGGGTATTAACGAGTGGGCTTGAGGAGAGGTATTGGGCCGATGGAAATTGGGTGAGGCCCAGGTTTAAATGGCTTTAAGTTTAATTTTTAATTTAAATAGTTTAACAACTTGTAATGACGATATCTTAGTCATACGATATCAGATTGACGAACCGTAAGTTGCGTTGGGATCATATGGACGAGAGCTTCACAATGAAGATGACTGAGAGTGTATCCGAGCTCGTTACAATTTATGGAGAAATAAATTGTCCGACTGAATCTAATAACGCAAACCATTATTTAACGGTTAACGTGCAATATGAGTAAAACTCACTAACTCTAAACAGATTATATTTTTATAAAGTGTATCTTATTTTGATTGCTGTGTACTGATAGTTTGGACTGTTAAATAGATTTGATTGAAAACGTAGATATATTTATATATATGAATCGTAAATCAAATCATGATCCTGATTTAAATCAGTTTATTTCGTGTTGAAATAACAGTGATGTTATATATGGTGATTAACATCTGTGGATGCAGGGAGACAGGTTGGAGGAATCCGACTGGATTCCCCAACATTTATTTTACTATTTATCATATGATTTGATATATGCTGTGATATATAATCTGTTTATTTTTGTGTGTGTTAAGATGATATTAATCATGGTTATTTGGTATTTTTAAATACCATAGAAATTACTGGAACGTAGAAAAGGGGATTTTCAATGTTTAGATTGAAAATGAATCTTATTTATAAAATCGATAAGATTTTATAAAAGGAAAACATTTATTTAATTAGAAAATAAATAAATGAAAAAGGAAACATTTATTTAGAAAATAAATGAAATAAAATAGAAACATTTATTTAGGAAATAAATGAATTAGAATATAATGGAATATTTATTTAGGAAATAAATAAAGGAACATTTATTTAGATTTTAAATAAATGGAATAAAGGAATATTTATTTAGGAAATAAATAAAGGAACATTTATTTAGATTTTAAATAAATGGAATAAAGGAATATTTATGTAGGGAATAAATAAAGGAACGCTTATTTGGAAAATAAATAGAATTGTACAAGGATAGATTTAAACACGTGCTTCGCACACGGTATAACACGATATGGATTTAAATGAGATATTAAATAGGAAATCTGTTTTAAACAGATAAATTGAAGTAGATTAATTTATAAATAATGTTTTATAGATTAAATAAATTATTTATCGTTGATAAATGGAATATATATAAGTCTGGACTTATATAGAGAAGTAGAAACGTTATTAAAAGGACATTTATAAAGTGAAGAACCGTTACTAAAAGTAAATCTTTATAAATGGATAAACGTTGTAAAAAGTAAATCTTTATAAATGGATAAACGTTGTAAAAAGTAAATCTTTATAAATGGATAAACGTTGTAAAAAGGAAATCTTTTGAAATGAATAAACGTTATAAAAAGGAGTTAATCGAATTTAGTTATTCAAAATGAGTTATTCAAATTAGATATTTGAATAGAGTTAAACACATTAGAGTGATTCGAATTACTTATTCGAATAGAGTTAAACACGTAAGAGTTAATTGAATATTAGTTATTCAATTTGAGTTAATCGAATTTAGTTATTCGAGAAGAGTTAAATCGAATTTAGTTATTCGAAAGGAGTTAATCAATTTGAGTTAAGTTAATCGATTTGAATTAAGTTAAATCAAAATGGGGTAAATCGATTAGAATTAAGTTAATCGAGTTAGAGTAAATCGAATATTAGTTATTCGAAGGTAAGTTATTCGAATTAGTTATTCGAAGGAGTTAATCAATTAAGTTATTCGAATGAGTTATTCGAAGGAGTTAATCAATTAAGTTATTCGAATGAGTTATTCGAAGGAGTAAATCAAATTAAGTTAATCGATTAGAGTTGAGTTAATCGATTTGGGTTAAGTTAAGTTATCGAGTTAAGTAATCGAGTTAAGTAATCGAGTTTAGATAATTGAGTTAAGAAAATAAAGTTGAGTTAATCGAATAAGTTATTCGATAAGAGTAAATCCATTTAAGTTAAATCGGATGTTAGTTATTCGATAAGAATTGACACATTTAAGAAAATCGAATATTTGTTATTCGATAAGAGTTAATGAAATAGAGCCAACCAAGAAGAGTTATTCGAATATTAGTTATTCGATAGGGGTTAATCGAAATAGAGTTTATCGAACGTAAGTTATTAAAAAGGGAGTTAATCGAATAGAGATTACTCGAAAGAGAGTTATACGTCGAATTCGGTTATAGCGAATTCGGGAAAGTACTATTTACTTTCCAGGGTTTAAATCAAGATTTAGTTATTGATTTAGAAATTAGGTGTCTGTTAAATTATTCGAGTTAGGAGATAAAGTTATAATTTAGGTTAAATATTGCAGAAGTAGGAATTATAACGTTATAGTTATAATCAAACGTTTTCATATAAGAAGTAGATTCGTAACCTGAATCCGAGAATTTGCGTAAACAGATGATTGGACAAAGTGAGTGACGAGCTTCATCTATTTCACAGTAAAGGACATTGTTAAATTAAGGTCTGAGAGGTAATTATACCCCAACTTGATTGACTTCAGAATTGACAAAGGAATAGTTGTGGTTCGATCTAAAAGGTTGATTAGGAATAAAGTTAAGGAATAAGCGATAAATGGATTAAGCGAAACGATGTTTTATACAACGTTCATTTGAAATCCGTAAATGAGTTTTGGGAACGTTTTCCAAATATAGTCAGATATGTTTTCTAAACATAGAAAATGAAATGTTTTCATGATAAGAATTTAAGAAATAGAGTTAAGCAAATTCAGAAACTGACTGGAGAGGGTAAGTTGAACGGTTTTCTAAGTGACGATCTGATGTTGGTTTCGACCTTCCGGATTGATACTTAGAGAATTGTTCTCATACTAGTTACAGTTAGGGACTGATAGTTGCGAAATAATAGTGATGTGAGAATAAGCTATGGAAATGTTTTCCAATGATTAATAACATATATTTTCTAAATATATGAAATAAGGAAATATGAACATATGATGATTGATCGATCGAATTTCCATTTGGAAATAAGATCGTTGTTTGTACACCGACATGTTTTCATTTGATAGTTGAATCACAGACTATCAAAGTTTTGACCATATGTACGTTGTAAATATGGAGAGACCGGTTGGATTATTATCCGAAGAACCACTCCGGATTAGCATAAGCGTTGTGAATCAAGTACGCTGAAGATAATTGAAGACGGAGTGAAGTGCAAGGGCTATTGTGAAAAGCCTAGGTAGGATGGATTCACTGAATAGTGCCTTCGGTTTATTCAGTCCCAGAACAACGTATATGGACGAGTGTCTGACAAAGTATTCTTAACGAATCATATATGTTGATCTCTTTAAACGTATTACGTTGGCGGCGGAGAAATTCATTTCTCTTAGCTTTTATACCCGTGATGCCTTGAGAAATCGATAATGATTTGGCTGGTATGACGATGTGGCATTCAAAGTAATTGAAGAAATAATTCTGTCAAAGTGATAAACGTGACCTCAAAACCTCACAACCGGAAAATAACAGAAGTTGGGCTAGGCAGCATGGCTAGTTGGGCCATACCCAAGCAGGGTGTATTATCACCATCTAGAGAATATTCAATTGTACTTCTTTATAATCTATTTCAATGCTGTCCCTTATCGGGAAGGATGGTTGCTGATCCCAACCATCGGTGATAATATATTCGTTACACTCAAGCTAAATGAGTGAACGGTCATGTGTGGCTGGGTTGCAAGACGTTCTTGTTGAACCCTAGTGTATCTCCTCTAGAGTACACTGATCGGAAGGTGCTCCCATACCTTATCTGTTGGAATCCAATCTCCAATAAGCGCTCACGGTTTTATTTGTATACTATGTATGTGGAACGTGAGATGCAAGCGTTCTGCTAGATTGATATCTATTTGTATTTAGACATTATTATAATATCAGAAAGATATCCTTTATTTAACCAAGTGTTCGAGTTAAAAATATTTCCAATTTCATTATAAATATTTTAATCGGCCAACGGTTTACTTTTAAAACATTATTCACTTAAAAATGTGGATACCATTCTTGTTAAAGAAATCTGAATACCTTTATCAAATAACTCTTTGTTTAGATAATCAATACCATTATCTCGTTTACCGAAATCTCTTTCATACTTTATATTCCCAATCCACTTTATAAACTCTGTTCTCTAAGTCAACTTCTTATCTAATAGATATCAGGTTTATAACTAAATACTAATTCCTATCCTATTAACGTTTATTTGTTTAAAACTAAATGTTAATTACCCTATCAGATTATAATTCCTAAAAATGATTTACTTTATTACATTCGACATCGTCGAATTAAAATTTCCAATTCTAATGGTTTAATTCTAATCCCATTTCGAATATCGAAATGATGTCATTGCTTTCTGAATCAATTTTCTAACTCGTTCTTATATTTCTTTAGACCGAATATCGTTACTTATTACTTTTAGAATAAGTGGGTTTCAAATCAAAACTGTAGCATTTCCTAGGAAGTGCTGCTATATATAAAATCATGCTTATGTTAGGTCAACAGCGCAAATTTATCGCTATAGTAAAACTTGTCATACGTTGTAGTATTCTCTTTATAACTAATCTCAACACTATAGTCACACTTACCTTGTCAACAGCGTTTATTCTATCGCTATAGTTCTAAGACTTACAATACGCTGCCATATTCCTTTTATACTAATCTTGACACCTTTTTCCGTTACAAAAATCTTGATATCTCTTTCCGTTACAAAAATCTTGACTTCTCTTTCCATTACAAAAATCTTAACATCTCTTCCCGTTACAAACTGATATCGTTCCTCGATAATAGTGAAGCCGTTCAAGTTGGGGTATTTTATTTACCTCTCAGACCTTGATCGAACAACGTTCTTACCTTAGAACGGATATAACGGCGGGGAATTTTCGACCTAGAAAATCAACATAAATACACTGTCAATTTCTCGAGCATCGAAAATACCGAGACATTAATAGAAGAATTTAGAGGATGAGATAGAAAAGATATAACTAATAGAATAAAAGAAGAAGAAGATCACAACTGAACAGAATCAGAGAAAACACAAATCTCACAGCGGAATAATAATCTTTATTATATAACAAGTTTGAAATACAAATATGAGTTTGTATATATACATACCATATCAGAGTATAATACATGGTATACATCACAGCGGAAATAATCTCTCAATAACTAATAGTGGAGCATCCTGCTTTTAGCTCCTCCAAGTGAATCTGCAAAATCCTGAAACACTTGACTGCCCGTACAAATTTGGGCACCCAAGAGTTTAGGGAAAACACAAACAAATAACTCTGGGTCAGTCATGGGACTGGTGTGAGTAAATTCCAACTATATCGTTTAACTTTGAAAATCCTTTTGCAACAAAAGGATAATAGTAAGACCAGCCCACACATAAACATGGACGGTTTTTACCTTACTATAACCCAAATTACCTTGATATCAAAACCAGTGATATTATGATAATGTCTAAGCAAATAAATATCCAAGTAGCGGAACGCTTGCATCTCACGTTCTACATATATAGTATAAAATCATGAACCTCAGGGCGCTTATCGGAGAATGGTTTTCAACAGACAAGGTATGGGAGCACCTTCTGAACAGTGTACTCTAGAGGGGATACACTCAGGGTTCAACAAGAACGTCTTGCAACCAGGCCACACATGACCGCTCACTCATTTAGCTTGAGTGTCGCGAATATAATGCCACCACGGTTGTAGGCCATCCAACCGTCAATCCGAAGATACATAATCGAAAAGAAGAACAAAATATGAATTTTCTCTAGATCGGTGACAATACACCCTGCTTGGGGATGACCCAACTAGCCATGCTGCCTAGCCCAACTTCTGTCACTTCCTGGTTGTGAGGCTAGAGGCTACGTCTATATTCAGAACATTTGATCACCATTCACTTTGAATGCCACATCGTCAGATCCGTAATCACATATTGATTACACAAATGCACACTGGGTGTAGAATAAAGAGAAGTTATCTTCTCCCCACCAACTTGGTATATTCGTAAAAATCAACGGTGTGACCGTTGGAAATACTCTGTCAGACACTCGTCCATACAAGTTGTCCTGGGACTGGACAAACAGAAAACACCATTCTAGAACTGGACGACCCTTGCATTTAACTCCGTCTTCAATTATTTTCAGCATATCACATTCGCAACGCTTATGCCTATACGGAGTGGATTTCCGGATAATATATCCAACCGGTCTCTCCATATTGACAACGGTGGTCAAAACACTTCGATAGTCAGTTATTTAACTATCGAAGTAAAAACAACATCCATTCAAATGATCAACTAAACACACACAACCACGGGCACTTTTATTTAACACTCGTTTTTATTATTCGCATTCCAATATCTTACTAGATATTTCTTCCAATCCCGCTTTAGCCCTTCTTACATTTCTTAGAAAACACTTCCTATTATAAACTCTTATTCTCTCACGTTCCAGAAAAACATGCGTTATTTACGTTCGAACTATTTCCATCAATTTCACATTTCTTTATTTCTATACTTGGGTAATCTACCTATTTACATTGGAAATTATTTCCAATTTCATTCTAACCCTTTAATCGGCCCCACATTCACTTTTAAAACATTGTTCACTTTGAAATGTGAATATCATCCCTTCTTACAGAAATCTAAACACCTTTATCAAATAACTTCTTTATTTAGAAAATCAATATCATTACCTCATTTACCGAAATCTCTTTCTCACTTTATATTTCCAATCCACTTTATAAACTCTGTTTCTAAGTCGATTTCTTATCAACTAAATATCGAGTTTATAACTAAATACTTAATCCTATCCTATTAACATTTATTTGTTTAAAACAAAATGTTAATTATCCTATCGGTCTATAATTCCTAAAATAATTTACTTTAATACATTCGACTTCGTCGAATTATTGTTTAAACCCTGATGGTTTAATTCTAATTACATTTCGAACATCGAAATGTTGTCATCGTTTTCTAACACGATTCTCTAATTTCTCTTTCTGAACTAATTTTGATATTCCTTTGGACAAACTCCTTTTCTTATTTCTTTAAACTAAGTGGATTTCAAACCAACTGTGACATTTCCTAAGAAGTGCTGCTATATATAAAAATCATGCTTAAGTTTGGTTAACAACGCTAATTTATCGCTATAGTAAAAACTTGCCAAACGCTATAATATTCTCTTTATAACTAATCTCAACCTCACAGTTACACTTACCATGTCAACAGCGTTAATTTTACCGCTATAGTTTTAAGACTTGCATATGCTGCCATATTCCTTTTTATACTAATCCTGACCTAACAGTCGCGCTTAAGCCCAGGTAACAATGTTTATTTTATCGCTATAGCTTTAAGATTTGGAATACGCTGCCGTATTCCTTTTATACTAATCTTGACATCTTTTTCCGTCACAAACTGATATCGTTCCTCGATAATAGTGAAACCGTTCAAGTTGGGGTATTCTATTTACCTCTCAGACCTTGATCGACAACTTTCTTATCTTAGAACAGATATACGTTCGTAACTCTAAACTCCTTATTACTTATAATATACATCAAATCGTATTTCCTCGTTTTATTTTGGAATATGGGTTTATAATACTACATCTTTATTTTGAACTCGGTTGTTTTACGATTATTTATATTCCACATTAAATTTTCACTTTCTCTATTCCACAGTTCTATTGATAACTTCTTAAATTAAAAGGTAATTAAATCTTATTTATTTCTAGACTGTTTTTCATTAGATTAATTAAAGGCCGATTAATCTAATAATCATTTTCCAAATAACAGTTGATTGAATCAACTTCATTTCATCAGTAAATTCGTTAACTGATCTTAATTACTTCTCATTAGATTAATATAATTAATCTAATAATCTTTCTAAAATTGTTTATCTTAATTACTTAATCATCGGATAATTTCTGCTTTATAAACTTATTTAAATATCAACAATCGTTTTTATTTATTTTATAAAAACGAACTCTAAAATACTGATTTATAATAGAACTTCTATTATAAATTTAAAACTTTACTTTAATTATAAAAATATCATTTTTGTAATTAACTTCGTTGATTTGCCTGACGTCCAATCAACTTCTTAACAAGATGACGGTTTACTATCGCCTATTACCACTTTCTTAATCGATATCGTTTATTGATTTATCAAAACAGATGTTGAATTTTTCGTTCAACATCAACTATTCACATGGGTTTTAAATGTAGTTCGGGTGCAACAGTGCATATAAAACAAACAGTACATACAAATATCGAGGAATCCGGTCGGATTCCTCCAACCGGTTTCCGTATTCACAGATGTCAGTCAACACAATCTAAACTAACTCTATACTAGGGGGTATTCTAATCGATGGAATCAGTGTCCAACCGATGATGTGTACATATGTAACGGTATGTAATGTTCAACCAAATTAATTGTAATCTACCTAATCGACCATCACACAGCATTCAAACAGCATTAAAATACAATTAAATATTTTAAAATAAATCAAAGTTAGTGATTTTACTCACATTCGCGCGTTAACCGTTAAATAACGATTTGCATCGGTACACCGGATCAGACCGTCCGTGACTCTGTTAATCACCGGCCCAAACAATCCAACCCGCTCGCTCCATTGTATTTCCTGAACCCGCTTCGTATCATAGCCCGCTTTCGTACAACTCCAATGAATCAGACCGTTCAACTTTCGGATACGTTTTAAAACTAGCTCATCTGTACGTACCAACCAGCACCCTCATATCGTCTTCTCTGAATGATTTCTGAATCCTTCATTCCGCAAGCTATGATCTAGTACACAGTCGAACATAATTTTCCTTGTCTGCAAAATCGTCGTCACTCCATACCCAATCAGGAGCAGCACACACCATACTTCTAGCGGTGCTTCCTGCCTTCTTTTATTGAAACCGTGACTTCCAGTGCCATGCACTTCTTTTAGCAAACGATGTTTCCTGTTTTGAACTCCCCATATTCATCTGCTCAGTATATACGCTTCATCACATAACACTTTGCTCCCCATATTTTCGCTGTCAGTCCTCACGTCTTGACACAATCACCAACTTCACTAATATGAATCCCAACTCCATATGTATACACTTGTGTGCATAATACATGCACAACCGTCCACTGCCATGAAGGAAAGGATACCCATCCCTTTTTCATGCGCACGTATTATTCTCGCACAAATCACACTCCAGTTTTTGGTTCCCATGGTCGCTGTAATCTCCTACGCCACTCCACTTGCGACATATACAGTTCCTTACACCGTCCACTCCCATAGCTCTCGAACCACAAATTCATATACACGCACTATTAATTCCAATACATGGTATATATATACGTTAACACTTCCTCAGATCCATGCATGCTACCGCGGGAAACTTGCTCCAAGAGCTACCATCCAGTGTTCGTCGGTATTCCCCGACAGTCACCTTCCCAACCACCTACATCTCCACTCCACCACGTTCTCCTCGAGAAACAGTGCGCCACTGACTCCATGAATGAGTCCCCTCACTTCTTCATTTTCCATGCGCAAGCACCCGACCCCCATCTATATGTTTGACGAACCGCATCTTATCTTCACAGGAGCACACCCCTTGCCGACGTTCACCACTCCTTCTCCGAGCCAAGTTCATCCCATTCAAAACGTCACTGCACTCCTTTCCCTTCAAAACTCCTTAAACCTCCCCATACTCCTCAGACTGATAATACTCCACCCTCAACGTACTCCTGTTTCAACCAGCCCGGATCCAAAGTAGCAGAGAAAATTAAACACGTGCAGCTGCCTCTTTCCTTTTGCTTGCTTGCGCCCTCAACGTTTTGGCCCACTTCCATGCAGCACGTCCTCTTCATTAAAGCTTCCCTTCAATTCGACAGCCACCCCATGCATTAGTCCACTCCTATCCTCCCAACGCGGCTTCAGACCGAGCTTACGGCCATCACCGTGATCCATGCGACAGTTTTGTGGTACGACAGCTGTTCGGTTGCATGCGTGAAACATTAATTTAGTTGTTTAGTAAGCTTTCGGGGTTTTTTCCCTTTCTTTCCACACGTTTATTGCTTGGAGGACGAGTGGGGATGCACAGTATCAATATATAGAGAAGGGCTGCTTCGATTATAAGCAATAGGGACGTGGTTTAGTGGTATAGGGTATGGTAATTGGTAATAGCTAGGGTAGGTTAGAGCAGAATGTTTTTTCATGGTTTTCAGCGTCACTTAGTTGTTAAGGTATGGGATATATATTATACTTTAACCCAATATGTACAGCCCGACGTGTTTATCTCCAGAAATGATGCCGCAGATTTAGGAAATTTTCCATCACTTAGGTTCATGTTCACTTAGTTAGGCCATGCACGTTGTAGTGTAGGAAGATGGTTTTTGCATAGTTTTCAGTGTATCCGATTTAATGTTTTGTTTTATTTGTTAGATATTTATTAGCGGTATTCCATTGCATAAAATTCCGTCCATGTCTGATGCGTACGGACAGAAATAAGATTACAGTCGTGCTTAACGAGGTGCCACGATCCCAAAAATATAATAATACCGGTAGATTACCTCATTCTGTCAAACCCCGAAATACCGATACAGGGTACGAAATACTCCAAATAAAAAGTTGCATATTTAATTAATTAAAAATTATAGAAAAATTCTAAAAATTAAATTATCGCTGTGCCTCATAAGAACCATGTCATGATTTGCAACCGATATCAAGTTATATTCAAATAACCGTTACGGTCGATGGATGATTTCACAACGACTTTTTGAATATTTGATTTGGACATATCTTGCAGTATATACGATGAAATCCTGATTTTTCACTTCTATTAGAAAGATACGGTTCAACAGATTCTGATGTTTCTTGTTTCGAAGAAATCCGATTCAAAACGAGTCCGGTACACTCAGTTGAAGTTCAGAACGTTAAATTACGAACTGCAGGGTCGTTCTGAGCTCGATTATAATTAATATATATTTTTATACGTTCAACTTCGTTTTAATTAATATACAAATCCACTTATATTTCAAAATCAATATTTTAAACTGATTTAAATATTCAAATACAAACCGACAAAAATGCGGGACGTTACAGACCTTCCCCCTTAAAATAATTTCGTCCTCGAAATTGCTAAGATAGGGAAAATGCTACAATCTCTGTTATAACATGGTTAAAAATCTTTTTGGTTTACTTCATAATTCCAATTTCCACTGAACTGATTATTTCCAATTAAAATATTAATTCCTTCTTATTACCGAATATTTTCAAAATTTTGAAATTTTCCTAACAGCTTAATTTCCATAGAATATGGCCAGCATCTCCTCTGCACGGCTCACTCGGTATTACAACAACTTGCCACTCTGGGCCTTCACCAATCCAAAAGAAAATCAAACAGTCAAACGACTTTCCAAACGCACTCAAAAATTGCATACTCCATATTATTTAAACATGTACCTTTTTGGTTGTCATCCAATTCTGATTCTGCACTTTGCTATCAAGACGGTATTTATCCCAACATTTCCAACTGTTGATCTCCAACCAACTTGTCCTTAATCCAATCCTTTGCTTATTGTTTGAGACAAATTCCATTTCAACTCCTGCTCCATTTCAATTCCAATTTCTTATCCAAATTTATTTGGGATCATCTCTAACCCAATTCAATATATTTAACCAAGTTAATTCCTATGTTCCACTTGCTAATTTAATTTCTCAAATTAGTTCTCTTACGCTCAACTTTGATTTTATTAAAATATCAAATTTTAATTTTTCCACTTAACTAGTTCAGTTAAATCTCTGTTTCAATATGATTCTGACTTAACTGGCTTCGATAGAATTCACCTTCACCATTTCAAGCAATTTAACTTCATAAGTTAAATTTTAGAGATTTAAATTCCCGGGTCTTCATTTCAAATCAGTATGAAATCATATATAATTCAAAACATTTGAATTTCTGACAACTTGTTTCCTCACAATAATTCAAAGCAAAATCTTTGGTAGTAATCCGTCACTTAGAACCTTGAAAATGAACACTGATGATGCTGCACTCATCGTCAGAATTATTTTCCAGCTATCAAAGTGAGTTCAATACTATATTACTTTTCAAAATTTATTTTCAAACACCTTTATTTTGAAATTACTTCAAAATCCATTTACTATATTTGAAAAACATTTCAAATCACCCAGGATCTTAAATCTCCATATATTTAATTCAAATATTATTTCCAACTCTTTTCCAAATTTTTAGAGTTTTATTTCAATTCTGGTTTTAACTTCAGATTCAGTTCATCTTATTTTTCATATTATACTAATATAATATTTCGATCGGTTATTTATATAACCAACTCAATTATATATCTTATTTGATCATAACAACGATCAATACTATGATAATCTCAAGATATATATTTCTTTTATATCAAAATATATTTTTCAAGTAAAATATTTTTATTTACCCCTTTTCAAAACATACAGTGTCGAATTACTCTGTTCAAGAGTTTAGAAACACCTATCGACGAAGTTTGCATTACTGTTTCAACCTGAATTTATAAACCACTCGACTGACCGGTCAACACAATATAAAACAGTTTTTATATTAATTTACACATACGCGCTCATATATATACACTCATACTCAACCTAGGGCATTACTAACCCCATCTCTGTTGAGTTACGCCACAGGGCCAAGGTAATCACTTAACCTTTAGCTCTGATACCAACTGTAACGGCGGGAGCAGTGGGCTATCTTCCCACCATGGCTTATAGAGGTACCCCAGCACCTTGTTTTACGGCCAGCCTCTCGACTCGACCAACCCACATTGTCGGGACATGTAGAGGTAAGAGTCTCCCGTTCGCCACCAAACCGCGAAGCGAGAACTCCCTATCATGCGTACCAAGCGCTCAAGCAACAAGGACTGGATTAGTTAAGTTAAACGTGTAGCTGCATGTCAATTCTCGTGATTTTTGGTTATCGTATGTGGTCACAGGAATTTTTAGAAGATAAGTACAAATAACATTTGATTATAATTGAATATTATAATGAAAATATCTCCTCCTCTAAATCCTATATATTGTCTTCATCACTTCTAAACCTAATTTCCTATCTCCCAAAGTCAAAACTAAAACCGCCGTCAGTTTTTATCCCAAACGAGAGAAAACTCCATCTCCAAATAATTCAAACAAATCAAAGAAATTGTTATAAATCAAAATATACGTGGATTCGGAATCATGAAGGGTTTCCCTTCGATTTGAGGTTGCCTTTGTTGGGTTCGACGCAGCTATTTTAGCTGTTGTTTTTATACAACGTCCTAGGGTTTTCGGAAATCATGGGTTAGGGGAGATCGAGTTGATTTCTGGCGTTGGAAAATGGATTGAGGGGATCGAATGGTGTTTGTGGGTATTTTATTGATGGGATTGGTGAAATTTTCTGTCGTGATTTCCAGCGTGGTACTGAACGACGGAACGCCTGAAACTGGCGCGAGGTGGTTGAGAGTGGCATGAGGTCGAAGAGGAGGTGATGGAGAATGAAGTGGTGAGGTTTGTTTCGAGTTTTGTGGGCTAGAATGAGGTGAACGTGGAGTGCAAAGGTACTGTAATGGTGTTCGGTGGAGTTATTTGGAGCAGGCATCGGTTGTTGAAGATGAATTGGTCATGGGTTGGGTTGTGGAGTTTGGGCTTGGGCCGGTTCAAAGAGTTAAGGCCCACTCATATAAAAATCAAGTTTATATTTCAATTTAAATAACTGTATAACTTGTGTAAGTCATATCTTTGTCATAGAGTGTCGGTTTTACGAACGGTCGGATTCGTTGGGACCGTATGGACGAGAGCTTCACAATGAAGCTGACAGGAAGTGGATTGGGGCTCGTATGAATTTATGGCAAAATAAATTGTTTGATTCAAATCAAATAACAGTTTATCGTTCTTTAACGATGAACTACAAATGTGAGTAAATCTCACTAACTCTGAACAGTTTATAATTTCATGTTGTATTGTTAGAACTGTTAAAATTGTCTGTTTGACTGTGTGTTGATTGGTTGATTGAACTTCTAGTCAGTTAGTTAAATTTCTATATTGATTCTGTTTAACAGAATATATCATATGGAACTGAAAGTGATGTTATCTATATTGTCTAACATCTGTGATGCAGGGAAATAGGTTGGAGGAATCCGACTGGATTCCTCAACAGTTATTTTATTGTTTTTCATATATTGTTATATGATGTGATATAAAATCTGTGGGCGATCATATGTGCTTGGACGATATTGAACATCGTGATTTGATATGATTGAATACCATAACATACCGAAATGTTGATAAGGGGATTTTCAATGTTTATATTGAAAATGAATCTTATTTATAAAATCGATAGGATTTTATAAAAGGAAAACATTTATTCAATTTGAAAATAAATAAATGAAATAAAATAGAAACATTTATTTAGAAAATAAATGAATTAGAATATAAAGGAATATTTATTTTAGGAAATAAATAAAGGAACATTTATTTAGATTATAAATAAATGGAATAAAGGAATATTTATTTAGGGAATAAATAAAGGAACACTTGTTCGGAAAATAAATAGAATTATACAAGGATAGATTTAAACACGTGCTTCGCACACGGTATAACACGATATGGATTTAAATGAGATATTAAATAGGAAATCTGTTTTAAACAGATAAATTGAAGTAGATTAATTTATAAATAATGTTTTATAAATTAAATAAATTATTTATCGTTGATAAGTGGAATATATATAAGTCTGGACTTATATAGAGAAGTAGAAACGTTATTAAAAGGACATTTAAAAAGTGAAGAACCGTTACTAAAAGTAAATCTTTATAAATGGATAAACGTTGTAAAAAGTTAATCTTTATAAATGGATAAACGTTGTAAAAAGTTAATCTTTATAAATGGTTAAACGTTGTTAAAGGAAATCTTTTAATGAATAAACGTTATAAAAAGGGAAATCTTTATAAGCAAATAAAGTATTCGAATAATAGTTATTCGAAGGAGTAAATCAAATAAGTTATTCGAATTAGTTATTCGAATAGAGTTAAGTTATTCGAATTAGTTATTCGAATAGAGTTAATCACATATAAGCTATTCGAATTAGTTATTCGAATAGAGATAATCACATATAAGTTATTCGAATTAGTTATTCGAATAGAGTTAAACACATATAAGCTATTCAAATTAGTTATTCGAATAAAGTTAACCACATACAAGTTAATCGAATTTAGTTATTCGAAATGAGTTATTCGAATTAGATATTTGAATAGAGTTAAACACATTAGAGTGATTCGAATTACTTATTCGAATAGGGTTAAACACGTAAGAGTTAATCGAATATTAGTTATTCAATTTGAGTTAATCGAATTTAGTTATTCGAGAAGCGTTAAATCGAATTTAGTTATTCGAAAGGAGTTAATCAATTTGAGTTAAGTTAATCGATTTGAATTAAGTTAATCGAGTTAGAGTAAATCGAATATTAGTTATTCGAAGGTAAGTTATTCGAATTAGTTATTTGAAGGAGTTAATCAATTAAGTTATTCGAATGAGTCATTCATAGGAGTAAATCAAATTAAGTTAATCGATTAGAGTTGAGTTAATCGATTTGGGTTAAGTTAAGTTATCAAGTTAAGTAATTGAGTTGAGATAATCGAGTTAAGAAAATCAAGTTGAGTTAATCGAATAAGTTATTCGATAAGAGTAAATCCATTTAAGTTAATCGGATGTTAGTTATTCGATAAGAATTGACACATTTAAGAAAATCGAATATTTGTTATTCGATAAGAGTTAATGAAATAGAGCCAACCAAGAAGAGTTATTCAAATATTAGTAATTCGATAGAAGTTAATCGAAATAGAGTTTATCGAATATAAGTTATTAACAAGGGAGTTAATTGAATAGAGATTACTCGAAAGAGAGTTATACGTCGAATTCGATTATAGCGAATTTGGGAAAGTACTATTTACTTTCCAGGGTTTAAATCAAGATTTAGTTATTGATTTAGAAATTAGGTGTCTGTTAAATTATTCGAGTTAGGAGATAAAGTTATAATTTAGGTTAGATATTGCAGAAGTAGGAATTATAACGTTATAGTTATAATCAAACGTTTTCATATAAGAAGTAGATTCGTAACCTGAATCCGAGAATTTGCATAAACAAATGATTGTAAAAAGTGAGTGATGAGCTTCATCTATTTCACAGTAAAGGACGTTGTTCAATTAAGGTCTGCGAGGTAATTATACCCCAACTTGATTGACTTCAGAATTGACAAAGGAATAGTTGTGGTTCGATCTAAAAGGTTGATTAGGAATAAAGTTAAGGAATAAGCGATAAATGGATTAAGCGGAAAGATGTTTTATACAACGTTCATTTGAAATCCGTAAATGAGTTTTGGGAACGTTTTCCAAATATAATCGGATATGTTTTCTAAACATAGAAAATGAAATGTTTTCATGATAAGAATTTAAGAAATAGAGTTAAGCAAATTCAGAAACTGACTGGAGAGGGTAAGTTGAACGGTTTTCTAAGTGACGATCTGATGTTGGTTTCGACCTTCCGGATTGATACTTAGAGAATTGTTCTCATACTAGTTACAGTTAGGGACTGATAGTTGCGAAATAATAGTGATGTGAAAATAAGCTATGGAAATGTTTTCCAATGATTAATAACAGATATTTTCTAAATATATGAAATAAGGAAATATGAACATATGATGATTGATCGATCGAATTTCCATTTGGAAATAAGATCGTTGTTTGTACACCGACATGTTTTCATTTGATAGTTGAATCACAGACTATCAAAGTTTTGACCATATTTACGTTGTAAATATGGAGAGACCGGTTGGATTATTATCCGAAGAACCACTCCGGATTAGCATAAGCGTTGTGAATCAAGTACGCTGAAGATAATTGAAGACGGAGTGAAGTGCAAGGGCTATTGTGAAAAGCCTAGGTAGGATGGATTCACTGAATAGTGCCTTCGGTTTGTTCAGTCCCAGAACAACGTATATGGACGAGTGTCTGACAAAGTATTCTTAACGAATCATATATTTTGATCTCTTTAAATGTATTACGTTGGTGGCGGAGAAATTCGTTTCTTTTAGCTTTTATACTCGTGATGCCTTGAGAAATCGATAATGATTTGGCGGGAATGACGATGTGGCATTCAAAGTAATTGAAGAAATAATATGTCAAAGTGATAAACGTGACCTCAAACCTCACAACCGGGAAATAACAGAAGTTGGGCTAGGCAGCATGGCTAGTTGGGCCATACCCAAGCAGGGTGTATTATCACCATCTAGAGAATATTCAATTGTACTTCTTTATAATCTATTTCAATGCTGTCCCTTATCGGGAAGGATGGTTGCTGATCCCAACCATCGGTGATAATATATTCGTCACACTCAAGCTAAATGAGTGGACGGTCATGTGTGGCCGGGTTGCAAGACGTTCCTGTTGAACCCTAGTGTATCTCCTCTAGAGTACACTGATCGGAAGGTGCTCCCATACCTTGTCTGTTGGAATCCAATCTCCAATAAGCGCTCACGGTTTTATTTGTATACTATGTATATGGAACGTGAGATGCAAGCGTTCTGCTAGATTGATATCTATTTGTATTTAGACATTATTATAATATCAGAAAGATATCCTTTATTTAACCAAGTGTTGGAGTTTTATTCACACCAGTCCCATGACTGATCCGGAGTTTATTTTGTTTTGTTTCCCCTAAACTCTTGGGTGCCTAAATTTGTACGGGCTGTCAAGTAGTTGGGATTTTACAGATACACTTGGAGAGCTTGGAGCAGGAGACTTCAGGATTATAGCTATTATTATTCCGCTGTGTTGTTAAGTATTGTACTTTGAAATGGTATGTATATACGAGTACTGATTTGTATTTCAAAGTTATGTTATATTTTATTCGTTCCGCTGTGAGATTCGTGTTTACTCTGATGATGTAAGTTCTTCTTCTTCTTCTTCTATTCTATTAGTTCTATCTTTTCTTCCTCACCCTCTACTTTCTTTCACTAACGTCTCGGGATTTTCGACTCTCGAGGAGTCGAAAATTTCCAGCCGTTACAGTTGGTATCAGAGCTTAAGTTAAGTGATTACCTTGGCTCTGTGGCATAACTCGATAGAGATGGGATTAGTAATATCCTAGATTGAGTTTGAGTGTATATATATGAGCGCGTAATTGTTATTCAATATAAAATGGTTTTATATTGAGGAGACTCATTGGTTGAGTGGCTTATGAATTCTGGTCAATCAGTTGATCCACTGTATCGATAAGAGTTACTAAACACTCGAATACGATGAACCGTCATGGTATGTTTTGAAAGAGGGTAAATGAAATAATTTTTCCCAAAATATATTTGTTTATAGAAGAAATATATATCTTGAAATTATTATAGTATATTGATTGTGTTGGTTGTTATTATAATCGAATAAGATTATAAAAGGGTGAAATGGTTATAAATGACCAATCAGAATTCATATGAATGTAATATATGAAATAGTTCGAATTAAATATGAATTTAAATCAGAATTTGGGATTTAAAATAAGGGAATTTTAAGTTTCTGGGAGATTTTGAAAATGTTTTTCAAATTGAAAATAATATAGTATTGAACTCACTTCGATAGCTGGAAAATAGATTCTGATGATGAATCTAGACATCATCAGTGTTCATTTTCGAGTTCTAAGTGACGGATTACTACCAAAGGTTTTGTTTTTGAATTGTTTTGAGAAAACAAGTTGTTTAGAAATTCAAAGGTTTTGAATTGGCATTATGATTTCAAATTGATTTGAAAGAAACCCAGGAACTTAAGTTCTGGAATTAAAATTTAACTAATGAAGTTAAATAAAATGAGATGGTAAAAATAAATTGAAATTTAACTTGAACCGAGTTAAATAAAATTGAATTGGATTAGAGATAATCTAGAATGGAACCAAATTGATAAGTCAATAATTTGGAATTTGATATTAGAGTTCGAATGAAATTCGATTTGGATTTGAGGATATGAACTGATTGGAGATCAATTGGAATGGATAACATTGGTATATGTTGAAGTGGTAGCAGATGAAAGGGATAGAGTTAAATGCCCGACAAAAAGGTACAAGTTTATATCATATATGAGTTTGGGATTTATGAGCCGAATTGGTAAGCCACTTGGCTGTTTGATTTTCTTTTTGGTTGAAGAAGGCCTAGAGAGGCAAGTTGTGGTTTGGTGTATTGAGCCGTACAAAGGATGTTATGGCGAAATTTTTCGAAAATTTAAGGTGTTAGAAAATTTTTAGCATTTTTTGAAAATTTTAGTTGGTCGGAAATGAATTAATAAATTAATTAAAATGAAATCAGTCCAGTCGAAACTGAAATTTAGAGGTAAAAAAAAAAAAGATTTTTAAATCTAGTTAGTAGAGTTAGTAGCATTTTTCTAACTTAGCAATTTCGAGGACGAAATTATTTTAAGGGGGGAAGTCTGTAATGGCGCGTTTTGTTAGCTGTCGAATAATTTATTTATTTAATAATTTATATATCGATTTGGCGATATCAATAACTTAAAGTACAACGTTCGAACTCATAATTATAATTAAAAACGAACCTGAAACGTCGCGGCAGTTCGCAATTTGGCGATTTTAACTTCAACTGAATGTACATGATTCATTTTAGCCGGATTTCTGTGAAACAAGAAACGTGTGAAGCTGGTGGAGTATATCTTTCTAGTGGAAGAGAAAAATCGGGATTTCATCGTGTAGATTTTGATTTACGTCCAAATCAAATTCTGAAATAGTCGCTATGGAATCGTTTATCGACCATATCGGTTTATTCGATATAACTAAAGATCGGGATGGAATTTAGACAAGGTTCTTTTGAGACATAGCGATAATTTAATTTTTAGAATTATACTGTAATTTTTAATTAATTTAATAAGTAACTTTTTATTTGGAGTATTTCGCACCCTGAAATCAACAATTTGAAGTTTCAGAATATGAGTCAACCTACCGATGTTATTATATTTCTGGAGTCGGGACACCTCGCTCATCACGATGGTGTTTTTATTTCTGTCTATAGCAGTTGTATATGAATGGAATTTACGAAAATGGATACAAAAGAATCCATGCCTAACACCACCATATTTCTATCTCTTGATATTTGCACAATGCCCGTACTTCATCATCCCACGTAACCAACTTTTTCACCATATATTCATCATCCCATGTAACCAACTTTTTCACCATATATTCATCATCTCACGTGCCCAAGTTTTCACCGTATATCCAATCATCTCAGGAAACCACTCACCTGTATAAACGAAAACAAATTTGTTCATTTCTTCCTCTTGGCTTCTGGAAATGTGCCGTGTTCTTTAATGGAAACAGTGGCCATTTCTCTTCAAACAAAAAGAAAAAAAAATCGAAATACAAACAGAAGTACACGTGAGTGAGGAGCCTTGGTATGAGTTGTACGTGCGTTGAGTTTTGTCCTTGCGTTGGGGAGTACGGCCGGAAAGACTGAAACTGGAAGGAAGGGTTGTGAGTAGAAGAAACATGCTGGAGTAGACCGAAGTTGGTTGTTTCGAACGACAGCTGGATAATGTTTGGAACTGGAGACGTGAGTATGGTTTGGTCTGGAGTGGGATGTATGTTTGAGGAAGGAGGAGTTTACCAGTAAGGGTGCGGTTTCCAGTATAGTGCGCGTGGTTTTGGGTGGAACAATACGCGGAGGCAAACGGGTGAGTTGATGGTGGCATTTGTACGAGGGGGTCTTCAAACGGAAACATGGTAACTTGCTGAAGAAGTACGGGGAGGAGTGCATGGGAGTTCGGTGGTCTCTGCTATACGTCGAGGATGAGGCGGATGGACGGAAATCAAACGGAGGATCGAACTGTGCTTCGAAGGGTTGGGTAGATGGAGAATTCGAAGGGGAGTGTAATGGTGTTGTCGGTTTGATTTGTAATGTTTTGCGGAGGGAGAACGTGGAGAGAAAAGAAGGCGCATTGGCCATTTGGGTTACAGGAAGAATACGGTTCTGAGGTTTGAGGAAGAAGGGTATTAACGAGTGGGCTTGAGGAGAGGTATTGGGCCGATGGAAATTGGGTGAGGCCCAGGTCTAAATGGCTTTAATTTTAATTTTTAATTTAAATAGTTTAACAACTTGTAATGACGATATCTTAGTCATACGATATCAGATTGATGAACCGTAAGTTGCGTTGGGATCATATGGACGAGAGCTTCACAATGAAGCTGACTGGAGTGAATCCGAGCTCGTTACAATTTATGGAGAAATAAATTGTCCGACTGAATCAAATAACGCAAACCGTTATTTAACGGTTAACGTGCAATGTGAGTAAAACTCACTAACTCTGAACAGTTTATATTTTTATAAAGTGTATCTTATTTTGATTGCTATGTACTGATAGTTTGGACTGTTAAATAGATTTGATTGAAAACGTAGATATAGTTATATATATGAATCGTAAATCAAATCATGATACTGATTTAAATCAGTTTATTTCGTGTTGAAATAACAGTGATGTTATATATGGTGATTAACATCTGTGGATGCAGGGAGACAGGTTGGAGGAATCCGACTGGATTCCTCAACATTTATTTTACTGTTTATCATATGATTTGATATATGCTGTGATATATAATCTGTTTATTTTTGTATGTGTTAAGATGATATTAATCATGGTTATTTGGTATTTTTAAATACCATAGAAATTACTGGAACGTAGAAAAGGGGATTTTCAATGTTTAGATTGAAAATGAATCTTATTTATAAAATCGATAGGATTTTATAAAAGGAAAACATTTATTTAATTAGAAAATAAATAAATGAAAAAGTAAACATTTATTTAGAAAATAAATGAAATAAAATAGAAACATTTATTTAGGAAATAAATGAATTAGAATATAATGGAATATTTATTTAGGAAATAAATAAAGGAACATTTATTTAGATTTTAAATAAATGGAATAAAGGAATATTTATTTAGGAAATAAATAAAGGAACATTTATTTAGATTTTAAATAAATGGAATAAAGGAATATTTATGTAGGGAATAAATAAAGGAACGCTTATTTGGAAAATAAATAGAATTATACAAGGATAGATTTAAACACGTGCTTCGCACACGGTATAACACGATATGGATTTAAATGAGATATTAAATAGGAAATCTGTTTTAAACAGATAAATTGAAGTAGATTAATTTATAAATAATGTTTTATAAATTAAATAAATTATTTATCGTTGATAAATGGAATATATATAAGTCTGGACTTATATAGAGAAGTAGAAACGTTATTAAAAGGACATTTATAAAGTGAAGAACCGTTACTAAAAGTAAATCTTTATAAATGGATAAACGTTGTAAAAAGTAAATCTTTATAAATGGATAAACGTTGTAAAAAGTAAATCTTTATAAATGGATAAATGTTGTAAAAAGGAAATCTTTTGAAATGAATAAACGTTATAAAAAGGAGTTAATCGAATTTAGTTATTAAATATGAGTTATTCAAATTAGATATTTGAATAGAGTTAAACACATTAGAGTGGTTCGAATTACTTATTCGAATAGAGTTAAAAACGTAAGAGTTAATTGAATATTAGTTATTCAATTTGAGTTAATCGAATTTAGTTATTCGAGAAGAGTTAAATCGAATTTAGTTATTCGAAAGGAGTTAATCAATTTGAGTTAAGTTAATCGATTTGAATTAAGTTAAATCGAAATGGGGTAAATCGATTAGAATTAAGTTAATCGAGTTAGAGTAAATCGAATATTAGTTATTCGAAGGTAAGTTATTCGAATTAGTTATTCGAAGGAGTTAATCAATTAAGTTATTCGAATGAGTTATTCGAAGGAGTTAGTCAATTAAGTTATTCGAAGGAGTAAATCAAATTAAGTTAATCGATTAGAGTTGAGTTAAACGATTTGGGTTAAGTTAAGTTATCGAGTTAAGTAATCGAGTTAAGATTTATCGAGTTAAGTAATCGAGTTAAGTAATCGAGTTGAGATAATTGAGTTAAGAAAATCAAGTTGAGTTAATCGAATAAGTTATTCGATAAGAGTAAATCCATTTAAGTTAAATCGGATGTTAGTTATTCGATAAGAATTGACACATTTAAGAAAATCGAATATTTGTTATTCGATAAGAGTTAATGAAATAGAGCCAACCAAGAAGAGTTATTCGAATATTAGTTATTCGATAGGGGTTAATCGAAATAGAGTTTATCGAACGTAAGTTATTAAAAAGGGAGTTAATCGAATAGAGATGACTCGAAAGAGAGTTATACGTCGAATTCGATTATAGCGAATTCGGGAAAGTACTATTTACTTTCCAGGGTTTAAATCAAGATTTAGTTATTGATTTAGAAATTAGGTGTCTGTTAAATTATTCGAGTTAGGAGATAAAGTTATAATTTAGGTTAGATATTGCAGAAGTAGGAATTATAACGTTATAGTTATAAGCAAACGTTTTCATATAAGAAGTAGATTCGTAACCTGAATCCGAGAATTTGCGTAAACAGATGATTGGACAAAGTGAGTGACGAGCTTCATCTATTTCACAGTAAAGGACGTTGTTAAATTAAGGTCTGAGAGGTAATTATACCCCAACTTGATTGACTTCAGAATTGACAAAGGAATAGTTGTGGTTCGATCTAAAAGGTTGATTAGGAATAAAGTTAAGGAATAAGCGATAAATGGATTAAGCGAAACGATGTTTTATACAACGTTCATTTGAAATCCGTAAATGAGTTTTGGGAACGTTTTCCAAATATAGTCAGATATGTTATCTAAACATAGAAAATGAAATGTTTTCATGATAAGAATTTAAGAAATAGAGTTAAGCAAATTCAGAAACTGACTGGAGAGGGTAAGTTGAACGGTTTTCTAAGTGACGATCTGATGTTGGTTTCGACCTTCCGGATTGATACTTAGAGAATTGTTCTCATACTAGTTACAGATAGGGACTGATAGTTGCGAAATAATAGTGATGTGAGAATAAGCTATGGAAATGTTTTCCAATGATTAATAACATATATTTTCTAAATATATGAAATAAGGAAATATGAACATATGATGATTGATCGATCGAATTTCCATTTGGAAATAAGATCGTTGTTTGTACACCGACATGTTTTCATTTGATAGTTAAATCACAGACTATCAAAGTTTTGACCATATGTACGTTGTAAATATGGAGAGACCGGTTGGATTATTATCCGAAGAACCACTCCGGATTAGCATAAGCGTTGTGAATCAAGTACGCTGAAGATAATTGAAGACGGAGTGAAGTGCAAGGGCTATTGTGAAAAGCCTAGGTAGGATGGATTCACTGAATAGTGCCTTCGGTTTATTCAATCCCAGAACAACGTATATGGACGAGTGTCTGACAAAGTATTCTTAACGAATCATATATGTTGATCTCTTTAAACGTATTACGTTGGCGGCGGAGAAATTCGTTTCTCTTAGCTTTTATACCCGTGATGCCTTGAGAAATCAATAATGATTTGGCTGGTATGACGATGTGGCATTCAAAGTAATTGAAGAAATAAATCTGTCAAAGTGATAAACGTGACCTCAAAACCTCACAACCGGAAAATAACAGAAGTTGGGCTAGGCAGCATGGCTAGTTGGGCCATACCCAAGCAGGGTGTATTATCACCATCTAGAGAATATTAAATTGTACTTCTTTATAATCTGTTTCAATGCTGTCCCTTATCGGGAAGGATCGTTGCTGATCCCAACCATCGGTGATAATATATTCGTTACACTCAAGCTAAATGAGTGAACGGTCATGTGTGGCCGGGTTGCAAGACGTTCTTGTTGAACCCTAGTGAATCTCCTCTAGAGTACACTGATCGGAAGGTGCTCCCATACATTGTCTGTTGGAATCCAATCTCCAATAAGCGCTCACGGTTTTATTTGTATACTATGTATGTGGAACGTGAGATGCAAGCGTTCTGCTAGATTGATATCTATTTGTATTTAGACATTATTATAATATCAGAAAGATATCCTTTATTTAACCAAGTGTTCGAGTTTTATTCACACCAGTCCCATGACTGACCCGGAGTTTATTTTGTTTGTTTTCCCTAAACTCTTGGGTGCCTAAATTTGTATGGGCAGTCAAGTAGTTGGGATTTTACAGATACACTTGGAGAGCTTGGAGCAGGAGACTTCAGGATTATAGCTATTATTATTCCGCTGTGTTGTTAAGTGTTGTACTTTGAAATGGTATGTATATACGAGTACTGATTTGTATTTCAAAGTTATGTTATATTTTATTCGTTCCGCTGTGAGACTCGTGTTTACTCTGATGATGTAAGTTCTTCTTCTTCTTCTATTCTATTAGTTCTATCTTTTCTTCCTCACCCTCTACTTTCTTTCACTAACGCCTCGGGATTTTTGACTCTCGAGGAGTCGAAGATTTCCAGCCGTTACACAATTGCACGAGGAGGCGGTGGAAGAGGGGGATCATTTGCTGGACCTACAGCGGCGGTCCTAGCCTCCAGATATTGACGAAACCAACCGGGTACATGAACACCCTCTGGTATCTCAGATGCTTCAGACATGCTGGAACGAAAAAGGAAAGGTTCAATACAAAAAGGACTGAAAGAAAGATATATGGCTCTTGGGGATCATGTTTTTCAAAATAAGCTTTATTTTTGAAAATACTTCCTTCCAAAACCTTTTTGAAAATAGTTCTCAAAAACTTTACCCAATCTGGTAACCTTCAGCTCTGATACCAAGTGTAACACCGCACCTCCGTTAAGGTCACTCACAAAGGGAATGCCTTAACTTTGGTGGAGCATTTTAGTAAACAGAACAGAAACTTACAAGACAGATAAAACAGTACTTGAAATTTTTTTAACTTTATTACAGTAGAAACAGAAATCAATATGGTTACATCCTTTCAAATCTCAGAATTCAAGTACAAATATCAGTCTTGTACAAAAGCCTTCAAAATGCATGTTTTAAAATCATAATCACCATAGAATGGGAGCTATACAGAGCCAAGCCATACTTTAAGCACTTCAAGAAGAGAGAAATCCGGATCAAGCTAAAGTATTCCCTCCTTGGATAACCTGGGGGGGAAACGGAAGAAAGGAGGCGAAACAACAAGGGTCAGACAAAAAGTGGCAAGTCCAGTGACTTTCAGCATATGAACAGATAATAATAATATGACATGAACATAAAACTGGATGAGAGATAACTGTAACAGGTATAGCAGATATAACAGAAGAACAGAATGACATAGACTATTGCTTTACACTTCTCTGCACTAATACTAGTATAACAGAATTAGGTGTCACCCTAATGTCTAAACTGAAACGGAAACGGGTACAGAATAATTTAACAGAAACAGGATGCTAATAATGGGCCTTTACTACCCGATCAGAAACAGACAGAAGCAGAAACAGATTAATCCCTACAGAAACAGAATGTAGAATTAGGTGTACACTAGTAATGGGCCTTTACCACCCGAACAGACGGTACCACGCAGAAACAGACAGGTGTTACCACCCAACAGAAACAGACGGTACCAACAGAAACAGACAGAACTAAGTGTACCCTAAAACCCTACCCCAAGAGATCGGCTCCCTAATACATAAATATCCTGTGTCGGCCCCACAATAGGGTGTATCACTCCCTAAAGTGACAACCAATTGGCACAGACCTATTTACAGATGTCACGGCGTCTTACATCCTCAGAGGCAGACCGGGATCCATGCACGCACATGACCCGGTTGGAACGCACCATCAACACCCCTCGCCATTATCAGAATGAACCGCTTATAATTAGTTCAGTAAGCGTGCCCGGACCCTACTTCCTGTTGGGTCAAAGTTTTGATACTAGAAAGGGTTACTGACTAATATGGGTCCCAAACAACAGATGACACAAGTAATTCCCCTCCTAACCTTGTGTCCCCAGACTAACAGATTTTAGTTTAACTTGTCTACAAGTTTCAGACATACAAAATTTAGAATAACTAGTTCACAGATCAGGCAATCAAGTTAACAGGTTTTCAGACTAACGGATCAGATGTTCGGATTAACAGGCTTACAGATTAACTGGTTCCATATTATCTAACTTTGTATTGGGCCTATGGATTCACGAAACGGGTTTAACAAATTCATTGGTCCAATTGGTTTAACCTTACACAACACGTTTTAGACATCACAATTATCTCAGATTTTCATTAATTAAATATTAATGCCCAAACCTCTCACATTAGACTGACAGTTTGCGGCTACTGGTTAGGCCGGTTGGTTCCGGGCAGGTTTCTGTCGCAAACCGAGTCTAACCTCGGGTTTCAAGCACGTTATGACTAACTTCTCACATTAGAACCTATTGTTTGCGACCACTGGAATATGCCGGGCGGTTCCGGGCAGAATTACGTCGCAAACTCATTCTGGGCAGATTAGAACTAGCAAATTAGGCAAATATATTAGATTTAATCATTCCTTAAGGTTTCACAACATATCTTGCCTAAATATAAATCTTTCCTAATTTCACATGCATAAATAATAGTCATGATTCCCAATATGATCATTTATCCCATGTTTGCATTAAATTCACATAGCACAGATTATGGTCATAATTTACCATATATCATATGTTCCCCTTTTTATTAAACTTGCAAAGTACAGAAGATCCATATATAGATTATACCAAATATAACCATAGATTATTATGCATGTCATATATCCCAAAGATCCCTTACTTGGGTGTTTATTTACATAATAGATATCCTACTTCCATGTAAATCTTTCTACCTAAGCCATATTCCCTTTTTTTTAAAGTCATAGTCCGTTATATAAAATATGCCCAAGGATCTAGATCTAACCTGTATTATGTCTTTCTATTCAGATCTTAATTTTTAACATGCCTTATATTCCAGATTTACAAGTCATATATTATCATATGATAATCCCAAATTGTCATATATGCATAGATCTAGATCTAGTTTACAACCTATGTCCTTCACTCAAATCAGTCACAAATCAGTCCAATTATGCATCATTCATTTTATTGTCCCAAATATTTTAGCGTATGTTAATCTCTTATGAGATTGGCTCAGGCTCGTGGTAGCTGGCTATAGAACAAAAAGAGGAAAGAGATAAGATTGATCCAAACAGAACAGAAAAGAACAGATATAATCTCATATTCAGATTTACAATTCATGTCACAATCAGAATTAACGTTTATATCGGAAAATAACTGTACTTGCCTTGATTGGATTAAAGAAAGAACTTTAACTTGTTGTAGAATCTTTGCAGAAACTTTAATCTCTAGTTTGAATTGAGTTGCTTAGGCTGATGTTGATTATCTTCTAGTTTTGATTCCAGCTGAGTAGCGACGCCATTATTTTATTTTAGTTAGAATAAAGGCAGAGTATAGGTAGAATGAAGTTGTGTGGAGAGAAAGTGAGGTTTGGGGTGTTTTTATAGGAGAATAGGGTGATTTAGAGCCTTCAGATCAGTCCAGAAGTCATCAGAATCGTACAGCTCGAATACACATCATCCAGCCACTCAAAAGAAGACACGTCACCTCAGAACACTCCAGAATTCGGTGCTGGATTTGTATGGGCGCACTTGGCAGGTGCGCCAGTGTATTTTTGTACTGGCGCACTTCACAAGTGCGTCAGTGTATTCTGGCCTGTTTCCGGTTTTTCTGCCTAACTTCGTTCGTCCATATCTTCTTCATACGGACTCCGATTTAAGCAAATTCGGACTCTATTTCGCGTATTTTTCAGAGACAAACATAATGGCGCAACCTGTTTCCCTTATTTGTTCTCCTAAAAATTAATTATACCTTGATTTTTAACTCTTATGTTTACAGAAAATATGGGGTGTTACAAGAATGAAGGGTGAACGAGGGTTTGAAATTTGGGAAATGTCCATTTGCGGTTATATGAAGCCACGATAGGATTTCGGAAAGAAGAGTTAAGCGAGTGAGGGCTGTTGGGCCAAATGATGGGGAGCCCATGTGTTATATAAATAGATTTAAATAAAATGAATACTTGTTTAAATTGTTTATAACTTTAGAAATGCCTAACTTTCTCATGTATTATTGGAATTCAGTAAAACAATATCCGTTAGGGTCGTATGGATGACGACTACAAAATGGAACTGACTGGAAGTAATTCGGAGCTCGTTACAATTTATAGTAAAATAAATTGTTTGTCTAAATCATGCGATAGTTATCGTTATTAGCGATGGTCGTCCAATGTCAGTAAAACTCACCAACTCTACTAGTTCATATTTTTATAATGTATTTTTAGAATTGATAAATGATGATTGATTGTTATATATTGACTGTTTGGTTTAACTGCTGATATATTGGTTGAAATTATAGATAATGATATATATTTATAAATCATTGATCAAATATTGATTCTTTTTAGCAGAATATTTCATATTGAAATGAAATTGATGTGAATTATATTGTGTAACATCTGTGGATGCAGGGAAACAGGTCAGAGGAATCCAACTGGATTCCTCAACATTTATTTTACTGTTTTTCATATATTGTAATATATGATGTGATATATAATCTGTGTTGATTACATGTATTGAATGATATCGATCAATATTATTTGGGTATTTTAAATACCATAAGAAATACTGGAATGTAGAAATGGGTGTTTTCAAAGTGTATTTTGAAAATAAATTAGTTATATGAAATCAATGGATTTTATATATAAAAAGAAAAGGATTTTATAAAAGAAAATAATTATAAAATCAAAGAGTTAGAGAAAAAGAAATATTTGTGAAAACAAATAGAAAAGGAATATTTGTGAAAACAAATAGAAAAGGAAATATTTGTGAAAACGAATTGAAAAGGAAATATTTGTAAAACATTTACAAATAGAATTGAAAAGGAAATAATTATTTGTTAAATAAATAGAATTGAAAAGGAAATATTTGTTGAACAAATAGGAAGATAAAAGGAGTATTTATTTGGGAAAATAAATAGAAAGATAAAAGGAATATTTATTTAGAAAATAAATAAGATATCATAAAAAGAAATATTTGGAAAGTAAATAGGATTATAAAAGGAATTAGAATAAATCGATCAAAGTTAATCAAGCTAGAGTTAATTGAAAGGAGTTAATCGAGTGGAGTTAATCGGTTAGAGTTAATTGAATTAGAGTTAATCGAGTTAGAGTTAATTAAATAGAGTTAATCGAATAGAGTTAATTGAAAAGAGTTAATCAAACAAGAGTTAGTCGAATATTAGTTATTCGAATAGAGTTAATTGAATTAGAGTTAGTCGGATTAGAGTTATTCGATTATAGTTTATTCGAAGAAAGAGTTATCGAATAAGGTTACTAGAAGAAGAGAATTAATTGAATATAATTTATTTGAAGAGAGGTTATCGAATATTAGTTACTCGAAGAGAGATTATCGATTATTAGTTATTCGAAGAGAGATTATCGAATATTAGTTATTCGAAGAGAGATTATCGAATATTAGTTATTCGAAAGGAATTATCGAATATTAGTTATTCGAAAGGAGTCATCGAATATAGTTTATTCGAATAGAGTTAAAGGAGTTATCAAATATAGTTTATTCGAATAGAGTTAAAGGAGTTAATCGAATATAGTTTATTCGAATAGAGTTAAAGAAGTAAATCGAATATAGTTTATTCGAAAGGAGTTAATCGAATATAGTTTATTCGAAAGGAGTTAATTGATGGGAGTTAATTTATTAGAGTTAATCCAATATAGTTAATCGATTAGATTTAATCAAATAGAGTAAATCCAATAGAGTTAATCAAATAGACTTAATAAAATAGAGCTAACTAATTAGACTAAATCGATAGAGTTAATCGAATAGAGTTAATTGGATAGAGTTAATCGAATATGGCTATTTGAAGAGAGATTATCGAATATAATTTATTCGAAGGAAAAAAGTTGTCGAATAGAGATTTATTCGAAAGTGAGTTACGTAAGGAAGTTTGTTAAAGGTTTAAAAGGTGAACCTTGTCTGTTTCGAAGTTAGAAATGTTGCTCAGTTAAGTTCTGAGAGGTAGTTATATCCCAACTTGATTGGCTTCGTTTTTAACTAAGGAATGGTTAAGATTCGACAGTGAAGATTGGTTAAGTGAATTTAATTAACGAGTATAATGGTTTGAGTTGGCATAGCGATGTTTTATTTAAACATCTGTTTAAATACAATGTAGGAGTTTTGGAAATGTTTTCGATATAAGAATCAGAAATGTTTTCTAATATAGAAAAAATGAATTGGAACTGTTTTCCAATGTTAATAACGTATATTTTGTAAATTTAGAAAATAAGAAATGTTGAATATTTGGAAACAGGAATAGGGAAATGGATAATTGGATGACAAATTAAATTAAAGTGGATCAATGTTGATTGATGATTTTCTCGGTAAGATTTCCATTTTGAAATACGACCGTTGTTTGTACACATGTTTTCCATTGATAGTTAAATCACCGACTATCGAAGATTTTGACCATTTTCATTGTCAATACGGAGAGAACGGGATCAGATTTATTATCTGAAACACACTCCGTATGGCATTAGCGTTGAGAATCAAATATGATGAAGATAATTGAAGACCGAGTTATGCAAGGGTTGTCCTGTTTTCAGAATAGTGCCTTCGGTTTGTCCAGTCCCAGGACGACCTGTATGGAAGAATGTCTGACAGAGTATATTTAATAGATTGCGTAAATTGGTCTCTTCAAATGTATGTACGTTTGGTGGAGGAGGAATTCGTTTCTCTTAGCTGTATACCCGTTGTATTTTTAGGGAAATCAATTTGTGATTTGGCAGGTATGACGATGTGACATTCAAAGTCAATAAATGTGTGATCTTTCAGAGATAAGCGTGGCCTCTAGCCTCACAACCGGGAAATGAAAAAAATCGGGCAGGTAGCATGGTTAAGTGGTTGGCTGCCAATTTGGGTGTATTATCACCTATCTAGACATATTCATTTCATTCTTTAATCTATTCGATGCTGTCCCATTTGGGAAACAGATGATGATCCCAACCGTTGGTGATATACATTCGATACACTCAAGCGAAATGAGTGGTCGGTCATGTGTGGCCGAATTGCAAGATGTTCTTGTTGAACCCAGTGTATTCCTCTCTAGAGGTACACTATCGGAAGGTGGTTCCATACCATGTCATCGTTGGAAATCCATTACCCAATAAGTTGTAACAACCCGGAAATTCTGAGCCAATTTAAAATTTTTATTTTGGCTATTTTATTGAATTTTGGTTATTTAAAATAGTTTATTTTAAATAATAACGACTAGAAATTTATTTTCGACGAAGTTAAAATGAATAAATTTATTTTAATTATATAACGAGCCTGAAATGGCGCGGCAATTCGAAAATTCGATTTCAAATTTCAATTGAATATACAGAATTCAATATAAGTCAGAATTGGACGAAACAAGAAATATTTGAATCTGTTTAATGATATCTTTCTAAAGAAGTTAAGAAATCGAGATTTCACTTTAGAGATGAGAAGATATGTCCAGTTTAAAATACAGAAAAGTCGCTGTGGAATTTATTTATATATTATATATATATATATATATATATATATATATATATATAAAGCCCTTAGAGATGGAAATTTTGCAAACGACCTCTGTTTTCGACAAAACCACTTTTGTTGGATACGGAATGTCAAATTATTGCTAGATTTCAAAATTCATAATTTTATGAATCAATATGTAAGCATGGCGAAGTTAAACGTGTTTTAACAGTTTAAGTCAATTTCGATCGACTGGAAAATGGCCATTTTTCAAATGGTCTCAGAATTTGACGAAATTATTTTTCTAGGACCGTATCGTCAATACGAATCTAGAAATAATTTTTATGGAAATTTTAGAGTCCGTATGTTGCCCCAGTAAATTAAAATGTGTGTTCAAATTCATTATACATGGAATTATAATTTAATTTAAAAGAAAACTGATCGTAACTATCGAATTGGCTTACGAAACATATCCCATTGTGTTCAGAATGGGGGTAATTAGCTAGGGGCGATAGTCGGTGGGTCTCGTTTGGAGGTCGAATTAAAAAGTTACCTTTTGGAGAATTAATTAAATAAATAAATTATAAAATACGCCCTTCTTCCCCATTCCCCTTGCCAAATCAGAAATCGGCCGAAGAAAAAAAAGTGGCGGAACCCCGTCGCCTAGCCTCCGGCTGCTCCACCTCAGGCGGCGTCACCCTCCCCAACGCCGGACCCCCTCCTCTTGCGCTCATTCTCCTCTCCCCCTTCCTCCATAAATGAAGGCCCAAAACCGCACTCCCCCTTCAGCCCAAAACCGCCGCAACCATTGCCTTGGCCCACCTTAGACCACCGGCCGTCTCCCTCTACCTGCACTGTACCCCGGCGCGCCTCCCCCCTCAGGCCTGCCCCTCCACCACTATTCAAGCCGCCATCACCCATTTCCGATGTCCACGAGAAAGTAAACCACTCCCACTTACACCGTGAATTTTTCTATTTTTATTTTTACTTATTTAAAAATAAAAATACATATTCCTTTTATATAATGACTTGATTTTTAAAGAAAAGGTTAGATTTTTGATTAGCTAAAGTTTAGACTTTTGATTAGCTAAAGGTTAGGTTTTTGATTAGCTAAAGATGAGATTTGTGATTAGCGAAAGATGAGATTTTTATTTATGTGAAGGCGAGAATTTTACCTATATAAAGATATGATTTTATATTTGTTTGAAAAGCGAAATAAAAATAAGATTTCTACATGAAGTGATATGAAATAAAAATATGATTTTTATATTAGTGGAGTATTAAAAATACGATTTATATATATATGAAGTGGGAATAAAAATATGATTTTTATGCACATGTAGTGATAGTAAAAATGTGATTTTTACTATGAACAGCGTGTAAAGAATTGTGTTGAATTTCGGGCAAATCCAAGCCATTCAGAAACGAAACTATAATAACCCGGAAATTCTGAGCCAGTTTAAAATTTTTATTTTGGCAATTTTAGCGAATTTTGAGTATTTAAAATGAATTATTTTAAATAATAATGACGAGAAATTTATTTTGAATAGAATTAGAACGTATATATTTATTTGAATTGACATAAGAATATAAATGACACGACCCGAACTTCCCTGTGAAGGAAAGCCCAGATTGTGTTGAGGACAAGACAAAATAGAACGCAAACAGAAGAACATTTCATTGTTATTACAACAATTCCATCAGATACAAGAATATACAGAGTATAAACGAATAAATTATATTCCACAAATATCAGAGATTTAAATTACATTTAAATACATCGCAGGGAAAATAATGCAAAAGCACAACTAGAAGTAATGCACAGATACAGAGCTTTCCGAGCATCGTTCCAGCTGTAAATCAGGATCCTATGAATATAAATCTGCAAAACCAAAACTACTAGCTGCCCGTGTCGAAAATAAGGGCACCCAGAGTTTAGGTTAAAACAATAAACTCCAGGTCAGTCATGTGACTAGTGTGAGAACTAAAGCAGTTATTAATCTTTATTTTTAAAGTTAGGTAAATCAAGGGACCACGCCGTATAACACGGAACGGGTTTCCTCCTAAGAATACCACTGCATAAAACAAACAGCGCATTGCTAAATAAAGAAAAATGAAGCTGTTACAAGACCCAGGTCCCATCACACAATGCAACGCAAGCCGGAGGATAGGGTTTTTCCCTTATAACAGCCAAAGCATGCTTGATACGTTTAAAACACATTATTGGATACTATTACAGGTGCATAGTGTCAAAACAGTTTCAGTCATAAGTATCAATCATAGGCGGCATAGCTACCATCTACTATGTCGCCATACTAGGCTCTACAAATAAAACCGAAACACACGTATTGGAACTTGGATTTCCGTCATGAGTCGAGGCAAGGGGCAAGCTCCTCTCCGATTCGAGACACTATAGCAAATGTCCCAGGACCCCACTCTGATCCTTGGATCTTCAGGGCCGGTCCTCACCTAACTTTGGAGGATTAATTATTCTTGAACACACGTTTCCAGGTCCTTACAGACCTATATCCGAGGCGCCTCGTATCCAACAACCACACAGGTGAAAAGTATATAAATGTCAGGGCTGGTAGGTCACTGACACCACTCTAGCTAGAAAGAAACGTCGTGCTTTCCCTGCAGTCACTATCCCGTTTTGACTTATACCGAGGTGTGAGGCTCGCGAATTCACACTACACACAAAGCTGCGCCACACAGGCCATGCTTTGATCATCAACCACAAGACTTTGCTTTTCAATAGAAGCCTTGATCAAATGCCACTTACGCGTGCCACATTGGCAATTCACTCCATGCGACTGATGTCCATCGATATACAACCTCTGAGCTCGTACGTCTCAGAGAAGGGCGTTAAGCAAGAGAATAAATTCTCCCCCGCCAAACAGATGTATATTTAATAGAGATCAATCAACACAGAATAAAATCCAATGTCAGACACACAATCCATTTACAAGTTCGTTCTGGGTCTGAACGAAACCGGAGGCACTTTCCTCGCATATCCATCCATCTCCAAGTACGTCTGGACGATCACCAACTGTTTCCCTCATCTTGGGTGTACAGCCCAATCAAGATCATCAGTAATCACCCAAACGATGTGAAGACTTCCGGTCTTCTACCACCGTCTTCATCTTCGACAACTCGTCGAATCGGTTATTCAGAATAAGTATAACCCGGCCTTTCTGAAAAATCCACGTATATGATAAATAAATGTTACACAAACACAACAAACGCCTCATTCCAATTTAGAATATTCTTTTATCCACAAACTCACATTCTTAGGGAAAGGTTCCCATTAATTTTATCCAAGATAAATTCCTCTTAATTTATTCTTTAATCTTCCATTGGATATCATTTCAAACTAGTTGGGATTAACGAACCACACCAAAGTAATTATTTATTTTATTTCCCAATCCCAACCTATTCATCCCATGGAGCAAAACTGGTAATACTCCATACCTAACACCATGGTGTTATCGGTAAAATTAATTACCATTTCACGTTCAAATCTAATTACAGATTTAACTACCGCTTTGGAGCAAAACTGGTGGTACTCCATTCTCAATCACCTTTCAAATTTGATAATTTAACTTATCAATTCACATTTTTAATCTTATTAAAGATTCATTAAAACTCCACTTAATTTTAATCTTTTCAAAAATCAACATCCTGCCTTTAACTAGGTTAAAGAACCAATGTCATCTAAAACACGACTCACGATAAACCCAAATCACATTTGATATTAAATACAAGGCTCTGAATAGAAAATATACCGGCTTATATTCAATATCAAATTCTGAAACCAACAAATATCGTATTGGAAATAACGATATAAATATATCTTTCAAATTCCCATAACAATATCTGTATAGTCACGAAATCCAACATCGAAATATTCCGAAGATAATTTCGATTCAACTCCCGTCCAATCCACATATTGGTAATATTGATTATTTTTAAAATCACTTTCAAATTCAATTTATTTATTTCAAAAATAAATTGATTTTATTTCTAGTTCATTTCGATAAAAATCTATTTTTATCTTTTCAAATGTGGAATTTTTCATCCCAGTTCTTTCCAATTCATATATTATGATTTTACACAAATTATAGATATTTTCAATAATTTTATCAAGGCCCGTACAGTCGATTTCCAACAACGGCCATCGAACTGCACTTACAACGAGCTTTTCCAAATTTGATTTGGACATAAATCCAAATCCAACCGTTAGATTTCAAATTTCTAATATTCATTGGAAAACTCTTTTCGATACAAACCCAAGGTTCCGGTTTTAGGAGAATCCGACGGTCGGATCTCCCGCAACGTCAATTCGAAGTCAATGGTCGAAATTCACAAACTACCGCGGCGCAGCACGTTCTATTCAGAACATTATATAATATATGTGTATATATATATTATATAATTCGTCAATTTCCTTTTTAAAACGAATTTTATAAATAGTTCTAAATTCGTTTCAAAAACAATTTCAACTTCATCTTCAATTTCAAATCGATTTGATTCCAATTCGATTCGAATTCATTCTAATTTTATTTAATTCGAATTCTAATTCATTTCAATTCAATTCAAATTCTAATTTGTTTCTATTCAATTCAATTTGAATTTACTTTCTATTTAATACAATTCGAATTCATTTCAAATTTATTTCAATTCAATTTTAGTTCGTTTTAAATTTCATTCAAAACGATTTCAATTCGTTTTTAATTCAATTTCAGTTTAATTCAATTTGAATTCATTTCTATTTAGTTCGAATTCAAATTCGCTTCAATTCGAATTCAAATCCACTTTCTATTCAATTCGAATCGAATTCATTTTCTATTCGATTCGAATTCATTTCAAATTTATTCAACAAAATTTCAATTTTAATTTTTATCTAATTTAATTTGAATTTCATTTCAAAATATTAAATTTTGAAATCACTTTTCAATATTCATTATAAAACGAATAAAATCGATATAAATATCGTTCGCGTCAAAATAACGCATCTCTAATCCACACGGCTTTATATTTTTCAAAAACTTCCTTATTCTATTCAACAAATGAAAAATTATTCTATTCAACACATGAATAATCTCAACACATGAGTACTGTCAACACACGACTATTTTTATATTCAACACATGAATTATCTTTTATAATATTCATTATTTTCCCGATTGGAATGAGGCCCAATCAATCACCATATAACGTTAATTATATGGATTCCATACAACACATGTATATAATAGCGATGATAAACAATCAACCATCATCCAAAGTGCATCACACAACTGCATAAGCATCAAATATAAATAATCAACGGTTACACAGCATGTCGACCAATCGATCGACATACAATTAAATAATTGGGATTAGTGTACTCAAATATCATCCCAACACCCGTGTGGGGTTTCAAATCAACCAACACAGATTTTTATTTGTGCAGTTGGGTGATGTGTAAAATTTATCGACCCAATCAATTTTAGTCAAAACAGTGTATATAAACAAATCGGCCGATTTGTTTATAATTATTTATTTATTCACATTCACGTTAAAAATTATATTTTCAACGATAACTAATTTATTTCAACACATCTACATTTTACTATCGATTTCACATCAATATCACAAACAATTTTCACAACACATCAATCAAACAAACAAGCCATCCATGGTCTGTGGATGACGGGTGTCGGGTGCTGCGAAGCACCGTCTGCATCCTAGTATATATATATAACTAGAAAAAGAAATTGAAGAGTGAGAAGTTCTAACCGAAAGCTATCCCAACTTCACGACACTTCATTTATAGAAATCTTCGTCGTTCTCGCCTTTTTGTCATCTTCGTTGCCCGTATTCTCTGCAAATATAAAAATCGAATTTTTACTTCGCTATTCAATATATAAAAATCATATTTTTACTTTGCTATTCAATATATAAAAATCATATTTTTACTTCGCTATTTGATATATAAAAATCATATTTTTACTTCGCTATTCAATATATAAAAATCGAATTTTTACTTCGCTATTCAATATATAAAAATCGAATTTTTACTTCGCTATTCAATATATAAAAATCGAATTTTTACTTCGCTATTCAATATACAAAAATCGAATTTTTACTTCGCTATTCAATATATAAAAATCAAATTTTTATAATCACTACTATATACATAAAAATTCTATTTTTACAACGCTACTATATAGATAAAAATTCTATTTTTACAACGCTACTATATAGATAAAAATTCTATTTTTACCGTGCTACTCTCTATATAAAGATTTCGCCCTTTCTATTTTAAAAATCTAATCTTTTCTATTTTAAAATTCTAATCTTTTCTATTTTAAAAATCTAATCTTTTCTATTTTAAAAATCTAATCTTTTCTATTATGCTATTTATAAAAAACTGATTTTTATAATTTGCTAATACCAATTACATAGGAAAAAAGAAATAAAATAAAAGTAAATAAGTAAAAAGGGGGCTTACAGTCGAAATCGAAGGCCGGGGGGATGTCTTCTCCGTCGCTGGTGGTGGTGGAGGAGGGATCGGCGGCTTAGGGTTTAGAAAGGGGGGGCGGCGGTTTTATGCAAAAGAAGAAGGAGGAGATGGAGGCGAGAGAGGAGGAAGAAGAAGAGAGGGAGGCGGCGGCAGTGCTGGCGCCCCAGCAGGGGCGGCGGCGACTCATCGGGGGGGTGGGGGGGAGGGGGTGGGCGGCGGCGATCGATCGCGTCCCCCCTTTCTGTTTCTTTTATTTCTTTAATTTTCCTTCTGATTCGATTTTGAAGGGGGGGGGGCAGATAAAGGAATAAGGGAAGAGACAGGAATTTTATATTTAATTATTTAATTATTTTAATTTCAAAAAGTTGACTTTTTATTTTGACCTCGAAACGAGGCCCACCGCCTGTCGTCCATAGCTAATTACCCCCATTCCGAACACAATGGGATATGTATCGTAGGCTGATTCGATCGTTTCAATCAGTTTTCGTCAAAATCAACATATAACTCTATATATTGAATTTGAATGCGCATTTCAATTTACCGGGGTCACATACTAACTCTAAAAATCCCCAAAAAATATTTTCTAGCTTCGTATTGATGATACGGTCCTAACAAAACTAGTTTCATCGAATTCCGAGACCGTTGGAAAAATGGCCATTTTCCAGTCGAATAAAATCTACTAAAACTGGTCAAACCCGTTTTCCTTTGCCACGCTCACATATTGATTCGAAAAATTATGAAATTTAAAACCTAGCAATAATTTGACATCACGGACCCAACAAAAGTGGTTTCGTTGAAATCCGAGGTCATTTGCAAAATGTCTATTTTTAAAGGCCTGAATTCCATAGCGACTATTCAGAATTTTCAACTGGACATATCTTTTGATTCCCGCTATGAAATTTTAATTTTTCGGATTCGTTGGAAAGATATTCTCAATTAGATCCTAATGTTTTTGGTTTCACTAAAATCCGGATTGTTTTGCACCCGGTACATTCAATTGAAGTTTGAAATCGAATTATCGAACTACCGCGCCATTTTCAATTCTATTTATAATTATATATAATTATTTATATTCTAACGACGACTTATATAATATATACGTTATATTCATTTCAAAATAAATTTCTCATCAAATTTATTTAAAATAATCTATTTTAAATGTTCCAAATTCGCTAAAATTGCCAAAATAAAATTTTTAAACTTGCTCGCATTTCCAGGTTGTTACAATCTGCCCCACTTAAAACTTTTCGTCCCCGAAAAGGAACAAAGTCGAAAGTGGTTTGATTAATCAACTCTACGTTCGATCTGGCTTCCATTCTCCAACTTTTCAGTTTCTGAGAATTTTCAAACTCTTCAAAAATTTGGCTAACACCCTAAATTTTCGAAAAATTTTGCCATAACCTCCCCTGCACCGGGAGCCACGGGAAAATCCCAAAATTGCCATATAGGCCTTCTGATCTCAAAAAGAAAAAGCCAAGCGGCTAGCCAATAGGCTCATAAAATCATCATCATCCAAACAAAACAGTAAATTATAGTAAACATGAACCTATTTGTCAGGCAAACAAATTTTATTCTCTGCTCTAGCCTCCTTGCTATGACCTGTCCAATGTAAGTACATGTATATGCAAGCAAATGCAACCAATTTTCAATACAATTCAATATTCTATTCAATTAGGCTAAATGGTTCAAAATTGTCAAACAAATAAACAAACAACCCAAACATCAATCAATTAGTGGATTAACATTTCAAATTCATAATTTTGATACATATGTACAGAAAATCATGTTTTTGATGCCAATTCACAACAATGTATTCTATCTATATAAGTTTTGGTTCTCACACCAGTCTAATGGAAATATATAGATATCACACCTTCGTCACTCGAAAATAAATACTGGTAACGCTGCTGCATTATCAGAACCATCCCCGGGCAACTAGAGTGTGATCCTATATCTATCTAGTATATTAAAACTTCGAATATACGTTCATGACGCGTATACGCGAAATCTTTATATACTCGATTGTCCATATTCAAAATAAATAAATATTCAAATACGTATAAAGCGATTTAAATTTCAAAACAAAATTGTTTTCATTTGAAAAATATACTCTTCACACTTATTCTAGGATACTACAGATCCTATCTCTAACGAGTCATTCTAATTGGATATTACTAATCCAATATCTGATGAATTCTTTCGTATGGTTCTAATGTGTCTTCTTCTCGAGCTCTGTAAACCAAAGCTCTGATACCAAACTGACACGACCTGAACTTCCCTGTGAAGGAAAGCCCGGATTGCGTTGAGGACAAGACAAAATAGAATGCAAACAGAAGAACATTTCATTCTTATTACAACAATTCCATCAGATACAAGAATATACAGAGTATAAACGAATAAATTACATTCCACAAATATCAGAGATTTAAATCACATTTAAATACATCGCAGCGGAAAATAATACAAAAGCACAACTAGAAGTAATGCACGGATACAGAGCTTTCCGAGCATCATTCCAGCTGTAAATCAGGATCCTGTGAATATAAATCTACAAAACCAAAACTACTAGCTGCCCGTGTCGAAAATAAGGGCACCCAGAGTTTAGGTTAAAACAATAAACTCCAGGTCAGTCATGTGACTGGTGTGAGAACTAAAGCAGTTATTAATCTTTATTTTTAAAGTTAGGTAAATCAAGGGACCACGCCGTATAACACGGAACGGGTTTCCTCCCAAGAATACCAGTGCATAAAACCAACAGCGCAATGCTAAATAAAGAAAAATGAAACTGTTATAAGACCCAGGTCCCATCAAACAATGCAATGCAAGACGGAGGATAGGGTTTTTCCCTTATAACAGCCAAAGCATGCTTGATACGTTTAAAACACATTATTGGATACTATTATAGGTGCATAGTGTCAAAACAGTTTCAATCATAAGTATCAATCATAGGCGGCATAGCTACCATCTACTATGTCGCCATACTAGGCTCTACAAATAAAACTGAAACACACGTATTGGAAATTGGATTTCCGTCATGAGTCGAGGCAAGGGGCAAGCTCCTCTCCGATTCGAGACACTCTAGAAAATGTCCCAGGACCCCACTCTGATCCTTGGATCTTCAGGGTCGGTCCTCACCTAACTTTGGAGGATTAATTATTCTTGAACACAAGTTTCCCGGTCCTTACAGACCTATACCCGAGGCGCCTCGTATCCAACAACCACACAGGTGAAAAGTATATAAATGTCAGGGCTGGTAGGTCACTGACACCACCCTAACTAGAAAGAAATGTCGTGCTCTCCCTGCAGTCACTATCTCGTTTTTGACTCATACCGAGGTGTGAGGCTCGCGAATTCACACTACACACAAAGCTGCACTGCACAGGCCGTGCTTTGATCATTAACCACAAGACTTTGCTTTTCAACAGAAGCCTTGATAAATTGCCACTTACGCGTGCCACACTGGCAATTCACTCCATGCGACTGATGTCCATCGATATACAACCTCTGAGCTCGTACGTCTCAGAGAAGGGCGTTAAGCAAGAGAATAAATTCTCCGTCGCCAAACAGATGTATATTTAATAGAGATCAATTAACACAGAATAAAATCCAAGGTCAGACACACAATCCATTTACAAGTTCGTTCTGGGTCTGAACGAAACCGGAGGCACTTTCCTCGCATATCCATCCATCTCCAAGTACGTCTGGACGATCACTAACTGTTTCCCTCATCCTGGGTGTACAGCCCAATCAAGATCATCAGTAATCACCCAAGCGATGTGAATACTTCCGGTCTTCTACCACCGTCTTCGTCTTCGACAACTCGTCGAATCGGTTATTCAGAATGGGTAGAAACCCGGCCTTTCTGAATATCCCACGTATATAATAAACGAATGTTATACAAACACAACAAACACCTCATTCCAATTCAGAATATTCTTTTATTCACAAAATCACATTCTTAGGGAAAGGTTCCCATTAATTTTATCCAAGATAAATTCCTCTAAATTTATTCTTTAATCTTCCTTTGGATATCATTTCAAACTAGTCGGGATTAACGAACCACGCCGAAGTAATTATTTATTTTATTTCCCAATCCCAACCTATTCATCCCATGGAGCAAAACTGGTAATACTCCATACCTAACACCACGGTGATATCGGGAAAATTAATTATCATTTCACGTTCAAATCTAATTATAGATTTAACTACCGCTTTGGAGCAAAACTGGTGGTACTCCATTCTCGATCACCTTTCAAATTTGATAATTTAACTTATCAATTTACATTTTTAATCTAATTAAGGATTCATTAAAACTCCACTTAGTTTTAATCTTTTCAAAAATCAACATCCTGCCTTTAACTGGGTTAAAGAACCAATGTCATCTAAAACACGACTCACGATAAACCCAAATCACATTTGATATTAAATACAAGGCTCTGAATAGAAAATATACCGGCTTATATTCAATATCAAATTCTGAAACCAACAAATATCGTATTGGAAATAACGATATAAACATATCTTTCAAATTCCCTTAACAATATCTGTATAGTCACGAAATCCAACATCGAAATATTCCGAAGATGATTTCGATTCAACTCTCGTCCAATCCACGTATTGGGAATATTGATTATTTTTAAAATCACTTTCAAATTCAATTTATTTATTTCAAAAATAAACCGATTTCAATTCTAGTTCAAAACTAGTTCATTTCGATAAAAATCTATTTTTATCTTTTCAAATGTGGAATTTTTCATCCCAATTCTTTCCAATTCATATATTATGATTTTACACAAATTATAGATATTTTCAATAATTTTATCAAGGCCCGTACAGTCGATTTCCAACAACGGCCATCGAACTGCACTTACAACGACCTTTTCCAAATTTGATTTGGACATAAATCCAAATCCAACCGTTAGATTTCATACTTCTAATATTCATTGGAAAGCTCTTTTCGATACGAACCCAAAGGTTCTAGTTTTAGGGGAATCCGACGGTCGGATCTCCCGCAACGTCAATTCGAAGTCAATGGTCGAAATTCACGAACTGCCGCTGCGCGGCGCGTTCTATTCAGGCCATTATATAATATATGTATATATATATTATATATAATTCGTCGATTTCCTTTTTAAAATGAATTTTATAAATAGTTCTAAATTCGTTTCAAAAACAATTTCAACTTCATCTTCAATTTCAAATCGATTTGATTCCAATTCGATTCGAATTCATTCCAATTTTATTTAATTCGAATTCTAATACGTTTCAATTCAATTCAAATTCTAATTCGTTTCAATTCAATTTGAATTTACCTCCTATTTAGTTCAATTCGAATTCATTTCAAATTTATTTCAATTCAATTTCAGTTCCTTTTAAATTTCATTCAAAACGTTTTCAATTCGTTTTTAATTCAATTTCAATTTAATTCAATTTGAATTCATTTCTATTCAGTTCAAATTCAAATTCGCTTCAATTCAATTCGAATTCAAATTCACTTTCTATTCAATTCGAATCGAATTCATTTTCTATTCGATTCGAATTCATTTCAAATTGATTCAATAAAATTTCAATTTGAATTTTTATCTAATTTAATTTGAATTTCATTTCAAAATATTAATTTTTGTAATCACTTTTCAATATTCATTATAAAACGAGTAAAATCGATATAAATATCGTTCGCGTCAAAATAACGCATCTCTAATCCGCACGGCTTTATATTTTTCAAAAACTTCCTTATTATATTCAACAAATGAATATTTATTCTATTCAACACATGAATAATCTCAACACATGAGTAATGTCAACACACGACTATTTTTATATTCAACACATGAATTTTCTTTTATAATATTCATTATTTTCCCGATTGGAATGAGGCCCAATCAATCACCATATAACGTTAATTATATGGATTCCATACAACACATGTATATAATAGCGATGATAAACAATCAACCATCATCCAAAGTGCATCACACAACTGCATAAGCATCAAATATAAATAATCAACGCTTACACAGCCTGTCAACCAATCGATCGACATACAATTAAATAATTGGTATTAGTGTACTAAAATATCATCCCAACACCCGTGTGGGGTTTCAAATCAACCAACACAGATTTCTATCTATGCAGTTGGGCGATGTGTAAAATTTATCGACCCAATCAATATTAGTCAAAACAGTGTATATAAACAAATCGGCCGATTTGTTTATAATTATTTATTTATTCACATTCACGTTAAAAATTATATTTTCAACGATAATTAATTTATTTCAACACATCTACATTTTATAATCAATTTCACATCAATATCACAAACAATTTTCACAACACATCAATCAAATAAACAAGTCATCCATGGTCTGTGGATGACGGGTGTCGGGTGCTGCTAAGCACCTTCTGCATCCTAGTATATATATATATAACTAGAAAAAGAAATTGAAGAGTGAGAAGTTCTCACCGAAAGCTATCCCAACTTCACGACACTTCATTTATAGAAATCTTCATCGTTCTCGCCTTTTTGTCATCTTCGTTGCCCGTATTCTCTACATATGTAAAAATCGAATTTTTACTTCGCTATTCAATATATAAAAATCATATTTTTACTTTGCTCTTCAATATATAAAAATCATATTTTTACTTCGCTATTCAATATATAAAAATCATATTTTTACTTCGCTATTCAATATATAACAATCGAATTTTTACTTCGCTATTCAATATATAAAAATCGAATTTTTACATCGCTATTCAATATATAAAAATCAAGTTTTTACTTCGCTATTCAATATATAAAAATCAAAATTTTACTTCGCTATTCAATATATAAAAATCAAATTTTTATAATCACTGCTATATAGATAAAAATTGCTATATTGATAAAAATTCTATTTTTACAACGCTACTATATAGATAAAAATTCTATTTTTACAACGCTACTATATAGATAAAAATTCTATTTTTACAACGCTACTATATAGATAAAAATTCTATTTTTACAACGCTACTATATAGATAAAAAATTTATTTTTACCATGCTACTCTCTATATAAAGATTTCGCCCTTTCTATTTTAAAAATCTAATCTTTTCTATTTTAAAAATCTAATCTTTTCTATTTTAAAAATCTAATCTTTTCTATTATGCTATTTATAAAAAAAACTGATTTTTATAATTTGCTAATACCAATTACATAGGAAATAAGAAATAAAATAAAAGTAAATAAGTAAAAAGGGGGCTTACAGTCGAAATCGAAGGCCGGGGGGGTGTCTTCTCCGTCGCTGGTGGTGGTGGCGGAGTGATCGGCGGCTTAGGGTTTAGAAAGCGGGGGCGGCGGTTTTATGCAGAAGAAGAAGGAGGAGATGGAGGCGAGAGAGGAGGAAGAAGAAGAGAGGGAGGCGGCGGTAGTGGTGGCGCCCCACCTAGGGCGGCGGTGACTCATCCAGGGGGGCGGCGATCGATCGCGTCCCCCCTTTCTGTTTCATTTTTTTCTTTAATTTTCCTTCTGATTCGATTTTGAAAGGGGGGCCAGATAAAGGAATAAGGGAAGAGACAGGAATTTTATATTTAATTATTTAATTATTTTAATTTCAAAAAGTTGACTTTTTATTTCGACCTCGAAACGAGGCCCACCGCCTGTTGTCCATAGCTAATTACCCCCATTCCGAACACAATGGGATATGTATCGTAGGATGATTCGATTGTTTCGATCAGTTTTCATCAAAATCAACATATAACTCTATATATTGAATTTGAACGCGCATTTCAGTTTACCGGGGTCACATACTAACTCTAAAAATCCCCAAAAAATATTTTCTAGCTTCGTATTGACGATACGGTCCTAACAAAACTAGTTTCATCGAATTCCGATACCGTTGGAAAAACGGCCATTTTCCATTCGATAAAATCAACTAAAACTGGTCAAACGCGTTTTCCTTTGCCACGCTCACATATTGATTCGAAAAATTATGAAATTTAAAACCTAGCAATAATTTGACATCACGGACCCAACAAAATTGGTTTCGTTGAAATCCGAGGTCGCTTGCAAAATGTCTATTTTTAAGGGCCTAAATTCCATTGCGACTATTCAGAATTTTCAACTGGACATATCTTTTGATTCCCGCTATGAAATTTCACAATTAGATCCTAATGTTTTTGGTTTCACTAAAACCCGGATTGTTTTGCACTCGGTACATTCAATTGAAGTTTGAAATCGAATTACCGAACTACCGCGCCATTTTCAATTCTATTTATAATTATATATAATTATTTATATTCTAACGACGACGTATATAATATATACGTTATATTCATTTCAAAATAAATTTCTCATCGAATTTATTTAAAATAATCAATTTTAAATGTTCAAAATTCACTAAAATTGCCAAAATAAAAATTTTAAACTGGCTCGCATTTCCGGGTTGTTACAATAAATATTTTATTTTAAATATAAAAGGAATTGAAAATGGCGCGGTAGTTTGAAAATTTGATTTCAAATTTAAAATGAATGTACATGATTCAAAATAAACCGGATTTTAGCGAAAACAAAAATATTAGAACAAGATGAAAGAATTCATCAGAGATTTGATTAGTAATATCAAATGAGAATGACTTGTTAGAGATAGGATCAATAGTATCCTAGAATGGGTGTGAAGAGTACATTTTTAAAACGAAAACGAATTTTGTTTTGAAATTTTAAACCTTATTCAGCGTATTTGAATATTTATTTGTATTGAATTTGGACAATCCAGTATATAAAGATTTTGCGTATACGTCTGATCCGCATGCATTCGAAGTTTTAATATACTGGATAGATATAGAATCACACACTAGTTGCCCGTGTATGTTCTGATGGTGGTTCGAAACATCATCAGAGTTTATGTTCAAGTGACGAATGTGGGATTTCTATATATTTCCAATTGAATGGTGTGTGAACCAAAATTAGATAGGGCTTACTGTTGTGATTTGGCATCAAAAATCTGATTTTTGGACTATGTATCGAAGTTATGAATTTGAAAAGCTATGATTTTTAAATGTAAAAAAGTTATATTTTTACTTAGGAAAGTTTATATTTTTAAATGAAGAAAAGATTAGACTTTTATTAACGAGAAGATGGTATTTTTAAGAATGAAAAAATGGTATTTTTAGATATGAAAAGATCGTATTTTTAAATATGAAAAGAGAAAAAAAATATAATTTTTATACATGAAGTGATAATATAAAAAAGTGATTTTTATATATATAGCGAAGTTATAAAATGTGATATATATATATATATAGCAAAGTTATAAAAATGTGATTTTTAATATAAACTTCGTGAAACAGACTGCGTTGGAAACAAGAGGAAGATTTACTACATATGAAGAGTCGTGGTGTTTGTTTTAGCGAATGGGTGAGAACTCCTCACTTTTATTTAATTTCTAGTTTGAAATATATACTAGGATGCAGACGGTGCTTAGCAGCACCTGACACCCGTCGTCCACAGACTATGGATGGATTTTTGTTTGATTGATGTGTTGTGAAAAATGAGTGTGTGTAGTGAATTGAATAAATATTTTATAGTTAAAAATATAATTTTTAACTTGTATATAAAATAAATATTTATAAACAAATCGTATGATTTGTTTATATACACCGATTTGACTGATATTGATTGGGACGATAAATTTTACATATCGCCCAACTGCAAAATTAAAATTTATGTTTGTTGATTTGAAACCCCACATGGGTATTGGGATGATATTTGACGTACACTAATCCCAAGTGTTTATTTGTATGTCAATCGATAGGTTAACAGACTGTGTAAGCATTAATTATTTATATTTAATGCTTATGCAGTTGTGTGGTGCACATTGGATGATGGTTGATTATTTATCATTGCTATTATATACATGTGTTGTATAGAACCCATATAAATAACATTACGTGGTAATTGAGTGGGTCTCATTCCAATTTAGTAAAATTCATGTGTTAAATAAAGTAAATATTCATGTGTTGAATAAAATAAAAATTCATGTGTTGAATAGAATAAATATTCATGTGTTGAATAAAAAAAATATATTCATGTGTTGAAGAAAATATTTATTTATTGAATAGAATAACAAAGTTATTGAAATATATAAAGCTGTATTGATTAGATATGCGACATTTTGACGCGTACGATATTTATATTGATTTTATTCATTTTTATAATGAATACATGAAAGGAAGTGATTTCAAAATATAACGTTTTTGAAAATGTTATCATTTATAGATTAATGATATGGAATATTCAATTTTGATTCGAAATTGAATATGAAGGTGAAATCATTTTGAAAACGAATTTAAAACGATTTATAAAATACGTTTTGAAAGGAAATCGATGATATAATATATATATATATATATAATATATATATATTATATATATATAAAGGCCTGAATAGAATGCGCCGCGCTGCGACAGTTCGCGAATTTTGACCATTGACTTCGAATCGATATTAAGGGAGATCCGACCGTCGGATTCTCCTAAAGCCGGAACCGTTGGGTTCGTATTGAAAAGAGCTTTCTAACTAATATTAGAGATTTTAAATTTAATGGTTGGATTTGGAATTATATCCAAATCAAATTTGGAAAAGGTCGGTGTAAGTGCAGTTCGATGGCCGTTGATGGAAATCGAATGTACGAGCCTTGAAAAAATTATTAAAAATAGTAATAATTTGTATATAGTCATAAGAAAAGATTTGGAAAGAATTGGGATGAAAAACTCCATATTTGAAAAGATAAAAATAGATTTTTATCGAAATGAACTAGTTTTGAACATGAATTATAATCCCATTTATTTTTAAAATAAATAAAGTGGATTTGAAATGGTTTTGAAAATAACCAGAATTTCCAATATGTAAAGTGGAAATGGATTTAAATCGAAATTTTCTTTGGAATATTTCGATGTTGGATTTTGTGATTATATAGATATTGTTATGGAAATTTGAAAGATATATTAATATCGTTATTTCCAATACGATATTTGTTGGTCGTAGAATTTGATATTGAATATAAGCCGATATATTTTCTATTTAGAGCCTTGTATTTAATATCAAATGTGATTTTGGGTTTATCGTGAACCGTGTTTTAAATGACATTGGTTCTTTAACCCAGTTAAAGTCAGGATATGATTTCCCAAGTTAAATGATCATTAATAGTGATTTTTGGGAAGATTAAAACCAAGTGGAGTTTTAATGAATCTTTAATTATATTTAAATGATCGAGAATGGAGTATCACCAGTTTTGTTCCAGGCGATAGTTAAATCTTTAATTAGATTTAAATGTGAAACGGTAATTGAATTTACCGATAACACCGTGGTGTTAGATATAAAGTATTACCAGTTTTACTTCATGGGATGAATAGATTGGGATTGGGAAATAAAATAAATGATTACTTTGTGTGGTTCGCTATTCCCAACTAATTTGAATTGATATTCGAAAGAAGATTAAAGAATAAATTTAAAGAATTTATCTTTGATAAAATTAATGGGAACTGTGACGATCCCAAAACCCCGTGGCACGGTGTTAAGGATAATCATTGGAATATAACACATTAATCATCATTAGCATATCACAGATAATAGCATAAACAGAAATTAGAATAATTTACACACATATGACAGCGGAATCATATAGATAACATCACATCAGAGAAGCACAGTACAGGATACAACTTAGTGTATAATGATACATAATCAGTCACCATCGCCTGAGGCGGAATCATACATAAAGAGTACACAAAAGGAATATCAGTCTACATCGCCAGTGGCGGAATCATAATATAGATACAATAATGGCGGAGAAAATCCAAGTCAGCACGGTGTAGTCAAGCCTCGCCATGAGCCAAAAGGTGCATCAGAAACCTGTAACTAGGCTGCCCGTGTGAAAATAAGGGCACCCGAGTTTGCAAGGTGAAACAAACTACGAGTCAGTCATGGGACTGGTATGAGAAATCCATTCAACTTATTAACAACAATAATAAGGCAAATCAAAGGACCACGCCACTTTCGCGGAACGGGTTTACTCCAATGAGTGCTAGTGCATGAAGTAAAGTAAATGATTAAATCAACGCAATGCTTTTTATAAAATGAAGCCATTATAAGACTCATGTCCCATCACACAATGCAACGCAAGCCGGAGGATAGAGTTTTTACCTTATAATGGCCAAAGATGCTTCATACGAATAAAACAAAAGTGCTTGATATTATTACTAGTGCATATATGTTTCTAAAGCGATTCAATCATAAATATCAATCCTAGGCGGCATAGCTACCATCTACTATGTCGCCGTACTAGTAATACAATCACAACCACACATATTGTATTGGAAATTGGATTCCTTCATGAGTCGAGGCAAGGGGCAAGCTCCTCTCCGTTCGAGACACTCTAGCAAATGCCTCGGGACCGCACACAGCAATCCCCTGGATCCTCCAAGGCCGGTCCTCTCTTACTTTTGAGGATTAGTTATTCCTGAACACACGTTTCCCGGTCCTTACAGACCTATAATCGAGGCGCCTCGCATTCCAACAACCACACAGGTGAAAAAGATATAAATGTCAGGGCTGGGAGGTCACTGACACCACCATAGCTAGAAAGAAACGTCATGCACTCCTTGGGTCCTTCTCCCGTTTTTGACTCATACTGAGGTGTGAGGCTCACGAATTCACGTTATACACAAAGCTACGTCACACAGACCATGCTTTGATCATCAACCACAAGACTTTGCTTTGCAACAGAAGCCTTGATCATATGCCACTTAGGCGTGCCTCACAGGCAATCCACTCCATGCGACTGATTTCTGTCAATACATAACCTCTAAGCTCGTACGTCTCAGAGAAGGGCGTTAAGCAAGAGAATAAATTCTCCGCCGCCAAACAGATATATATTTAACAGAGATCAATCAACACAGAAAAAAATCCAATGTCAGACACACAGTCCATTTACAAGTCCGTTCTGGGTCTGAACGAAACCGGAGGCACCAATTCCTCGCATATCCGTACAATCAACACTATGTTTGGACGGCTACTACTTCAATTCCTTCATGGTAGCTACTCCAATCACGTGTATCAGTAGCGCCCATCCATCCAACGTGGAGATCGTCGGTCTTCAGTCGTCTTCGACTCTTCGACTTCTCAATATCGATCGATTATTTGAAATGAGATAAACTCGGCCTTTTCAAATAACCCACGTATATTTAGATTTTCAAACCAATTAATCACAGGGTTGAACTATTCAACATTCACATTTCAGTTATTTAGTTATAATTTTCACGTCAAATACATTCAACCATCACATATCAAGCAAACACAACAAAATTGGTTTATTTTCACTCTATATCGTCTATAGCACTTAATAACGATATATCGCCAATTTTATTTAATTTAAAACGGCCATATTTAATTAAACAACGTTTCAGGTCGTGTCGACGCACCGGCGCTGCTTTCCACTAATTTTGTTTTACACATATAGGAAAATCTAACCGTTGGATCTTCACAAATTTTACATCATTAGGAAGGTCTTTTCAAAACGAACCTAACGGTTCCAGTTTTAGGAAAATCCGACGGTCGGATCTTCCACACTAACCATTTGAAGTTACGATTTCAATTTACGAACTGCAGCGTCGTTATTCGATTTAATTTAATTATATTTATATATATATATATAAATATAATCGTTTCTGGCGCTGTTTTTCACTAATTTTGAATTAAACATTCCAGACAATCCAACCGTCGGATCTTCACAAAGTTGGTGCCGTTGGAAAGATATTTCCAAGGCGAACCCAACGGTTGAGGTTTCGGGAAAATCCAATGGTCTGATCTTCCGCACTAGTCGTTTGAAATCACGGTTTCAAAATATGAACTGCACGGCCACGTTTCGTTTTAATTATATTTATATTTATATATTTATATAAATATAGTTCATTCAATAATTTCTATATCGTTTTCACTTCAAATATTTTTCTAACACCCTAAAATTTTGGAAAATTTCGCCATAACCACCCCTGTACCGGGGGCATCGGGAAATCGCAAATAGCGTTCCCGGTCCTTCTAATCTCAAAAAGAAAAAGAAAAAGCCAAGCGGCTAGCCAATAGGCTCATAAAATCATCACCCAAACAAAACAGTAAATGTGTACCTATTTGTTGGGCACAAAATTTTATTCCTCTTCTCTAGCCCCTTTTGCTTTAACCTGTTCAATAGATATGCATGCACATATATACAATTGCTAACATTTATCATTTTCTATTCAACTTCATATTTGATTTGCTTTGGTTTAAAAACACCACTCATTCTAATATCGCATGCATAGGCTAAAATCATATCATTAGCTAGTTAATGTATATTTCAACTCATGCACGTTTATTCGAACCAGTGGCTATTTTTAACACTTCACATTTCAAAGATGATAATTTTGGCGAACTAAAGTAGATTTCAACACATGACTATTTTATTTAGTTCCTATGCATGTTAAAAATAATATTTCTATCACAAATATTTGTTTCATCGTCTGCATATCTTTAGCATATCACACATATGATAAAAATGATATTTTTATCATTTAAAATATTTATTCCACCAACGTATGGTTTCAACACTTCATAGTTTCAATAAAAATGTAATTTTTATCGTTCAATCTTTTTATTCAACACATGCACCTTTCCACTACACACTTTTCTCAACAAATGAGTATTTCCACACATGGACAATTTATTTATGTTGTTCATATTAGAAAGATGGGATTTTTATGATTGAAACTATTTATATAAGGCGAATATTTTTCATACTTCTTATATACATAAAAATGTGATTTTTATTGTTTATACACTTCATTCATTCACAAATGAATTTTATTTTCACACAACACTTTTCAACACATGAATATTTCCACACATGGACATAGTTTCACTATATGGATTTAATTTCTATGCATGCAAATAATTTCAACATATGAAAATAATTCTAACACACAAAGATTATTCAAAATTTCGGCAGCATAACAGCAGGGTAGTTAAACCGGCACTGTCCCTAGTACGGCTCCCCGCTCTACCTTAAAACCTCGCGGTTTTTGACAATGGGGATCATGCATCTAATTCGCACGCAGGCGGCATGTTTATATTTATTTCATTTCCACAAACCAATCCTATGTGGTTTCAACCAAATATTTTCCAATCACAAACGGGTATTTTTCAACCACAACCAATTCAATTTCAACCACAAACAATCCCAAACAACAATTTGCCGTCAACCAATTTTCACAACAATTTCAACCAATAATTATCGTCCATGGTTTGTGGACGAGGGGGCGTATATATATATATATATATATATATAAATATAAATATTTATATATAGCAATTCACTTTTATTTCCACATATATATATATATATATATATAAAGAAATTGAAGAGTGAGAATTTCTCACCAATAGCTATCCAATAACTCGACTCTTCCTTTATGGAAATCTTCGTCTATTTCGTCTTCTTGTCGCTTTTGTTTCCCGTATTCTCTACATAGGTAAAAATCGAATTTTTACTATGTTATTCAATATATAAAGATCATATTTTAAAAACAAAGATTATATTTTTAATATTCCTATGATGTAAAAAATTATATTCTTATTGCTTTAAAAATATAAGAATCATATCTTACTTCTTCTACTTAACAAAAATTCCGTCTTTTCTCTTTTTAAAAATATGATCTTTATTTTTGCAAGTTCAAATCTTTTTCTACTAAAAGATTAAACCTTTTTCCTATTTCAAAATTTAATCTTTTTTTTTTCTATTTTAAACCTTAAAATAAAATCAGTTTTTATTTTCTTTTAAAAAATCAGTTTTTAAAATTCTTTTCAAAAATTCTATTTTTAAAATTCTTAAAAATCAGTTTTAAAAATTACTAAAAATCAGTTTTAAAAATTCATAAAAATCAGTTTATGCAACTTTAAAAAAACAGTTTTTACATTGTTTAAAAATTCAGTTTTTACATCTAAAAAAAAATCAGTTTGTAAATTCGAAAACAAAAACAAAAATAAAATAAAATGGCTCACCGATAGCTTGCGGAAAAAAGGGGGAAAGGGAAGAAGAAGCGTCGGCGATGTGGTGTGGTGCTCGGTGGTTCAGGGAGGTGTCGCGAGGGTTCGAGGGTGGCGTTCGGAGGTGTCGGCGATGCCTGGAGGGAGGAGGTCTGGCGGTGGGGGCTTCGGCGAGGTCTTCGTCGGCGGGTTGTCTGGAGGGTAAGGCGGCGGCGATTTAGAATTAGGTTTTCCTTTTTTTTTCTGTTTCTGATAAATGAATCGGGGGGGGGGGGGGGGCAGTGAAGAAGAAAAAGGAGGGGGGGAAAGAAATTAAAATAATATATTTTTTTCTCTTTTTATTATTTAATTATGCACAAGGGTTGACTTTTACATACGACCTCGAAACGAGGCCCACCGCCTGTCGTCCATAGCGTTTTACCCCCATTCCGAACACAATGGGATATGTATCGTAAGCTGGTTTGATCGTTACAATCAGTTTCCGTTGAAATTACATTTAAATCCTTATATTGAATTTTAAACGTACATTTCAAATTACCGGGGTCACACACTAACTAGAAAAATTCCAGAAAAATATTTTCTAGTTTCGTATTGACGATACGGTCCTAACAAAACTAGTTTCGTCGAATTCTGAGACCGTTTGAAAAATGGCCAATTTCCTGTCGATTAAATTCAACAGAAACTGGTCAAACGCGTTTTCTTTTGCCACACTCACATATTGATTCGAAAAATTATGAAATTTGAAATCTAGCAATAGTTTGACATCCCGGACCCGACAAAAGTGGTTTCGTCGAATTCCGAGGCCGTTTGCAAAATATCAATTTTCCACACTGCATAGTCGGTCAAAGTTCGAATTCAAATTTTCAAACTGACTTACTATTTCTAATTCACTAATTTATTGAAATATTCTATTTCAATGGTTCCAATTGCTTTGAAATAATCAATTTAAAAATTTTAAATTGGCTCGTATTTTCCGGGTTATTACAGGAACCTTTCCCAAAGTATAAGAATATTTGAGTAAAAGAATATTCTGAATTGGAATGAGGCGTATGTTGTGTTTGTGTAACACTTGTTTATTATATACGCGAGTTATTCAGAAAGACCGGGTTTATCCCATTCCGAATAACTAATTCGACGAAGTGTCGAGGATGAAGACGGTGGTCGAAGACCAGAGGTCGTCACATAGTTTGGATAATTACTGATGATCTTGATTGGGGTGAACACCCAAGAGGAGGGAATCAGTTGGTGATCGTCCAGACGTACTTGGAGATCGATGGATATGCGAGGTACCAGGTGCCTTCGGTTTCGTTCAGACCTAGAACGAACTTGTAAATGGACTGTGTGACTGACATTGGATTTTATTCTGTGTGATTGATTTCTATTAAATATATATTTGTTTGGTGGTGGAGAATTTATTTTCTTGCTTAACGCCCTTCTCTAAGACGTACGAGCTCAGGGGTTATATATTGATGGATATTAATAGCATGAAGTGAATTTCCTATGTGGCATGCCTAAGTGGCAATTGACCAAAGCTTCTGTTGAAAAGCAAGGTCTTATGGTTGATGATCAAAGCACCGCCTATGTGGCATTGCTTTGTGTAACATTGATTCGCGAGCCTCACACTCCGGTTGTGAACCAGAAATGGGAGAGGACCTCAGGGAGGGCATGCATTTCTTTCTAGCTAGGGTGGTGTCAGTGACCTACCAATCCTAACATTTATATTATTTTCACCTATGTGGTTGTTGCTGCTGCGAGCCGCCTCAGATATATTGGTGACTATGTGGAGCCGATGGAGTTATTTGGCTCATTTACGCCCCCAAAGGGCGGGGAAATGCAGTGTTCAGGCATTTTAATCCACATCGGTGGACCGGCCTTGACGATCCAAGGTTCACTCGAGCTCTTATCCTGAGACATGGTGGGATAGATTGTCTCAAATTGGCAGAGGACTATCATTTGCCTCGGTTCAAAGATGGAAATCCAACTTCCAATACGTGACTTTGCGGTTTTGATTGCAGAGCCTAGTATGGCGACATGGTGGTATGGGGCACTTATGCCGTCTATGATTGATACTTATGCTTTGAAGTTGTTTTATATACTATGCACTTATAACAGTATCAAATGATTTGTTTTAAACGTATCAAGCATTCTTGGCTATTATAACATAAGAACCCTATCCTCCGTGTTGCGTTGCATTGTGTGATGGGACATGGGTCTTATAATAGCTTCATTGTTCTTTATTTAGCATTGCGATTCTGTTTTATGCACTGGTATTCTTGGGAGGAAAACCGTTCCGTGTTATACGGCGTGGTCCCTTAATTTACCTAACTTTAAAATAAAGATTAATAACTATTTTAGTTCTCACACCAGTCACATGACTGACTTGGAGTTTATTGTTTTAACCTAAACTCTGGGTGCCCCTATATCCGCATGGGCAGCTAGTAGTCTTGGTTTTGCAGATTTATATTCACAAGAACCTGGTTTACAGCTGAAATGATATCCGGAAAGCTCTGTATCCGTATATCTCTTTCACTTGTGTTTTGTATTGTTTTTCCGCTGCTATGTAATGTATTGTAATCTCTGATATTTTGTGATGTATATTATTATTTCATACTCTGTATATTCTTGTATTCCGATGTAATTGTTGTAATAAACAATGAGATGTTCTTCTGTTTGCGTCGCAATGTGGCTTGTTCCCAAAGTAATTCACGCTTTCCTTACCCGGGAAGTTACAGGTCTTCAAAGAAACGACGGAGTGGAACCCAAAGGTGAGAACTCCTCACTAAAATTTGCTTTACAGTTATTTATTTTATAAATGCATATATGAACTATTCCCCATCGTCCACAGACCATGGACGACTTGTTTGTTTAGTTGTGTAGTTGATTGGATTATTAGTTTGAATTTGGTTGTTTGGGTGAAATGGAATTGATTATATTGGTATGTGTATAGCGCGTGCCATTATTAGACTAGGGATAGGGCTAGGCCTTATCCCATTTCTAGTATTGCGCCGTTATGCCGTCGAAATTTTCTAAAATATATTAGAAAAATAAAAATATCATTTTTATTATGTAAATGAACCGAATAAATATCTTATCGTTAAAAATATAATTTTTAACTAATATGTGAATAAAATAAATATTCATTTACAAATCAGACAATTTTTTTATGTACACCCATTTGACTGATATTTATTGGGATGATAAATTTTACACATTGCCCAACTACACAAATAATATTCAGTGTTTGTTGATTGAAACCCAGCACGGGTGTTGGGATGATATTTGACGTACATTAATCCCAATTGTTTAGTTGTATGTCAACCGATAAGTTAATAGACGGTTGCGTGGTGCACTCGGGATGATGGTTGATTATTTATCGTTGCTATTATATACATGTGTTATATTGAATCCACATAAATAACATTATATGGTAATTGATTTGGTCTCATTCCAATTTAGAAAATAAATCATATTCATGTGTTGAATAAACAAAATATTCATAAGTTGACAATACTCATGTGTTGAAACCATTCATGTGTTGAAACCATTCATGTATTGAAAATATTTATGTGTTGAGTAAAATTTTTAAGCAATAAAATTTACATCTTTATCATACATAAAATTAGAAACTAACTGGAAACTAGTTAAGATGATTGGTTTCCTGGGTATTGATCTGATGTTAGTTTCGGCCTTCGGGTTAATACTTAGGGAATTGTTCTCTTGATAAATTACGGTTAGAGGTTGATTTAGAATTAAGCGATAAAAATCATAATTTTTTAAAATATATTAAATTAAAAAATAGTCATGTGTTGACAATACTCATGTGTTGAGAATATTCGTGTGTTGAAAGAACTATATATTCATGTGTTGAAGAAATATTCATTTGTTGAATAGAATAACAAACTTATTGAAATGTATAAAGCCGTGTTGATTAAATGTGCACCATTTTGACGCAAACGATATTTATATCGATTTTATTCAATTTTTATAATGAATAGCGAAAAGGAAGTGATTTCAAAATATAACGTTTAGAAAATATTATCATTTATATATTAATGATATGGGATATTCAATTTTGATTTAAAATTGAATATGAAGTTGAAATCATTTTTAAAACGAATTTAAACGATTTATAAAATACGTTTAGAATTGAAATCGACGAAATATATAATATATACATTATATATATTAAATGGCCTGAATAAAACGCACCGCGCCGTAGCAGTTCGCGAATTTCGACCATTGACTTCGAGTTGACGTTACAGAAGATCCGACATTCAGATTCTTCTGAAACCGGAACCATTGGGTTCGTATCGAAAGGAGCTTTCCAATGAATATTAGAAATTTGAAATCTAACAGTTGGATTTGGATTTATGTCCAAATCGAATTTGGAAAAGGTCGCTGTAAGTTCAGTTCGACGACCGTTATTGGAAATCGACTGTACGAGCCTTGATAAAATTATTAAAAACATCAATAATTTGTGTAAAATCATAATAAATGATTTAGAAAGAATTAGGGTGAAAATCCCATATTTAAAAAGGATAAAAATATATTTTTATCGAAAGGAACTAGTTATGAACTAGAATTATAATCCAATATTTTTGAATAAATAAATTAGACTTGAATTTGTTTTAAAAATAATCAGAATTTCCAATATACGAATTGGAATGGATTTAAATTGAAATTATCTTCGGAATATTTCTATGTTAGATTTCGTGATTATACAAATATGGTTGTGGAAATTTGAAAAGTATTTTTGTATCATTATTTCCAATACGATATTTGTTGGTTTCAGAATTTGATATTGAATATAAGCCGATATATTTTCCATTCAGAGCCTTGTATTTAAATTCAAATGGTATTTTGGGTTCGTTGTGAATGGTGTCTTAAATAACACTGTTCTTGGACCCAGTTTAGAAAAGAATAAATCTTTTAATTAAGATTTAGTGAAATTGTCCAGTTCATTAGTATTTAATTGGAATTGAATTTAAATTGGTTTTTGGGTTTATTGTGAGCGGTGTTTTGAATAACACTTGTGCTTTAACCCGATTAACAATGGAAATGGATTTTGGGTTTGTCGTGAACTATGTTTTTAAATGACATTGGTTCTTTAACCCAGTTAAAGATAAGATTAACTTCTTAGCTTTGAATAACAATTAATATTGATTTGTGGGAAGATTAAAACTAAGTGGGGTTTTATTGAATCTTTAATTAGATTGAAATGATCGAGAATGGAGTATCACCAGTTTTGCTCCAAAGAGATAGTTAAATCTTTAATTAGATCTGAACGTGAAATGGTAATTAATATTTACCGATAACACCGTGGTGTTAGATATGGAGTATTACCAGTTTTGCTCCATGGGATGAATAGGTTGGGATTGGGAAATAAAATAAATAATTACTTCGGTGTGGTTCGCTAATCCCGACTAGTTTGGAAAACCTTAACATGGTTTGAAATGATATCCAAAGGAAGATTAAAGAATAAATTTAGAAGAATTTATCTTTGATAAAATGAATGGGAACCTTTCCCTAAGAATGTGAATATTTGAATAAAAGAATATTCTGAATTGGAATGAGGCGTATGTTGTGTTTGTGTAACACTTGTCTGTTATATACGCGGGTTATTCGGAAAGGCCGGGTTTATACCCATTCTGAATAACTGATTCAACGATAAGTCAAAGATCAAGACGATGGTTGAAGACCGGAGGTCTCCACATCGTTTGGATGATTACTGACAACCTTGATTGGGCTGTACACCCAAGAGGAGGGAATCAGTTGGTGATCGTCCAGACGTTCTTGGAGATCGACGGATATGCAAGGAATAAGTTTCCTTCGGTTTCGTTTAGACCCAGAATGAACTTATAAATGGACTGTGTGTCTGACATTGGATTTTTTTCTGTCCTGATTGATCTCTATTAAATATATATCTGTTTGGCGGCGGATAATTTATTCTCTTGCTTAACACCCTTCTCAGAGAAGCACGAGCTCAAAGGTTATATATCGATAGAAATCAGTCGCATGGAGTGAATTTTCGGTGTGACATGCATAAGTGGCAGATGATCAAGGCTTCTATTGAAAAGCAAAGTCTTGTGGTTGATGATCAAAGCACGACCTTTGTGGTATAGCTTTGTGTATGGCGTTAATTCGCGAGCCTCGCACCTCGGTATGAGTCAAAAACGGGATAAGGGCCATAGGAGAACACGATGTTTCTTTCTAGCTATGGGTAGCGTCAGAGACTTCTAGCCCTGACATTTATATACTTTTTTACCTGTGTAGTTGTTGGAATGAAAGGCGCCTCGGATATAGGTCCTATAGGACCGGGAAACGTGTGTTCAGGAATAATTAATCCTCAAAAGTAGGAGAGGACCGGCCTTATATGTTCCAAGGATCGCTGTGTGTGGTCCTGAGACATTTGCTAGAGTGTCTCGAATGGAGAGGAGCTTACCCCTTGCATCCACTCATGACGAAAATCCAATTTCCAATACGTGACATTTCAGTTTTATTTGTAGAGCCTAGTATGGCGACATGATATATGGTACCCATGCCGTCTATGATTGATACATTGATATTTGAAGCTGTTTTCTTCACTTATAGTAATAATAAAAGATTGAATTTCGTGTATCAAGCATTATTTGGCTGTTATAAGGTAAAAACCTATCCTCCAGCTTGCGTTGCATTGTGTGATGGGGCCTGGGTCTTATAACAGCTTCATTGTTCTTTATTTAGCATTGCTCTGTTTGCTTATGCACTGGTATTCTTAGGGTAAAAACCTGTTCCGTGTTATACAGCATGGTCCCTTGATTTACTGAACTTTAAAAATCAAATTAATAACCGTTTTAGTTCTCACACCAGTCACATGACTGACCTAGAGTTTATTGTTTTAACCTAAACTCTGGGTGAACTTATTTTCCATACGGGCAGCTAGTAGTTGGGTTTTGCAGATTTATATTCATAAGATCCTGGTTTATAGCTGGAACGATACTTGGAAAGCTCTGTATCCATGTATTTCTTTCAGTTGTGCTTTGTATTTTTTTTCCGCTGCTATGTATTTAAATGTAATTTAAATCTCTGATATTTATCAAATGTGTAATATTTTTTCATACTCTGTATATTCTTGTATTCTGATGGAATTGTTGTAATAAACAATGAAATGTTCTTCTGTTTGTGTCTCGATGTGTGTTGTTCTCAAAGCAATCCGTTCTTCCCTTACCAGGGAAGTTACGGGTTCTTACAGTGGTATCCGAGCTTTGGTTTACAGAGCTCGAGAACCAGACACATTAGAACCAAACGAAAGAAATCATCAGAGATTGGACTAGTAATGTCCAATAAGAATGGCTCGTTAGAGATGGGATCAGTAGTATCCTAGTGCAAGTCGAAAGAGTGTTATTTTTAAAATAAACCGAAAACAAGTTTTGTTTTGAAAATTTAAACCATTTTGTATGTATTTGAATATTTTATTTGTATTGAATTTGGACAATCGAGTATATAAAGATTTTGCATATACTTGTCATGAACGTATATTCGAAGTTTTAATATACTGGAGAGATATAGAATCACACTCTAGTTGCCCGGAGACGATCCTGATGATAGTCAAGACATCATCAGCATTTGTGTTCGAGTTTCGAAAAGTGGGATATCTATATATTTCCATCAGATCGGTGTGAGAACCAAAACTAGATAGGTATATTGTTGTGATTTGGCATCAAAAACATGATTTTCTATATATATATATATATATATATATATATATATATATATATATATATCAAAATTGTGAATTTGAGACGATAATCCACTAATTGATAGCTGATTGTGTTGTTTGATTATTAGTTTAATTTATTAAAATTTTGACCTATTTAGCCTAATGGAACCAAATTAAGAACTGAATTGTGAATTGATTACAATTGCATGCATATACATGTATATCCATTGAACAGGTCATAGCAAGGAGGCTACAGAAGAGGAATAAAATTGTATGCCTGATAAATATGTACATGTTTATTGTATTTCTTGGGGATTTGATGATTTTATGAGCCGATTGGCTAGCTGCTTGGCTTTTTCTTTTTTCTTTTGGATTGGTGAGGGCCCTGGGAGTCTATTTGAAATATCCCGATGCCCCGGTGCAGGGGAGGTTGTGGCGAAATTTTTCGAAAATTTAGGGCGTTAGCCAAATTTTTGAAAAATTTGAAAAGTTCTCAGAAGCTGAAAAGTTGAAGAACTTAAGCCATAATGAAAATAATGAATGTTGAGTTGGTTAGTTGAACAACTTTCAGCTTCGTTGTTTTCGAGGACGAAAAGGTTTTAAGTGGGGGAGAATGTAACAACCCGGAAATTCTGAGCCAATTTAAATTTTTTATTTTTTGCTATTTTAATGAATTTTGGTTATTTAAAATAGTTTATTTAAATAATAACGATTAGAAATTTATTTTCGATGAAGTTAAAACGAATAAATTTATTTTAATTATATAACGAGCCTGAAATGGCGCGGCAGTTCGAAAATTTGATTCCGAATTTCAATTGAATGTACAGAATTCAATATAAGTCAGAATTGGATGAAACAAGAAATATTTGAATCTGTTTAATGATATCTTTCTAATGAAGTTAAGAAATTGAGATTTCACTTTGGACATGAGAAGATATGTCCAGTTTAAAATCCGAAAAGTCGCTGTGGAATTTATTTATATACTATATATATAAAGCCCTTAGAAATGGAAATTTGGCAAACGACCTTCGTTTTCGACGAAACCACTTTTGTTGGATCCGGAATCCCAAATTATTGGTAGGTTTCAAAATTCATAATTTTCTGAATCAATATGTGAGCGTGGAAAAGTTAAACGTGTTTTAACAGTTTCAGTCAATTTCGATCGACTGGAAAATGACCATTTTTCAAATGATCTCAGAATTTGACGAAATTTGTTTTTCTAGGACCGTATCATCAATATGAATCTAGAAATATATTTTTTGGAATTTTTAGAGTCCGTATGTGGCCTCAGTAAATTAAAATGTTTGTTCAAATTCAATATACATGGAATTATATTTTAATTTAAAAGAAAACTGATCATAACTATCGAATTGGCTTGTGAAACATATCCCATTGTGTTCAGAATGGGGGTAATTAGCTAGGGCGATAGTCGGGCGATAGTCGGTGGGTCTCGTTTTGTAACGACCCGGAATTTTGGGTCGAATTTCAAAATTTTATTTTAATTATTTTAATTGGATTTTAATATTTGAAATAATTTATTTTATATAATAACGACTATAAATTTATTTTAATTGAAGTTAAAACGAATAAATTTTATTTAAATTATAAAAGGAGTTAGAAATAGCGCAACAGTATTAAAATTTGAATTTTAACTTCTACTGACTGTACATTATGCAAAATAAATCGGATTTTAGCGAAACCAAAAATATTAGATTCTATTTAAAAATATATTTCCAACGAATCTCAGTGCTGCAGCCGCCTCAGTACTCCAAATGCCACCAATTTTTGTCCGTAGCTAGATCTTGACCTCCCGAACAACTTCTACTTGGGTCACTTCGCCTGAAAATGCACGGATCGACGAGAAATTGCTCATCTTTGCGACTGTCATGTTTTCGGCACCCCTCCAGTAAAATTGACATTCCGGCCAACTCCGGCCACCTGAGACCATGCCACCACCGCCAAAAGAACCGTATGCTTCCCCTCTCCACTGCCTGAAGTCTCCCGACCTATCTCTCTTCGTGGGGCCCGCAGCGAACAAATAACCGAAATCAGCTTTCTGTCTTTTAAGCTAGATTCCAGCGAATCCGTGCGACGATAGGTCTTAAATTTTTCATGGTAGATAGAGGATAAGAAGATGAACAAAACACACAAAGGGTTTGGTCTGATTTTGTTCTGATTGAGAGATATAAATTATTTTGTTTTCAGGGGCTAATTTGCAAAATAAATTTTAGAGGAGAGAGCCGCCATGGAATAGAGAAAGAAGAAGGTGGCTATGTTTTGTCTTAAGGTTTAGCTAATGATAGAACTTATGATATTTTATATGGGTTAATAATTAAATTAGGCCCACTACCCTTATTTTAACATCTTATGTATTTTATTTTCTTCAAATTTTGTCTGCTTTCTTAGTTTAAATATCCGTGTTAACACCTGCGAATTCCATTTTTTATGAAAATTGAAACATAATTATTTCTTGACATTACGAATTCATAGAAACTGGTTTCGATGAATTCCGAGTCCGTTTGAATAAATAGCGAATTTTTAAAGTTTGAAAATTGACTATTTTTCACTGTAAAATTTATTACGACCACATACTAGCTTCAAAAATTATGAAATTTGGAATATAACAATAATATAATATTCTAAATCCATAGAAAGTGGTTTCGTAGAATTCGGAGGTCGTTCTCAAAATTCCCATTTTTAAGGCGTATATATTTAATATTAAAAATACAAATAAATATGAATAATTTCCGAAACTCGAAATTTATAAGTATTTATACTTTTTCAATGCAGAAACATCATTTTAAACTCAATGGAAGTGGTTTCGAGTCCCAATTCATTCATATGTAAAAAGTAGCGTTTTGGGTCCGATATATTATATATATAAATTCCATAGCATTTTTCTGAAATTTTGAATTGGACAAAACTTTTGATTCCCGCTATGAAATTTCAATTTTTATTCATTGGAAATATATTTTTAAATAGATTCTAATATTTTTGGTTTCGCTAAAATCCGATTTATTTTGCATCCTGTACAGTCAGTCAAAGTTAAAATTCAAATTTTAATACTACCGCTCTATTTCTAACTCTTTTTATAATTTAAATAAAATCTATTCATTTTAACTTCAATTAAAATAAATTTATAGTCGTTATTATATAAAATAAATTATTTCAAATATTAAAAACCCATTAAAATAATTAAAATAAATTTTTTAAATTCAGCCCAAAATTCCGGGTCGTTACAATTGCACTTTTCTGTTCATCTCGGTGCTGCGGCCGCCTCATTACTCCAAATGCCACCAATTTTTGTCAGCAGCTAGATCTCGACCTCCCGAACAACTTCTGCTTGGGTCACTTCGCCTAGAAATGCACGGATCGATGAGAAATTGCTCATCTTTGCGACTATCCTGTTTTCAGCACCCCTCCAGTAAAATTGGCATTCCGGCCAACTCCGGCCACCTGAGACCATGCCACCACCGCCAAAAGAACCGTATGCTTCCCCTCTACCATTTCCTGAAGTCGCTCGACCTATCTCTCTTTGTGGGGCCCGCAGCGAACAAACAACCGAAATCAGCTTTATGTATTTTAAGCTAGATTCCGGCGAATCCGTGCGACGATAGGTCTTAAATTTTTCGTGGTAGATAGAGGATAAGAAGATGAACAAAACCCAGAAAGGGTTTGTCTGATTTTGTTCTGATTGAGAGATATAAATTATTTTGTTTTCAGGGGCTGATTTGCAAAATAAGTTTTAGAGGAGAGAGCCGCCATGGAATAGATGAAGAAGAAGGTGGCTATGTTTTGTCTTAGGGTTCAGCCAATGACAGCACTTATGATATTTTATATGGGTTAATAATTAAATTAGGCCCATTACCCTTATTTTAACCTCTTATGTATTTTATCTTCTTCAAATTTTGTCTGTTTTCTTAGTTTAAAAATCCGTGTTAACACCTGCGAATTCCATTTTTTTATGAAAATTGGAATATGATTATTTCTTAACATTACGAATCCATAGAAACTGGTTTCGATGAATTCCGAGTCCGTTTGAATAAATAGCGAATTTTTAAAGTCTGAAAATTGAATGTTTTTCACTGTGAAATTTATTACAACCACATACTAGCTTCAAAAATTATGAAATTTGGAATCTAACAATAATTTAATATTCCGAATCCATAGAAAGTGGTTTCTTCGAATTCAGAGGTCTTTTGCAAAATTCCCATTTTTAAGGCGTATATATTTAATATTAAAAATACAAATAAATACAAATAAATTCCAAAACTCGAAATATATAAGTGTTTATACTTTTTCGATGCAGAAACATCATTTTAAACTCAATGGAAGTGGTTTCGAGTCCCAATTCATTCGTATGTATAAAGTAGCGTTTTGGGACCTATATATTTTATAAATAAATTCCATAGCGTTTTTCTGAGATTTTGAAATGGACATAACTTTTGATTCCCGCTATGAAATTTCAATTTTTCAGATTCGTTGGAAAGATATTTTTAAATAGATTCTAATATTTTTGGTTTCGCTAAAATCCGATTTATTTTTCATCCGGTATAGTCAATCAAAGTTAAAATTCAAATTTTAATACTGCCGCGCTATTTCTAACTCCTTTTATAATTTAAATAAAATCTATTCGTTTTAAGTTCAATTAAAATAAATTTATAGTCGTTATTATATAAAATAAATTACTTCAAATATTAAAAACCCATTAAAATAATTAAAATAAAATTTTTAAATTCGCCCCAAAATTCCGGGTTGTTACACGTTTGGAGTTCGAATTAAAAAGTTACCTTTCGGAGAATTAGTTAATTAAATTATAAAATAACCCCTTCTCCCTCATTCCCTTTGCCAAATCAGAAATCGACTGAAGAAAAAAAAAGGGGTAGAACCCCGTCGCCCAGCCTCCGGCTGCTCTACCTCAGGCGGTGCCACCCTCCCCAACATCAGACCCGCTCCTCTCGCGCTCACTCTCCTCTCCCCCTTCCTCCATACATGAAGGCTCAAAATTGCACCACCCCTTCAGCCCAAAACCGCCGATACCACTGCCCTGGCCCACCTCAGACCACCGGTCGCCACCCTCTACCTGCACCGTACCCCGGCGCGCCTCCCCACCTCAGGCCCGCCCCTCCACCACTATTCAAGCCGCCATCACCCATTTCCGACGTCCATGAGAAAGTAAACCACTCCCACTTGCACAGTGAGTTTTTCTATTTTTATTTTTACTTATTTCAGAATAAAAATATATAATCTTTTTATATAAAGACTTGATTTTTAAAGAAAAGGTTAGATTATTGATTAGCTAAAGTTTATACTTTTGATTACCTAAAGGTTAGGATTTCGATTAGCTAAAGAAGATATTTTTGATTAGCGAAAGACGAGATTTTTATTTATGTGAAGGCAAGATTTTTTACCTATATAAAGATATGATTTTATATTTGTTTGAAAAGCGAAATAAAAATATGATTTCTACATGAAGTGATATGAAATAAAAATATGATTTTTATATTAATGGAGTATTAAAAGTTTGATTTTTATATATACGAAGTGGGAATAAAAATATGATTTTTATGCACACGTAGTGATAATAAAAGTGTGATTTTTACTATGAACAGCGTGTACAGAATTGCGTTGAATTTCGGGCAAATCCAAGCCATTCAGAAATTCAGAAATGAAACGACGGAGTGGAACCCAAAGGTGAGAACTACTCACTAAAATTTTCTTTACAGTTATTTATTTTATAACTGCATGTATGAACTGTTCCCCATCGTCCATAGACCATGGACGACTTGTTTGTTTGGTTGTGTAGTTGATTGGATTATTGGTTTGAATTTGGTTGTTTGGGTGAAATGGAATTGATTAGATTGGTATGTGTATGGCGTGTGCCATTATTAGACTAGGAATAGGGCTAGGCCTTATCCTGTTTCTAGTATCGCGCCGCCGAAATTATCTAAAATATATTAGAAAAATAAAAATATCATTTTTATTGTGTAAATGAACAGAATAAATATTTTATTGTAAAAAAATATAATTTTTAATGAGTATGTGAATAAAATAAATATTCATTTACAAATCAGACGATTTGTTTATGTACACCCATTTGACTGATATTGATTGGAACGATAAATTTTACACATCACCTGTAACACCCCGTGTATTCTATAACAGTGAAATTCATAAATTAAAGCATAACTAATTTCAAATCAAAGAAATAAGGGAAACGGGATATGCCATTGTGTTCGTCGCGGAAAAATACGCGAAATAGAGTCCGAGTTTTCGAAAAACGGAGTCCGAATGACCAAGATATGGCCTCCGGAAGTTTCTGAATTAGGTTTAAAATTCGAACAGACGAAAAACAGCTCAGAAAAACAAATCAAAATTCAAAATCGGGCCCAATTGGCCAGGGCGGGAAAATTCCCGCCTAAGGCACCCAGGTCGACTTGGCAGTCGACCTGGGCTAGCCAGGTCGACAGGGTTGTCGACTGCCAAGTCGACAGGGTGTCGACTGGGCTGTCGACCTGGCCCCAGAGCCAGGTCGAACCCAGCCCACCCTGGCTGGCCTGGTCTGTGTTTAGTCGATTTTCTGAGCCTTGCCTTGTCACTAGGGCTAGGTGTCAGCTCCTGGTTGGTTCCTCCTTCAAACGAACGGCTATTATTGAACCAAGCTTCATCGACGGTCTAAATTAACTCACAAACTCTATAAAAAGGACCTAAGTCTAACCCTAATTCACATAAACTAAAATGGAGATGAGACCGTCATGTTGCTGAGGAGAGACTAAGTATAGCCGTCAGAAATTGAGAGGCAATTAGGAGAATAAACAAAAGCTTAAAGCAACGTCAAATCAATCAAAACAGCGCCTACAACAAAGGATAGCATCTCCAAATTCAGAATTCAGATTTCTGAATTGAAGATTCGTCATACGCTGTAAGTAGAGTGCTATTCCGATATGAATTAAATAATTGTGTTGATTTGTGTAATGTAAGAAATGGAATTGTGGCGACAAAAATCTATATTTGTATGTTGCTTTGATGCAAAACTATTTGGAATATTATGGTATACGATTGGATATTTGCAAGTACGCGATTTGCGTTGGAAACGAAATGGAATTGTGGCGATAATGGCTTATATTTGTATGTTATTTTGATTCTAACAATTTGGCAATGCTATGGTTTGATTCATACAAGTATGTGGCTTATGTTGACAACCACATGTTGTGGAATTTTGATTGGGAGTTATGCAAACATATGATTCATGTTGAAAGTAACAACTATATGTTGTAATAATTTATTTAAGATTCATGCAAGCATATGATTCATGTTAACAACTATATGTTATGATATTTTAAATCGGAATTCATGCAAGTCCATGATCTATTGTTATGACAACATGATGTAAAATTCTATGGTCATCTTTAGTGTAATTTGATTCACCTAAGTATTATGATTCATGTGAAGTTATGTTGGAATTGGCATCCTAGTTCAAGTATAAAAATCCTATTTTTGTGATAGTGACAAAAGCACGCATCTTTGTAAATTTGTATTAATTTGATGAACATGACTAAACTATGTTCGTTATTATGCCCAATTGAAAAACATGTTTTTAGACTCAGGTTGTTATCATAAATTACAATAGAATTACATTAGAATTACATTCCTCTTGCAAGTTTACATAGATAAAATAAAAACCATGATTTCATGTTTAGAAATATTTATGCCATGATTACATCAAAAACCATGAACTCATGTTTAGGAATATTTATGCCATGATTACATGAATAGATCAAAAATCATGATTAAGTTGGAATAATTCTAGATGAACTATACTTTTGTATTAGTAACAAAAGTAAGCACCTTTGTAAACATATAGTAATTTTATAAACATGATTTGCCTATGTTTGACATTATGCCTAAGTAAAAATATAGGTTTATGTTGTAGTTAAGACTATGTGTCAATAATGATATCTAATTAGATTCTTAACTTAACTGCAAGTTTACATGGTTTGATTCATGTCACTTATGCTTTATGACCAAAGTATATGTTACCACAATACAAGTACACCAGTTTCTATTTTTGCAGTTCCAACGTTATGTTGCAAGTTCATGCGTTCACATTCCCCTTTTTGTGTATATAATCACGTTTTAAGCCTCCCCTTTTGCACATGGCTAAGTTGGGCTTAAAAGGCTAAGCCCAACATATATTATAATAAACGAACGTATTAAACGGGGGAAATAGCATTGGGCCAAATTAATTAATAAATGAAAATATAAAAGTAGATGGGCCCAAATTCAAGAATGGGTTGGGCCCATGATTGGTGTAAAACTTTACACCATTAGCTTAAATTGATTTTGAATAATGGGCCGCAAATATTTACATATAAGAAAATAAAGAAGAAAGACAAAATATGTAAATGTAGAAAATACGATGTGTTTAACCCGAGGTTGGATTGAGTTGTGATGTAAACCTGCCCGGAACCGCCCGGCTGTCCAGTAGTCACAACAATACCTATCCAATGTGGGTGGTTAAACATGGAGCCCAATAAGGACCCGAGGTTAGACTGAGTTGTGGCGTAAGACAGCCCGGACCCAACCGGCAATAGGCAGCCACAACAATGCCTGTCTAATGTGAGAGGTCAAGGCTTTAATAAGACAATTAAAGCTGAGTCAGGATTGATAGGATTAAGTAAATTATATTAATACTTAATCAAAATGGAACATGCTAAACTAAACAGACTGATTGGGGGGTTAGGTTTATAAAACACTTAACCAACTTAGCATGTTGGCTAGAAATAGAAAACCTAGTAGCGGAGGACCCTTTTCGCAGTAACCCTACAAGGTATCATGATACCCTGAAACTAGGCAGGGTGGGGCACGATTACTGGGCTGATTGTAAGAGGTCAAATCGACGGCGGTGGTGCAGCAGTGTAGGTTCTAACGGGGTGCGGGCGTGCACACACTCCGGCGCAGAAAAATAAGGCACTGGGCACCAGTAGCATACCTGTGCATTCTAGGATTGTGTCGGGCCGCCACCATGGGACTTGATACACCCCATGGTGGGACCAGCATAGGTAACTACAACATCGGGGGCCGTAAGACACATGTAACTATGCGAGTAGGAGCCGATCATCATGAAATGGATCACTTCACCCTGATTATGGGGTGCCTTTTGGGAACTAGTTTATACGGGTACAGAGATTAATATGGGGTACGATAGTATATTCGACCCTAGACAACTTAACTAAGTATATGGTGCTTTCCCATTTCTAGTTTATACTTATCATACCCAGTTCTTTATTCATAGACTGAATAGTCCTAGACTTACTCAGGCTTTATGTCTGACTCTACTTTTCTTTCGTCTTCTTTTCTTCCATTCCACCCCCCTCCCCCCCAGGTCCACAGGTAGGGAATACCGCAGCTTGACCAGTCTTCATATCCAGCTTGAAGAGAAAGAATGTATTGCTTGGATCTTTTTGTTTTTGGACTATGGCTTTGGACAGCAACTATGGGACTTTTGCAGTTTATTTATGTTTTCTTTATGCTTCTTTAAATAATGTAATCAAGACAGTTATGAAGATGTTATGTTTTTGGAAGTATTGTAAGACAATTATGGTATGGTTGTTGTAACACGTATTTTTAATGAAATAAAAGTTGTTGTTTTTCCGCTGTTCAAAAATATGTGTTCTTATATCTGTCTTGTATATCTGTGACTTATACTTATAAACCTCCACCAAAATTAGGGCATTCCCTTTGAGAGTGACCCTAACGGAGGTGGGGTGTTTCACTTGGTATCAGAGCAAAGGTTTACCAGATAAGATAAAAAGTTTTGAAAAATTATTTTCAAAAAGGAAATTTAAAGAAGCATTTTTTTTAAAGAAATAAAATATTATTTTATTTTAAAAGGCAAAGTCCCCCCCAAAGCCATAGGTACTATCTCTTATCCTTCGTTTTGAATCTATCCTTTTTGTTTCAGCATGTCCGAAGAACTTAACTTGCTAGAGGGTGTACCAATACCTGGTTGGTTTCGACGGTTCTTAGAAGCAAGGGCCACTCAGCCAGGTCCTACCGTTCCTCCTCCCCCAGCTGCAGGAAATCATCCAGCTGCAGCGGCACCTCTTCCTCCACCTCCTCCGTAGGGAAACACGTTTGCTAAGATATGTAAAGATTTTAAAACTATGGGAGGAAAGGATTTTCATGAAACTGAGTCCTTCGTGGCAGCTAGGAATTGGTTAAAGGAAACCGAGGACTTATTCGTCATCTTTGAGGTAGAAGATAGACAGAAAGTACAACTGGCAGTATGGCTACTAAAAGGTGAGGCTTCCTACTAGTGGGAAGTCACTAATGCAGAAAGACCGGTGGAAACATGGGAGGACTTTAGGGCAAGGTTTGAGGCTAAATTTCTCTCCGAAGCTGAAAGGAGTCTTCAGTTGGTGAAATTCTTATTTCTTAAGCAAGGGAATATGACAGTCAAAGAGTATGTTAATCAATTCGATGAGCTGGCTAGGTTTGGGCTGGACCTAGTCAACACCCCGCACAAGAAGGCTCTCCGCTTTGTCAAAGGGTTGAATGAGCCATTACACAGTTTGGCCATGACCCATATACCCATGGGAGCTATGTACGAAAGGTTGGTGCAGATGGCATTGCTGAACGAGGAAGATAAGGACAAGAAGGAGACAGAGGCAGAAAACTCTCAAGGGAAGAAAGAGGTCAAGCCCAACGATTCTAAGAATAAGAAGGTAGACCCCGAGAAAGAAGGCAAGAACAACAACTCACGTGATAAAAGGAAATGCAATTACTGTGGTACGGAAGGGCACATAGCCAAGGATTGTAGAAAGAGGAAGAGAAAGCAAGGTGAATGTTTTCATTGTGGGAAGACTGGACACATCAGCAAAGACTGCCCTGAGAACCAGACCGGACCTTCTGGCGGTACATCGTTAACTTATTCTAGATGCTTTGTTTTATCCTATATATCTCCTCGACCCTATCTTTTAGGTAGAAACCCTTTGGATGAAAACATGTAGTTGAAACATGTTATGGATGATGGTTGCAAGTGGTTGCAAGTGATTGCTAGTGGTTGCTCGTGGTTGCATATACACACACAATCTAGGTTTTAGATCGGCTCAGTCACTTCATATTGCATATGCATATATGTTTGCATTCGTATATGGTTGAACTTTAATGTGTTATCATATGGATGTTGCATTTGTATGAATGATTGTGCACTCATACATAATGGATTCATGGCACTTACATAATTCGCATTAAGGAGGTCAACTGAATCAGTAGACCGCCTGATTTTGCATTAGATAAGTACATGTACACACACACTTCGCATATGATCATGAAGCATTAGAAGTCTTTTAGGGACAATGGATGCTCGTGTTTGATGGATGAGTAGATGGATGTTTGGATGTTAGGATATACATTCTTCCTAACTTGAAGATTTCGGGGACGAAATCCTTTTAAGTGGGGGAGAATGTAACACCCCGTGTATTCTATAACAGTGAAATTCATAAATTAAAGCATAACTAATTTCAAATCAAAGAATTAAGGGAAACGGGATACGCCATTGTGTTCGTCTCGGAAAAATACGCGAAATAGAGTCCGAGTTTTCGAAAAACGGAGTCCGTATGACCAAGATATGTCCTCCGGAAGTTTCTGAATTAGGTTTAAAATTCGAATAGACGAAAAATAGCTCAGAAAAACAATTCAAAATTCAAAATCGGGCCCAATTGGCCAGGGCGGGAAAATTCCCGCCTAAGGCACCCAGGTCGACTTGGCAGTCGACCTGGGCTAGCCAGGTCGACAGGGCTGTCGACTGCCAAGTCGACAGGGTGTCGACTGGGCTGTCGACCTGGCCCCAGAGCCAGGTCGAACCCAGCCCACCCTGGCTGGCCTGGTCTGTGTTTAGTCGATTTTCTGAGCCTTGCCTTGTCACTAGGGCTAGGTGTCAGCTCCTGGTTGGTTCCTCCTTCAAACGAACGACTATTATTGAACCAAGCTTCATCGACGGTCTAAATTAACTCACAAACTCTATAAAAAGGACCTAAGTCTAACCCTAATTCACATAAACTAAAATGGAGATGAGACCGTCATGTTGCTGAGGAGAGACTAAGTATAGCCGTCAGAAATTGAGAGGCAATTAGGAGAATAAACAAAAGCTTAAAGCAACGTCAAATCAATCAAAACAGCGCCTACAACAAAGGATAGCATCTCCAAATTCAGAATTCAGATTTCTGAATTGAAGATTCGTCATACGCTGTAAGTAGAGTGCTATTCCGATATGAATTAAATAATTGTGTTGATTTGTGTAATGTAAGAAATGGAATTGTGGTGACAAAAATCTATATTTGTATGTTGCTTTGATGCAAAACTATTTGGAATATTATGGTATACGATTGGATATTTGCAAGTACGCGATTTGCGTTGGAAACGAAATGGAATTGTGGCGATAATGGCTTATATTTGTATGTTATTTTGATTCTAACAATTTGGCAATGCTATGGTTTGATTCATACAAGTATGTGGCTTATGTTGACAACCACATGTTGTGGAATTTTGATTGGGACTTATGCAAACATATGATTCATGTTGAAAGTAACAACTATATGTTGTAATAATTTATTTAAGATTCATGCAAGCATATGATCCATGTTAACAACTATATGTTATGATATTTTAAATCGGAATTCATGCAAGTCCATGATCTATTGTTATGACAACATGATGTAAAATTCTATGGTCATCTTTAGTGTAATTTGATTCACCTAAGTATTATGATTCATGTGAAGTTATGTTGGAATTGGCATCCTAGTTCAAGTATAAAAATCCTATTTTTGTGATAGTGACAAAAGCACGCATCTTTGTAAATTTGTATTAATTTTATGAACATGACTAAACTATGTTCGTTATTATGCCCAATTGAAAAACATGTTTTTAGACTCAGGTTGTTATCATAAATTACATTAGAATTACATTCCTCTTGCAAGTTTACATAGATAAAATAAAAACCATGATTTCATGTTTAGAAATATTTATGCCATGATTACATCAAAAACCATGAACTCATGTTTAGGTATATTTATGCCATGATTACATGAATAGATCAAAAATCATGATTAAGTTGGAATAATTCTAGTTGAACTATACTTTTGTATTAGTAACAAAAGTAAGCACCTTTGTAAACATATAGTAATTTTATAAACATGATTTGCCTATGTTTGACATTATGCCTAAGTAAAAATATAGGTTTATGGTGTAGTTAAGACTATGTGTCAATAATGATATCTAATTAGATTCTTAACTTAACTGCAAGTTTACATGGTTTGATTCATGTCACTTATGCTTTATGACCAAAGTATATGTTACCACAATACAAGTACACCAGTTTCTATTTTTGCAGTTCCAACGTTATGTTGCAAGTTCATGCGTTCACATTCCCCTTTTTGTGTGTATAATCACGTTTTAAGCCTCCCCTTTTGCACGTGGCTAAGTTGGGCTTAAAAGGCTAAGCCCAACATATATTATAATAAACGAACGTATTAAACGGGGGAAATAGCGTTGGGTCAAATTAATTAATAAATGAAAATATAAAAGTAGATGGGCCCAAATTCAAGAATGGGTTGGGCACATGATTGGTGTAAACCTTTACACTATTAGCTTAAATTGATTTTGAATAATGGGCCGCAAATATCTACATATAAAAAAATAAAGAAGAAAGACAAAATATGTAAATGTAGAAAATATGATGTGTTTAACCCGAGGTTGGATTGAGTTGTGATGTAAACCTGCCCGGAACCGCCCGGCTGTCCAGTAGTCACAACAATACCTATCCAATGTGGGTGGTTAAACATGGAGCCCAATAAGGACCCGAGGTTGGACTGAGTTGTGGCGTAAGACTGCTCGGACCCAACCGGCAACAGGCAGCCACAACAATATCTGTCTAATGTGAGAGGTCAAGGCTTTAATAAGACAATTAAAGCTGAGTCAGGATTGATAGGATTAAGTAAATTATATTAATACTTAATCAAAATGGAACATGCTAAACTAAGCAAACTGATTAGGGGGTTAGGTTTATAAAACACTTAACCAACTTAGCATGTTGGCTAGAAATAGAAAACCTAGTAGCGGAGGACCCTTTTCGCAGTAACCCTACAAGGTGTCATGATACCCTGAAACTAGGCAGGGTGGGGCACGATTACTGGGCTGATTGTAAGAGGTCAAATCGGCGGCGGTGGTGCAGCAGTGTAGGTTCTAACGGGGTGCGGGCGTGCACACACTCCGGCGCAGAAAAATAAGGCACTGGGCACCAGTAGCATACCTGTGCATTCTAGGATTGTGTCGGGCCGCCACCATGGGACTTGATACACCCCATGGTGGGACCAGCATAGGTAACTACAACATCGGGGGCCGTAAGACACATGTAACTATGCGAGTAGGAGCCGATCATTATGAAATGGGTCACTTCACCCTGATTATGGGGTGCCTGTTGGGAACTAGTTTATACGGGTACAGAGATTAATATGGGGTACGATAGTATATTCGACCCTAGACAACTTAACTAAGTATATGGTGCTTTCCCATTTCTAGTTTATACTTATCATACCCAGTTCTTTATTCATAGACTGAATAGTCCTAGACTTACTCAGGCTTTATGTCTGACTCTACTTTTCTTTCGTCTTCTTTTCTTCCGTTCCCCCCCAGGTCCACAGGGAGGAAATACCGCAGCTTGACCAGTCTTCATATCCAGCTTGAAGAGAAAGAATGTATTGCTTGGATCTTTTCGTTTTTGGACTATGTCTTTGGACAGCAACTATGGGACTTTTGCAGTTTATTTATGTCTTCTTTATGCTTCTTTAAATAATGTAATCAAGACGGTTATGAAGATGTTATGTTTTTGGAAGTATTGTAAGACAATTATGGTATGGTTGTTGTAACACGTATTTTTAATGAAATAAAAGTTGTTGTTTTTCCGCTGTTCAAAAATATGTGTTCTTATATCTGTCATGTATATCTGTGACTTATACTTATAAACCTCCACCAAAATTAGGGCATTCCCTTTGAGAGTGACCCTAACGGAGGTGGGGTGTTTCATCACCCAACTGCTCAAATAATATTCAGTGTTTGTTGATTGAAACCCCACATGGGTGTTGGGATGATATTTGACGTACACTAATCATAATTGTTTAGTTGTATGTCAATCGATAGGTTGACAGACAGTTGTGTGGTGCACTCTGGATGATGGTTGATTATTTATCGTTGCTATTATATACATGTGTTGTATGGAATCCATATAAATAACGTTATCGGGTAATTGATTAGGTCTCATTCCAATTTAGAAAATAAATCATATTCATGTGTTGAATAAACAAAATAGTCATGTGTTGGCAATACTCATGTGTTGAAACCATTCATGTGTTGAAAACATTCATGTGTTGAAAATATTCATGTGTTGAGTAAAATATTTAAACAATAAAATTTACATCTTTATCATATATAAAATTTGAAACTAACTGGAAAAAAGTTAAGATGAGCGGTTTCCTGGGTATTGATCTGATGTTGGTTTCGGCCTTCGTGGTTAATACTTAGGGAATTGTTCTCTTGCTAAATTACGATTAGAGGTTGATTAAGAATTAAACGATAAAAATCATAATTTTATAAACTATATTAAATAACAAAATTAGTCATGTTTTGACGATACTCATGTGTTCAGAATATACATGTGTTGAAAGAAATATATATATTCATGTGTTGAAGAAATATTCATTTGTTGAATAGAATAATGAAGTTATTGAAATATATAAAGCCGTGTTGATTAGATATGCGCCATTTTCACGCAAATGATATTTATATTGATTTTATTCATTTTTTTATAATGAATAGCAAAAAGGAAGTGATTTCAAAATATAACGTTTTGAAAATATTATCATTTATATATTAATGATATGGAATATTCAATTTTATATAAAATTGAATATGAAGTTGAAATCGTTTTTAAAACGAATTTAAAAGATTTATAAAATACGATAAGAATTGAAACCGAAGAAATATATATAATATATAGTATATATATTAAATGGCCTGGATAGAACGTGTCGCGCCGCGGTAGTTCACGAATTTTGATCATTGACTTCGAATTGACGTTACGGGAGATCTGACCGTCGGATTCTCCTGAAACCGGAACCGTTGGGTTCGTATTGAAAGGAGCTTTCCAATGAATATCAGAAATTTGAAATCTAACAATTGGATTTGGAAGTATGTCCAAATCAAATTTGGAAAAGGTCGCTGTAAGTGCAGTTCGACGACTATTATTGGAAATCCACTGTACGAGCCTTGATAAAATTATTAAAAATATTAATAATTTGTGTAAAATCATAATAAATGATTTAGAAGGAATTGGGGTGAAAAATCCCATATTTAAAAAGGTTAAAAATATATTTTTATTGAAATGAACTAGTTATGAACTAGAATTATAATCCAATGTTTCTGAATAAATAAATTGGATTCGAAGTGGTTATAAAGTTAATCAGAATTTCCAATATATGAATTAGAATGAATTTGAATTGAAATTATCTTCGGAATATTTCGATGTTGGATTTCGTGATTATACAGATATGGTTGTGGAAATTTGATAGGTATATTTGTAGCATTATTTCCAATACGATATTTGTTGGTTTCAGAATTTGACATTGAATATAAGACGATATATTTTCTATTCAGAGCCTTTTATTTAATATCAAATGGGATTTTGGGTTCATCGTGAATGGTGTCTTAAATAACACTGTTCTTGGACCTAGTTTAGAAAAGAATAAATCTTTTAATTAAGATTTAGTGAAATTGTCCAGTTAATTAGCATTTAATTGGAATTGAATTTAAATTGGTTTTTGAGTTTATTATGAGCGGTATTTTGAGTAACACGTGTTCTTTAACCCGATTAACAAAGGAATGGGATTTTGGGTTTAACGTGAACTATGTTTTTAAATGACATTGGTTCTTTAACCCAGTTAAAGATATGATTAACATCTTAGCTTTAAATAAACATTAATACTGATTTGTGGGAAGATTAAAACTAAGTGGAGTTTTAACGAATCTTTAATTAGATAGAAATAATCGAGAATGAAGTATCACCAGTTTTGCTCCAAAGCGATAGTTAAATCTTTAATTAGATTTGAACATGAAATTGTAATTAATATTTACCGATAACACCATGGTGTTAGATATGGAGTATTACCAGTTTTGCTCCATGGGATGAATAGGTTTGGTTTGGAAATAAAATAAATAATTACTTCGGTATGGTTCACTAATCCCGACTAGTTTGGAATGCCTTAACATGGTTTGAAACGATATCCAAAGGAAGATTAAAGAATAAATATAGAAGAATTTATCTTTGATAAAATGAATGGGAACTTTTCCCTAAGAATGTGAATATTTGAATAAAAGAATACTCGGAATTGGAATGAGGCGTATGTTGTGTTTGTGTAACACTTATTTATTATATATGCGGGTTATTCGGAAAGGCCGGGTTTATACCCATTCTGAATAATTGATTATACGATAAGTCGAAGATGAAGACGGTGGTTGAAGACCTGAGGTCATCACATCGTTTAGATGACTACTGATGATTTTGATTGGCCTGTACACCCAAGTGGAGGGAATCAATTGGTGATCGTCCAAACGTACTTAGAGATCGATGGATATGCAAGGAATAAGGTTCCTCCGGTTTCGTTCAGACCCAGAACGAACTTGTAAATGAACTGTGTGTCTGACATTGGATTTTGTTCTTTGCTGATTGATCTCTACTAAATATATATCTGTTTGGTGACGGAGAATTTATTCTCTTTCTTAACGCCCTTCTCTGAGACGTACGAGCTCAGAGGTTATATATCGATAGAAATCAGTCACATAGAGTGAATTGCTGGTGTGGTATGCCTAAGTGGTAGATGATCAAGGCTTCTGTTGAAAAGCAAAGTCTTGTGGTTGATGATCAAAGCACGGCCTATGTGGCATAGCTTTGTGTATGGCGTTAATTCGCGAGCCTCACACCTCGGTATGATTCAAAAACGGGATAAGGATCCAAGGAGAACATGACGTTTCTTTCTAGCTATGGGTAGTGTCAGCGACTTCTAGCCCTGACATTCATATACTTTTTACCTATGTGGTTGTTGGAATGCGAGGAACCTCGAATATAGGTCCTATAGGACAGGGAAACGTGTGTTACGGAATAATTAATCCTCAAAAGTAGGAGAGGACCAGCTTTGGAGGTTCCAAGGAGCGATGTGTGTGGTCCTGAGACATTTGCTAGAGTGTCTCGAACGGAGAAGAGCTTGCCCCTTGCCTCGACTCATGACAGAAATCCAATTTCCAATACGTGACATTTCGGTTTTATTTGTAGAGCCTAGTATAGAGACATGATATATAGTACCGATGTCGTCTATGATTGATACATTTATATTCAAAGTTGTTTTCTTCACTTATATTAATAATAAAAGATTAAATTTCGCGTATCAAGCATTATTTGGCTGTTATAAGGTAAAACCTTATCCTCCGGCTTGCGTTGCATTGTTTGATTAGACCTGGGTCTTATAATAGTTTCATTGTTCTTTATTTAGCATTGCGCTATTTACTTATGCACTGGTATTCTTGGGGTAAAAACCCGTTCCTTGTTATACGGCGTGGTCCCTTGATCAACCGAACTTTGAAAATCAAATTAATAACTGTTTTAGTTCTCACACCAGTCACATGACTGACCTGGAGTTTATTGTTTTAACCTAAACTCTGGGTGCCCTTATTTTCCACACGGGTAGATAGTAGTTGGGTTTTGCAGAATTATATTCATAGGAACCTGGTTTATAGCGGAACGATACTCGGAAATCTCTGTATCCATGTATTTCTTTCAGTTGTGCTTTGTATTATTTTTCCGCTGCTATGTATTTAAATGTAATTTAAATCTCTGATATTTATCAAATGTGTAATATTTATTCATACTCTATATATTCTTGTATTCTGATGGAATTGTTGTAATAAACAATGAATTGTTCTTCTGTTTGTGTTCCGATGTGTGTTGTTCTCAAAGCAATCCGTTCTTTCCTTACCGAGGAAGTTACGGGTTCTTACATAAGTGCTTGCGGTTTTGATTGTACACTATATATGTGGAACGTGAGATGAAAGAATTTTGCAGGATGATTATTATATTGTGGCTGATAGACACTATTATAATATCAAAAGAGTTTAGATATAAAAGGTCATTGTTTCTTTCAAAAATTATTTGAAATTTAAATCAAATTGATTTTGATTCTCATAAGGGAAAAACCTGTTCCGTTATACGGCGTGGTCTTATGAGATATCATTATTTTCCCAAATTGTTTACTCATACCAGTCCCATGACTGACCCAAAGTTTGTTTTGATTTGTTTTCCCTAAACTCTTGGGTGCCCAATTTTGTATAGGCAGTCAAGTAGTCAGGATTTTTCAGATACACTAGATGGAGCTTGGAGCAAGAGGCTTAAGGATTATATAGCCATTGTTTATTTCCGCTGTGTTGTAAGTGTTGTACTCTGATAATGTTACTGTATACATATACTAGTTTTATTTCAAAGTTATGTATCTATTATATACTGTTCGTTCCGCTGTGAGTTTCGTGTTACTCTGATGATGATGTATGTTCTTCTTCTTCTTCTTCTTCTTCTTCTATTCTAAGTTTCTATCTTGTCTATCCTCACCCTCTGTTTTACTTTCTATTAGTTTTCTGGTTTCCAGTGCAATTGGGGTTCGATTTGTGCTATTTGGTCAGCTCAAATTGTACCGGAATTTCAGGACACTATAGTATCATAGCATAAGGTTAAGCTATTACTTGGCTTTGTGGCGTGACTCAGTAGAGATGGGGTTAGTAATACCCTAGATGGAGTTTGAGTGCATATATATATATATATATACACGTATTTTTTGTTCAATATAAAATGATTTTATATTGTGCAGATTTATCGATTGAGTTTTCTATAGGTTCTGGTCGATCGGTTTGATCCACTCTATCGGTAGGGGTTTATAAACACTTGAATACAATGGACCGACATGGTATGTTTTGAAAGAGGGTAAATGAAATAATTTTACCTGAAATATATTTTGTTATAAAAGGAATCTATATATTGGAATTATTATAATATATAGGGTGTTGGTTGTTATTATAATCAAATGAGATTATAAACTGAAACGGTTGTACAAATAAACAATTTGAATTCATATGAGTGTAATATATGAAATCAGGTGAATTAAATCTGAATTAAAATCAGAATTTGGAATTTGAAATTCTGAAAACATGAAAAGTGTTTGTAAATGGAATTGAATTGAATATATGAGAACTTTAAAATCCTAGGAGATTTTAAATTGTTTACAAGCATTTTGAAGGATATTTTGAAAGTGATTTCAAAATGAAGGTGTTTAAAAATGGTATTGAAATTGTTATAGTATTGAACTCACTTCGATAAGCTGGAAAATAACCCTGATGATGATGGCCACATCATCAGTGTCATTTTCGATTTGCTAAGTAATGGATTACTACCAAAGATTTTGTTTTTGAATTGTTCTGAGAAAACAAGTTGTTTTGATATCCCAAATGAATATTTTGACTTTTGGAAAAGGCTAAGCTGTTTAAAAATTCCCAGAAACAGATTATTTGAATTAAAACAAATTAAACTAGAATTTGTGAAAGCAAATTGAAATATAAGATATAGAATAAAATTGAATAGCGAGAAAGGAATCTGGAATTATGTTGAATTGATAGGTTACTAGTTGGAATCAAGAATGGATTTGGTTTGAAAAAGAATTTGGCTTGGGTATAAGCAGATGTTTGGGTTGGAGGATAAAACTGATTGGAATTTGGTTAGAATGATATTGATATATGTTAAATTGATAACAGGTGGAAAGGATATAATGATATGCTCGACAAAAAGGTACCAGTTTATATTATATATAGGTTTGAGATTTTGATGAGCCGAATTGACAAGCCGCTTGGTTGTTTGATTTTCTTTTCAGTTGAAGAAGGCCTAGAGAGGCGATTTGGAGTTTGAGCTATTGATCAGTATAAAGGAGGTGCTGGCAAAAATTTTCTAAAAGTTAAGGTGTTGGAAAATTTTTAGGATTTTTGAAAATTTTCGTTAGTAGGAATGAATACATATTTAAATGAAATTAAATTGGTTCGGTTGAAACTGAAAAATAAGTAAACAAATAATTAGTAACTCAGTTAATAGGGTTTGTTTCCTTCCTTAGCAATTTCGAGGACGAAATTATTTTAAGGGAGAAAGAATGTAACGACCTGTATTTTTATGGATAATAAATAATATATTTAATTATTTAAATAACGGTTTGGCAATTTAAAATGTCCAGAATTAAATAATAAGGAATATTTAATTAATATAATAATTAAATGATATATTTAAATTCCTTAATAGTCGGAAATAGTAGAATTCACAGTATGATGTGAATTGGATCATATATAAGCTGCAATTAAGTTTGGAATTGAATTAGAATAACGAATATTATTTAAACGAAGTTTGAACGTATAATTATATTATAATTTAAGTCGAGCTCCAAATGGCGCGGCAGTTCGAAATCTGGCGATTAGAACTTCAACTGAATATACAGGGTCTGTTTTAAATCGGATTACTGTTAAACAAGAAATGTTCGAATCCGTTGAACGTTATTTTTCAAGAGAAAAATCGGGATTTCGTCAGGTAGATTTTGATTTATGTCCAAATCAAATTTTAGAAAAGTTGCTATGGAATTCCTTTATAATTTATAATGATTTATTTATATTATAAATGGATTTTTCAATATAAATTGAATATCGATTCAATCAGGATTTGAATATCAAGTTATGTATCCAATTGGAGCTGTATGACATTATATTGTAAATATATACAACAATATTTATTTATAAATATTTAATTTAATTATTTTTAAATATATTGATATTTAAAAGGGTTTATTTAGAGCTTTAAAAATAGCCAGTTTTGCAAATGACCTCCGTTTTCGATGAAACTAATTTTGTTGGATCCATAATATTAAATTATTGCTAGATTTCAATTTCCGTGATTTTTGAAGTCAGTGTTTGGCCGTACGGATTTTTAATATGAAAAACAGTCAGTAGATTGACGGTTAAAAATACGCTGTCTGAGCAAACGAAGTAGGAATTTGACGAAACTAGTTTCGTTGGGTCCGTAATGTCGATCTGTAGCTGCTTGGGTATCATGTGTGATCATAGGGATTTTTAAGGACAAAAAGAAATAACGATAGCTTAATATATTGAAATTTATCGAATATAAAAATAATATTCTTACACTGTAAATACTCCTTAAAAATCCTAAATATAATTTACTTTTTTTTGGTCAAAGTTTATTCCGCCGTAACTTTTATCTTCAGGAAATTTATTTCAATCTTTGTAAAATCAAAATGAAATGCAAATAAATTCTACAAATTGAAACGAATACATATTTGATCTCGCATCAACCAACACTTCAATCTAGTAGGAATTTTGGGGTGTCCGATCACTATTTTTGGTCCGTTGGTATTGTACCGACGACTTAGGGCTTCGACGCAAGGTTGTTTTAGGCAGAGTTGGGTGGAGAGGTGGTCTGCGTAGCGTTTAGGGTGGCGAGAAGCTGCTATTGACGGAGTTTGGAGGATATCGGTGACCATTTTGGTCGCGTGATGTCACTATTCCATTGATTGAGGTGTTCGTCGCATTTGAGAATAAAGGTGAGAGTTGGTCCATTTTGATATGGGGTGGTGTAGTTTGTGAAGAGGAGTTTTATGGTGAAGAGTTTAGGAAGTTTGGTTGAGAATGAAGGGTGAACGAGGGGTTTGAAATTTGGGAAATGGCCATTTGCGGTTGCAAGAAGTCACGATAGGATTTGGGGAAGAAGAGTTAAGCGGGTGGAGGCTGTTGAGTGTTGGGCCAAATGATGGTGAGACCATGTGTTGTATAAATAGGTTTAAATAAATTGAATAGTTGTTTAAAATGTTTATAACTTTAAAAATGCGTAACTTTCTCATATATTATCGGAATTTAGCAAAACAAGATCCGTTAGAGTCGTATTGATGACGACTACAAAATGGAACTGACTGGAAGTAATTCGGAGCTCGTTACAATTTATAGTAAAATAAATTGTTCGTCTGAATTAAGCGATGTTTATCGTTATTAACGATGATCATCCAATGTGAGTAAAACTCACCAACTCTTCCAGTTCATATTTTTCTAACGTATATTTAGAAATGATTAATGATGATTGATTGCTGTGTATTGACTATTTGGTTGAACTGCTGATATATTGGTTGAAATTATAGATAACGATATATATATATGTAACGACCCAGGTTTTTGAACGATTTATTTTAAATATTTAATATCGTTTTAAATATTGTGTTGGTAATATAAAAGAATTTTTATATTGAATTTATCGATTAAATAATCGATATAGGATATAATTCAGATTTAAAACTGAATCGAAATGATTCAGTCGATCAATATAATTCTAGTTGAATATAGACGAGTTATTTTCAATGACTTTAATCGTTTATTTGATATTGATAGTCTGTATAAGCAAACGAATTAAATTTCAGAATATGCTCAGTTAAGTTTAGAATAACGTAAGAATCTGGTAGCATCGGTCGTTGTGATAAATAGCGGTTCAGGGTTTTAATTTTTAGGACCACAAGATATTTAGCTTTTTAATCAAAATAAAAATACATCAGCCGACCTATTTAAAAATACAACCAACCTATAATTTTATCGCGCAGACCTAGTTTCTCTTCGAGTTGGAAAATTTGTCTCCTGCCATCGTTATCGAGCAAACACAAATTTAATGGCCAAAGTACTATCTGTTTCCTTCTGCACCTCTATATATTGAGGCCATCGCCCTTTTTAATTCACAAGCCTCAGAAATCCAAACAATAAAAATGGCGAACTCCTCAGCTAAATATCGAAACTTCCAGGGACCGATAATCGAATTCAAGATCGCCCTAACTTCCTCTTTCATATGAGAAATCAAATCCAGTTCAGAGTTTGAGGCCGACGCAGTACAAATCGTGAGTCGCGATGGAGTTTTCCAGGCTCGAGTTCTTCGAGCATCAATTCTGGAGCGACGCACTTTGGGGGTTTCAGCGAATTCAAGGGAGGTCGAGGTCGTGGTTCGATGCAGCAAATGGTATAGGGGAAAATGAAGTTCGAAGCATCAGATGTTGAGCTGGGGTTAGAAGAGACGGAGGTTGAACTTGGAATTGGGTTCGACAGTGGGATGCTGGGATGATTCAGGGTTCGTGAATTCGGAGGGGTCGAACTGGGTGACTAGTAGTCGACGTTGAAGCTGAGGTAGGGAGGCCAATACCAGTAGTGAGGAGCAATTTCCGAGAGTGAAGGGGAAGTGCTCGGTGAAATACCAAGGAGAAAGAAGTAATTAAGGTAAATAAATTTTAGTTATCTAAATTGATTTAGGATATTTAATTTATATATCAACATATATTAGTTAGACCCAAATGAGTACTGTTGAAAGAAACGAAAATTTTGTTTACTTTGGAAATTTATTGGAAATAGATTAAATATATAGGAATTAGTTAGTTTTGTTTCTTTTATTTAAACTATATTAGTTGATTTAGATTTCAAACTCAAAATAAATAAAAGAAGTTGGATATTTAATTAAAACAATTTGATGTTTTATTTAAATGGAAAAAGGGATACATATATATAAGACATTATTTATTCGTTAATTGAAATGTTAATCGTTAAATTAATATTCGTAGGTGAAAGGTGAAATTAACTCGAATAGATTCAGTTGATGATGACTTGAATAAATTCGTAAACAACGATACAACATTTGAATGGATTTTCGGCAAATGAAATCACGGTGAGTAAATCTCACTCACCTTTTATTTATAATTATTTTTATTTTGTTAAAAATAATTGTTTGTTGCTTGTGTGAATGCTTTCTGCTTGCTTTATATATATTAGTTATTTAGGCTATATATATATATATTGGGTTGATTGATTGGTTGGATTCCCGCAGTCTCATTAGCGGATGCCCGCAGTTTCATAGCGGATGATTACCCTATACGCCCCACGCTATGATTAATGGATGACCTTCTATACCGCGATATTCTGCCACAAAGCAGAATGGGTATTATTTATGTGCTAACATCTGTGGATGCAGGAAAACAGGTTGGAGGAATCCAACAGGATTCCTCAAAAAATATATTATCTGTTTGTTGTTTTGCTGATTTCATATATTCATATATGATGTGTTAAAATAAAATGATTGGAAATTGGGTGATTTGATTGTTTTAAATATCACTGGGCTAAGTGTTAATTTATATAAATATCGTGAAAGGATATTGGGGATTTAAAAAGGGAAAATTCTATTTTTAAATAGAATTTGAATTTTAAATGGAATAAGATAAAACTTGTTTTTGAAAAATAAAACGAGTAGTTTCTTTATAAACGAAGTTTATAAATAGTTCTTTATAACGAAGTTATAAATGAAGTAAAAAGAATTATCATTTGATAATTCAGAAATAGAAGTACAAGCGTGGAATTGGAATTTGAAATGAAATTTCAAAATAGGAGGTGAAATGGAATTTTTAAATATATAACTCAAATGAAATTTGAGTATAACATTTGAATTTTGAAAAGCGTTTAAATATTTGAATTTTTGAAGGGGATTGAATATTAGAAATTCAAATAAGAAGTTCAAATAGAATTTGAATAGACGAGATTAGAATGAAAAGTAGAATTTGAATTCAAGGAATTAAAATAAAATTTGAATTCAAAGGAATTCGAATAAAGAAATTCAAATAGAGATTTGAATGTTGAATTTCAAAATAGAATTTGAAATATATAGAATTTCAACGAAGAAATTGAATAGAATTTGAAATATAGTATTTCAAAGAAGAATTCAAATGTGAAATTTGAATAGAGATTTGAATGGAATTTAAATATGAAATTTGAATTGAGATTTGAAATAGAAATTCAAGTGTTGAATTTGAACATGGAATTGGATATAGGAATTCAAGTAGAAATTTGAATATGAGATTTCAAAAATAGAATTTGAAATAAACTTTGAAAGTAGGATTTCAAAGTAGGATTGAAATAGGATTTCAAAATAGGAAATCCAAATAGTTTTGAAATGGAATTGGAATTCAAGGGAATTCCAATGAATTTGAATATTAGAAATTCAAATGGTGTTGAAAATGAATTTGAATATTAGAAATTCAAATGGTGTTGAAAATGAATTTGAATATTAGAAATTCAAATGGGGTCGGAAATGGAAAATGGAATTTGAATATAAGAGATTCAAATTGAATTCAAATAGGATTTGATCTATGGGATTTGAATATGAAATTCAAATGGGTTTAAACTATGGAAATTTGAATATAGAAATTTAAAAAGGAGTTTGAATATTGAATTTCAATAGAATTCAAATATAGAAATTGGAATATAGAAGTTCAAATGGAATTTGAAACATTTAGAATTTCAAATAGAAATTTAAAGGGAGTTTGGATATTTAAATTCAAGTATGAATTTCAAATATAGAAATTCAAAAAGGAGTTGAATTAAAGTGGGAATTCGAATAGAGGATTTGAAATGGAATTCGAATAAAGAATTTGAAATGGAATTCGAATAAAGGATTTCAAATGGGATTTGAATACAGGATTTAAAACTATGGAATTTGAAATGTAAGAATTCAAATGGAATTTGAAATATATATGAATATATATATATTAGATGAAGTTGAATCCATTTTAAAGAAGTTTTAAGAAGTTTATATATATATATAATTAAAACGAACTCGCCGCAGCGCTGCAGTTCGTAAAATAGCGATTCGAACTTCAATTGAGTATACAGAACGCAATTGAAGTCGGAATTCTTCGAAACAAGAAACGTCAGGACCGATTTGATAATAGTTTTCTAATGAAGGAGAAAAATCTGAATTTCGTCGTATAGATTTTGAGATATGTCAAAATCAAATTTTCAGAAAAGCAGCGCCAGAACCATTATAAAACCATAACGGTTTATTTAATTAAATTAAAGGATTTTAAGCAAATAAAAATCGAAATTTCTATTTAGAAAAATCCCAGATGTGAGTTATAAAATATATGTGAACTCCAGTGGAGTAATGAGTTGATGTCTGAAATAGAAATCAGATTTTTGATTTATTGAATAGAGTTAACTAATTCGAATAGAAATTAGTTAATGAGATTTTGAATGAATATTGAGCTTTAAATAAGTGAATTCGATTTGAGAATTTATATTCGAAATAGAAAGAGAACTAGAATTGAAATTGAAATTCAATTTGGTTATGAACGAGTTAAACATTTTATTTGAACATGTTATGTTCAACAAAGAAGTGAAATAGGCAAAAAGGCTAATTAAAGAATAATTGAGCGAAACTGAATTCAAACGATTCAAAAACTGAATTCAAACGATTAGATAGTGTTGAATTGAAGTGAAAACAGGTGAACATGTATGAGGTGAAGTATATGAAGATTTTAATGTGTGTGCCCAACAAAAAGGTACATGTTTAAATTCATATATGGGTTTTATGCGCCATATCGGCAAGCCGCTTGGCTTTTTCTTTTTCTTTTTGAGAATGAGAAGATACCGGGAAGCTATTTGAAATTTCCCGATGCTCCCGATATAGGGGAGGTTATGGCGAATTTTTCCGGAAATTTAAGGAGTTAGAATATTTTTAAGATATTTTGATAATTTGAAATCATTGTATCGACGTATTGAATTCGATAATAAAGTGAATATAAAAATCGAATGTTGTAAACAAAAGGGGATAGAGATAAGTGATTGGAATTGTTTCCAATTGCAAATAGAGACATTTTCTAATATATAGAAAATAAAAGAATTGATATTTGAAAACGTTTTCCAAATGGCATAAGAGGCCGAGATGATTATTGAAAATATTTGGATAACAAATATTGATAAGGGAATGGGGAAGAGATTTAATTAATGAAATATTAATTAAAGGGCCCAGAGATTTGTTTGATATGTTTGGATGAACACTTGTTTTATTCGATAGTTAAATCACAGACTATCGAAGTTTTTGACCATCGTTGTCAATATGGAGAGACCGGTTGGATTATTATCCAAAGAACCACTCCGTATCGGCATAAGCGTTGCGAACCAAGTATGCTGAATATATTAAAGACGGAGTAAAGTGTAAGGGCTTTTCTAGTAATAGAAATAGTGCCTTCGGTTTCGTTCAATCCCAGAACGAACGTAAATGGACGAATGTCTGACAGAGTATTTCCAATGATCAAATGGGTTGGTCTGTATGAATATATATGGTTGCAACAGATTTATCCCTTAGCATAATATCCAGAATATTTGTGCAAACTCAACTAGTGATTAACGGAGCTGACAATGTGGCATTCAAAGTGATTGTGTTATCAATGAATGGTAAGTATGCGTAGCCTCAGGCCTCAACAACCAGGAAAGGACAAAAATCGGGCAGGCAGCATGGCTATGTGGGTCGCACCCATTAGGGTGTATAATCACCTATCTAGAGAAATTACTTTTGTTTCTAAATCTATCGATTCTGCCCATTCGGGAAACGGTGGTTTGAGTCCAACCGTGGGTTATATACATTCGATACACTCAAGCGAAATGAGTGGTCGGTCATGTGTGGGCCGGGTTGCAAGATGTTCTTGTTGAACCCAGTGTATTCCTCTCTAGAGATACACAGTCGGAAGGTGGTTCCATACCTTGTCATGTTGGAAATCCAATCTCCAATAAGCGCCATGCGGTTTTTGAGTTTATACTATATATGTGGAGCGTGAGATGCAAGCGTTCTGCTATTTGGTTATTTACTTGATGTAGACATTATTATAATATCACTGGATTTTTATATCAAAGTGTTTTGGGTTATAGTAAGGTAAAAACCGTCCGTGTTTATGTGTGGGCTGGTCTTACTATTATCTTTATTTTGAAAGGATTTTTAAAGTTAAACAAGTGGTTGGAGTTTACTCACACCAGTCCCATGACTGACCCAGAGTTTGTTTTTGTTTGTTTTCCCTAAACTCTTGGGTGCCCAAATTTGTACGGGCAGTCAAGTGTTTCAGGCTTTTACAGATACACTTGGAGGAGCTTGAAGCAGGAGGCTTCAACGATAGTTATTTCGAGTTACTTCCGCTGAATCAAATGTTATATGTACTCTGATGATGGTATGTGTATATGTACAAAACAGATTTGTATTCCAAAGCTTATGTTATAGAATATATTTTATTCGTTCCGCTGTGAGTTGTGATCTTCGTTTTTCTTCTATTCTAATATTTCTTTCTTTCTATTTCTCATCCTCTAACTTCTTTCTATTAATGGGTCGTATTTCTGGGTTATTTGGGTTGGACGTGTGGTGTATTTAGTAAACTCCGATAGCTCGGATTTGCGGGTCTCTACAGTTGGTATCAGAGCTTAGGTTGAGCGAGCACCTAGGCTTGTGTGGCATGTGCTCATTAGAGATAGGGTCAGCAGTGCCCTAGAATGAGTTGTGTATATAGATACGAGAGAGCGTATTTGTAAATTGATATAAAAATTGTTTTATATTGTGTTGGCTTGTCTGTTGAGTAGTTTATGAATTCTGGTCGAATCGTGGGACGCCACGAAGTCGATAGGAATTTCTAAACGCTTGAACAGAGGATTGAACACGATATTGTTTTAAAGTGGGTGAAATTATTTTACCCAAAATTATATTTTGATATAGAAAGAATAATTTTCTAGAATTATTATATGGATGTGTTGGATGTTGATTTTATAATCAAAAGAGATTATAAATTTAGAATGGTTATTTATAACCAAACCGAATTTGTATAGAAATTGAATATACAAATGAGATGAATTAGAATTTAATTCAAACCAGAATTTGGAATTTTAATCCTGGGAAGTTGAAAATATTTTTCAAAAGTAGAATATAGATTTGTTTAGAAGGATTTGAAAGAAAATCATTTTAGATGGATTTGGAAATAATAAAGCACTGAACTCACTTCAGTGGCTGGGAAATAATTCTGATAATGATTGCAACATCATCAGTGTTCATTTCCGAGTTTCTAAGTGATGAATTGCTACCTTAGAAAAAGTTTTTGATGGAGATTTGTGTGAAAGAAAACAAATTGGTTTGAATATTCAAATGTTTTGAATTTGAAATGAAAATAAATATATGTATATATTTATGGGATTTCAAAAGAATTTGAAAAGAAAACCCAGGGATTTGAATTCTGGAATTGAAATTTAACTTAAACAAGTTAAATGGGTCGAAGTGAGTGAATTGATTAGAATCAATTGGAATAGGTTTATTGGAATATGGATTGGATATAAATGGATTGATCGTAGATCATTCGAATCAAATGTGTGAAGACCAAAAGTTTTGGTGAAATTAAATATGTTGAAATATAAGGAGGTGAGTTTCAACATAAAGGAGTTTGAAAAGTAATAGGTTTGTGCCATTTTCCTACTTTAGCAATTTCGAGGACGAAATTATTTTAAGGGGGGAAGAATGTAACGACCCAGGTTTTTGAACGATTTATTTTAAATATTTAATATCGTTTTAAATATTGTGTTGGTAATATAAAAGAATTTTTATATTGAATTTATCGATTAAATAATCGATATAGGATATAATTCAGATTTAAAACTGAATCGAAATGATTCAGTCGATCAATATAATTCTAGTTGAATATAGACGAGTTATTTTCAATGACTTTAATCGTTTATTTGATATTGATAGTTTGTATAAGCAAACGAATTAAATTTCAGAATATGCTCAGTTAAGTTTAGAATAACGTAAGAATCTGGTAGCATCGGTCGTTGTGATAAATAGCGGTTCAGGGTTTTAATTTTAAGGACCACAAGATATTTAGCTTTTTAATCAAAATAAAAATACATCAGCCGACCTATTTAAAAATACAACCAACCTATAATTTTATCGCGCAGACCTAGTTTCTCTTCGAGTTGGAAAATTTGTCTCCTGCCATCGTTATCGAGCAAACACAAATTTAATGGCCAAAGTACTATCTGTTTCCTTCTGCACCTCTATATATTGAGGCCATCGCCCTTTTTAATTCACAAGCCTCAGAAATCCAAACAATAAAAATGGCGAACTCCTCAGCTAAATATCGAAACTTCCAGGGACCGATAATCGAATTCAAGATCGCCCTAACTTCCTCTTTCATATGAGAAATCAAATCCAGTTCAGAGTTTGAGGCCGACGCAGTACAAATCGTGAGTCGCGATGGAGTTTTCCAGGCTCGAGTTCTTCGAGCATCAATTCTGGAGCGACGCACTTTGGGGGTTTCAGCGAATTCAAGGGAGGTCGAGGTCGTGGTTCGATGCAGCAAATGGTATAGGGGAAAATGAAGTTCGAAGCATCAGATGTTGAGCTGGGGTTAGAAGAGACGGAGGTTGAACTTGGAATTGGGTTCGACAGTGGGATGCTGGGATGATTCAGGGTTCGTGAATTCGGAGGGGTCGAACTGGGTGACTAGCAGTCGACGTTGAAGCTGAGGTAGGGAGGCCAATACCAGTAGTGAGGAGCAATTTCCGAGAGTGAAGGGGAAGTGCTCGGTGAAATACCAAGGAGAAAGAAGTAATTAAGGTAAATAAATTTTAGTTATCTAAATTGATTTAGGATATTTAATTTATATATCAACATATAGTAGTTAGACCCAAATGAGTACTGTTGAAAGAAACGAAAATTTTGTTTACTTTGGAAATTTATTGGAAATAGATTAAATATATAGGAATTAGTTAGTTTTGTTTCTTTTATTTAAACTATATTAGTTGATTTAGATTTCAAACTCAAAATAAATAAAAGAAGTTGGATATTTAATTAAAACAATTTGATGTTTTATTTAAATGGAAAAAGGGATACATATATATAAGACATTATTTATTCGTTAATTGAAATGTTAATCGTTAAATTAATATTCGTAGGTGAAAGGTGAAATTAACTCGAATAGATTCAGTTGATGATGACTTGAATAAATTCGTAAACAACGATACAACATTTGAATGGATGTTCGGCAAATGAAATCACGGTGAGTAAATCTCACTCACCTTTTATTTATAATTATTTTTATTTTGTTAAAAATAATTGTTTGTTGCTTGTGTGAATGCTTTCTGCTTGCTTTATATATATTAGTTATTTAGGCTATATATATATATATATATATTGGGTTGATTGATTGGTTGGATTCCCGCAGTATCATTAGCGGATGCCCGCAGTTTCATAGCGGATGATTACCCTATACGCCCCACGCTATGATTAGTGGATGACCTTCTATACCGCGATATTCTGCCACAAAGCAGAATGGGTATTATTTATGTGCTAACATCTGTGGATGCAGGAAAACAGGTTGGAGGAATCCAACAGGATTCCTCAAAAAATATATTATCTGTTTGTTGTTTTGCTGATTTCATATATTCATATATGATGTGTTAAAATAAAATGATTGGAAATTGGGTGATTTGATTGTTTTAAATATCACTGGGCTAAGTGTTAATTTATATAAATATCGTGAAAGGATATTGGGGATTTAAAAAGGGAAAATTCTATTTTTAAATAGAATTTGAATTTTAAATGGAATAAGATAAAACTTGTTTTTGAAAAATAAAACGAGTAGTTTCTTTATAAACGAAGTTTATAAATAGTTCTTTATAACGAAGTTATAAATGAAGTAAAAAGAATTATCATTTGATAATTCAGAAATAGAAGTACAAGCGTGGAATTGGAATTTGAAATGAAATTTCAAAATAGGAGGTGAAATGGAATTTTTAAATATATAACTCAAATGAAATTTGAGTATAACATTTGAATTTTGAAAAGCGTTTAAATATTTGAATTTTTGAAGGGGATTGAATATTAGAAATTCAAATAAGAAGTTCAAATAGAATTTGAATAGACGAGATTAGAATGAAAAGTAGAATTTGAATTCAAGGAATTAAAATAAAATTTGAATTCAAAGGAATTCGAATAAAGAAATTCAAATAGAGATTTGAATGTTGAATTTCAAAATAGAATTTGAAATATATAGAATTTCAACGAAGAAATTGAATAGAATTTGAAATATAGTATTTCAAAGAAGAATTCAAATGTGAAATTTGAATAGAGATTTGAATGGAATTTAAATATGAAATTTGAATTGAGATTTGAAATAGAAATTCAAGTGTTGAATTTGAACATGGAATTGGATATAGGAATTCAAGTAGAAATTTGAATATGAGATTTCAAAAATAGAATTTGAAATAAACTTTGAAAGTAGGATTTCAAAGTAGGATTGAAATAGGATTTCAAAATAGGAAATCCAAATAGTTTTGAAATGGAATTGGAATTCAAGGGAATTCCAATGAATTTGAATATTAGAAATTCAAATGGTGTTGAAAATGAATTTGAATACTAGAAATTCAAATGGTGTTGAAAATGAATTTGAATATTAGAAATTCAAATGGGGTCGGAAATGGAAAATGGAATTTGAATATAAGAGATTCAAATTGAATTCAAATAGGATTTGATCTATGGGATTTGAATATGAAATTCAAATGGGTTTAAACTATGGAAATTTGAATATAGAAATTTAAAAAGGAGTTTGAATATTGAATTTCAATAGAATTCAAATATAGAAATTGGAATATAGAAGTTCAAATGGAATTTGAAACATTTAGAATTTCAAATAGAAATTTAAAGGGAGTTTGGATATTTAAATTCAAGTATGAATTTCAAATATAGAAATTCAAAAAGGAGTTGAATTAAAGTGGGAATTCGAATAGAGGATTTGAAATGGAATTCGAATAAAGAATTTGAAATGGAATTCGAATAAAGGATTTCAAATGGGATTTGAATACAGGATTTAAAACTATGGAATTTGAAATGTAAGAATTCAAATGGAATTTGAAATATATATGAATATATATATATATTAGATGAAGTTGAATCCATTTTAAAGAAGTTTTAAGAAGTTTATATATATAAATATAATTAAAACGAACTCGCCGCAGCGCTGCAGTTCGTAAAATAGCGATTCGAACTTCAATTGAGTATACAGAACGCAATTGAAGTCGGAATTCTTCGAAACAAGAAACGTCAGGACCGATTTGATAATAGTTTTCTAATGAAGGAGAAAAATCTGAATTTCGTCGTATAGATTTTGAGATATGTCAAAATCAAATTTTCAGAAAAGCAGCGCCAGAACCATTATAAAACCATAACGGTTTATTTAATTAAATTAAAGGATTTTAAGCAAATAAAAATCGAAATTTCTATTTAGAAAAATCCCAGATGTGAGTTATAAAATATATGTGAACTCCAGTGGAGTAATGAGTTGATGTCTGAAATAGAAATCAGATTTTTGATTTATTGAATAGAGTTAACTAATTCGAATAGAAATTAGTTAATGAGATTTTGAATGAATATTGAGCTTTAAATAAGTGAATTCGATTTGAGAATTTATATTCGAAATAGAAAGAGAACTAGAATTGAAATTGAAATTCAATTTGGTTATGAACGAGTTAAACATTTTATTTGAACATGTTATGTTCAACAAAGAAGTGAAATAGGCAAAAAGGCTAATTAAAGAATAATTGAGCGAAACTGAATTCAAACGATTCAAAAACTGAATTCAAACGATTAGATAGTGTTGAATTGAAGTGAAAACAGGTGAACATGTATGAGGTGAAGTATATGAAGATTTTAATGTGTGTGCCCAACAAAAAGGTACATGTTTAAATTCATATATGGGTTTTATGCGCCATATCGGCAAGCCGCTTGGCTTTTTCTTTTTCTTTTTGAGAATGAGAAGATACCGGGAAGCTATTTGAAATTTCCCGATGCTCCCGATACAGGGGAGGTTATGGCGAATTTTTCCGGAAATTTAAGGAGTTAGAATATTTTTAAGATATTTTGATAATTTGAAATCATTGTATCGACGTATTGAATTCGATAATAAAGTGAATATAAAAATCGAATGTTGTAAACAAAAGGGGATAGAGATAAGTGATTGGAATTGTTTCCAATTGCAAATAGAGACATTTTCTAATATATAGAAAATAAAAGAATTGACATTTGAAAACGTTTTCCAAATGGCATAAGAGGTCGAGATGATTATTGAAAATATTTGGATAACAAATATTGATAAGGGAATGGGGAAGAGATTTAATTAATGAAATATTAATTAAAGGGCCCAGTGATTTGTTTGATATGTTTGGATGAACACTTGTTTTATTCGATAGTTAAATCACAGACTATCGAAGTTTTTGACCATCGTTGTCAATATGGAGAGACCGGTTGGATTATTATCCAAAGAACCACTCCGTATCGGCATAAGCGTTGCGAACCAAGTATGCTGAATATATTGAAGATGGAGTAAAGTGTAAGGGCTTTTCTAGTAATAGAAATAGTGCCTTCGGTTTCGTTCAATCCCAGAACGAACGTAAATGGACGAATGTCTGACAGAGTATTTCCAATGATCAAATGGGTTGGTCTGTATGAATATATATGGTTGCAACGGATTTATCCCTTAGCATAATATCCAGAATATTTGTGCAAACTCAACTAGTGATTAACGGAGCTGACAATGTGGCATTCAAAGTGATTGTGTTATCAATGAATGGTAAGTATGCGTAGCCTCAGGCCTCAACAACCAGGAAAGGACAAAAATCGGGCAGGCAGCATGGCTATGTGGGTCGCACCCATTAGGGTGTATAATCACCTATCTAGAGAAATTACTTTTGTTTCTAAATCTATCGATTCTGCCCATTCGGGAAACGGTGGTTTGAGTCCAACCGTGGGTGATATACATTCGATACACTCAAGCGAAATGAGTGGTCGGTCATGTGTGGGCCGGGTTGCAAGATGTTCTTGTTGAACCCAGTGTATTCCTCTCTAGAGATACACAGTCGGAAGGTGGTTCCATACCTTGTCATGTTGGAAATCCAATCTCCAATAAGCGCCATGCGGTTTTTGAGTTTATACTATATATGTGGAGCGTGAGATGCAAGCGTTCTGCTATTTGGTTATTTACTTGATGTAGACATTATTATAATATCACTGGATTTTTATATCAAAGTGTTTTGGGTTATAGTAAGGTAAAAACCGTCCGTGTTTATGTGTGGGCTGGTCTTACTATTATCTTTATTTTGAAAGGATTTTTAAAGTTAAACAAGTGGTTGGAGTTTACTCACACCAGTCCCATGACTGACCCAGAGTTTGTTTTTGTTTGTTTTCCCTAAACTCTTGGGTGCCCAAATTTGTACGGGCAATCAAGTGTTTCAGGCTTTTACAGATACACTTGGAGGAGCTTGAAGCAGGAGGCTTCAACGATAGTTATTTCGAGTTACTTCCGCTGAATCAAATGTTATATGTACTCTGATGATGGTATGTGTATATGTACAAAACAGATTTGTATTCCAAAGCTTATGTTATAGAATATATTTTATTCGTTCCGCTGTGAGTTGTGATCTTCGTTTTTCTTCTATTCTAATATTTCTTTCTTTCTATTTCTCATCCTCTAACTTCTTTCTATTAATGGGTCGTATTTCTGGGTTATTTGGGTTGGACGTGTGGTGTATTTAGTCAACTCAGATAGCTCGGATTTGCGGGTCTCTACAATATAAATCGTTAATCAAATATTGATTCTTTTTAGCAGAATATTTCATATTGAAATGAAATTGATGTGAATTATACTGTGTAACATCTATGGGTGTAGGGAAACAGGCCGGAGGAATCCAACTGGATTCCTCAACATATATTTTACTGTTTTTCATATATTGTAATATATGATTTGATATATAATCTATGTTGATTACGTGTGTTGAATGATATCGATCAATATTATTTGGGTATTTTAAATACCGTAAGAAATACTGGAATGTAGAAAAGGGGATTTTCAAAGTGTATTTTGAAAATAAATTATTTATATAAAATCAATGGATTTGATATATAAAAAGAAAAGGATTTTATGAAAGAAAATAATTATAAAATCAAAGAATTAGAGAAAAAGAAATATTTGTGAAAACAAATAGAAAAGGAATATTTATGAAAACAAGTAGAAAAGGATTATTTGTGAAAACAAATAGAAAAGGAAATATTTGTGAAAATGAATTGAGAAGGAAATATTTGTAAAACATTTACAAATAGAGTTAAAAAGGAAATAATTGTAAAAACATTTATAAATAGATTATAAAAGGAAAATATTTATTTGTTAAATAAATAGAATTGAAAAGGAAATATTTGTTGAACAAATAGGAAGATAAAAGGAATATTTATTTGGGAAAATAAATAGAAAGATAAAAGGAATATTTTTTAGAAAATAAATAAGATATCATAAAAAGAAATATTTGGAAAGTAAGTAGGATTATAAAAGGAATTAGAATTAATCGAGTTAGAGTTAATTGAAAGTAGTTAATCAGGTGGAGTTAATCGACTAGAGTTAATCGAATTAGAGTTAATCGAGTTAGAGTTAATATAATAGAGTTAATCGAATAGAGTTAATTGAATAAAGTTATTCGAAAAAGAGTTAGTCGATATTAGTTATTCGAATAGAGTTAATTGAATTAGAGTTAGTCGGATTAGAATTATTCGAATATAGTTTATTCAAAGAAAGAGTTATCGAATAAGGTTATTCGAAGAAGAGAATTAATTAAATATAGTTTATTCGAAAAGAGGTTATCGAATATTAGTTATTCGAAGAGAGATTATCGAATGTTAGTTATTCACAGAGAGATTATCGAATATTAGTTATTCGAAGAGATATTATCGAATATTAGTTATTCGAATGGAGTTATCGAATATTAGTTATTGGAAAGGAGTTATCGAATATAGTTTATTTGAATAGAGTTAAAGAAGTTATCGAATATAGTTTATTCGAGTAGAGTTAAAGGAGTCATCGAATATAGTTTATTCAAATAGATTTAAAGGAGTTAATCGAATATAGTTTATTCGAATAGATTTAAAGGAGTAAATCGAATATAGTTTATTCGAAAGGAGTTAATCGAATAAAGTTTGTTCGAAAGGAGTTAATTGATGGGATTTAATTGATTAGAGTTAATCCAATAGAGTTAATCAATTAGAGGTAATCAAATAGAGTTAATCCAATAGAGTTAATCAAATAGAGTTAATAGAATAGAGTTAATCAAATAAAGCTAACTAATAAGAGTAAATCGATAGAGTTAATTGAATAGAGTTAATTGGATAGAGTTAATCGAATATGGCTATTCGAAGAGAGATTATCGAATATAGTTTATTCGAAGGAAAGAGTTATCGAATAGAGATTTATTCGAAAGAGAGTTACGTAAGGAAGTTTGTTAAAGGTTTAAAAGCGGAACCTTGTCTGTTTCGAAGTTAGAAATGTTGTTCAGTTAAGATCTGAGAGGTAGTTATACCCCAACTTGATTGGCTATGTTTTTAACTAAGGAATGGTTAAGATTCGACAGTGAAGATTGGTTAAGTGAATTTAGTTAACGAGTATAATGGTTTGAGTTGGCATAGCGATGTTTGATTTAAACATCTGTTTAAATCCAATGTAGGAGTTTTGGAAATGTTTTCCAAATAAGAATCATAAATATTTTCTAATATAGAAAATAAGAATTGGAAATGTTTTCCAATGTTAATAATGTATATTTTGTAAATTTAGAAAATAAGAAATGTTGAATATATGGAAACAGGAACAGGGAAATGGATAATTGAATGACAAATTAAATTAAAGTGGATCAGTGTTGATTGATGGTTTGCTTGGTAAGATTTCCATTTGGAAACATGACCGTTGTTTGTAAACATGTTTTCCTTTGGTAGTTAAATCACCGACTATCGAAGATTTTGACCATTTTCGTTGTCAATACGGAGAGACCGGGATCAGATTTATTATCTGAAACCCACCGCGTATGGCATTAGCATTGCGAATCAAATATGATGAAGATAATTGAAGAAGGAGTTATGCAAGGGCTGTCCTGTTTTCAGAATAGTGCCTTCGGTTTGTCCAGTCCCAGGACGACCTGTATGGAAGAATGTCTGACAGAGTATATTTAATAGATCGCGTAAGTTGATCTCTTCAAACGTATGTACGTTAGGTGGTGGAGGAATTCATTTCTATTAGCTGTATACCCGTTGTATTTTTGGGGAAATCAATTTGTGATTTGGCTGGTGTGACGATGTGACATTCAAAGTGAATAAATGTGTGATTTGTCAGAGATAAGCGTGGCCTCTAGCCTCACAACCGGAAAATGACAAATATCGGGCAGGCAGCATGGCTAAGTGGTTGGCTGCCAATTTGGGTGTATTATCACCTATCTAGAGATATTCATTTCATTCTTTAATCTATTCGACGCTGCCCGATTCGGGAAACGGTCGCTGATCCCAACCGTTGGTAATATACATTCGATACACTCAAGCGAAATGAGTGGTCGGTCATATGTGGCCGGGTTGCAAGATGTTCTTGTTGAACCTAGTGTATTCCTCTCTAGACGTACACTATTGGAAGGTGGTTCCATACCTTGTCATCATTGGAAATCCATTACATAATAAGTGCTCGCGGTTTTGATTTTATACTATATATGTGGAACGTGAGGTGAAAGAGTTCTGCAAGATGATTATTATATAGGGGTTGATAGACACTATTATAATATCAAAAGAGTTTTGATATAAAAGATTATTATTTGTTTCAAAAATGACACGACCCGAACTTCCCCGTAAAGGAAAGCCCGGATAGAATTGAGTACAAGACAAAATAGAACGCAGACGGAAGAACATTTCATTGTTATTACAACAATTCCATCAGATACAAGAATATACAAAGTATAAATGAATAAATTACATTCGATAAATATCAGAGATTACAATAAATTACATAGCAGCGGAAAAATATACAAAACACAACTGAAAGTGATACATGGATAAAGAGCTTTCCGAGCATCGTTCCAGCTGTAAATCAGGCCCCTGTGAATATAAATCTGCAAAACCAAAACTACTAGCTGCTCGTGTCGAAAATAAGGGCACCCAGAGTTTAGGTTAAAATAATAAACTCCAGGTCAGTCATGGGACTGGTGTGAGAACTAAAACAGTTATTTAAAACATTACTTTAAAAGAGAGTAATTCAAGGGACCACGTCGTATAACACGGAATGGGTTTCCTCCCAAGAATACTAGTGCATATAACAAAACAGCGCAGTGCTCTTTGGAAAAATGAAGCTATTATAAGACACAGGTCCCATCACACAATGCAACGCAAGCCGGATGATAGGGTTTTCCCTTATAATAGCCAAACATGCTTGGTACGTTTAAAACAAATCACTTGATACTATAATAAGTGTATAGTGTCAAAACAATTCAATCATAAATATCAATCATAGGCGGCATGGGTACCATCTATCATGTCGCCATACTAGTTCTACAATTAAAACCGCAATATCACGTATTGGAAATTGGATTTCCGTCATGAGCCGAGGCAAGGGGCAAGCTCCTCTCCGTTCGAGACACTCTAGCAAATGTCCCAGGACCCCACTTTGATCCTTGGAATCGGTTGGGCCGGTCCTCACCTAACTTTGGAGGATTAGTTATTCCTGAACACACGTTTCCCGGTCCTTACAAACCTATATCTGAGGCGCCTCGCATTCCAATATCCACACAGGTAAAAAGTATATAAATGTCAGGGCTGGTAGGTCACTGACATCACCCATAGCTAGAAAGAAATGTTGTGTTCTCCCAACGGTCAGTATCCCATTTTTGACTCATACCGAGGTGTGAGGCTCGCGAATTCACGTTATACACAAAGTTGCGCCCCACAGGCCGTGCTTTGATCATCAACCACAAGACTTTGCTTTTCAACAGAAGCCTTGATCAATTGCCACTTACGCGTGCCACACTGGAAATTCACTCCGTGCGACTGATGTCCATCGATATACAACCTCTGAGCTCGTACGTCTCAAAGAAGGGCATTAAGCAAGAGAATAAATTCTCTGCCGCCAAACTTATGTATATTTAATAAAGATCAATGAACACAGAATAAAATCCAATGTCAGACACACAATCCATTTACAAGTTCGTTCTGGGTCTGAACGAAACCAGAGGCACTTTCCTCGCATATCCATCCATCTCCAAGTACATCTGGACGATCACCAACTGATTCCCTCATCTTGGGTGTACAACCCAATCAAGATCATCAGTAATCACCCAAACGATGTGAAGTGTAACAACCCGTATTTTCAATAACCTGTTATAACGTAAATCGAGGCAGAATTTAATTTATAAATCTGAATCAAGGGAAACAGGCTATGCCATTGCGTTCGTCTCGGAAAAATACGCGAAATAGAGTCCGAGTTTTCGAAAATCGGAGTCCGTATGACCCGATTAAGGCCCAATGAAGTTTTCAGAAAATTTCAAGTTCAAAACAGATTTCGAATTTCGGGTTCAAAATTCGAAAAAGGGTCAGGTTGGGCCAGGCGGGAAAATTCCCGCCAGAGCACCCAAGTCGACAGCCCGGTCGACTTGGGAGTCGACTTGGTTGGACCCAAGTCGACAGCCCTGTCGACTTGGCTGTCGACTTGGTTCAGCCGGGCAGTTTTGCCTGGTGCACCATTTTGGGGTTTTGGTTAGGTTTTGGGCCAGATTCGGTTTTAAGGGCTGAGATTGGAATTAGGGTTTAATCCTAAGGTTCAAACTAATCCTAATCTCTATAAATAAGCCCCTAACCTAACCCTAAATCATTATTAATCAATCCTACAACTAAACTATGGCAAAATCATTCCTCTCATGGCCTCCACTCTCTTCATAAAATTTCTAAAAGAAATTTTCCATGCATACAAGTGTTTTCAAGCTTGTATGAGTGTCATTAGCTTGCATTCAAGTCAATTTTCCATATTTACATCATAAAGCAAGGGTTTTGATCATTTTGGCTCAAGGGTTTTTCTATTGAAGCTTGCATTTTGGGTTTATTTGGTTGCATAAGGGCTTTGTCTCAATCTATATATACTTTTGTGTCTTCATAAGCATTGTAAGCCCTTTTCTACTTTCATATTTAAACTCTAAAGTTAAATGAATGATGCAAGTTTGGTTGATCGTTATGATATGCAAGTTTACTATGTTATGCTATGCAAGTTTGCCATGTTATGATATGCAAGTTTATCATGTTATGTTATGCAAGTACGCCATGTTATGATATGCAAGTTTACTATGTTATGCTATGCAAGTTTTCCATGTTATGATATGCAAGTTTATCATGTTATGTTATGCAAGTTTGCCATGTTATGATATGCAAGTTTATCATGTTATGTTATGCAAGTTTGATATGCAAGTTTGCCATATGATATGCAAGTTATGTAATGCAAGTTTGGGATGATCATTTTGTTCATGTTATCATGTTATGCAAGCTTATCTTGGGTTTATGAGCCTAAAGCTTCAAGCTTTATGCTAAAGGTTGCATTTTGGCAACATGTAAGTTACCATATCCCTTATGATAACTTGCATGTGAGGCTAAATGCGAACTTATGGCAACTTCTACATGTCATTTATCACCATGTGTCACCTATATGCTAAGTTTGGTTTTATGCATGCTTTTGAGGCCTAAAAATGTAATATGCAAGTATATGAACATATGTACATTTCATATGCCACCATGTTAACTTGTGGCTTCAACACCTTTATGTCATGATTACTCCAAGTTCCCTCTTTCTATCCTTTATGCGCTATTGCGATATGTAAGCGATGGGATTGCGTTTGGGGTTGGGTAAATTTAAAAGACATAAAAACATAAGATTGGGAATTTACCTATTAAGTTAGGTCTACCCATTGGGAATTTACCTATTAAGTTAGGTCTACCCAAAGTCTTGAAAACTTGTAATATGTTTTGGAAACATGCTGGACATGACACTTAGAAAATATAAGTGTGACTAACTCGAGGTTGGGTTGAGTTTGTAGCGTAAACCTACCCGGAACCGACCAGCTTAACTAGTTGCTACAAACAATAGGACCCAATGTGAGAAGTTGGTCATGTTGTACCTTGAACCCGAGGTTAGACCAAGTTGTGGTGTAAAGCTACCCGGACCCGCCCGGCTTAACTAGTAACCACAACAAGGTATAATGTGAGAGGTTAAGGCACATTAAATTAATTAGTGCCTCATGATTAGGGTTAAGTCATTGTCCACTTAATACTTAACCAATTTTGGCTTGGTGGATTAATCGGGGTTAAGTCGTGAACCCATCGTTACACTTAACCAAGTTAATCCATGATTAGTAAAAGGGTTAAACCGTACTTAACCCACTAGAAAAATCCTAGCAATGGGGGTCCACTCCAGCAGTAATCCCAAGTTTGTATCATTAAGACCCTAGGGACTAGGCTAGGGAGGGGGCACGATTACTGGACTCGAGGTAAGTGACCAAAAACGACGGAAGATTGGTACGCCGGTGTAGTTCCGGGCGGACTATGGTCGTGCATATAGTCCGAAGCCGGGGAAAACATGCACGGGTACCAGTAGATCGAGACTGTGCACGTATGTTTATGGTGTCCAGGGGTTGACACCCTAGGGCTTGATACACCCGACGGGAGACCAGGCACAGTCTGACTACAATTATGTTTGGGCCGTATTGACACCAACACGTGACGAGTTAGGCTTATAGGGAGCCGATCGACTAGACCGTTTGGTTGGACCGCGTATTAGGGTCACTTCATGTTATTGGGCCAAAGCTTGGGCCAAGGGATCAATACTTGTTTATTCAAGTCATGTTAGTTTGCTAGTACACCTGTGGTGCAAAAACCTTAAACCTGATTATGTGATGACACCTTTATCTACCTTGTTAGTTAATCATCATGTTAGTATGTTGTTATCCTTATGTTCATCCCTGCTTCTCATGCCAGTTAACTTTATCAGTTTACATTGATTGTAGTAGGGCTTACTCAGTCTTTTTGACTGACCTGTTTTCTTTCGCCTCTTTTCTTCCGTTTCCCCCCCAGGTTCTCAGGGTGGGAATATTGGAGCTTAGCTTGGATTTCTGATCGCTTGCTTGTGGGATTTTAGCTCGTGTACGGTCTTGACATGAAGCTAGCTATGGTTATCACTTATTTTGGGGATAGTACTTATGTATTTCAGTTTTTCAGTTGATGTTGTTTTTATCTAGACTTGTTTATTTGGAAAGCTATGTTGTACCAGACTTGTTTTGAAATAGTTTGAAATCTTCCGCTGTTTTACTTATCTTATTTACTCTGTTTACATATATACATATATTCTTGTGCTGCCTTGATATATCATTATGCATGTTTACCTGTTTTAACGCCCCTCCAAAGTCAGAGTGCTTGCAAGAGCCACCCTGGCGGAGGTGGGGTGTTACAATTTGGTATCAGAGCATATGGTTTACGAGAAGGAACAAAAAGGTTTTTAGAAAACTTTTGGAAAACTATTTTCAAAACCAAGTATAAAGTATTTTCCAAAGAAAAGTCTAGTTTATTTTAAAGGCTATTCCCCAAAATAAGCCATTAGCAAAATTCCTTCGTTTTTCTCCATTCTGAATCTATCTTTTTCTTCGTTTTCAGTATGGCCAATAACTTTGCCATTCCAGAGGGAGTACACGTACCTGTTTGGTATAGGAGACTTTTAGAGGCTAGGGCGACCGAAGCCGGCCCCGCCGATGTTCCTCCTCCTCCTCCTCCGGTAGTTAATGTTCCTCCTCCTGTCGCTGAGGTTCCTCTTCCTCCTCCCCCTCAGCATCCACAAGAGGATTTCGCGGAGATTTGCAAAGACTTCAAAGCAATGGGTGGCAAGAATTTCTTTGGAACCGAGACTTATGTAGAGGCAAGGAATTGGTTGAAAGAAACCGAAGATCTTTTTGCCTTCTTTGATATAGATGACCGTAGGAAGGTTTTATTGGCAGTGTGGTTGCTAAAGGAAGAAGCTGCACGTTGGTGGGTGGTCACCACAGCTACTAGGCCAATTGAGACTTGGGATGACTTTCGGGGAAAGTTTGGACTAAGTTTCCTATCACTGAAGCAAGGGGACATGACTATTAGGGAATACATAGATAAGTTTAATCAACTGGCTCGGGTCGGTTTAGACTTGGTTAACACAGCTCAGAAGAAGGCCCTATACTTTGCTCTAGGATTAAACGAGCCATTACATGGTTTAGCCATGACTCATATACCCTTGGGGGCAACTTTCGAGAGCTTGGTGAATATGGCCCTACTCAATGAAGAGAATAGGAGTGACAAGAAGGAGATCAAGATGAACGATACTCAAGCCAAGAAGACTGATTCCCAGTGGAAAGGAAATCAGGGTAATCTAAGTGGTCAGAGCAGTCAAGGCAATCAGAACAAGAACAAGAGTCATGGCAACAAGGGGAACAATAGCAAGGGCAATAACGACAAGAGGAAGTGCCATTATTGCGGTTCAGTTGGGCATCTTATTAAGGATTGTAAGAAGAGAAAAAGGAAGAGTGGTGAATGCTTTCATTGTGGTGAGTTTGGACATTTCAGTAAAGATTGCCCGAAGAAGCAAGGGCAAGGTCAGACTCAGTGTGCAAGACCATCTGGAGGGCGAGTTCATCCCCTCAACATCGTTCTTCCAGCTCTTGATCGAGGTAGTGTTTCTGTTAAAAGCCCTGTTTACATTTCTGATTTTTCAGTTCGTACCTTGGTTGATTTTGGTGCATCGCATAGTTTATTTCATCTGATCTAGTTGAAAGTTTGCACCTAAGTACTAGTCTAGTTAATGATCCCGTGTGTGTTTCAAATCCAATTGGGGTTTCCGCCCATTTGTCTATTATCTACGTGGATTTGAAAATCTCTATCTTTAGTGTAGAGTTCTCGTGTGATGCTAATATTCTCGGTTTCATGGGGTATGGGTTGATTTTGGGCATGGATTGATTGTCCAGTTTTGGAGCCATCCTTGATTTTTGAGCATAGGGTTGTGAGGCTCATGACTCGCCTCGGTAATACCCTAAAAATTTCTAGTAACCCTATGAGTCCCGTCATGTTGTGTTATTTTGAATCCCTCAACTCGTCTATCGATAGTTTGCAATCGGTGAGGGTGGTCCGAGAATATCCTGATATCTTGGGTGAAGTGAAGGGGGTTACCCCTAAACGAGAGATAGATTTCCGTATCTATCTGGTTGATAATGCCAAGATAGTTTCGTGGCCGGTTAGGCACATGGCCCCGCAAGATGAGAGTTAAGAAAGCAAGTCAAGGAGTTGCTTGAGAAGAACTTCATTAGACGAAGTATATCTGAATGGGGAGCGCCTGTAGTATTTACTACCAAGGCAGATGGTTCTCTCCGACTCTGTGTTGACTATCGAGAGTTGAATAAGCTGACTAAGAAGAATAGACACCCGTTACCGAGGATTGATGATCTCTTTGACTAGCTTATCGGTGCTTCTGTTTTCTCTCAGCTTGATCTAGCTACTGGATTCCATCAGCTCAGGGTAGCTGAAGATAGTATAGACAAGACTGCGTTCAGAACTCCAGATGGATTCTTCGAATGGCTTGTCATGCCGTTCGGCTTGACTAATGCACCCGCATATTTCGTGGACTTGATGAGTAGGGTGTTTCAGGGAGTTCTTGAACAAGTTTGTCGTGGTCTTCGTAGATGATATTCTGATCTTCTCTAAGGATGAGGAAGAGCACGCAAGGCATCTCGTGGAGGTGATGGATACGCTTAGAGCGCATCAGTTGAAGGCCAAGTTCTCCAAGTGTCATTCTTGAAGAAGGGAAGTTAGATTTCTTGGGCACATAGTTTCTAAGCAAGGCTTAGTGGTGGATCCTGCTAAAGTGGTCACGGTTCAAAACCGAAAAGCTCCGACGAGGACAATTGAAGTAAGAAGTTCTCTCAGTTTAATTAGTTAGTTAGCATCCCTTGAGCTTAGACCTACCCTTCTGGATCAAGTAGGGACTTCACAGAAAGAGGACCCGCAGTTAGTCGAGATCATGGACAAGTTGATTCGAGGCGAGATGGTAAGTCACCTCGCTATAGATGACAAGGGATGGCTAAGACGCGATGAAAGAAAGAAGATTCTTGAAGATGCACATCACTCGAGGAGGTGGCCGAGTTTGTCCCAAGGTGCATGTTGTGCCAACAGGTTAAAGGCCGAGTCATAGAAGCCCGGTGGGCTATTATATCCATTGGAGGTCTCCGCAATGGAAGAGGGAAAAGCGTCACGAAGGATTTCGTGGATGGACTACCTAGATCAAGAAAAGGGAATAAGAGCATGTGGGTCATAGTAGGTAGACTCACGAAGAGTGCTCATTTCACTCCGGTAAAGAGTGAAAGGACTGCATCATAACTAGCGACAGTTTACTTTCAAGAAATAAAGCGGTCGCACGGGGTTCCCTAAAGGATAGTTAGTAACCATGACTCAATTTTCACTAGCCAGTTTTGGAATAGTCTACGGGAAGTCATGGGCAAGCGACTGAATCTAAGTACGGACTATCATTCACAGGCGGATGGTTCATTTCGTTCAAGCATGAGTTATAGAAAATCACGTTAGTAAGAGCAATTGGCAACGTGGATTGTTATTTTCAAGAAAAGTTCTGCTGTGTGGAATACTTTATAGTAAGTAAACGAGATCCAGGATTCACTGGTGAATTTTGGAGAGCTTGCATGAAACCATGAGGTCATAGTTATGTTTAAGCCAAGAAAGATAGAAGAGTAAGTGAAAGAGGAAGACGAGAGGCGACAATGAAATGGGTTCCAACTCATATTTGGAAATAAGAGTTAAGAAGCCAAGGAATCATGAAGTAAAAGACGGTCAAAGCACAGTGGAGTTAAACTCAAGGAAACGTGACTTAGAAGACTGAAGGCTAGATACGCGCATCATATCTCTTTCTAAGAGTATATCATTGATCCTTGTTTTCCGGTGAAACTTACTTGCATGTTATCTTTTTTCATTTATCCTCTCGGTCCCGTTCTCGATCCCATTTCTGTTGTAAACTCCATAAGGGGGTATGACTCATCGGTTAGTAATGCATGTCAGGGTTGAAGGGGTCTGTTAGGTTGACTAAACCTTTTGGGCTTTTATAGAATATGGGTTGGGTTAGGAAGGGATTTCTTGTAATCCGAAAAGAGTATATCTTGCTTATCTTCCCGATCTCTTTGTAGCATATCTTTCTCTTTGCTATCCATGTTTGTCTTGATTATCTAGTTTATCGTGTTAATCTCGTCATGAGAACCTTAGGTAGAAACCCTTTGGATGAAACATGTGTTTGAGACATGTTATGCTTGATGTTTGCAAGTGGTTGCAAGTGTTTGCAAGTGGTTACTCGTGGATGCATTATACACATTAGGCACTAGATCGGCTCACACACTCCTCATATTGCATATGCATGAGTGTTTACGCTTATTCATGGATGAAAATTTTTGTGTTATCACATGGATGTTGCATATGGATGTATGTTATGTGCACACATATAGATGTTATACATTATGTTAGGAATTGCATACATATGGATTCATTTCACTAACATAATTTGCATTGATGATATTTGCATTAGATAAGTACATATACACACACCTTTGCATATGTTCATACAACATTTAGAATCTTGTAAGGACAATGATTTCTCGTGGATGATTTTTTGAGTAGATGGATGTTGGATGGTAGGATACGTTCTTCCTAACTTGAAGATTTCGGGGACGAAATCCTTTAAGGAGGGGAGAATGTAACAACCCGTATTTTCAATAACCTGTTATAACGTAAATCGAGGCAGAATTTAATTTATAAATCTGAATCAAGGGAAACGGGCTATGCCATTGCGTTCGTCTCGGAAAAATACGCGAAATAGAGTACGAGTTTTCGAAAATCGGAGTCCGTATGACCCAATTAAGGCCCAATGAAGTTTTTAGAAAATTTCAAGTTCAAAACAGATTTCGAATTTCGGGTTCAAAATTCGAAAAAGGGTCAGGTTGGGCCAGGCGGGAAAATTCCCGCCAGAGCACCCAAGTCGACAGCCCTGTCGACTTGGGAGTCGACTTGGTTGGACCCAAGTCGACAGCCCTGTCGACTTGGTTCAGCCGGGCAGTTTTGCCTGGTGCACCATTTTGGGGTTTTGGTTAGGTTTTGGGCCAGATTCAGTTTTAAGGGCTGAGATTGGAATCAGGGTTTAATCCTAAGGTCGAAACTAATCCTAATCTCTATAAATAAGCCCCTAACCTAACCCTAAATCATTATTAATCAATCCTACAACTAAACTACGGCAAAATCATTCCTCTCATGGCCTCCACTCTCTTCATAAAATTTCTAAAAGAAATTTTCCATGCATACAAGTGTTTTCAAGCTTGTATGAGTGTCATTAGCTTGCATTCAAGTCAAGTTTCCATATTTACATCATAAAGCAAGGGTTTTGATCATATTGGCTCAAGGGTTTTTCTATTGAAGCTTGCATTTTGGGTTTATTTGATTGCATAAGGGCTTTGTCTCAATCTATATATACTTTTGTGTCTTCATAAGCATTGTAAGCCCTTTTCTACTTTCATATTTAAACTCTAAAGTTAAATGAATGATGCAAGTTTGGTTGATCGTTATGATATGCAAGTTTACTATGTTATGCTATGCAAGTTTGCCAGGTTATGATATGCAAGTTTATCATGTTATGTTATGCAAGTACGCCATGTTATGATATGCAAGTTTACTATGTTATGCTATGCAAGTTTGCCATGTTATGATATGCAAGTTTATCATGTTATGTTATGCAAGTTTGCCATGTTATGATATGCAAGTTTATCATGTTATGTTATGCAAGTTTGATATGCAAGTTTGCCATATGGTATGCAAGTTATGTTATGCAAGTTTGGGATGATCATTTTGTTCATGTTATCATGTTATGCAAGCTTATCTTGGGTTTATGAGCCTAAAGCTTCAAGCTTTATGCTAAAGGTAGCATTTTGGCAACATGTATGTTATCATATCCCTTATGATAACTTGCATGTGAGGCTAAATGCGAACTTATGGCAACTTCTACATGTCATTTATCACCATGTATCACCTATATGCTAAGTTTGGTTTTATGCATGCTTTTGAGGCCTAAAAATGTAATATGCAAGTATATGAACATATGTACATTTCATATGCCACCATGTTACCTTGTGGCTTCAACACCTTTATGTCATGATTACGCCAAGTTCCCTCTTTCTATCCTTTATGCGCTATTGCGATATGTAAGCGATGGGATTGCGTTTGGGGTTGGGTAAATTTAAAAGACATAAAAACATAAGATTGGGAATTTACCTATTAAGTTAGGTCTACCCATTGGGAATTTACCTATTAAGTTAGGTCTACCCAAAGTCTTGAAAACTTGTAATATGTTTTGGAAACATGCTGGACATGACACTTAGAAAATATAAGTGTGACTAACTCGAGGTTGGGTTGAGTTTGTAGCGTAAACCTACCCGGAACCGACCGGCTTAACTAGTTGCTACAAACAATAGGACCCAATGTGAGAAGTTGGTCATGTTGTACCTTGAACCCGAGGTTAGACCAAGTTGTGGTGTAAAGCTACCCGGACCCACCCGGCTTAACTAGTAACCACAACAAGGTCTAATGTGAGAGGTTAAGGCACATTAAATTAATTAATGCCTCATGATTAGGTTTAAGTCATGGTCCACTTAATACTTAACCAATTTGGGCTTGGTGGATTAATCGGGGTTAAGTCCTGAACCCATCGTTACACTTAACCAAGTTAATCCATGATTAGTAAAAGGGTTAAACCGTACTTAACCCACTAGAAAAATCCTAGCAATGGTGGTCCACTCCAGCAGTAATCCCAAGTTTGTATCATTAAGACCCTAGGGACTAGGCTAGGGAGGGGGCACGATTACTGGACTTGAGGTAAGTGACCAAAAACGACGGCAGATTGGTACGCCGGTGTAGTTTCGGGCGGACTATGGTCGTGCATATAGTCCGAAGCCGGGGAAAACATGCACGGGTACCAGTAGATCGAGACTGTGCACATATGTTTATGGTGTCCAGGGGTTGATACCCTAGGGCTTGATACACCCGACGGGAGACCCGGCACAGTCTGACTACAATTATGTTTGGGCCGTATTGACACCAACACGTGACGAGTTAGGCTTATAGGGAGCCGATCGACTAGACCGTTTGGTTGGACCGCGTATTAGGGTCACTTCATGTTATTGGGCCAAAGCTTGGGCCAAGGGATCAATACTTGTTTATTCAAGTCATGTTAGTTTGCTAGTACACCTGTGGTGCAAAAACCTTAAACCTGATTATGCGATGACACCTTTATCTACCTTGTTAGTTAATCATCATGTTAGTATGTTGTTATCCTTATGTTCATCCCTGCTTCTCATGCCAGTTAACATTATCAGTTTACATTGATTGTAGTTGGGCTTACTCAGTCTTTTTGACTGCCTGTTTTCTTTCGCCTCTTTTCTTCCATTCCCCCCCCCCCCCGGTTCTCAGGGTGGGAATATTGGAGCTTAGCTTGGATTTCTGATCGCTTGCTTGTGGGATTTTAGCTCGTGTACGGTCTTGACATGAAGCGAGCTATGGTTATCACTTATTTTGGGGATAGTACTTATGTATTTCAGTTTTTCAGTTGATGTTGCTTTTATCTAGACTTGTTTATTTGGAAAGCTATGTTGTACCAGACTTGTTTTGAAATAGTTTGAAATCTTCCGCTATTTTACTTATCTTATTTACTCTGTTTACATATATACATATGTTCTTGTTCTGCCTTGATATATCATTATGCATGTTTACCTGTTTTAACGCCCCTCCAAAGTCAGAGTGCTTGCAAGAGCCACCCTGGCGGAGGTGGGGTGTTACATGAAGACTTCCGGTCTTCAACCACCGTCTTCATCTTCGACATCTCGTCGAATCGGTTATTCAGAATGGGATAAACCCGGTCTTTCTAAATAACCCGCGTATATAATAAACACGTGTTACACAAACACAACAAACGCCTCATTCCAATTTAGAATATTCTTTTATTAACAAAATCACATTCTTAGGGAAAGGTTCCCATTAATTTTATCGAAGATAAATTTTTTCTAAATTTATTCTTTAATCTTCCTTTGTATAACATTTCAAACTAGTCGGGATTAGCGAACCACACCGAAGTAATTATTTGTTTTATTTCCCAATCCCAAACTATTCATCCCCTGGAGCAAAACTGGTAATACTCCATACCTATCACCACGGTGTTATCGGTAAAATTAATTACCATTTCTCGTTTAAATCTAATTAAAGATTTAACTATCGCTTTGGAGCAAAACTGGTGGTACTCCATTCTCGATCACCTTTCAGATTTGATAATTTAAATTATCAATTCACATTTCAATCTAATTAAAGATTCATTAAAACTCCACTTAGTTTTAATCTTCTCAAAAATCAGTATCCTGTCTTTAACTGGGTTAAAGAACCAATGTCATCTAAAACACGATTCACGACAAACCCAAAATCACGCTCTATTGTTAATTGGGTTAAAGAACAGGTGTTGTTCGAAACACCGCTCCCGATAAACCAAAAAACCAATTCAAATTCAATTCCAATTAATTATTATTTAATTAATACACTTCATTAAATCTAAATAGAAAGATTTAATCTTTTTCTCTATTGGGCTTAAGAACAGTGTTAATGAAGACACGATTCACGACAAACCCAAATCACATTTGATATTAAATACAAGGCTCTGAATAGAAAATATACCGGCTTATATTCAATATCAAATCCCTAAACCAACAAATATCGTATTGGAAAAAACGATATAAAATATATCTTTCAAATTCCCATAACAATATCTGTATAGTCACGAAATCCAACATCGAAATATTCCGAAGATAATTTCGATTCAACTCCAGTCCAATTCACGTATTGGGAATATTGATTATTTTTAAAATCACATTCAAATTCAATTTATTTATTTCAAAAATAAATTGATTTTAATTCTAGTTCAAAACTAGTTCATTTCGATAAAAATCTATTTTTATCTTTTCAAATATGGAGTTTTTCATCCCAGTTCTTTCCAATCCATATATTATGATTTTACACAAATTATTAATATTTTTAATAGTTTTATCAAGGCACGTACAGTCGATTTCCAACAACGGCCATCGAACTGCACTTACAACGACCTTTTCTGAAATTGATTTGGACATAATTCCAAATCCAACCATTAGATTTCAAATTTCTAATATACATTGGAAAGCTCTTTTCGATACGAACCCAAAGGTTCCGGTTTTAGGAGAATCAAACGGTCGGATCTCCCGCAACGTCAATTCGAAGTCAATGGTCGAAATTCACGAACTATCGTGGCGCGGCGCGTTCTATTCAGGCCATTATATATATAATATATATATTATATATATTTCGTCGATTTCCTTTTAAAACGTATTTTATAAATCGTTCTAAATTCGTTTTCAAAACCATTTCAACTCTATATTCAATTTCTAATCAAAATTGAATATTTCATATCATTCCTATATAAATGATAATATTTTCAAAATGTTATATTTTGATATCACTATCTTTTCTATATTCATTATAAAAATGAATATAATCGATATAAATATCGTTCACGTCAAAATAGCGCAACTCTAATCAACACGGCTTTATATATTTCAATAAATTCGTTATTCTATTCAACAAAGGAATATTTATTCTATTCAACACATGAATCTATATTTCTTTCAACACACGACCAATCTCAACACATGAGTACTGTCAACACACAACTATTTTTGTTATGTAAAATATTTTATAAAATTTTGGTATCTATCGTTTGATTTTCAATCAGACTCCACCGTGAAGTAGTTTCTAATTTTAAATATGATAAAGATTTCAATTTTGTTATATTTAAATATTTTACTCAACACATAAATAGTTTCAACACATGAACATCGTCAACATATGACTATTTTTATATTCAACACATGAATTTTCTTTTATAATATTCATTATTTTCCCAATTGGAATGAGGCCCAATCAATTACAATATAACGTTAATTATATGGGTTCCATACAACACATGTATATAATAGCAACGATAAACAATCAACCATCATCCAAAGTGCACCACACAACTGCATAAGTATCAAATATAAATAATCAATGCTTACACTGTCTGTCGACCAATCGATCGACATACAATTAAATAATTGGGATTAGTGTACCCAAATATCATCCCAACACCCGTGTGGGGTTTCAAATCGACAAACACAGATTTTTATTTGTGCAGTTGGGCGATGTGTAAAATTTATCGACCCAATCAATATTAGTCAAACCAGTGTATATAAACAAATCGGCAGATTTGTTTATAAATATTTATTTATTCACTTTCATGTTAAAAATTATAATTTTAACGATAATTAATTTATTTCAACCATCTACCTTTTATCATCAATTTCACATCAACAACACAAACAAATTTCACCACACATCAAACAAGCATACAAGCCGTCCATGGTCTGTGGACGACGGGTGTCGGGTGCTGTTAAGCACCGTCTGCATCCTAGTATATATATATATAACTAGAAAAAGAAATTTAGAGTGAGTAGTTCTCACCAAAGCTATCCCAACTCCACGGCACTTCTAATGTAGGAAATCTTGTAGTTCCCACCTTTTTTCACTTTCGTTGCCCGTATTCACTACATATATAAAATCACATCTTTATATTGTTGCTATGTATATAAAAATTCTATTTTTACTCCTCTACTATATAGATAAAAATTCTATTTTTACATCGATGCTATATAGATAAAAATTCTATTTTTACTCCGCTAGTATATAGATAAAAATTCTATTTTTACTCCGCTACTATATAGATAAAAATTCTATTTTTACTCCGCTACTATATAGATAAAAATTCTATTTTTACATCGATGCTCATATAATAGAGATTATATTTTTATCGCGCTATACTCTCTATAAAGATTTCGCCTTTTCAAATATAATGATTTCGCCTTTTCAATTCATCACTATAAAAATCACATTTTTATTTTGCTACCTATATAAAGATGATATTTTTACTATCTATAAAATAAAAAATCGCATTTTTATACTTTCCATACTATAAAATCATATCTTTACATTGCTACTACTATAAAGATCACATCTTTATTACTCTACATTATATAAAATCATATTTTTATTCTTCTAAAAAATATAAAATCATATTTTTATCTTCTACATCATATGAAGATTATATTTTTATTTCGCCATTTCAACAATAAAAATCCGACCTTTATATATTTAAAAATACAATCTTTCTATGTTTAAAAATACGATCTTTCTATGTTTAAAAATACGATCTTTCTATGTTTAAAAATACGATCTTTCTCATTCACAATCACTACCCTTTTATAAACAAAAATCATAGCACTTCGCTTTTACACTATAAAAATCATACCTTTATAAAATATAAACTTTTTAATGCTATATAAAAACTGATTTATTTATATAAAAAAACTAATTACTTTATATAAATAAAAATAAATAAATACAAACAAAAACTTACAGGGGGAGGGGAGGAGAAGGGTTCGCTGCAGCACCCGAGTGCGATCGGAGGCGGGTGGAGATGGTGGCAAGGCAGCTTCAGGCGGAAGGGGGGGCTCGATTCAGGTGCGTCGGGTTTTGGGGGGAGTGGTCCGTTGAGGAACGAAGGGAAGGAGAAGAAGAGGAGGGCGGAGAGGAAGTGGAGGAAGGAGGCTGGGGGGGGGGGGCGCTGCGCCTCCTGTCGGCGACGACGAGGCGATCGATCGCCCAGGGGGAATCGCGATTCCCCCCCTCTTTTTTTTATTCGATTAGAAAGGAACGGTGATGGGGGGGGTAAAGGTAAAGAGGAGGAGAGAGAATTTTATATTTTTTATTTTATTTTCCACCAAAAAGTAACTTTTTATTTCGAACACGAAACGAAACCCACCGCCTGTCGCCCATAGCTAATTACCCCCATTCCGAACACAATGGGATATGTATCGCAAGCTGATTCGATCGTTTCAATCAGTTTTCGTCAAAATCAACATATAACTCTATATATTGAATTTGAACGCGCATTTCAATTTACTGAGGCCACATACTAACAAGAAGAATTCCCGAAAAATATTTTCTAGCTTCGTATTGACGATACGGTCCCAACAAAACTAGTTTCTTCGAATTCTGAGACAGTTGGAAAAATGGCCATTTTCCAGTCGATTAAAATCAACTGAAACTGGTCAAATGCATTTTCCTTTGCCACGCTCACATATTGATTCGAAAAATTACGAAATTTGAAACCTAGCAATAATTTGATCTCACGGATCCAATAAAAGTGGTTTCGTCGAAATCCGAGGTCATTTGCAAAATGGCTATTTTTAAGGGCCTGAATTCCGTAGCGACTATTCAGAATTTCAACTGGACATATCTTTTGATTCCCTGTAATAACCTGGAAATCTCGACCAATTTAAAATTTTTATTTTGGCAATTTTAGCGAATTTTGATTATTTAAAATGAATTATTTTAAATAATAACGACGAGAAATTTATTTTGAATAGAATTCGAACGAATATATTTATATAGATCGTCGTTAGGATATAAATTATTATTTATATATATAAAAGGAATTGAATATGGCGCGGTAGTTCGATAATTCGATTTCAAACTTCAATTGAATGTACCGGGTGCAAAATAAACCGGATTTTAGTGAAACCAAAAATATTTGAATCTAATTGAGACTATCTTTCCAACGAATCCGAAAAATTTAAATTTCATAGTGGGAATCAAAAGATATGTCCAGTTGAAAATTCAGAATAGTCGCTATGGAATTCTGGCCCTTAAAAATGGTAATTTTGCAAACGACCTCGGATTTTGACGAAACCACTTTTGTTGGATCCGTGATGTCAAGTTATTGCTAGATTCCAATTTTCATAATTTTTCGAATCAATATGTGAGCGTGGCAAAGGAAAACGCGTTTGACCAGTTTCAGTTGATTTTAATCGACTGGAAAATGGCCATTTTTCAAACGGTCTCAGAATTCAACGAAACTAGTTTTGTTAGGACCGTATCGTCAATACGAAACTAGAAAATATTTTTCGGGAATTTTCCGAGTTCGTATGTAACCCCAGTAAATTGAAATGCGCGTTCAAATTCAATATATAGAGTTATATGTTGATTTTAACGAAAACTGATCGAAAAGATCGAATCATCCTACGATACATATCCCATTGTATTCGGAATGGGGGTAATTAGCTATGGACGACAAACGGTGGGCCTCATTTCGAGGTCGAAATAAAAGTCAACGTAAAAGAGAAAAAAATAATAATAAAATAAATAAAATTCTCTCCACTCCTTTTCTTTCTCTTCCTCTTTGCCTTTAGCCCCCCCCATATCCGTTCATTTTAGAATTAAAAAAAATATAAAGGGGTGAAACCACTCGTCGCCGCCCCCCCCCCCCCTCGTCGATGGCGCCACTGCCGAGGCACACGCCGCCACCGCTACAGTCCCTCCCCCCTCTGCTCCTCCCTTCTCCTCCTCCTCTTTCCTCTATCGCTCGAACCCTAATCCCCCGAAGCCACAAACCGCCGCATCGAACTAGCCCCGTCCCCCCCCCCCCCCCCCGTCTCCTCCTTCGCCGATGTGAACCCCCCATTCCCTCCAATTCCATCAGAAAATTCGCCCCTTTCGCTGTAAGTTCCTTTATATTATTTTGTTTTTATTTAATGTTATCAGTCTTAATGATAATTAAAATCAGTTCGTATGAAGAATAACATTGTTTAGATCCGAAAGGAAAGAAAGACTATATTTTATCGAATGAAAGACTATATCTTTATCGCTTGAAAGATATGATTTTTAACCAAAAAAAGATATGATTTTTAACCAAACAAAGATATGATTTTTAACCAAATAAAGATATGTTTATAGCAAAATAAAAATTTGATTTTTATATATTGAATAGCAAAGTAAAAATTCGATTTTTATATATTGAATAGCAAAGTAAAAATTCGATTTTTATATATTGAGTTGCAAAGTAAAAATTCAATTTTTATATATTGAATAGCAAAGTAAAAATTAGATTTTTATATATTGAATAGCAAAGTAAAAATTCGATTTTTATATATTGAATAGCAAAGTAAAAATGTGATTTTTATATATGTAGTGATTACGGATGATGAAAGTGACGAAAGAAGAAACGCCGAAGACTTCTACATAAGACTAGTCGTGGCGTTGGATTAGCTATTCTGTGAGAACTTCTCACCTTTTAATTTTGTTTTCTAGTTAAAATATATACTAGGATGCTAAGGGTGTTTAGTAGCACCCGACACCCGTCGTCCACAGACCATGGACGGCCTGTTTGCTTGTTTGTTGGATTTTGATGTGTAGTTGATTGTGTGATGTGTTGTGAAATGGGATAAAATATTTATATAGTTAAAAATATTTTATAGTTGAAAATATAATTTTTAATGGGTATATAAAATGAAATAAATAAAAATAAACATATCGGACGATTTGTTTATATACACACATTTGACTGATATTGATTGGGATGATAAATTTTACACATCGCCCAACTGCACAAATTAAATCTGTGTTTGATTGTTTGAAACCCCACACAGGTATTGGGATGATATATGACATACACTAGTCCCAATAATTAGCTGTATGTCGATCGATTGATGGACAGACTGTTATTAGCGTTAAATATTTATATTTGATGCTTGTACAGTGTAGAATGAACTTTGGGTGATGGTTGATTATTCATCGTTGTTATTGTATACATGCGTTGTAGAAAATCCGTATAATTAACATTATATGGTAATTGATTGGGCCTCATTCCAGTTTTGAAAAAAATATTTGAATAGAAATATTTGAAAAAGAAATATGTGAAATAGGATATTTGAAAATAGAAATTGTTGGCTCGCTTTTTGACCAAGCCACCCAGGATCATTCATAAAAGGAAAGCAGGAAACCACGTTCTCCAATAATGTGAAGGAATGGATCGCACTCCACCGTCTCGCCCACCGTCGGATCGCACTCCATCGTCTCGTCCACCGTCGGATCGCGTGCCATCGTCTCGCCCTCATCGCATCAACGAACGATGCATCCAGGCGATCCGATCCAAACTTATATCGTTGCCCAGAGCGAACCGATCTGATCCCTTGGTGCGCACCGAACCCTCTGACCCATTCAATCACGAGCTGGTCTTCAGCGATCCGAACCGCACGGATCTGGCGACACGTGTTCATAACCGTCATCTGGACCAATTCTCCCCATCTGCACGATCCGATTTTCAAGCAAATCACGACACCTGTTCACAACGGCTAGTTTGACTATTTCTTCAATGGTGGCGATGCGATCCGATGCTCTCGGGATTCGTGCCACGTGTCCACGATCCGCCTGACAAAATCAGCTATAAATAGCCCAGAGCTTGGCATTTTTCGGGATCTTTTTGGCAATATTGAGTACTGAATCCGCCATTGTTGTCAAACCACTGAAATATTGAGAGAAATCACTGTTGTACTAGCTTTTAAAGCATAATCAATAAGATATAAAGTGGACGTAGGCTCGTTAACGCCGAACCACTATAAATTCTGAGTGTTATTTCCTTTTTTCCTCGTTCCTCATTTAAAATTCTCTACAGTTCATAACAATTTGGGTGTTAGGTCCAAATTTCGATCTAACATTTTTGGTGCTTTCACTGAGAAATCAGTCCTACAGTTTCACTATTCGCTTCTTTGAGGATTCCAGTGATTCGGATATCATGGCTGGAAAAAGATCTAAAGTTTCGCAGACCAACGAAACGATTGAGGAGAGTGTGCACGAACTGGGCAACGAAGAAACTCTGGATCGCGGAGCGCAGGGGGCGATCCGATTCGACGAAGACACCTCGTTTCGAGTCGATGAGAACGAGACGATCCGTGCTACTGAAGGGGTTGTAACTCGATCCCGGGGCAACACCTCACAGCCTCCGCGTACCACGACCACGAGTCGATCTCAGGGGGGCGCAGCGAACCGCCCTCCACGAACCGCAGCTACCCGAACTAATGGTCAGAATACAACTCGACCTGGAAAAGAACCTATGACCCACTCCTATCGTCCTGGAACCTCTGCTCGACCCGGCTCGAGCTCTCTGCGCATAAGAGAGAGTGGTGATGACCACTATGATCCTGCCGCTCCTGTCACTGAGGGGGATCTCTCTCGCTTCATCGAAATGTGGGATAGGTTGTTTGATGAGTTGGCCGCCCAAAGGCAGGAAAGTTCCATCCTACGGCAAAATTTGACGGCTATGGATAGAAGACTTGATGAGCTAGCAAGACAAAGAGCATCGCCGGTTCGTCCACTCACCCCAGTATATTCCTCTTCATCTGAAGAATCGCCGAGACCTCCGCGGCGACCGTATGAGAGAGCCGAAAACATAGAACAACTTCGGTTCGGGACCCTGCCCTCACAGGAAGAAGAAGAACTAGGGGCGGGGCCCATAAACCGTAATGTGAACAGTCCTGTACATAACAGACCACCTCAGCCCCGTCGCCGCACGCATACTCATGATAACATGGGGCAGCGAAGCCCCGTCCAAGCCCCAGATTTTGTGGCTACTCCCCGAAGAGAGATCAGAGAACCTCGTCGGGCCAGAGGCACTGACCCTGAACCTCCTTTGACTAGTGCAAACGTTGCAGCCATGGTTCACCAGATTTTGGCCGACAGCCGTGGACAGCGGAACGAAGATTGGGGGATTGACCGCAGTCATACCCCTTTTACTGACGATATTTTGGATGCAACCTTTCCAAGGCGTTTCAACATGCCACAAATGAACCGGTATACAGGAAGATCTGATCCTGTTCAGCACCTAATGAGATACTCTTGGTCGATGACTCCTGCTGCCGCTTCTGACGCGGTTAAGTGTAAAGCGTTTCCCATATTCCTGGAAGACGTGGCTTTGCTATGGTTTACTCGCCTGCCGGCGAGATCGATTTCTAGCTTCAGGGAACTAAGCGAGAAGTTCGTAGAACAATTCCGTATCTACGCACAGAAGACGAAAAGCGTGATCGATTTATTCCTTATATACAGCGACCAGGCGAAAGTCTAAAGATGTACCTGGATCGTTTCAATTTGGCCGCCACTGAGGTTAAAGATCCTCATGAGCCGACCATTGTCGCAGCACTAATTGATGGAGTGGATAAGGACACTGAATTCGGGAGGTACTTGGCAGGCAAACCACCCCACACCAGAGAGTTATTCTATGAGAAAGCCAATGTACATCTACGCCGGGAAGAGGTATACGCAAACCGAAAGGTTAAAACAACTGATAAGGAGGAAATTCATAGCAATGTCGCCATCAAACAAACTGGAGACAGCTCAGGGAAAGTTGAAGTTAACGTCGGAAATCAGAATCAGGGTGGTCGCCAGCCAGGTAACAACAATAACAATGCTAACGGCAACAACCGGAAGAGGGGCCGAGGGAACGACTCCCAGAGAAGGACTCGTCCCAGGGCCTTTGAAAGTTATACACCCATAAGTGATACTCTGGAAAACATCTTCATGGATGCGTATGAAGTCCTCCATAATAAGAGGCCACCTCCTAGAGAGTCAACAGAGAAAGAGCGTGAGACAGGGAAGTTTTGTCTCTTTCATCAAATCCACGACCATTCGACGAATGAATGCCGTCACCTGAGGGACTTAGTCGAAAGGCTGCTTCGAGAAGGGAAGCTAGATGAATACAGAGTAACGCCTAGGGACAGGGGGCAAGCAGTGCAGGCCCCGAATCAGAATCAAAATCAACTTGCTACTAGGCCAACTGCTCAGCAAAAGGGAAAGAATATTGTTATCAATACCGTGATCGGTGGACTTTATCTTGCTGGGCACAGTTCCAAAGCTTTAGATCAATACGTCAATGCAGCCAAACAACACCTCGAAGTGGGGGAATGTAGCAACCCCGAGGACAGTATCCCGGTGAAGCAATAGAAGATGATGACTGATGACGTTGTTTTTCGAGAACGAGAAAGCATCGGAGTCCATGCTCCAACTGAAGATCCACTTGTAATTACGATACCCATTGGGCCAGCCACTGTTCATAAGGTCCTGGTGGACAACGGGAGTTCCGTTAATATCCTTTTCAAAAAGGCCTTTGACCAGATGAATCTTGAGATAAAAGACTTGAAGCCCTGCCAAGGATGGATCCGTGGATTCAACGGAGCATCCACCGCACCTATGGGTTATGTAGAATTGCCAGTCACACTTGGGGAAGGAGAACGCCAAAGAGTGAGAATCCTCCCCTTTGTGGTTTTGGATGTCGAATCGCCATACAATGCCTTCTTGGGCCGACCGGCCCTCGCAAAGTTCAGAGCCTGTATAGCCCCCTGGTGCTTGCTATTGAAGTTCCCCACAGAAGCTGGCATTGGTATCGTCAGAGGGGATTAAGTTGCTGCGCGAGCGTGTTATGTTTCCGAACTAAAGTTGCTTCGCAACGGCGGGGATATCGAAACTAAAGGCACTCCTCCCCCTTTGGGGGCGGAAACCTTATAGCAACCAAAGAGGATAATTGTTGGAGAGTTGCCTAGAGTGGTGCCCGAGGATATAGATCCCAGAGAGGATCAAGAACCCGGGGGCAGAACGGCGACTCCCAACGAGGCAACTGTGGATGTACCAATCGATGACAGTGACCCGGAGAAGGTCCTTAAGATTGGATCCCAATTAAGTCCAAATCTTGCTGAAGAATTGACGAATTTCTTAAAGAACAACTTGGATGTATTTGCTTGGACCCATGCAGACATGTGCGGGATATCCCCATCAATCATGAGCCATTCTTTGAGCATTAACCCCAAACATCCTCCAGTAAAGCAAAAAAGGCGAATGTTGGGCCCGGAGAGGTCCGCTGCCTTGAAAGAAGAGGTTGGAAAGATAAAAAGTAACGGGTTTATCAGAGATTCAACCTACCCGGACTGGATTTCAAATCCAGTCCTGGTAAAGAAGGCCAACGGGAAGTGGCGAACGTGTATCGACTTCTCGGATTTGAACAAAGCTTGTCCAAAAGATAGTTTCCCATTACCTCGAATTGACCAGTTGGTAGACTCGACGGCAGGTCATGAGCTTCTCTCATTCTTGGATGCTTATTCAGGATACAACCAAATTCCAATGCATATTCCAGATCAAGAGCATACTAGTTTCATCACTGATCTGGGATTATATTGTTACGTAGTAATGCCCTTTGGTTTGAAGAACGCAGGCGCTACGTACCAACGTTTGGTCAACAGAATGTTTTATAACCAAATCGGGAAAACAATGCAAGTATACGTCGACGATATGTTGGTTAAATCCAAGCAATCCTCTCAACACACTACTGACTTGGCAGAGATGTTCGGCATTCTTCGAAAGTATGGAATGAAACTCAATCCAACCAAATGTTCATTCGGTGTTGCTTCTGGAAAATTCTTGGGATTCATTGTCAGTTCACGCGGTATCGAGATTAATCCAGACCAGATCGCGGCAATCAGAAACATTCAGGAACCTAGGCAAATTAGGGATGTGCAAAGCCTTGCCGGAAAAGTGGCCGCACTAAGCAGATTTATCTCCGGGGCTACGGATAAGTGCATCCCATTCTTCGAATTAATAAAGCGAGGAAAACGCCACTTTAAATGGACACCTGATTGCGTAGAAGCGTTTCAGAATTTGCTCAGACACTTGGAGAAACCTCCAATTCTATCTAAACCAATAGACCACGAGGACTTATTCGTGTATTTGGCAGTATCATCTCATGCAATCAGCTCAGCGTTGGTAAGGGAAGAGGAAAAGGTCCAAAGACCTGTGTATTATGTGAGCAAAAAATTGACAGCAGCAGAGCGTAATTATCCACGGATAGAAAAACTGGCGTATAGTTTACTGATTGCCTCCAGAAAACTTCGGCACTACTTTCAGGCACATCCTATTACCATATATACTGATCATCCACTCAAGCAAGTTTTACAGAGACCGGAGGCATCTGGAAGGTTACTCAAATGGAACATAGAGTTAAGCCAATTTGACTTGAACTTTCAGCCTAGACGGTCAATTTGGGGGCAAGTGATAGTCGACTTCATAGCCGAATTCACTGTTCCTGAAGAAGATATAGCAAACGAAGAAGTGGAACCCTCAAAGTTACTTTTCGACCCTGATGTCTGGAGATTATATACTGATGGTGCTAGGAACGACGAAAGATCCGGCGCCGGAATAGTGCTTGAAACCCCCGAGAAACGATTGATAACCTATGCCATCCGAATGGAGTTTCAGGCCACTAACAACGATTCCGAATATGAAGCTCTGATAGCCGGATTAAAGATTGCAAAGGAACTAGAAGTCACAAAGCTGAACATCTTCTGCGACTCCAAGTTAGTTGTGAAACAAGTTACTGGAAGATTCCAAGCTAAAAGTGCAAGATTGATTCTATACTTAAAGAAAGTGAAAGAACTGCTGAATGAGTTTGATCACTACAGCATATCTCATATTCCGCGGTCAGAAAATCAGCAGGCAGACAAGTTGGCAAAGATGGCCAGTTCTAACGATCCTGAAGTGATAGGGCTAGCCCCCGTTGAAGTACATCGGTCCCCCAGCATTGATCAGATGGAAATCGACCTAGTACTAGAGACGAAACCAGAAAGGGAGTCGTGGATGACCCCTATAAAGAATTTCCTAATGGGTGGAGCGCTTCCGACCAAGAAAAGCGAGAGGCGTAAAGTGATTTGTAAAGCCGCCCGATATGTACTGCAAGGTGGAGTCCTTTATAGACAAGGGTTTTCAATGCCCCTCCTTCGGTGTATAGCCCACGATGACATCAAACGTGTGCTGCAAGAAGTCCACGAAGGAGAATGTGGCGACCACACTGGAGGGCAAACTTTGGCAAAAAAGGTAATACGGCATGGCTATTTCTGGCCTACCATAAACAAGGATGCAGTAAGATATGCGCGACGATGTGATGCGTGCCAGAGATTTTCAAAGATACCTAGAGCACCTCCAAGTCAGTTAAAAACAATGATGAGTCCATGGCCTTTTGCTATGTGGGGAATTGATATCATAGGAAGTCTCCCCATAGCGAGGGGCGGAGCAAAGTTCGCTATTGTGGCCGTAGATTATTTCACTAAGTGGGTCGAGGCAGAACCACTAACTACAAACACAACTAAACAGGTGATCAACTTCATCGTGAGAAACATCATCTGTCGATTTGGGATTCCAAAGATTGTGATAACAGACAACGGAACTCAATTTGATAGTGCTGAATTCAGAAACTTCTGCCAAAAATACCACATTGAGAATCGGTACACCTCCGTGGCACACCCACAATCAAACGGGCAAGTCGAAGCTGCAAATAAAGTAATTAATTCTATTCTGAAAAGAAGAATGAAGCGGGCTAGAGCCATGTGGGCTAATGAATTGCCTTTGGCGCTATGGGCTTACAGGACGACATATAAATCAGCGACAGGACATACCCCGTTCTCCCTTGCTTTTGGAACGGAAGCAGTCATCCCGACTGAGATAAAGGTACCTTCCCATCGGGTGACCTATTATGATCCAATGACCAATAATGAATTGCTCCTTGAGTCCCTGGATATGATCGAAGAAAAGAGGGATGAAGCAGACCTGCGTGCCCTAAGATGCAAACAACAGGTCGCCCGATATTACAACAAAAAGGTCCGAGCCCGAACCTGGGAACCTGGAGACTTGGTTCTGAAACGTGTCTTTCCACCCCCAACTCATATGGGAGCGAAGTGGGAAGGACCGTACTCTATTCTCAGCAAGCTTGATAATGGAACCTTCAAGCTGGCAACCGTAGATGGAAAGGAAATCCCCAGAGTGTGGAATGCCCAACATCTACGGCCATATTTAACATGAGAAGTTTCAAATTTATTCTTTTGCTTTGTTAAAAAAAAAAACTATGTACAGGGCATGACTTGCCTAGAACAGTCTGATTCCCTAAAGCAAGAGATTATAAAGTGGACGTAGGTCATGATTCGACCGAACCACTATAAAAATACTGTGTGTCATTTACCTTTATTGCATCTTTATTTATTTGCCTATGAAAATCAGTGTGAATAATGCAGGTACCCGAAGTCCGGTGCCAACAGTTCCTCTCGTAAACTAATCAGAGGAACCCAAAGCCTTGGTAAATGCTCCAACTGCTTGTCCGACTGGTTTTAATCCTCGGAGCTTGGATTAAAATGTAAACCTAAGACGAGTTTGATGAGCGTGCATGATTGCAGACTGCTGAGTCCCAACCCTAACTCTCCAAAGTCGAGAGAGAGTATAAAAGCGTCCATGATTTGGCGCTGAGAAAGGACTCTTACCCTGCTAAAGAATCGGGGAGCAGTGGAACTGCTGAGTCCTAACTCTAACTCTCCAGAGAGAGAGAGAGAGTATAAAGGCGTCTCCGATTGAGCGCTGAGAAAGAGCTCCTTCCCCGCTGAAGGATCGGGGAGCGAATGAATCGCTGAGCTCGAACTCTAACTCTCCAGAGTCGAGAGAGAGTATAAAGGCGTCTCCGATTGAGCGTTGAGAAAGAGCTCCTTTCCCGCTGAAGGATCGGGGAGCGAATGAATCGCTGAGCTCGAACTCTAACTCTCCAGAGAGAGAGAGAGTATAAAGGCGTCTCCGATTGAGCGCTGAGAAATAGCTCCTTCCCCGCTGAAGGATCGGGGAGCGAACGAATCGCCAAGCGTAAAACTCTAACAACTGATTGGGGGGCACCAGGCACTCCTATGCAAACACTAAACTTTGATATAACAGTGTAACATAGCATGAACATTCTTCTTCCTGTTGATTGACTGACTTATAATTATTAATAGTTGGCTAAAGACTAAACGTGGAAAGTTTCTATGAATACAGGTACACAATGATGTAAGGAGAAACAAATCCTTGTTTATGTACTGCGAATCAGCAAAGTGAAAACAATCTAGAAACAAAAGTGAGGACCAGTCTCACAATTACACTTCCTAGCCAGTGGGAAACCTAAAGACAAAATATCAACAAACATCCTATTTATGCTTTGATTTCTTCTCTTGCTTCTGCCTCTCCAGCCTCTCCTTGTCGGTTTCAGATGGATCCACCTTCTTCCTCTTCCGCTTGTCCACAAGGGGAGCATATGACTCCTCTGATGTCTCCTCTTTCCCTTCTTTTCTCTTGCTTCTACTGGAGAGGGTAGCCGGGAAGTCATCGGGGTTTGCGAAGTGAAGCTCCCGGCTGATGGACTTGGACTGGATTTTCACAATCATCCCAGTTTTGGGATCGAATTCTGCAAGAGGGACTATGTCCAAAGCCTCATCCCCCACCTTCTTTGAAGCCAACCCTTTCTCTTGTCTGGCTTTCCGGCTGGCCAGGGGCTCTTCATCATCATCATCATCGTCGGCCTTTTTGGTGCCGGTAATATCCTCTTCGTCATCCACATGACGACCATCCAAGTCTTTTAAAGCTTCGATAGTCTCAGCATCTTTGGGTACATCGGCGCTAGGCACCGGGATGCTTCCTTCTGCTGTTGTGACCTCGACTCGCTCTGAAACATCGATATCAGCACCCGGCAGGGCAGTCTCCTCCTCCACTTCTCTCTCTTTTCCAGCGCCCTTGTCGACGGGCTCGCCACCTGCATTACGAGAGACACACATTACTAATTCAATGGGTTGTCCTGCTAGACGACGACAATTCGCAATCGCTTTAGCAAATTGCGGGGAAAAGAAAGAGATACCTTCAGCAGATACGCCCTCTTGAGTAGATTCGGATGCTCCAACAACCACGGGAGTTAGACCTAAGGGGATTAGCGGATCGTCAGGATGGTACTCCTCAACTTCGGAGGTTTTAGACTTCGCGGCGGAGCTGGAACCTTCATCAATTTTGCTTTTACCTTTAGCCATGGTTCTCTCCTTCTCCATTTCCGCCAGGATTAAGCGACGACCCTCTGCCAGATCCTCAGGCTCGTTGTCTCTTAGGATGCTCTTCATCAATTCATCTTCATTGATCTCTTCGACCCCCAGTCTATGTTTTTCGCCCTCCACGATGGCATCCCATAAGTTGGCCAAAGTAACATGATAATCCGGGATCCATGAGATATTGCGAGTTTTGAGAACCTGGCCAAGGAAATCAAAAATCATCTCCTCAAACCCCTCGATTTCTTTCTCTCTTTCAAGGAGTTTGTTGTTGGAGGCAGTGGCCATTTCAATGGCACTATCAACGTTCTTTTCGGCAAGAGTTGCCCGTCTCTCCGCGTCTGCAACCTGGTCATTCAAAATCACCTTTTCTGTTTCTGCCAGAGCCAAACTTTCTTTTAGACTCGCTTTTTCCGCCTCCCAGGCAGCTCTCTCAGCTTCAAAATGGCCTTGCACTGTTTTCAACTCGGCGTTGGCCATTTTTAGATCTTCCACCTCCTTCTTTAAAGCCATTTTTTCTTGGCTATTGGAGTCCAGTTCAGAATGAAATCGCTTTTTGGCATTCTCTAATTCAGTCTTATAGTTTGCAGCGTCTCTCTGTGCCAAAGCGAGCTGGGCTTGAGCGTCTTCCAGGTCCTTCACCAATTTTGTCCTAGCCCTCTCGTTGTTTTCAAGTTTTGCTTTAGACCTATGTGCTTCTACTTCGAGTTTTCGGACGACTTCCGAAAGATTGACTGCGTGTTTTTTCATCATCTCGTATTGTCTGGCTGCGTGCTGGATGCGCTCGATAACTTCATCATCCCAATTTTTAGGGACCGGTTCCAAGGCAGGAACAAAGACCATCCTATCAAAGAACATTCCTGGAAATTGTTCCCGTAGCTTTTCCAGCCTACCTTGGATCTCGGGACCGTGAACGTAATCCCGTGAACCGGAGGCAGCTAACTCTGGTTGGCTGGTGGGGACAATGTTACTTCTCTCTTGCTCAGTTTCTTTGGATGAATCTCTGTCCCCATCTTTGGATTCGTGACGCTTTTGGACGACCGACTGTGGGAAGGCGCACTCTTTGGAGGAGTCAACTCTTTTGGAAGTGTCTTTCCCCCGGTCGGAATTGTCGGATGACTCGAAGGCCTGGTAGAGGTTGATTTGGGTGGAGATCGAGGTTGCGAAGAGCTCGGCCTATGAGGGGGACCGCGAGGGCGCTCAGTACCCGGACGAAGGCTGGGGGTGCCTTCGCGAAGAGAACGGTACGAATAAGATTTCCTGCGCGACATCGTTCCTACAAAAAGAGAAAAGAATATATTAAAACTTTGAATACCCGCAAAGTTAGAGTGCAAGGTCAGACAGTGTGTGTGAGGTGTGCATCCCATATAATTCCCCCTAACAGACCCGGGCCTGGAGACAGGCTCATCTGACCCGTTTCTCGTCCCCTTGTTGAATCAGTCGCCTCTTCGGGAGCAGAAAAGAAAGGTTCCTCGCCGAAATCTTTTTCTGTGTATTCAATGTCGGGTAAAGGGATTTTAGTCAGCTGGTCGAATAACTGTTCTTCTGTCAAGTCGTCATCACCAACAGTTTCCATTGGAGCAGAGGTAGGGATTTCCTTCGACACATCACCGCGGGACTCATCCCCTCTGTATATATTCAAGTCTTCGTCGTCTTGGATGACTATCGGAGAAGGACTTTTGCGAAATTTAGTTGTTTCCACCGCTTGTGAAGCTCCCTCTCCTTCCGTTGGGGGCACATATTTATAAGGTTTGCCGCCGGTCCCAAGTCCAAATTTTCTATCTAGAAGGCGATGCTTATGAAGGTTGTCATCAGTAATGCATTTTTTAATCCTTAAAAAGTCGGATATGCTTTGCAAAAGAATGGACAACCGGTTGTTGTATAATGCACCCTCTGTTTTCGGGAAGACATGATCTGTTTAAGACAAAGGAAAAAGCGGAAGAATGTTATTACTTAGACTCCTTAAGCAAGATATTCGACTAGGCGATCAAAGTTTACTTGATTTGAGCCATCTCCGTGAGCATCCAGCCTGTTTTCTTATGTAAAACCAGACGGACTTAGGATCCCCGATGTTGCTGTATCCGTCGTACAGAACTTTCCTGTTCGCCACTGATTCAAAAAAGGAAAAGTTTGGAGTTGCAGAAGAACGGTGCTTGAAGAGAAAGAAGAACACCAGATGTCTGAATTTAAGTTCGGCATGCAAGATCTCCGCATAAGCAACATATAAAGAGTATAGAGATGCGTAGGCGTTTGGATGAAGCTGCATCGGAGCAATGCCTAGTCGTCTTAGAGTTTCAATGGCAATCGGAGGGAACGGAGGAATAGCTCCTACTAGACACATTGTTCGGCTGATCGACATGTACCCTTCCGGTGCTAGATAGGGTCTATCTTCGCTTCCAGGTGTCAAGACATCGTCCCAAGGAATGCCGTGTCTTAAGCATATTCTCTTGAGTTTTATCTCGTCAAGCTTGGACGCTAAAGAATCAGAGAATTTATCTATCCCGACAGCGCCTGGAATTTCGTCCGGAGCTCGCTCGTCAGACTCGGAGTTGTTACTGGATGAAGTACTTTCTGTCGGATCTGATTCTGTAGCTTCATACTCAGATCCAGAATCCTCACCTCCCGGATTGATTGGAGGAATTTCGGGATTGTACTGTTCAGGAGTCTCGGATTCTGCTTCTGCTACGGATCTTGGAGAAGAGTTATCGTTCGACATCGCTGCTGGAACGAGAAAATGTGAACAATAAGATTAACACTACCCGACCCCCGTGTGTGCAAGTGCCGGTGTGTGTACTCGTGTGTACATTAAAAATAAAGCGTGAAAGCAATCAAGATCATCAAAGCATTAATCGTCGTATGCCGTCAAATTATGAGGTCATTTAGTCCAGAAAGTCCAATATCAGGGCTCTATCCTAACTGTTCAGAGTTTTATAGTGACAAGGCGTTGATTAAAGTCTGAAATTCCTCCGTATCGTCAGTTATGAGTCAGATCGCGAAGCAGAGGGATCGCCCCTTTTCGGATCGCAGGACAGGGGGATCGCCCCCATCGAATCGCCGGGCGAAGGGATCGCTCCTTCACGAACCGTTGCGACCCCACGATACGTCCCTTTGCCGCCACCTCGATCTATCGTCTCGCCATTCGCTTTCGTCTTCTATCCTTGACCACGATCCGAGACGGTTTGCCTTCTCCTTCTGCCTCCTTCGTTTTCCTCCTCTCCTTCCCATCCTCAAATTTTGAGATCTGCGCCCGATGGCCATGGCGACTTGGTGATTTCTTCAGAAAATTTCGGATTCCCATCGTTTCTTCCTCGAATCAGTCTTAAAAATTCGGGAAGGTGCTGCATTTACAAATGAGAATGTTTTCTGTGGAGTTACCTTTCTAAAAATTGAGAGAATGCTCGGATTCTTGAAGGTTTGGAAAATTTAGGTTCGTTCTTTGATAACGCGAGACGGTTCGGCAGAGAGAAAGAAGAAGGAGAATGAGGAGGAGAGGGTCGGCTTATATAGGCAAAGAGGGTGACCGTTTATCTCCCTTCCTTTGTCCTATTCGGTCCACGAAACGTCATGAAGGCCACGATTCAAAGCTTGTATCGCATAGAAGCCCACGGACCGCTTCAAACGATGGCCCACCAAACTCAAAGCCCGACACGACTCGAAGGAAAGTCCGCCTCGTTTCGTACAGAGGCCTGGATACTCAGCTCGAGACGAGCACGTGAACACTCGGACCGTGGCGCTTTATGGCGATCCGATTTATGCATGCGTTGATTTGAACCAATGCGACTGTTGATTTACATTCCATCAGGAAAAGGTAGATTGGAATCTTCGAAGCATGTTCCATCATCGATAAAACATACTTCGAGGGGGCAAAATGTTGGCTCGCTTTTTGACCAAGCCACCCAGGATCATTCATAAAAGGAAAGCAGGAAACCACGTTCTCCAATAATGTGAAGGAATGGATCGCACTCCACCGTCTCGCCCACCGTCGGATCGCACTCCATCGTCTCGCCCACCGTCGGATCGCGTGCCATCGTCTCGCCCTCATCTCATCAACGAACGATGCATCCAGGCGATCCGATCCAAACTTATATCGTTGCCCAGAGCGAACCGATCCGATCCCTTGGTGCGCACCGAACCCTCTGACCCATTCAATCACGAGCTGGTCTTCAGCGATCCGAACCGCACGGATCTGGCGACACGTGTTCATAACCGTCATCTGGACCAATTCTCCCCATCTGCACGATCCGATTTTCAAGCAAATCACGACACCTGTTCACAACGGCTAGTTTGACTATTTCTTCAATGGTGGCGATGCGATCCGATGCTCTCGGGATTCGTGCCACGTGTCCACAATCCGCCTGACAAAATCAGCTATAAATAGCCCAGAGCTTGGCATTTTTCGGGATCTTTTTGGCAATATTGAGTACTGAATCCGCCATTGTTGTCAAACCACTGAAATATTGAGAGAAATCACTGTTGTACTAGCTTTTAAAGCATAATCAATAAGATATAAAGTGGACGTAGGCTCGTTAACGCCGAACCACTATAAATTCTGAGTGTTATTTCCTTTTTTCCTCGTTCCTCATTTAAAATTCTCTACAGTTCATAACAATTTGGGTGTTAGGTCCAAATTTCGATCTAACAGAAATATATGAAGCCGTGTTGATTAGATTGACGCCATTTTGACGTGAACGATATTTATATCGATTTTATTCATTTTATAATGAATATTGAAAGTGATTTCAAAATCTGATATTTTGAGAAGAATTGGAATTCGAATTAAACTGAATAGAAATGAATTCGAATTGAAACTGAATAGAAATGAATTCGAATTGAAATCGAATAGAAATGAATTCGAATTGAATTTGAATTGAATTGAAATTGAACAGAAATTGAATTAGAAATCAATTTGAATTGAAATCAATTTGAAATGAATTTAAAATGAATTTATGTTGAAAAATTCGATTTTGATTTGAATTTGAAATAGAGGTTGAAATCGTTTTGAAAACGAATTTAAAAACGATTTATAAAATACGTTTTAAAAAGGAAATCGACGAAGTATATATTATATATATTATATATAATATAATGGCCTGAATAGAACGCGCCGCGCCGCGGTAGTTCGCGAATTTCAACCATTGGCTTCGAATGGATATTACGGGAGATCCGACCGTCGGATTCTCCTTAAACCGGAACCGTTGGGTTCGTATCGAAAAGAGCTTTCTAACGAATATTAGAAATTAGAAATCTAACAGTTGGATTTCGAATTATGTCCAAATCAAATTTGGAAAAGGTCGTTGTAAGTGCAGTTCGATGGCCGTTGATGGAAATCGACTGTACGAGCCTTGATAAAATTATTAAAAATACCAATAATTTGTGTAAAATCATAAGAAATAATTTGGGAAAAATTGGGATGAAAAACTCCATACTTGAAAAGATAAAAAAAATAGATTTTTATCGAAATGAACTAGTTTTGAACTAGAATTAAAATTCTATTTATTTTTAAATAAATAAATTGGATTTGAAAAGGGTTTTAAAAGTAACCAGAATTTCCAATAATTGAATTGGAATGTATTTGAATCGAAATTGTATTTGAATTATTTCGATGTTGGATTTCGTGACGATACAGATATGGTTAGGGAAATTTGAAAGATATATATATATCGTTATTTACAATACAATATTTGTTAGTCGTAGAATTTGATATTGAATATAAGCCGATATATTTTCTATTCAGAGCCTTGTATTTAATATCAAATGTGATTTGGGTTTGTCGTGAATGGTGTCTTCATTAACACTGTTCTTGAACCCAGTTGAGAAAAAGATTAAATCTTTTTATTTAGATTTAATGAAGTGTACCAATTAAATAATATATAATTGGAATTGAATTGGTATTGATTTTTGGGTTTATCGTGAACAGTGTTTTAAATAACACTTGTTCTTTAACCCGATAATTAATGGAATGTGATTTTGGGTTGTCGTGAACGGTATCTTCAATAATACTATTCTTGGACCTAAAGGAGTTAAGAAAATCAGAAACTAACTGGAGATTAGTTAAGTTGAATTGTTTCAGAGGTATTGATCTGATGTTGGTTTCGGCCTTCGGGGTTAATACTTAGGGAACTGCTCACTTGCTAATTTACGGTTAGGGACTGATTGAAATGTGGTGTGATTTTGGATTTATCGTGAACCGTGTTTTAAATGACACATATTCTTTAACCCAGTCACAGATTAAAACTAAGTGGAGTTTTAATGAATCTTTAATTAGATTGAACAGATCGAGAATGGAGTATCACCAGTTTTGCTCCAGGCGATAGTTAAATCTTTAATTAGATTTGAACGTAAAATGGTAATTGAATTTACCGATAACACCGTGGTGTTAGATATGAAGTATTACCAGTTTTACTTCATGGGATGAATAGGTCGGGATTGGGAAATTAAAACAAATGATTACTTTGGTGAGGTTCGTTAATCCCGACTAGTTTGAATTGATATTCAAAAGTAGATTAAAGAATAAATTTTAATGATTTATCTTTAATAAAATTAATGGGAACCTTTCCCTATGAATGTGAAATTTAGAAACTAACTGTCGGTTAGCTAAGAAGAATGGTTTGCTGGATATTGATCTGATGTTGGTTTCGGCCTTCGGGGTTAATATTTGGGGAATTACTCTATTGTTAATTTACGGTTAGGGACTGATGAATTGGAATGAGGCGTATGTTGTGTTTGTGTAACAATTGTTTTTAATATATGCGAGTTATTCGGAAAGACCGGGTTTATCCAACAACGGCCATCGAACTGCACTTACAACGACCTTTTCTGAAATTGATTTGGACATAATTCCAAATCCAACCATTAGATTTCAAATTTCTAATATTCATTGGAAAGCTCTTTTCGATACGAACCCAACGGTTCCGGTTTTAGGAGAATCCGACGGTCGGATCTCCCGCAACGTCAATTCGAAGTCAATGGTCGAAATTCACGAACTGTCGTGGCGCGGCGTGTTATATTCAGGCCATTATATATAATATATATATATATATATATATATTATATATATTTCGTCGATTTCCTTTTAAAACGTATTTTATAAATCGTTCTAAATTCGTTTTCAAAACCATTTCAACTCTATATTCGATTTCTAATCAAAATTGAATATTTCATATCATTCCTATATAAATGATAATATTTTCAAAATGTTATATTTTGATATCACTATCATTTCTATATTCATTATAAAAATGAATATAATCGATATAAATATCGTTCACGTCAAAATAGCGCAACTATAATCAACACGACTTTATATATTTCAATAAATTCGTTATTCTATTCAACAAAGGAATATTTATTCTATTCAACACATGAATCTATATTTCTTTCAACACACGACCAATCTCAACACATGAGTACTGTCAACACACAACTATTTTTGTTATGTAAAATAATTTATAAAATTTTGGGATCTATCGTTTGATTTTCAATCAGACTCCACCGTGAAGTAGTTTCTAATTTTAAATATGATAAAGATGTCAATTTTGTTATATTTAAATATTTTACTCAACACATAAATAGTTTCAACACATGAACATCGTCAACACATGACTATTTTTATATTCAACACATGAATTTTCTTTTATAATATTCATTATTTTCCCAATTGGAATGAGGCCCAATCAATTACAATATAACGTTAATTATATGGGTTCCATACAACACATGTATATAATAGCAACGATAAACAATCAACCATCATCCAAAGTGCATCACACAACTGCATAAGCATCAAATATAAATAATCAACGCTTACACTGTCGGTCGACCAATCGATCGACATACAATTAAATAATTGGGATTAGTGTACCCAAATATCATCCCAACACCCGTGTGGGGTTTCAAATCGACAAACACAGATTTTTATTTGTGCAGTTGGGCGATGTGTAAAATTAATCGACCCAATCAATATCAGTCAAACCAGTGTATATAAACAAATCGGCAGATTTGTTTATAAATATTTATTTATTCACTTTCATGTTAAAAATTATATTTTTAACGATAATTAATTTATTTCAACCATCTACCTTTTATCATCGATTTCACATCAACAACACAAAAAATTTCACCACACATCAAACAAGCATACAAGCCGTCCATGGTCTGTGGACGACGGGTGTCGGGTGCTGTTAAGCACCGTCTGCATCCTAGTATATATATATAACTAGAAAAAGAAATTTAGAGTGAGTAGTTCTCACCAAAGCTATCCCAACTCCACGGCACTTCTAATGTAGGAAATCTTGTAGTTCCCGCCTTTTTTCACTTTCGTTGCCCGTATTCACTACATATATAAAATCACATCTTTATATTGTTGCTATGTATATAAAAATTCTATTTTTACTCCGCTACTATATAGATAAAAATTTTATTTTTACATCGATGCTATATAGATAAAAATTCTATTTTTACTCCGCTACTATATAGATAAAAATTCTATTTTTACTCCGCTACTATATAGATAAAAATTCTATTTTTACTCCACTACTATATAGATAAAAATTCTATTTTTACATCGATGCTCATATAATAGAGATTATATTTTTATCGCGCTATACTCTCTATAAAGATTTCGCCTTTTCAAATATAATGATTTCGCCTTTTCAATTCATCACTATAAAAATCACATTTTTATTTTGCTACCTATATAAAGATGATATTTTTACTATCTATAAAATAAAAAATCGCATTTTTATACTTTCCATACTATAAAATCATATCTTTACATTGCTACTACTATAAAGATCACATCTTTATTACTCTACATTATATAAAATCATATTTTTATTCTTCTAAAAAAATATAAAATCATATTTTTATCTTCTACATCATATGAAGATTATATTTTTATTTCGCCATTTCAACAATAAAAATCCGACCTTTATATATTTAAAAATACAATCTTTCTTTGCTTAAAAATACGATCTTTCTATGTTTAAAAATACGATCTTTCTCATTCACAATCACTACCCTTTTATAAACCAAAATCATAGCACTTCGCTTTTAGACTATAAAATTCATACCTTTATAAAATATAAACTTTTTAATGCTATATAAAAACTGATTTATTTATATAAAAAAACTAATTACTTTATATAAATAAAAGTAAATAAATACAAACAAAAACTTACAGGGGGAGGGGAGGGGAAGGGTTCGCTGCAGCACCCGAGTGCGGTCGGAGGCGGGTGGAGATGGTGGCAAGGCGGCTTCAGGCGGAAGGGGGGGCTCGATTCAGGTGCGTCGGGTTTTGGGGGGAGCGGTCCGTTGAGGAACGAAGGGAAGGAGAAGAAGAGGGCGGAGAGGAAGTGGAGGAAGGAGGCTGGGGGGGGGGGCGCTGCGCCTCCTGTCGGCGACGACGAGGCGATCGATCGCCCGGGCGGAATCGCGATTCCCCCCCCCCCCACTTTTTTTTATTCGATTAGAAATGAACGGTGATAGGGGTGGGGGGTAAAGGTAAAGAGGAGGAGAGATAATTTTATATATTTTATTTTATTTTCCACCAAAAAGTAACTTTTTATTTCGAACACGAAACGAAACCCACCGCCTGTCGCCCTTAGCTAATTACCCCCATTCCGAACACAATGGGATATGTATCGCAAGCTGATTCGATCGTTTCGATCAGTTTTCGTCAAAATCAACATATAACTCTATATATTGAATTTGAACGCGCATTTCAATTTACTGAGGCCACATACTAACAAGAAGAATTCCCGAAAAATATTTTCTAGCTTCGTATTGACGATACGGTCCCAACAAAACTAGTTTCTTCGAATTCTGAGACAGTTGGAAAAATGGCCATTTTCCAGTCGATTAAAATCAACTGAAACTGGTCAAATGCATTTTCCTTTGCCACGCTCACATATTGATTCGAAAAAGTACGAAATTTGAAACCTAGCAATAATTTGATCTCACGGATCCAATAAAAGTGGTTTCGTCGAAATCCGAGGTCATTTGCAAAATGGCTATTTTTAAGGGCCTGAATTCCATAGCGACTATTCAGAATTTCAACTGGACATATCTTTTGATTCCCTGTAATAACCCGGAAATCTCGGCCAATTTAAAATTTTTATTTTGGCAATTTTAGCGAATTTTGATTATTTAAAATGAATTATTTTAAATAATAAAGAAGAGAAAATTATTTTGAATAGAATTCGAACAAATATATTTATATAGATCGTCGTTAGAATATAAATAATTATTTATATATATAAAAGGAATTGAATATGGCGCGGTAGTTTGATAATTCGATTTCAAACTTCAAATGAATGTACCGGGTGCAAAATAAACCGGATTTTAGTGAAACCAAAAATATTTGAATCTAATTGAGACTATCTTTCCAACGAATCCGAAAAATTGAAATTTCATAGTGGGAATCAAAAGATCTCCAGTTGAAAATTCAGAATAGTCGCTATGGAATTCTGGCCCTTAAAAATGGTAATTTTGCAAACGACCTCGGATTTTGACGAAACCACTTTTGTTGGATCCGTGATGTCAAGTTATTGCTAGATTCCAATTTTCATAATTTTTCGAATCAATATGTGAGCATGGCAAAGGAAAACGCGTTTGACCAGTTTCAGTTGATTTTAATCGACTGGAAAATGGCCATTTTTCAAACGGTCTCAGAATTCAACGAAACTAGTTTTGTTAGGACCGTATCGTCAATACGAAACTAGAAAATATTTTTCGGGAATTTTCCGAGTTAGTATGTGACCCCAGTAAATTGAAATGCGCGTTCAAATTCAATATATAGAGTTATATGTTGATTTTAACGAAAACTGATCGAAACGATCGAATCATCCTACGACACATACCCCATTGTATTCGGAATGGGGGTAATTAGCTATGGACGACAAACGGTGGGCCTCATTTCGAGGTCGAAATAAAAGTCAACGTAAAAGAGAAGAAAATAATAATAAAATAAATAAACTTCTCTCCACTCCTTTTCTCTCTCTTCCTCTTTGCCTTTACCCCCCACCCCCCACCCCCGTATCCGTTCATTTTAGAATTAAAAAATATATAAAGGGGGGAAACCACTCGTCGCCGCCCCCTCCCCCCCCTCGTCGATGGCGCCACCGCCGAGGCGCACGCCACCACCGCTACAGTCCCCCCCTCTGCTCCTCCCTTCTCCTCCACTTTCCTCTGTCGCTCGAACCCTAATCCCCCGAAGCCACAAACAGCCGCATCGAACCAGCCCCGTCGCCCCCCTGTCTCCTCCTTCGCCGATGTGAACCCCCCATTCCCTCCAATTCCATCAGAAAATTCGCCCCTTTCGCTGTAAATTCCTTTGTATTATATTTTTTTGTTTTTATTTAATGTTATCAGTCTTAATGATAATTAAAATCAGTTCGTATGAAAAATAACATTGTTTAGATCTGAAAGGAAAGAAAGGCTATATTTTATCGAATGAAAGACTATATCTTTATCGCTTGAAAGATATGATTTTTAACCAAACAAAGATATGATTTTTAACCAAACAAAGATATGATTTTTAATCAAACAAAGATATGATTTTTAACCAAATAAAGATATGTTTATAGCAAAATAAAAATTCGATTTTTATATATTGAATAGCAAAGTAAAAATTCGATTTTTATATATTGAATAGCAAAGTAAAAATTCGATTTTTATATATTGAATTGCAAAGTAAAAATTTGATTTTTATATATCGAATAGCAAAGTAAAAATTAGATTTTTATATATTGAATAGCAAAGTAAAAATTCGATTTTTATATATTGAATAGCAAAGTAAAAATGTGATTTTTATATATGTAGTGATTACGGATGATGAAAGTGACGAAAGAAAAAACGGCGAAGACTTCTACATAAGAATATTCATGGCATTGGATTAGCTATTCTGTGAGAACTTCTCACCTTTTAATTTTGTTTTCTAGTTAAAATATATACTAGGATGCTAAGGGTGTTTAGTAGCACCCGACACCCGTCGTCCACAGACCATGGACGGCCTGTTTGCTTGTTTGTTTGATTTTGATGTGTAGTTGATTGTGTGATGTGTTGTGAAATGGGATAAAATATTTATATAGTTAAAAATATTTTATAGTTGAAAATATAATTTTTAATGGGTATATAAAATGAAATAAATAAAAATAAATAAATCGGACGATTTGTTTATATACACACATTTGACTGATATTGATTGGGACGATAAATTTTACACATCGCCCAACTGCACAAATAAAATCTGTGTTTGATTGTTTGAAACCCCACACGGGTATTGGGATGATATATGACATACACTAGTCCCAATAATTAGCTGTATGTCGATCGATTGATGGACGGACTGTTATGAGCGTTAAATATTTATATTTGATGCTTGTACAGTGTAGAATGCACTTTGGGTGATGGTTGATTATTCATCGTTGTTATTGTATACATGCGTTGTAGAAAATCCATATAATTAACATTATATGGTAATTGATTGGGCCTCATTCCAGTTTTGAAAAAGAAATATTTGAATAGAAATATTTGAAAAAGAAATATGTGAAATAGGATATTTGAAAATAGAAATATATGAAGCCTTGTTGATTAGATTGACGCCATTTTGACGTGAACGATATTTATATCGATTTTTTTCATTTTATAATGAATATCGAAAGTGATTTCAAAATCTGATATTTTGAAAAGAATTGGAATTCGAATTAAACTGAATAGAAATGAATTCGAATTGAAACTGAATAGAAATGAATTCGAATTGAAATCGAATAAAAATGAATTCGAATTGAAATTGAATTGAATTGAAAATGAACTGAAATTGAATTAGAAATCAATTTGAATTGAAATCAATTTGAAATGAATTTAAAATGAATTTATGTTGAAAAATTCGATTTTGATTTGAATTTGAAATAGAGGTTGAAATCGTTTTGAAAACGAATTTAAAAACGATTTATAAAATACGTTTTAAAAAGGAAATCGATGAAGTATATATTATATATATTATATATAATATAATGGCCTGAATAGAACGCGCCGCGCCGCGGCAGTTTTCGAATTTCAACCATTGACTTCGAATGGATATTACGGGAGATCCGACCGTCGGATTCTCCTTAAACCGGAACCATTGGGTTCGTATCGAAAAGAGCTTTCTAACGAATATTAGAAATTAGAAATCTAACAGTTGGATTTGGAATTATGTCCAAATCAAATTTGGAAAAGGTCGTTGTAAGTGCAGTTCGATGGCCATTGATGGAAATCGACTGTACGGGCCTTGATAAAATTATTAAAAATACCAATAATTTGTGTAAAATCATAAGAAATAATTTGGGAAAAATTGGGATGAAAAACTCCATATTTGAAAAGAAAAAAAAATAGATTTTTATCGAAATGAACTAGTTTTGAACTAGAATTAAAATTCTATTTATTTTTAAATAAATAAATTGGATTTGAAAAGGGTTTTAAAAGTAACCAGAATTTCCAATAATTGAATTGGAATGGATTTGAATCGAAATTGTATTTGAATTATTTCGATGTTGGATTTCATGACGATACAGATATGGTTAGGGAAATTTGAAAGATATATATATCGTTATTTACAATACAATATTTGTTAGTCGTAGAATTTGATATTGAATATAAGCCGATATATTTTCTATTCAGAGCCTTGTATTTAATATCAAATGTGATTTGGGTTTGTCGTGAATGGTGTCTTCATTAACATTGTTCTTGAACCCAGTTGAGAAAAAGATTAAATCTTTTTATTTAGATTTAATGAAGTGTACCAATTAAATAATATTTAATTGGAATTGAATTGGTATTGATTTTTGGGTTTATCGTGAACAGTGTTTTAAATAACACTTGTTCTTTAACCCGATAATTAATGGAATGTGATTTTGGGTTGTCGTGAACGGTATCTTCAATAATACTGTTCTTGGACCTAAAGGAGTTAAGAAAATCTGAAACTAACTGGAGATTAGTTAAGTTGAATGGTTTCAGAGGTATTGATCTGATGTTGGTTTCGGCCTTCGGGGTTAATACGTAGGGAACTGCTCACTTGCTAATTTACGGTTAGGGACTGATTGAAATGTGATGTGATATTGGGTTTATCGTGAACCGTGTTTTAAATGACATAGATTCTTTAACCCAGTCACAGATTAAAACTAAGTGGAGTTTTAATGAATCTTTAATTAGATTGAACAGATCGAGAATGGAGTATCACCAGTTTTGCTCCAGGCGATAGTTAAATCTTTAATTAGATTTGAACGTAAAATGGTAATTGAATTTACCGATAACACCGTGGTGTTAGATATGAAGTATTACCAGTTTTACTTCATGGGATGAATAGGTCGGGATTGGGAAATTAATTAAATGATTACTTTGGTGAGGTTCTGTAACTACCCGGATTTTTGGTCAATTTATTTTAAATATTTAGTATGATTTTAAATATTGAAATTATAATATAAAAAAAAAATTATATTGAATTTTCGATTTATAATCGATATACGATTTAATTCGAATACATATAATTATCGAAATACGAGCATTGAAATAATTCAATTCGAAGATAAAACTGAATCGAAACCATTAGATGAGTAGCATAAATTCTGTTTGAATATAGACGATAACATAAATAATTTATTACTAGCGAATTGTTTTATTTCCGAATTTAAATTATTTTATATCGATTTAAAATGATTATTCTATATACATTTAAATTAAATATATTTGGTTAGTTCAGAATGTGTTAAACTGTTGAAATAACAATGGTTGCGTTAAAATAACGGGTCTGATTTTCGAATAAGGGTACCGCAAGATATTTTAGTTATCTAATTAAATAAATTCATATCAAATGTTTTATCAGCCGACCTAATTTACTTCCTACGGAAACCTAGTTCCCTCGAGCCACAAAACTGTCTCCCGCTCTCGTTATCAAGGAAACACGATTTTAATGGCCTGTGTACCTCCTGTCTCCCTCCTCCTTCTATAAAACCGCAACCTTCCCCTTCTTTTTCATTTGCAAGAACCGGCTTCAGTTCAACTCAAATCGAAGTAGCCTAAAATCCCAAACTGTGAGTTCGATCTTACAAAAATCAATTTAAAAATCAAATACTATGTTCGATCCCTGAAGCCGACAACAGAATGGAGCTCGCGATTTAGGGTTTGAAATGGGGATCGAAATTGAAATCGTCGGTTCCCTGATGCTCGACTTGGACGCTGGAGCGATGTTGGCATTGCCATAAGGGAAGCGTGGTGTTTTTAGGAGGTGCGAACTGGAGACATTTGCGAGTGAGATTTGCAATGGGGATGGATTTCTGTAGCTCGCGATTTGTGATTTAGGGGGTGGTCGACCTTCAACAGCAGCACCGAGGACATCGCGATTTGGATTCTTGACAGCTCCTGGAGTTCGACGTCGCCAGAGTTTGAGTACGGTTTTGTCTTGAGGGATGCGACAGTGGATGATAAGGAAATCGCGATAATGGAGTTTGGACTGGGGCATGGCAGTGACGGGTTTGGGGGCAGTACCTGACATTGAACGTGAGTATGGTGTGGTAAACTGAGATGAACAGAGTGTTTGGGTGGGGGATTGCGGCTGTGAGGAGCAGTTCCCGAGATTGAAGGAGAAGTGCTTGGTGAAATGCCGAGGAGAGAAGTAATTTAGGTAGTTAAATCGAGAAGCCAGTTCCTTAGAAAATAGTTGCGGAAAATACTATTGGATGTTGGATTGGAAATTTTCTAAAATCAATTGGATCAGAATGGATCGAACAATGAAATCAGGTGAGTAAATCTCACTCACCTTTTATTTTTAATTATTTTTTATTTCGTTAAAAATAATTGTTGTTGCTCGTTTGGATTTTCTGCTTGCTTTATATATATTAGTTATTTAGGCTATATATATATATTGGGTTGATTGATTGGTTGGATTCCCGCAGTCTCATTAGCGGATGCCCGCAGTTTCATAGCGGATGATTACCCTATACGCCCCACGCTATGATTAGTGGATGACCTTCTATACCGCGATATTCTGCCACGAAGCAGAATTGGTATTATTTATGTGCTAACATCTGTGGATGCAGGAAAACAGGTTGGAGGAATCCAACTGGATTCCTCAAAAATATATTATCTGTTTGTTTATTTGTTTGCATATATATTGTTATATATGTTGTGTTAGAAAAATAAATAATTCGTTGCTTTGTGTGTTTAAATATCCCTGGGCTTAAGGAATGATATTTAAAATATCGTGGAAGGATATTTGAGATTTAAAAGGAAAAATTCTATTTTTAAATAGAATTTGAATTTTTTTAAATGGAATAAAAATATAAACTTGTTTCGAAAAATAAAACAAGTAGTTTCTTTATAAACGAAGTTTATAAATAATTCTTTTATAACGAAGTTATAAATGAAGTAAAAAGAATTATCATTTGATAATTCAGAAATAGAAATACAAGCGTGAAATTGGAATTTTGAAATGAAATTTCAAAACAGGATGTGAAATGAAATTTTTAAATATATAACTCAAATGAAATTTGAGTATAACATTTGAATTTTAAAAGGGAGTTTAATATTTGAATTTTAAAAGGGGATTGAATATTAGAAATTCAAATAAGAAGTTCAAATAGAATTTGAATAGACGAGATTAGAATGAAAAGTAGAATTTGAATTCAAGGAATTAAAATATAATTTGAATTCGAAGGAATTCAAATAAAAAAAAATTCAAATAGAGATTTGGATATAGAATTCGAATGAAATTCAAATATAGAAATTTGAATATGGAAGTTCAAATGGAATTTTAAATATAGAGTTTAAATAAGAGATTCAAACAGCATTTGAATAAGAGAGTTCAAAATGGAATTTGAATAAGAGAATTGAAATAGAATTTGAATAAAGAAATTCAAATAGGGATTTGAATATAGAATTTCAAAATAGAATTTGAAATAAACTTTGAAAATAGGATTTCAAAGTAGAATAGGAAATCCAAATGGTTTGAAATGGAATTTGAATTCAAAGGAATTCAAATGGGTTTGAATAAAGAAATTCCAATGGGATTTAAATATAAGATTTCAAATAGAAATTTAAATGAAGTTTAAATATTTAAATTCAAATATGATTTTCAAATATAACAATTCAAAAGGGATTTGATTAGAGAATTTAAAGTGGAATTTAATTCAAAGGAATAAATTAAGGTATTGGGATTCAAGAAAATTAAATGTGGAGTTTAACTAATGAATTTGAATTTAGGATTCAAATGGTATTTGTAAATGAATTCGAATTTAGAATTCAATGGTGTTTGAAAGAAAATTGGAATATTTTAATTCAAATAGAGTTGGAAATAGATTTGAACATAGAAATTCAAATGGGGTTTGAATATTTGAATTTCAAAAAGGGAATTCAAAATGGAGTTGAATATCTAAATTCAAGTATGAATTTCAAATATAGAAATTCAAAAAGGAGTTGAATTAAAGTGGGAATTCGAATAGAGGATTTGAAATGGAATTCGAATAGAGGATTTGAAATGGAATTCGAATAGAGAATTTGAAATGGAATTCGAATAAAGGATTTCAAATGGGATTTGGAATATATATATATCTATATATATTAGAAGGGAGTTGAATTCATTTAACGAAGTTTAAAGTTTATATATATAAATATAATTAAAACGAACTCGCCGCAGCGCTGCAGTTCGTAAATTGGCGATTCGAACTTCAATTGAATATATAGAACTCGATTGAAGTCGGAATTCTTTGAAACAAGAAACGTCAGGACTGGTTTGATAATAGTTTTCTAATGAAAGAGAAAAATATGAATTTCGTCGTATAGATTTTGAGTTATGTCAAAATCAAATTTTCAGAAAAACAGCGCCAGAATCGTTTTAAAACCATAATGGTTTATTTAATATTATAAAAGGATTTTAAGCAGGTAAAAATCCGAATTTTCTATTTAGAAAATTTCAGAGTGAGTTGCAAAATATATGCGAATTCAAGTTGTGTAAATGAATATGATTTTTGAAACAGAAACCAGATTTTGATTTATTGAATGGAATTAACTAAATTGAATAGAAATTAGTTAAGGAGCTTTTGAATGGATATTGGGCCTTAAATAAGTGAATTCGATTTGAAAATTTATATTCGAAATAGAAAAGGAAACAAAAATTGAAATCGAAATTCGATTTGGTTATGAACGAGTTAAATATTTTGTTCGAACATGTTATGTTCAACAAAGAAGTGAAATAGGCAAAAAGGCTAATTAAAGAATAATTGAGCGAAACTGAATTCAAACGATTCAAAATTTAATTAAAACGAATGGATTGAGTTGAATTGAATTGGAAACAGGTGAACAGGTGTTAAACAGATATGGGATGGAGTATATGAAGATTTTTATTTATGTGCCCGACAAAAAGGTACATGTTTAAATTCATATATGAGTTTTATGCGCCGTATCGGCAAGCCGCTTGGCTTTTTCTTTTCCTTTTTGAGATTAGAAGGACCGGGAAAGCTATTTGAAATTTCCCGATGCTCCCGATACAGGGGAGGTTATGGCGAAATTTTCCGGAAATTTAAGGAGTTAGAATATTTTTAAGATATTTTGATAATTTGAAATCATTGTATTGACGTACTGAATTAGATAGTAAAGTGAATATAAAAATCGAATGTTGTAAACAAAAAGGGATAGAGATAAGTGATTGGAATTGTTTCCAATTGCAAATAGAGATTTTTCTATTATATAGAAAATAAAAGAAGTTGATATTTGGAAACGTTTTCCAAATGGCATAAGAGGCAAGATGATTATTGAAAATATTTGGTTAACAAATATTGATAGAGGAAATGGAGAAGTGATTTAATTAATGAATATTAATTAAAGAGCCCAGTGATTTGTTTGATATGTTGGATGAACACTTGTTTTTATTCGATAGTTAAAACTCAGACTATCGAAGTTTTTGACCATCGTTGTCAATATGGAGAGACCGGTTGGATTATTATCCGAAGAACCACTCCGTATCGGCATTAGCGTTGCGAACCATGTATGCTGAATATATTGAAGACGGAGTAAAGTGCAAGGGCTTTTCTATTTATAGAAATAGTGCCTTCGGTTTCGTTCAGTCCCAGAACGAATGTATATGGACGAATGTCTGACAAAGTATTTCCAATGATCAAATGGGTTGGTCTGTATGAATATATATGGTTGCAACGGATTTATCCCTTAGCATAATATCCAGCATATTTTGTGCAAACTCAACTAGTGATTAACGGATCTAACAATGTGGCATTCAAAGTAATTGGGCTATCAATGAATGGTAAGTATTCGTAGCCTCAGGCCTCAACAACCGGGAAAGGACAAAAATCGGGCAGGCAGCATGGCTATGTGGGTCGCTCCCATTAGGGTGTATAATCACCTATCTAGAGAAATTCCTTTTGTTTCTAAATCTATCGATTCTGCCCATTCGGGAAACGGTGGTTTGAGCCCAACCGTTGGTGATATACATTCGATACACTCAAGCGAAATGAGTGGTCGGTCATGTGTGGGCCGGGTTGCAAGATGTTCTTGTTGAACCTAGTGTATTCCTCTCTAGAGATACACAGTCGGAAGGTGGTTCCATACCTTGTCATGTTGGAAATCCAATCTCCAATAAGCGCCATGCGGTTTTTGATTTTATACTATATATGTGGAGCGTGAGATGCAAGCGTTCTGCTATTTGGTTATTTATTTGATGTAGACATTACTATAATATCACTGGATTTGATATCAAAATGTTTTGGGTTATAGTAAGGTAAAAGCCGTCCATGTTTATGTGTGGGCTGGTCTTACTATTATCTTTCTTTCGAAAAGAGTTTTGAAGGTTAAACAAGTGGTTGGAGTTTACTCACACCAGTCCCATGACTGACCCAGAGTTTATTTTGTTTTGTTTTTCCTAAACTCTTGGGTGCCCAAATTTGTACGGGCAGTCAAGTGTTTCAGGCTTTTACAGATACACTTGGAGGAGCTTGAAGATGGAGGCTTCAACGTTAGTTATTTAGAGTTACTTCCGCTGAATCAAATGTTATGTGTACTCTGATGATGGTATGTATATATATACAAAACAGATTTGTATTTCAAAGCTTATGTTATAGAATATATTTTATTCGTTCCGCTGTGAGTTGTGATCTTCGTTTTTCTTCTATTCTAATATTTCTTTCTTCCTATTTATCATCTTCTAACTTCTTTCTATAAATGGTTCGTATTTCTGTGTTATTTGGGTTGGACGTGTGGTGTATTTAGTCAACTCAGATAGCTCAGATTTGCGGGTCGTTACAGTTGGTATCAGAGCTTAGGTTGAGCGAATACCTAGGCTTGTGTGGCATGTGCTCATTAGAGATAGGGTCAGTAGTACCCTAGAATGAGTTGAGTCTATATATACGAGAGAGCGTATTTGTTATTTGATATAAAAGCTATTTTATATTGTGTTGGCTTGTCTGTTGAGTAGTTTATGAATGCTGGTCGAATCGTGGGATGCCACGAAGTCGATAGGAATTTCTAAACACTTGAACAGAGAAATTCGACACAGTATTGTTTTAAAGTGGGTGAATAAAATGATTTTACCCAAAATTCTATTTTGATATAGAAAGAATAATTTTTGAAATTATTATATTATTTGGATGTGTTGATTGATATCATTATAATCAGATAAGATTATAAAAATTGAAATGGTTATTTATAACCAAACTAAATTTGTATATGAATAAAATAAACAAATGAGGTGAATCAAAATGGAACTCAGAACCAGGAGTTGAAATTTAAATCTTGGGAAGTTGGAAAATATTTTCGAAGTACATTAAAAGAATATAGCTTTGTTTTGAAAGGACCGCTTGACTAAAAATCATATTTGAATGGATTTTGAAATAATAAAGCACTGAACTCACTTCAGTAGCTGGAAAATAATTCTGATAATGATTGCAACATCATCAGTGTTCATTTTCGAGTGTCTAAGTGATGGATTGCTACCTTAGAAAGTTTTATTGGGAATTTGTTTGGAAGAAAACAAATAGTTTGGAAATATTCAAATGTTTTGAATTTGAATTAGTTATAAAATATGTGATTTCAAAAAGGATTTGAAATGAAAACCCTGGGATTTGGATTCTGGAATTGAAATTTTACTTAGACTAGTTAAATGGATTGAAGTGAATCAATTAACTAGAATCAATTTGAATAGGTTTAATGGAATATAGATTGGATATAAATGGATTGATCGTAGATCATTCGAATCAAATGTTTGAAGACCAAAAGTTTTGGTTGGAGTTAAATTGTTGAAATATGAGGAGTTGAGTTTCAACATAAGTGAATTTTTGAAAAGTAATGGATTTGTATCACTTTTTCTACCTTAGCAATTTCGAGGACGAAATTATTTTAAGGGGGGAAGAATGTAACGACCCGGATTTTTGGTCAATTTATTTTAAATATTTAGTATGATTTTAAATATTGAAATTATAATATAAAAAAAATTATATTGAATTATCGATTTATAATCGATATACGATTTAATTCGAATACATATAATTATCGAAATACGAGCATTGAAATAATTCAATTCGAAGATAAAACTGAATCGAAACCATTATATGAGTAGCATAAATTCTATTTGAATATAGACGATAACATAAATAATTTATTACTAGCGAATTGTTTTATTTCCGAATTTAAATTATTTTATATCGATTTAAAATGATTATTCTATATACATTTAAATTAAATATATTTGGTTAGTTCAGAATGTGTTAAACTGTTGAAATAACAATGGTTGCATTAAAATAACGGGTCTGATTTTCGAATAAGGGTACCGCAAGATATTTTAGTTATCTAATTAAATAAATTCATATCAAATGTTTTATCAGCCGACCTAATTTACTTCCTACGGAAACCTAGTTCCCTCGAGCCACAAAACTGTCTCCCGCTCTCGTTATCAAGGAAACACGATTTTAATGGCCTGTGTACCTCCTGTCTCCCTCCTCCTTCTATAAAACCGCAACCTTCCCCTTCTTTTTCATTTGCAAGAACCGGCTTCAGTTCAACTCAAATCGAAGTAGCCTAAAATCCCAAACCGTGAGTTCGATCTTACAAAAATCAATTTAAAAATCAAATACTATGTTCGATCCCTGAAGCCGACAACAGAATGGAGCTCGCGATTTAGGGTTTAGAAATGGGGATCGAAATTGAAATCGTCGGTTCCCTGATGCTCGACTTGGACGCTGGAGCGATGTTGGCATTGCCATAAGGGAAGCGTGGTGTTTTTAGGAGGTGCGAACTGGAGACATTTGCGAGTGAGATTTGCAATGGGGATGGATTTCTGTAGCTCGCGATTTGTGATTTAGGGGGTGGTCGACCTTCAACAGCAGCACTGAGGACATCGCGATTTGGATTCTTGACAGCTCCTGGAGTTCGACGTCGCCAGAGTTTGGGTACGGTTTTGTCGTGAGGGATGCGACAGTGGATGATAAGGAAATCGCGATAATGGAGTTTGGACTGGGGCATGGCAGTGACGGGTTTGGGGGCAGTACCTGACATTGAACGTGAGTATGGTGTGGTAAACTGAGATGAACAGAGTGTTTGGGTGGGGGATTGCGGTTGTGAGGAGCAGTTCCCGAGATTGAAGGAGAAGTGCTTGGTGAAATGTCGAGGAGAGAAGTAATTAAGGTAGTTAAATCGAGAAGCCAGTTCCTTAGAAAATAGTTGCGGAAAATACTATTGGATGTTGGATTGGAAATTTTCTAAAATCAATTGGATCAGAATGGATCGAACAATGAAATCAGGTGAGTAAATCTCACTCACCTTTTATTTTTAATTATTTTTTATTTCGTTAAAAATAATTGTTGTTGCTCGTTTGGATTTTTCTGCTTGCTTTATATATATTAGTTATTTAGGCTATATATATATATATATTGGGTTGATTGATTGGTTGGATTCCCGCAGTCTCATTAGCGGATGCCCGCAGTTTCATAGCGGATGATTACCCTATACGCCCCACGCTATGATTAGTGGATGACCTTCTATACCGCGATATTCTGCCACGAAGCAGAATTGGTATTATTTATGTGCTAACATCTGTGGATGCAGGAAAACAGGTTGGAGGAATCCAACTGGATTCCTCAAAAATATATTATCTGTTTGTTTATTTGTTTGCATATATATTGTTATATATGATGTGTTAGAAAAATAAATAATTCGTTGCTTTGTGTGTTTAAATATCCATGGGCTTAAGGAATGATATTTAAAATATCGTGGAAGGATATTTGAGATTTAAAAGGAAAAATTCTATTTTTAAATAGAATTTGAATTTTTTTAAATGGAATAAAAATATAAACTTGTTTCGAAAAATAAAACAAGTAGTTTCTTTTTAAACGAAGTTTATAAATAATTCTTTTATAACGAAGTTATAAATGAAGTAAAAAGAATTATCATTTGATAATTCAGAAATAGAAATACAAGCGTGAAATTGGAATTTTGAAAATAAATTTCAAAACAGGATGTGAAATGAAATTTTTAAATATATAACTCAAATGAAATTTGAGTATAACATTTGAATTTTAAAAGGGAGTTTAATATTTGAATTTTAAAAGGGGATTGAATATTAGAAATTCAAATAAGAAGTTCAAATAGAATTTGAATAGACGAGATTAGAATGAAAAGTAGAATTTGAATTCAAGGAATTAAAATATAATTTGAATTCGAAGGAATTCAAATAAAAAAAAAATTCAAATAGAGATTTGGATATAGAATTCGAATGAAATTCAAATATAGAAATTTGAATATGGAAGTTCAAATGGAATTTTAAATATAGAGTTTAAATAAGAGATTCAAACAGCATTTGAATAAGAGAGTTCAAAATGGAATTTGAATAAGAGAATTGAAATAGAATTTGAATAAAGAAATTCAAATAGGGATTTGAATATAGAATTTCAAAATAGAATTTGAAATAAACTTTGAAAATAGGATTTCAAAGTAGAATAGGAAATCCAAATGGTTTGAAATGGAATTTGAATTCAAAGGAATTCAAATGGGTTTGAATAAAGAAATTCCAATGGGATTTAAATATAAGATTTCAAATAGAAATTTAAATGAAGTTTAAATATTTAAATTCAAATATGATTTTCAAATATAACAATTCAAAAGGGATTTGATTAGAGAATTTAAAGTGGAATTTAATTCAAAGGAATAAATTAAGGTATTGGGATTCAAGAAAATTAAATGTGGAGTTTAACTAATGAATTTGAATTTAGGATTCAAATGGTATTTGTAAATGAATTCGAATTTAGAATTCAATGGTGTTTGAAAGAAAATTGGAATATTTTAATTCAAATAGAGTTGGAAATAGATTTGAACATAGAAATTCAAATGGGGTTTGAATATTTGAATTTCAAAAAGGGAATTCAAAATGGAGTTGAATATCTAAATTCAAGTATGAATTTCAAATATAGAAATTCAAAAAGGAGTTGAATTAAAGTGGGAATTCGAATAGAGGATTTGAAATGGAATTCGAATAGAGGATTTGAAATGGAATTCGAATAAAGAATTTGAAATGGAATTCGAATAAAGGATTTCAAATGGGATTTGGAATATATATATCTATATATATTAGAAGGGAGTTGAATTCATTTAACGAAGTTTAAAGTTTATATATATAAATATAATTAAAACGAACTCGCCGCAGCGCTGCAGTTCGTAAATTGGCGATACGAACTTCAATTGAATATATAGAACTCGATTGAAGTCGGAATTCTTTGAAACAAGAAACGTCAGGATCGGTTTGATAATAGTTTTCTAATGAAAGAGAAAAATATGAATTTCGTCGTATAGATTTTGAGTTATGTCAAAATCAAATTTTCAGAAAAACAGCGCCAGAATCGTTTTAAAACCATAATGGTTTATTTAATATTATAAAAGGATTTTAAGCAGGTAAAAATCCGAATTTTCTATTTAGAAAATTTCAGAGTGAGTTGCAAAATATATGCGAATTCAAGTTGTGTAAATGAATATGATTTTTGAAACAGAAACCAGATTTTGATTTATTGAATGGAATTAACTAAATTGAATAGAAATTAGTTAAGGAGCTTTTGAATGGATATTGGGCCTTAAATAAGTGAATTCGATTTGAAAATTTATATTCGAAATAGAAAAGGAAACAAAAATTGAAATCGAAATTCGATTTGGTTATGAACGAGTTAAATATTTTGTTCGAACATGTTATGTTCAACAAAGAAGTGAAATAGGCAAAAAGGCTAATTAAAGAATAATTGAGCGAAACTGAATTCAAACGATTCAAAATTTAATTAAAACGAATGGATTGAGTTGAATTGAATTGGAAACAGGTGAACAGGTGTAAAACAGATATGGGATGGAGTATATGAAGATTTTTATTTATGTGCCCGACAAAAAGGTACATGTTTAAATTCATATATGAGTTTTATGCGCCGTATCGGCAAGCCGCTTGGCTTTTTCTTTTCCTTTTTGAGATTAGAAGGACCGGGAAAGCTATTTGAAATTTCCCGATGCTCCCGATACAGGGGAGGTTATGGCGAAATTTTCCTGAAATTTAAGGAGTTAGAATATTTTTAAGATATTTTGATAATTTGAAATCATTGTATCGACGTATTGAATTCGATAGTAAAGTGAATATAAAAATCGAATGTTGTAAACAAAAAGGGATAGAGATAAGTGATTGGAATTGTTTCCAATTGCAAATAGAGATTTTTCTATTATATAGAAAATAAAAGAAGTTGATATTTGGAAACGTTTTCCAAATGGCATAAGAGGCAAGATGATTATTGAAAATATTTGGTTAACAAATATTGATAGAGGAAATGGAGAAGTGATTTAATTAATGAATATTAATTAAAGAGCCCAGTGATTTGTTTGATATGTTGGATGAACACTTGTTTTTATTCGATAGTTAAAACACAGACTATCGAAGTTTTTGACCATCGTTGTCAATATGGAGAGACCGGTTGGATTATTATCCGAAGAACCACTCCGTATCGGCATTAGCGTTGCGAACCAAGTATGCTGAATATATTGAAGACGGAGTAAAGTGCAAGGGCTTTTCTATTTATAGAAATAGTGCCTTCGGTTTCGTTCAGTCCCAGAACGAACGTATATGGACGAATGTCTGACAAAGTATTTCCAATGATCAAATGGGTTGGTCTGTATGAATATATATGGCTGCAACGGATTTATCCCTTAGCATAATATCCAGCATATTTTGTGCAAACTCAACTAGTGATTAACGGATCTGACAATGTGGCATTCAAAGTAATTGGTCTATCAATGAATGGTAAGTATTCGTAGCCTCAGGCCTCAACAACCGGGAAAGGACAAAAATCGGGCAGGCAGCATGGCTATGTGGGTCGCTCCCATTAGGGTGTATAATCACCTATCTAGAGAAATTCCTTTTGTTTCTAAATCTATCGATTCTGCCCATTCGGGAAATGGTGGTTTGAGCCCAACCGTTGGTGATATACATTCGATACACTCAAGCGAAATGAGTGGTCGGTCATGTGTGGGCCGGGTTGCAAGATGTTCTTGTTGAACCCAGTGTATTCCTCTCTAGAGATACACAGTCGGAAGGTGGTTCCATACCTTGTCATGTTGGAAATCCAATCTCCAATAAGCGCCATGCGGTTTTTGATTTTATACTATATATGTGGAGCGTGAGATGCAAGCGTTCTGCTATTTGGTTATTTATTTGATGTAGACATTACTATAATATCACTGGATTTGATATCAAAATGTTTTGGGTTATAGTAAGGTAAAAGCCGTCCATGTTTATGTGTGGGCTGGTCTTACTATTATCTTTCTTTCGAAAAGAGTTTTGAAGGTTAAACAAGTGGTTGGAGTTTACTCACACCAGTCCCATGACTGACCCAGAGTTTATTTTGTTTTGTTTTTCCTAAACTCTTGGGTGCCCAAATTTGTACGGGCAGTCAAGTGTTTCAGGCTTTTACAGATACACTTGGAGGAGCTTGAAGCTGGAGGCTTCAACGTTAGTTATTTAGAGTTACTTCCGCTGAATCAAATGTTATGTGTACTCTGATGATGGTATGTATATATGTACAAAACAGATTTGTATTTCAAAGCTTATGTTATAGAATATATTTTATTCGTTCCGCTGTGAGTTGTGATCTTCGTTTTTCTTCTATTCTATTATTTCTTTCTTCCTATTTCTCATCTTCTAACTTCTTTCTATAAATGGTTCGTATTTCTGTGTTATTTGGGTTGGACGTGTGGTGTATTTAGTCAACTCAGATAGCTCAGATTTGCGGGTCGTTACAGTTGGTATCAGAGCTTAGGTTGAGCGAATACCTAGGCTTGTGTGGCATGTGCTCATTAGAGATAGGGTCAGTAGTACCCTAGAATGAGTTGAGTCTATATATACGAGAGAGCGTATTTGTTATTTGATATAAAAGCTATTTTATATTGTGTTGGCTTGTCTGTTGAGTAGTTTATGAATGCTGGTCGAATCGTGGGACGCCACGAAGTCGATAGGAATTTCTAAACACTTGAACAGAGAAATTCGACATAGTATTGTTTTAAAGTGGGTGAATAAAATGATTTTACCCAAAATTCTATTTTGATATAGAAAGAATAATTTTTGAAATTATTATATTATTTGGATGTGTTGATTGATATCATTATAATCAGATAAGATTATAAAAATTGAAATGGTTATTTATAACCAAACTGAATTTGTATATGAATAAAATAAACAAATGAGGTGAATCAAAATGGAACTCAGAACCAGGAGTTGAAATTTAAATCTTGGGAAGTTGGAAAATATTTTCGAAGTACATTAAAAGAATATAGCTTTGTTTTGAAAGGACCGCTTGACTAAAAATCATATTTGAATGGATTTTGAAATAATAAAGCACTGAACTCACTTCAGTAGCTGGAAAATAATTCTGATAATGATTGCAACATCATCAGTGTTCATTTTCGAGTGTCTAAGTGATGGATTGCTACCTTAGAAAGTTTTATTGGGAATTTGTTTGGAAGAAAACAAATAGTTTGGAAATATTCAAATGTTTTGAATTTGAATTAGTTATAAAATATGTGATTTCAAAAAGGATTTGAAATGAAAACCCTGGGATTTGGATTCTGGAATTGAAATTTTACTTAGACTAGTTAAATGGATTGAAGTGAATCAATTAACTAGAATCAATTTGAATAGGTTTAATGGAATATAGATTGGATATAAATGGATTGATCGTAGATCATTCGAATCAAATGTCTGAAGACCAAAAGTTTTGGTTGGAGTTAAATTGTTGAAATATGAGGAGTTGAGTTTCAACATAAGTGAATTTTTGAAAAGTAATGGATTTGTATCACTTTTTCTACCTTAGCAATTTCGAGGACAAAATTATTTTAAGGGGGGAAGAATGTAACGACCCGGATTTTTGGTCAATTTATTTTAAATATTTAGTATGATTTTAAATATTGAAATTATAATATAAAAAAAAATTATATTGAATTATCGATATACGATTTAATTCGAATACATATAATTATCGAAATACGAGCATTGAAATAATTCAATTCGAAGATAAAACTGAATCGAAACCATTAGATGAGTAGCATAAATTCTGTTTGAATATAGACGATAACATAAATAATTTATTACTAGCGAATTGTTTTATTTCCGAATTTAAATTATTTTATATCGATTTAAAATGATTATTCTATATACATTTAAATTAAATATATTTGGTTAGTTCAGAATGTGTTAAACTGTTGAAATAACAATGGTTGCGTTAAAATAACGGGTCTGATTTTCGAATAAGGGTACCGCAAGATATTTTAGTTATCTAATTAAATAAATTCATATCAAATGTTTTATCAGCCGACCTAATTTACTTCCTACGGAAACCTAGTTCCCTCGAGCCACAAAACTGTCTCCTGCTCTCGTTATCAAGGAAACACGATTTTAATGGCCTGTGTACCTCCTGTCTCCCTCCTCCTTCTATAAAACCGCAACCTTCCCCTTCTTTTTCATTTGCAAGAACCGGCTTCAGTTCAACTCAAATCGAAGTAGCCTAAAATCCCAAACCGTGAGTTCGATCTTACAAAAATCAATTTAAAAATCAAATACTATGTTCGATCCCTGAAGCCGACAACAGAATGGAGCTCGCGATTTAGGGTTTAGAAATGGGGATCGAAATTGAAATCGTCGGTTCCCTGATGCTCGACTTGGACGCTGGAGCGATGTTGGCGTTGCCATAAGGGAAGCGTGGTGTTTTTAGGAGGTGCGAACTGGAGACATTTGCGAGTGAGATTTGCAATGGGGATGGATTTCTGTAGCTCGCGATTTGTGATTTAGGGGGTGGTCGACCTTCAACAGCAGCACTGAGGACATCGCGATTTGGATTCTTGACAGCTCCTGGAGTTCGACGTCGCCAGAGTTTGGGTACGGTTTTGTCGTGAGGGATGCGACAGTGGATGATAAAGAAATCGCGATAATGGAGTTTGGACTGGGGCATGGCAGTGACGGGTTTGGGGGCAGTACCTGACATTGAACGTGAGTATGGTGTGGTAAACTGAGATGAACAGAGTGTTTGGGTGGGGGATTGCGGCTGTGAGGAGCAGTTCCCGAGATTGAAGGAGAAGTGCTTGGTGAAGTGCCGAGGAGAGAAGTAATTAAGGTAGTTAAATCGAGAAGCCAGTTCCTTAGAAAATAGTTGCGGAAAATACTATTGGATGTGGGATTGGAAATTTTCTAAAATCAATTGGATCAGAATGGATCGAACAATGAAATCAGGTGAGTAAATCTCACTCACCTTTTATTTTTAATTATTTTTTATTTCGTTAAAAATAATTGTTGTTGCTCGTTTGGATTTTTCTGCTTGCTTTATATATATTAGTTATTTAGGCTATATATATATATATATATTGGGTTGATTGATTGGTTGGATTCCCGCAGTCTCATTAGCGGATGCCCGCAGTTTCATAGCGGATGATTACCCTATACGCCCCACGCTATGATTAGTGGATGACCTTCTATACCGCGATATTCTGCCATGAAGCAGAATTGGTATTATTTATGTGCTAACATCTGTGGATGCAGGAAAACAGGTTGGAGGAATCCAACTGGATTCCTCAAAAATATATTATCTGTTTGTTTATTTGTTTGCATATATATTGTTATATATGATGTGTTAGAAAAATAAATAATTCGTTGCTTTGTGTGTTTAAATATCCCTGGGCTTAAGGAATGATATTTAAAATATCGTGGAAGGATATTTGAGATTTAAAAGGAAAAATTCTATTTTTAAATAGAATTTGAATTTTTTTAAATGGAATAAAAATATAAACTTGTTTCGAAAAATAAAACAAGTAGTTTCTTTATAAACGAAGTTTATAAATAATTCTTTTATAACGAAGTTATAAATGAAGTAAAAAGAATTATCATTTGATAATTCAGAAATAGAAATACAAGCGTGAAATTGGAATTTTGAAATGAAATTTCAAAACAGGATGTGAAATGAAATTTTTAAATATATAACTAAAATGAAATTTGAGTATAACATTTGAATTTTAAAAGGGAGTTTAATATTTGAATTTTAAAAGGGGATTGAATATTAGAAATTCAAATAAGAAGTTCAAATAGAATTTGAATAGACGAGATTAGAATGAAAAGTAGAATTTGAATTCAAGGAATTAAAATATAATTTGAATTCGAAGGAATTCAAATTAAAAAAAATTCAAATAGAGATTTGGATATAGAATTCGAATGAAATTCAAATATAGAAATTTGAATATGGAAGTTCAAATGGAATTTTAAATATAGAGTTTAAATAAGAGATTCAAACAGCATTTGAATAAGAGAGTTCAAAATGGAATTTGAATAAGAGAATTGAAATAGAATTTGAATAAAGAAATTCAAATAGGGATTTGAATATAGAATTTCAAAATAGAATTTGAAATAAACTTTGAAAATAGGATTTCAAAGTAGAATAGGAAATCCAAATGGTTTGAAATGGAATTTGAATTCAAAGGAATTCAAATGGGTTTGAATAAAGAAATTCCAATGGGATTTAAATATAAGATTTCAAATAGAAATTTAAATGAAGTTTAAATATTTAAATTCAAATATGATTTTCAAATATAACAATTCAAAAGGGATTTGATTAGAGAATTTAAAGTGGAATTTAATTCAAAGGAATAAATTAAGGTATTGGGATTCAAGAAAATTAAATGTGGAGTTTAACTAATGAATTTGAATTTAGGATTCAAATGGTATTTGTAAATGAATTCGAATTTAGAATTCAATGGTGTTTGAAAGAAAATTGGAATATTTTAATTCAAATAGAGTTGGAAATAAATTTGAACATAGAAATTCAAATGGGGTTTGAATATTTGAATTTCAAAAAGGGAATTCAAAATGGAGTTGAATATCTAAATTCAAGTATGAATTTCAAATATAGAAATTCAAAAAGGAGTTGAATTAAAGTGGGAATTCGAATAGAGGATTTGAAATGGAATTCGAATAGAGGATTTGAAATGGAATTTGAAATGGAATTCGAATAAAGGATTTCAAATGGGATTTGGAATATATATATCTATATATATTAGAAGGGAGTTGAATTCATTTAACGAAGTTTAAAGTTTATATATATAAATATAATTAAAACGAACTCGCCGCAGCGCTGCAGTTCGTAAATTGGCGATTCGAACTTCAATTGAATATATAGAACTCGATTGAAGTCGGAATTCTTTGAAACAAGAAACGTTAGGACCGGTTTGATAATAGTTTTCTAATGAAAGAGAAAAATATGAATTTCATCGTATAGATTTTGAGTTATGTCAAAATCAAATTTTCAGAAAAACAGCGCCAGAATCGTTTTAAAACCATAATGGTTTATTTAATATTATAAAAGGATTTTAAGCAGGTAAAAATCCGAAATTTCTATTTAGAAAATTTCAGAGTGAGTTGCAAAATATATGCGAATTCAAGTTGTGTAAATGAATATGATTTTTGAAACAGAAACCAGATTTTGATTTATTGAATGGAATTAACTAAATTGAATAGAAATTAGTTAAGGAGCTTTTGAATGGATATTGGGCCTTAAATAAGTGAATTCGATTTGAAAATTTATATTCGAAATAGAAAAGGAAACAAAAATTGAAATCGAAATTCGATTTGGTTATGAACGAGTTAAATATTTTGTTCGAACATGTTATGTTCAACAAAGAAGTGAAATAGGCAAAAAGGCTAATTAAAGAATAATTGAGCGAAACTGAATTCAAACGATTCAAAATTTAATTAAAACGAATGGATTGAGTTGAATTGAATTGGAAGCAGGTGAACAGGTGTTAAACAGATATGGGATGGAGTATATGAAGATTTTTATTTATGTGCCCGACAAAAAGGTACATGTTTAAATTCATATATGAGTTTTATGCGCCGTATCGGCAAGCCGCTTGGCTTTTTCTTTTCCTTTTTGAGATTAGAAGGACCGGGAAAGCTATTTGAAATTTCCCGATGCTCCCGATACAGGGGAGGTTATGGCGAAATTTTCCGGAAATTTAAGGAGTTAGAATATTTTTAAGATATTTTGATAATTTGAAATCATTGTATCGACGTATTGAATTCGATAGTAAAGTGAATATAAAAATCGAATGTTGTAAACAAAAAGGGATAGAGATAAGTGATTGGAATTGTTTCCAATTGCAAATAGAGATTTTTCTATTATATAGAAAATAAAAGAAGTTGATATTTGGAAACGTTTTCCAAATGGCATAAGAGGCACCATGATTATTGAAAATATTTGGTTAACAAATATTGATAGAGGAAATGGAGAAGTGATTTAATTAATGAATATTAATTAAAGAGCCCAGTGATTTGTTTGATATGTTGGATGAACACTTGTTTTTATTCGATAGTTAAAACACAGACTATCGAAGTTTTTGACCATCGTTGTCAATATGGAGAGACCGGTTGGATTATTATCCGAAGAACCACTCCGTATCGGCATTAGCGTTGCGAACCAAGTATGCTGAATATATTGAAGACGGAGTAAAGTGCAAGGGCTTTTCTATTTATAGAAATAGTGCCTTCGGTTTCGTTCAGTCCCAGAACGAACGTATATGGACGAATGTCTGACAAAGTATTTCCAATGATCAAATGGGTTGGTCTGTATGAATATATATGGCTGCAACGGATTTATCCCTTAGCATAATATCCAGCATATTTTGTGCAAACTCAACTAGTGATTAACGGATCTGACAATGTGGCATTCAAAGTAATTGGGCTATCAATGAATGGTAAGTATTCGTAGCCTCAGGCCTCAACAACCGGGAAAGGACAAAAATCGGGCAGGCAGCATGGCTATGTGGGTCGCTCCCATTAGGGTGTATAATCACCTATCTAGAGAAATTCCTTTTGTTTCTAAATCTATCGATTCTGCCCATTCGGGAAACGGTGGTTTGAGCCCAACCGTTGGTGATATACATTCGATACACTCAAGCGAAATGAGTGGTCGGTCATGTGTGGGCCGGGTTGCAAGATGTTCTTGTTGAACCCAGTGTATTCCTCTCTAGAGATACACAGTCGGAAGGTGGTTCCATACCTTGTCATGTTGGAAATCCAATCTCCAATAAGCGCCATGCGGTTTTTGATTTTATACTATATATGTGGAGCGTGAGATGCAAGCGTTCTGCTATTTGGTTATTTATTTGATGTAGACATTACTATAATATCACTGGATTTGATATCAAAATGTTTTGGGTTATAGTAAGGTAAAAGCCGTCCATGTTTATGTGTGGGCTGGTCTTACTATTATCTTTCTTTCGAAAAGAGTTTTGAAGGTTAAACAAGTGGTTGGAGTTTACTCACACCAGTCCCATGACTGACCCAGAGTTTATTTTGTTTTGTTTTTCCTAAACTCTTGGGTGCCCAAATTTGTACGGGCAGTCAAGTGTTTCAGGCTTTTACAGATACACTTGGAGGAGCTTGAAGCTGGAGGCTTCAACGTTAGTTATTTAGAGTTACTTCCGCTGAATCAAATGTTATGTGTACTCTGATGATGGTATGTATATATGTACAAAACATATTTGTATTTCAAAGCTTATGTTATAGAATATATTTTATTCGTTCCGCTGTGAGTTGTGATCTTCGTTTTTCTTCTATTCTAATATTTCTTTCTTCCTATTTCTCATCTTCTAACTTCTTTCTATAAATGGTTCGTATTTCTGTGTTATTTGGGTTGGACATGTGGTGTATTTAGTCAACTCAGATAGCTCAGATTTGCGGGTCGTTACAGTTGGTATCAGAGCTTAGGTTGAGCGAATACCTAGGCTTGTGTGGCATGTGCTCATTAGAGATAGGGTCAGTAGTACCCTAGAATGAGTTGAGTCTATATATACGAGAGAGCGTATTTGTTATTTGATATAAAAGCTATTTTATATTGTGTTGGCTTGTCTGTTGAGTAGTTTATGAATGCTGGTCGAATCGTGGGACGCCACGAAGTCGATAGGAATTTCTAAACACTTGAACAGAGAAATTCGACACAGTATTGTTTTAAAGTGGGTGAATAAAATGATTTTACCCAAAATTCTATTTTGATATAGAAAGAATAATTTTTGAAATTATTATATTATTTGGATGTGTTGATTGATATCATTATAATCAGATAAGATTATAAAAATTGAAATGGTTATTTATAACCAAACTAAATTTGTATATGAATAAAATAAACAAATGAGGTGAATCAAAATGGAACTCAGAACCAGGAGTTGAAATTTAAATCTTGGGAAGTTGGAAAATATTTTCGAAGTACATTAAAAGAATATAGCTTTGTTTTGAAAGGACCGCTTGACTAAAAATCATATTTGAATGGATTTTGAAATAATAAAGCACTGAACTCACTTCAGTAGCTGGAAAATAATTCTGATAATGATTGCAACATCATCAGTGTTCATTTTCGAGTGTCTAAGTGATGGATTGCTACCTTAGAAAGTTTTATTGGGAATTTGTTTGGAAGAAAACAAATAGTTTGGAAATATTCAAATGTTTTGAATTTGAATTAGTTATAAAATATGTGATTTCAAAAAGGATTTGAAATGAAAACCCTGGGATTTGGATTCTGGAATTGAAATTTTACTTAGACTAGTTAAATGGATTGAAGTGAATCAATTAACTAGAATCAATTTGAATAGGTTTAATGGAATATAGATTGGATATAAATGGATTGATCGTAGATCATTCGAATCAAATGTCTGAAGACCAAAAGTTTTGGTTGGAGTTAAATTGTTGAAATATGAGGAGTTGAGTTTCAACATAAGTGAATTTTTGAAAAGTAATGGATTTGTATCACTTTTTCTACCTTAGCAATTTTGAGGACGAAATTATTTTAAGGGGGGAAGAATGTAACGACCCGGATTTTTGGTCAATTTATTTTAAATATTTAGTATGATTTTAAATATTGAAATTATAATATAAAAAAAAATTATATTGAATTATCGATTTATAATCGATATACGATTTAATTCGAATACATATAATTATCGAAATACGAGCATTGAAATAATTCAATTCGAAGATAAAACTGAATCGAAACCATTAGAAGAGTAGCATAAATTCTGTTTGAATATAGACGATAACATAAATAATTTATTACTAGCGAATTGTTTTATTTCCGAATTTAAATTATTTTATATCGATTTAAAATGATTATTCTATATACATTTAAATTAAATATATTTGGTTAGTTCAGAATGTGTTAAACTGTTGAAATAACAATGGTTGCGTTAAAATAACGGGTCTGATTTTCGAATAAGGGTACCGCAAGATATTTTAGTTATCTAATTAAATAAATTCATATCAAATGTTTTATCAGCCGACCTAATTTACTTCCTACGGAAACCTAGTTCCCTCGAGCCACAAAACTGTCTCCTGCTCTCATTATCAAGGAAACACGATTTTAATGGCCTGTGTACCTCCTGTCTCCCTCCTCCTTCTATAAAACCGCAACCTTCCCCTTCTTTATCATTTGCAAGAACCGGCTTCAGTTCAACTCAAATCGAAGTAGCCTAAAATCCCAAACCGTGAGTTCGATCTTACAAAAATCAATTTGAAAATCAAATACTATGTTCGATCCCTGAAGCCGACAACAGAATGGAGCTCGCGATTTAGGGTTTAGAAATGGGGATCGAAATTGAAATCGTCGGTTCCCTGATGCTCGACTTGGACGCTGGAGCGATGTTGGCGTTGCCATAAGGGAAGCGTGGTGTTTTTAGGAGGTGCGAACTGGAGACATTTGCGAGTGAGATTTGCAATGGGGATGGATTTCTGTAGCTCGCGATTTGTGATTTAGGGGGTGGTCGACCTTCAACAGCAGCACTGAGGACATCGCGATTTGGATTCTTGACAGCTCCTGGAGTTCGACGTCGCCAGAGTTTGGGTACGGTTTTGTCGTGAGGGATGCGACAGTGGATGATAAGGAAATCGCGATAATGGAGTTTGGACTGGGGCATGGCAGTGACGGGTTTGGGGGCAGTAGCTGACATTGAACGTGAGTATGGTGTGGTAAACTGAGATGAACAGAGTGTTTGGGTGGGGGATTGCGGCTGTGAGGAGAAGTTCCCGAGATTGAAGGAGAAGTGCTTGGTGAAATGCCGAGGAGAGAAGTAATTAAGGTAGTTAAATCGAGAAGCCAGTTCCTTAGAAAATAGTTGCGGAAAATACTATTGGATGTTGGATTGGAAATTTTCTAAAATCAATTGGATCAGAATGGATCGAACAATGAAATCAGGTGAGTAAATCTCACTCACCTTTTATTTTTAATTATTTTTTATTTCGTTAAAAATAATTGTTGTTGCTCGTTTGGATTTTTCTGCTTGCTTTATATATATTAGTTATTTAGGCTATATATATATATATATATTGGGTTGATTGATTGGTTGGATTCCCGCAGTCTCATTAGCGGATGCCCGCAGTTTCATACCGGATGATTACCCTATACGCCCCACGCTATGATTAGTGGATGACCTTCTATACCGCGATATTCTGCCACGAAGCAGAATTGGTATTATTTATGTGCTAACATCTGTGGATGCAGGAAAACAGGTTGGAGGAATCCAACAGGATTCCTCAAAAATATATTATCTGTTTGTTTATTTGTTTGCATATATATTGTTATATATGATGTGTTAGAAAAATAAATAATTCGTTGCTTTGTGTGTTTAAATATCCCTGGGCTTAAGGAATGATATTTAAAATATCGTGGAAGGATATTTGAGATTTAAAAGGAAAAATTCTATTTTTAAATAGAATTTGAATTTTTTTAAATGGAATAAAAATATAAACTTGTTTCGAAAAATAAAACAAGTAGTTTCTTTATAAACGAAGTTTATAAATAATTCTTTTATAACGAAGTTATAAATGAAGTAAAAAGAATTATCATTTGATAATTCAGAAATAGAAATACAAGCGTGAAATTGGAATTTTGAAATGAAATTTCAAAACAGGATGTGAAATGAAATTTTTAAATATATAACTAAAATGAAATTTGAGTATAACATTTGAATTTTAAAAGGGAGTTTAATATTTGAATTTTAAAAGGGGATTGAATATTAGAAATTCAAATAAGAAGTTCAAATAGAATTTGAATAGACGAGATTAGAATGAAAAGTAGAATTTGAATTCAAGGAATTAAAATATAATTTGAATTCGAAGGTATTCAAATAAAAAAAAATTCAAATAGAGATTTGGATATAGAATTCGAATGAAATTCAAATATAGAAATTTGAATATGGAAGTTCAAATGGAATTTTAAATATAGAGTTTAAATAAGAGATTCAAACAGCATTTGAATAAGAGAGTTCAAAATGGAATTTGAATAAGAGAATTGAAATAGAATTTGAATAAAGAAATTCAAATAGGGATTTGAATATAGAATTTCAAAATAGAATTTGAAATAAACTTTGAAAATAGGATTTCAAAGTAGAATAGGAAATCCAAATGGTTTGAAATGGAATTTGAATTCAAAGGAATTCAAATGGGTTTGAATAAATAAATTCCAATGGGATTTAAATATAAGATTTCAAATAGAAATTTAAATGAAGTTTAAATATTTAAATTCAAATATGATTTTCAAATATAACAATTCAAAAGGGATTTGATTAGAGAATTTAAAGTGGAATTTAATTCAAAGGAATAAATTAAGGTATTGGGATTCAAGAAAATTAAATGTGGAGTTTAACTAATGAATTTGAATTTAGGATTCAAATGGTATTTGTAAATGAATTCGAATTTAGAATTCAATGGTGTTTGAAAGAAAATTGGAATATTTTAATTCAAATAGAGTTGGAAATAAATTTGAACATAGAAATTCAAATGGGGTTTGAATATTTGAATTTCAAAAAGGGAATTCAAAATGGAGTTGAATATCTAAATTCAAGTATGAATTTCAAATATAGAAATTCAAAAAGGAGTTGAATTAAAGTGGGAATTCGAATAGAGGATTTGAAATGGAATTCGAATAGAGGATTTGAAATGGAATTCGAATAAAGAATTTGAAATGGAATTCGAATAAAGGATTTCAAATGGGATTTGGAATATATATATCTATATATATTAGAAGGGAGTTGAATTCATTTAACGAAGTTTAAAGTTTATATATATAAATATAATTAAAACAAACTCGCCGCAGCGCTGCAGTTCGTAAATTGGCGATTCGAACTTCAATTGAATATATAGAACTCGATTGAAGTCGGAATTCTTTGAAACAAGAAACGTCAGGACCGGTTTGATAATAGTTTTCTAATGAAAGAGAAAAATATGAATTTCGTCGTATAGATTTTGAGTTATGTCAAAATCAAATTTTCAGAAAAACAGCGCCAGAATCGTTTTAAAACCATAATGGTTTATTTAATATTATAAAAGGATTTTAAGCAGGTAAAAATCCGAAATTTCTATTTAGAAAATTTCAGAGTGAGTTGCAAAATATATGCGAATTCAAGTTGTGTAAATGAATATGATTTTTGAAACAGAAACCAGATTTTGATTTATTGAATGGAATTAACTAAATTGAATAGAAATTAGTTAAGGAGCTTTTGAATGGATATTGGGCCTTAAATAAGTGAATTCGATTTGAAAATTTATATTCGAAATAGAAAAGGAAACAAAAATTGAAATCGAAATTCGATTTGGTTATGAACGAGTTAAATATTTTGTTCGAACATGTTATGTTCAACAAAAAGGTACATGTTTAAATTCATGTATGAGTTTTATGCGCCGTATCGGCAAGCCGCTTGGCTTTTTCTTTTCCTTTTTGAGATTAGAAGGACCGGGAAAGCTATTTGAAATTTCCCGATGCTCCCGATACAGGGGAGGTTATGGCGAAATTTTCCGGAAATTTAAGGAGTTAGAATATTTTTAAGATATTTTGATAATTTGAAATCATTGTATCGACGTATTGAATTCGATAGTAAAGTGAATATAAAAATCGAATGTTGTAAACAAAAAGGGATAGAGATAAGTGATTGGAATTGTTTCCAATTTCAAATAGAGATTTTTCTATTATATAGAAAATAAAAGAAGTTGATATTTGGAAACGTTTTCCAAATGGCATAAGAGGCAAGATGATTATTGAAAATATTTGGTTAACAAATATTGATAGAGGAAATGGAGAAGTGATTTAATTAATGAATATTAATTAAAGAGCCCAGTGATTTGTTTGATATGTTGGATGAACACTTGTTTTTATTCGATAGTTAAAACACAGACTATCGAAGTTTTTGACCATCGTTGTCAATATGGAGAGACCGGTTGGATTATTATCCGAAGAACCACTCCGTATCGGCATTAGCGTTGCGAACCAAGTATGCTGAATATATTGAAGACGGAGTAAAGTGCAAGGGCTTTTCTATTTATAGAAATAGTGCCTTCGGTTTCGTTCAGTCCCAGAACGAACGTATATGGACGAATGTCTGACAAAGTATTTCCAATGATCAAATGGGTTGGTCTGTATGAATATATATGGTTGCAACGGATTTATCCCTTAGCATAATATCCAGCATATTTTGTGCAAACTCAACTAGTGATTAACGGATCTGACAATGTGGCATTCAAAGTAATTGGGCTATCAATGAATGGTAAGTATTCGTAGCCTCAGGCCTCAACAACCGGGAAAGGACAAAAATCGGGCAGGCAGCATGGCTATGTGGGTCGCTCCCATTAGGGTGTATAATCACCTATCTAGAGAAATTCCTTTTGTTTCTAAATCTATCGATTCTGCCCATTCGGGAAACGGTGGTTTGAGCCCAACCGTTGGTGATATACATTCGATACACTCAAGCGAAATGAGTGGTCGGTCATGTGTGGGCCGGGTTGCAAGATGTTCTTGTTGAACCCAGTGTATTCCTCTCTAGAGATACACAGTCGGAAGGTGGTTCCATACCTTGTCATGTTGGAAATCCAATCTCCAATAAGCGCCATGCGGTTTTTGATTTTATACTATATATGTGGAGCGTGAGATGCAAGCGTTCTGCTATTTGGTTATTTATTTGATGTAGACATTACTATAATATCACTGGATTTGATATCAAAATGTTTTGGGTTATAGTAAGGTAAAAGCCGTCCATGTTTATGTGTGGGCTGGTCTTACTATTATCTTTCTTTCGAAAAGAGTTTTGAAGGTTAAACAAGTGGTTGGAGTTTACTCACACCAGTCCCATGACTGACCCAGAGTTTATTTTGTTTTGTTTTTCCTAAACTCTTGGGTGCCCAAATTTGTACGGGCAGTCAAGTGTTTCAGGCTTTTACAGATACACTTGGAGGAGCTTGAAGCTGGAGGCTTCAACGTTAGTTATTTAGAGTTACTTCCGCTGAATCAAATGTTATGTGTACTCTGATGATGGTATGTATATATGTACAAAACAGATTTGTATTTCAATGCTTATGTTATAGAATATATTTTATTCGTTCCGCTGTGAGTTGTGATCTTCGTTTTTCTTCTATTCTAATATTTCTTTCTTCCTATTTCTCATCTTCTAACTTCTTTCTATAAATGGTTCGTATTTCTGTGTTATTTGGGTTGGACGTGTGGTGTATTTAGTCAACTCAGATAGCTCAGATTTGCGGGTCGTTACAGGTTCGTTAATCCCGACTAGTTTGAATTGATATTCAAAAGTAGATTAAAGAATAAATTTTAATGATTTATCTTTGATAAAATTAATGGGAACCTTTCCCTATGAATGTGAAATTTAGAAACTAACTGTCGGTTTGCTAAGCAGAATGGTTTGCTGGATATTGATCTGATGTTGGTTTCGGCCTTCGGGGTTAATATTTGGGGAATTACTCTCTTGTTAATTTACGGTTAGGGACTGATGAATTGGAATGAGGCGTATGTTGTGTTTATGTTACAATTGTTTATAATATACGCGAGTTATTCGGAAAGACCGGGTTTATCCTATTCTGAATAACTGATACGACGATAAGTCGAAGATGAACACGGTGGTAGAAGACCGGAGGTCTTCACGTCGTTTGGGTAATTACCGATAATCTTGATTTGGCTGTACACCCAAGAAAATGGAAACAGTTGGTGATCGTCTAGACGTACTTAGTGATCGATGGATATGCGGGGTACTAGGTGCCTATGGTTTCGTTCAGACCCAGAACGGACTTGTCAATGGACTGTGTGTCTGACATCGGATTTCATTCTATGTAACTGATATCGGTTGCATAGAGTGGTTTGCCTGTGTGGCATGCTAAGATGCAAATGATCAAGGCATCTGTTGAAAAGCAGAGTCTTGTGGTTGATGATCAAAGCACGGCCTTTGTGGCGTAGCTTTGTGTAATGTTTACTTCGCGAGTTTCACACCCAGTATGAACCAAAAACGGGAGACGGACCTCAGGGAGGACATGCATTTCTTTCTAGTTAGAAGTGGCGTCAGTGGTTTTACACGCCCTGATGAGTTTGACTTATGTGGTTTTTGCTGTTGCGAGGGGCCTCCAATTGATCGGATGATCCGGGTCCGATGGAGTCATTCGTTGGCTCACTTACGCCCTATAGGGCGGGGAAACACAATGTTTAGGAAATTTAATCCACATGGGTGGACCGGCCCTGACGATCCAAAGGCTTGACTGAGTACTTGCCTGAGGCTCGGGCTAGAGAGTCTCGAATCGGTTGAGGACTATCTTTTGTCTCGGTTCATAGATGGAAATCCAACTTCCAAATACGTGACATTTGCGGTTTTATTTGTAGAGCCTAGTATGGCGACATAGTGGGATGGGGCGCTTATGCCGTCTATGATTGATATTTATGATTTGAAGTTGTTTTATACACTATGCACTTATAATAGTATCAAATAATCTTTTTTAAACGTATCAAGCATTCTTTGGCTATTATAAGGTAAAAACCCTATCCTCCGGCTTGCGTTGCATTGTGTGATGGGACTTGGGTCTTATAATAGCTTCATTTTTCCAAAAAGCATTGCGCTGTTTTGTTATATGCACTAGTATTCTTGGGAGGAAACCCGTTCCGTGTTATACGGCGTGGTCCCTTGATATATCTGATTTAAAGTAAAGTTTTAAATAACTGTTTTAGTTCTCACACCAGTCCCATGACTAACCTGGAGTTTATTGTTTTGACCTAAACTATGGGTGCCCTTATTATGACACGGGCAACTAGTAGTTTTGGTTTTGCAGATTTATATTCATAGGATCCTGACTTACAGCTGGAACGATATCCGGAAAGCTTTGTATTCGTATATCTCCTTCTAGTTGTGTTTTGTATTATTTCCGCTGCGATGTATTTAAATGTAATTTAAATCTCTGATAATTTCTGTGTAATATTTATTCATACTCTGTATATTCTTGTATTCTGATGGAATTGTTGTAATATACAATGAAATGTTCTTCCGTCCGCGTTCTATTTTGTCGTGTTCTCAAAACAATTCGTTCTTTCTCTTCTCTTCGGAGACCGGGGAAGTTCAGGTCGTTTCAGCGTGGTATCGGAGCTTTGGTTTACAAAGCTCAGAGAATAGGACACTTTAGAACCATACGAAAGAATTCATCAGATATTGGATTAGTAATATCCAATTAGAATGACTCGTTAGATATGGGATCAGTAGTATCCTAGAACGAGTGTGAAGAGTATATTTTTAAAATGAAAACAAAATTTGTTTTGAAAATTTAAATCAACTATTCGTATTTGATTATTTATTTTAAATTGATTTGGACAATCCAATATGTAAAGATTTTGCAAATGCGTCTTGCAAACGTGTATTCGAAGTTTTAATATACTGGATAGTTATAGAATCATACTCTAGTTGCCCGGGGATAATTCTGGTGATGGGGCACCGTCGCCAGTATTTATTTTCGAGTAACGAAAGTGAGATTTCTATATTTCCATTAGACTGGTGTGAGAACCGAAATAAGATAGGGCTCATCGTTGTGAATTGGCATCAAAAACATGATTTTCTGTATATGTATATTTATCAAAATTATGAATTTGAAACGTTAATCCACTAATTGATTGATGTTTGTTTATTTGTTTGAAAATTTTGAACCATTACGCCTAATTGTATCGAATATTGAATTGTATTGAAAATTAGTCGCATTTGCTTGCATATAATTGTACTTACATTGAACAGGTCATAGCAAGGTGGCTAGAGCAGAGAATAAAATTAGTTTGCCTAACAAATAGGTACATGTTTACTATAATTTACTGTTTTTGTTTGGGTGATGATGATTTTATGAGCCGATTGGCTAGCCGCTTGGCTTTTTCTTTTTCTTTTTGAGATCAGAGGGCATGTATGGCAATTTCGGGATTTTCCCATGCTCCCGGTGCAGGGGAGGTTATGGTGAAATTTTTCAAAAATTTAGGGTGTTAGCCAAATTTTTGAGAAATTTGAAAAGTTCTTAGAAAATGAAAAGTTGAAGAACTTAAGCCATAATAAAAATGATGAAAGTTGAGTTGGTAGTTAGAACAACTTTCGGCTTCGTTCCTTTTCGGGGACGAAAAGTTTTAAGCGGGGGAGATTGTAATAACCCGGAAATCCGGGCCAATTTAAAAAAATTATTTTTGTAATTTTAGCGAATTTTGATTATTTAAAATAAATTATTTTAAATAATAACGACGAGAAATTTATTTTGAATAGAATTCGAACGAATATATTTATATAGATCATCGTTAGAATATAAATAATTATTTATATATATAAAAGGAATTGAATATGGCGCGGTAGTTCGATAATTCGATTTCAAACTTCAAATGAATGTACTGGGTGCAAAATAAACCGGATTTTAGTGAAACCAAAAATATTTGAATCTAATTGTGACTATCTTTCCAACGAATCCGAAAAATTGAAATTTCATAGCGGGAATCAAAAGATATGTCCAGTTGAAAATTCAGAATAGTCGCTATGGAATTCTGGCCCTTAAAAATGGGAATTTTGCAAACGACCTCGGATTTTGATGAAACCACTTTTGTTGGATCCGTGATGTCAAGTTATTGCTAGATTCCAATTTTCATAATTTTTCGAATCAATATGTGAGTGTGGCAAAGGAAAACGCGTTTGACTAGTTTCAGTTGATTTTAATCGACTGGAAAATGGCCATTTTTCAAACGTTCTCAGAATTCGACGAAACTAGTTTTGTTAGGAACGTATCGTCAATACGAAACTAGAAAATATTTTTCGAGAATTTTCCGAGTTAGTATGTGACCCCAGTAAATTGAAATGCGCGTTCAAATTCAATATATAGAGTTATATGTTGATTTTAACGAAAACAGATCGAAACGATCGAATCAGCCTACGATACATATCCCATTGTGTTTGGAATAGGGGTAATTAGCTATGGACGACAGACGGTGGGCCTCATTTCGAGGTCGAAATAAAAGTCAACGTAAAAGAGAAGAAAATAATAATAAAATAAATAAAATTATCTCCACTCCTTTTCTCTTTCTTCCTCTTTGCCTTTAACACCCCCCCTGTATCCGTTCATTTCAGAATAAAAAAAAAATATAAAGGGGGGAAACCGCTCGTCGCCGCCCTCCCCTTCGTCGATGGCGCCACCGCCGAGGCGCACGCCACCACCGCTACAGTCCCCCCCTCCGCTCCTCCCTTCTCCTCCTCTCTCCTCTGTCGCTCGAACCCTAATCCCCCGAAGCCACAAACCGCCGCATCGAACCAGCCCCGTCGCCCCCCTGTCTCCTCCTTCGCTGATGTGAACCCCCCATTCCCTCCAATACCATCAGAAAATTCGCCCCTTTCGCTGTAACTTCCTTTATATTATTTTGTTTTTGTTTTTATTTAATGTTTTCGGTCTTAGTGATAATTAAAATCAGTTCGTATGAAGAATAACATTATTTAGATCTGAAAGGAAAGAAAGACTATATTTTATCGAATGAAAGACTATATCTTTATCGCTTGAAAGATATGATTTTTAACCAAACAAAGATATGATTTTTAACCAAACAAAGATATGATTTATAGATAAATAAAAATTCTATTTTGATATATTGAATAGCAAAGTAAAAATTCAATTTTTATATATTGAATAGCGAAGTAAAAATTCGATTTTTATATATTGAATAGCAAAGTAAAAATTCGATTTTTATAAATTGAATAGCAAAGTAAAAATTCGATTTTTATATATTGAATAGCAAAGTAAAAATTCGATTTTTATATATTGAATAGCAAAGTAAAAATTCGATTTTTATATATTGAATAGCAAAGTAAAAATGTGATTTTTATATATGTAGTGATTACGGATGATGAAAGTGACGAAAGAAATGGCGAAGATTTCTACATAAGAAGAGTCGTGGGTTGGATTAGCTATTCTGTGAGAACTTTTCACCTTTTAATTTTGTTTTCAAGTTAAAATATATACTAGGATGCAGACGGTGTTTAGTAGCACCCGACACCCGTCGTCCACAGACCATGGACGGCTTGTTTGCTTGTTTGTTTGATTTTGATGTGTTGTTGATTGTGTGATGTGTTGTGAAATGGGATAAAATATTTATATAGTTAAAAATATTTTATAGCTGAAAATATAATTTTTAACGGGTATATGAAATGAAATAAATAAAAATAAACAAATCGAACGATTTGTTTATATACACACATTTGACTGATATTGATTGGGACGATAAATTTTACACATCGCCCAACTGCACAAATAAAATTTGTGTTTGATTGTTTGAAACCCCACACGGGTATTGGGATGATATATGACATACACTAGTCCCAATAATTAGCTGTATGTCGATCGATTGATGGACAGACTGTTATGAGCGTTAAATATTTATATTTGATGCTTGTACAGTGTAGAATGCACTTTGGGTGATGGTTGATTATTCATCGTTGTTATTGTATACATGCGTTGTAGAAAATCCATATAATTAACATTATATGGTAATTGATTGGGCCTCATTCCAGTTTTGAAAAAGAAATATTTGAATAGAAATATTTGAAAAAGAAATATTTGAAATAGGATATTTGAAAATAGAAATATATGAAGCCGTGTTGATTAGGTTGACGCCATTTTGACGTGAACGATATTTATATCGATTTTATTCATTTTATAATGAATATCGAAAGTGATTTCAAAATCTGATATTTTGAAAAGAATTGGAATTCGAATTAAACTGAATAGAAATGAATTCGAATTGAAACTGAATAGAAATGAATTTGAATTGAAATCGAATAGAAATGAATTCGAATTGAAATTGAATTGAATTGAAAATGAAATGAAATTGAATTAGAAATCAATTTGAATTGAAATCAGTTTGAAATGAATTTAAAATGAATTTATGTTGAAAAATTCGATTTTGATTTGAATTTGAAATAGAGGTTGAAATCACTACAAGAAAAAGTCCTTTTTATACGTTTAAAAAACGCTATAAAAGGATACCATGGCGTTTCTATAAACACTATATATTAACATGTTGTAATATGTCAGGTCACTATTATAGCAAACTAATCATCGCTATAAAAAACATGCTATAAATGATTTTACTTATAGCATTCCAAAACAGCCATTAAATGGACGATTTTTAACATACAAATTCGTATCTATAGCGTTTGCTGCTTGCTATAAAACATTCATGTAGAGTTATGGTTCATGCTGCTAATATTTATGACATCATTTAATTGCTATTTATAGCAAACATAAACGCTATAGATAGATATTGCTTGATTATTATAGCAACTACAGATGCTGTAGAAATTTCATAGCCTGATTATTATAGCAACTATAAACACTGTAAAAACACTGTAGAAAGTTTAATTCAATATTTTATAGCATTATTTACTTGCTATAAGAATTGTTTATAGCAATAACATATAACTATATAACTATTTATCATTTCAGATTGTCATATACAACCAAACTTATAAACTGCAAATCTAATGATATATTATAAATTTCAAAATGTCACAATTATGACATTATAATGTATGTAATCAAATGGAATAAAAAGCCAAATCAAAAAGTATATATATCCATAACATTTCGTATATAGTTTTCAACATCTAAATATTTGTGACCAAAAGCAACCATGCATACATTGAACCGTAGCTAACCAAAACGATACATACTAAAGTCAACGATCTATGATCGTCGATATAAAATACATTAATGCAAGCATTCTGCCTTCCAACTTATAGCAATTCCAGCATCATCATCATCATACACCACCTGTCATACATATGCACCAAAACGTGGTTATCAATAAGCACTAATACATTTTTATAGCCTATCTTACATTAATGATCTAGAAAATGAGTTACCCAAAGGGTATGTGCATATGATATTAACATGTGTATATTGATGAATGGTTAGGAAAGATGTTTATAGACAGTTTTTTTTCTTTTTCGGAAGTTACTTTATTAATGAAACAAAATTATATACTTTCATAACATGTCTCATCAAAACCTTAGGAGTCATAACCTTGTCTTGCAAGGAAAAGAGTACATATTGTTTCCACATAGTGCCAAGGATAGTATAGACAGCAGTCTAATATTTATAAGCCCATAACGTCAAACAGATAAGAGAGTGGAAAAGACAGGTTCAATTTATAATGATGGGAAGCATAAATATAGATATCAAAGCAGTAGATATGCGCTCACCATCATTAGCTCGTCTGGGTCAAATAGATAATACGTAGTTGTTTGCAAAAGGTTAATTACATCACCAATTTGATAGTCACTTAGCAACTCCCCTTCTTTCATCTACAATTCAAAAACAATAGTTAAATCACATGCTGGTATCAATATAAAGTTAAGAAACAATATAAGATGTTTATCACAATATAAAGTTTCATGTGAATAAATGAGTTGGTATAAATATCAGTTTACCTTGAATACAATTTACCTTGAATATTGCAAGGGCTACATGTAAAAGGACTTTAGCTCCTTCGCTGAAGAGAACATCCCAAACACAGAGAACATCCCAAACACGCATTGCAGTCTAAGGTAAAATAGTACTTACTTGATATCAGTAATGTATGAAATTTAGCATACAGGAGGAATTAAAGTAACCACTAAAATAATTTTTATATTTTTCAATGCAAAAGTTGGTGCGAAGCAAATTTTTAAAGTTATGCCAACATATATCAAATGCAGAGGTTACTTTAAATGCTAAAATGTTGCTTACTAGGCTTGATTTGTAACGCAATCATGCAAATTTGTGGGGGAAATTTAAATATGAATAACAAGACAAGCATTGAACCAACCTCAGAAGTCAAACTTTCAGAGAATAAGCACAAAAACCACTCAGTCTCTACAAGAGAAACATCAAATTCCATAGCTTCTAAATGAGCCGCAGTCCTAATGCTTTCATCCATTTAGTCAAAGATAACTGCAAGTAAAACGTATAATGGGAGGAAAAAATGCTAGTTGCAGATAACATTCATGGCCATATAAAGCAAAAACAACCAATTTGGTCAAACTCCCAGTACTTTGACCCTCTAAATATGATAACAAACATAAAAAAGAATCCCAAAATTTTCAAGCAAGGCATACCTCCGGACAAAGGACATTAACACGGATCCCTTCCCAACTTAATGTACTGCATGATCGAGTAAATAAAGCAACTCCCCCTGCATAAATGAATGAAAGAATGAAAAATAGTTCATGTGTAATCAGTTATTAATTACTCCATGCCTAGTAATGATATTTGTAAAGACCCGCAAATCCCCACCCTTTGAATCGACCATAAACCACACAGGTCTAACCCAAAAAGTGAAAACCTACGAATACTTTAACTTTGGGCATACAACACATTACAACAGATAACAGAAGACTTTTATAACACTATAATAAATGTTACATCAGAGTACAGAATATACATATCAGAGTACATTGGAATATAATTACAGCGGAAGATAAATACAAAAAAATGTAATATACTGCAACGGAAGAACACAGCGGAAGACTCTCTATCTCTGGACACAGCTTTAAGCTTCAACCTAGAATCCTGTTTAATATATCTGCAAAAATAGCTACTCGACTGCCCGTGTGGAAAATATGGGCACCCGAGTTTTCCAGTGGACAAACTACAGGTTAGTCATGGGACTGGTGTGAGAATTCTACTTGACCTATATAATATAATAAGGCTAATCACAAGACCACGCCACTTTCGCGGAACAGGTTTTCTCCTATAGATTGCCACTGCATGAAGTAAAGTAAATCGTAGAATAACGCAATGTCTTTTTAGAAAAATGAAACCATTATAAGACCCAAGTCCCATCACACAATGCAACGCAAACCGGAGGATAGGGTTTTACCTTATAATGATCAAAAGATGCTTGATACGATAAACACGGTATTATATAATAATAGTGTGCAACCAATTTGAAATACATCAAAGTAAATGTATCTATCCTAGACGGCATGAGTTCCCCATCCCACTATGTCGCCATATATAGGTATACAATCAAAACCGCGTGATGTCGTATTGGAAATTTGGGTTTCCATCTGAGTCAAGGCTAGGGAGGAGATCCTTACCGATTCGAGACACTCTAGCAAATGCCCCAGGATTGGTACTCTGTCCAACCCTTGGATAGCTGCAGGGCCGGTCCACACTTACTTTTGTGGATTAGTTATGCCTGAACACACGTTCCCCGGTCCTTTTGGACCTATAATACGGCCAGTAGCGACCGCATAAACCGAGGCCTCGAAAAATCCAACAACCACAATGAATAAATGCCAGCGCTGGTAGTTCCCTGGCACCACTCTAGCTAGAGAGAAACATGTGCACTCCCTGCGTTCCCTTCTCCCGTTTTAGACTCTACCGGGCTGTGAGGCTCGCGAAGTCACGTTACACAAAGCTATGCCTAAATAGACTATGCTTTGATCATCCCACAAGGCTCTGCTTTGCAACAATAAGCCTTGATCAAGTGCAACTTGGCATACCACATCAACAACTCATATCATGCGATCGGTAATTATTTAACATACAAAAGGGTGTTAAGCAAGAGAATAAATCCTCCGCCACCATGCATGTAACGACCCAGATTTTTCTGGCCGATTTATTTTGAATATTTAATATTTATTTTAAATATTGAGCTGATAATATAAATCGATTTTTATTGAATTATCAATATAACTATCGTAATACGAGGATCTTATATATGAAATGGAGTCAAATTGATTTATATGAATTTTTATTTTGAATTTAAACGATAATAAATATTAATTTATTATCTAAGAATTTGTGGTTTTGAATTTAAAATATATTATATTAATTTAATATGGTTATTTTATAGTACGTTCGAATTAGATTTTTTAATCGTTTCTGTTCAGTTCAAAATAGTGTTATTCCATTTTAAAAACTGATTCCGTTAAGTTCAAATAGCGTATAATCTTGAAAATGACGGTCGTTAAGTTAACATAGGGTTCCATGGTTGAAGTCAAGGGACCGTAAGATATTTTGGTTATTTAATTAAACTAAATAATCAAATCAATTTAATTTAAATACTACCACCCTAAAACCAAACAAGCCGACCTCTTCTTCCAACGCAGACCTACCATCTACCTCGAGCCGAAGTATTTGCTCCTTCTCTTCAAGACAAAGTAAAACACACCATTTATGGCCATTGTACAACTGTTTTTCCTTCACAACTATATATATAGACAGCTGAGCCTTTGCATTTCCCATCCACTGAAAGCCATTTCCTCTTCCGTCATTTGGAAACCCAAATCCCCTATTTAAAATCAGAAACCACCGAAATAAAAAAAAAAAGGGAAGAAGAAGGAAATCGCGAATCACAACCAGAAGTTCATCGAAGCTCGGCGTGCTCGCAAATTCGGGGAACACAGGGCATCGTGATTCAATACCTCGAGTTTTTCTGAAGCTCGAGTCGAGGCTGGAGATGTTCGCTATTTGCATATGGCGATGGGGTTCGAGCGGATTTTTCCAATTGCGAGGCAGAAGAAGGTTAGCGCAGAAGCTTGCAAGTGGTGCAGATGAAGGATTTGTGGTGCATCTCTAGATGTGCGATCGAACTCCAGATTCGAATTTAGGGCTTGAGATGGAAATATGTGTCGGCAGTAAGGGAGGAGTTGAACTCGAGTTCTACGATGAACTCGATTTGGTGTCTGGAGGCCCGCTGTGGATTTTTGGGATCGACGGTGGGATTATGATCGAACTTTCACGAGCTAGGAGGGGAGTCTGAAGTTCGAGAAGGCACTGTCAAAGGGGAATTCGAATTTGGTTTTGCTGTAGAGCCAAGACCCTATTCAAAATGGATTTAGGTAATTCATTTTTTTTAGATGATACTGAAATAAATTGGTACAATTGGTAATCTATTTAAAGTGAAACTATTTATGAATTAGTTTGATTCATGTCAATGCTCATAAATAAATAAAAATGGGAAGAAAATAATAATTAAAATTTGTTATTCAAGTAATCATAACATATACATATATTTGTGTTTAAAGATATGTAGGTTAATTTAATTTTTATTTGTTAAGTAAAATTTCAGTTAGTAACCATTTAAAAGAAGAAAAAAAAATATATAGGAAAGTTATTTATTCATTTAAATAGTTAATTTAAATAAATAAATGTTTAATCAATAAATTTAAATTGATTATCATAGGTGAGATGAATTCAGTTGAGATAGTTCGAATAGATGCATAGCTGTGAAATATGGAAACAAACGGGATATTCGACAACTGAAAATCACGGTGAGTAAATCTCACTCACCTTTAGAATTATTTTTATTTCATTAAAAATAATTGTTTGTTGCTTGTGTGAATGCTTTCTGGTTGTTTTATATATATTTGTTATTTAGGCTATTATATATATATATATATATATTGGGTTGATTGATTGGTTGGATTCCCGCAGTCTCATTAGCGGATGCCCGCAGTTTCATAGCGGATGATTGCCCTATACGCCCCACACTATGATTAGTGGATGACCTTCTATACCGCGATATTCTGCCATGAAGCAGAATGGGTATTATTTATGTGCTAACATCTGTGGATGCAGGAAAACAGGTTGGAGGAATCCAACTGGATTCCTCAAAAATATATTATCTATTTGTTTGTTTGTTCTGTTTGATTTCATATATATTCATATATGATGTGTTAAAATCAAATGATTGGAAATTGATTGATTTGGTTGTTTAAATTATCACTGGGCTGAAGTGTTAATTTATATAAATATCATGAAAGGATATTGGAGATTTAAAAAGGAAAAATTCTATTTTTAAATAGAATTTGAATTTTAAATGGAAATAAAAATATAAACTTGTTTTGAAAAATAAAACAAGTAGTTCCTTTATAAACGAAGTTTATAAATAGTTCTTTTATAACGAAGTTTATAAATAGTTCTTTTATAACGAAGTTATAAATGAAGTGAAAGGAATTATCATATGATATTTTAGAAATAGAAATACAAGTGTGAAATTGGAATTTGAAATGAAATTTCAAAATACGATGTGAAATGAAATTTTTAAATATATAACTCAAATGAAATTTGAGTATAACATTGGAATAGTAGAATTAGAAAAGGAGTTTAAATATTTGAATTTTAAATAAAAGAAAAAGGAGATTGAATATTAGAAATTCAAATAGAAGTTCAAATAGAATTTGAATAGACGAAATTAGAATGAAAAATAGAATTTGAATTCAAAGGGATAAAAATAGAATTTGAATTCGAAGGAATTCAAATAAAGAAAATTCAAATAGAGATTTGGATATAGAATTCGAATGAAATTCAAATATAGAAATTTGAATATGGAAGTTCAAATGGAATTTTAAATATAGAAGTTTGAATAAGAGATTCAAACAGCATTTGAATAAGAGAGTTCAAAAAGGGAATTTGAATAAGAGAATTGAAATAGAATTTGAATAAAGAAATTCAAATAGGGATTTGAATATAGAATTTCAAAATAGAATTTGAAATAAACTTTGAAAATAGGATTTCAAAGTGGAATAGGTAATCCAAATGGTTTTGAAATGGAATTTGAATTCAAGGGAATTCAAATGGATTTGAATGGAGAAATTCAAATGGGATTTAAATAATGGGTTTTAAATAAAGAGGATTCAAATATAAGAATTTAAATAAAACTCAAATGGAGTTTAAATATAGGATTCAAAGAGAATCCAAAAAGAATTTGAATAAGAGGAATTCAAAGAGAATTAAAAGGTGGCATTTGAAATTTAAATAGTATTAGGATGGAGTTTTTGGATATTTGAATTTAAAAATAGAAATTCAAAATGGAGTTTGAATATCTAAATTCAAGTATGAATTTCAAATATAGAAATTCAAAAAGGGGTTGAATTAAAGTGGAAGTTAAATAAAGGATTTGAAATGGAATTTGGATAAAGGATTTCAAATGGAATTTGAATACAGGATTTAAACTATGGAATTTGAAAGGTAAAAGATTCAAATGGAATTTGGAATATATATATTAGAATGGAGTTGAATTTATTTTAACGAAGTTTAAAAGTTTATGTATATAAATATAATTAAAACGAACTCGCCGCAGCGCTGCAGTTCGGAAATTGGCGACTCGAACTTCATTTAAGTATATCGGAGTAAAATTAAGTCGGAATTCTTTGAAACAAGAACCGTCAGGACCAGTTAGATAATAGTTTTCTAATAGAAGAGAAAAATCTTGATTTCGTCGAATAGATTCTGAGATATGTCAAAATCAAATATTTAAAAGTGCAGCGCCAGAAACCATTATAAACCATAATGGATTTTATATATAAATATAAGGATTTTTAAGCAAATAAAAATCCAAATTCCCATTTAAAAGCCTAAACTTGAGTTAGAAAATAAAGGCGAGCTCAGGTTAAGTAAGTAAAGAGATTTTTGAAACAATAACCCTATTTTGATTATTTAGGATTAACTAAGTCAAAGTAGAAATTAGTTAATCGAGTTTGAACTAAAGTCGAACCTTGAAAGGTGAATTTGGCGTTCGTGAATATATATTCGAAATCGAATATAGAACTTTAATTGAAATTTGAATTCAATTAGTTGATAAGCAAGTTAACATATATTGGAACATGTCATGTCCAAATATAAAAGTGAAATAGACCAAAGAGTTGATTAACAAATTAATTAACGAATTGAGTTAAAGCAATTGGGAATAGTTGAAATCAATTGGACAGGTATAGACGTACAGGAGACAGGTATGGGATGAAGTATATGAAGATTTTATTCATGTGCCCGACAATAAGGTACATGTTTAATTCATATATGAGATTTTATGCGCCGTATCGGCAAGCCGCTTGGCTTTTCCTTTTTCTTTTGATTGAGGAAGATACCGGGAAGCTATTTGAAATTTCCCGATGCTCCCGATACAGGGGAGGTTATGGCGAAATTTTCCAGAAATTTCAGGAGTTAGAATATTTTTAAGATATTATGATAGTTAGAAATCATCTTATCGACGTATAGAATTCGATAGGTAAATGAATACAAAAATCGAATATTGTAAACAAAAAGGGAAATCTATAAATTAGAAATAGAAAGCGAACTTTATACATGTTTTAAAAATGAACAATTGGATTGTATAGTGTGTTTATTCGAGGTAAGTGGTTTCGCCGTTTTGAAGTTAAGGATGTTTTTCAGTTAAGGTCTGAGAGGTAATTTTACCCCAACTTGATTGATTTCATTTTTAATGGATAAATAGCAAGATCCAGTTTCGAAGAAAAGTGTTTGAAAAAGAGTTAGTTGAATAAAATATTTTGGGTTGTTGTAACAATGTTTTACACAGCATTCGTTTTAACCCAAGTGATGGAATTTTGGAAATATAACAAGTAAATATTTCTGAGTATAATTCAAATAGTCGGGATAGAGATAAGTAGTTGGAATTGTTTCCAATTGCAAATAGAGATATTTTCTAATATATAGAAAATAAAAGGAGTTGATATTGGGAAATGCTTTCCAAATAGCGTAAAGAGCCAATATGGTTATTGAAAATATTTGGTTAACAAATATTGATAAGGAAATGGAGAAGAGATTTAATTAATGAAATATTAATTAAAGAGCCCAGTGATTTGTTTAATATGTTGGATGAACACTTGTTTTTATTCGATAGTTAAATCACAGACTATCGAAGTTTTTACCATCGTTGTCAATATGGAGAGACCGGTTGGATTATTATCCGAAGAACCACTCCGTATCGGCATAAGCGTCGCGAACCAAGTATGCTGAATATATTGAAGACGGAGTAAAGTGCAAGGGCTTTTCTATTTATAGAAATTGTGCCTTCGGTTTCGTTCAATCCCAGAACGAACGTAAATGGACGGATGTCTGACAGAGTATTTCCAATGATCAAAAGGGTTGGTCTGTATGAATATATATGGTTGCAACGGATTTATCCCTTAGCATAACATCCAGAATATTTGTGCAAACTTAACTAGTGATTAACGGATCTGAAAATGTGGCATTCAAAGTGATTGTGCTATCAATGAATGGTAAGTATTCGTAGCCTCAGGCCTCAACAACCGGGAAAGGACAAAAATCGGGCAGGCAGCATGGCTATGTGGGTCGCACCCATTAGGATGTATAATCACCTATCTAGAGGTTAATTTAATTTCTTATTCTATTCGATGCTGTCCCAGTCAGGAGACGGTTGCTGATCCCAACCGTTGGTGATATACATTCGATACACTCAAGCGAAATGAGTGGTCGGTCATGTGTGGGCCGGGTTACAAGATGTTCTTGTTGAACCCAGTGTATTCCTCTCTAGAGATACACTAGCGGAAGGTGGTTCCATACCTTGTCATGTTGGAAATCCAATCTCCAATAAGCGCCATGGGGTTTTTTTGATTTTATACTATGTATGTGGAGCGTGAGATGCAAGCGTTCTGCTATTTGATTATTTATTTGATGTAGACATTATTATAATATCACTGGATTTGATATCAAAGTGTTTTGGGTTATAGTAAGGTAAAAACCGTCCATGTTTATGTGTGGGCTGGTCTTACTATCACTCTTTCTTTCGAAAGAATTTTGAAAGTTAAACAAATGTTTGGAGTTTACTCACACCAGTTCCATGACTGACCCAGAGTTTATTTTGTTTTGTTTTCCCTAAACTCTTGGGTGCCCAAATTTGTACGGGCAGTCAAGTAGTCGGGATTTCACAGATTTATTTGAAGGGGCTGGAAGCAGGAGGCTTCACCGGTTAGCTATAGGCTATCATATATTCCGCTGTGGACCTTGTTTGTATCTGGAAACAGGTGTTTATAACTGTTCCAGAAATGACTGTTGTGCTCTGATGTTGGTATGTATATAAAGTTACTGATTTGTATTTCAAAAGTTATGTTATATAATATATTTTATTCGTTCCGCTGTGAGTTTATGATCTTCGTTTTTCTTCTATTCTAATATTTCTTTCTTTCTATTTCTCATCCTCTAATTTCTTTCTAATAATGATTCGTATTTCTGTGCAATTTGGGTTGGACGTATGGTGTATTTAGTCAACTCAGATAGTACGGATTTGCGGGTCGTTACAGTTGGTATCAGAGCTTAGGTTGAGCGAATACCTAGGCTTGTGTGGCATGTGCTCATTAGAGATAGGGTCGGTAGTATCCTAGAATGAGTTGAGTGTATAGATACGAGAGAGCGTATTTGTTATTTGATATAAAAGCTATTTTATATTGTGTTGACTAGTCTGTTGAGTGGTTTATGAATTCTGGTCGAATCGTGGGACGCCACGAAGTCAATAGGGATTTCTAAACACTTGAACAGAAAATACGACATGATATTGTTTTTAAGTGGGTAAATGAAATAATTTAACCCAAAATTTCTATTTTGATATAGAACGAATAATTTTCTAGAATTATTATTATATGGATGTGTTGGATGTTGATTTTATAATCAAATGAGATTATAAAATTAGAATGGGTATTTATAACCAAAATAGAATTTGTATAGAAATTAAATATACAAATGAGATGAATTAGAATTAAATTCAAACCAGAATTTGGAATTTTAATCCTGGGAAGTTTGAAATATTTTTGGAAGTATATTAGAACAATATAGCTTTGTTTTAAAAGGATTTTAAATGGATTTTGAAATAATAAAGCACTGAACCCACTTCAGCGGCTGGAAAATAATTCTGATGAGGACTGCAGCTTCATCAGTGTTCATTTTCGAGTTCTAAGTGATGAATTGCTACCTTGGAAAAGTTTTGATTGAAATTTGTTTTGAAAGAAACATGTGGTTTGAAAATTCAAATGTTTGAATTTGAAATGGAAATAAATATATATGTGTATATATTGTGATTTCAAAATGATTTGAAATGAAAACCCGGGGATTTGAATTCTGGAATTTTAGTTTAACTTAAGAAAGATAAATCAATCAAAGTAAATAAATTGATCAGAATCAATTTGAATGGAATATGAATTGATTATAAATCATTCAGATAAAAATGAGTGTGAGTATATATATGAAAACCAAAGGTTGGTTGGGACTAAAATTGTCGAAATATGAGGAATTGAGTTTCCACATAAGTGAGATTTTGAAAAGTAATGGATTTGTACCATTTTTCCTATCTTAGCAATTTCGAGGACGAAATTATTTTAAGGGGGGAAGAATGTAACAACCCAGATTTTTCTGGCTGATTTATTTTGAATATTTAATATTTATTTTAAATATTGAGCTGATAATATAAATCGATTTTTATTGAATTATCAATATAACTATCGTAATACGAGGATCTTATATATGAAATGGAGTCAAATTGATTTATATGAATTTTTATTTTGAATTTAAACGATAATAAATATTAATTTATTATCTAAGAATTTGTGGTTTTGAATTTAAAATATATTATATTAATTTAATATGGTTATTTTATAGTACGTTCGAATTAGATTTTTTAATCGTTTCTGTTCAGTTCAAAATAGTGTTATTCCATTTTAAAAACTGATTCCGTTAAGTTCAAATAGCGTATAATCTTGAAAATGACGGTCGTTAAGTCAACATAGGGTTCCATGGTTGAAGTCAAGGGACCGTAAGATATTTTGGTTATTTAATTAAACTTAATAATCAAATCAATTTAATTTAAGTACTACCACCCTAAAACCAAACAAGCCGACCTCTTCTTCCAACGCAGACCTACCATCTACCTCGAGCTGAAGTATTTGCTCCTTCTCTTCAAGACAAAGTAAAACACACCATTTATGGCCATTGTACAACAGTTTTTCCTTCACAACTATATATATAGACAGCCGAGCCTTTGCATTTCCCATCCACTGAAAGCCATTTCCTCTTCCGTCATTTGGAAACCAAATCCCCAATTTAAAATCAGAACCACCGAAATAAAAAAATAAAAAAAAAGGGAAGAAGAAGGAAATCGCGAATCACAACCAGAAGTTCATCGAAGCTCGGCGTGCTCGCAAATTCGGGGAACACAGGGCATCGTGATTCAATACCTCGAGTTTTTCTGAAGCTCGAGTCGAGGCTGGAGATGTTCGCTATTTGGGTATGGCGATGGGGTTCGAGCGGATTTTTCCAATTGCGAGGCAGAAGAAGGTTAGCGCAGAAGCTCGCAAGTGGTGCAGATGAAGGATTTGTGGTGCATCTCTAGATGTGCGATCGAACTCCAGATTCGAATTTAGGGCTTGAGATGGAAATATGTGTCGGCAGTAAGGGAGGAGTTGAACTCGAGTTCTACGATGAACTCGATTTGGTGTCTGGAGGCCCGCTGTGGATTTTTGGGATCGACGGTGGGATTATGATCGAACTTTCACGAGCTAGGAGGGGAGTCTGAAGTTCGAGAAGGCACTGTCAAAGGGGAATTCGAATTTGGTTTTGCTGTAGAGCCAAGACCCTATTCAAAATGGATTAAGGTAATTCATTTTTTTTAGATGATACTGAAATAAATTGGTACAACTGGTAATCTATTTAAAGTGAAACTATTTATGAATTAGTTTGATTCATGTCAATGCTCATAAATAAATAAAAATGGGAAGAAAATAATAATTAAAATTTGTTATTCAAGTAATCATAACATATACATATATTTGTGTTTAAAGATATGTAGGTTAATTTAATTTTTATTTGTTAAGTAAAATTTCAGTTAGTAACCATTTAAAAGAAGAAAAAAAATAAAATATATAGGAAAGTTATTTATTCATTTAAATAGTTAATTTAAATAAATAAATGTTTAATCAATAAATTTAAATTGATTATCATAGGTGAGATGAATTCAGTTGAGATAGTTCGAACAGATGCATAACTGTGAAATATGGAAACAAACGGGATATTCGACAACTGAAAATCACGGTGAGTAAATCTCACTCACCTTTAGAATTATTTTTATTTCATTAAAAATAATTGTTTGTTGCTTGTGTGAATGCTTTCTGGTTGTTTTATATATATTAGTTATTTAGGCTATTATATATATATTGGGTTGATTGATTGGTTGGATTCCCGCAGTCTCATTAGCGGATGCCCGCAGTTTCATAGCGGATGATTACCCTATACGCCCCACACTATGATTAGTGGATGACCTTCTATACCGCGATATTCTGCCATGAAGCAGAATGGGTATTATTTATGTGCTAACATCTGTGGATGCAGGAAAACAGGTTGGAGGAATCCAACTGGATTCCTCAAAAATATATTATCTATTTGTTTGTTTGTTCTGTTTGATTTCATATATATTCATATATGATGTGTTAAAATCAAATGATTGGAAATTGATTGATTTGGTTGTTTAAATTATCACTGGGCTGAAGTGTTAATTTATATAAATATCATGAAAGGATATTGGAAATTTAAAAAGGAAAAATTCTATTTTTAAATAGAATTTGAATTTTAAATGGAAATAAAAATATAAACTTGTTTTGAAAAATAAAACAAGTAGTTCCTTTATAAACGAAGTTTATAAATAGTTCTTTTATAACGAAGTTTATAAATAGTTCTTTTATAACGAAGTTATAAATGAAGTAAAAGGAATTATCATATGAGATTTCAGAAATAGAAATACAAGTGTGAAATTGGAATTTGAAATGAAATTTCAAAATAGGATGTGAAATGAAATTTTTAAATATATAACTCAAATGAAATTTGAGTATAACATTTGAATAGTAGAATTAGAAAAGGAGTTTAAATATTTGAATTTTAAATAAAAGAAAAAGGAGATTGAATATTAGAAATTCAAATAGAAGTTCAAATAGAATTTGAATAGACGAAATTAGAATGAAAAATAGAATTTGAATTCAAAGGGATAAAAATAGAATTTGAATTCGAAGGAATTCAAATAAAGAAAATTCAAATATAGATTTGGATATAGAATTCGAATGAAATTCAAATATAGAAATTTGAATATGGAAGTTCAAATGGAATTTTAAATATAGAAGTTTGAATAGGAGATTCAAACAGCATTTGAATAAGAGAGTTCAAAAAGGGAATTTGAATAAGAGAATTGAAATAGAATTTGAATAAAGAAATTCAAATAGGGATTTGAATATAGAATTTCAAAATAGAATTTGAAATAAACTTTGAAAATAGGATTTCAAAGTGGAATAGGAAATCCAAATGGTTTTGAAATGGAATTTGAATTCAAGGGAATTCAAATGGATTTGAATGGAGAAATTCAAATGGGATTTAAATAATGGGTTTTAAATAAAGAGGATTCAAATATAAGAATTTATATAAAACTCAAATGGAGTTTAAATATAGGATTCAAATAGAATCCAAAAAGAATTTGAATAAGAGGAATTCAAAGAGAATTAAAAGGTGGCATTTGAAATTCAAATAGTATTAGAATGGAGTTTTTGGATATTTGAATTTAAAAATAGAAATTCAAAATGGAGTTTGAATATCTAAATTCAAGTATGAATTTCAAATATAGAAATTCAAAAAGGGGTTGAATTAAAGTGGAAGTTAAATAAAGGATTTGAAATGGAATTTGGATAAAGGATTTCAAATGGAATTTGAATACAGGATTTAAACTATGGAATTTGAAAGGTAAAAGATTCAAATGGAATTTGGAATATATATTAGAATGGAGTTGAATTTATTTTAACGAAGTTTAAAAGTTTATGTATATAAATATAATTAAAACGAACTCGCCGCAGCGCTGCAGTTCGGAAATTGGCGACTCGAACTTCATTTAAGTATATCGGAGTAAAATTAAATTGGAATTCTTTGAAACAAGAACCGTCAGGACCAGTTAGATAATAGTTTTCTAATAGAAGAGAAAAATCTGGATTTCGTCGAATAGATTCTGAGATATGTCAAAATCAAATATTTAAAAGTGCAGCGCCAGAAACCATTATAAACCATAATGGATTTTATATATAAATATAAGGATTTTTAAGCAAATAAAAATCCAAATTCCCATTTAAAAGCCTAAACTTGAGTTAGAAAATAAAGGCGAGCTCAGGTGAAGTAAGTAAAGAGATTTTTGAAACAATAACCCTATTTTGATTATTTAGGATTAACTAAGTCAAAGTAGAAATCAGTTAATCGAGTTTGAACTAAAGTCGAACCTTGAAAGGTGAATTTGGCGTTCGTGAATATATATTCGAAATCGAATATAGAACTTTAATTGAAATTTGAATTCAATTAGTTGATAAGCAAGTTAAAATATATTGGAACATGTCATGTCCAAATATAAAAGTGAAATAGACCAAAGAGTTGATTAACAAATTAATTAACGAATTGAGTTAAAGCAATTGGGAATAGTTGAAATCAATTGGACAGGTATAGACATACAGGAGACAGGTATGGGATGAAGTATATGAAGATTTTATTTATGTGCCCGACAATAAGGTACATGTTTAATTCATATATGAGATTTTATGCGCCGTATCGGCAAGCCGCTTGGCTTTTCCTTTTTCTTTTGATTGAGGAAGATACCGGGAAGCTATTTGAAATTTCCCGATGCTCCCGATACAGGGGAGGTTATGGCGAAATTTTCCGGAAATTTCAGGAGTTAGAATATTTTTAAGATATTATGATAGTTAGAAATCATTTTATCGACGTATAGAATTCGATAGGTAAATGAATACAAAAATCAAATATTGTAAACAAAAAGGGAAATCTATAAATTAGAAATAGAAAGCGAACTTTATACATGTTTTAAAAATGAACAATTGGATTGTATAGTGTGTTTATTCGAGGTAAGTGGTTTCGCCGTTTTGAAGTTAAGGATGTTTTTCAGTTAAGGTCTGAGAGGTAATTTTACCCCAACTTGATTGATTTCATTTTTAATGGATAAATAGCAAGATCCAGTTTCGAAGAAAAGTGTTTGAAAAAGAGTTAGTTGAATAAAATATTTTGGGTTGTTGTAACAATGTTTTACACAGCATTCGTTTTAACCCAAGTGATGGAATTTTGGAAATATAACAAGTAAATATTTCTGAGTATAATTCAAATAGTCGGGATAGAGATAAGTGGTTGGAATTGTTTCCAATTGCAAATAGAGATATTTTCTAATATATAGAAAATAAAAGGAGTTGATATTGGGAAATGCTTTCCAAATAGCGTAAAGAGCCAATATGGTTATTGAAAATATTTGGTTAACAAATATTGATAAGGAAATGGAGAAGAGATTTAATTAATGAAATATTAATTAAAGAGCCCAGTGATTTGTTTAATATGTTGGATGAACACTTGTTTTTATTCGATAGTTAAATCACAGACTATCGAAGTTTTTACCATCGTTGTCAATATGGAGAGACCGGTTGGATTATTATCCGAAGAACCACTCCGTATCGGCATAAGCGTCGCGAACCAAGTATGCTGAATATATTGAAGACGGAGTAAAGTGCAAGGGCTTTTCTATTTATAGAAATTGTGCCTTCGGTTTCGTTCAATCCCAGAACGAACGTATATTTCCAATGATCAAAAGGGTTGGTCTGTATGAATATATATGGTTGCAACGGATTTATCCCTTAGCATAACATCCAGAATATTTGTGCAAACTTAACTAGTGATTAACGGATCTGAAAATGTGGCATTCAAAGTGATTGTGCTATCAATGAATGGTAAGTATTCGTAGCCTCAGGCCTCAACAACCGGGAAAGGACAAAAATCGGGCAGGCAGCATGGCTATGTGGGTCGCACCCATTAGGATGTATAATCACCTATCTAGAGGTTCATTTAATTTCTTATTCTATTCGATGCTGTCCCAGTCGGGAGACGGTTGCTGATCCCAACCGTTGGTGATATACATTCGATACACTCAAGCGAAATGAGTGGTCGGTCATGTGTGGGCCGGGTTACAAGATGTTCTTGTTGAACCCAGTGTATTCCTCTCTAGAGATACACTAGCGGAAGGTGGTTCCATACCTTGTCATGTTGGAAATCCAATCTCCAATAAGCGCCATGGGTTTTTTTTGATTTTATACTATGTATGTGGAGCGTGAGATGCAAGCGTTCTGCTATTTGATTATTTATTTGATGTAGACATTATTATAATATCACTGGATTTGATATCAAAGTGTTTTGGGTTATAGTAAGGTAAAAACCGTCCATGTTTATGTGTGGGCTGGTCTTACTATCACTCTTTCTTTCGAAAGAATTTTGAAAGTTAAACAAATGTTTGGAATTTACTCACACCAGTCCCATGACTGACCCAGAGTTTATTTTGTTTTGTTTTCCCTAAACTCTTGGGTGCCCAAATTTGTATGGGCAGTCAAGTAGTCGGGATTTCACAGATTTATTTGAAGGAGCTGGAAGCAGGAGGCTTCACCGGTTAGCTATAGGCTATCATATATTCCGCTGTGGACCTTGTTTGTATCTGGAAACAGGTGTTTATAACTGTTCCAGAAATGACTGTTGTGCTCTGATGTTGGTATGTATATAAAGTTACTGATTTGTATTTCAAAAGTTATGTTATATAATATATTTTATTCGTTCCGCTGTGAGTTTATGATCTTCGTTTTTCTTCTATTCTAATATTTCTTTCTTTCTATTTCTCATCCTCTAATTTCTTTCTAATAATGATTCGTATTTCTGTGCAATTTGGGTTGGACGTATGGTGTATTTAGTCAACTCAGATAGTACGGATTTGCGGGTCGTTACAATGCATTTATATTTTAAATAAAAACCAATTTAATTACATGAAATAAATTTCAATGTCAGGCATGCTATCCATTTACAAGTCCGTTCTGGGTCTGAATGAAACAACGTATCCGTCGATCTCCAGTACGTCTGGAAGATCATCACTTTTTACCTTGCCTTGGGGGATCAGTCCCAATTCAAGATATCAGTCACCATCAACCAAACGATGTGAAGCTCTCCGGTCTTCAGTCACCGTCTTCATCTTCGACTCTTGATCGTCGTGATGATTATTCAGAATGGGTTAGACCCAGTCTTCCTGAATAACTCGCGAATTCTTAATTAAAATCAACAATACGCCACATTCCAACTCTGAACATTCTTTTTTAAAATAAAAATATTAATTATATTAGAAGATTCTCATTAATTTTATCAAAGATAAAATAAATTAAATTTTTAATCTTTCTAAAAAGATTTATTAATATTCCAATTTTGATTTTTAATACAAAAATCATTGTTACAAGTTTATTAATTTCAATAAACCAATCTTGTCTTAAATTGGGTTAAAGAACTAGTGTCATTTAAAACACAGTTCACGATAAACCCAAAACCAATTTCCAAAATATGGAATTTCTACAGAAACCACATCAACAAATAATCGTTATAAATTTCTGTACCGGACTAACATTATAAATGGAATAACGGCAAAGCCTCTTAAATTCCATATATAATATCGGTCTTCTTTTACAGAAGCCCATCTCGATTATTATCAATCGAATTTCCACTTAATTCCAATTTAATATATTAAATTGGAAAATTCTAATTTTAGAAAATCTTCTTTTAAATTTATAAAATAGATTTATAAATTTCAAATAATAATTTCAATGTAAATTGGATTAAAGGATAAATGTTATTTAAAACATCGTCCACTACAAATCCAATCTACATATCAATCACCAAACATAATTGTTAAGATCTAATGATCTTAAATAAAAGATTTATCCTAAAGATATTAATTCATTACTATATAAAAAAAACATATTTTAAAATAATCAATAAAATATTATTTATGTGAAATATTTCTTTATAATACAAAATCTTTTATTTTACAAAAATTCTTTCATTATATAAAAAATTTTTATTAAAAAAAAACTCTACATTGGAATGCGACTCAACCATGCACCATATAATATGGGTCATATGGGTTTCATACATTTCATGTATAGGGTAATAACAGGAAATAATCCTCAATCCATCCATTAACAACCAGAGTGACAATGTCAACTGTGTGAGCATTAAAATAAAACAATAACGCTCATCGTAGCCTGTCGATCAATCGATAGACATATAATTAAACATTGGGATTTGTGTCAGTCAAGTATCGTCCCAATACCCGTGTGGGGTTTTCATCCAACAAACAAATAGTAAATTATTTGTGCACTTGGGCGATGTGTAAAAATAATCGTCCCAATCACATAAACAAGTCAGATGACTTGTAAATGGAAGTGTAATATTCAATTTTGAATATACTAACATTATATTTAACACATCAAAATACAACATCACAGGCAAATATTTCAATTCTCTTTATGGTGAACATATGACAATAAAAATCATGACTTTTATTTATTTTCAAAAATGCATATTTTTGGTCTCATTCATTTTAATGACACAATGAATATTTGACTTCATTCTTTTTAATGTATAAAAATATACATCCTTAATTCATTCTCTTTAATGTATGAAAATATACATTTTAAATCCATTCTTTTTCTCAACATAAACAAATATGATGATTTTGTTTCTTAACTTCTAATGCAACAAAATGAGGATTTTGTCTAATCTTCTTCAATGAATAAAGATGTCTATTTCTACTTCATTCATTTTAATGTGCCAAAAATGTCCATTTTGTCTAATTCACTTTTAATATACAAAAATGAGTATTTTGTTTTAATCTCTTTTCTTATGCATAAAAAATGTTTATTTTTAATTTAATCTTTTTAATGACACCAAGTGTTCATTTCTAATTAATCCTTTTTAATGACACAAAATGTTCATGTCTAATTAATCCTTTTTAATGACACAAAATGTTCATTTCTAATTAATCCTTTTTAATGTCACAAAATGTTCATTTTTAACTAATCCTTTTAATGTATAGAAAGGTTCATTTTCTAATTCACTGACATGTTAACCCAAAATAACTATTTATATTCACTAATCAAATCTTGACAAGAATGTTGTTCTTTTTCACTAATGTGACATTTATATAAAAATGTTGTTTTTCTTCGCTAATATTTCTTTTGACCAAAAATGTTAATTCTATTTCCACTAATCAAGTTTGACAAAATGTTCTTTTTATATATTGCATTAACTAGAGTTTTTAATGTCTCCAAGTTTTACATTTTAAAACATGAACAAATTTTGTTAAACCATTCATTATTTTAAAATATAGGTTTTAATGTAAACATGTTTCAAAAGTTTAAAACATGGACAATTTATATTACGCCATTCATTACATTGAAATATACTATTTAATGTAAACATGTTTTATAAGTTTAAAACATGAACACTTTATATTATTACACTCTTTTTGTTGTGAACAAATGACAAAATGAAACCTAGTCTCTTTATTTCATTTTTTTATTATTGTAAAACAAGTGACAATAAAAAAGACATTTTTTTTATTCCATTCTTTTTATAGTAACAAATGGCAAATAAAATACATGCTTTTGTTTCAATTCATTTTATAATGATTCCCTTACATTGGAAATATGAATTCCAATGTGAAAATAATTTAACATGACAATGATTCTTTTTATTGTCTTATTAACATTAAAAATGTAAAGTTAATGTGAATACATTTTTATTTAGAAATGATCGTTTTATTAAAAATAAAGCTTAATGTAAAAACATGTTTCATTTCATAACATGTACAATTTTGTAAATCTATTCATTACATTAAAGATAAAGTTTTTGTAATGATGTTTCCTATGACAAATTTTGTTTACCCTCATTACATTAAAATGTAAATTTAATGTGAAATGTGTTTTTTCCTAATATGAACAAATTCTTATGTACATTCTTAACATTAAAATATGAATTTTAATGTAAAACATGTTTTCTAACATGAACTCATGTTTATGTACATTCTTAACGTTAAAATATAAATTTAACGTAAAAACTTATTTTCTAAATGCAAACAAATATTTATGTACATTCAATACATTAAAATATACTTTTTAATGTAAAGCTTATTTTCTAAACAAGAACAAATTCTTATGTATACATTCTTAACATTAAAATATAATTTAATGTAAAACGAGTTTTCTAACATGAACTCATGTTTATAATCTTGGCCTTTTTAATACTAAATAAAATGTTAACAAAAAGGTGTTTATAACCTTAACCCTTTTTTTAAGTCAAGTCTTTGTCATTAAAAAATACCATGTTAAATCAAAATGAATCCTTAATCCTATTCTTTTTATTAACAAAACAAATGTTAACAAAAATGTATTTTCAAATCTTGTACTTTTATTTTGCAAATAAAATACAAAATAAAATGGTATTACAAACCTTGTCTCTTTTAACTAACAAATATAAAGTAAGGAGAATGTAATTAATTTTTTTTATCTTGTCTTTTGTTTTGCAAATAGAAGTGCAAAATAAAAAGTAATTTCTAACATGTACTATTTCATTTCTTTTTATTAACAAATAAAGAGGTCAATAAACTTGTGTTTTTCAATCCTGCACTTTTATCAACACATAAAATGTTAATACACATACACTTTATAAATTGTACTTTTTATGTTGAACAATTATTCATTTCAACTTGACAAATAAAATGAGAGTTTGTTTGTTTACATTTTCCAAATTAACATAGTTGATATTTTAACGAATTCAATAACAATAAAATTTCATAATGAATTTGATATTGTAAATTGGATAAAATAAAATTTAAACAAAATGATTTTACAACCAAAACAATATTTTAATTAGATTAAATTTCAAGTTTAATCTAAATTACCAAAAGCGATGTTCTATAACGGATCCATACAGATCTAAGTGATAAACTAACAGATTTGAACAATACAACGCAGTACAATCCATTCAAACACAAACAAAACATACCACATCACAGATGTGAACATATATCACACAAATAAATTTTTAAAAACAGCAATAAACAACCAATTAAATAATTTAATTGCAAAGATCAGAGATTCTCACCTTGCGCGGATAAGGGTAGAGACAAGAACAAGCAAAATTTTATCTTGGAAATCCTCTTCTCTTTCTTTTGAACTTTCTTTTGAAGAGAAAGAGAAAAGAGAAGAAAGTAAAAGAAGAGGAAGGAAGAAAGGTTTTATTCTAATAAAACTTAGTATACAACACATGAAGGAGGTACCATGCTTATATAGCTGCATTAGCCAAGGCCAAGGGGATTATTCTACGATGTGGGACAAAACTCCATTTCAAAAATAACACCTAAACAAAGTAGCTTAGTATGAACGCGTGCGAAGGAATTTGCAAAAAGAACCCCTTATTTAATAGCACCAACTTGTAATAACCCGAAAATCTGGGCCAGTTTAAAATTTTTATTTTGGCAATTATACCGAATTTTGAATATTTAAAATGAATTATTTTAAATAAAATCGACGAGAAAATTTATTTTGAATATAAATAGAACGTATATATTTATATACGCCGTCGTTAGAATATAAATATTTATATATAATTATAAATAGGAATTGAAAATGGCGCGGTAGTTCGATAATTCGATTTCAAACTTCAATTGAATGTACCGGGTGCAAACCAATCCGGATTTTAGTGAAACCAAAAATAATGGGATCTAATAGTGAATATCTTTCCAACGAATCCGAAAAATCAAAAGTTCGTAGCGGGAATCAAAAGATATGTCCAGTTGAAAATTCTGAATAGTCGCTATGGAATTCAGGCCCTTAAAAATGGGAATTTTGCAAACGACCTCGGATTTCGACGAAACCACTTTTGTTGGGTCCGTGATGTTAAGTTATTGCTAGGTTTCAAATTTCATAATTTTTCGAATCAGTATGTGAGCGTGGCTAAGGAAAACGCGTTTGACCAGTTTCAGTTGATTTTAATCGACTGGAAATTGGCCATTTTTCTAACGGTCTCAGAATTCGACGAAACTAGTTTTGTTAGGACCGTATTGTCAATACGAAGCTAGAAAATATTTTTCTGGAATTTTTAAAGTTAGTATGTGACCCCGGTAATTTGAAAAGTACGTTTAAAATTCAATATAGTGATTTAAATGAAAATTCAACGGAAACTGATCGAAACGATCAAACCAGCTTACGATACATATCCCATTGTGTTCGGAATGGGGGTGAAACGCTATGGACGACAGGCGGTGGACCTCGTTTAGAGGTCGTATGAAAAAGTCCACTTTTTAATAATTAAATAAAAAAAAAGGAAAACCCTTCTCCCTCTATATATTTCTGCCCCCCCCCCCCCCGTTATAATTCAGTTTCTAAAGAAAAAAATAATTAAAAAAAAAAAGGGAAGAGGACCGACGATGGCCATCGCGCCTCCACCCTCAACTCTCCCCCTCCACCGTCGCCTTCTCCCTCTTGCTTCACCTCCTCCTTCTACTTAAGAACCCGCCGCCGTCTTCTCCAATTCTGGCCTCTGTCTCGCCTCACCTCCCCTCGGTCAACCTCCCCGTCGTTCCCAAAGACCGCGCCTACCTCGAAGAACGGACACCCCAACTAAAGCCACCCTCGCGTGAGTCCCGCCTGCCGTGACACCACCTGGAAATCGCGGCGCCGCCCCTGAGTCCATCGCCCCGCCTCCGCTCTGGCCGCCAGCACCCAACACCCTTTGTCAACAGTCAACTTGTGAGTTTTATTATTTTATTTACATAATTGAAGTCAGTTTTATTTATATATTATAGCATAATAAAAATTGGTTTTTATTTTATATAAAAGATCTGATTTTTGAGTTATAAAAGATTTGATTTTTAAGTTATAAAAGATTTGATTTTTTTTAAAATGATTAGAGAATAAAGATAGGATTTTTATCTAAGAAAAAGTTCATATTTTTGTTTAGAAAAAGATCGTAGTTTTGATTTAGGAAAAAATTAGATTTTTGATTTAGAAAAGATTAGATAGTTATTTCTATAAAGACGAGATTTTTATTCATATAAAAATATGATTTTTATATGTTGAACTTCGAATTAAAAAAATGATTTTTATATGTTGAACTTCGAATTAAAAATATGACTTTTATATGTTGAACTTCGAATTAAAAATATGATTTTTATATGTTGAACTTCGAATTAAAAATATGATTTTTATATGTTGAACTTCGAATTAAAAATATGATTTTTATATGTTGAACTTCGAATTAAAAATATGATTTTTATATGTTGAACTTCGAATTAAAAATATGATTTTTATATGTTGAACTTCGAATTAAAAATATGATTTTTATATGTTGAACTTCGAATTAAAAATATGATTTTTATATGTTGAACTTCGAAATAAAAATATGATTTTTATATATTGAGTAGCGAAGTAAAAATTCGATCTTTACATATGTAGTGGCTACAGCAACGAAGGTGACAAAAAGGCGAAACGACGAAGACTTCTGCAAATGAAGTGTCGTGGAGCTTGGATAGCTTTCTGTGAGAATTTCTCACCTTTCAATTTCTTTTTCTAGTTATATATATATACTAGGATGCAGACGGTGCTTAGTAGCACCCGACACAACCGTCCACAGACCATGGACTTGTTTGTTTGGTTGCATAGATTAGTCAGATTATTTGATTTGAATTTGGTTGTTTGGTGAATTTAATTGATGTGTGAATGGCGTGGGCCTTCACTAGACCGGGGATAAGGCTAGGCCTCGTCCTGTTTCTAGTATCGTGCCGTTATGCCGCCGAAATTTTCTAAAATAAGTTAGAAAATAAAAATACCATTTTATTTAAAGAATGAACTGAATAGAAATTCATATGTTAAAATAAAATGTTTTATCGTTAAAAATATAATTTTTAACGTGAATATGAATATAGTGAATGTGAATAAATAAATATTCATTTACAAACCGGACGGTTTGTTTATGTACACCGATTTGACTGACATTGATTGGGACGATAAATTTTACACATCGCCCAACTGCACGAATAAAATATTTGTTTGATTGTTTGAAACCCCACACAGGTGTTGGGACGAAACTTGAAGATCACTCATCCTGATTGATTAAATATGTCGATCGATTGATTGACAGGCTGTTATAAGCATTAGATATCTATATTTGATGCTTATACAGTGTAGTGCACTTTGGTTGATGGTTGATTATTTTTCAATGCTATTATATACATGTGTTGTATGAAAATCCATATAATTAACATTATATGGTGATTGATTGGGCCTCATTCCAATTTAGAAAATAAAGAATATTATAAAATAAAAGTTCATGTGTTGACAGTACTCATCCTTTGAGATTGGTCATGTGTTGAACGAAATATTTTGATAATAAAATTTACATCTTTATCAATATAAAATAACGGTTCATGTGTTGACAGTACTCATCCTTTGAGATTGGTCATGTGTTAAACGAAATATTTTGATAATAACAACTATTTTGAAAAAGAAATATTTGAAATAAAATATTTGAAATAGAAATTTATGAAGCCGTGTTGATTAGATTGACGCCATTTTGACGTAAACGATATTTATATCGATTTTATTCATTTTGAAATGAATTGAATTGAAAACGATTTCGAAATGAATTGAATTGAAAACGATTTCGAAATGAATTGAATTGAAAACGATTTCGAAATGAATTGAATTGAAAACGATTTCGAAATGAATTGAATTGAAAACGATTTCGAAATGAATTGAATTGAAAACGATTTCGAAATGAATTGAAAACAAATTCAAATTGAATTGAAAGCGAATTGAAATGAATTCAAATTGAATTGAAATTTGAATTGAATAGAAATGAATTTTAAAACGAATTTATAAAGAAGAATTCAATTTTGATTTGAATTGAAATGGAAGTTGAGATGCTTTTGAAATGAATTTTAAAACTATTTATATAATTCGTTTTAAATAGAAATCGACGAAATATATATTATATATATTATATATATAATATAATGGCCTGAATAGAACGCGCCGCGCCGCGGCAGTTCGTGAATTTCGACCATTTATTTCAAACGGGCATTACGGGAGATCCGACCGTCGGATTCTCCTAAAACCAGAACCGTTGGGTTCGTATCGAAAAGAGCTTTCTAACGGATATTAGAAATTAGAAATCTAACGGTTGGATTTGGAATTATGTCCAAATCAAATTCGAAAAAGGTCGCAATAAGTGCAGTTCGATGGCCATTGATGGAAATCGACTGTACGGGCCTTGATAAAATTATTAAAAATAGTAATAATTTGTGTAAAATCATAAGAAATGATTTAGAAAGAATTGAGATGAAAAACTCCATAGTTGAAAAGATAAAAATAGATTTTTATCGAAATGAACTAGTTTTGAACTAGAACTATAATTCTATTTATTTTTAACTAAATAAATTGAATTTGAAAAGGGTTTTGAAAATAACCAGCATTTCCAATGATTGCAATGGAATGGATTTGAATCGAAATTGCCTTCGGAATATTTCGATGTTGGATTTCGTGATGATACAGATATTGTTATGGGAATTTGAAGGATATATATATATATATATCTCGTTATTTCCAATACGACATTTGTTAGTCGTAGAATTTGATATTGAATATAAGCCGATATATTTTCTATTCAGAGCCTTGTATTGAATATCGAATGTAACGCCCGGCCCCTAGACCCATGCTAACCAAGAGCAACACTAAGTGTTACTGTCGGAAAGCACGGAGAATGGGACTCGATAGGGCTAAAAATTGTTCTCATTCCTTTGAACGAACACTGGCACGAGAATTTAAAACTTCTTAACTTACCATTTGTGCTCAGTATAAGTTCAAAGAAATGGTACAAGAAAATTTCCCAGGTACATAGTGCAAAATATAATAGAATCAAGCACAGCACAATAACAACAGCAGAATACATAATACATATCATAATAGAGATGTCCAGAATACATGGTCCATCATACATAATATCACTTCCCAAAATTCATAATAGTATACATACCATAATACTACACGCTACTGATAGTTTGAAGCTGCATAGTCCAAAACCCCAAAACGTGGAAAAAAGATAAGAATGACGCTGCAATCCACGCAACCTAACCTGAATACAATCCTCAACCTGACCCGAGGATTGTGAAAAAAAACAAATCACACGGGTCAGACTATTGCTAGTGTGAGTGAAGTAAGTATCTATGGACATTAAATAATTTAACAAATAAGGGTGCCACATGTATAAGACAACATGGGGCGTATGAATGTTACAAAAATGTGAACAATTTAGCATGATCATCACATTAATATGCCATAATCGCAGGCATCGGTATTGTATATAACTCAATACAATACCAAACCAATTATCATATGTAAAGCAATATGATAATATAAAAAGTAAAGTTAAAAGGGTGCAGGTATTGTATGTAAAGCAATACAATACCAAAACAATTATCATATATAAAGCAATATGATAGTATAAAAGGTAAAGTTAAAAGGGCACAGGTATTGTATGTAAAGCAATACAATACCAAAACAATTATCATATATAAAGCAATATGATAATCAAACGTTGGTTAAAATACTGGGTTTCCAAATTATCTTGGGTAATATCCCATTATTATTCAAACAAATTAGAAGTTAATAAAGAATTATGGGAACTACGGGATAAATATAATATGACTCATAACAGATACCAAATAAACAGACGCTAGTATTGTAAAATCACAGTGGTAGAGCTCTTGCGCGCGCGGAGACATCAGCACCGTAACCTACTCATAACGCCATAACGACACCTGGCGATCAACCCAGGATAACCAAGACGGTCTAAGGCGAAGGCCGTATGCTACCCGTTCACGACACTACACGTGGCACACCCACGTCTCCATCTGATGTAGTCCGTGACCCGCCGATCGGGAATCCCGATCAAACAACAAAATTGCCCAATGTAGCAGACCGTTTGACCTTTGGTGGTAGGTGGGCGAAAGTTAAAACCACCGTGATTCAGGTAGCGAACCCGAATCAGGTCGACCAAGATGGAGTTTTGGCCCATTGGTACAACAGAGTCCAATCTATCCCAATCCCAAAATTGAAAGTATTTTTCAAATATTATTTTTAAATCATGCCTTAAAAACTCATAGTGTTTATAATGTCAAAACACTATATAAAACTCATCATGACAACATTCATAAATGTAAGTTTTATAAAACCCAGTATACTTTGCAAAAATGTTAACAACGCATGTCCATAGATGGTTACACTTCCGTTTCGCTCTAATACACAAGTACCCCATAATACTTATGTATTATAACGAAATATAAGCATTATTTAGCATGTTTAACTTGTTTGGAATTAATAAAAATATTCGATCATTTTATTTATACATAATACTATTATTTTCGTTCGTAGGAAAAAAAATTGCTTTCAAAACATTTTAAAAAATAATTTTCTAACATATACAGGTAATATTTTATTATTAAAAATTTTCTCTTTCTTCTTTCTTTTTTTTTTTTTTTTTTTTTTTTTTTTTTACCCCCATTTGCACTGGGCTGCACGTGGCAGCCCGCGTGGGCCTGGGCTGCACTGCAGCCCACGGCTGGGCTGCACCTGCAGCCCATGTGGGCTGCATGGTGCAGCCTGAGTGGGCTGCACCTGCAGCCCTCCCGGGCCGCACTTTGCAGCCCGCGTGGGCTGCATGTTGCAGCCCGCCTGGGCTGCACACGCAGCCCAGCTGGGCTGCTACTGCAGCCCTTCTGGGCTGCTTGTGCAGCCCTTTCTGGGCTGCACCGCGCAGCCCAGTGTGGGTTGCACCTGCGGCCCATCTGGGCTGCTAGTGCAGCCCCTTTTGGGCTGCACCTGCAGCCCAACTGGACTGCACAGTGCAGACTGGGCTGCACAGTCAGCCAACTGGACTGCACTGTGCAGCCCACTGCCGGGCTGCATTGCAGCCCATAGTTGGGCTGCTGCGCAGCCCATCTGGGCTGCACTGTAGCCCTGACACGGGCTGCACTGCAGCCTGTTCTGGGCTGCTAATGCAGCCCCATCACGGGCTGCGCTGCAGCCCTTTTCTGGGCTGATATGCAGCCTGTTCTGGGCTGCACTGCAGCCCTTTCTGGACTGCTAATGCAGCCCGTTCTGGGCTGCTTTGCAGCCCGAACGCGGGCTGCACTGCAGCCCATTCTGGGCTGATGGCAGCCTGAACACGGGCTGCTGCACAGCCTGCGCACGGGCTGCCTGTGCAGCCCAGTTCTGGCTGCACAGAGCAGCATAGCTGCGCAGGACTGCACAGCAGTCCTTCCCCTCCCTTTTGCTGAAAATTTCAGCAAAAATTAATTTTTTTTTTTTCCGATTATTTGTCAGAATTACTTGTAAGAGGCAATTATACAAATATGTTGCATGCGATAAAAACCTATGCATGCAACAAATATGAGGCATTTAAGCATATACCTTGCATGCAATAAAATTGCATACATGCAACCAATTTCAAAGCAATAATGCCTTCAATTTTGTATTACTACCACAAATTTATTTCAGATCTAATTTAATTGCCCCAAACATACCAAGAATCAACCATACATAGGGGAAGGAGCTAATTTATAATCAAAACATCACCTTTAACCCATCATGCATCCACAGTCCATGATTAAAAGAGGAAAAAGGTGGAAACTTCACTCACCTATTACGCCAAAAAGCAAACTTTCACCCCTGAAATCGACTAATTTGTTGGTTGGAGCCCTCTACAATAGGAATTGAAGAGGAAAACAATCCTAAGTTTTCAATTTACAAGAATTGAAAGAACCAGACAAAGATTGAATAGGTTTAGGGAATACTTACTGAATTGGGAACCTTCTTTTGTCTTCAATTTGCTTAAAAACTTGATTGAATAGAGATTATGGATGAGATAGGTTTTAGATTTCTGATTTTTTTTTTTTTCTTACGGCTTGTTTTCTGAATGAGGAATAAGGAATGTACGTACTGAAGTAATCGGTGGATGAGAAGGATTGATATTTTATCCCAAGGTCCCTCTCTAGAATTCTCCACCAAGTTCCCCCCTATTCTTTATTATTTCCCCCTTCTTTTTATTTTTCTTTTTATTTTTCTTATGAAACTTAATGATTGTTCTTTGTCCCATTGTGAGATATTTTTTTATTTCTCTATGCATACAATGATTATACCTTGTCTCATTAGGAGATTTTTTTTCTATGTCATACATTTTAAATTAGTTTCTAGAGCTTTCCTACATGATATAAAATAAGATTTGTTATTATTATTTTTTTCCCTTTTTATAATCTTTTCTTTTTATTTTCTTTTAATGGAAAATGAACATAAAATTCTCTTTTCATCTTACTTTACACACAATTTCAACATTATGTAAATTTTTTTTTCCAATGCATACATGAAAACAACACGAAAACACCATTTTATATTTTATTTACAATAACACATTTTATGAAATCAATCAAATTTTTCTACTAAAATTTGCACTTTTCCATTGCATTGAAATTTGTCATTTTTATTTCATGCAAAAGACTTGTTCACAACTATAGCTAACTTATAACTACATTTTTTCCTTTTTCTCTCTTTTTTTTTTTTTTTTTTCCATTAACAAAATGTACATTTTTTTTTTCAAAAGTACATTTGCTAAAATAAATTAATTATGCAACAAAAATGGTAAAATTCTTCATATTAACTACACACAACCGATTTATTGATCGTCAACAATTTTTCCTCTCATCCATTTTAATATTTTATTGCCATTTATTTAATTTTCAAACAATATTTAATATAATTATTGCCAATTTATTATTGGATTCCCAATTCAGTATCCCCAAAAAAAAGTGGGTTGTTACAGACTTCCCCCCTTACAAAAATTGCGTCCTCGCAATTTCTACCTAAGGGATACATCTGTAATAAACTTATAGATTCAACTCAAAACAAAAGGACATACCTTACTCAAGCGCCAAACAAATTAGGATAATGCCTCTGCATCGACTCTTGTGTTTCCCAAGTGCAGTCCTTTGGATTACTTGACCACTGCACCTTGACTAAAGGAACCACTTTGCTACGAAGCTTCTTCGTCTCAGAGGCAATAATACGAATAGGCTCTCGAGTAAAAGTCATGTTGGGAGCGATCTCAAGCTGCTGCAACTGCTTCGGCCCTAAGACCTCTTCGGAATCCCTTAAACACTTCCTCAAGTGAGACACATGAAAGACGTTGTGCACACTCGATAAGTGTTCGGGTAAGGCAACCCTGTAGGCAAGTTTTCCAATTCGCTCCACGACAGGATAAGGGCCAATAAATCTCGGAGCAAGCTTACCAGTCTTACTGAACCTCATTACTCCTTTTAAAGGAGTAACCTTCACAAATACATGATCTCCAACACTAAACTCCAAGTCCTTTCTTCGACGATCTGCATAGGACTTTTGTCTATCCTGCGCCTCTTTCATCCTTCTTCTAATTAGGTCCACCTTCTCAGAAGCTTCACGCACAGTGTCGGGACCAAGCACCAACCTATCCCCAGTCTCAAGCCAGCATGCAGGAGATCTACAAGGTCTTCCATACAATGCTTCAAAAGGAGCCATGCCTATACTGGACTGAAAGCTATTGTTATATGCAAACTCGACCAAGTATAGGTGGTCCTCCCAAGACCCGCCAAAATCGAGGCTACAAGAGCGCAACAAATCCTCCAATATCTTGTTAACCCGCTCAGTTTGTCCATCGGACTGAGGATGATATGCTGAACTGATATTCAACTTCGTCCCCAAAGAAGACTGCAAGCTTCTCCAAAACCCACTAGTAAATAGTGGATCCCTATCACAAACTATAGCACTAGGCACACCATGAAGACGAACAACTTCCTTCACATATAGCTTCGCCAAATAAGGAGCAGTCCTTTTCGACTTGACTGGGATAAAATGGGCAGATTTAGTCAAACGATCCACTACTACCCATATGCTATCATGCCCTTGCTTTGATCTCGGCAATCCATCAATGAAGTCCATGGATACCTAAACAAAGGATTTATATTTACAGCATATCTAACCTCATTGGGTCTTAATTGTCTAGATGCATAAGCCACAACTCGTCCTTTCTGCATAAGCACAGCACCCAGTCCAGACCCACAAGCATCAGTATAGACCACAAGATCCTGATTGCCCTCTGGAATCACCAAAACTGGTGCATTAGTGAGCATCTCCTTCAACTTAAAAAAGCTTCTTCACACTTATCTGTCCACTCAAACTTTACACCCTTCTTCGTCAGCCTTGTCAAAGGAGTGACAATCTTAGAAAAATCCTTAACAAAGCGACGATAATATCCTGCAAGACCGAGAAAGCTTCGAATCTCCGTAACGGTCTCGGGCCTTTTCCAATTCTGAATTGCTTCTATCTTAGAAGGATCCACAGCTAGACCAGCTTCGGATATAATATGTCCCAAGAACTTTACCTCTTTCTGCCAAAAGTGGCACTTGGAAAACTTTGCTTTTAGCTTATGTTCCCTCAAAGTCTCCAAAACAATCCTCAAATGACCTTCATGCTCTTGCTCAGACTTGGAATAAACTAATATATCATCAATGGAGACCAAGACGAATCTATCAAGATAGCTACTGAACACTCTATTCATCAGGTCTACAAAGTATGCAGGGGCATTCGTAAGTCCAAACGGCATTACCAACCATTCATAAGAGCCATATCGAGTGCGAAAGGCAGTGAGAGGGATGCTGTCTTCCGCTACTCGCAACTGATGGAATCCAGTGGTTAAGTCAAGCTGGGAAAAGACTTTTGCTCCACTTAACTGATCAAAAAGATCATCAATACAGGGCAGTGGATACTTATTCTTCACGGTCAGCTCATTAAGCTTCCTATAATCAATGCACAAGCGGAGAGAGCCATTAGCCTTCTTTACAAAGACTGCAGCCGCTCCCCAAGGAGAGCTACTAGATCGGATGAACTGCTTCCCTCCCAATTCTGTCAACTGCTTTCGAAGCTCCTCCATCTCAACACGAGGCATACGATTAGGAGGTCTACTAACTGGTTGGGCTCCAGGGATAAGATCTATGCGAAACTCCACAGCTCTCTTAGGCGGTAAGCCGGTAACAGGCTCAAACACATCACCAAAGTCCCTAACAACAGGAACTCTGGCAATTTCATCATCTTCTCGTGATTCAATGGAATGAAGAGAACCATGAGCATTAGGGCTTTGCGTATCAAGTGTTATATTAACGAGCCCTTTGAAAGATGGATGCCTCAAGGTAACAACTCTGTTTAGGCAAGAAAGATGAGCCTCATATCGTTCCAACCAATCCATCCCCAAGATAATATCAAAGCCAAGATACTCAAACACATGCAAGTCACATGAGAAAGGGAGTCCACCTAAGAAGATCTCAAGGTTCTTGCACAACATTCCAAGTGCTGCGGACCCGCCAATGGGATTCGCGACCCTTAGAGATGTGACGAGATAAATTACTTCCAAAACATATCTATCAACTAAATCTACGAGTAAGGATGGCCTTCTCGGCATCTGGAACGAATCTCCACTCAAAACGTTCCCTAAATCTTTCTCATGTATCCAAAAACACGCTCACTGGTCTTAAGCTAGGCCTGAACTTCAACAACGCCTTCTTTCCGAAGAAAAGGCTTCCCTCCAAGGCTCGTAAAATCCTTACACAAACGAGTGAAATCAGCTCTAGGAGCAGCATTAGGAGCGGGTGCGGGCATGTTCCGCATCAACTCCAACCACTGCTCCATCGTCAAACGGGGAGGTCTTCCAGCCATCTTTCTCACTACTCTACATATAGTGAGAAAGATCATTAAGCTGGAATTAAAACAACACTCACACTAGAACGTTTAAAGGTTGGGGTTTTGGTTCAGGTATGTATAACTATTAATATATGATGGGAGTGATACTATAAATAAAAAGACATGTACGATGTTTCTACTGTCTTGTGCTAATCCATATTCTAAATATATTTTGTACTATGTCAAACCTGGGCTCTGATACCAACAATGTAACGCCCGGCCCCTAGACCCATGCTAACCAAGAGCAACACTAAGTGTTACTGTCGGAAAGCACGGAGAATGGGACTCGATAGGGCTAAAAATTGTTCTCATTCCTTTGAACGAACACTGGCACGAGAATTTAAAACTTCTTAACTTACCATTTGTGCTCAGTATAAGTTCAAAGAAATGGTACAAGAAAATTTCCCAGGTACATAGTGCAAAATATAATAGAATCAAGCACAGCACAATAACAACAGCAGAATACATAATACATATCATAATAGAGATGTCCAGAATACATGGTCCATCATACATAATATCACTTCCCAAAATTCATAATAGTATACATACCATAATACTACACGCTACTGATAGTTTGAAGCTGCATAGTCCAAAACCCCAAAACGTGGAAAAAAGATAAGAATGACGCTGCAATCCACGCAACCTAACCTGAATACAATCCTCAACCTGACCCGAGGATTGTGAAAAAAAACAAATCACACGGGTCAGACTATTGCTAGTGTGAGTGAAGTAAGTATCTATGGACATTAAATAATTTAACAAATAAGGGTGCCACATGTATAAGACAACATGGGGCGTATGAATGTTACAAAAATGTGAACAATTTAGCATGATCATCACATTAATATGCCATAATCGCAGGCATCGGTATTGTATATAACTCAATACAATACCAAACCAATTATCATATGTAAAGCAATATGATAATATAAAAAGTAAAGTTAAAAGGGTGCAGGTATTGTATGTAAAGCAATACAATACCAAAACAATTATCATATATAAAGCAATATGATAGTATAAAAGGTAAAGTTAAAAGGGCACAGGTATTGTATGTAAAGCAATACAATACCAAAACAATTATCATATATAAAGCAATATGATAATCAAACGTTGGTTAAAATACTGGGTTTCCAAATTATCTTGGGTAATATCCCATTATTATTCAAACAAATTAGAAGTTAATAAAGAATTATGGGAACTACGGGATAAATATAATATGACTCATAACAGATACCAAATAAACAGACGCTAGTATTGTAAAATCACAGTGGTAGAGCTCTTGCGCGCGCGGAGACATCAGCACCGTAACCTACTCATAACGCCATAACGACACCTGGCGATCAACCCAGGATAACCAAGACGGTCTAAGGCGAAGGCCGTATGCTACCCGTTCACGACACTACACGTGGCACACCCACGTCTCCATCTGATGTAGTCCGTGACCCGCCGATCAGGAATCCCGATCAAACAACAAAATTGCCCAATGTAGCAGACCGTTTGACCTTTGGTGGTAGGTGGGCGAAAGTTAAAACCACCGTGATTCAGGTAGCGAACCCGAATCAGGTCGACCAAGATGGAGTTTTGGCCCATTGGTACAACAGAGTCCAATCTATCCCAATCCCAAAATTGAAAGTATTTTTCAAATATTATTTTTAAATCATGCCTTAAAAACTCATAGTGTTTATAATGTCAAAACACTATATAAAACTCATCATGACAACATTCATAAATGTAAGTTTTATAAAACCCAGTATACTTTGCAAAAATGTTAACAACGCATGTCCATAGATGGTTACACTTCCGTTTCGCTCTAATACACAAGTACCCCATAATACTTATGTATTATAACGAAATATAAGCATTATTTAGCATGTTTAACTTGTTTGGAATTAATAAAAATATTCGATCATTTTATTTATACATAATACTATTATTTTCGTTTATAGGAAAAAAAATTGCTTTCAAAACATTTAAAAAAATAATTTTCTAACATATACAGGTAATATTTTATTATTAAAATTTTTCTCTTTCCTCTTCTTTCTTTTTTTTTTTTTTTTTTTTTTTTTTTACACCCATTTGCACTGGGCTACACGTGGCAGCCCGCGTGGGCCTGGGCTGCACTGCAGCCCACGGCTGGGCTGCACCTGCAGCCCATGTGGGCTGCATGGTGCAGCCTGAGTGGGCTGCACCTGCAGCCCTCCCGGGCCGCACTTTGCAGCCCGCGTGGGCTGCATGTTGCAGCCCGCCTGGGCTGCACACGCAGCCCAGCTGGGCTGCTACTGCAGCCCTTCTGGGCTGCTTGTGCAGCCCTTTCTGGGCTGCACCGCGCAGCCCAGTGTGGGTTGCACCTGCGGCCCATCTGGGCTGCTAGTGCAGCCCCTTTTGGGCTGCACCTGCAGCCCAACTGGACTGCACAGTGCAGACTGGGCTGCACAGTCAGCCAACTGGGCTGCACTGTGCAGCCCACTGCCGGGCTGCATTGCAGCCCATAGTTGGGCTGCTGCGCAGCCCATCTGGGCTGCACTGTAGCCCTGACACGGGCTGCACTGCAGCCTGTTCTGGGCTGCTAATGCAGCCCCATCACGGGCTGCGCTGCAGCCCTTTTCTGGGCTGCTATGCAGCCTGTTCTGGGCTGCACTGCAGCCCTTTCTGGACTGCTAATGCAGCCCGTTCTGGGCTGCTTTGCAGCCCGAACGCGGGCTGCACTGCAGCCCATTCTGGGCTGATGGCAGCCTGAACACGGGCTGCTGCACAGCCTGCGCACGGGCTGCCTGTGCAGCCCAGTTCTGGCTGCACAGAGCAGCATAGCTGCGCAGGACTGCACAGCAGTCCTTCCCCTCCCTTTTGCTGAAAATTTCAGCAAAAATTAATTTTTTTTTTTCGATTATTTGTCAGAATTACTTGTAAGAGGCAATTATACAAATATGTTGCATGCGATAAAAACCTATGCATGCAACAAATATGAGGCATTTAAGCATATACCTTGCATGCAATAAAATTGCATACATGCAACCAATTTCAAAGCAATAATGCCTTCAATTTTGTATTACTACCACAAATTTATTTCAGATCTAATTTAATTGCCCCAAACATACCAAGAATCAACCATACATAGGGGAAGGAGCTAATTTATAATCAAAACATCACCTTTAACCCATCATGCATCCACAGTCCATGATTAAAAGAGGAAAAAGGTGGAAACTTCACTCACCTATTACGCCAAAAAGCAAACTTTCACCCCTGAAATCGACTAATTTGTTGGTTGGAGCCCTCTACAATAGGAATTGAAGAGGAAAACAATCCTAAGTTTTCAATTTACAAGAATTGAAAGAACCAGACAAAGATTGAATAGGTTTAGGGAATACTTACTGAATTGGGAACCTTCTTTTGTCTTCAATTTGCTTAAAAACTTGATTGAATAGAGATTATGGATGAGATAGGTTTTAGATTTCTGATTTTTTTTTTTCTTACGGCTTGTTTTCTGAATGAGGAATAAGGAATGTACGTACTGAAGTAATCGGTGGATGAGAAGGATTGATATTTTATCCCAAGGTCCCTCTCTAGAATTCTCCACCAAGTTCCCCCCTATTCTTTATTATTTCCCCCTTCTTTTTATTTTTCTTTTTATTTTTCTTATGAAACTTAATGATTGTTCTTTGTCCCATTGTGAGATATTTTTTTATTTCTCTATGCATACAATGATTATACCTTGTCTCATTAGGAGATTTTTTTTCTATGTCATACATTTTAAATTAGTTTCTAGAGCTTTCCTACATGATATAAAATAAGATTTGTTATTATTATTTTTTTCCCTTTTTATAATCTTTTCTTTTTATTTTCTTTTAATGGAAAATGAACATAAAATTCTCTTTTCATCTTACTTTACACACAATTTCAACATTATGTAAATTTTTTTTTCCAATGCATACATGAAAACAACACGAAAACACCATTTTATATTTTATTTACAATAACACATTTTATGAAATCAATCAAATTTTTCTACTAAAATTTGCACTTTTCCATTGCATTGAAATTTGTCATTTTTATTTCATGCAAAAGACTTGTTCACAACTATAGCTAACTTATAACTACATTTTTTCCTTTTTCTCTCTTTTTTTTTTTTTTTTTTTCCATTAACAAAATGTACAATTTTTTTTTTCAGAAGTACATTTGCTAAAATAAATTAATTATGCAACAAAAATGGTAAAATTCTTCATATTAACTACACACAACCGATTTATTGATCGTCAACAATTTTTCCTCTCATCCATTTTAATATTTTATTGCCATTTATTTAATTTTCAAACAATATTTAATATAATTATTGCCAATTTATTATTGGATTCCCAATTCAGTATCCCCAAAAAAAAGTGGGTTGTTACATCGAATGTGATTTGGGTTTGTCGTGAATGGTGTCTTCACTAACACTGTTCTTGAACCCAGTTAAGAAATGATTAAATCTTTTTATTTAGATTTAATGAAGTGTACCAATTTAATAATATTTAATTGGTATTGAATCGATATTGATTTTTGGGTTTATCGTGAACAGTGTTTTATATAACACTCGTTCTTTAACCCGATAATTAATGAATGTGATTTTGGGTTTATCGTGAACCGTGTTTTAAATGACACGGATTCTTTAACCCAGTTAAAGATTAAAACTAAGTGGAGTTTTAATGAATCTTTAATTAGATTGAAAAGATCGAAAATGGAGTGCCACCAGTTTTTCTCCAGGCGATAGTTAAATCTTTAATTAGATTTGAACGTGAAATGGTAATTGAATTTACCGATAACACCGTGGTGTTAGATATGAAGTATTACCAGTTTTACTTCATGGGATGAATAGGTTGGGATTGGGAAATTAAAACAAATGATTACTTCGGTAAGGTTCGCTAATCCCGACTAGTTTTGAATTGATATTCAAAAATAGATTAAAGAATAAATTCAAGAAGTTTATCTTGGATAAAATTAATGGGAACCTTTCCCTATGAATGTGAAATTTAGAAACTAACTGTCGGTTGGCCAAGCAGAATGGTTTTCTGGGTATTGATCTGATGTTGGTTTCGGCCTTCGGGGTTAATATTTGGGGAATTATTCTCTTGATTAATTTACGGTTAGTGACTAATGAATTGGAATGAGGCGTATGTTGTGTTTGTGTAACACTTACTTAAGATATACGCGAGTTATTCGGAAAGACCGGGTTTACCCCATTCTGAATAACTGATACGACGATAAGTCGAAGATGAAGACGATGGTCGAAGACCGGAGGTCTTCACGTCGTTTGGGTGGTTACTGATGATCTTGATTGGGCTGTACACCCAAGAAGATGGAAACAGTTAGTGATTGTCCAGACGTACTTGGAGATCGATAGATATGCGGGGTACTAGGTGCCTCTGGTTTCGTTCAGACCCAGAACGGACTTGTAAATGGACTGTGTGTCTGACATTGGATTTTAGTCTGTGTGATTGATCTCTATTAAATATATATCTGTTTGGCGGCGGAGAATTTATTCTCTTGCTTAACGCCCTTCTCTGAGACGTACGAGCTCAGGGGTTATATATTGATGGATATCAAACGCATGGAGTGAATTGCCTGTGTGGCATGCCTAAGTGGCAATTGATCGAGGCTTCTGTTGAAAAGCAAAGTCTTGTGGTGATGATCAAAGCACGGCCTTTGTGGCGTAGCTTTGTGTAACGTTTACCTCGCGTGCTTCACACCCGGTATGAACCAAAAACGGGAGACGGACCTCAGGGAGGGCATGTGTTTCCTTCTAGCCAAAAAGTGGCGTCAGTGGTTTTACACGCCCTGACGAGTTTGACTTATGTGGTTGTTGCTGTTGCGAGGCGCCTCGGATTGATCGGTCGTTCTCGAACCGATGGAGTCATTTAGTTGGCTCATTTACGCCCCAAAGGGCGGGGAAACGTAGTGTTCAGGGTTTAAGTTTAATCCACATCGGTGGACCGGCCCTGACGATCCAAGGGTCACTCGAGCTCTGATCCTGAGACTCGGGCTAGACAGTCTCGAATCGGTTGAGGACTATCTTTTGCCTCGGTTCATAGACGGAAATCCAATTTCCAAATACGTGACTTTGCGGTTTTATTTGTAAACCTATATGTGGAGACATGATATATGGTACCCATGCCGCCTATGATTGATACTTATGATTTGAAGTTGTTTTATACACTATGCACTTATTATAGTATCCAATGATTTGTTTTAAACGTATCAAGCATTCTTTGGCTGTTATAAGGGAAAACCCTATCCCCTGGCTTGCGTTGCATTGTGTGATAGGACCTGGGTCTTATAACAGCTTCATTTTTCTTTATTTAGCATTGCGCTGTTTGTTTTATGCACTGGTATTCTTGGGAGGAAACCCGTTCCGTGTTATACGTCGTGGTCCTTTGATTTACCTAACTTTAAAAATAAAGACTAACTGTTTTAGTTCTCACACCAGTCACATGACTGACCTGGAGTTTATTGTTTTAACCTAAACTCTGGGTGCCCCTATTTTGACACGGGCAGCTAGTAGTTTTGGTTTTGCAGATTTATATTCACAGGATCCTGGTTTACAGCTGGAACGATATCCGGAAAGCTTTGTATCCGTATATCTTCTTCTAGTTGTGTATTATATTATTTTCCGCTGCGATGTATTTAAATGTAATTTAAATCTCTGATATTTCTGTGTAATATTTATTCATACTCTGTATATTCTTGTAATCTGATGCATTGTTGTAATATACAATGAAATGTTCTTCTGTATGCGTTCTGTTGTGGCATGTTCTCGAACTATCCGACGCTTTCCTTTGCGGGGGAGTTACGGGTTTTCACAGTTGGTATCAGAGCTTTGGTTTACAAAGCTAGAGAACAAGACACATTAGAACCGTATGAAAGAATTCATCAGATTTTGGATTGGCAATATCCAACGGGAATGACTCATTAGAGATGGGATCAGTAGTATCCTAGAACGAGTGTGAAGAGTATATTTTTGAAAATGAAAACAATTTTTGTTTTGAAAATTTAAATCGACTATTCGTATTTGATTATCTATTTATATTGATGTGGACAATCCAGTATATATAGATTTTGCGTATACGTCTGATCCGCGTGTATTCGAAATTTTAATATACTGGATAGATATAGAATTACACTCTAATCGCCCGGAGATGATTTTGATGATGGAGCTCCATAATTAGAATTTATGTTCAAGTGACGAAAGTGGGCTTTCTATATATTTCCTATTGACTGGTGTGAGAACCAAAATTTGATAGGGCCTATGGTTGTGAATTGGCATCAAAAACCTGATTTTTGACTATGTATCAAAATTATGAATTTGAAACTCTAATTCACTAATTGATTGATGTTTGTGTTTTTTGTTTATTTGTTTGCTAATTTTTAGCCATTTAGCCTAATTGGAACAATATTGAATTGTATTGAAAATTGGTCGCATTTGCTTGCATATACATATACTTATATTGAACAGGTCATAGCAAGGAGGCTAGAGCAGAGAATAAAATTTGTTTGCCCGACAAATAGGTACATGTTTGCTACATAATTTACTTTTTTGTTTGGGTGATGATGATTTTATGAGCCTATTGGCTAGCCGCTTGGCTTTTTCTTTTTCTTTTTGAGATCTGAAGGACCGGGGAAGCTATTTGAAATTCCCCGATGCTCCCGGTGCAGGGGAGGTTATGGCGAAATTTTTCAAAAATTTAGGGTGTTAGCCAAATTTTTGAAATTTTGAAAATTCTCAGAAACTAAAGAGTTGGAGAATGGAAGCCAGATCGAGCGTAGAGTTGATTAATCAAACCACTTTCGACTTTGTTCCTTTTCGGGGACGAAAAGTTTTAAGTGGGGGAGATTGTAATAACCCGAAAATCTGGGCCAGTTTAAAATTTTTATTTTGGCAATTATAGCGAATTTTGAATATTTAAAATGAATTATTTTAAATAAAATCGACGAGAAAATTTATTTTGAATATAAATAGAACGTATATATTTATATACGCCGTCGTTAGAATATAAATATTTATATATAATTATAAATAGGAATTGAAAATGGCGCGGTAGTTCGATAATTCGATTTCAAACTTCAATTGAATGTACCGGGTGCAAACCAATCCGGATTTTAGTGAAACCAAAAATAATGGGATCTAATAGTGAATATCTTTCCAACGAATCCGAAAAATCAAACATTCGTAGCGGGAATCAAAAGATATGTCCAGTTGAAAATTCTGAATAGTCGCTATGGAATTCAGGCCCTTAAAAATGGGAATTTTGCAAACGACCTCGGATTTCGACGAAACCACTTTTGTTGGGTCCGTGATGTTAAGTTATTGCTAGGTTTCAAATTTCATAATTTTTCGAATCAGTATGTGAGCGTGGCTAAGGAAAACGCGTTTGACCAGTTTCAGTTGATTTTAATCGACTGGAAATTGGCCATTTTTCTAATGGTCTCAGAATTCGACGAAACTAGTTTTGTTAGGACCGTATTGTCAATACGAAGCTAGAAAATATTTTTCTGGAATTTTTAAAGTTAGTATGTGACCCCGGTAATTTGAAAAGTACGTTTAAAATTCAATATAGTGATTTAAATGAAAATTCAACGGAAACTGATCGAAATGATCAAACCAGCTTACGATACATATCCCATTGTGTTCGGAATGGGGGTGAAACGCTATGGACGACAGGCGGTGGACCTCGTTTAGAGGTCGTATGAAAAAGTCCACTTTTTAATAATTAAATAAAAAAAAAGGAAAACCCTTCTCCCTCTATATATTTCTGCCCCCCCCCCCTCCCCCCGTTATAATTCAGTTTCTAAAGAAAAAAAAATAAAAAAAAAGGGAAGAGGACCGACGATGGCCATCGCGCCTCCACCCTCAACTCTCCCCCTCCACTGTCGCCTTCTCCCTCTTGCTTCACCTCCTCCTTCTACTTAAGAACCCGCCGCCGTCTTCTCCAATTCTGGCCTCTGTCTCGCCTCACCTCCCCTCGGTCAACCTCCCCGTCGTTCCCAAAGACCGCGCCTACCTCGAAGAACGGACACCCCAACTAAAGCCACCCTCGCGTGAGTCCCGCCTGCCGTGACACTACCTGGAAATCGCGGCGCCGCCCCAAAATCCATCGCCCCGCCTCCGTTCTAGCCGCCAGCACCCAACACCCTTTGTCAACAGTCAACTTGTGAGTTTTATTATTTTATTTACATAATTGAAGTCAGTTTTATTTATATATTATAGCATAATAAAAATTGGTTTTTATTTTATATAAAAGATTTGATTTTTGAGTTATAAAAGATTTGATTTTTAAGTTATAAAAGATTTGATTTTTTTTAAAATGATTAGAGAATAAAGATAGGATTTTTATCTAAGAAAAAGTTCATATTTTTGTTTAGAAAAAGATCGTAGTTTTGATTTAGGAAAAAATTAGATTTTTGATTTAGAAAAGATTAAATTGTTATTTCTATAAAGATGAGATTTTTATTCATATAAAAATATGATTTTTATATGTTGAACTTCGAATTAAAAATATGATTTTTATATGTTGAACTTCGAATTAAAAATATGACTTTTATATGTTGAACTTCGAATTAAAAATATGATTTTTATATGTTGAACTTCGAATTAAAAATATGATTTTTATATGTTGAACTTCGAATTAAAAATATGATTTTTATATGTTGAACTTCGAATTAAAAATATGATTTTTATATGTTGAACTTCGAATTAAAAATATGATTTTTATATGTTGAACTTCGAAATAAAAATATGATTTTTATATATTGAGTAGCGAAGTAAAAATTCGATCTTTACATATGTAGTGGCTACAGCAACGAAGGTGACAAAAAGGCGAAACGACGAAGACTTCTGCAAATGAAGTGCCGTGGAGCTTGGATAGCTTTCTGTGAGAATTTCTCACCTTTCAATTTCTTTTTCTAGTTATATATATATACTAGGATGCAGACGGTGCTTAGTAGCACCCGACGCAACCGTCCACAGACCATGGACTTGTTTGTTTGGTTGCATAGATTAGTCAGATTATTTGATTTGAATTTGGTTGTTTGGTGAATTTAATTGATGTGTGAATGGCGTGGGCCTTCACTAGACCGGGGATAAGGCTAGGCCTCGTCCTGTTTCTAGTATCGTGCCGTTATGCCGCCGAAATTTTCTAAAATAAGTTAGAAAATAAAAATACCATTTTATTTAAAGAATGAACTGAATAGAAATTCATATGTTAAAATAAAATGTTTTATCGTTAAAAATATAATTTTTAACGTGAATATGAATATAGTGAATGTGAATAAATAAATATTCATTTACAAACCGGACGGTTTGTTTATGTACACCGATTTGACTGACATTGATTGGGACGATAAATTTTACACATCGCCCAACTGCACGAACAAATATTTGTTTGATTGTTTGAAACCCCACACGGGTGTTGGGATGAAACTTGAAGTTCACTCATCCTGATTGATTAAATATGTCGATCGATTGATTGACAGGCTGTTATAAGCATTAGATATCTATATTTGATGCTTATACAGTGTAGTGCACTTTGGTTGATGGTTGATTATTTTTCAATGCTATTATATTCATGTGTTGTATGAAAATCCATATAATTAACATTATATGGTGATTGATTGGGCCTCATTCCAATTTAGAAAATAAAGAATATTATAAAATAAAAGTTCATGTGTTGACAGTACTCATCCTTTGAGATTGGTCATGTGTTGAACGAAATATTTTGATAATAAAATTTACATCTTTATCAATATAAAATAACGGTTCATGTGTTGACAGTACTCATCCTTTGAGATTGGTCATGTGTTGAACGAAATAATTTGATAATGACAACTATTTTGAAAAAGAAATATTTGAAATAAAATATTTGAAATAGAAATTTATGAAGCCATGTTGATTAGATTGACGCCATTTTGACGTAAACGATATTTATATCGATTTTATTCATTTTGAAATGAATTGAATTGAAAACGATTTTGAAATGAATTGAATTGAAAACGGTTTCGAAATGAATTGAATTGAAAACGATTTCGAAATGAATTGAATTGAAAACGATTTCGAAATGAATTGAATTGAAAACGATTTCGAAATGAATTGAATTGAAAACGATTTCGAAATGAATTGAATTGAAAACGATTTCGAAATGAATTGAATTGAAAACGATTTCGAAATGAATTGAATTGAAAACGATTTCGAAATGAATTGAAAACGAATTCAAATTGAATTGAAAGCGAATTGAAATGAATTCAAATTGAATTGAAATTTGAATTGAATAGAAATGAATTTTAAAACGAATTTATAAAGAAGAATTCAATTTTGATTTGAATTGAAATGGAAGTTGAGATGCTTTTGAAATGAATTTTAAAACTATTTATATAATTCGTTTTAAATAGAAATCGACGAAATATATATTATATATATTATATATATAATATAATGGCCTGAATAGAACGCGCCGCGCCGCGGCAGTTCGTGAATTTCGACCATTTATTTCAAACGGGCATTACGGGAGATCCGACCGTCGGATTCTCCTAAAACCGGAACCGTTGGGTTCGTATCGAAAATAGCTTTCTAACGGATATTAGAAATTAGAAATCTAACGGTTGGATTTGGAATTATGTCCAAATCAAATTCGAAAAAGGTCGCTATAAGTGCAGTTCGATGGCCATTGATGGAAATCGACTGTACGGGCCTTGATAAAATTATTAAAAATATTAATAATTTGTGTAAAATCATAAGAAATGATTTAGAAAGAATTGAGATGAAAAACTCCATACTTGAAAAGATAAAAATAGATTTTTATCGAAAGGAACTAGTTTTGAACTAGAACTATAATTCTATTTATTTTTAACTAAATAAATTGAATTTGAAAAGGGTTTTGAAAATAACCAGCATTTCCAATGATTGCATTGGAATGGATTTGAATCGAAATTACCTTCGGAATATTTCGATGTTGGATTTCGTGGTGATACAGATATTGTTATGGGAATTTGAAAGATATATATATATATCGTTATTTCCAATACGACATTTGTTAGTCGTAGAATTTGATATTGAATATAAGCCGATATATTTTCTATTCAGAGCCTTGTATTGAATATCGAATGTGATTTGGGTTTGTCGTGAATGGTGTCTTCACTAACACTGTTCTTGAACCCAGTTAAGAAATGATTAAATCTTTTTATTTAGATTTAATGAAGTGTACCAATTTAATAATATTTAATTGGTATTGAATCGATATTGATTTTTGGGTTTATCGTGAATAGTGTTTTAAATAACACTCGTTCTTTAACCCGATAATTAATGAATGTGATTTTGGGTTTATCGTGAACCGTGTTTTAAATGACACGGATTCTTTAACCCAGTTAAAGATTAAAACTAAGTGGAGTTTTAATGAATCTTTAATTAGATTGAAAAGATCGAAAATGGAGTGCCACCAGTTTTTCTCCAGGCGATAGTTAAATCTTTAATTAGATTTGAACGTGAAATGGTAATTGAATTTACCGATAACACCGTGGTGTTAGATATGAAGTATTACCAGTTTTACTTCATGGGATGAATAGGTTGGGATTGGGAAATTAAAACAAATGATTACTTCGGTAAGGTTCGCTAATCCCGACTAGTTTTGAATTGATATTCAAAAATAGATTAAAGAATAAATTCAAGAAGTTTATCTTGGATAAAATTAATGGGAACCTTTCCCTATGAATGTGAAATTTAGAAACTAACTGTCGGTTGGCCAAGCAGAATGGTTTTCTGGGTATTGATCTGATGTTGGTTTCGGCCTTCGGGGTTAATATTTGGGGAATTATTCTCTTGATTAATTTACGGTTAGTGACTAATGAATTGGAATGAGGCGTATGTTGTGTTTGTGTAACACTTACTTAAGATATACGCGAGTTATTCGGAAAGACCGGGTTTACCCCATTCTGAATAACTGATACGACGATAAGTCGAAGATGAAGACGATGGTCGAAGACCGGAGGTCTTCACGTCGTTTGGGTGGTTACTGATGATCTTGATTGGGCTGTACACCCAAGAAGATGGAAACAGTTAGTGATCGTCCAGACGTACTTGGAGATCGATGGATATGCGGGGTACTAGGTGCCTCCGGTTTCGTTCAGACCCAGAACGGACTTGTAAATGGACTGTGTGTCTGACATTGGATTTTAGTCTGTGTGATTGATCTCTATTAAATATATATCTGTTTGGCGGCGGAGAATTTATTCTCTTGCTTAACGCCCTTCTCTGAGACGTACGAGCTCAGGGGTTATATATTGATGGATATCAAACGCATGGAGTGAATTGCCTGTGTGGCATGCCTAAGTGGCAATTGATCGAGGCTTCTGTTGAAAAGCAAAGTCTTGTGGTGATGATCAAAGCACGGCCTTTGTGGCGTAGCTTTGCGTAACGTTTACCTCGCGTGCTTCACACCCGGTATGAACCAAAAACGGGAGACGGACCTCAGGGAGGGCATGCGTTTCCTTCTAGCTAAAAAGTGGCGTCGGTGGTTTTACACGCCCTGACGAGTTTGACTTATGTGGTTGTTGCTGTTGCGAGGCGCCTCGGATTGATCGGTCGTTCTCGAACCGATGGAGTCATTTAGTTGGCTCATTTACGCCCCAAAGGGCGGGGAAACGTAGTGTTCAGGGTTTAAGTTTAATCCACATCGGTGGACCGGCCCTGACGATCCAAGGGTCACTCGAGCTCTGATCCTGAGACTCGGACTAGACAGTCTCGAATCGGTTGAGGACTATCTTTTGCCTCGGTTCATAGACGGAAATCCAATTTCCAAATACGTGACTTTGCAGTTTTATTTGTAAACCTATATATGGCGACATGATATATGGTACCCATGCCGCCTATGATTGATACTTATGATTTGAAGTTGTTTTATACACTATGCACTTATTTTAGTATCCAATGATTTGTTTTAAACGTATCAAGCATTCTTTGGCTGTTATAAGGGAAAACCCTATCCCCCGGCTTGCGTTGCATTGTGTGATAGGACCTGGGTCTTATAACAGCTTCATTTTTCTTTATTTAGCATTGCGCTGTTTATTTTATGCACTGGTATTCTTGGGAGGAAACCCGTTCCGTGTTATACGGCGTGGTCCTTTGATTTACCTAACTTTAAAAATAAAGACTAACTGTTTTAGTTCTCACACCAGTCACATGACTGACCTGGAGTTTATTGTTTTAACCTAAACTCTGGGTGCCCCTATTTTGACACGGGCAGCTAGTAGTTTTGGTTTTGCAGATTTATATTCACAGGATCCTGGTTTACAGCTGGAACGATATCCGGAAAGCTTTGTATCCGTATATCTTCTTCTAGTTGTGTATTATATTATTTTCCGCTGCGATGTATTTAAATGTAATTTAAATCTCTGATATTTCTGTGTAATATTTATTCATACTCTGTATATTCTTGTAATCTGATGCATTGTTGTAATATACAATGAAATGTTCTTCTGTATGCGTTCTATTGTGGCGTGTTCTCGAACTATCCGACGCTTTCCTTTACGGGGGAGTTACGGGTTTTCACACAACTCATCTTAAAAAGAGAAAAAAACAACTTTTGTATGTTTTATCTTATTCAACCTTGTATGTTTTATTATATTATTTAAATTAACAAGAACGTGTTTTCCTTCATTTCTTTTATTAAAATGTAATCTCTTCTTTCATCACATGATTCAACGTGACACTAAAAATGCGTTTATTCCTACTATTTATACATGATACTAAAAATAAGCTTTATTTTTAATATTTAAAAACATGATATTAATTTTTTTTTTTTACTCTTAATATTCCAGCTAATGACCATTTCTATATGTACAATAAAAATGAAATCTTATCATTTATATATTTCTCCATCATAACATTCTTAACATAATGACATTTTTATTAACATGACATTTTTATATAAATTACATTACTAACTAAAATGACATATTTATTTTAACTAAACATTCCTAATAAGAGTGATGATTCTATATTAATACAACGTTTCTAAACAAATGATGTTTATATTAACATGACGCTAAAAAATATCCTTATTCACATATATTAATATGATGCTAAAAATATAATTATTTCTAGTATAACACAACGACGCTAAGTTCATTCTTGTTTTTGGCGAAAATACACAACGCAAATTTTATATGTTTGATGTCAACATATAATTTCAACATAAATTATTTAAAAATAGAATTTTTATTTTCTGCCTCAATTTCTTAACAAACTTCATAAAAATAAGATTTTAAAATTGGTCCAAAATTCCGGGTTGTTACAATCTCCCCCACTTAAGAACTTTTCATCCTCGAAAAGGAGCGTAGCTAAAAATTGTAAAATTAACTATCTTAATTTTAAATTTTAATGGTTGATTATCTTTTCAAAATATACATAACTTTATATATATAAAAATCATATTTCAAAGAATAGATTATAAATATCAAAAATACGTTAATTATAAATTCGTAACTCTTAACTCGTTCTAGGGCATTACTAACCCCATCTCTAACGAGTTCACTCATTCTAGGATACTGCTGATACTATCTCTAATGAGTATTCTTATTGGACATTACTAATCCAATCTCTGATGAGTCTTATGTTCAGTTCTAATGAGTTGTACCCCAAAGATTTGAGCTAACCTGGCTCTGATACCAACTGTAAAGACCCGCAAATCCCCGCCCTTTGAATCGACCATAAACCACACAGGTCTGATCCAAAAAGTGGAAACCTACGAATACTTTAACTTTGGGCATACAACATATTAAAACAACAATAGAAGACTTTTACAACATATCAAATAATGTTACATCAGAGTACAGAATATACATATCAGAGTACATTGGAATAAAATTACAGCGGAAGATAAATACAAAAAAAATGTAATATACTGCAACGGAAGAACACAGCGGAAGACTCTCTATCTCTGGACATAGCTTTAAGCTTCAACCCAGAATCCTGTTTAATATATCTGCAAATATAGCTACTCGACTGCCCGTGTGGAAAATATGGGCACCCGAGTTTGCCAGTGGACAAACTACAGGTCAGTCATGGGACTGGTGTGAGAATTCTACTTGACCTATATAATATAATAAGGCTAATCACAGGACCACGCCACTTTCGCGGAACGGGTTTTCTCCTATAGATTGCCAGTGCATAAAGTAAAGTAAATCGTAGAATAACGCAATGTCTTTTTAGAAAAATGAAACAATTATCAGACCTAAGTCCCATCACACAATGCAACGCAAACCGGAGGATAGGGTTTTACCTTATAATGATCAAAAGATGCTTGATACGATAAACACGGTATTATATAATAATAGTGTGCAACCAATTTGAAATACATCAAAGTAAATGTATCAATCCTAGACGGCATGAGTGCCCCATCCCACTATGTCGCCATATATAGGTATACAATCAAAACCGCGTGATGTCGTATTGGAAATTTGGGTTTCCATCTGAGTCAAGGCTAGGGAGGAGATCCTTACCGATTCGAGACACTATAGCAAATGCCCCAGGATTGGTACTATGTCCAACCCTTCGATAGCTGCAGGGCCGGTCCACACTTACTTTTATGGATTAGTTATGCCTGAACACATGTTCCTCGGTCCTTTTGGACCTATAATACGGCCAGTGGCGACCGCATAAACCGAGGCCTCGAAAAATCCAACAACCACAATGAATAAATGCCAGCGCTGGTAGGTCCCTGGCACCACTCTAGCTAGAGATAAACGTGTGCACTCCCTGCGTTCCCTTCTCCCGTTTTAGATTCTACCGGGCTGTGAGGCTCGCGAAGTCACGTTACACAAAGCTATGCCTAAATAGACTATGCTTTGATCATCCCACAAGGCTCTGCTTTGCAGCAATAAGCCTTGATCAAGTGCAACTTGGCATACCACATCAACAACTCATATCATGCGATCGGTAATTATTTAACATACAAAAGGGTGTTAAGCAAGAGAATAAATCCTCCGCCACCATGCATTTATATATTAAATAAAAACCAATTTAATTACATGAAATAAATTTCAATGTTAGGCATGCTATCCATTTACAAGTCCGTTCTGGGTCTGAACGAAACAACGTATCCGTCGATCTCCAGTACGTCTGGAAGATCATCACTTTTTACCTTGCCTTGGGGGATCAGTACCAATTCAAGATATTAGTCACCATCAACCAAACGATGTGAAGCTCTCCGGTCTTCAGTCACCGTCTTCATCTTCGACTCTTGATCGTCGTGATGATTATTCAGAATGGGTTAGACCCGGTCTTCCTGAATAACTCGCGTATTCTTAATTAAAATCAACCATACGCCACGTTCCAACTCTGAACATTCTTTTTTAAAATAAAAATATTAATTATATTAAAAGATTCTCATTAATTTTATCAAAGATAAAATAAATTAAATTTTTAATCTTTCTAAAAAGATTTATTAATATTCCAGTTTTGATTTTTAATACAAAAATCATTATTACAAGTTTATTAATTTCAATAAACCAATCTTGTCTTAAATTGGGTTAAAGAACTAGTGTCATTTAAAACACAGTTCACGATAAATCCAAAACCAATTTCCAAAATATGGAATTTCTACAGAAACCAAATCAACAAATAATCGTTATAAATTTCAGTACCGGACTAACATTATAAATGGAATAACGGCAAAGCCTCTTAAATTCCATATATAATATTGGTCTTCTTTTACAGAAGCCCATCTCGATTATTATCAATCGAATTTCCACTTAATTCCAATTTAATATATTAAATTGGAAAATTCTAATTTTAGAAAATCTTCTTTTAAATTTATAAAATAGATTTATAAATTTCAAATAATAATTTCAATGTAAATTGGATTAAAGGATAAATGTTATTTAAAACATCGTCCACTACAAATCCAATCTACATATCAATCACCAAACATAATTGTTAAGATCTAATGATCTTAAATAAAAGATTTATCCTAAAGATATTAATACATTACTATATAAAAAAACATATTTTAAAATAAACAATAAAATATTATGTATGTAAAATATTTCTTTATAATACAAAATCTTTTATTTTACAAAAATTCTTTCATTATATAAAAATTCTTTATTAAAAAAAAAACTCTACATTGGAATGCGACTCAACCATGCACCATATAATTTAGGTCATATGGGTTTCATACATTTCATGTATAGGGTAATAACAAGAAATAATCCTCAATCCATCCATTAACAACCAGAGTGACAATTTCAACTGTGTGAGCATTAAAATAAAACAATAACGCTCATCGTAGCCTGTCGATCAATCGATAGACATATAATTAAACATTGGGATTTGTGTCAGTCAAGTATCGTCCCAATACCCGTGTGGGGTTTTCATCCAACAAACAAATAATAAATTATTTGTGCACTTGGGCGATGTGTAAAAATAATCGTCCCAATCACATAAACAAGTCGGATGACTTGTAAATGGAAGTGTAATATTCAATTTTGAATATACTAACATTATATTTAACACATCAAAATACAACATCACAGGCAAATATTTCAATTCTCTTTATGGTGAACATATGACAATAAAAATCATGACTTTTATTTATTTACAAAAATGCATATTTTTGGTCTCATTCATTTTAATGACACAATGAATATTTGACTTCATTCTTTTTAATGTATAAAAATATACATCCTTAATTCATTCTCTTTAATGTATGAAAATATACATTTTAAATCCATTCTTTTTCTCAACATAAACAAATATGATGATTTTGTTTCTTAACTTCTAATGCAACAAAATGAGGATTTTGTCTAATCTTCTTCAATGAATAAAGATGTCTATTTCTACTTCATTCATTTTAATGTGCCAAAAATGTCCATTTTGTCTAATTCACTTTTAATATACAAAAATGAGTATTTTGTTTTAATCTCTTTTCTTATGCAAAAAAAAATGTTTATTTTTAATTTAATCTTGTTAATGACACCAAGTGTTCATTTCTAATTAATCCTTTTTAATGACACAAAATGTTCATGTCTAATTAATCCTTTTTAATGACACAAAATGTTCATTTCTGATTAATCCTATTTAATGACACAAAATGTTCATTTTTAACTAATCCTTTTAATGTATAGAAAGGTTCATTTTCTAATTCACTGACATGTTAACCCAAAATACTATTTAAATTCACTAATCAAGTCTTGACAAGTATGTTGTTCTTTTTCACTAATGTGACATTTATATAAAAATGTTGTTTTTCTTCGCTAATATTTCTTTTGACCAAAAATGTTAATTCTATTTCCACTAATCAAGTTTGACAAAATATTCTCTTTATATATTGCATTAACTAGAGTTTTTAATGTCTCCATGTTTTACATTTTAAAACATGAACAAATTTTGTTAAACCATTCATTATTTTAAAATATACGTTTTAATGTAAACATGTTTCATAAGTTTAAAACATGGACAATTTATATTACACCATTCATTACATTGAAATATACTATTTAATGTAAACATGTTTTATAAGTTTAAAACATGAACACTTTATATTATTACACTCTTTTTGTTGTGAACAAATGACAAAATGAAACCTAGTCTCTTTATTTCATTTTTTTTATTATTGTAAAACAAGTGACAATAAAAAAGACTTTTTTTTATTCCATTCTTTTTATAGTAACAAATGGCAAATAAAATACATGCTTTTGTTTCAATTCATTTTATAATGATTCCCTTACATTGGAAATATGAATTCCAATGTGAAAATAATTTAACATGACAATGATTCTTTTTAATGTCTTATTAACATTAAAAATGTAAAATTAATGTGAATACATTTTTATTTAGAAATGATCGTTTTATTAAAAATAAAGCTTAATGTAAAAACATGTTTCATTTCATAACATGTACAATTTTGTAAATCTATTCATTACATTAAAGATAAAGTTTTTGTAATGATGTTTCCTATGACAAATTTTGTTTACCCTCATTACATTAAAATGTAAATTTAATGTGAAATGTGTTTTTTCCTAATATGAACAAATTCTTATGTACATTCTTAACATTAAAATATGAATTTTAATGTAAAACATGTTTTCTAACATGAACTCATGTTTATGTACATTCTTAACATTAAAATATGAATTTAACGTAAAAACTTATTTTCTAAATGCAAACAAATATTTATGTACATTCAATACATTAAAATATACTTTTTAATGTAAAGCTTATTTTCTAAACACGAACAAATTCTTATGTATACATTCTTAACATTAAAATATAATTTAATGTAAAACGAGTTTTCTAACATGAACTCATGTTTATAATATTGGCCTTTTTAATACTAAATAAAATGTTAACAAAAAGGTGTTTATAACCTTAACCCTTTTTTTTTAAGTCAAGTCTTTGTCATTAACAAATACCATGTTAAATCAAAATGAATCCTTAATCCTATTCTTTTTATTAACAAAACAAATGTTAACAAAAATGTATTTTCAAATCTTGTACTTTTATTTTGCAAATAAAATACAAAATAAAATGGTATTACAAACCTTGTCTCTTTTAACTAACAAATATAAAGTAAGGAGAATGTAATTAATTTTTTTTTATCTTGTCTTTTGTTTTGCAAATAGAGGTGCAAAATAAAAAGTAATTTCTAACATGTACTATTTCATTTCTTTTTATTAACAAATAAAGAGGTCAATAAACTTGTGTTTTTCAATCCTGCACTTTTATCAACACATAAAATGTTAATACACATACACTTTCTAAATTGTCCTTTTTATGTTGAACAATTATTCATTTCAACTTGACAAATAAAATGAGAGTTTGTTTGTTTACATTTTCCAAATTAACATAGTTGATATTTTAACGAATTCAATAACAATAAAATTTCATAATGAATTTGATATTGTAAATTGGATAAAATAAAATTTAAACAAAACGATTTTACAACCAAACCAATGTTTTAATTAGATTAAATCTCTAGTTTAATATAAATTACCAAAAGTGATGTTCTATAACGGATCCATACAGATCTAAGTGATAAACTAACAGATCTGAACAATACAACGCAGTACAATCCATTCAAACACAAACAAAACATACCACATCACAGATGTGAACATATATCACACAAATAAATTTTAAAAAACAGCGATAAACAACCAATTAAATAATTTAATTGCAAAGATCAGAGATTCTCACCTTGCGCGGATAAGGGTAGAGACAAGAACAAGCAAAATTTTATCTTAGAAATCCTCTTCTCTTTCTTTTGAACTTTCTTTTGAAGAGAAAGAGAAAAGAGAAGAAAGTAAAAGAAGAGGAAGGAAGAAAGGTTTTATTCTAATAAAACTTAGTATACAACACATGAAGGAGGTACCATGCTTATATAGCTGCATTAGCCAAGGCCAAGGGGATTATTCTACGATGTGGGACAAAACTCCATTTCAAAAATAACACCTAAACAAAGTAGCTTAGTATGAACGCGTGCGAAGGAATTTGCAAAAAGAACCCCTTATTTAATAGCTCCAACTCATCTTAAAAAGAGAAAAAAACAACTTTTGTATGTTTTATCTTATTCAACCTTGTATGTTTTATTATTATCATTATTATTATTTAAATTAACAAGAACGTGTTTTCCTTCATTTCTTTTATTAAAATGTAATCTCTTCTTTCATTACATGATTCAACGTGACACTAAAAATGCGTTTATTCTTACTATTTATACATGATACTAAAAATATGCTTTATTTTTAATATTTAAAAACATGATATTAATTTATTTTTTTTACTCTTAATATTCGAACTAATCACCATTTCTATATGTACAATAAAAATGAAATCTTATCATTTATATATTTCTCGATCATAACATTCCTAACATAATGACATTTTTATTAACATGACATTTTTATATAAATTACATTACTAACTAAAATGACATATTTATTTTAACTAAACATTCCTAATAAGAGTGATGATTCTAAATTAATAAAACATTTCTAAACAAATGATGTTTATATTAACATGACGCTAAAAAATATCCTTATTCACATATATTAATATGATGCTAAAAATATAATTATTTCTAGTATAAAACAACGACGCTAAGTTCATACTTGTTTTTAGTGAAAATACACAACGCAAATTTTATATGTTTGATGTCAACATATAATTTCAACATAAATTATTTAAAAATAGAATTTTTATTTTCTGCCTCAATTTCTTAACAAACTTCATAAAAATAAGATTTTAAAATTGGTCCAAAATTCCGGGTTGTTACAATATTTGTTATTGTATACCTTTTTACTTAGAACACATTAAATATTGAAGTACGTCTGCAATTTGCAATTAGTGCATAAGCGTACATGGACAGGTAAAAATAATATCTCATACAACATGGACAGGTAAAAATATTAATAGTTATTTTATCTAAAACAACTGTGGGTTTCACTGATCCATACCCTAACACGACAGGATATCTCACGCTGAACTGATATTCCATCTTTAATCACATTGAACCGACTAGGACAAGTCAAATATCACAATAAAGCCAAATTTCAAAGCTAACATGTACCAGAAACACGGATGGAGCAGAGATATAAATCCACTTAGAATAGGAATACTTGTACTCAAGGACAGTGCACAAATATGCATATGTAGGTGATTAAAACTGAAAGGCAATCGGGACCAGCGAGCTCAAAAAAATTAACAAAATAAAAAAGCTAAAACGTATAAAGATTCAAGATCTGGTCTTGCACCCATCTAAGTTGGTAAATTTAAAAGAAAACAAAAATGAATTGTAAGTTTAAAGGAAGTAAAAGAAAAGTTGATATTGTATAGTTTTAGTTGATACAAAAACATTGTATAAAATTACCAAGAACATTAATAGGAACAAAAAATAATTATTATCCCTTATATTAGATAATGGATGTATAAACCAAATAATGGATTCACAATGCATACAAAGTAACTCAGTCATAATTAAAAAATATACCCAAAAAAAACCGAAATAGTACCTGAGCCGAAATTGAATTTTTGACCACTTAAATGGGTGGAAGGTGAAACCATCTTTTCACTTTTAGAAGTTTCTAGAGAAACAGAGGAGAGCAATGAAGGCAAGATGGCTTTCAACAAAGTTATAGTAGCTTTTGTCGGATATTTACTTTTTGATTCTATAGTAGCTTCTTACTTTTCAATATACGAATAGTAAATATAAGGTTAGAGCCCAATTGACAATCTTGATCGCTTAGATGGAAATAACAGTGGACCGGAAATAGTACAAAACTTATGCACATAACTTACCGAGCATGTCAACAATAATGGACGGACCGAAAATCTTTGACATTGTTTCAATCACTTGTAACGGTCTCTGCTTTCACTATTCTTCAGCTACTCCTACCCTTTTGATTTTCAAACATTAAAATTTAAGTTAAAGCGAAATATTATTGGATGGGTAACGTCTAATGTTCGTATCCACAAATTCAGTTAGTTAGATCTTTACTAAGCATAACCTGAAATGGTGTAAATTGTTAAAAAAATCACTCAATCAAATTAATGTGAATAGAAATAATATACTGAATGTAATTTATACTCTATTATACATGTAAATCACAACAAATAAATTCTCAAATTAATGCAAATGTTTTCATTCTCAACAGAAATGCTTAATCTGAACTAACAGAGATATGTCTGAAAAATATTTGCAAATTATATTCTTAATATGAATGGTTCAAAATAAGTATAAATGCAGTTACAAATACTTGCAGCAGATCACATTCATCTATCTTCTTTTTTCGAAAAAACTACATTGCATAAAGTGTGAAATACAGGTTATCAACTCCTTAGTGTCATAAAATTAACTACGTATGATTTAGGATCAATGTATATTACATGGTAGAAGAACAACTGTGTTCCTGCTGACGGAGAGAGTGATTCGGGTGTGAACAATAATATGAAAAGTAACTTACGTTAAGCAAGTTAGAGCACATGCATGCAAGGAGTAAATGACGTACATTTATAATAAAGATTTGAAGTACACATAGAAATTGTCACTTGAACAGAAACTGTTTTAGCAAACATGAAGCAAATATGCAATCAGGAAAAAGATACAGGTAAGGAACAATGGTTTTACAACAATACGTAATAAAAAAACAGAATTTGAAAAGCTGAAACCCAAAACAAAACAACGGTTGTACAAATAAATATGTTATATATATTGTTTCGGAAATCACTTTTTTTCCTAAAGAAGGGTGTACGCGGAACAAGGTAAAGTGGTGGATTGGTTACCTACTTCAGTTTCTATGTTTAAGGTGGATGGGTCCTATTAAAGTATATATTTCCTTAAACAAAAGTTGTCAGCAAAAATACACTGAACTTACAATCTCAACATGGGTTACATTATGAAGCATAACTGATATTCACGCTTTGAGTAATCATGTGTTTTTAACCTGACATACAATGATAACATGGGGAAAAACTGATGGATGAGTGTTTCTAATCTTCATGCAAACTTAGCGGATCAATTCAACTTCCCAGCTTCGCAATAGGGAAGCATGCTCATAATACTAAGGTACACGTTAGGTTAGAAGTTGTATGCTAGTTCAACAATAGACAGTTTAATTTTTTTCCTCATAGGAAGTCGATACTAAGAAAATAGCATATAGGTTCCAGAAATCCATAGGAGAAACAAACAGTGGACCAACTTTCACCCGAGCCATTTTAGTTTATAAACATTTCTTTCATACTATAAATAACATGTTCGTTCTTTATTCACAAAAAAATTGGAAACTGCTTATTTCGAGAATAGTGAAAAAACACGAACACAATTATTTTTTCTCGCACTGTTTGGTTATCAACTTCAACGCTACATGTACTTTACAAAACAGAATTTTTATATGTATATGCATGGTTTTGCTAAGGGTATAGTGTTATCTCCATGCAAATTCAAATCAACGCAACTGCGGGCACTTTGGTGCAAATGGGTCAAAGGAAACCCAACACTACATGCACTCATATGTACAAATATAGGTATATTAACATGAGTGTGAATAAGAAGCAAAGTAATGATAAAAATGTCCACAATAATGAAGAGCGGCAGCCCCATAAATGCTCATAGGAGGCGCAATGTAGTAGCGCAGCAATATGAAAAATACAGGGTAGAGCAATACAAAATTACGAGGCCACCTAAATGGTTCAGTGAAATAAAGATACCCAACATTACTGATGTATGTTTTCCTCATCACGGGTAGTAGATAACAAAGAAAAGTCCATAAGAATTTACACAACGGTTACATTGTGGTTATAAGTGGTGTAGGAAGGAATCGCAACTGTCTTGGTCGTATATCATTAAACTAGAAAAACAACTCGTAGCAATTGAGAATAAATAAGCATCCCTAGTTAAATTAGTAAACATCGCTTAACTTTAGTCCAAATAAACAAAGCAAGTGGACAAATGAGAAAAGAAATTCCCAGCAAATTAAGTTAGTAGCAAATTAGAATACAAACCGACTACTTTTTTTTCCAATGGTATTACCATAACAACGAATTAAGTTAGCCGCAACTCAATTTTAGTTAGTGGAGTTAACAGCAGTTCAAATGGCACAAAAAAAACTGTACACCATGATTATTAGGTAAATCAATCCATTATATAGTCACAGCCAGATTTAAGATATATATATATATATACTTCCTTCTTTATGTTTCCTTAGTGTGGATGAAAAAAGTGTTATGATCAAATGTTCACAGGACCCAAGGTATCATATAAACCCAGATAAAGCAGTAATACAGCAAAGCACTGGGTATATACCATAAAACATTTACCCATATGAAATTAGTATTTACCTATGTAACCAAAAATCAAGTCTGAAATCCCACAAACAATAACTGAAGCAACCAAGTCAGTTAACAAAGGTGAGACGCCACATCAACGCAACCATCTAGGACACCGGTAATCAACCCAAACAGTGCACAACAACTATACTTAGTGGGTAAGAGAAGCAAAGGACTCGTAACCAGTTTAATCATAAGTGAACTTACAGTTGGTAGCGGCTTCAATCGGGCTTCGACAGGGTGGAGCGCCGTCCGGAATTGATTTCCCCAAATCGGAATTTTCCAGCTTCCCCTTTTCGTTGTTCACCGCTTCGGTCACCACCGCGAGACTGCGCAGCGCCGCCACCAGCGCCTGGCTGATCCCGCACCTGTGCCTATCCAAAATGTTACCGTCGACACCTCGTTGTTGTCGTTCCGTTCTTCCGCCACTGCAATATTAGGTATGATGGTCTTTACCACTGAGTTTAGTGGATAAGAGAAGTAAAGGACTCGTAACCGGTTTAATCATAAGTGAAGCGCTCGGGTCAGGATTGAACTTATTTCAAGTGAGTAACTTCAATAAATTCATAATTGTTTAATCCCACCAAATTATTCAAAAATTCGAGTAGAATAATCAATAGAACTGTCGAAATAGACATAGAGCACAACAAGGCAAAGAAACATGCAGATGCGACCCTAGGCGTGAGCAATAAAACTAGTATCTAAGGAAAGTACCTAGGAAAAAATGCCACAGCAATTGCAAAGGGCACAATAAAATATGTAAGATCATTTTTACTTTCAAATTATGTTAATTATGTTAATTCTGTTATTATTTGATTTGGTTGTATTCTTCAAGCACAATTCTTGCTGATCCAGTATATTGCAAATCCCATTTTACAAACAACTAACGTATAAGGTCTTTAATACATTTAATATTTCAGCCTTAGTGTGTTCTCAAGTGCAACTAGTAGTTTCATCACACAGTAAAATGGGTGGAGGTTTCAAGAATAAATTTACATGCTGGATTGCATTTCATAAAATATAGCAGGTAACAAAAGATTAACGAAGAGGTACGTGTTCCATGATAAAGCTCTTCTACATGACTAAATACGATATCAGGTCAACAAAAGGTTTACAAACGGTATCAAATGGATGCTGATTTAGTTCTCAGCTAACAAAAGGCATCAGGAAAAATAAATGAGGAGTGATATCATGTGTAAGGTTAACTAAGTATGCATGTTCATATTGTCTAATAAAGCAACTTTGTAATGCAGGTTTGGGAAACCGCCAGTACCAAATATACTTAAGAATGCCTTGTACAACTAAAACAAGGAGACATTTCAAACAAAACAAAAATCAAATATTCAGAAACTAAATGCGCATCAAACATTTCATATATGGATCCATATATTTTCTTTTATATTCAAGAAAGTTACATGCCAGGAACTCGTAACAGCGACAGGACCAAGAATAGAACAATAAATTTGTCCATATGGGGTATGCAGCAAACAAGCTAGGGCATGTATAATAGGCTCATGTCATTGACAACATGTATAGCATATATTGGGTCCTTAATTATTGGGTTCTTAAAGTTTTCAAGGCAACGAAACCAGTTCGGCACATGCACTGGCAGGGTGAAAGAAGTGCAGGCATCAAAATGCTATGGTAGTTATCAAAATGGATATCCATCCCAACAGTCAACACACAAACCATTTTGTTCATCGAAATGCATGAGAAGTAGAGGATTGAAATAAGTTTAATCATAAGCGAGCTTACCTTTATTGGCGGATCGGACAATGGAGCATGAGTTTGGCATGGTGCTGGAAGCGTCGGAGCTGCGGAGCTGAGGGAAGAGGAACGGGGAGAGAGGCAGCCGCAAGAGAGAGAAGGAGATCGACCGATTGTCCTAGGATGGAGATTTTTTTGGAGCGGAGAAAAAAAAGTTCTCCCCAAATTCTCCAAAATCGAATGAAACTGATTTCCTCCTAAATCGTGAAGCACGACCATCAAACCCTTGTTTCCGTCGTTTCGCCTCCTCCGTTGATCACCCAACCAACGTCGTTGACACCACCACGAAGACTGTCGACTGATACAGCACCGCAACCTGCTTCAGGCTTCACTGGAGGAGCCCAACCTCCGATCTCCTTCTCTCTCTTGCAACTTCCTCTCTCCCCGTTCCTCTTCCCTCGGCTCCGCAGCTCCGACCCTTCCATCACCATGCCGAACTCAAGCTCCGTTGTCTAATCCATCAACAAAGGTAAGTTCGCTAATGATTAAACTTATTTCAATCCGCTACTTCGCATGCATTTCGATGAATAAAATGGTTTATGTGTTGACTGTTAGGATGGATATCTATTTTGATTATTGTCATAGCATTTTGATGCCTGCGCTTCTTTTACTCTGCCAGTACATGTGCCAAACTGGTTTTGTTTCCTTGAAAACTTTAAGAACCCAATAATTAAGGACCCAATATATGCTATACATGCTGTCAATGACATGAGCTTGTTATACGTGCTCCGACTTGTTTGCTGATTAGAAAGGACCAGGTACATATATAAACCCTAAAAAACGGTGTAGCGCAACACCACAAAGTGCATATGGATAGATGCAAAAAAAATTCAAAATTTCCCTTACTAGTTTTCTTAAAAAAATCACAATTTTTTATTAATAAAGTAGGTCGCATTTTCAATTTTTTAACTTATTTTCTCGACAAAAATTTAACTTCAATTCAAAATAAATGTATTCGGTATACATAAATATAAATTCACTAGACCTATGAAAATATAACGATGTAGCTGAACACCAATAAGCCAAATGCTTGTTTATTGCTTTAATAATTTTAAATCATCAAAGCAAAAAAATTCAATTAATCAGTGAAATTTTATTTTCCCTACATTTATAAACAATTATTTTCCCTACGTTTATTTTTTCTTGAACAAGGCTATTTGTTTCACTTATGTTACTTTCATGTGATTTCATTTTTTTTATTTTAATGATTTTGTTCCATCAGAGCACTTTTTTCTTATCAGAAAAAAAAAGAGATTCTACAATACATTATTTAGGTGACAGGATTCAAGTATTCTTTACTAAATTAAGATAGATTATCAATTAAGATACTTGGATTTCAAAATTTACTACTCCCTTTTTACATCTACACTTATAAAATGCTCTGACAAATCGTGTTCTGGATTAAAGCTTATAACTAGTACAAATAAATTTTAACGTAAATACGACAATACAGAAGGATTCACACGAAATCGAAATAATAATTAATCTAAAATGAAATACAACAAAGAGATAAACCCTAATTTGAGTCGATTTTAACAAAAATAAGACAATATCAAAGGATTCACATGAAATCGAAGTAATACTTTATCTAAAATGAAATCTAACAGCAACTAGAGGAATTACCTAATATAAATTTTGATGGCAGTCGAAATCATATGAAGTTGCTAAGGGGATGGAGAGAAATCTGCTATGGACTCTAACGACAATCAACGTCACATGGAGACTCAAGCGGATCAAGCGATTAGAGGAGAAGAATGATTAACACGACTGATTAAAAGGAGAAAAGGAAGAACGGTTAGGGAAGAAAGGGTTAGCCAGGTTAAAGAGGGATGAGGAAAGGAACGAAGTGAAGGAACAAAGATTTCAGCGGCAATGAAAAAACACGGAGGGAAAAGCTAAAAAAATTCACATGATTAATAACGACATTAATGTTAGTAACAAGGGCGTTTACATAAGCCATCATCTATCCTAATTAACCACTAACCACTTAACTATAGCAAGTCAAGCTCCATTGCAATCCTAATTTGCTATTAATTTAACATTTTCTTGTAGTGAATCGTTTTGAAAACGAATTTAAAAACGATTTATAAAGTACGTTTTAAAAAGGAAATCGACGAAGTATATATTATATATAATATAATGGCCTGAATAGAACGCGCCGCGCCTCGGCAGTTCGCGAATTTCGACCATTGACTTCGAATGGATATTACGGGAGATCCGACCATCAGATTCTCCTGAAACCGGAATCGTTGGGTTCGTATCGAAAAGAGATTTCTAACGAATATTAGAAATTAGTAATCTAACGGTGGATTTGGAATTATGTCCAAATCAAATTTGGAAAAGGTCGTTATAAGTACAGTTCGTTGGCCATTGATGGAAATCGATTGTACGAGCCTTGATAAAATTATTAAAAATACCAATAATTTGTGTAGAATCATAAGAAACGATTTGGGAAAAATTGGGATGAAAAACTCCATATTTGAATAGATAAAAAAATAAATTTTTATCGAAATGAACTAGTTTTGAACTAGAATTAAAATTCTATTTATTTTTAAATAAATAAATTGGATTTGAAAAGGGTTTTAAAAGTAACCAGAATTTCCAATAATTGAATTAGAATGGATTTGAGTCGAAATTGTCTTTGGATTATTTCGATGTTGGATTTCGTGACGATACAGATATGGTTAGGGAAATTTGAAAGATATATATATCGTTATTTCCAATACGATATTTGTTAGTCGTAGAATTTGATATTGAATATAAACCGATATATTTTCTATTCAGAGCCTTGTATTTAATATCAAATGTGATTTGGGTTTGTCGTGAATGGCGTCTTTATTAACACTGTTCTTGAACCCAGTTGAGAAAAAGATTAAATCTTTTTATTTAGATTTAATGAAGTGTACCAATTAAATAATATTTAATTGGAATTGAATTGGTATTGATTTTTGGGTTTATCGTGAACAGTGTTTTAAATAGCACTTGCTCTTTAACCCGATAATTAATGGAATATGATTTTGGGTTGTCATGACTGGTATCTTCAATAATACTTTTCTTGGACCTAAAGGAGTTAAGAAAATCAAAAACTAACTGGAGATTAGTTAAGTTGAATGGTTTCAGAGGTATTGATCTGATGTTGGTTTCGGCCTTCGGGGTTAATACTCAGGGAACTGCTCACTTGCTAATTTACGGTTAGGGACTGATTGAAATGTGATGTGATTTTGGGTTTATCGTGAACCGTGTTTTAAATGACACTGATTCTTTAACCCAGTCACAGATTAAAACTAAGTGGAGTTTTAATGAATCTTTAATTATATTGAAAAGACCGAGAATGGAGTATCACCAGTTTTGCTCCAGGCGATAGTTAAATCTTTAATTAGATTTGAACGTGAAATGGTAATTGAATTTACCGATAACACCGTGGTGTTAGATATGAAGTATTACCAGTTTTACTTCATGTGATGAATAGGATGGGATTGGGAAATTAAAATAAATGATTACTTCGGTGAGGTTCGCTAATCCCGACTAGTTTGAATTGATATTCAAAAGTAGATAAATCAATAATTTTAATGATTTATCTTTGATAAAATTAATGGGAACCTTTCCCTATGAATGTGAAATTTAGAAACTAACTGTCGGTTAGCTAAGCAGAATGGTTTACTGGATATTGATCTGATGTTGGTTTTGGCCTTCGGGGTTAATATTTGGGGAATTACTCTCTTGTTAATTTACGGTTAGTGACTGATGAATTGGAATGAGGCGTATGTTGTGTTTGTGTAACACTTGTTTATAATATACGCGAGTTATTCGGAAAGACCGGGTTTATCCCATTCTGAATAACTGATACGACGATAAGTCGAAGATGAAGACGGTGGTAGAAAACCGGAGGTCTTCACGTCGTTTGGGTAATTACTAATGATCTTGATTGGGCTGTACACCCAATAAGATGGAAACAGTTGGTGATCGTCCAGACGTATTTGGAGATCGATGGATATGCGGGGTACTAGGTGCCTCCGGTTTCGTTCAGACCCGGAACGGACTTGTCAATGGACTGTGTGTCTGACATCGGATTTCATTCTGTGTGACTGATATCGGTTGCATAAAGTGGTTTGCCTGTGTGGCATGCTAAGATGCAAATGATCAAGGCTTCTGTTGAAAAGCAGAGTCTTGTGGTTGATGATCAAAGCACGACCTTTGTGGCGTAGCTTTGAGTAACGTTTACATCGCGAGTTTCTGTGACGAGAAGGGATTTCCCTCGGTCCGAACCAGTCGCTAAACCGACCCAGACCGTTCGAAACCGCCCTATCGTTTGAGAACACGACAAATCAGAACGCATATAAAAGAACATTTCACTTTATATTTCAACAATGCATCAGATTACAAGAATATACAGAGTATAAAAGAATATTACACAGAAATATCAGAGATTTAAATTACATTTAAATACATCGCAGCGGAAAATAATACAATACACAACTAGAAGGAGATATACAGATACAAAGCTTTCCAGATATCGTTCCAGCTGTAAACCAGGATCCTGTGAATATAAATCTGCAAAACCAAAAATACTGGTTGCCCGTGTCAAAATAAGGGCACCCAGAGTTTAGGTTAAAACAATAAACTCCTGGTCAGTCATGTGACTGGTGTGAGAACTAAAACAGTTATTATTCTTTATTTTAAAAGTTAGGTAAATCAAGGGACCACGCCGTATAACACGGAACGGGTTTCCTCCCAAGAATACCAGTGCATAAAACAAACAGCGCAATGCTAAATAAAGAAAAATGAAGCTGTTATAAGACCCAGGTCCCATCACACAATGCAACGCAAGCCGGGGGATAGGGTTTTCCCTTATAACAGCCAAAGAATGCTTGATACGTTTAAAACAAATCATTTGATACTATTATAAGTGCATAGTGTATAAAACAACTTCAAATCATAAGTATCAATCATAGGCGGCATGGGTACCATATATCATGTCGCCGTACTAGTTCTACAATTAAAACCGCAAATGTCACGTATTTGGAAATTGGGTTTCCGTCTATGAACCGAGGCAAAAGATAGTCCTCAACCGATTCGAGACAATCTAGCCCATGTCTCAGGATCAGAACGCATCAACCCTTTAGATCGTCAGGGCCGGTCTACCGATGTGGATTATTATGCCTGAACACTACGTCCCTCCGCCCTTTGGGGCGTAAATGAGCCAACTAAATGACTCCATCGGTTCGAGAACGACCGATCAATCCGAGGCACCTCGCAACAGAAACAACCACATAAGTCAAACTCGTCAGGGCGTGTAAAACCACTGACGCCACTTCTAGCTAGAAAGAAACGCATGCCCTCCCTGACGTCCTCTCCCGTTTTTGGTTCATACCGGGTGTGAAACTCGCGAAGCAAACGTTACACAAAGCTACGCCACAAAGGCCTTGCTTTGATCATCACCACAAGACTTTGCTTTTCAACAGAAGCCTCGATCAATTGCCACTTAGGCATGCCACACAGGCAATTCACTCCATGCGTTTGATATCCATCAATATATAACCCCTGAGCTCGTACGTCTCAGAGAAGGGCGTTAAGCAAGAGAATAAATTCTCCGCCGCCAAACAGATATACATTTAATAGAGATCAATCACACGGACTAAAATCCAATGTCAGACACACAGTCCATTTACAAGTCCGTTCTGGGTCTGAACGAAACCGGAGGCACCTAGTACCCCGCATATCCATCGATCTCCAAGTACGTCTGGACGATCACCAACTGTTTCCATCTTCTTGGGTGTACAGCCCAATCAAGATCATCAGTAATCACCCAAACGACGTGAAGACTTCTGGTCTTCGACCATCATCTTCATCTTCGACACCACGTCGAATCAGTTATTCAGAATGGGATAAACCCGGTCTTTCTGAATAACTCGCGTATATATTATAAAAGTGTTACACAAACACAACATACGCCTCATTCCAATTTAGAATATTCTTTTATTCAAATATTCCTATACTTTGGGAAAAGTTCCCATAAATTTTATCCAAGATAAATTCTTTAAATTTATTCTTTAATCTCCTTTGAATATCAATTCAAACTAGTCGGGATTATCGAACCACACCGAAGTAATCATTTATTTTATTTTCCCAATCCCAACCTATTCATCCCATGAAGTAAAACTGGTAGTACTTCATATCTAACACCACAGTGTTATCGGTAACTCAATTACCATTTCACGTTCAAATCTAATTAAAGATTTAACTATCGCTTGGAGTAAAACTGGTGATACTCCATTCTCGATCTTTTCAATCTATTTAAAGATTCATTAAAACTCCACTTAGTTTTAATCTTTGACTGGGTTAAAGAATCGGTGTCATTTAAAACACGGTTCACGATAAACCCAAAATCACATTCCATTAATTATCGGGTTAAAGAACAAGTGTTATTTAAAACACTGTTCACGATAAACCCAAAAATCAATACCCATTCAATTCCAATTAAATATCATTTAATTGGTACACTTCATTAAATCTAAATAAAAAGATTTAATCTTTTTTCAACTGGGTTCAAGAATAGTGTTAGTGAAGACACCATTCACGACAAACCCAAATCACATTCGATATTCAATACAAGGCTCTGAATAGAAAATATATCGGCTTATATTCAATATCGAATTCTACGACTAACAAATGTCGTATTGGAAATAACGATATAAATATATCTTTCAAATTTCCATAACAACACCTGTATAATCACGAATTCCAACATCGAAATATTCCGAAGACAATTTCGATTCAAATCCATTCCAATGCAATCATTGGAAATTCTGGTTATTTTCAAAACCATTCTTAAATTCAATTTATTTATTTAAAAATAAATAGAATTATAATTCTAGTTTGAAACCAGTTCATTTCGATAAAAATCTATTTTTATCTTTTCAAATATGGAGTTTTTCATCCCAATTTTTCCCAAATCATTTCTTATGATTTTACACAATTTATTATTATTTTTAATAATTTTATCAAGGCCTGTACAGTCGATTTCCATCAACGGTCATCGAACTGCACTTACATCGACCTTTTACGAATTTGATTTGGACGTATCTCCAAATCCAACCGTTAGATTTCAAATTTCTAACATTCATTAGAAAGCTCTTTTCGATACGAACCCAACGGTTCCGGTTTTAGGAGAATCCGACGGTCGGATCTCCCGTTATGTCCGTTTGAAATAAATGGTCGAAATTCGCGAACTACCGCGGCGCGGCGCGTTCTATTCAGGCCATTCATCAATCAAAATCACCAAACAACCAAATTCAAATCAAATCATATAACTAATCTATGCAACCAAACAAACAAGTCCATGGCTGTGGACGATTGTGTCGGGTGCTACTAAGCACCGTCTGCATCCTAGTATATATATATAACTAGAAAATGAAATTGAGAGGTGAGAAATTCTCACATTTAGCTATCCTAGCTCCACGGCACTTCTAATGCAGGAAATCTTCGCCAACTCGCCTTTTTGTCGCTTTCGCCCGTATTCTCTACATATGTAAAAATCGAATTTTTACTTCGCTATTCAATATATAAAAATCATATTTTTATTTCGAAGTTCAATATATAAAAATTCTATTTTTATTTCGAAGTTCAATATATAAAAATCATATTTTTATTTCGAAGTTCAATATATAAAAATTCTATTTTTATTTCGAAGTTCAATATATAAAAAATTCTATTTTTCTTTCGAAGTTCAATGTATAAAAAATCAATTTTTCTTTCGAAGTTCAATATATAAAAAATTCTATTTTTCTTTCGAAGTTCAATATATAAAAAATTCTATTTTTCTTTCGAAGTTCAATATATAAAAAATCAATTTTTCTTTCGAAGTTCAATATATAAAAAATCAATTTTTCTTTCGAAGTTCAATATAAAAAAATTCTATTTTTCTTTCGATGTTCAATATAAAAAAAATCTATTTTTCTTTCGAAGTTCAATATATAAAAATTCTATTTTTCTTTCGAAGTTCAATATATAAAAATTCTATTTTTCTTTCGAATTTCAATATATAAAAAATCAAATTTTCTTTCGAAGTTCAATATATAAAAAATTCTATTTTTCTTTCGAAGTTCAATATATAAAAAATCAATTTTTCTTTCGAAGTTCAATATATAAAAAATCAATTTTTCTTTCGAAGTTCAATATATAAAAATTCTATTTTTCTTTCGAAGTTCAATATATAAAAATTCTATTTTTCTTTCGAAGTTCAATATATAAAAATTCTATTTTTCTTTCGAAGTTCAATATATAAAAATTCTATTTTTCTTTCGAAGTTCAATATATAAAAATTCTATTTTTCTTTCGAAGTTCAATATATAAAAATTCTAATTTTCTTTCGAAGTTCAATATATAAAAATTCTATTTTTCTTTCGAAGTTCAATATATAAAAATTCTATTTTTCTTTCGAAGTTCAATATATAAAAATTCTATTTTTCTTTCGAAGTTCAATATATAAAAATTCTATTTTTCTTTGTACTATGTTTTTTTTTAAGTTTTAAAACAATTGATATACATATATAAAAATAAATAAACAAATAAAACAAGGAGAGGCTTACTGTGTTCGGATTTTCAGGTGGTTCCACCATTAGGGTTGGAGTTCGCCATCGCCACCGACGTCGTGGAGGAGATCGGAGCCCGCCATCTTGGAGTCGCCAGCGTCGCCTACCTCCACCCGCTTCTCCAACGTGCCGCGCACCACTGGCAGTCGCCAGGCCCTGCTCGACGCCCCCGTGGCTTCCAAGTGGTCCCCACGTCAGGATTCAAACTCGAACCTGCGGTCTTGGGGAGGGCTCTCGAGCTCGAGCTCGATCAGGAAGGGGAAGAGGACGGTAGGAAGGCGGAAGGTGGAGTGGCGCCTGACGCCAGCGGAGGCGCGGAGGAGATCCGCCTGGAGTCGCTTTTTTTTTTTCTTTTTTTTATAAAATCGATTTGAAAAATAAATAAATAAAAAGGGGGGGCCAGAACGAAATAAAAGGGGAGAAGAGAGATAAAATAATTTATTTTAATTATTTTAATTGCAAAAAGTTGACTTTTACATACGACCTCTAAACGAGGTCCACCGCCTGTCGTCCACAGCGTTTCACCCCCATTCCGAACACAATGGGATATGTATCGCAAGCTGATTTGATCGTTTCGATCAGTTTTCGTTTAATTTAAAATATAATTCTTTATATATTCAATTTAAACGTACATTTCAATTTACTGGGGCCATATACTAACTCTAAAAATTTTCGAAAAATATTTTCTAGCTTCGTATTGACGATACGGTCTTAACAAAACTAGTTTCGTCGAATTCTGAGACCGTTGGAAAAATGGCCAATTTCCAGTCGATTAAAATCAACTGAAAATGGTCAATCACGTTTTCCTTTGCCACGTTCACATATTGATTCGGAAAATTATGAAATTTGAAACCTAGCAATAACTTTACATCCCGGACCCAACAAAACTGATTTCGTCGAAATCCGAGGTCGTTTGCAAAATGTCCATTTTTAAGGGCCTGAATTCCATAGCGACTATTCAGAATTTTCAACTGGACATATCTTTTGATTCCCGCTATGAAATTTCGATTTTTCGAATTCGTTGGAAAGATATTAGCAATTAGATCCTATTATTTTTGGTTTCAATAAAATCCGGATTGTTTTGCACCCGATACATTCAATTGAAGTTTGAAATCGAATTATCGAACTACCGCGCCATTTTCAATTCCTTTTATAATTATATATAAATATTTATATTCTAACGACGACGCGTATAATATATACGTTCTAATTATATTCAAAATAAATTTCTCGTCGATATTATTTAAAATAATTCATTTTAAATAATCAAAATTCGCTAAAATTGCCGAAATAAAAATTTTAAACTGGCCCAGATTTTCCGGGTTATTACAATCTCCCCCACTTAAAACTTTTCGTCCCCGAAAAGGAACAAAATCGAAAGTGGCTTGATCAATCAACTCTACGTTCGATCTGGCTTCCATTCTCCAACTTTTCAGTTTCTGAGAATTCTCAAATTTTCAAAAATTTGGCTAACACCCTAAATTTTCGAAAAATTTCGCCATAACCTCCCCTGCTCCGGGAGCATCGGGGAATTTCAAATAGCTTCCCCGGTCCTTCAGATCTCAAAAAGAAAAAGAAAAAGCCAAGCGGCTAGCCAATAGGCTCATAAAATCATCATCACCCAAACAAAACAGTAAATTATGTAGTAAACATGTACCTATTTGTCGGGCAAACAAATTTTATTCTCTGCTCTAGCCTCCTTGCTATGACCTGTTCAATATAAGTATATGTATATGCAAGCAAATGCGACCAATTTCAATACAGTTCAATATTTGATTCAATTAGGCTAAATGGTTCAAAATTATCAACCAAATAAACAAACAACACATACATCAATCAATTAGTTGATTAGCTTTTCAAATGCATAACTTTGATATATAGTCAAAAATCAGATTTTTGACGCCCAATCACAAAAATAGGCCCTATCTAATTTTGGTTCTCACACCAGTCAATAGGAAATATATAGAAATCTCACTTTCGTCACTCGAATATAAATACTGATAATGTGATCACAATTATCAGCATCATCCCCGGGCGACTAGAGTGTGATTCTATATCTATCCAGTATATTAAAATTTCGAATACACGCGGATCAGACGTATACGCAAAATCTATATATACTGGATTGTCCACATCTATATAAATAAATAATCAAATACGAATAATTGATTTAAATTTTCAAAACAAAATTTGTTTTCACTTTTATTTATCAAAAACACTACTCTTCACACTCGTTCTAGGATACTACTGATCCCATCTCTAACGAGTCATTCTCATTGGATATTACTAATCCAATATCTGATGAATTCTTTCGTATGGTTCTAATGTGCCTTGTTCTCTGCTTTGTAAACCAAAGCTCCGATACCAACTGTGACGAGAAGGGATTTCGCTCTGTCCGAACCAGTCGCTAAACCGACCCAGACCGTTCGAAACCGCCCTATCGTTTGAGAACACGACAAATCAGAACGCATATAAAAGAACATTTCACTGTATATTTCAACAATGCATCAGATTACAAGAATATACAGAGTATAAAAGAATATTACACAGAAATATCAGAGATTTAAATTACATTTAAATACATCGCAGCGGAAAATAATACAATACACAACTAGAAGGAGATATACGGATACAAAGCTTTCCGGATATCGTTCCAGCTGTAAACCAGGATCCTATGAATATAAATCTGCAAAACCAAAACTACTGGCTGCCCGTGTCAAAATAAGGGCACCCAGAGTTTAGGTTAAAACAATAAACTCCAGGTCAGTCATGTGACTGGTGTGAGAACTAAAACAGTTATTATTCTTTATTTTAAAAGTTAGGTAAATCAAGGGACCACGCCGTATAACACGGAACGGGTTTCCTCCCAAGAATACCAGTGCATAAAACAAACAGCGCAATGCTAAATAAAGAAAAATGAAGCTGTTATAAGACCCAGGTCCCATCACACAATGCAATGCAAGCCGGGGGATAGGGTTTTCCCTTATAACAGCCAAAGAATGCTTGATACGTTTAAAACAAATCATTTGGTACTATTATAAGTGCATAGTGTATAAAACAACTTCAAATCATAAGTATCAATCATAGGTGGCATGGGTACCATATATCATGTCGCCGTACTAGTTCTACAATTAAAATCGCAAATGTCACGTATTTGGAAATTGGGTTTCCGTCTATGAACCGAGGCAAAAGATAGTCCTCAACCGATTCGAGACAATCTAGCCCATGTCTCAGGATCAGAACGCATCAACCCTTTAGATCGTCAGGGCCGGTCCACCGATGTGGATTATTATGCCTGAACACTACGTCCCTCCGCCCTTTGGGGCGTAAATGAGCCAACTAAATGACTCCATCGGTTCGAGAACGACCGATCAATCCGAGGCGCCTCGCAACAGCAACAACCACATAAGTCAAACTCGTCAGGGCGTGTAAAACCACTGACGCCACTTCAAGCTAGAAAGAAACGCATGCCCTCCCTGACGTCCTCTCCCGTTTTTGGTTCATACCGGGTGTGAAACTCGCGAAGCAAACGTTACACAAAGCTACGCCACAAAGGCCTTGCTTTGATCATCACCACAAGACTTTGCTTTTCAACAGAAGCCTCGATCAATTGCCACTTATGCATGCCACACAGGCAATTCACTCCATGCGTTTGATATCCATCAATATATAACCCCTGAGCTCGCACGTCTCAGAGAAGGGTGTTAAGCAAGAGAATAAATTCTCCGCCGCCAAACAGATATACATTTAATAGAGATCAATCACACGGACTAAAATCCAATGTCAGACACACAGTCCATTTACAAGTCCGTTCTGTGTCTGAACGAAACCGGAGGCACCTAGTACCCCGCATGTACATCGATCTCCAAGTACGTCTGGACGATCACCAACTGTTTCCATCTTCTTGGGTGTACAGCCCAATCAAGATCATCAGTAATCACCCAAACGACGTGAAGACTTCTGGTCTTCGACCATCATCTTCATCTTCGACACCACGTCGAATCAGTTATTTAGAATGGGATAAACCCGGTCTTTCTGAATAACTCGCGTATATATTATAAAAGTGTTACACAAACACAACATACGCCTCATTCCAATTCAGAATATTCTTTTATTCAAATATTCCTATACTTTGGGAAAAGTTCCCATAAATTTTATCCAAGATAAGTTCTTTAAATTTATTCTTTAATCTCCTTTGAATATCAATTCAAACTAGTCGGGATTATCGAACCACACCGAAGTAATCATTTATTTTATTTTCCCAATCCCAACCTATTCATCCCATGAAGTAAAACTGGTAGTACTTCATATCTAACACCACAGTGTTATCGGTAACTCAATTACCATTTCACGTTCAAATCTAATTAAAGATTTAACTATCGCTTGGAGTAAAACTGGTGATACTCCATTCTCGATCTTTTCAATCTATTTAAAGATTCATTAAAACTCCACTTAGTTTTAATCTTTGACTGGGTTAAAGAATCGGTGTCATTTAAAACACGGTTCACGATAAACCCAAAATCACATTCCATTAATTATCGGGTTAAAGAACAAGTGTTATTTAAAACACTGTTCACGATAAACCCAAAAATCAATACCCATTCAATTCCAATTAAATATCATTTAATTGGTACACTTCATTAAATCTAAATAAAAAGATTTAATCTTTTTTCAACTGGGTTCAAGAACAGTGTTAGTGAAGACACCATTCACGACAAACCCAAATCACATTCGATATTCAATACAAGGCTCTAAATAGAAAATATATCGGCTTATATTCAATATCGAATTCTACGACTAACAAATGTCGTATTGGAAATAACGATATAAATATATCTTTCAAATTTCCATAACAACACCTGTATAATCACGAATTCCAACATCGAAATATTCCGAAGACAATTTTGATTCAAATCCATTCCAATGCAATCATTGGAAATTCTGGTTATTTTCAAAACCATTCTTAAATTCAATTTATTTATTTAAAAATAAATAGAATTATAATTCTAGTTTAAAACCAGTTCATTTCGATAAAAATCTATTTTTATCTTTTCAAATATGGAGTTTTTCATCCCAATTTTTCCCAAATCATTTCTTATGATTTTACACAATTTATTATTATTTTTATTAATTTTATCAAGACCTGTACAGTCGATTTCCATCAACGGTCATCGAACTGCACTTACAGCGACCTTTTACGAATTTGATTTGGACGTATCTCCAAATCCAACCGTTAGATTTCAAATTTCTAACATTCATTAGAAAGCTCTTTTCGATACGAACCCAACGGTTCCGGTTTTAGGAGAATCCGACGGTCGGATCTCCCGTTATGTCCGTTTGAAATAAATGGTCGAAATTCGCGAACTGCCACGGTGCGGCGCGTTCTATTCAGGCCATTATATTATATATATAATATATACTTCGTCGATTTTCTATTCAAAACGAATTATATAAATAGTTTTAAAATTCGTTTCAAAATCTATTTCAACTTCCATTTCAATTCAAAGCAAAATTGAATTCTTCTTTATAAATTCGTTTCAAAGTTCATTTCTATTCAATTCAAATTTCAATTCAATTTGAATTCATTTCAATTCACTTTCAATTCATTTCGAAATCGTTTTCAATTCAATTCATTTCGAAATCGTTTTCAATTCAATTCATTTCGAAATCGTTTTCAATTCAATTCATTTCGAAATCGTTTTCAATTCAATTCATTTCGAAATCGTTTTCAATTCAATTCATTTCCAAATCGTTTTCAATTCAATTCATTTTGAAATCGTTTTAAAATCGATATAAATATCGTTCACGTCAAAATGGCGTCAATCTAATCAATACGGCTTCATATATTCCTTTATTTTCAAATATTCTATTTCAAATATTTCTTTTTCAAATATTTCTTTTTCAAATATTTCTTTTTCAAATATTTCTTTTTCAAAACTGGAATGAGGCCCAATCAATTACCATATAAAATTAATTATATGGATTTTCATACAACACATGTATAAAATAGCATTGAAAATAATCAACCATCAACCAAAGTGCACTACACTGTATAAGCATCAAATATAGATATTCAACGCTTATAACAGCCTGTCAATCAATTGATCGACATATTTAATCAATCAGGATGAGTGAACTTCAAATTTCATCCCAACACCCGTATGGGGTTTCAAACAATCAAACATAATTTTTTTTTTGTGCAATTGGGCGATGTGTAAAATTAATCGACCCAATCAATGTCCTTCAAATAGGTGTACATAAACAAACCGTCCGGTTTGTAAATGAATATTTATTTATTCACATTCACGTCAAAAATTATATTTTAACGATAAAACATTTTATTTCAACACATGAATTTCTATTCAGTTCATTTCTTCAATAAAATGATATTTTATTTTTCTAACATATTTTAGAAAATTTCGGCGGCATAACGGCACGATACTAGAAACGGGACGAGGCCTAGCCTTATCCCCGGTCTAGTGAAGGCCCACGCCATTCACACATCAATCAAAATCACCAAACAACCAAATTCAAATCAAATCATATAACTAATCTATGCAACCAAACAAACAAGTCCATGGTCTGTGGACGATTGTGTCGGGTGCTACTAAGCACCGTCTACATCCTAGTATATATATATAACTAGAAAATGAAATTGAGAGGTGAGAAATTCTCACATTTAGCTATCCTAGCTCCACGGCACTTCTAATGCAGGAAATCTTCGCCAACTCGCCTTTTTGTCGCTTTCGCCCGTATTCTCTACATATGTAAAAATCGAATTTTTACTTCGCAATTCAATATATAAAAATCATATTTTTATTTCGAAGTTCAATATATAAAAATTCTATTTTTATTTCGAAGTTCAATATATAAAAATCATATTTTTATTTCGAAGTTCAATATATAAAAATTATATTTTTCTTTCGAAGTTCAATATATAAAAAATTCTATTTTTCTTTCGAAGTTCAATATATAAAAAATCAATTTTTCTTTCGAAGTTCAATATATAAAAAATTCTATTTTTCTTTCGAAGTTCAATATATAAAAAATTCTATTTTTCTTTCGAAGTTCAATATATAAAAAATCAATTTTTCTTTCGAAGTTCAATATATAAAAAATCAATTTTTCTTTCGAAGTTCAATATAAAAAAATTCTATTTTTCTTTCGAAGTTCAATATATAAAAATTCTATTTTTCTTTCGAAGTTCAATATATAAAAATTCTATTTTTCTTTCGAAGTTCAATATATAAAAATTCTATTTTTCTTTCGAAGTTCAATATATAAAAAATCAATTTTTCTTTCGAAGTTCAATATATAAAAAATTCTATTTTTCTTTCGAAGTTCAATATATAAAAAATCAATTTTTCTTTTGAAGTTCAATATATAAAAAATCAATTTTTCTTTCGAAGTTCAATATATAAAAATTCTATTTTTCTTTCGAAGTTCAATATATAAAAATTCTATTTTTCTTTCGAAGTTCAATATACAAAAATTCTATTTTTCTTTCGAAGTTCAATATATAAAAATTCTATTTTTCTTTCGAAGTTCAATATATAAAAATTCTATTTTTCTTTCGAAGTTCAATATATAAAAATTCTATTTTTCTTTCGAAGTTCAATATATAAAAATTCTATTTTTCTTTCGAAGTTCAATATATAAAAATTCTAGTTTTCTTTCGAAGTTCAATATATAAAAATTCTAGTTTTCTTTCGAAGTTCAATATATAAAAATTCTATTTTTCTTTCGAAGTTCAATATATAAAAATTCTATTTTTCTTTGTTCTATGTTTTTTTTTAAGTTTTAAAACAATTGATATACATATATAAAAATAAATAAACAAATAAAACAAGGAGAGGCTTACTGTGTTCGGATTTTCAGGTGGTTCCACCATTAGGGTTGGAGTTCGCCATCGCCACCGACGTCGTGGAGGAGATCGGAGCCCGCCATCTTGGAGTCGCCAGCGTCGCCTACCTCCACCCGCTTCGCCAACGTGCCGCGCACCACTGGCAGTCGTCAGGCCCTGCTCGACGCCCCCGTGGCTTCCAAGTGGTCCCCACGTCAGGATTCAAACTCGAACCTGCGGTCTTAGGGAGGGCTCTCGAGCTCGAGCTCGATCAGGAAGGGGAAGAGGACGGCAGGAAGGCGGAAGGTGGAGTGGCGCCTGACGCCAGCGGAGGCGCGGAGGAGATCCGCCTGGAGTCGCTTTTTTTTTTTTTGATAAAATCGATTTGAAAAATAAATAAATAAAAAGGGGGGGCCAGAACGAAATAAAAGGGGAGAAGAGAGATAAAATAATTTATTTTAATTATTTTAATTGCAAAAAGTTGACTTTTACATACGACCTCTAAACGAGGTCCACCGCCTGTCGTCCACAGCGTTTCACCCCCATTCCGAACACAATGGGATATGTATCGCAAGCTGATTTGATCGTTTCGATCAGTTTTCGTTTAATTTAAAATATAATTCTTTATATATTCAATTTAAACGTACATTTCAATTTACCGGGGCCATATACTTACTCTAAAAAATTTCGAAAAATATTTTCTAGCTTCGTATTGACGATACGGTCTTAACAAAACTAGTTTCATCGAATTCTGAGACCGTTGGAAAAATGGCCAATTTCCAGTCGATTAAAATCAACTGAAAATGGTCAATCGCGTTTTCCTTTGCCACGTTCACATATTGATTCGGAAAATTATGAAATTTGAAACCTAGCAATAACATTACATCCCGGACCCAACAAAACTGGTTTCGTCGAAATCCGAGGTCGTTTGCAAAATGTCCATTTTTAAGGGCCTGAATTCCATAGCGACTATTCAGAATTTTCAACTGGACATATCTTTTGATTCCCGCTATGAAATTTCGATTATTCGAATTCGTTGGAAAGATATTACCAATTAGATCCTATTATTTTTGGTTTCAATAAAATCCGGATTGTTTTGCACCCGATACATTGAATTGAAGTTTGAAATCGAATTATCGAACTACCGCGCCATTTTCAATTCCTTTTATAATTATATATAAATATTTATATTCTAACGACGACGCGTATAATATATACGTTCTAATTATATTCAAAATAAATTTCTCGTCGATATTATTTAAAATAATTCATTTTAAATAATCAAAATTCGCTAAAATTGCCGAAATAAAAATTTTAAACTGGCCCAGATTTTCCGGGTTATTACAGTTTCACACCCGGTATGAACCAAAAACGGGAGACGGACCTCAGGGAGGACATGCGTTTCTTTCTAGTTAGAAGTGGCGTCAGTGGATTTACACGCCCTGACGAGTTTGACTTATGTGGTTGTTACTGTTGCGAGACGCCTCGGTTTGATCGGACGATCCGGGTCCAATGGAGTCATTCGTTGGCTCACTTACGCCCCATAGGGCGGGAAAACGCAGTATTCAGGAATTTTAATCCACATCGGTGGACCGGGCCTGACGATACAAAGGCTTGACTGAGTACTTGCCTGAGGCTCGGGCTAGAGAGTCTTGAATCGGTTGAGGACTATCTTTTGCCTCGGTTGATAGATGGAAATCCAACTTCCAAATACGTGACATTTGCGGTTTTGTTTGTAGAGCCTAGTATGGCGACATAGTGGGATGGGGCGCTTATGTCGTCTATGATTGATACTTATGATTTGAAGTTGTTTTATACACTATGCACTTATAATAGTATCAAATAATCTGTTTTAAACGTATCAAGCATTCTTTGGCTATTATAAGGTAAAAACCCTATCCTCCGGCTTGCGTTGCATTGTGTGATGGGACCTGGGTCTTATAATAGCTTCATTTTTTCAAAACGCATTGCGCTGTTTTGTTATATGCACTGGTATTCTTGGGAGGAAAACCGTTCTGTGTTATACGGCGTGGTCCCTTGATATATCTGGTTTAAAGTAAAGTTTTAAATAACTGTTTTAGTTCTCACACCAGTCCCATGACTGACCTGGAGTTTATTGTTTTGACCTAAACTCTAGGTGCCCATATTTTGACACAGGCAGCTATTAGTTTTGGTTTTGCATATTTATATTCACAGGATGCTGACTTACAGCTGGAACGATATTCGGAAAGCTTTGTATTCGTATATCTCCTTCTAGTTGTGTTTTGTATTATTTCCGCTGCGATGTATTTAAATGTAATTCAAATTTCTGATAATTTCTGTGTAATATTTATTCATACTCTGTATATTCTTGTATTCTGATGGAATTGTTGTAATATAAAATGAAATGTTCTTCCGTCTGCATTCTAATTTGTCGTGTTCTCAAAACAATTCGTTCTTTCTCTTCTCTTCGGAGACCGGGGAAGTTCGGGTCGTTTCATTCCCGCTATGAAATCTTAATTTTTCGGATTCGTTGGAAAGATATTCTCCATTAGATTCTAATATTTTTGGTTTCACTAAAATACGGTTTATTTTGCACCCGGTACATTCAATTGAAGTTTGAAATCGAATTATCGAACTACCGCGCCATTTTCAATTCCTTTTATAATTATATATAATTATTATATTCTAACGAAGACGTATATAAATATATACATTCTATTTATATTCAAAATAAATTTCTCGTCGATATTATTTAAAATAATTCATTTGAAATGTTCAAAATTTGCTAAAATTGCCAAAATAAAATTTTTAAACAGGCTCGCATTTCTGGGTTGTTACATTCTCCCCTACTTAAAACTTTTCATCCCCGAAAAGGAAAAAAGTCGAAAGTTGTTTTACTAATCAACTCAACTTCCTTTATTTTGACTACGGCTTAAGTTCTTCAACTTTTCAGTTTCTAAGAACTTTTCCAATTTTTCAAAAATTTGGCTAACACCCTAAATTTTCGAAAAATTTCGCCATAACCTCCCCTGCACCGGGAGCACCGGGAAAATCCCGAAATTGCAATATAAGCCCTCTGATCTCAAAAAGAAAAAGAAAATCCAAGCGTCTAGCCAATCGGCTCATAAAATCATCATCACCCAAACAAAACAGTAAATTATGGTAAACATGTACCTATTTGTCGGGCAAACAATATTTATTCTTCTGCTCTAGCCTCCTTGCTATGACCTGTTCAATGTAAGTACATGTACATGCAAGCAAATGAGACCAATTTAAATGCAATTCAATATTTGGCACAATTAGGCTAAATGGTTGAAAATTTCAAACAAATGAAACCAACAATTAAACAACACAACCAGCAATCAATTAGTGAATTATAGTTTCAAATTCATAATTTTGATACATATATAGAAAATCATGTTTTTGATGCCAAATCACAACAATGTATTCTAACTATATTTTGGTTCTCACACCAGCCTAATGGAAATATATAGAAATCACACCTTCGTCACTCGAATATGAATTCTGACGATGAGTACTCAACCATCAGAATCATCTTCGGGCCACTAGAGTATGATTCTATATCTATCTAGTATATTAAAACTTCGAATATACGTTCATGACGCGTATATGCAAAATCTTTATATACTCGATTGTCCAAATTCAAAATAAATAAATATTCAAATACGCATAAAATGGTTTAAATTTCAAAACAAAATTGTTTCCATTTGAAAAATATACTCTTCACACTCGTTCTAGGATACTACTGATCCTATCTATAACGAGTCATTCCAATTGGATATTAATAATCCAATATCTGATGGATTCTTTCGTATGGTTCTAATGTGTCTTGTTCTCGAGCTCTGTAAACCAAAGCTCTGATACCAAACTGACACGACCCGAACTTCCCCATAAAGGAAAGCCCGGATAGAATTGAGTACAAGACAAAATAGAACGCAGACGGAAGAACATTTCATTGTTATTACAACAATTCCATCAGATACAAGAATATACAGAGTGTAAATGAATAAATTACATTCGATAAATATCAGAGATTACAATAAATTACATAGCAGCGGAAAAATATACAAAACACAACTAAAAGTGATACAAGGATACAGAGATTTCCGAGCATTGTTCCAGCTGTAAATCAGGACCCTGTGAATATAAATCTGCAAAATCAAAACTACTAGCTGCCCGTGTCGAAAATAAGGGCACCCAGAGTTTAGGTTAAAACAATAAACTCCAGGTCAGTCATGGGATGGGTGTGAGAACTAAAACAGTTATTTAAAACTTTACTTTAAAAGAGAGTAATTAGAGGGACCACGTCGTATAACACGGAACGGGTTTCCTCCCAAGAATACTAGTGCATATAACAAAACAGCGCAGTTCTCTTTGGAAAAATGAAGCTATTATAAGACCCAGGTCCCATCACACAATGCAACGCAAGATGGAGGATAGGGTTTTCCCTTATAATATCCAAACATGCTTGGTACATTTAAAACAAATCACTTGATACTATAATAAGTGTATAGTGTCAAAACAATTCAATCATAAATATTAATCATAGGCGGCATGGGTACCATCTGTCATGTCGCCATACTAGTTCTACAATTAAAACCACAATATCACGTATTGGAAATTGGATTTCCGTCATGAGCCGAGGCAAGGGGCAAGCTCCTCTCCGTTCGAGACACTCTAGCAAATGTCCCAGGACCCCACTTTGATCCTTGGAATCGGTTGGGCCGGTCCTCACCTAACTTTGGAGGATTAGTTATTCCTGAACACACGTTTCCCGGTCCTTACAGACCTATATCCGAGGCGCCTCACATTCCAACATCCACACAGGTAAAAAGTATATAAATGTCAGGGCTGGTAGGTCACTGACATCACCCATAGCTAGAAAGAAACGTCGTGTTCTCCCAACGGTCCGTATCCCGTTTTTTGACTCATACAGAGGTGTGAGGCTCGCGAATTCATGTTATACACAAAGCTGCGCCCCACAGGCCATGCTTTGATCATCAACCACAAGACTTTGCTTTTCAACAGAAGCCTTGATCAATTGCCACTTACGCGTGCCACACTGGCAATTCACTCCATGCGACTGATGTCCATCGATATACAACCTCTGAGCTCGTACGTCTCAGAGAAGGGCGTTAAGCAAGAGAATAAATTCTCTGCTGCCAAACAAATGTATATTTAATAGAGATCAATCAACACAGAATAAAATCCAATGTCAGACACACAATCCATTTAGAAGTTCGTTCTGGGTCTGAACGAAACCGGAGGCACTTTCCTCGCATATCCATCCATCTCAAAGTACGTCTGAACGATCACCAACTGGTTCCCTCATCTTGGGTGTACAGCCCAATCAAGATCATCAGTACTCACCCAAACGATGTGAAGACTTCCGGTCTTCAACCACCGTCTTCATCTTCGACATCTCGTCGAATCGGTTACTCAGAATGGGATAAACCCGGTCTTTCTGAATAACCCGCGTATATAATAAACACGTGTTACACAAACACAATAAACGCCTCATTCCAATTCAGAATATTCTTTTATTCACAAAATCACATTCTTAGGGAAAGGTTCCCATTAATTTTATCCAAGATAATTTTTTCTACATTTTTTCTTTAATCTTCCTTTGGATATCATTTCAAACTAGTTGGGATTAGCGAACCACACCGAAGTAATTATTCGTTTTATTTCCCAATCCCAACCTATTCATCCCCTGGAGCAAAACTGGTAATACTCCATACCTAATACCGCGGTGTTATCGGTAAAATTAATTACCATTTCATGTTTAAATCTAATTGAAGATTTAACTATCGCTTTGGAGAAAAACTGGTGGTACTCCATTCTCGATCACCTTTCAGATTTGATAATTTAAATTAGCAATTCACATTTCAATCTAATTAAAGATTCACTAAAACTCCACTTAGTTTTAATCTTCTCAAAAATCAATATCCTGTCTTTAACTAGGTTAAAGAACCAATGTCATTTAAAGCACGATTCAAGACAAACCCAAAATCACACTCTATTGTTAATCGGGTTAAAGAACAGGTGTTGTTCAAAACACCGCTCCCGATAAACCCAAAAACCAATTCAAATTCAATTCCAATTAATTATTATTTAATTGCTACACTTCATTAAATCTAAATAGAAAGATTTAATCATTTTCTGTATTGGGCTTAAGAACAGTGTTAATGAAGACACCATTCACGACAAACCCAAATCACAATTGATATTAAATACAAGGCTCTGAATAGAAAATATACCGGCTTATATTCAATATCAAATCCTGAAACCAACTAATATCATATTGGAAATAACGATATAAAATATATCTTTCAAATTCCCATAACAATATCTGTATAGTCATGAAATCCAACATCGAAATATTTCGAAGATAATTTTGATTCAACTCCTGTCCAATTCACGTATTGGGAATATTGATTATTTTTAAAATCACTTTCAAATTCAATTTATTTATTTCAAAAATAAATTGATTTTAATTCTAGTTCAAAACTAGTTCATTTCGATAAAAATCTATTTTTATCTTTTCAAATATGGAGTTTTTCATCCCAGTTCTTTCCAATCCATATATTATGATTTTACACAAATTATTAATATTTTTGATAGTTTTATCAAGGCCCGTACAGTCGATTTCCAACAACGGCCATCGAACTGCACTTACAACGACCTTTTCTGAAATTGATTTGGACATAATTCCAAATCCAACCATTAGATTTCAAATTCCTAATATTCATTGGAAAGCTCTTTTCGATACAAACCCAACGGTTCCAGTTTTAGGAGAATCCGACGGTCGGATCTCCTGCAACATCAATTCGAAGTCAATGGTCGAAATTCACGAACTGCCGCGGCGCGGCGCGTTCTGTTCAGGCCATTATATATATAATATATATATATATTATATATACATATATATTATATATATATATATATTATATATTTCGTCGATTTCCTTTTAAAACGTATTTTATAAATCGTTTTAAATTCGTTTTCAAAACCATTTCAACTCTATATTCAATTTCTAATCAAAATTGAATATTTCATATCATTCCTATATAAATGATAATATTTTCAGAATGTTATATTTAGAAATCACTATCTTTTCTATATTCATTATAAAAATGAATATAATTGATATAAATATCGTTCACGTCAAAATAGCGCAACTCTAATCAACACGGCTTTATATATTTCAATAAATTCGTTATTCTATTCAATAAAGGAATATTTATTCTATTCAACACATGAATCTATATTTCTTTCAACACACGACCAATCTCAACACATGAGTACTGTCAACACACAACTATTTTTGTTATGTAAAATATTTTATAAAATTTTGGTACTATCGTTTGATTTTCAATTAGACTCCACCGTGAAGTAGTTTCTAATTTTAAATATGAAAAAGATGTCAATTTTGTTATATTTAAAATATTTTACTCAACACATAAATAGTTTCAACACATGAACATCGTCAAAACATGACTATTTTTATATTCAACACATGAGTTTTCTTTTATAATATTCATTATTTTGCCAATTGGAATGAGGCCCAATCAATTACCATATAACGTTAATTATATGGGTTCCATACAACACATGTATATAATAGCAACGATAAACAATCAACAATCATCCATCATCCAAAGTCCACCACACAACTGCATAAGCATCAAATATAAATAATCAACGCTTACACAGTCTGTCGACCAATCGATCGACATACAATTGAATAATTGGGATTAGTGTACCCAAATACCATCCCAACACCCGTGTGGGGTTTCAAATCGACAAACACAGATTTTTATTTGTGCAGTTGGGCGATGTGTAAAATTTATCGACCCAATCAATATCAGTCAAACCAGTGTATATAAACAAATCGGCCGATTTGTTTATAAATATTTATTTATTCACTTTCACGTTAAAAATTATATTTTTAACGATAATTAATTTATTTCAACCATCTACCTTTTATCATCAATTTCACATCAACAACACAAACAAATTTCACCACACATCAAACAAGCATACATGCCGTCCATGTTCTGTGGATGATGGGTGTCGGGTGCTGCTAAGCACCGTCTACATCCTAGTATATATATAACTAGAAAAAGAAATTTAGAGTGAGAAGTTATCACCAAAGCTATCCCAACTCCACGACACTTCTAATGTAGGAAATCTTGTAGTTCCCGCCTTTTGTCACTTTCGTTGCCCGTATTCACTATATATATAAAATCACATCTTTATATTGTTGCTATGTATATAAAAATTCTATTTTTACTCCGCTACTATATAGATAAAAATTCTATTTTTACATCGATGCTATATAGATAAAAATTCTATTTTTACTCCGCTACTATATAGATAAAAATTCTATTTTTACTCCGCTACTATATAGATAAAAATTCTATTTTTAAATCGATGCTCATATAATAGAGATTATATTTTAATCGCGCTATACTTTATATAAAGATTTCGCCTTTTCAAATATAAAGATTTCGCCTTTTCAAATAAAAAGATTTCGCCTTTTCAATTCATCACTATAAAAATCACATTTTTATTTTGCTACCTATATAAAGATGATATTTTTACTATCTATAAAATATAAAAATCGTATTTTTATACTTTCCATACTATAAAATCATATCTTTACATTGCTACTACTATAATGATCACATCTTTATTACTCTACATTATATAAAATCATATTTTTATTCATCTAAAAAAATATAAAATCATATTTTTATCTTCTACATCATATTAAGATTATATTTTTATTTCGCCATTTCGACAATAAAAATCTGACCTTTCTATATTTAAAAATACGATCTTTCTATGTTTAAAAATACGATCTTTCTATGTTTAAAAATACGATCTTTCTTATTCACAATCTCTACCCTTTTATAAACAAAAATCATAGCTCTTCGCCTTTACACTATAAAAATCATACCTTTACAAAATATAAACTTTTTAATGCTATATAAAAACTAATTTATTTATATAAAAAAAAATTTACTTTATATAAATAAAAGTAAATAAATACAAACAAAAACTTACAGGGGGAGGGGAGGAGAAGGGTTCGCTGCAGCACCCGGGTGCGGTCGGAGGCGGGTGGAGATGGTGGCAGGGCGGCTTCAGGCGGAAGGGGGGGGGTTCGATTCAGGTGCGTCGGGTTTTGGGGGGCGCGGTCGGTTGAGGAACGAAGGAAATGAGAAGAAGAGGAGGGCGGAGGGGTAGTGGAGGAAGGAGGCTTGGGGGGGGGGGGGCGCTGCGCCTCCTGTCGGCGACGACGAGGCGATCAATCACCTGGGGGAATCGCGATTCCCCCCCTCCTTTTTATTTCGATTAGAAATGAACGGTGATTGGGGGGGTAAAGGTAAAGAGGAGGAGAGAGAATTTTATATATTTTATTTTATTTTATTTTCCACCAAAAAGTAACTTTTTATTTCGAACACGAAATGAAACCCACCGCCTGTCGCCTATAGCTAATTACCCCCATTCCGAACACAATGGGATATGTATCGCAAGCTGATTCGATCGTTTCGATCAGTTTTCGTAAAAATCAACATATAACTCTATATATTGAATTTCAACGTGCATTTCAATTTCCTGGGGCCACATACTAACAAGAAGAATTCCCGAAAAATATTTTCTAGCTTTGTATTGACGATACGGTCCGAACAAAACTAGTTTCTTTGAATTCTGAGACCGTTGGAAAAATGGCCATTTTCCAGTCGATTAAAATCAACTGAAACTGGTCAAACGTGTTTTCCTTTGCCACGCTCACATAATGATTCGAAAAATTACGAAATTTGAAACCTAGCAATAATTTGATCTCACGGATCCAACAAAAGTGGTTTCATCGAAATCCGAGGTCGTTTGCAAAATTGCTATTTTTAAGGGCCTGAATTCCATAGCGACTATTCAGAATTTCAAATGGACATATCTTTTGATTCCCGCTATGAAATCTTGATTTTTCGAATTCGTTGGAAAGATATTCTCCATTAGATTCTAATATTTTTGGTTTCACTAAAATCCGGTTTATTTTGCACCCGGTACATTCAATTGAAGTTTGAAATCGAATTATCGAACTACCGTGCCATTTTCAATTCCTTTTATAATTATATATAATTATTATATTCTAATGACGATGTATATAAATATATACATTCTATTTATATTCAAAATAAATTTCTCGTCGATATTATTTAAAATAATTCATTTTAAATGTTCAAAATTCGCTAAAATTGCCAAAATAAATTTTTTAAACTGGCTCGCATTTCCGGGATGTTACAAAAAATGATTTGAAAGTTAAATCAAATTGATTTGGATTCTCATAAGGGAAAAACCCGTTCCGTTATATGGCGTGGTCTTATGAGATATTGTTATTTTCACAAATTGTTTTAAAGTGTTTACTCATACTAGTCCCATGACTGACCCAGAGTTTGTTTTGTTTTGTTTTCCCTAAACTATTGGTTGCCCAATTTTGTACAGGCAGTAAAGTAGTCATGATTTTTCAGATACATTAGATGGAGCTTGGTGCAGGAGGCATCAGGATAATATAGCCGTTGTTTATTTCCGCTATGTTGTACTCTGATAATGTTACTGTATACATATACTAGTTTTATTTCAAAGTTATGTATCTATTAGATATTGTTCATTCCGCTGTGAGTTTCATGTTACTCTAATGATGATGTATGTTCTTCTCCTTCTCCTTCTTCTATTCTAAGTTTCTATCTTGTCTATCCTCACCCTCTGTTTTTCTTTCTATTAGTTTTCTGGATTCCAGTGCAGTTGGGGTTGGACTTGTGATATTTGGTCAGCTCAAATTGTAACGGAATTTCGGGACACTACAAGAATTTTCATAGAAAACAAATTGATATATATATATATATATATATAATCGATATAAACTTCCATATCCAACTGATAATATAAGTGGAATAACGGCAAGGCCTTTTAAATTCCATATATATTAACAGTCTTCCTCCCAAGAAATTCCCTTCGATTATTATCAAATTAGATTCCATTCCATTAAAATATAACATGTTAAATTGGAAAACTTTATATTGGAAAATCTCCTTTAAATCTTAACAAAAGATTTATAAATTCCAAATCCTATTTCACTGTAAATCGGGTTAAAGAACAAATGTCGCTAGAGAACACAGTTCACGATAAACCTAATTCACATTCCATTTTATTCCAATTATTAAATATGATTGGAAACTCTAACAATCTTAATTAAAAGATTTATTCTCTTCACACAGGCTTCAAGAATAGTGTTACTGAAGACAACGTTCATGACAAACCCAAAATCCCATTTGATATTAAATACAAGTTTCTGAATAGAAGATACATCTGTTTATATTCAATATTAAATAAAACAACCAACAAATATCATATTGGAAATAACGATATGAATATATCTTTCAAATTTTCATAACAATATCTGTATAATCACGAAACCCAACATCGAAATATTCCGAAGACAATTTCGATTCAAATCCATTCCAATTTATATATTGGAAATCCTGGTTATTTTTAAAACCATTTCAAATCCAATTTATTTATTTAAAAATATTGGATTATAATTCTAGTTAATAACTAGTTCATTTCGATAAAAAATAATTTTTTATCTATTCAAATATCGAATTTTTTAACCCAATTCTTTCCAAATCATTTCTTATGATTTTACACTAATTATTGATATTTTTAATAATTTTATCAAGGTCTGTATAGTCGATTTCCATAAATGGCCAACAAATTGCGCTTACAACGACCTTTTCCAAATTTGATTTGGACATAATTCCAAAGCTGTCAATTAGATTTCAAATCTATAATATTCATTAGAAAGCTCTTTTTGATACGAACTCAATGGTTCCGGTTTTAGAAGAATCCGACGGTCGGAACTCTCGTAATGTCCATTCGAAATCAATGGTCGAAAGCAGCGAATTGCCGCAGAGCGGAGCGTTCTATTCAGGCCTTTATATAATATATAATATATATAATATATATTTCGTCGATTTCCATTGAAAATGTATTTTATAAATCATTTTAAATTAGTTTTCGAAACGATTTCAACTTCATATTCAATTTCTAATCAAAATTGAATATTCAATATCATTAATATATAAATGATATTATTTTCAAAACATTAGATTTTGAAATCAATTCCTTTTCGAAATTCATTATAAAAACGAATAAAATCGATATAAATATCGCTCACGTCAAAATGGTGTTAATCTAATCAACACGGCTTTATATATTTATATATATTCGTGTCCATCCCAAATTGGACATCAAAATCAGATCTTGATCCGTTACCAATTTTTTTTTTAAATATTCATTATTTTAAAATATTCATTCTTTCTGAAATGGAATCAGAAACAGTCAATTACCATATAATGTGATTTATATGGATTTCATACAATACATGTATATTAAAACAATGATACACAATCAACCATCATCCATAGTGTATTCTACACTTTATAAGCATCAAATATAAATATTTAACGCTTACAACAGCCTGTCAATCAATCAATCGATATACAGCTAATTATTGGGACTAGTTTATGTCATACATTATCCCAATACCCTTGTGGGGTTTCAATCAACAAATATTGAATTTTGTTTGAGCAGTTGGGCGATGTGTAAAATTTATCGTCCCAATCAATATCAGTCAAATGTGTGTACATAAAGAAATCGTCCAATTTGTTTATGAATATTTATTTTATTCATATACACGTTAAAAATTATATTTTTAACTATAAAATATTTATTTTATTCCACATCAAACAATCAATCAAACAAACAAGTCGTCCATGGTCTGTGGACGACGAGTGTCCGGTGCTGCTAAGCACCGTCTGCATCCTATTACATATTTTAACTAGAAAATAAAATTAAAGTGAGAAGTTCTCACCTTTGGGATCCACTCCACCATTCTCTATTTCTGAACGGTTCGGATTTGTCCAAAATTCCAATGCGATCTTTTCCCACTGTTCATAGTAAAAATCACATTTTTATTTTAATGCTATAAAAATCACGTCTTTATTTGACTATATATATAATAAAAATTGGATTTTTTATTTTGCTACATTAATAAAAATCATATTTTTTTATTCTCTATTAAATAAAAATTCTATTTTTAACGTTCCATTCAAATAAATAAAAGTAACATTTTTATTCTTCTGTTCAAATGATAAAAATTATATTTTTATCTCTTTGCTATATATATAAAAAATATATTTTTCTTTTTCTAATCAAACAATAAAAATCCTACTTTTAATTTACTACTTTTAAAATAAAAATCACTTCTTTACATTATAAAAAAATCTGAATCTTTACATAAGGAAAAATCATTTCTTTTCATTTTAAAAAACCAAACTTTTCATTTACAAAAATCATATATTTTCATTTTCAAAAATCATATATTTTCATTTCGATGTTCATTCAATAAAAATCATATTTTCTTCTAAATAAAAATTAGATTTTTATATAACTAAAATTATATTTTTATCTAACTAAAAATTATACTTTTACATTGCTCTACTTATAATCAAGATTATATTTTTATATCGTTGTTCTTATATAAGAATAGACCACTTTTATTTCACTACTATATATAGATTTCAGATTTTTAAAACAAACACATATATTTTCTATTTTTAAAACAAATGATATGTTTTCTATTTTGTCTAAAACAATGCAACTTATAAAATCATATTTCTATTTACTATGCCATTTTTGAATTCCAATTCCTTAGTTAAACAAATTAAAGTGTGGTTAACTCTTTATTACCTTAATAAATAAATAGAATTCAATTAACAAAATTAATTAAACCTAATTATCAGCTAACCTTCTTCCAAGATCATCACTCCAATTTGCTGTGAACTGAACCCATCTTTGCATATGAACATCACGGTGGATCCACCACTAGAAGAGGCCGTAGGCCGATAATCCACCATCCCGTGAAGTGCACCAACCTGCTCTCCCAACCCCAAGCACAGCTCGCAACTCAAGGCACCCCCACCTCCAAAAATGCAGGTGAACGCGCCACCTTCCAGCCAAGAAATTGAGATAACCAAGCCCCAGAAAATCATCACCCGCACACGGATTGGAAACCCTCTTCGAGCAGCCCGATTTTGCATTTTGTCGAATTGAATTTCACTGTGTTAGGAGGGAGATCGGAGGAGTCATTCTCGGGAGTGATTTGGATCGCATAAAATGGATGGCGGCGCTCGTTGACCACGCGATAAAATAAAAGGTGGGTTTGACTTCTAATTTAACCAGTTGAAGGGTTTATATATTATTTATTTATTTTATTTTATTCGTAAGTAGCCCGTTTAATCTTCGAATTGCAAATCAAACCCAATGATTGTTGTTTCTAGCTAATTACCCCCGTTCCAAACACAATGGGATATGTCCGCTAAGCCAATTCGACCGTTACAATTAGTTTTCCTTTAAATTAAATTATAAATCATTATATATTTAATTTAAACATACATTTCAATTTACCGGGGACACGTACGGACTCTAAAAATTCCCGAAAAATATTTTCGAACTTCATATTGACGATACGGTTCTAACAAAACTAGTTTCATAAAATTTTGGAGACCATTTGAAAAATGGCCATTTTCTGGTTGATCCAAATTGACTTAAACTGACAAAACACGTTTTCTTTTTCCACGCTCACATATTGATTTAGAAAATTATGATTTTTGGAATCTAGCAATAACTTGACATCTTGGATCCAACAAAAGTGGTTTCGTAAAAAACGGAGGTCGTTTGCAAAATTTCCATTTTTCAGGACTAAAATTCCATAGCGACTATTCTGAATTTTCAACTGGGCATAACTTTTTATTCCGGCTATGAAATTTGGATTTTTCAGATGCGTTGGAAAGATATTTTCATTTTTAGATTCTTATATTTTTGGTTTCGCTAAAATCCGGTATATTTTGAATCCTGTACATTCATTTGAAATTTGAAACCGAAATCCCAAACTCTTGCGCCATTTTCAATTCCTTTTATATTTAAAAATAAATATTTATATTCTTAATTCGATTCAAATAAATATATACATTCTAATTCTTTTCAAAATAAATTTCTCATCGTTATTATTTAAAATAATTCATTTTAAATAATCAAAATTCATCAAAATTTCCAAAATAAAATTTTTAAATTAGCTCGAATTTTTCGGGTTGTTACAATCTCCCCCACTTAAAATCTTTTCGTCCTCGAAAAGGAACGGAGCTGAAAGTTGTTTTACAAACCAACTAAACTTTTATTCTTTTCATTATGGCTTAAGTTCGTCAACTTTTCAGTTTCTAAGAACTTTCCAATTCATCAAAAATTTGGCTAGCACCCTAAATTTTCGAAAAATTTCGCCATAGCAACCTTTGTACGGGAGCACCAGGAAAATCCCCAAACCGCCACATAGGCTTCTCCAATCAAAAATAAAAAGAAACAGCCAATCGGCTCATAAAATCATCAAAAACCCCAAGAAATACAATAAACATGTACCTATTTGTCGGGCAAACAATTTTATTTCACTTCTCTAGCCTCCTTGCTATAACCTGTTTAATGTATGTACATGTATATATATGCGATTTCAAACAATTTTCAATACAGTTCAACATTTTGTAGAATTTGGTTATATGTAATGTTCTTTCACATAATGGTTTTATTAGTTAACAAATAATCATACAACACAACCATCAATCAATTAATGAATTAACGTTTAAAATTCATAATTTTGACATATATACAGAAAATCATGTTTTTGATTCCAAATCACAACAATAGCCCTATCTAGTTTTGGTTCTCACACCAGTCTAATGGAAATATATAGACATCCCACTTTCGAAACTCGAACATAAAACACTGATGATGTGTACACTATCATCGGTATCCTCTCCGGGCGACTAGAGTGTGATTCTATATTTCTAGCATATAAATCTTTGAATACACATGGATCAAACGTATATGCAAAATCTTTATATACTGGATTGTCCAAATTCAATACAAATAAAATATTCAAATACGTATAAAATGGTTTAAATTTTCAAAACAAAATTTGTTTTCACTTTTATTTCAAAAATAACACTCTTCCGGCTCATTTTAGGATACTACTGATCCCATCTCTAACGAGCCGTTCTTATTGGATATTACTAATCCAATCTCTGATGAATTCTTTCGTTCGATTCTAATGTGTCTTGTTCTCGAGCTCTGTAAACCAAAGCTCTGATACCACTGTAACGATCCGAACTTCCCCATGAAGGAAAGCACGGATTGCTTTGAGGACAAGACAAATCAGAGCTCAAATAGAAGAACATTTCATTGCTTATTACAATAATTTCATCAGAATACAAGAATATACAGAGTAAGAACAAATATTACACATTCACTAAATATCAGAGATTTATAAGTTACAATGTAGTGGAAAATAATATGAAACACAACTAAAAAGAATATACGGATACATAGCTTTCCGAATATCATTCCAGCTGTAAACCAGGATCATGTGAATATAAATCTGCAAAACCAAAACTACAAGCTGCCCGTGTAAAAAATAGGGGCACCTAGAGTTTAGGTTAAAACAATAAACTCCAGGTCAATCATGTGACTAGTGTGAGACTTAAAACAGCTATTATCTTGGTTTTAAAGTAAGGTAAACCAAGGGACCACGCCGTATAACACGGAACGTGTTTCCTCCTAAGAAAACCAGTGCATATAAACAACAGCGCAATGTTAAATAAAGAACATTGAAGCTATTGTAAGACTCAGGTCCCATCACACAATGCATCGCAAGCCGGAGGATAGAGTTTTACCTTCTAATAGCCAAACATGCTTGGTATGTTTAAAACAAATCATTTTGCTACTATTATAATGTAAAGTGTATGAAGACAACTTCAAATATAAATGTATCAATCATAGACGACATAGCGCCCCATTCCACTATGTCATCATACTAGGCTCTACAATCAAAACCGCAAAATGTTGTATTGGAAGTTGGATTTCCATTTGTGAACCAAGGCAAGGGATCGTCCTTACCGCTTCAAGACCATCTAGCCCATGTCTCAGGACCCAGACTCAGGTGGGCCATTGGATCGTCAGGGCCGGTCCACACGAAGTGGATTAAAATGCTTGAACACTGCGTTTTCCTGCCCTATGGGGCATAAATCTGGCCTGTATAAAGACCATCTATCGGCTCCGTAGAGGCCGAAATAACGGAGGTGTGTCGCTATCCATCATCCACATAAGTAAAACGTCAGGGCTTGCAAAACGCTGACACCACTCCTAGCTAGAATGAAAAGCATGTCCTCCCTGATGTCCTCTCCCGTTTCTAGTTCACACCGCGGTGTGAGGCTCGTAAAGTAATGCAACACAAAGCTATGCTATATAAAAGTCGTGCTTTGATCATCAACCACAAGACTCTGCTTTTCAACAGAAGCCTTGATCATTTGCATCTCAACATGCCACACAGGCAATTCACGCTATGCAACCGATGTCTATCAATCACACAGAATGAAATCCGATGTCAGACACACATCCATTTATAAGTTCATTCTGAGTCTAAATGAAACCGAAGGCACCTTATTCCTCGTCCCGTATTTCCAATACAGGAGAGAGGCCCTCACATATCCGGTTGATCTCCAAGTACGTCTGGACGATCACCACTTATTACCTTGTCTTGGGTGTACAACCCCATCAAGACATCAGTAATCATCCAAACGATGTGAAGACCTCTGGTCTTCAACCACCGTCTTCACCCTCGACATATCGTTGAATCAGTTATTCAGAATAGGATAAACCCGGTCTTTCTGCATAACTCGCGTATATAAAAAACTAGTGCTATAAAAACACAACATACGCCTCATTCCAATTCAAAATATTCTTTCATTCAAATATTCTTATACTTTGGGAAAGGTTCCTATTAATTTTATCAAAGATAAATTCTTGAAATTTATTCTTTAATCTTCTTTTGGTTTTTAATTCAAACCAAATTATGGTTTAAACTAGTCGGGATTAGCGAACCTTACCGAAGTAATCATTTGTTTAATTTCCCAAGCCCAACCTATTCATCCCATGAAGTAAAACTGTTAATACTTCATATCTAACACCACAGTGTTATCGGTAAAATTAATTACCACTTTACGTTCAAATCTAATTAAAGATTTAACTATCGCTTGGAGCAAAACTGGTGATACTCCATTCTCGACCATTTCTTGAATTTGATAATTTTAGTTATCAAAATCACCTTTCAATCTATTTAAAGATTCATTAAAACTCTAATTCATTTTTAATTTCCAAAAATCATTACTTAATGATTATTCAATGTTAAGAAATTAATCTTATCTTTAACTGGGTTAAAGAACTAATGTCATTTAAAACACAACTCACGATAAACCCAAGATCACATTCCATTTATTATGGAATTTTCATGGAAACAAATTGACATATATATAATCGATATAAACTTCCATATCCAACCGATAATATAAATGGAATAATGGCAAGGCCTTTTAAATTTCATATATATTAACAGTCTTCCTCCATAGAAATTCAATTTGATTATTATCAAATCGAATTCCATTCCATTCCAATATAATATGTTAAATTGGAAAACTTTACTTTGGAAAATCTCCTTTAAATCTTAACAAAATGTTTATAAATTCCAAATCCTATTTCACTGTAATTCGGGTTAAAGAACGAATGTCGCTAAAGAACACAGTTCACGATAAACCCAATTCACATTCCATTTTATTCCAATTAATATAATTGGAAACTCTAATAATCGTAATTAAAAGATTTATTCTCTTCACATGGGGTTCAAGAACAATGTTACTAAAGGCACCGTTCATGGCAAACCCAATATCCCATTTGATATTAAATACAGGGCTCTGAATAGAAAATATATAGGCTTATATTCAATATTAAATACAACAACCAACAAATATCATATTGGATATATTCAAATTTCCATAACAATATCTGTATAATCGGGTAATCCAACATCGAAATATTCCGAAGAAAATTTCGATTCAAATCCATTCCAGTTTATATATTGGAAATCCTTGTTATTTTAAAAACCATTTCAAATCCAATTTATTTATTTAAAAATATTAGATTATTATTCTAGTTAATAACTAGTTCATTTCGATGAAAATATATTTTTATCTTTTCAAATATGGAATTTTTCATCCCAGTTCTTTCCAAATCATTTCTTAAGATTTTACACTAATTACTGATATTTTTAATAATTTATCAAGGTTCATGTAGTCGATTTCCATAAACGGCCATCGAACTGCACTTATAGCGACCTTTTCCAAATTTGATTTGGACATAATTCCAAATCCAACCGTTAGTTTCAAATCTCTAATATTCGTTAGAAAGCTCTTTTCGATATGCCCCCAATGGTTCTGGTTTTAGAAGAATCCAATGGTCGGATCTCCTGTAATGTCCGTTCAAAGTCAATGGTCGAAATTCATGAACTACCGCAGCGCATTCTATTCAGGCCATTATATTATATATAATATATATCCATTGAAAATGTATTTTATAAATCGTTTTAAATTCATTTTCAAAATGATTTCAACTTCATATTCAATTTCTAATCAAAACTGAATATTCCATATCATTAATATATAAATGATAATATATTCAAAACATTAGATTCTGAAATCGATTCCTTTTCGATATTCATTATAAAAATGAATAAAATCGATATAAATATCCTTCACATCAAAATGGCGTTAATCTAATCAACACGGTTTTATATATTTATATATATTCGTGTCCATCCCAAATCGGACATCAAATCAGATCTTGATCCTTTACCGATTTTTTTTAAAATATTCATTATTTTAAAATAATCATTCTTTTTGAACTGGAATCAGACACAGTCAGTTACCATATAATGTGATTTAAATGGATTTCATACAATACATGTATACAAAAACAATGATACACAATCAACCATCATCCATAGTGCATTCTACACTGCATAAGCATCAAATATAAATATTTAACGCTTACAACAACCTGTCAATCAATCGATCGATATTATTAGGACTAGTGGATGTCATATATTACCCCAATACCTGTGTGGGGTTTCAATCAGCAAGTAATGAATTTTATTTGTGCAGTTGGGCGATATGAAAAATTTATCGTCCCAATCAATATTAGTCAAAAGTGTGTACATAAACAAATAATCAAATTTGTTTATGAATATTTATTTTATTCATATACACGTTAAAAATTATATTTTTAACTATAAAATATTTATTTCATTCCACATCACACAATCAAACAAACAAACAAGTCGTCCATGGTCTGTGGACGACGGATGTTGGGTGCTGCTGAGTACCGTCTACATCCTTGTATATATTTTAACTTGAAAATAAAATTAAAGTGATAAGTTCTCACCATTGGGATCCACTCAACCATTCTATATTTCTGAACGGTTCGGATTTGTCCAAAATTCCAATGCGATCTTTTCCCACTGTTCATAGTAAAAATCACATTTTTATTTCAATGCTATAAAAATCACATCTTTATTTCACTATATATATATATAACAAAAATCGGATTTTTTATTATTCTACATTAATAAAAATCATATTTTTATATTCTTTATTATATAAAAATTCTATTTTTAACGTGCCATTCAAATAAATAAAAATCACATTTTTATTCTTCTATTCAAATAATAAAAATCATATTTTTATCTCTTCGCTATATATATAAATATTATATTTTTCTTTTGCTAATCAAACAATAAAAATCCTACTTTTAATTTACTACTTTAAAAATAAAAATCACTTCTTTACATTATAAAAAAAATCCAAATCTTTACATAAGGAAAAATCATTTCTTTTCATTTTAAAAACCGGACTTTTCATTTACAAAAATCATATATTTTCTTTTTCAAACATCATATATTTTCATTTCGATGTTCATTCAATAAAAATCATATTTTCTTCTAACTAAAAATTAGATTGTTATATAACTAAAATTATATTTTTATCTAACTAAAAATTATACTTTTACATCGCTCTACTTATAATCAAGATTATATTTTTATATCGTTGTTCTTATATAAGAAAAGACCACTTTTATTTCACTACTATATATAGATTTCGGATTTTTAAAACAAACATATATGTTTTTTATTTTTAAAACAAATGATATATTTTCTATTTTATTTAAAAAAATGCAACTTATAAAATCATATTTCTACTTACCATGCTATTTTTGAACTGCAATTCCTTAGTTAAACAAATTATAGCATGGTTAACTCTTTATTACCTTAATAAATAAATAAAATTTAATTAACAAAATTAATTAAACCTGATTTCCAACTGTCCTTCTTCCAAGATCATCAATCCAATTTTGCTGTGAACAGAACCCATCGTCGCATATGAACTTCAAGGCGGCGCCACCACCAGAAGAGGCCGGAGGCCGATCATCCACCACCCCGTGAAGCACACCAACCTGCTCTCCCATCCCACCGCATTGCTTGCAACTCGAGGCAAACCACTCTAAAAACGCAGGTGAACGCGCCACCTTCCAACTAAGAAATCGAGAGAACCACGCCCCAGAAAATCATCACCCGCATACGGATTAGAAACACTCTTCGAGCAGCTCGATTTTTCATTTTGTCGAATTGAATTTCATTGTTAAGGAGGGAGATCGGAGGAGTAATTCTCGGGAGTGATTTGGATCACAGAAAATGGATGGAGGTGCTCGTTGACCACGCGGAAAAATAAATGGAGGGTTTGACTTCTTCTTTGACCAGTAGAAGGGTTTATGTATTATTTATTTATTTTATTTTATTCCAAAGTAGCCCATTTATCTTCGAATTCCAAATCAAACCCAACGACTGTCATTCCTAGCTAATTACCCTAATTCCGGACACAATGGGATATGTCCGCCAAGCCAATTCAACCGTTACGATTAGTTTTCCTTTAAATTAAATTATAAATCATTATATATTTAATTTAAACGTACATTTCAATTTACCGGGGACACATACGGACTCTAAAAATTTCCGAAAAATATTTTCTGACTTCGTATTGATGATATGGTTCTAAAAGTCAAATTTGGAGACCGTTTGAAAAATGGAACTTTTCTGGTCGATCCAAATTGACTGAAACTGACAAAACCCGTTTTCTTTTGCCACGCTCACATATTGATTCAAAAATTATGATTTTTGGAATCTAGCAATAACTTGACATCCCGGATCCAACAAAAGTGGTTTCGCCGAAAACAGAGGTAGTTTGCAAAATTTTCCAATTTTAAGGGCTAAAATTCCATAGCAACTATTCTGAATTTCCAATTGGGCATAACTTTTAATTCCCGCTATGAAATTTGGATTTTTCATATGCGTAGGAAAGATATTTTCATTTAGATTCTAATATTTTTGGTTTCGCTAAAATCATGTTTATTTTGAATCCTGTACATTCATTTGAAATCAAAATTTCAAACTACCGCGCCATTTTCAATTCCTTTTATATTTAAAAATAAATATTTCTATTCTAACTTTGATTCAAATAAATATATACATTCTAATTCTATTCAAAATAAATTTCTCGTCGTTATTATTCAAAATAATTCATTTTAAATAATCAAAATTCATCAAAATTGCCAAAATAAAATTTTTAATGGGGCCCGGATTTTCCGGGTTGTTACACAATCATACATGTGCATGAACATAAACTAAAATAAAAAGAAGAATTAGTAAATTGATTGAAATGAGGGCATGCAATTAAAATAGACAGAATGAGCAGACAGAATGAGCAATTAATGTAAGTAAATATCAAAAAAATTAAATGTATGAAGGAAAGAGGTTACTATACGTTAAAAATAATACAGTAATGCGTTAATTAGAAAGAAATAAGGTAGTTTCTTTTTAATTAATGGAGCACTAAGTGTGAAAAGGGTTAAGGCGGTTTCTTTTTAAAAGAGCACTAAGTGTGAAAAGGGTTAAGGCAGTTTCATTTAAGAGTATTCAGTGGTTAAAAAGAGAATTGAATCATCTAATTGATTAGAGGAAGAATAAGACAAATAATTGTACACATACAATTACTTAGTTTATGACAAAGGTGGAATATAAGTTAGAACAAGCATTGCACGCGAACAAAGGAGCAACCAAACAAAGAAAGAAAAGATTGTCTTGTAATTTTTTTTATGTGCAATGAATAAAATTTAAAATCAAAATGAGAAATATATATATATATATATATAAGCATATGCCCCTGCGCACGGTCTATGGGTGCAACGTACCCTGGATGTGTTGGTTGGGTTCTAGAATGTTCTTTTCTAGTGTGAGGTGGACGGTTTATATGAGATTTTATTTAATCCTAAGGGCCCAGTTCTTCTAACCCACCTATAAATAGATGGCTAGGTCTTCTTCCACACTCATAATTTCAGAAGAGACATCAAAACTTTGCTCTTTTCTTCCTCAAGCAATTCTCTTCTCTCCTTCTCCAAATCCTATTCTAAAAATAAAAATTAGATTTAGGCTTCTTCTACTTCAGAATTAGAGAAAGAGAATTTAGATTATTCAAGAGCTGAAGGGGAGAATTAACGTTAATAAAAGATTATTCAAAATTGGGAAAGCAAATCAAGGTGAGTAGGTTTAAATTATAATTTTGAATAATAGTATACCTATCGTTCGACGTTCCCCATTTATGTAAAGATTAATTTGATAAACATGCTAATTACTGCAATCTTAACTTTATGTGTATTCTGTTCTTCTCCCTCTATTTCCCCTTTTTATTTTTAAGACTTGGCTACCTTCGAGCCTAGTGCAATCTCGCTGAAATATGCACATGAACGAAATTGAGATAATTGGAAAAGTTTGGGTATGATAATTGTAACGACCCGGATTTTGAGCGACTTTGGTTATCGACATAAGCTCGATGTCGATATCCAAAACATCGAAAAATCCTGGTAATTAGTGAAAGAAATTAGAGGGTGAGGAAAGATAAGATAGAAAATTAGAATAGAAGAAGAAGAACACAACATCAGAGTAACACGAATCTCACAGCGGAACGAATAACATATAATATATGTAACATAACTTTGAAATATACATCGGTATTCGAATATACATCATTATCAAAGTACAACACTTACAACACAGCGGAAATAACTATAGCTATATGATCCTGAAGCCTCCTGCTCCAGCTCTTCAATTATATCTGTAAAATCCCGACTACTTGACTGCCCATACAAATTTAGGCACCCAAGAGTTTAGGGAAACAAACAAATAAACTCTGGGTCAGTCATGGGACTGGTATGAGTAAAACAGTTTAAAACAGGTTGAATAAGTAAACGATATCTCATAAGACCACGCCGCATAACGGAACGGGTTTTTCCCTTATGAGAATCCAAGATAACTTTATATCAAAACCTTTTTGATATTATAATAATGCCTATCAACCACAGTATATATATAATCATCTAGCAGAAACGCTTTCATCTCACGTTCTACATATATAGTATACAATCAAAACCGCAAGCACGTATTGGGTAATGGATTTCCAACTATGACAAGGTATGGAACCACCTATCGCTCGTGTACCTCTAGAGAGGAATACACTGGGTTCAACAAGAACATCTTGCAACCCGGCCACACACGACCGACCACTCATTTCGCTTGAGCGTATCGAATGTATATCACCAACGGTTGGGATCAGCAACCGTTTCCCGAATGGGACAGCATCAACAATAGATTTTTAGAAGTAAATGAAACTCTAGATCAGGTGATTATACACCCTACTTTGGTGCGACCGACTTAGCCATGCTGCCTGCCCGATTTCTGTCATTTACCGGATGATGAGGCTAGAAGCTACGCTTTATCATCACACCAGATTCACTTTGAATGTCACATCGTCAAATCCATCAAATCACCGATAGACGTACTCAACCATACATTATGTGTTAGCTAAAAGAAGTTTCCTTCTCCGCTTCCACTCTTGGTACAGTTGGAGAAATCAATATACGTGATCGTCTGGACATACTCTGTCAGACATCCGTCCATACAAGTCATCCAGGAACAGGATGAACCGAAGGCACTATTCTGTAAACAGGATAGCCCTTGCCTAACTCCGTCTTCAATTTTCTTTGGCATATATGATTCGCAACGCTTATGCCAATACAGAGTGGTTCTCTGGATAACGATCCAACTGGTCTCTCCATATTAACAACGTTAAAATGGTCAAAACTTTGATAGTCTGTGATTTAACTATCGAATAAAAACAAGTGTGCAACCAACGATATTATTTCCAAATGGAAATTATATCGATCAAACATCGTTCAACATTTATCTCTTTAATTCATTAATTTTACTTATCTCCGGTTTCCCTATATTCAATATTTCCTATTTTCTAAATTGGGAAAAATATACGTTATTAACAATGGAAAACATTTCCATTTCTTGTTTTCTTTATTAGAAAACATTTCTGGTTTGTTACATGGAAAACATTTCCAAAGCTTCTTCATTGGACTTAGACAGAGGTTTAAACAAACCATCGCGATGCCAACTCAAACCATTTCCTTTACTGCCGAACCTTAACTATTCCTTAGTTAGAAACGAAGTCAATCAAGTTGGGGTAGAACTACCTATCAGACCTTAACTGAACAACATTTCTAACTTTGAAATTGGCAAAGTTCACTTTATATTCCTTTACTAACTTCCTTACTTAACCCTCCTTCGAATAGCTATATTCGATTGACTCTTTTCACTTAACTCTATTCGATTAACCCTTATCAATTAACTCTATTTGACTAACACTATTGGATTAACTCTATTTGACTAATGCTATTGATTTACCCATTTCACTTAACTCCTTTCGAATAAACTATATTCGATAACTCCTTTTACTTTGTTCGAATAAACTATATTCGATTAACTCATTTGCTTTAACATTAATTGATTAAACTAACATCGATTAACTCCTTTTAACTTTCTCACTAATCGATTAAACTAACATCGATTAGCTCCTTTTAACTTTTACTCTAATCGATTAACCAACATCGATTAACTCCTTTTAACTTTTACTCTAATCGATTAAACTAACATCGATTAGCTCCTTTTAACTTTCTCACTAATCGATTAAACTAATCATCGATTAGCTCCTTTTAACTTTCTCACTAGTCGATTAAACTAAAATCGATTAGCTCCTTTTAACTTTCTCACTAATCGATTAAACTAACATCGATTAGCTCCTTTTAACTTTTACTCTAATCGATTAACCAACATCGATTAACTCCTTTTAACTTTTACTCTAATCAATTAAACTAACATCGATTAACTTCTTTTACTTTAACACTAATCGATTAACTAACATCGATTAACTCTTTTACTTTAACACTAATCGATTAACTTCTTTTACTCTATTCGAATAAACTATTCATTTATAAAGATTTACTTTTAGTAACAGTTCTTCACTTTACAAATGATTTCCATTTTATAAAACTCTATTCGTTTTAAAAACATTTTTCCCTTTTATTTACTTTCGAAATATTTCCTTTTATAAAATCTGTTGATTTTATAAAATCTCTTTATTTCAATATACATTGAAATAATTCTCTTTTACATCCCAGGGTCTTTTATGATATTTAAAATATCGAATAACAATGATCAACATCATTCCAACACCCATAATCCATAACAGATTATATAACACGTCATATATCACAATATATGAAAACAGTAAAATAAATGTTGAGGAATCCAGTTGTATTCCTCCAACCTGTTTCCCTGCATCACAGATGTTAAACAATATAGATAACATCACTTTTTAGTTCCATATGATATATTCTGTTAAACAGAATCAATATAGAAAATTTAACTAACTGACTAGCAGTTCAATCAAACAGTCAACATACAGTCAATCAACCAATATCTAACAGTTCTAAAAATACAACATGAAATTATAAACTGTTCAGAGTTGGTGAGATTTACACACATTGGCAGTTCATCGTTAAAGAACGATAAACTGTTGTTTGATTTGAATCAAACAGTTTATTCGCCATAAATTCAAACGAGCTCTACTCCACTCCCAGTCAGTTCCATTGGGTAGCCCTCGTCCCTACAATCCTATCGGATCCGAATTTGTGAAATTCTGATAACATTTGCATTCGATATTTCAATTATAAGTAAATAAGGTATTTAAATTCAACTTATATTATTAATTTAGATAATGGGCTTTACCCAATGTTTCGGCCCACCCAACTTCTGAATCCAATTAACACTCCAAACAATTTAAACTGAAAGTCTACTCTCCCCATACGTTTGCAATGGTGCCAGCAGCTTCCCCTTTGATTTCTTTACAAAAACATAAAAATGAATTTAGACTCAATGTCCTCCTTCCAAGGTCCCAGGTTGACCTTGCGCCTCATGCACAGATCGTCTTCTGCCATCATGATATACAGTTCGAAACCGAACTGTTCTTTCTCCCTTACGAACAGTATACTGGAGCAGCACCCCTTAATTCTTCACAATGAGTTTCCTCCCCATCTTCTCCATACAACAACTACTTTATCTTCTCGAATTCAGGTGATGTCTTCACCCAACTTCACCTCTCCCTACGCCCTACCATCCCATCGCCATAAGGGACAACTCGCACACACCCTACAGACCCCGTCGACAGCATCTACGCGTTCACAACAGGGGACAACGACCCCATTATTCACAAATCAATCCCTTTCCGCACCCCACTCGAAGCCATACTCCACCACAAACTCGGCTAAACCCCTGAAAACTCGAATTGATGCTTCAATATTCCATAAGTCTTTTAGCCCTAGGGCCGCTGAAGAGAGAAACAGCGAACTCTGCTGATTCGAATGTCTCTAAACTAATATCGAAAAGAAGAGGATCATGCGGGGACTCAAAGATGGTTGTTATGAATTTCTTTGATTTTATTTTCGATTTTCTTTTGATTTTAGAAACGTGAACTTTTTTTGCTGGAAGAAGAAGAGGAAACCGCGGCGGCTCAGATTTTCTTTTGACCCCGAACGAATGGAAATTAGGGTATTTGACCCCATCGTTATAAATATATAGGGTTGGGAAAGATTTTCTTTGTGATTTTCCTTTGATCTGATTTTTGTGGCTGAGAACTCACCTCGTGATAGATGTGAAGAAGAAGAAACGTGGACTTATATATTACCTTTAAACTTATATATATATATAACTAGAGTTTTAACAGTGCCCTGTTGTTTGTAAAACTCTGTTTGCGTACAAGCCATTACGGACAAAAATAAATATGTCATCGTAATGAGCAATGTGTCAGGACCCCAAAAATATAATAATACTGGTAGGTTAACTCATATTGTGGAACTTCAAAATGTTGATTTCAGGGTGCGAAATACTTCAAATAAAAAGTTGCTTATTTATTTAATTAAAAATTACAATAAAATTCTAAAAATTAAGTTATCACTACTTCCCAAAAGAACCTTGTCTAAATTCAAATCCGATCTCTAGTTATATCGAATAAACCGTTACGGTCGATAAACGATTCTGTAGCGACTATTTTAAAATTTGATTTGGACATATCTCAAAATCTATACGACGAAATCCAGATCTTTCTCTTCCGCCAGAAAGATATACTTCACCAGCTCCATACGTTTCTTGTTTCACATAAATCCGATTTAAAACGAACCCTGTATTTTCAGTTGAAGTTCAAATCGCCAAATCACGAACTGCAGCGCCATTTCGAGCTCGTTTATAATTATATTATAAACTATACGTTCAACTGTCGACGATTGAATATATTCGTTATTCAAATTCAATTCTGAACTGAATTAAATATCATAGATGATCCGGTTCACACCATATCGTCATTTCCACTATTTCTGACTATTTCAGAAATTAATATATTATTTAATTATTATTTTAATTAAATATTTACTATTATCAAATTCCACGACCATTAAATTCACTAAACCACCATTTATATAATAAAATAAATTAATCATGATACCTCTGCCAATGCGGGTCATTACAATCTTCCCCACTTAAAAATAATTTCGTCCTCGAAATTGCTAAGAAGTAGGGGACGACCCTATCGACTGGTTAGAACATATTTGTTCACTTCATAACTTCAGTTTCAACTGAACCAATTTAATTTCAATTAAATCCTTAATTAATTCTTATCAACGAAAATTTTCAAAAAATCCTGAAAATTTTCTAACGCCTTAACTCTTCGAAAAATTTCGCAAGCACCTCCTTTGTACTGGTCAATCGATCAAACTCCAACTCGCCTCTCTGGGCCACCTCCAATCCAAAAGAAAATCAAACTGCCAAGCGGCTTGCCAATTCGGCTCATAAGACTCATATCCAATATGAAATATAAACTTGTACCTTTTGTCGGCATATCACTATATCCCTTCCACCTGTTATCAATTCAGCGGATACAAGGGTCATCCCAATCAAATTCCAGTCTGCTTTTCCACGACACAACCATTCGCTTATATCTAAGCCAAATATCATTTAAACTCAAGTTCAATTCTTGATTTTCCCTTCCTTAACTCCTCAATCCAATACCATTTCGGATTCTAATTTCTCAAATCCAATCTTATTCGATTTTAATTCAACTTCAGTTACCACTTAACCGACTTTACTTTAATTCAAATCTGCTTTCACAAATTTCTGTTAAATTTGTTTTTAATTTAAACAGTCTTTCCCTGGGAGTTTTTAAACAGTTTACTCTTTTCAAAAATCAAATTTTCCTTTTTGAAATGTTACTGAGCCCTTAATTAATATTCCATTAGTTAAATCACTTCTCTATTTCTTTATCAATATTTGTTAACCAAATATTTTCAATAACCATATTGGCCTTTTATGTTATTTGGAAAACATTTCCGAATATCGCCTTCCTTTATTTTCTAAATCAATAACCTTTATAATCCTATTTATAATTGGAAAATATTCCAATTACTTATCTCTTTTCTGATCTCTTTTATTTCTATACTTAGGAAATATTTAACATCTATTTCCAAGCTTTCACTTATTTGGTTAAAACGGATGTTGTGTAAAACATCGTTACGACAACCCAATTGCTATATTCAACTAACTCTTATTCAACATTGATTTTCGAGCCTGAAATCTTACTATTTATTTGTTAATAATGAAATCAATCAAGTTGTGGTATAACTACCTCTCAGACCTTGACTGAATAACATTTATAACGTCAAAACAGATATGATTTACTTATTCGAAAAATCAATACCATGCAACTACTTATTCACCTTTAAACACGTATACGCTTCCTCTTTCTATTCTTACTAGATTTTATTCCTAGTCTTCCCTTTTTGATTATACTATTCTATTTCTAAGTTCGTTTCCTTATCGACTTCTATATATATCAATACATAGATTTCTAACTATCAATTTATCTTAAAAATATTCTAACTCCTTAAATTCCCGGAAAAATTCGCCATAACCTCCTTTGTACTAGGAGCATCGGGATATTTCAAATAGCCTCCCATGGCCCTCACCAATCCAAAAGAAAAACAAAAAGCCAAGCGGCTAGCCGATACGGCGCATAAAATCTCATATATGAATTAAATACATACCTTTTGTCGAGCAATCTATTTATATACCTTCATACCTTATCCATACCTATGTTATGTATATTTATACCTGCCCAATCTATTTTAACTATACCTGATCGTTTAAACTCAATTCGTTAATTAATTTGTTAATTAACTCTTTAGTCTATTCCACCTTTATATTTGAACATGAGATGTTCAAATATATTTTAACTTGCTTATTAACTAATTTGAATCCAAATTTCAAATTTAAGTTCTATATTCGATTTCGAATATCCATTTACAAATCCAATTCACCTTTCAAATTTCAACTTCAAATTCAAAACTCGATTAACTAATTCCTCTTCGACTTAGTTAATTCTATTCAATTTCTATTCAAATTTTATATTTGAATTTCATTTCAATTCTATTTGAATTTCCTATATTCAAATTTCAAATTCAATTCTATTTGAATCTCCCATATTCAAATTCCATTCCAATTCTCTTATCCAATTCTATACTTGAATTTCATTTCAATTCTCTTCGAATCTTCTATATTCAAATTTCAATTTTAATTCTATTTGAATCCTCTTTATTCAAATTTCATTTTCAATTCTATTTGAATCCTCTACATTCAAATTTCGTTTCACTTTCGATATTCAAATCCTATATTTGAAATCTCTTATATTTTCTATATCCAAACGCCATTTGAATCTCTATATACAAATTCTACATCACTTCCATTGAGTTTCATATATTCAAACTCCATTTGAATTTCTATATTCAATTTTCCATTATTTAAATCTTCTTTATTCAAATCTCATTTGAATTTCTATCTTCAAATCCCCTTTGAATTTTCTACATTCAAATCCCCTTTGAATTTTCTATATTCAATTCTATGTTTGAACTTCCTTTATTCAAATTCCTTTAAATAAGTCTCGGTTTCAATTCCTTTTGAAATCGATATTACTACCTTTGGAAAATAGGTTCCCCTTTCAACTTCACACTTGTATTTTTATTTCTGAATTATCCAATGATAATTCTTTTCACTTCATTTATAAACTTCGTTTATAAAGGAACTTCTCATTTTATTTCTTTTAAAATGAGTTAATATTTCAAATCTATTTAAAAGTTCAAATTCTATATTTTAAATCCTATTTTGAAATTCAACACAACTTGTCTTTCCCAAAACAAATTCAAAACAGTATCTCTGGTAGTAATTCGTCACTTACAACTCAAAAATGAATACTGATGATGCAGCTGTCATCATCAGAATCTATTTTCCAGCGATCGAAGTGAGTTCAAAACTATAAAACCATTTCTAAACATTTCCACTTTGAAATTCATTTCAAAATATAATTCACACTGCTTGAAAAAAAATATATAATTTAAAATCTCCCAGGATCTTAAATTTTCCTTATTTTTAATCCTAATCCATTTACAAACACTTATCCAATTCTCCAGAGTTTTAATTCAATTTCTGGTTTAAATTTTTGATTTAACTCATCTGATTTCACGTATTTCACTTATATGAATTCTGATTGGTTATTTACATAACCATTTTACTTATAATCTTACTCGACTATAATAACAACCAATATATCCATTATATTATAATTTTGATATATATATCTTCTCTATATCAAGATATACCTTGGGTAAACTTATTTTAATTTACCACCTTTTCAAAACATACCATGACGGTTCATCGTGTTCAAGTGTTTACAAAATCCCTACCGATACAGTGGATCAAACTGATCGACCAGAACTCATAAACTACTCAACCAATGAATCTCCACAATATAAAATAATTTTTATATCAATATACAAATACGTTCACTCATATATATACACTCAAACTCAATCTAGGGTATTTCTAACCCTATCTCTACCGAGTCACGCCACAGAGCCAAGTAATTCTTAACTTAAGCTCTGATACCAACTGTAACGACCCGGATTTTGAGCGACTTTGGTTATCGACATAAGCTCGATGTCGATAACCAAAACATCGAAAAATCCTGGTAATTAGTGAAAGAAATTAGAGGGTGAGGAAAGATAAGATAGAAAATTAGAATAGAAGAAGAAGAACACAACATCAGAGTAACACGAATCTCACAGCGGAACGAATAACATATAATATATGTAACATAACTTTGAAATATAAATCGGTATTTGAATATACGTCATTATCAAAGTACAACACTTACAACACAGCGGAAATAACTATAGCTATATGATCCTGAAGCCTCCTGCTCCAGCTCTTCAATTATATCTGTAAAATCCCGACTACTTGACTGCCCATACAAATTTAGGCACCCAAGAGTTTAGGGAAACAAACAAATAAACTCCGGGTCAGTCATGGGACTGGTATGAGTAAAACAGTTTAAAACAGGTTGAATAAGTAAATGATATCTCATAAGACCACGCCGCATAACGGAACGGGTTTTTCCCTTATGAGAATCCAAGATAACATTATATCAAAACCTTTTTGATATTATAATAATGTCTATCAACCACAATATATATATAATCATCTAGTAAAAACGCTTTCATCTCACGTTCTACATATATAGTATACAATCAAAACCGCAAGCACGTATTGGGTAATGGATTTCCAACTATGACAAGGTATGGAACCACCTATCGCTCATGTACCTCTAGAGAGGAATACACTGGGTTCAACAAGAACATCTTGCAACCCGGCCACACATGACCGACCACTCATTTCGCTTGAGCGTATCGAATGTATATCACCAACGGTTGGGATCAGCAACCGTTTCCCGAATGGGACAGCATCAACAATAGATTTTTAGAAGTAAATGAAACTCAAGATCAGGTGATTATACACCCTACTTTGGTGCGATCGACTTAGCCATGCTGCCTGCCCGATTTCTGTCATTTACTGGATGATGAGGCTAGAAGCTACGCTTTATCATCACACCAGATTCACTTTGAATGTCACATCGTCAAATCCATCAAATCACCGATTGACGTACTCAACCATACATTATGTGTTAGCTAAAAGAAGTTTCCTTCTCCGCTTCCACTCTTGGTACAGTTGGAGAAATCAATATACGTGATCGTCTGGACATACTCTGTCAGACATCCGTCCATACAAGTCATCCAGGAACAGGATGAACCGAAGGCACTATTCTGTAAACAGGATAGCCCTTGCCTAACTCCGTCTTCAATTTTCTTTGGCATATATGATTCGCAACGCTTATGCCAATACAGAGTGGTTCTCTGGATAATGATCCAACCGGTCTCTCCATATTAACAACGTTAAAATGGTCAAAACTTCGATAGTCTGTGATTTAACTATCGAATAAAAACAAGTGTGCAACCAACGATATTATTTCCAAATGGAAATTATATCGACCAAACATCGTTCAACATTTATCTCTTTAATTCATTAATTTTACTTATCTCCGGTTTCCCTATATTCAATATTTCCTATTTTCTAAATTGGGAAAAATATACGTTATTAACAATGGAAAACATTTCCATTTCTTGTTTTCTTTATTAGAAAACATTTCCGGTTTCTTACTTGGAAAACATTTCCAAAGCTTCTTCATTGGACTTAGACAGAGGTTTAAACAAACCATCGCGATGCCAACTCAAACCATTTCCTTTACTGTTGAACCTTAACTATTCCTTAGTTAGAAACTAAGCCAATCAAGTTGGGGTAGAACTACCTCTCAGACCTTAACTGAACAACATTTCTAACTTTGAAATTGGCAAAGTTCACTTTATATTCCTTTACTAACTTCCTTACTTAACCCTCCTTCGAATAGCTATATTCGATTGACTCTTTTCACTTAACTCTATTCGATTAACCATTATCAATTAACTCTATTGGACTAACACTATTGGATTAACTCTATTTGACTAATGCTATTGATTTACCCATTTCACTTAACTCCTTTCAAATAAACTATATTCGATAACTCCTTTTACTTTGTTCGAATAAACTATATTCGATTAACTCATTTGCTTTAACACTAATCGATTAAACTAACATCGATTAACTCCTTTTAACTTTCTCACTAATCGATTAAACTAACATCGATTAGCTCCTTTTAACTTTTACTCTAATCGATTAACCAACATCGATTAACTCCTTTTAACTTTTACTCTAATCGATTAAACTAACATCGATTAGCTCCTTTTAACTTTCTCACTAATCGATTAAACTAATCATCGATTAGCTCCTTTTAACTTTCTCACTAATCGATTAAACTAAAATCGATTAGCTCCTTTTAACTTTCTCACTAATTGATTAAACTAACATCGATTAGCTCCTTTTAACTTTTACTCTAATCGATTAACCAACATCGATTAACTCCTTTTAACTTTTACTCTAATCGATTAAACTAACATTGATTAACTTCTTTTACTTTAACACTAATCGATTAACTAACATCGATTAACTCTTTTACTTTAACACTAATCGATTAACTAACATCGATTAACTTCTTTTACTCTATTCGAATAAACTATTCATTTATAAAGATTTACTTTTAGTAACAGTTCTTCACTTTACAAATGATTTCCCTTTTATAAAACTCTATTCGTTTTAAAAACATTTTTCCCTTTTATTTACTTTCGAAATATTTCCTTTTATAAAATCTGTTGATTTTATAAAATCTCTTTATTTCAATATACATTGAAATAATTCTCTTTTACATCCCAGGGTCTTTTATGATATTTAAAATATCGAATAACAATGATCAACATCATTCCAACACCCATAATCCATAACAGATTATATAACACATCATATATCACAATATATGAAAACAGTAAAATAAATGTTGAGGAATCCAGTTGGATTCCTCCAACCTGTTTCCCTGCATCACAAATGTTAAACAATATAGATAACATCACTTTTCAGTTCCATATGATATATTCTGTTAAACAGAATCAATATAGAAAATTTAACTAACTGACTAGCAGTTCAATCAAACAGTCAACATACAGTCAATCAGCCAATATCTAACAGTTCTAAAAATACAACATGAAATTATAAACTGTTCAGAGTTGGTGAGATTTACTCACATTGGCAGTTCATCGTTAAAGAACGATAAACTGTTGTTTGATTTGAATCAAACAGTTTATTCGCCATAAATTCAAACGAGCTCTACTCCACTCCCAGTCAATTCCATTGGGTAGCCCTCGTCCCTACGATCCTATCGGATCCGAATTTGTGAAATTCTGATAACATTTGCATTCGATATTTCAATTATAAGTAAATAAGGTATTTAAATTCAACTTATATTATTAATTTAGATAATGGGCTTTACCCAATGTTTCGGCCCACCCAACTTCTGAATCCAATTAACACTCCAAACAATTTAAACTGAAAGTCTATCTCCCCATACGTTTGCAATGGTGCCAGCAGCTTCACCTTTGATTTCTTTACAAAAACATAAAAACGAATTTAGACTCAATGTCCTCCTTCCAAGGTCCCAGGTTGACCTTGCGCCTCATGCACAGATCGTCTTCTGCCATCATGATATACAGTTCGAAACCGAACTGTTCTTTCTCCCTTACGAACAGTATAATGGAGCAGCACCCCTTAATTCTTCACAATGAGTTTCCTCCCCATCTTCTCCATACAACAACTACTTTATCTTCTCGAATTCAGGTGATGTCTTCACCCAACTTCACCTCTCCCTATGCCCTGCCATCCCATCGCCATAAGGGACAACTCGCACACACCCTACAGACCCCGTCGACAGCATCTACGCGTTCACAACAGGGGACAACGACCCCATTATTCACAAATCAATCCCTTTCCGCACCCCACTCGAAGCCATACTCCACCACAAACTCGGCTAAACCCCTGAAAACTCGAATTGATGCTTCAATATTCCATAAGTCTTTTAGCCCTAGGGCCGCTGAAGAGAGAAACAGCGAACTCTGCTGATTCGAATGTCTCTAAACTAATATCGAAAAGAAGAGGATCATGCGGGGACTCAAAGATGGTTGTTATGAATTTCTTTGATTTTATTTTCGATTTTCTTTTGATTTTAGAAACGTGAACTTTTTTTGCTGGAAGAAGAAGAGGAAACCGCGGCGGCTCAGATTTTCTTTTGACCCCGAACGAATGGAAATTAGGGTATTTGACCCCATCGTTATATATATATAGGGTTGGGAAAGATTTTCTTTGTGATTTTCCTTTGATCTGATTTTTGTGGCTGAGAACTCACCTCGTGATAGATGTGAAGAAGAAGAAACGTGGACTTATATATTACCTTTAAACTTATATATATAAAACTAGAGTTTTAACGGTGCCCTGTTGTTCGTAAAACTCTGTTTGCGTACAAGCCATTACAGACAAAAATAAATATGTCATTGTAACGAGCAATGTGCCAAGACCCCAAAAATATAATAATACTGGTAGGTTAACTCATATTGTGGAACTTCAAAATGTTGATTTCAGGGTGCGAAATACTTCAAATAAAAAGTTGCTTATTTAATTAATTAAAAATTACAGTAAAATTCTAAAAATTAAGTTATCACTACTTCCCAAAAGAACCTTGTCTAAATTCAAATCCGATCTCTAGTTATATCGAATAAACCGTTACGGTCGATAAACGATTCTGTAGCGACTATTTTAAAATTTGATTTGGACATATCTCAAAATCTATACGACGAAATCCTGATCTTTCTCTTCCGCCAGAAAGATATACTTCATCAGCTCCATACGTTTCTTGTTTCACAGAAATCCGATTTAAAACAAACCCTGTATTTTCAGTTGAAGTTCAAATCGCCAAATCACGAACTACAGCGCCATTTCGAGCTCGTTTATAATTATATTATAAACTATACGTTCAACTGTCGACGATTGAATATATTCGTTATTCAAATTCAATTCTGAACTGAATTAAATATCATAGATGATCTGGTTCACACCATATCGTCATTTCCACTATTTCTGACTATTTCAGAAATTAATATATTATTTAATTATTATTTTAATTAAATATTTACTATTATTAAATTCCACGACCATTAAATTCACTAAACCACCATTTATATAATAATATAAATTAATCATGATACCTCTGCCAATGCGGGTCATTACAATAATGAAAAAAGGGAATATGGGGATATTGCTTAGTTGAGAATATAAGACTGTAACTTGGGGCATAATTGTAAAGAATATGAACAATTGGTAGAATTGGAATAAGTACACTATTTTAGAATTTCGTGTTATTTTAAATGATGTTAATTACATGTAGAAAGACATGCGACATATATGGGAAATTTGGCATAACTTATATATGGCATTATAGACATAAATTGAATTGGTAAATTATGGGTAATTAGTATTCACTATAATAAAAGACTTGAAATTGGGCATTAATTAAGGAAAAGATAATGAACGCCTAAGATACGAGGTTAGATTTGGTTTGCGATAGAAGTATGCCAGGAACCGCCCGGCATATCCTGCAACTACAAACCGTAACCTAATGTGAGAGGCTAAAGGCAAAAATTAGATGCGTAATAGTGATAAGACACAAGGTTAGATTTGGTTTGCGGTAGACGTCTGCCCGGAACCGCCCGGCATATCCAGCAACCACAAAAGGCAATCTAATGGGGGAGGTCTTGCACGATTATGGGTATATTGAATTAATGAACACTTAACTAAGATAAGACATGTGGTAAAGACATGGGAATAATAAAGGGGTTAAGTGGCTAACATGGGAAACATGGATAAATTGTTAAATTTGAGTACTTAACCTAATTAAACATATAGTGGTGTTGCAAACCAGTTGAATTGAGTAGGGTTAACTAAACATGTAAAATAAAAATGGGAAGGATTAAGTTAACCTAAATTAATGCCAAAATGGGGAATAATAATAATAACCTATTATGAATGAACTTTAGAAAAGGAAACGATAATAGGTAGGCTTGTCCTAGGAACAAGTGCGAATTATAACCAATGGAATAAGGTAAGTGTAACGACCCGTCTTTTTGCCGATTCTCGCAGGTAATTAAACAACCTAAAACCGTTCACAAAGACGAATTATTATGGGCACATACATATATTGAACAAAATAACAGAACTTTTCATTGCATAATACCATATTACATCAGAGTTACACAGAATATCAGAGTTACAACATATACAATGGAAGAAAAGTAAATATACTCTCAGCGGAAGAAATCAGATGATATGGCGGAAGCTCCGAACTCTAGCTTGAACTCCAACTCTAAAAGCGCTCTAAATCCTGCTCCGATGATCTAAACTGCAAACTAAACTAGTAGCTGCCCGTGTGAAAAATTAATGGGCACCTAGAGTTTAGAAAGGAATAATAAACTCCAGGTCAGTCAAGGGACTGGTGTGAGAACATAAAACAATTGTTTTTGGATTTATTTTAAAGTTGGGAAATTCACTGGACCACGCCACTAACGCAGAACGGGTTTACTCCATGTGAATGTCTGTGCATATAAATATGCAATGACTTTTGAAAATGAAGCTATCATAAGCTCGTCCCACATCACACAATGCAAACGCACATCAGATGGGCGAGGTTTTTCTTATGACAACCAAATATGCTTCATACGTAAAATCCTCTTTAAATGCCAAAATACATAGATATAGTGTGGAAAACATTTCGCATATAAATGTATTAATCCTAGACATCATAATACCCCATAATATTATGTCGCTATATATATATATATACACACACACACACATACAATCAAAATCGTATGGCTCGTTTTAGAGATTTGGGTTTCCAATTTTATGATTCCTGGCACGAAAGATCAATCAGAACACAAGCGACATGTAATCACAGGGTTTTCATCCGGACGCGGACACAAATACAAATCGCGAGGTAGATCAACGGTTTTCGACCAGACACGGCCACCCGAACATACCCTATTCCATAAGTTATAAGTGGTTTCCTACTGCTGCAGCGGTCATCATCAATTCATATATATATATATACACACACACAACCTAACCGCCAGTTTCTCATCATCCGGGGTGTGAGGTTTTTCGATGTTACGTTATACACAAAGCATGCCTAGAAAAGCAATGCTTGATCGTACAAGCTCCTTTCATCTCTTAAGTATGTCACATTATCCTTTCACAACATGACCACTTATTTCCATCCATACATAACCACTTCGAGCTCGTACGTCACAAACCAGAAACATATCGATGGAAATCAGTGTTATGTCGTCAATTACAATGTCAGGAACACAATCCATACAAGTCCATTCTGGGTCTGAATGGAACAAAATCTGAAAATCTCTGAATATATCCAGACCTCTTGCCACCTATAACCTTGTATCGGGAGATCAGCCCAACCGAGACATCAACAATCAATCCAAATAATCCAAAGATTCCCGGTCTTCCTTCGTCATTTACCGAGTCTTAAAATTCTTCATAACGTCTTATTATTACTTGGAATGGTTTTCGAAATGATATTCGACCCCGGTCTTTCCAAGTAATAAGCGCAATTTAAACAATAGTTATGGACTATGCGTGGTTCCGATTCAAACCTCCTTTCATATCATTATAAATTCTTCTATAATCGAGGTTAGATCATACCTCATAAACTTGTTATCGTCTTATCATTTTATGAAATAAAATGCACTTGAAGTCTTATATTTACGAACATAATGCTTTTAATCGTTGTCATCCTTTCATAAGTTCCCAAAATCACCAATTTAAATTGGTTAGCTTCCATTCAAAATAGTTCCTCCAACCTACATTTCCAATAGTTTTCAATGATTTATCATTCAACCTTGCTTTCTAACTTGAGAAATATTAGATCGCCTTATAAATCAAATATTAGATTAAATCTAATCAAACACATTTGTTCTTACATTTCTTAACTTAAAAAAAATCAATAATATTCAAATGAATTTCATACTAAATGATTTTTAAATCTTTAAATATTTAACAAGCTCTTCTATAATTAATCTAACAAGACGCCGAATGCCTACATTCTTCGAACCCAAATTGCGTTCAAAAGAAAGCTATAACAATGTTAAAACGCTACACAAAATGATGCTTGGTTATGTAGATCAAATAGATTCAAAATTTCGGAAATTTGGTATTTCACGTTACACCACTTTAAAAATAATTAAAATCTGATTTATCATAAATAAACCACCTTTGTTCGATTCTAATATTCTTATTGTTTCAAAAATCAATATTTCAAATTTTCAAATATTTACAAATTACATCGCAACTTAAAAATAATAAACTTTCAAATATAACTTAAAGATTTTAATGGTTGCTTTTGGGAAGGAGGTTTAATTGGCTTTTCCCGCATAAATCCACCACTACAGTGCGTGCATTTCATACAAAAAAGTTCAAAAATATAAATCGACCATATAGCAACATGAAACATTCATTGCACAACCAATAAAACAACCAATGAATTTCGCGCAAGTGTTGTGTTCAATGACGCTCAACGATTCTACTACCTGTCATCCATTTTAACAAATAGCTCGTGAACACGCGTTAAAGCATTAATGTGCCTTGGCATGGATAGACATATTATCTACCAATTTATAACATCATTCTCATAACGAACAATCAACCATTCATGCAACCAATACCATATATTACCGCATTCATAAAAATACGTAGCATGTTATAACTTGAAAATCGCATGAAAATTCTAATTCAAGTGTTCTCACCATCATTGCACTTCGAGTTATTCGCCGTCAGTGCCCCGTATTAGCTGCTAACAAGGCCTGCGAACGATCACTAATGAGCTTCGACAGCGGATTCAAGTACATTATCACATTAAAAAATGTCAACTGAAAATGTGACTGCACAAGCTACCTCCTTTTCTTCAAATTCGCATTCACCTCTTACTTCCCTTTCATGCTTAGGTCCTTGGTTGTTTTCAAACAATCGGAATACACGTTTACAGCTTGCTTTAGCGAAATGGTCCAAGAACCCAAGCACAAATACACCAAATTTGGTAAAATATCAATCAACTACACTTTTTCCCTCTCTTTTTTCACGTGAACAATGGTTTTGAATAAACAAGGGGAGGGAAGGAAACATTGGTAAAGACAAGTTGCGGTTGTGGATCTTGGGTTTGGTGGTATCAAGACCGGAGGGTCTGCGTGATATTAAAGAATTGTTGCAGTTCTCTTGAGGGGAAAGGAAAGGAATGGAACACGTGAGGTGCTGAGGGCCCAAGGAGGAGACTGGAGGCGCGGCAAGGCGGACTGGCGTTCGTTGGTCAGAGGCTGGAGTTGGGGACGGGAAGGGGCTCGGATGGGGTGGAAAGAGAAACGATGTTATGGGGTTCAATGGGATGGCCGACTGCTTTTTGTGTAGAGGAGGATAGGGTTGCGTCCCTTGCATGCGGCAGTTGTGGCTAGGAGAGGAAAAGCTGAAAGCAAACAAAAGGAAGGGTCTGCTGTTTAGGCATGGAGGCTGAAGGCTTTAGAGAGCGGACGAGCTGCTGTAAAGGGAAAGGCCGAAGAAGGCAGATTGGTGTGGCGGAAGCGGAGGTGTTGGAACGGTGGAAGTTGACGTTGACCTTGAGGGCAAATAGCGGTTTAAGGGGACAAAACGCATTGAGGGAAGGGAAATCAAAGAATTGATGGAGCAATATTTGTACAGTGGCGAAAGGAAAATGAATTTGCTTTTCCTTTATTGCATGTGCTTCCTAGGGGAGCACGTGGCAAAAAGTTTGGACAAATTACCCTCCATGCATCTCAGGCTTCAACACATTTCAACTTCTTTTCTATATACTTGTATTTTCTTTGTTTGTAACCTATGGTTAATAGTTTGGTACTGTGTTGAGTCTTTAATACAAAATATGTTTACGCGTTGAGCATCTTTGAACGGTGATATGCGAATGTCCCCATGTATTAGTTTGATACACTTTTGTGTTTATAAGTTCAGACATACCATGAAAAAAATAAACAACGGTTCTGATGCTCGTATGTATATGTATATGTGTATTAATTATGAACGGTAAATACCACGATATTTACAGATCTTAAAACAAAAATAAAAACAGATCGGTTAACTGATTCTGTAAAGTGGTAAAAGGACTGTAGTAACCCTAAAGTACATTAGAGAAACATATGCTTATTTTCCAAATTAAACGTTACAGAATTTTTTTTATATATAAAACATTTTATGACTGCGTATTTAGAAACTAAACGATTATTTAAACTTGTTATTTAATTATAATTTAAATATATATATTTATATCTTTGAAATATAATAAATATAAATCTCAATCTTTGACATAAAATAGTAAAACCTTTATACTTTACAAAATCTTATATTTTAAAACCTTTTAATTACTTATTAATACAAGAATTTATTTATTTATATCCTAGGCTATTAAATCGCATCTACATTCATCATATCTTTCAAAAATCCATATATTATAAAAATTAAATGATCTCATTACTTATAAAAATCTTATAAATAAAATATATCCTTAAATAAATTTAATTTTACGAAATCGTGTTTATAAAACAAAACAAGATATTTATCAAACCAAAATGGAAAATCTTATTAATAATTTGTATTTAAATCCTATAAATTTTAAATTTATATTTAGAAACCTAAATTACACAACAGAAATCTCATTTAACTTAGAAAATCATGGGTTGTTACATTCACCCCCTTAAGGCTTTCCGTCCTCGAAAAGGAGAGTAATAAAAAAAAATCTTATTTGACAAAACAAATTTTTCTTACAAATTTTTATTAAGTCTGAAACTTATCAAACCAAAATTTCATATAATGAAATTTGTAAAACTTTTTAATGTCAAAACTTATATAAACTTAAATCGTTATATTCAAAAGATATATATTTTGGAGAGGTCCATTTAACGCAATTTGAGTTTTTTAGCCATAAATTACAAATCCTAGTTTGCAAAGTATTTGAAAACGATTCCTTTGAACTTAGAATCCTGTTTCATTCCAAACCATTGACATAATTTCTTTCATATAGAAAACCAAACCGCACTTTGGGATTTTCAAAATTAAGTTTGTTTTAAAAAACCCATACATTCTATACTGAAATCTATATGTTATTAGTTCAAGGAGTTCATTCACATGACAGGGCAACTGAGTATCACCCATCGTGCAACCCAAATCACTCTTTACCCAAGTTTTAGTCACGGTTACTCTTATAAATCAAATCATTTCATATCCCAAAGTTATAAATCATTTTGCAATTTGTAATGACCCCCATTTTTAGCTGTCGAATAATTAATTTAATTATTAATTATCAATTTAATGATATCAATAATTGGGATTAAATAATATTTATATTTAATTAATATATATAATTGAAGAAAAAAAGTATTTTCGGAATAATCGGAAATAATAGAATTCATGATATGGTGTTGTGAATTGGACGATATAAAATATGTAATTCAGTTTATATTGAATTATATTGACGAATATATTATTTAAATGAAGTTCGAACGTATAATTATATGGTAATTAAAATCGAGCTCGAAATGGCGCGGTAGTTCACTATTTGGCGATTTGAACTTCAATTGGATATACAGGGTCCATTTTAAATCGGATTTCTATGAAACAAGAAATGTTCAGAGCTGGTGAAGTATATTTTTCTAACGAAAGAGAAAAAACGGGATTTCGTCATGTAGATTTTGATTTATGTCCAAATCAAATTTTAGAAAAGTCGTTGTGGAATTCCTTTAAAATTTATAATGATATATAAAAGGAATTTCATTATAATTCGAATATCGATTTAATCGGGATTTGAAATATCAAGTTAGAAATTCATATAGGAATATTCTAGAGCTGTATGATATTTTGTTTTGAATATATACGATAATATTTATTTATAAATATTAAATTTAATTGTTTTTAAATATATTTATATTCTTAAAAGGGTTATTTAGGATTTTAAAATAGCCATTTTTGCAAATGAACTCAGAATTCGCTGAAACTAATTTTGTTGGATCCGCAATGTTAAATTATTGCTAGATTCCATTTTCTGCGATTTTTGAAGTCAGTATGTGGCAGTACGGGGTTTTAATGTGAAAAACAGTCGATAATTCGACCTTTAAAAATACGCTGTGTGAGTAAACGGAGTCGGAATTCAACGAAACCATTTTTGTTGGGACCGTAATGTCAAACTATAGCTGCATATCAATTTTTGTGAATTTTGAATATCGTGTGTGATTACACGGATTTTTAAAAGACGAATAAATGAGATATTTGCGAATTAAAAATATAAAATATTAATAAAAAAAATATCCTAATCTACATGAGGTCAAAGCATGGCCACACGCTAGTTATTATCAACCACACACTCAATGTTAAAACGCAGAATACCAATCTCGTCCACCAGAAGAAAGAAACGCAGAGAAACAAGAAAGAAAATAAATCCAAACAATACAAAGAAAAATCTAGAAATCATAATCCATATATGTCTAGCATCCTTAAATGATCCTCTTCAATTCTCTATAATTATCATTGGATTCGAACACTATTTCTGTAGAAGCTTTTTGGTACAGCGAAAGTAGGGTTAGATGATTCGTTGGTTTGTGGTTTTGATTTAATAAATGAATGATGGATTCGGGTTCCTGGTTGAAATCTGAACCTCGTGTGCTGACTTGGAGGATTTCAATGACAATTGATGTCGATACTAGAGCGTGAGCGGCAGGAAGTCGCGCCGGAAATGGTTGATCGAGGTCAACAATCTGGGTATGTGAAGGTAGTGCTTGCGAAGAGGAGTGGATTGGTGGTATCTGTTTGGAATTTCATGAAGCATGGGAGGAGTGTTCGAGAGGTAAAGAAGGGGAAATGGTGCTGGAAAAATACACTGGATCACGGTATTTTCTTTTGGGAAGATGAAGTATAGGGTGCGGATCCGATGTGTGGGCCTGGTTAAAGAGGTTTGGCCAGACTAAGTATCTAAATAAAGTTTTATTTTAAATAAAAATAGTACATTAATTTGTAAAGTGAATATCTCGATCATATGTTGTCAGAATCACGAACCGTCAGTCATGTTGGGATCGTATGGAAGGAACTACACCATGGAACTGACTTGGAGCGAATCTGAGCTCGTTACAATTTATAACAAAATAAATTGTTCGTCTGAATCAAGAAATGGTTATCGTTATTAACGATGATCGTCCAATGTGAGTAAAACTCACCAACTCTGAACAGTTATATTTTTACAATATATTGTTAGATCATATAATTATCTATTGATTGTTGTGTGTTAACTGTTTGGATGATTTTTTTTGTATTGGTTGAAATTATAGATAATGATATATATATATATATATATATATATATATATATATATATATCGTTAATCAAATATTGATTCTGTTTAACAGAATATTTCATATTGAAATGAAATCGATGTTAATTATGTTATTTAACATCTATGATGACGGGAAACAGGTTGGAGGAATCCAACTGGATTCCTCAACACTTATCTTACGATTTTTAATATATATTGTGATGTATGATATGATATGCAATCTGTTGTGGATTGTGTGTGTTTGGGTGATACTGAGCAATGATATATGGTATTTGAAACATCGTAAGAAATATTGGAATATACAAAGGGATTTGTCAAAGTGTATATTGAAAATAAATTATATTTGTAAAACAAATAGAATTGAATTGGAAATATTTGTGAAAACAAATATAAAGGAATATATTTGTATAACAAATGTAAAAGAAAATATTTATTTGTTAAATAAATAGGAAAGATAAAGGAAATATTTATTTGTTAAATAAATAGGAAAGATAAAGGAAATATTTATTTGCTAAATAAATAGGAAAGATAAAAGAAATATTTATTTGTTAAATAAATAGAATTTGAAAAGGGAATAGTTATTTGTTTAGTAAACAAATAGAAAAGGAATAATTCAAAGGAATAATTCAAAGGAATAATTCAAAGGAAGTAATTCAAAGGAATAATTCAAAGTAGATAATTCAAAGGAATAATTCAAAGGACTAATTCAAGGGAATAATTCAAAGAAATAATTCAAAGGAATAAATCAAAGGAGTTAATTCAAAAGAGTTAATCGAAATGAGTTAATCGAATGTTAATTATTCGGTTTGAGTTAATCGAATAGAATTAATCAGTTAGAATTAATCAGTTGGAGTTAACCAGTTAGAGTTAACCAGTTAGAGTTATTCAATTGGAGTAAATCAAGTAGAGTTATCGAATATCACTTATTCGAAGTAGAGTTATCGAATATCACTTATTCGAAGTAGAGTTATCGAATATAATTTATTCGAAGAAGAGTAATCGAATATAATTTATTTGAAGAAGAGTAATCGAATATAGTTTATTCGAGAAGAGTAATCAAATATAGTTCATTCGAGAAGATTATCGAATATAGTTCATTAGAGAAGAATTGTTGAATATAATTTATTCGAAGAGGAGTAATGTAACAACCATGAAATGCGAGCCAGTTTAAAATTTTTATTTCGGCAATTTTAGCGAATTTTGAATATTTAAAATAGATTATTTTGAAAAATAACGACGAGAAATATATTTTGAAATGAATTCGACGAATATATTTATATACGTCGTCGTTAGAATATAAATAATTATATATAATTACAAATAGAATTGAAAATGGCGCGGTAGTTCGATAATTCGATTTCAAACTTCAAATGAACATACCGGGTGCAGAATAAACCAGATTTTAGTGAAACCAAAAATAATATAATCTAATTGAGAATATCTTTCCAACGAATCCGGAAAATCAAGATTTCATAGCGGGAATCAAAAGATATGTCCAGTTGAAAATTCTGAATAGTCGCTATGGAATTCAGGCCCTTAAAAATAGCCATTTTGCAAACGACCTCGGATTTCGACGAAACCACTTTTGTTGGATCCGTGATGTCAAGTTATTGCTAGGTTCCAAATTTCATAATTTTTCGAGTCAATATGTGAGCGTGGCAAAGGAAAACGCGTTTGACCAGTTTTAGTTGATTTTAATCGACTGGAAATTGGCCATTTTTCCAATGGCCTCAGAATTCGTTGAAATTAGTTTGGTTAGGACCGTATCATCAATACGAAGTTAGAAAATATTTTTCTACGATTTATATAGTTATTATGGGACCCCAGTAAATTGAAATGTGTGTTCAAATTCAATATATAGAGTTATATGTTGAATTTGACGGAAACTGATCGAAACGGTCGATTCAGCCTACGACACATATCCCATTGTGTTCGGAATGGGGGTAATTAGCTACGGACGATAGGCGGTGGGCCTCGTTTTGAGGTCGAAAATAAAAGTTGCTTTTTGGAATAAAATAAAATAAAATAAAATAAAACTTCCTCTCTCTCTCTCCCTATTATACTCAGACTCCCCCTTGATTTTTCAAATTGATTTTTTTTTATAAAAAAAAGGAGAAGAGCTCGACGGTGAGCCGCCGCCCCCCCCCCCCCCCCCCCCAGCGGCGTGCCGCCGCGCCTCAGGTGGCCGCGCCCCCTCCATCTTCTCCTCCTTCGTCGCCTCCTTCTTCTCTCCCCTCCTCTTCAGAAACCCGTCGCATCCAACAGGAAGCTGCCCCCCCTAAACACTAAGCCACCCACCTGCGAGCACCCCACCCAAGACCCCTCATGCCTCTCGCCTTCCCAGCGCCGCCCCCTCCATCCTTCAGCTCGACCTCGAGCGTGAACACCTCCCCGCGAGCCACAAGCGACAGTGAAAGCCGCCCCCCTTTCTTTTCATGCTGTAAGTTTTTACATTTATTTTTCTACTTTCAGTTATGACTTTTATTTGTTTAGAAACTGATTCTTCTTTGTTTAGAAACTGATTTTTCTTTGAGATATGAATATGATCTTTCATTATAGGAAGATATGATATTTTATTGTGTAAAGAAATTATTTCTATGAAAGGGTTTTAGTAAAAATATATTTTTTATAATATAGAAAGGTTTGATTTTTCAAAGAATAAAAATACGATTTTTACTATGAAGTTGAAGTGATAAAAATACGATTTTTACTATGAAGTTGAAGTGATAAAAATACGATTTTTACTATGAAGTTGAAGTTATAAAAATATGATTTTTATAGAGTTAAAAGGAGAAATCTTTATATAGAGAGTAGTATGATAAAAATATAATCTTTATTATATGAACATCGATGTAAAAATAGAATATTTATCTATATAGTAAAGATGTAAAAATAGAATTTTTATCTATATAGTATCGATGTAAAAATAGAATTTTTATCTATATAGTAACGATGTAAAAATAGAATTTTTATCCATATGGAGTGATTATAAAAATATGATTTTTAAATTGAAAGTGAACAAATAAAAATGTGATTTTTATTTTAAAGACAACAGTATAAAAATGTGATTTTTATACATGTAGTGGCTACGTGCAGCGAAAGTGAAAAAGGCGAGAACAGTGGTGATTCCCTACATTTGAAGTGTCATGAAGTTGGGATAGCTTTGGTGAGAACTTCTCACTCTAAATTTCTTTTTCTAGTTATATATATATACTAGGATGCAGACGGTGCTTAGCAGCACCCGACACCGGTCGTCCACAGACCATGGATGGCTTGTTTGTTTGATTGATGTGTTGTGAAAATTGTTGTGATGTTGATGTGAAATCGATAATAAATTGTAGATGGGTGAAATAAATTAATTATCGTTAAAAATATAATTTTTCACGTGAATATGAATATAGTTAATGTGAGTAAATAAATATTTATAAACAAATCGGCCGATTTGTTTATATGCACTGATTTTACTGATATTGATTGGGACGATAAATTTTACACATTGCCAACTGCACAAATAAAATATGTGTTTAATTGTTTGAAACCCCACACGGGTATTGGGATGATATTTGACGTACACTAATCCCGATTGTTTAGTTGTATGTCGATCGATTGATTGACAGACTGTTATAAGCGTTAAATATTTATATTCGATGCTTATACAGTGTAGAATGCACTTTGGATGATGGTTGATTATTCATCGTTGTTATTATATACATGTGTTGTATGGAATCCATATAATTAACGTTATATGGTAATTGATTAGGCCTCATTCCAATCAGGAAAATAATGAATATTATAAAAGAAAATTCATGTCTTGAATATAAAAATAGTCATGTGTCGACGATGTTCATGTGTTGAAACTATTCATGTGTTGAGTAAAATATTTTACTAATAAAATTTACATCTTTATCATATTTAAGATTAGAATCTATTTTACGGTGGAATCTGATTAAAAATCAAACGATAGATACCATAATTTTAAAAATATTTTACATAACAAAAGTAGTTGTGTGTTGACAGTACTCATGTGTTGAGATTGGTCGTGTGTTGAAAGAAAAATAGATTCATGTGTTGAATGGAATACATATTCATTTGTTGAATAGAATAACGAATTTATTGAAATATATATTTAAAGTCGTATTGATTAGAGTTGCGCCATTTTGACGTGAATGATATTTATATCGATTATTTTCGTTTTTACAATGAATATAGAAAAGAAGTGATTTCGAAATATAACGTTTTGAAAATATTATCATTTATATAGTAATGATATGAAATATTCAATTTTGATTAGAAATTGAATATAGAGTTGAAATGGTTTCGAAATCGAATTTAAAACAATTTATAAAATACATTTTAAAAGAAAATCGATGAAATATATATAATATATTATATATATATATATATATGTAATGGCCTGAATAGAACGCGCCGCGCCGCGGCAGTTCGTGAATTTCGACCAATGACTTCGAATCGACATTACGGTAGATCCGACCGTCGGATTCTCCTAAAACAGGAACCGTTGGGTTCATATCGAAAAGAGCTTTCCAATGAATATTAGATATTTGAAATCTAACGGTTGGATTTGGAATTATCACCAAATCAAATTTAGGAAAGGTCGTTGTAAGTGCAGTTCGATGGCCGTTGATGGAAATAGACTGTACATGCCTTGATAAAATTATCAAAAATATCAATAATTTGTGTAAAATCATAATATGTGAATTGGAAAGATCTGGGATGAAAAATTCCACATTTGAAAGGATAAAAATATATTTTTGTCGAAATGAACTAGTTTTGAACTAGAATTAAAATCAATTTATTTTTGAAATAAATAAATTGAATTTGAAACTGATTTTAAAAATAATCAATATTCCCAATACGTGCATTGGACTGGAGTTGAATCGAAATTATCTTTGGAATATTTCGATGTTGGATTTCGTGACTATACAGATATTGTTATTGGAATTTGAAAGATATATTTTATATCGTTATTTCCAATACGATATTTGTTGGTCGTAGAGTTTGATATTGAATATAAGCCGGTATATTTTCTATTCAGAGCCTTGTATTTAACATCAAATGTGATTTGGGTTTGTCGTGAATGGTGTCTTCATTAACACTGTTCTTAAGCCCAATAGAGAAAAAGATTAAATCTTTCTATTTAGATTTAACGAAGTGTATCAATTAAATGATATTTAATTGTAATTGAATTTGAATTGGTTTTTGGGTTTATCATGGGCGGTGTTTTGAACAACACCTGCTCTTTAACCCAATTAACAATAGAGTGTGATTTTGGGTTTATCGTGAATCGTGTTTTAGATGACATTGGTTCTTTAACACAATTAAAGACAGGATATTGATTTTTAAGAAGATTAATACTAAGTGGAGTTTTAATGAATCTTTAATAAGATTGAAATGTGAATTGATAATTTAAATTATCAAATCTGAAAGGTGATCGAGAATGGAGTACCACCAGTTTTGCTCCAAAGCGATAGTTATATCTTTAATTAGATTTGAACGTGAAATGGTAATTAATTTTACCGATAACACCGTGGTGTTAGGCCTGGAGTATTACCAGTTTTGCTCCAGGGGGTGAATAGGTTGGGATTGGGAAATAAAATAAATAATTACTTCGGTGTGGTTCGCTAATCCCGACTAGTTTGGAATGATATCCAAAGGAAGATTAAAGAATAAATTTAGAAGAATTTATCTTGGATAAAATTAATGGGAACCTTTCCCTAAGAATGTGGTTTTGTGAATAAAAGAATATTCTGAATTGGAATGAGGCGTTCGTTGTGTTTGTGTAACATTTGTTTATTATATACGTGGGTTATTCAGAAAGGCCGGGTTATACCCATTCTGAATAACCGATTCGACGATAAGTCGAAGATGAAGACGGTGGTCGAAAACCGGAAGTCTTCACATCGTTTGGGTGATTACTGATGATCTTGATTGGGCTGTACACCCTAGATGAGGGAATCAGTTGGTGATCGTCCAGACGTACTTGGAGATGGATGGATATGCGAGGAAAGTGCCTCCGGTTTCGTTCAGACCCAGAACGTACTTGTAAATGGATTGTGTGTCTGACATTGGATTTTATTCTATGTTGATTGATCTCTATTAAATATACATCTGTTTGGCGGTGGAGAATTTATTCTCTTGCTTAACGCCCTTCTCTGAGACGTACGAGCTCAGAGGTTGTATATCCATGGAAATCAGTCGCATGGAGTGAATTGCCAGTGTGGCACGCGTAAGTGGCAATTGATCAAGGCTTCTGTTGAAAAGCAAAGTCTTGTGGTTGATGATCAAAGCACAGCCTGTGTGGCATAGCTTTGTGTATAATGTGAATTCACGAGCCTTACACCTCGGTATGAGTCAAAAACGGGATACGGACCCAAGGAGTGCACGACGTTTTTTTCTACCTATGGTGGTGTCAGTGACCTACAAGCCCTGACATTTATATACTTTTCACCTGTGTGGTTGTTGGATATGAGGCGCCTCAGATATAGGTCTGTAAGGACCGGGAAACGTGTGTTCAGGAATAATTAATCCTCAAAAGTAAGAGAGGACCGGCCTTGGAGGTTCCAAAGGATCATAGTCGGGTCCTGGGACATTTGCTAGTGTGTCTCGAATCGGAGAGGAGCTTTCCCCTTTCCTCGTCTCATGATGGAATCCAATTTCCAATACGTGATATTGCGATTTTAATTGTAGAACTAGTATGGCGACATGATATATGGTACCCATGCCGTCTATGATTGATATTTATGATTGAAATTGTTTTGACATTATACACTTATAATAGTATCAAATAATGTGTTTTAAACGTATCAAGCATGCTTTGGTTGTTATAAGGGAAAACCCTATCCTCCGGCTTGCGTTGCATTGTGTGATTGGACCCGGGTCTTATAACAGCTTCATTTTTCTTTATTCAGCATTGCGCTGTTTGTTTTATGCACTGGTATTCTTGGGAGGAAACCTGTTCCGTGTTATACGGCGTGGTCCCTTGATTTACCTAACTTTAAAAATAAAGATTAATAACTGTTTTAGTTCTCACACCAGTCACATGACTGATCTGGAGTTTATTGTTTTAACCTAAACTCTGCGTGCCCTTATTTTGACACGGGCAGCTAGTAGTTTTGGTTTTGCAGATTTATATTCACAGGATCCTGATTTACAGCTGGAACGATCCTCGAAAAGCTCTGTATCCGTGCATTATTTCAAGTTGTGCTTTTGTATTATTTTCCGTTGCTATGTAATTTATTGTAATCTCTGATATTCATCGAATGTATTTTATTCATTTATACTCCGTGTATTCTTGTATTCTAAAGGAATTGTTGTAATAACAATGAAATGTTCTTCTGTTTGTGTTCTATTTTCTCTTGTCCTCAACGCCATCCGTGCTTTCCTTCACGGGGAAGTTCGGGTGGTGTCAAGTAATCAAATATTGGTTATTCGAAGTGAGTTAATCGAATATTGGTTATTCGAAAGTAGTTATCGAATCTAGTTATTCGAAAGGAGTTATCGAATCTAGTTATTCAAAAGGAGTTATCAAATCTAGTTATTCGAATGGAGTAAATCGAATATAGTTTATTCGAATAGAATTAAAGGAGTTAATCGAATATAGACTATTCGAATAGAATTAAAAGTGTTATCGAATATAGTTTATTCGAAAGGAGTTAAGTGAAAAGAGTTAATTAATAGAGTAATTGAATAGAGTTAATCGAATTAGAATAAATCGATTAGAGTTAGTCGAAAAAGGAGTTATCGAATATTAGTTATTCAAATCGAGTTAAAAGGAGTTATCAAATTTAGTTATTCGAAAGGAGTATATCGAATATAGTTTATTCGAATAGAATTAAAGGAGTTAGTCGAATATAGTTTATTCGAATAGAGTTAAAAGACTTATCGAATATAGTTTATTCGAAAGGAGTTAAGTGAAAAGAGTTAATCAAATAGAGTTAATCAATTAAAGTTAAATCAAATAGAGTTAATCCAATAGAGTTAATTGATAAGAGTTAACTGATAAGAGTTAATTGAATAGAATAAATCAAATATAGTTGATTAAAAGAAAGGTTTTCGAGTCTAGTTATTTGAAAGAGAGATTATTGAATATAGTTATTCGAAGGGAGGAGTTATCGAATAGAGATTTATTCGAAAGAGAGTTACGTAAGGAAGTTTGTTAAAGGTTTAAAAGATAAACTCTGACTATTTAGAAGTCAAAACGTTGTTCAGTTAAGGTCTGAGAGGTAATTATACCCCAACTTGATTGACTTCCTTCTTAACTAAGGAATGGTAAGGTTTGATAGTGAATGATGATTAAGTGAATTTAGTAAATGTTTGGAGTTGGTATAGCGATGTTTTATTTAAACATCTGTTTAAATCCAATGAAGCTTTGGAAATGTTTTCCAAATAAGAAACCAGAAATGTTTTTTAATACAGAAAACAGGAAATGGGAATGTTTTCCATTGTTAATAACATATATTTTCTAAATTTAGAAAATAAGAAATGTTGAATATATGGAAACACGAAATGACAAATGAAATAAATTAATGAGTAAATTAATAAACTAAAGAGACAAATGTTAAATGATCATTGATCGATATAATTTCCATCTGGAAATGATATCGTTGTTTGCACACGTGTTTTCTTTGATAGTTAAATCACAGGCTATCAAAGTTTTGACCATTTTAACGTTGTTAATATGGAGAGATCGGTTGGATTATTATCCGAAGAACCACTCCATGTTGGCATAAGCATTGTGAATCAAGTATGTTTAATATATTGAAGATGGAGTAAAGTGCAAAGGCTATTGTATAAATCTTAGATAACAATTGCCTAAGATGGATGTGCTGAATAGTGCCTTCGGTTTGTCCAGTCCCAGGACAACCTGTATGGAAGAGTGTCTGACAGAGAATATTTAATAGATTGTGCAAGTTGATCTTTTCAAATGTATTTACGTTTGGTGTCCGAGGAATTCGTTTCTCTTAGCTGTATACCCGTGGTATTTTTGGGGAAATCAATTTGTGATTTGGCGGCTATGACGATGTGACATTCAAAGTGAATAAATGTGTGATCTATCAGAGAAAAGCTTGGCCTCTAGCCTCACAACCGGAAAATGACAAAAGTTGGGCAAGAAGCATGGCTATGTAGGTCGCACCTATTAGGGTGTATAATCGTCTGATCTAGAGTTTCATTTACTACTAAAAATTTATTGTCGATGTTGTCCCATTCGGGAAACGGTTGCTGATCCCAACCGTTGGTGATATACATTCGATACACTGAAGCGAAATGAGTGGTCGGTTATGTGTGGGCGGGTTGCAAGATGTTCTTGTTGAACCCAGTGTATTCTTCTCTGGAGGTACACTAGCGAAAGGTGGTTCCATACCTTGTCATAGTTGGAAATCCATTACCCAATACGTGCTTGCGGTTTTGATTGTATACTATATATGTAGAACGCGAGATGAAAGCGTTTCTGCTAAATGATTATGATATTGTGGTTGATAGACATTATTATAGTATCAAAAAGTTTTTGATATAAAGATATTTTGGATTCTCATAAGGGAAAAACCCGTTCCGTTATACGGCGTGGTCTTATGAGATATCATTTACTTTTACAAACTGTTTTAAACTGCTTTACTCACACCAGTCCCATGACTCACCAGAGTTTATTTTGTTTTGTCTTCCCTTAACTATTGGGTGCCCAATTTTGTATGGGTAGTCAAGTAGTCAGGATTTTACAGACAACTTGGAGAGCTTGGAGCAGGAGGCTTCAGGATTATATAGCTATAGTTATATCCGCTGTGTTGTAAGTGTTGTAATTTGATAATGTTACTGTATACATATACTAATTTTATTTCAAGGATATGTTATCTATTATATGTTGTTCGTTCCGCTTTGAGATTCGTGTTAGTATGATGTTGTATCTTCTTCTTCTTCTATTCTAAGTTTCTATCTTATCTTTCCTCACCATCTAATTTCTTTCATTAACAACCGGTATTTTCGATCCTTGGATGTACGTTATGTGTTGTATATCGGATAACCAAGATGGCCTTTTTCCAGGTCGTTACAGTTGGTATCAGAGCTTAAGGTTAAGTTATTACCTTGGCTCTGTGGCGTGACTCAGTAGAGATGGGGTTAGTAATACCCTAGATTGAGTTGAGTGTGTATATATACGAGTGAACGTATTTGTTATTTGGTATAAAAATTGTTTTATATTGTGGAGATTTATTGGTTGAGTTGTTTATGGGTTCTGGTCAATCAGTTTGATCCACTGTATTGGTAGGAGTTTCTAAACACTCGAATATGATGGGTCGACACGATATGTTTTGAAAAGGGGGTAAACAGAAATTTTTTACCCAAATTATATTTTGATATAGAGAAGATATATATTGGAATGAATATATAGGATATATTGGTTGTTATTATAATCGAGTAAGATTATAATGGAGATGGTTTTATGCATATAACCAAATAAAACTCGTATAAGTATTATGAAGTGAATTAAATCCGAATATTAAATCAGAATTTGAATTAAAGCCCTGTAAAGTGGGAAAAGTGTTTACAAATGGGATTGGATTAAATATAGGAGAATTTTAAAATCCTGGGAGATTTTAAATTGTTTTACAAGCCATGTGAATGGTATTTTGAAATATATTTCAAAATGGAAGTGTTAGAAATGTTTTGAAAGGTGATATAGTATTGAACTCACTTTGAATGCTAGAAAATAAATTCTGATGATGACAGCTGCATCATCAGCGTTCATTTTCGAGTTGTTGAGTGATGGATTACTACCTAAGTATTTTTTTTTGAGTTGTTTTGATAAAAACAGGTTGTTTGAAATCCAAAAAGGAATATTTTGTTTTAGGAAAGCAAAGTTGTTTAAAACTCCTAGGAAGAAACTGCTTGAATTAAAAACAACGAGCTGGAACTGAATTGAAACCAATTAACTTGAAATTGAATTGGATACGATACATCAAGTAGAATCAGATTTTGAATTATGAGAAAGAATCTAAAATGGTATAGGATTAATGAGTTAAGAATTTAAAAATCGAAAATGGAACTTTGATTTGAAATTGAATTCGACTTAGGTATAAGCGAATGGTTGGATGTGTGGATAAAAACAGATTGGAATTTGATTGGGATGACCCTTGTATCTGCTGAATTGTTGACAAGTGGAAAGGATATAATTTTATTCCCGACAAAAAGGTACAAGTTTATATTTCTATTGGATTTAAGATTTATGAGCCGAATTAGCAAGCCGCTTGGAAGTTTGATTTTCTTTTGGGTTGGGGATGGCCTAGAGAGGCAAGTTGGAGTTTGACTTATTGACCAATAAAAAGGAGGTGCTGGCGAAATTTTTCGAAAAGTTAAGGTGTTAGAAAATTTTCTGGATTTTTGAAAATTTTCGTTGTTAAGAATTAATTAGTATTTAATTGAAATAAATTGGTTTATTGAAACTGGAGTTAAGAAGTAAACAAGTAATTTTAACCCAATCAATAGGGTTTGTTTTCTAGCTTAGCAATTTCGAGGACGAAATTATTTTAAGGGAGAAAGATTGTAACGACCCGCATTTTTAGCTATCGAATAATTAATTAATTTAATTATTAATTATCGATTTAACCATATCGATAACTGGAATTAAATAACATTTATATTTAATTAATATAAATAATAGAAAAAAATATTTCCAGAATAATCGGAAATAATAGAATTCATGATATGATGTGAATTGGACGATATAAAATATATAATTTAATTTATATTGAATTATACTGACGAATATATTATTTAAACGAAGTTTAAATGAATAATTATAATTAAAATCGAGTTTGAAATGGAGCGGCAGTTCGCTATTTGGCGATTTGAACTTCAACTAGATATATACAGGGTCCGTTTTAAATCGGATTTCGGTGAAACAAGAAACGTTCAGAGCTGGTGAAGTATATTTTTCTAATGGAAGAGAAAAATCGGGATTTCATTGTGTAGATTTTGATTTATGTCCAAATCAAATTTTAGAAAAGTTGCTGTGGAATTCCTTTATAATTTATAACGATATATAAAAGGAATTTCTTTATAAATCAAACATCAATTTAATCGGGATTTGAAATATCAAGTTAGAAATTCATATAGGAATATTCTAGAGATGTATGATATTTTGTTGTGAATATATACAAAAATATTTATTTATATTATTAAACTTAATTGTTTTTAAATATATTTATATATTTAAAAGGGTTATTTAGGACTTTAAAAATAACCAGTTTTGCAAACGACCTCAAAACTCGATGAAACTAATTTGTTGGATCAATAATGTTAAATTATTGCTAGATTTCAGTTTCCGTAATTTTTGAAGTCAGCATGTGGCCGTACGGGATTTTAATGTGAAAAACAGTCGATAATTCGACCTTTGAAAATATGCTTTGTGAGCAAACGGAGTCGGAATTCGACGAAACTAGTTTCATTGGGACTGTAATGTCAAACTGTAGTTGCATGTCAATTTTTGTGATTTTTGAATATCGTGTGTGATCACACGGATTATTTAAATACAAATAAATGAGATATTTGCTAATTAAAAATATATAATATTAATAAAAAATATCCTAATCTATATGAGGTCAAAGCATGGCCACGCACTAGTTATTCTCAACCATACACTCAATGTTAAAACGCAGAACACCAATCTCGTTCACCAGAAGAAAGAAACGCAGAGAAACAAAAAAGAAAATAAATCCAAACAATACAAAGAAAAATCTAGAAATCATAATCCATATATGTTTAGCATCCTTAAATGACCCTCTTCAATTCTCTATAATTATCATTGGGTTCGAACACTATTTCTGTCGCAGCTTTTTGGTACAGCGGAAGTAGGGTTAGATGATTCGTTGGTTTGTGGTTTCGATTCAAGAAATGAATGATGGATTTGGGTTCCTGGTTGAAATCTGCACCTCGTGTGCTGACGCGGAGGGTTTCAGCGGCAATTGATGTCGATACTAGAGCGTGAGCACCAGGAAGTTGCGCCGGAAATTGTTGATCGAGTTCAACAATTTGAGTTTGTGGAGGTATTGCTTGCGAAGAGGAGTGGATTGGTGGTTTTTGATTGGGATTTCTTGAAGCATGGGAGGAGCGGTCGAGAGGTAAAGAAGGGGAAATGTTCTAGAAAAATATACTGGAGCACAATATTTTCTTTTGGGAAGAAGAAGTAGAGGGTGCGGATCCGATTTGTGGGCTGGGTTAAAGAGGTTTGGCCCAACTAAGTATCTAAATAAAGTTTTATTTTAAATAAAAATAGTACATTAACTTGTAAAGTGAATATCTCGATCATACGTTGTCAGAATCACGAACCGTCAGTCACGTTGGGATCGTATGGATGAACACTACACCATGGAACTGACTGGAAGCGAATCTGAGCTTGTAACAATTTATAGCAAAATAAATTGTCCGTCTGAATCAAGCGATGGTTATCTTTATTAACGATGATCGTCTAATGTGAGTAAAACTCACCAACTCTGAACAGTTATATTTTTACAATATATTGTTAGAACTGATAATTATCTATTGATTGATGTGTGTTAACTATTTAGTTGAATTGTTTGTGTATTGGTTGAAATTATAGATAACGATATATATGTATAAATCGTTAATCAAATATTGATTCTGTTTAACAGAATATTTCATATTAAAATGAAATCGATGTTAATTATGTTATTTAACATCTGTGATGCAGGGAAACAGGTCGGAGGATCCAACTGGATTCCTCAACATTTATTTTACTGTTTTTCATATATATTGTGATATATGATATGATATACAATCCGTTGTTGATTGTGTGTGTTTGGGTGATACTGAGCAGTGATATATGGTATTTGAAACACTGTAAGAAATACTGGAATATACAAAGGGATTTTTGTAATAACCCAGAAATCCGAGCCAATTTAAAATTTTTATTTTGGCAATTTTAGCGAATTTTGAATATTTAAAATAAATTATTTTAAATAATAACGATGATAAATTTACTTTGAATGGAATTCGAACGTATATATTTATATAGATCGTCGTTAGAATATAAATATTTATTTATATATATAAAAGGAATTGAAAATGGCGTGATAGTTCGATAATTCGATTTCAAAATTCAAATGAATGTACCGGGTGCAAAACAAACCGGATTTTAGCGAAACCAAAAATAATAGGAACTAATTGTGAATATCTTTCCAACGAATCCGAAAGATGGGAATTTCATAGCGGGAATCAAAATATATGGCCAGTTGAAAATTCTGAATAGTCGCTATGGAATTCAGGCCCTTTAAAATGGAAACTTTGCAAACGACCTCGGATTTCGACGAAACCACTTTTATTGGACCCGTGCTGTCAAGTTATTGCTAGGTTTCAAATTTCATAATTTTTCGAATCAATATGTGAGCGTGGCGAAGTAAAACGCATTTGACCAGTTTCACTTGATTTTACTCGACTGGAAAATGGCCATTTTACAAACGGTCTCAGAATTCGACGAAACTAGTTTTGTTAGGACCGTATCGTCAATACGAAGCTAGAAAATATTTTTTTTGGGAATTTTTCGAGTTAGTATGTAGCCTTGGTGAATTGAAATGTACGTTTAAAATAGAATATACAGATTACTATTTTAAAATTTGACGGAAACTGGTCGAAACGATGGAATTGACCTACGAAACATATCCCATTGTGTTCGGAATGGGGGTAATAAGCTAGGGACGACAGTCGGTGGGTTTCGTTTCGAGTTCGAAAATAAAAGTAACTTTTTTGAATTTAAAACGAAATCAAATATAAATAATATCCTTGGTCAAAAGGGGAGGTCAACCCCCATAATTATCTATTCTCTTTAAAAACGTTCAGGCCCCCCTCATTCACGATCGATCGACGATCGTGCTCCAGATCCTCCGCCAGGATGTCGCGCCCTCCGACGAGCCCCTGCCACCGCCCTCTCCTTCTCAACCTCCTCCTCCTCAATTTAATCGCGAGCCCCCTCCCCTAACCACACGCCGCCCGTCGCTTCCTGTAACCGATGCCAGGCACACCCCGACAACCGCATCCCCCCTCCTTCGCCTGAGCGATGGCGCACCCCCCCCTCCTGCTCTTGAGCAACGTGGTTTCCCCCCACCAACCGAAGTAAGGCCGCCCAAACCCTAGCAAGAACCGCTGCCAGCAACTGAAGACCCGACTGCCTCTGGCCCCGGTGCGGCTTCTATCTCCTTCTCCCTCTCTGCAGCAATGTAAGTTGCTGGTTTTGTTTTGTTGTTTTTCTCTCCTCTTTCTTCTAGCTAATAAAGATATGATCCTTAGGAAAGTTAATGTTTTTAATATAGGAAAGTTAATGTTTTTAATAGGGGAAAAGCGATATTTTTAAAGTGTTAAAGATCAGATTTTTAAAGTTAAAAAGGCGAGATTTTTATAAATAAAAATATGATTTTTATTTATGTAAAGTATTAAAAGTATGATCTTTATTATATATGAAGTAGCGAAAAAAAATTCAATTTTTATATAGGATGGAGCATTATAAAAATATATTCTTTATTGGAAGAAGTAGCGGTATAAAAATAGAATTTTTATCTATATAGTAGCGGCATAAAAATATGATTTTTATATACATAGCAACAATATAAAAATGTGATTTTTATATATGTAGTGGCTACAGACAATGAAATCGGCAAAAGACGAGCACTGCTAAGATTTCCTACATAAGAAGAGTCGTGGCGTTGGTTTAGCTAGTCGGTGAGAACTCCTCACCTTTTATTTAATTTTCTTGTTGAAATATATACTAGGATGCAGACGGTGTTTAGTAGCACCCGACACCCATCGTCCACAGACCATGGATGGCTTGTATGCTTGTTTGTTTGTTTGATTTTGATGTGGAAAATATTTTATAGTTAAAAATAGAATTTTTAACGTGTATATGAAATGAAATGAAATAAAAATAAACAAATCGGACGATTTGTTTATATACACACATTTGACTGACATTGATTGGGACGATAAATTTTACACATCTCCCAACTACACAAATAAAATCGGTGTTTGATTGTTTGAAAACCCCACATGGGTATTGGGATGATATATGACATACACTAATCCCAACAGTTAGTTGTATGTCGATCGATTGATTGACATACTGTTATAAGCGTTAAATGTTTATATTCGATGCTTATATAGTGTAGAATGCACTTTGGATGATGGTTGATTATTCATTGTTGTTATTGTATACATGTGTTGTAGAAAATCCATATAATTAACATTATATGGTAATTGATTGGGCCTCATTCCATATTTGAAAAAGAAATATTTGAAATAGAAATATTTGAAAAAGAAATATTTGAAAAAGAAATATTTGAAAAAGAAATATTTGAAATACAAATATTTGAAATAGAATATTTGAAAATAGAAATATATGAAGCCGTGTTGATTAGATTGACGCCATTTTGACGTGAATGATATTTATATCGATTTTATTCATTTTATAATGAATATCGAAAGTGATTTCAAAATCTGATATTTTGAAGAGAATTGAAATTCGAATTAAATTGAATATAAATGAATTCGAATAGAAATTGAATATAAATGAATTCGAATTGGAATTGAATATAAATGAATTCGAATAGAAATTGAATATAATTGAATTCGAATTGGAATTGAATATAAATGAATTCGAATTGGAATTGATTATAAATGAATTCGAATTGGAATTTAATATAAATGAATTGGAATTGGAATTGAATATAAATGAATTCAAATTGAAATTGAATATAAATGAATTCGAATTGAAATTTGAATTAATTGAAAACGAACTGAAATTGAATTAAAATTCAATTTTGATTTGAATTTGAAAAGAAGTTGAAATCGTTTTGAAAATGAATTTAAAACGATCTATATAATACGTTTTAAAAGGAAATCGATGAAGTATATATTATATATATAATATAATGGCCTGAATAGAACGCGCCGCGCTGCGGTAGTTCGTGAATTTCGACTATTGACTTCAAATGGATATTGCGGGAGATCCGACCATCGGATTCTCCTAAAACCGGAACCGTTGGGTTTGTATCGAAAAGAGCTTTCTAACGAATATTAGAAATCTGAGATCTAACGGTTGGATTGGGAATTATGTCCAAATCAAATTTGGAAAAGGTTGTTGTAAGTGCATTTCGATGGCCGTTGATGGAAATCGACTGTACGGGCCTTGATAAAATTATTACAAATATCAATAATTTGTGTAAAATCATAAGAAATGATTTGGGAAAAATCAGGATGAAAAACTCCATATTTGAAAAGATAAAAATAGATTTTTATCGAAATGAACTAGTTTTGAACTAGAATTATAATTCTATTTATTTTTAAATAAATAAATTGGATTTGAAAAGGGTTTTAAAAGTAACCAGAATTTCCAATAATTGAATTGGAATGGATTTGGATCGAAATTGTCTTTGGAATATTTCGATGTTGGATTTCGTGATTATACAAATATTGTTATGGGAATTTGAAAGATATATTAATATCGTTATTTCCAATACGATATCTGTTAGTCGTAGAATTTGATATTGAATATAAGCCGATATATTTTCTATTCAGAGCCTTGTATTTAATATCAAATGTGATTTGGGTTTGTCGTGAATGGTGTCTTCATTAACCCTGTTCTTGAACCCAATTGAGAAAAACACTAAATCTTTTTATTTAGATTTAATGAGGTGTACCAATTAAATGATATCTAATTGGAATTGAATTGGTATTGATTTTTGGGTTTATCGTGAACAGTGTTTTAAATAACACTTGCTCTTTAACCCGATAATTAATAAAATGTGATTTTGGGTTGTCGTGAATGGTATCTTCAATAATACTGTTCTTAGACCCAAAGGAGTTAAGAAAATCAGAAACTAACTGGAGATTAGTTAAGTTGAATGGTTTCTGGGGTATTGATCTGATGTTGGTTTCGGCCTTCGGGGTTAATACTTAGGGAATTGCTCACTTGCTAATTTACGGTTAGGGACTGATTGAAATGTGATGTGATTTTGGGTTCATCGTGAACCATGTTTTAAATGACACTGATTCTTTAACCCAGTTAAAGATTAAAACTAAGTGGAGTTTTAATGGATCTTTAATTAGATTGAAAAGATCGAGAATGGAGTATCACCAGTTTTTCTCCAGGCAATAGTTAAATCTTTAATTAGATTTGAACGTGAAATGGTAATTGAATTTACTGATAACACTGTGGTGTTAGATATGATGTATTACCAGTTTTACTTCATGGGATGAATAGGTTGGGATGGAGAAAATTAAAACAAATGATTACTTCGGTAAGGTTCATTAATCCCGACTAGTTTGAAGTGATATTCAAAGGATGATTAAAGAATAAATTTTAAGGAATTTATCTTTGATAAAATTAATGGGAAACTTTCCCTAAGAATGTGAAATTTAGAAACTAACTGTAGGTTAGCTAAGCAGAACGGTTTCCTGGATATTGATCTGATGTTGGTTTCGGCCTTCGGGATTAATATTTGGGGAATTATTCTCTGGTTAATTTACGGTTAGTGACTGATGAATTGGAATGAGGTGTATGTTGTGTTTGTGTAACACTTGTTTATTATATACGTGAGCTATTCGGAAAGACCGGGTTTATCCCATTCTGAATAACTGATACGATGATAAGTCGAAGATGAAGACGATGGTAGAAGACCGGAGGTCTTCACGTCGTTTGGATAATTACTACTGATCTTGATTGGGTCATACACCCAAAAGGAGGGAATCAGTTGGTGGTCATCCATACGTACTTGGAGATCGATGGATATGCGGGGTACTAGGTGCCTCCGGTTTCGTTCAGACCCAGAACGGACTTGTAAATGGACTGTGTGTCTGACATCGGATTTCATTCTGTGTGATTGATATCGGTTGCATAGAATGGTTTGCCTGTGTGGCATGATAAGATGCAAAAGATCAAGGCTTCTATTGAAAAGAAAAGTCTTGTGGTTTATGATCGAAGCACGGCCTTTGTGGCGTAGCTTTGTGTAATGTTTACTTCGCGAGTTTCACACCCAGTATGAACCAAAAACGGGAGAGGACATCAGGGAGGACATGCGTTTCTTTCTAGCTAGAAGTGGCGTCAGTGGTTTTACACGCCCCGACGAGTTTGACTTATGTGGTTGTTGTAGTTGCGAGGCGCCTCGGTTTGATCGGACGATCCGGGTCCGATGGAGTCATCTGTTGGGTCATTTACGCCCCATAGGGTGGAGAGACGTATTGTTCAGGCATAATAATCCACATCGGTGGACCGGCCCTGACGGTCCAAGGCCCACCTGAGTCTGGGTCCTGAGACACGGGCTAGAGCATCTCGAATCGGTAGAGGATGATTCCTGGCCTCGGTTCATAGATGGAAACCCAATTTCCAAATACGTGACACTTGCGGTTTTGATTGTAGAGCCTAGTATGGTGACATGATATATGGTACCCATGCCGTCTATGATTGATACTTATGATTTGAAGTTGTTTTATACACTATACACTTATAATAGTATCAAATGATTTGTTTTAAACGTACTAAGCATGTTTGGCTATTATAAGGGAAAACCCTATCCCCCGGTTTGCGTTGCATTGTGTGATAGGACCTGGGTCTTATTATAGCTTCATTTTTCTTTATTTAGCATTGCGTTGTTTGTTTTATGCATTGGTATTCTTGGGGGGAAACCCGTTCCGTGTTATACAGCGTGGTCCCTTGATTTACCGAACTTTAAAATAAAGAATAATATCTGTTTTATTCTCACACCAGTCCCATGACTGACCTGGAGTTTATTGTTTTAACCTAAATTCTGGGTGCCCTTATTTCAACACGGGCAGCTAGTAGTTTTTGTTTTGCAGATTAATATTCACAGGATCCTGGTTTACAGCTGGAACGATATCCGGAAAGTTTTGTATCCGTATATCCCATTCTAGTTGTGTTTTGTATTATTTCCGCTGCGATGTATTTAAATGTAATTTAAATCTCTGATATTTTTGTGTAATATTTATTCATTTATACTCTGTATATTCTTGTATTTTGATGGAATTGTTGTAATATGCAATGAAATTTTCTTCCGTCTGCGTTCTGTTGTGGCTTTTTCTCGACTCAATCTGGGATTTCCCGTATGGGGGATTCCGGGTCGTTCCAATTTGTCAAATTGTATATTGAAAATAAATTATATTTGTAAAACAAATATAGTTGAATTGGAAATATTTGTGAAAACAAATATAAAGGAATATATTTGTAAAACAAATATAAAAGAAAATATTTGTAAAACAAATGTAAAAGGAAATATTTATTTGTTAAATAAATAGGAAAGATAAAGGAAATATTTATTTTTTAAATAAATAGGAAAGATAAAGGAAATATTTATTTGCTAAATAAATAGCAAAGATAAAAGAAATATTTATTTGTTAAATAAATAGAATTTGAAAAGGGAATAGTTATTTGTTAAGTAAAAAAATAGAAAAGGAATAATTCAAAGGAATAACTCAAAGGAAATAATTCAAAGGAATAATTCAAATGAGATGATTCAAAGGAATAATTCAAAGGAATAATTCAAGGGAATAATTCAAAGAAATAATTCAAAGGAATAAATCAAAGGAGTTAATTCAAAAGAGTTAATCAAAATGAGTTAATTGAATATAAGTTATTCGGTTAGAGCTAATCGAATAGAGTAAATCAGTTAGAATTAATCAGTTAGAATTAATCAGTTAGAACTAATCAATTAGAATTAATCAGTTAGAGTTAACCAGTTAGAGTTAACCAGTTAGAGTTATTCAAATGGAGTAAATCGAGTAGAGTTATCGAATATCACGTATTCGAAGTAGAGTTATCAAATATCACTTATTCGAAGTAGAGTTATTGAATATAATTTATTCAAAGAAGAGTAATCGAATATAATTTATTCGAAGTAGAGTAATCAAATATTGTTTATTCGAGAAGAGTAATCGAATATAGTTCATTCGAGAAGAGTAATCAAATATAGTTCATTCGAGAAGAGTTATCAGATATAATTTATTCGAAGAGGAGTTATCGAATATTGGTTATTCGAAGTGAATTAATCGAATATTGGTTATTCGAAAGGTGTTATCGAATCTAGTTATTTGAAAGGAGTTACCGAATCTAGTTATTCGAAAGGAGTTATCTGTGACGGCAAGGGATTTCGCTCGGTCCGAACCAGTCGCTAAACCGACCCAGACCGTTCGAAACGCCCTATCGTTTGAGAACAGGACAAAATAGAACGCATACAGAAGAACATTTCACTGTATATTACAACAATGCATCAGATTACAAGAATATACAGAGTATAAATGAATGAATATTACACAGAAATATCAGAGATTTAAATTACATTTAAATACATAGACTAGAAAGAGATATACGGATACAAAGCTTTCCGGATATCGTTCCAGCTGTAAACCAGGATCCTGTGAATATAAATCTGCAAAACCAAAACTACTAGCTGCCCGTGTCAAAAATAGGGGCACCCAGAGTTTAGGTTAAAACAATAAACTCCAGGTCAGTCATGTGACTGGTGTGAGAACTAAAACAGTTTTTAATCTTTATTTTTAAAGGTAAATCAAGGGACCACGCCGTATAACACGGAACGGGTTTCCTCCCAAGAATACCAGTGCATAAAACAAACAGCGCAATGCTAAATAAAGAAAGATGAAGCTGTTATAAGACCCAGGTCCTATCACACAATGCAACGCAAGCCGGGGGATAGGGTTTTCCCTTATAACAGCCAAAGAATGCTTGATACGTTCAAAACAAATCATTTGATACTATTATAAGTGCATAGTGTATAAAACAACTTCAAATCATAAGTATCAATCATAGGCGGCATGGGTACCATATATCATGTCGCCATATATAGGTTTACAAATAAAACCGCAAATGTCACGTATTTGGAAATTGGATTTCCATCTATGAACCGAGGCAAAAGATAGTCCTCAACCGATTCGAGACAATCTAGCCCATGTCTCCGGAGCAGCCGCAACTGCCCCTTGGATCCTCAGGGCCGGTCCACCGATGTGGATTATAGTGCCTGAGTAATACGTTTCTCCGCCCTTTGGGGCGTAAATGAGCCAACTAAATGACTCCATCGGTTCGAGAACGACCGATCAATCCGAGGCGCCTCGCAACAGCAACAACCACATAAGTCAATCTCGTCAGGGCGTGTAAAACCACTGACGCCACTTCTAGCTAGAAAGAAACGCATGCCCTCCCTGACGTCCGTCTCCCGTTTTTGGTTCATACCTGGTGTGAAACATGCGAGGTAAACGTTACACAAAGCTACGCCACAAAGGCCGTGCTTTGATCATCACCACAAGACTTTTCTTTTCAACAGAAGCCTCGATCAATTGCCACTTAGGCATGCCACACAGGCAATTCACTCCATGCGTTTGATATCCATCAATATATAACCCCTGAGCTCGTACGTCTCAGAGAAGGGCGTTAAGCAAGAGAATAAATTCTCCGCCGCCAAACAGATATATATTTAATAGAGATCAATCACACGGACTAAAATCCAATGTCAGACACACAGTCCATTTACAAGTCCGTTCTGGGGCTGAACAAAACCGGAGGCACCTAGTACCCCGCATATCCATCGATCTCCAAGTACGTCTGGACGATCACCAACTGTTTCCATCTTCTTGGGTGTACAGCCCAATCAAGATCATCAGTTATCACCCAAACGACGTGAAGACCTCCGGTCTTCGACCATCGTCTTCATCTTCGACTTATCGTCGTATCAGTTATTCAGAATGGGATAAACCCGGTCTTTCCGAATAACTCGCGTATATTTTAAATAAGTGTTACACAAACACAACATACGCCTCATTCCAATTCATTAGTCACTAACCGTAAATTAATCAAGAGAATAATTTCCCAAATATTAACCCCGAAGGCCGAAATCAACATCAGATCAATATCCAGAAAACCATTCTGCTTGGCTAACCGACAGTTAGATTCTAAATTTCACATTCATAGGGAAAGATTCCCATTAATTTTATCAAAGATAAATTCCTTGAATTTATTCTTTAATCCATTTTTGAATATCAATTCAAACTAGTCGGGATTAGCGAACCTTACCGAAGTAATCATTTGTTTTAATTTCCCAATCCCAACCTATTCATCCCATGAAGTAAAACTGGTAATACTTCATATCTAACACCACAGTGTTATCGGTAAATTCAATTACCATTTCACGTTCAAATCTAATTAAAGATTTAACTATCGCCTGGAGCAAAACTGGTGATACTCCATTTTCGATCTTTCAATCTAATTAAAGATTCATTAAAACTCTACTTAGTTTTAATCTTTGACTGGGTTAAAGAATCAGTGTCTTTTAAAAACACGGTTCACGATAAACCCAAAATCACATTCCATTAATTATCGGGTTAAAGAACGAGTGTTGTTTAAAACACTGTTCACGATAAACCCAAAAATCAATATCCATTCAATTCCAATTAAATATTATTTAATTGGTACACTTCATTAAATCTAAATAAAAAGATTTAATCTTTTCTCAACTGGGTTCAAGAACAGTGTTAGTGAAGACACCATTCACGACAAACCCAAATCACATTTGATATTCAATACAAGGCTCTGAATAGAAAATATATCGGCTTATATTCAATATCAAATTCTACGACTAACAAATGTCGTATTGGAAATAACGATATAAATATATATCTTTCAAATTTCCATAACAACACCTGTATAATCACGAATTCCAACATCGAAATATTCCGAAGACAATTTCGATTCAAATCCACTCCAATGCAATCATTGGAAATTTTGGTTATTTTCAAAACCCTTTTCAAATTCAATTTATTTATTTAAAAATAAATAGAATTATAATTCTAGTTCAAAACTAGTTCATTTCGATAAAAATCTATTTTTATCTTTTCAAATAGGGAGTTTTTCATCCCAATTCTTTCTAAATCATTTCTTATGATTTTACACAAATTATTACTATTTTTAATAATTTTATCAAGGCCCGTACAGTCGATTTCCATCAACGGCCATCGAACTGCACTTACAGCGACCTTTTTCGAATTTGATTTGGACATAATTCCAAATCCAACCGTTAGATTTCAAATTTCTAATTTTCATTAGAAAGCTCTTTTCGATACGAACCCAACGGTTCCGGTTTTAGGAGAATCCGACGGTCGGATCTCCCGCAATGTCCGTATGAAATAAATGGTCGAAATTCGCGAACTACCGCGGCGCGGCGCGTTCTATTCAGGCCATTATATTATATATATAATATATATAATATATATTTCGTCGATTCCTATTTAAAACGGATTATATAAATAGTTTTAAATTCGTTTCAAATTCTATTTCAACTTCTATTTCAAATCAAAGCCAAAATTGAATTCTTCTTTATAAATTCGTTTTAAAATTCATTTCTATTCAATTCGAATTTCAATTCAATTTGAATTCATTTCAATTCGCTTTCAATTCCATTTGAATTCGTTTTCAATTCAATTCATTTCGAAATCGTTTTCAATTCAATTCATTTCGAAATCGTTTTCAATTCATTTTGAATTCGTTTTCAATTCAATTCATTTCGAAATCGTTTTCAATTCAATTCATTTCGAAATCGTTTTCAATTCAATTCATTTCGAAATCGTTTTCAATTCATTTTGAATTCGTTTTCAATTCAATTCATTTCGAAATCGTTTTAAAATCGATATAAATATCGTTCACGTCAAAATGGCGTCAATCTAATCAACACGGCTTCATAAAGTTCTATTTTCAAATATTCTATTTCAAATATTTCTTTTTCAAATATTTCTATTTTAAAACTGGAATGAGGCCCAATCAATTACCATATAAAGTTAATTATATGGATTTTCATACCACACATGTATATCATAGCATTGAAAAATAATCAACCATCAACCAAAGTGCACTACACTGTATAAGCATCAAATATAAATATCTAACGCTTATAACAGCCTGTCAATCAATCGATCGACATATTTAATCAATTAGGATGAGTGAACTACATATTTCATCCTAACACCCGTGTGGGGTTTCAAACAATCAAACACATATTTTATTTGTGCTGTTGGGCGATGTGTAAAATTTATCGTCCCAATCAATATCATTCAAATAGGTGTACATAAACAAACCGTCTGGTTGGTAAATGAATATTCTATTTTATTCACTTCACGTTAAAAATTATATTTTTAACGATAAACATTTTATTTTAACCTATGAATTTCTATTCAATTCATTCTTTAAATAAAATGATATTTTTATTTTTCTAACTTATTTTAGAAAATTTCGGCGGCATAACGGCACGATACTAGAAACGGGACAAGGCCTAGCCTAATCCCCGGTCTAGTGAAGGCCCACGCCATTCACACATCAATCAAAATCACCAAACAACCAAATTCAAATCAAATCATATAACTAAGCTATGCAACCAAACAAACAAGTCCATGGTCTGTGGACGATTGTGTCGGGTGCTACTAAGCACCGTCTGCATCCTAGTATATATATATAATTAGAAAAGAAATTGAAAGGTGAGAAATTCTCACTTATAGCTATCCTAGCTCCACGGCTCTTCTTTTGCAGAAGTCTTCGTCGTTTCGCCTTTTTGTCACCTTCGTTGCTGCTTTCACTACATACGTAAAAATCACATTTTTACTTCGCTATTCAATATATAAAAATCGAATTTTTAGTTCGCTATTCCATATATAAAAATCGAATTTTTAGTTCGCTATTCCATATATAAAAATCGAATTTTTAGTTCGCTATTCAATATATAAAAATCGAATTTTTAGTTCGCTATTCAATATATAAAAATCGAATTTTTAGTTACGCTACTATATAAAAAGATTTCGCCTTTATAAAAACGTGGACTTTGCTTTTTCAAATTTAAAGATTTCATCTTTATAAAAATCTCATTTTTATTTTTCTACATATATAAAGATGACATTTTTAATATCCCGATCATGTAAAAATTATATTTTTAACTCTCTACACCCATAAAAATCACATGTTTACCCTTCTACTATATGAAAGATTATATTTTTAATACTTTAAAAATATAAAAATCATATTTTTATTACTTTAAAAATATAAAAATCATGTCTTGCTCCTTTTACATAATAAAGATCCCGTCTTTTCTCCTTTTAAAAGTATGATTTTTATTTTCATTTTAAATCAGTTTTTAAAATCAGTTTTTAAAATCATTTATAAATTTCAGTTTTCTTTTTAAAGATTTCGGTTTTAAAATCTAAAATAAAAATCAGTTTTTACATCTAAAATAGAAATCAGTTTTTACATCTAAAATAGAAATCAGTTTTTAAAATCTAAAATAAAAATCAGAAAGAAAAAAAAAAAAAAAAAACAGTAAACTTACCGAGGGGGGGGGGGCTGATGTCGGGTCGATAGGTGGGTGCGCCGACGGTGGCGTCGCTGCTGGGTAGAGGGGGGGGGGCTCGCGGTTGATTTCCGATGGGGGTGGGGTCTGCGATGCGGCCAAGGAGGAGAAGGGGAGGAGGAAGAGGGAGGGAGGACGGCGAAGGGGGGGAGGCGAGCTGGTCGGAGGGGGATGCGGTTCATCGGGGAGGGGCGGCGGCGGCTTCCCTCCCCCCCGTCGCTCTCGATTTTTTTTTTTTTTTTTTTCCTTTGGTCTGAGGAAATGAAAGGAGAGAGACAGTAAAGAAAGGGGGGGCCAAGGTTAAAGGAAATTATATATATATATTTTTTATTATTATTATTATTATTAATTCTCTAAAGTCAACTTTTCATATTACCTCGAAAGCAAACATGCCGACTGCCGCCCCTAGCGTATTACCCCCATTCCGAACACAATGGGATATGTATCGTCAGCTGATTCGGCTGTTACAATCAGTTCCCGTTAAATTTACATTTAAATCATTATATTGAACTTTAAACGTACATTTCAAATTACCGGGGTCACATACTAACTAGAAAAATTCCAGAAAAATATTTTCTAGCTTCGTATTGACGATACGGTCCTAACAAAACTAGTTTCGTCGAATTCTGAGACCGTTGGAAAAATGGCCAATTTTCAGTCGATTAAAATCAACTGAAATGGTCAAAACACGTTTTCCTTTGCCACGCTCACATATTGATTCGAAAAATTATGAAATTTGAAACCTAGCAATAACTTTACATCACGGACCCAACAAAACTGGTTTCGTCGAAATCCGAGGTCATTTGCAAAATGTCCATTTTTAAGGGCCTTATATATATAAAAATATATATAAATTCCACAGCGACTATTTCTAATTTTAAACTGGACATATCTTATCATTCCTAAGATGAAATCTCAATTTGTTAACTTCGTTACAAAGATATAGTCATACAGATTCAAATATTTCTTGTTTCGTTCAATTCTGACTTATATTGAATTCTGTATATTCATTTGAAATTAGAAATCGAATTTTCGAACTACCGCGCCATTTTCAATTCCTTTTATAATTATATATAATTATTTATATTCTAACGACGACGCGTATAATATATACGTTCGAATTATATTCAAAATAAATTTCTCGTCGATTTTATTTAAAATAATTCATTTTAAATAAACAAAATTCGATAAAATTGCCAAAACAAAAATTTCAAACTGGCTCGCATTTTACGGGTTGTTACAATCTCCTCCACTTAAAACTTTTCGTCCCCGAAAAGGAACAAAGTCGAAAGTGGTTTGATTAATCAACTCTACGATCGATCTGGCTCCCATTCTCCAACTCTTTAGTTTCTGAGAATTTTCAAAACTTCAAAAATTTGGCTAACACCCTAAATTTTTGAAAAATTTCGCCATAACCTCCCCTGCACCGGGAGCATCGGGGAATTTCAAATAGCTTCCCCGGTCCTTCAGATCTCAAAAAGAAAAAGAAAAAGCCAAGCGGCTAGCCAATAGGCTCACAAAATCATCATCACCCAAACAAAACAGGAAATTATGTAGTAAACATGTACCTATTTGTAGGGCAAACAAATTTTATTCTCTGCTCTAGCCTCCTTGCTATGACCTGTTCAAAGATATATATGTATATGCAAGCAAACGCAACCAATTTTCGATATAATTCAATATTTGGTTCGATTAAGCTAATTGGTTCAAAATTATCAAACAATTAAACAAACAACACAATCATCAATCAATTAGTGAATTAGAGTTTCGAATTTCATAATTTTGATACATATACAAAAATCATGTTTTTGATGCCAAATCACAACAATGTGTTCTAACTATATTAGTTTTGGTTCTCACACCAGTCTAATGGAAACATATAGAAATCACACCTTCAAAACACGAAAATAAATACTGATGATGGCGCGCCATCATCAGAATCATGTCCGGGCGACTAGAGTGTGACTCTATATCTATCCAGTATATTAAAATTTTGAATATACGTTTGCAAGGCGTATATGCAAATTCTTTATATACTGAACTGTCCAAATCAATACTAATAAATAATCAAATACGAATGATTGATTTAGATTTTCAAAACAAAATTTGTTTTCACTTTAAAAATATACCCTTCACACTCGTTCTAGGATACTACTGATCCTATCTCTAACGAGTCATTCTCATTGGATATTGCTAATCCAATATCTGATGAATCCTTTCGTATGGTTCTAATGTGCCTTGTTCTCTGCTTTGTAAACCAAAGCTCTGATACCAACTGTGACGGCAAGGGATTTCGCTCGGTCCGAACCAGTCGCTAAACCGACCCAGACCGTTCGAAACGCCCTATCGTTTGAGAACAGGACAAAATAGAACGCATACAGAAGAACATTTCACTGTATATTACAACAATGCATCAGATTACAAGAATATACAGAGTATAAATGAATGAATATTACACAGAAATATCAGAGATTTAAATTACATTTAAATACATAGCAGCGGAAAATAATACAATACACAACTAGAAAGAGATATACGGATACAAAGCTTTCCGGATATCGTTCCAGCTGTAAACCAGGATCCTGTGAATATAAATCTGCAAAACCAAAACTACTAGCTGCCCGTGTCAAAAATAGGGGCACCCAGAGTTTAGGTTAAAACAATAAACTCCAGGTCAGTCATGTGACTGGTGTGAGAACTAAAACAGTTTTTAATCTTTATTTTTAAAGGTAAATCAAGGGACCACGCCGTATAACACGGAACGGGTTTCCTCCCAAGAATACCAGTGCATAAAACAAACAGCGCAATGCTAAATAAAGAAAGATGAAGCTGTTATAAGACCCAGGTCCTATCACACAATGCAACGCAAGCCGGGGGATAGGGTTTTCCCTTATAACAGCCAAAGAATGCTTGATACGTTCAAAACAAATCATTTGATACTATTATAAGTGCATAGTGTATAAAACAACTTCAAATCATAACTATCAATCATAGGCGGCATGGGTACCATATATCATGTCGCCATATATAGGTTTACAAATAAAACCGCAAATGTCACGTATTTGGAAATTGGATTTCCATCTATGAACCGAGGCAAAAGATAGTCCTCAACCGATTCGAGACAATCTAGCCCATGTCTCCGGAGCAGCCGCAACTGCCCCTTGGATCCTCAGGGCCGGTCCACCGATGTGGATTATAGTGCCTGAGTAATACGTTTCTCCGCCCTTTGGGGCGTAAATGAGCCAACTAAATGACTCCATCGGTTCGAGAACGACCGATCAATCCGAGGCGCCTCGCAACAGCAACAACCACATAAGTCAATCTCGTCAGGGCGTGTAAAACCACTGACGCCACTTCTAGCTAGAAAGAAACGCATGCCCTCCCTGACGTCCGTCTCCCGTTTTTGGTTCATACCTGGTGTGAAACACGCGAGGTAAACGTTACACAAAGCTACGCCACAAAGGCCGTGCTTTGATCATCACCACAAGACTTTGCTTTTCAACAGAAGCCTCGATCAATTGCCACTTAGGCATGCCACACAGGCAATTCACTCCATGCGTTTGATATCCATCAATATATAACCCCTGAGCTCGTACGTCTCAGAGAAGGGCGTTAAGCAAGAGAATAAATTCTCCGCCGCCAAACAGATATATATTTAATAGAGATCAATCACACGGACTAAAATCCAATGTCAGACACACAGTCCATTTACAAGTCCGTTCTGGGGCTGAACGAAACCGGAGGCACCTAGTACCCCGCATATCCATCGATCTCCAAGTACGTCTGGACGATCACCAACTGTTTCCATCTTCTTGGGTGTACAGCCCAATCAAGATCATCAGTTATCACCCAAACGACGTGAAGACCTCCGGTCTTCGACCATCGTCTTCATCTTCGACTTATCGTCGTATCAGTTATTCAGAATGGGATAAACCCGGTCTTTCCGAATAACTCGCGTATATTTTAAATAAGTGTTACACAAACACAACATACGCCTCATTCCAATTCATTAGTCACTAACCGTAAATTAATCAAGAGAATAATTTCCCAAATATTAACCCCGAAGGCCGAAACCAACATCAGATCAATATCCAGAAAACCATTCTGCTTGGCTAACCGACAGTTAGATTCTAAATTTCACATTCATAGGGAAAGATTCCCATTAATTTTATCAAAGATAAATTCCTTGAATTTATTCTTTAATCCATTTTTGAATATCAATTCAAACTAGTCGGGATTAGCGAACCTTACCGAAGTAATCATTTGTTTTAATTTCCCAATCCCAACCTATTCATCCCATGAAGTAAAACTGGTAATACTTCATATCTAACACCACAGTGTTATCGGTAAATTCAATTACCATTTCACGTTCAAATCTAATTAAAGATTTAACTATCGCCTGGAGCAAAACTGGTGATACTCCATTTTCGATCTTTCAATCTAATTAAAGATTCATTAAAACTCTACTTAGTTTTAATCTTTGACTGGGTTAAAGAATCAGTGTCTTTTAAAAACACGGTTCACGATAAACCCAAAATCACATTCCATTAATTATCGGGTTAAAGAACGAGTGTTGTTTAAAACACTGTTCACGATAAACCCAAAAATCAATATCCATTCAATTCCAATTAAATATTATTTAATTGGTACACTTCATTAAATCTAAATAAAAAGATTTAATCTTTTCTCAACTGGGTTCAAGAACAGTGTTAGTGAAGACACCATTCACGGCAAACCCAAATCACATTTGATATTCAATACAAGGCTCTGAATAGAAAATATATCGGCTTATATTCAATATCAAATTCTACGACTAACAAATGTCGTATTGGAAATAACGATATAAATATATATCTTTCAAATTTCCATAACAACACCTGTATAATCACGAATTCCAACATCGAAATATTCCGAAGACAATTTCGATTCAAATCCACTCCAATGCAATCATTGGAAATTTTGGTTATTTTCAAAACCCTTTTCAAATTCAATTTATTTATTTAAAAATAAATAGAATTATAATTCTAGTTCAAAACTAGTTCATTTCGATAAAAATCTATTTTTATCTTTTCAAATAGGGAGTTTTTCATCCCAATTCTTTCTAAATCATTTCTTATGATTTTACACAAATTATTACTATTTTTAATAATTTTATCAAGGCCCGTACAGTCGATTTCCATCAACGGCCATCGAACTGCACTTACAGCGACCTTTTTCGAATTTGATTTGGACATAATTCCAAATCCAACCGTTAGATTTCAAATTTCTAATTTTCATTAGAAAGCTCTTTTCGATACGAACCCAACGGTTCCGGTTTTAGGAGAATCCGACGGTCGGATCTCCCGCAATGTCCGTATGAAATAAATGGTCGAAATTCGCGAACTACCGCGGCGCGGCGCGTTCTATTCAGGCCATTATATTATATATATAATATATATAATATATATTTCGTCGATTCCTATTTAAAACGGATTATATAAATAGTTTTAAATTCGTTTCAAATTCTATTTCAACTTCTATTTCAAATCAAAGCCAAAATTGAATTCTTCTTTATAAATTCGTTTTAAAATTCATTTCTATTCAATTCGAATTTCAATTCAATTTGAATTCATTTCAATTCGCTTTCAATTCCATTTGAATTCGTTTTCAATTCAATTCATTTCGAAATCGTTTTCAATTCAATTCATTTCGAAATCGTTTTCAATTCATTTTGAATTCGTTTTCAATTCAATTCATTTCGAAATCGTTTTCAATTCAATTCATTTCGAAATCATTTTCAATTCAATTCATTTCGAAATCGTTTTCAATTCATTTTGAATTCGTTTTCAATTCAATTCATTTCGAAATCGTTTTAAAATCGATATAAATATCGTTCACGTCAAAATGGCGTCAATCTAATCAACACGGTTTCATAAAGTTCTATTTTCAAATATTCTATTTCAAATATTTCTTTTTCAAATATTTCTATTTTAAAACTGGAATGAGGCCCAATCAATTACCATATAAAGTTAATTATATGGATTTTCATACCACACATGTATATCATAGCATTGAAAAATAATCAACCATCAACCAAAGTGCACTACACTGTATAAGCATCAAATATAAATATCTAACGCTTATAACAGCCTGTCAATCAATCGATCGACATATTTAATCAATTAGGATGAGTGAACTACATATTTCATCCTAACACCCGTGTGGGGTTTCAAACAATCAAACACATATTTTATTTGTGCTGTCGGGCGATGTGTAAAATTTATCGTCCCAATCAATGTCATTCAAATAGGTGTACATAAACAAACCGTCTGGTTGGTAAATGAATATTCTATTTTATTCACTTCACGTTAAAAATTATATTTTTAACGATAAACATTTTATTTTAACCTATGAATTTCTATTCAATTCATTCTTTAAATAAAATGATATTTTTATTTTTCTAACTTATTTTAGAAAATTTCGGCGGCATAACGGCACGATACTAGAAACGGGACAAGGCCTAGCCTAATCCCCGGTCTAGTGAAGGCCCACGCCATTCACACATCAATCAAAATCACCAAACAACCAAATTCAAATCAAATCATATAACTAAGCTATGCAACCAAACAAACAAGTCCATGGTCTGTGGACGATTGTGTCGGGTGCTACTAAGCACCGTCTGCATCCTAGTATATATATATAATTAGAAAAGAAATTGAAAGGTGAGAAATTCTCACTTATAGCTATCCTAGCTCCACGGCTCTTCTTTTGCAGAAGTCTTCGTCGTTTCGCCTTTTTGTCACCTTCGTTGCTGCTTTCACTACATACGTAAAAATCACATTTTTACTTCGCTATTCAATATATAAAAATCGAATTTTTAGTTCGCTATTCCATATATAAAAATCGAATTTTTAGTTCGCTATTCCATATATAAAAATCGAATTTTTAGTTCGCTATTCAATATATAAAAATCGAATTTTTAGTTCGCTATTCAATATATAAAAATCGAATTTTTAGTTACGCTACTATATAAAAAGATTTCGCCTTTATAAAAACGTGGACTTTGCTTTTTCAAATTTAAAGATTTCATCTTTATAAAAATCTCATTTTTATTTTTCTACATATATAAAGATGACATTTTTAATATCCCGATCATGTAAAAATTATATTTTTAACTCTCTACACCCATAAAAATCACATGTTTACCCTTCTACTATATGAAAGATTATATTTTTAATACTTTAAAAATATAAAAATCATATTTTTATTACTTTAAAAATATAAAAATCATGTCTTGCTCCTTTTACATAATAAAGATCCCGTCTTTTCTCCTTTTAAAAGTATGATTTTTATTTTCATTTTAAATCAGTTTTTAAAATCAGTTTTTAAAATCATTTATAAATTTCAGTTTTCTTTTTAAAGATTTCGGTTTTAAAATCTAAAATAAAAATCAGTTTTTACATCTAAAATAGAAATCAGTTTTTACATCTAAAATAGAAATCAGTTTTTAAAATCTAAAATAAAAATCAGAAAGAAAAAAAAAAAAAAAAAAAAAACAGTAAACTTACCGAGGGGGGGGGGGGCTGATGTCGGGTCGATAGGTGGGTGCGCCGACGGTGGCGTCGCTGCTGGGTAGAGGGGGGGGCTCGCGGTTGATTTCCGATGGGGGTGGGGTCTGCGATGCGGCCAAGGAGGAGAAGGGGAGGAGGAAGAGGGAGGGAGGACGGCGAAGGGGGGGAGGCGAGCTGGTCGGAGGGGGATGCGGTTCATCGGGGAGGGGCGGCGGCGGCTTCCCTCCCCCCCGTCGCTCTCGATTTTTTTTTTTTTTTCCTTAGGTCTGAGGAAATGAAAGGAGAGAGACAGTAAAGAAAGGGGGGGGCCAAGGTTAAAGGAAATTATATATATATATTTTTTATTATTATTATTATTATTATTAATTCTCTAAAGTCAACTTTTCATATTACCTCGAAAGCAAACATGCCGACTGCCGCCCCTAGCGTATTACCCCCATTCCGAACACAATGGGATATGTATCGTCAGCTGATTCGGCTGTTACAATCAGTTCCCGTTAAATTTACATTTAAATCATTATATTGAACTTTAAACGTACATTTCAAATTACCGGGGTCACATACTAACTAGAAAAATTCCAGAAAAATATTTTCTAGCTTCGTATTGACGATACGGTCCTAACAAAACTAGTTTCGTCGAATTCTGAGACCGTTGGAAAAATGGCCAATTTTCAGTCGATTAAAATCAACTGAAATGGTCAAAACACGTTTTCCTTTGCCACGCTCACATATTGATTCGAAAAATTATGAAATTTGAAACCTAGCAATAACTTTACATCACGGACCCAAAAAAACTGGTTTCGTCGAAATCCGAGGTCATTTGCAAAATGTCCATTTTTAAGGGCCTTATATATATAAAAATATATATAAATTCCACAGCGACTATTTCTAATTTTAAACTGGACATATCTTATCATTCCTAAGATGAAATCTCAATTTGTTAACTTCGTTACAAAGATATAGTCATACAGATTCAAATATTTCTTGTTTCGTTCAATTCTGACTTATATTGAATTCTGTATATTCATTTGAAATTAGAAATCGAATTTTCGAACTACCGCGCCATTTTCAATTCCTTTTATAATTATATATAATTATTTATATTCTAACGACGACGCGTATAATATATACGTTCGAATTATATTCAAAATAAATTTCTCGTCGATTTTATTTAAAATAATTCATTTTAAATAAACAAAATTCGATAAAATTGCCAAAACAAAAATTTCAAACTGGCTCGCATTTTACGGGTTGTTACATTATCGAATCTAGTTATTCGAAAGGAGTAAATCGAATATAGTTTATTCGAATAGAATTAAAGGAGTTAATCGAATATAGTTTATTCGAATAGAGTTAAAAGAGTTATCGAATATAGTTTATTTGAAAGGAGTTAAGTGAAAAGAGTTAACCCATAGAGCAATTGAATAGAGTTAATCGAATTAGAATAAATCGATTAGAGTTAGTCGAAAAAGGAGTTATCGAATATTAGTTACTCGAATCAAGTTAAAAGGAGTTAACAAATCTAGTTATTCGAAAGGAGTAAATCAAATATAATTTATTGTAATAGAATGAAAGGAGTTAATCGAATATAGTTTATTCGAATAGAGTTAAAAGAGTTATCGAATATAGTTTATTCGGAAGTAGTTAAGTGGAAAGAGTTAATCAAATAAAGTTAATCAATTAGAGTTAAATCAAATAGAGTTAATCCAATAGAGTTAATGGATAAGAGTTAATTGAATAGAGTAAATCGAATATAGTTTATTTGAAGAAAGGTTTTCGAATCTAGTTATTCGAAAGAGAGATTATCGAATATAGTTATTCGAAGGGATGAGTTATCGAATAGAGATTTATTCGAAAGAGAGTTACGTAAGGAAGTTTGTTAAAGGTTTAAAAGATAAACTTTGACTATTTCGAAGTTAAAACGTTGTTCAGTTAAGGTCTGAGAGGTAATTATACCCCAACTTGATTGACTTCCTTCTTAACTAAGGAATGGCAAGGTTTGATAGTGAATGATGTTTAAGTGAATTTAGTAAATGGTTGGAGTTGGTATAGAGATGTTTTATTTAAACATCTGTTTAAATCCAATGAAGGAGCTTTGGAAATGTTTTCCAAATACGAAACCATAAATGTTTTTTAATATAGAAAACAAGAAATGGGAATGTTTTCCATTGTTAATAACATATATTTTCTAAATTTAGAAAATAAGAAATGTTGAATATATGGTAACAGGAAATGACAAATGAAATAAATTAATGAGTAAATTAATGAACTAAAGAGATAAATGTTAAATGATGATTGATTGATATGATTGCCATCAGGAAATGATATCGTTGTTTGCACACGTGTTTTCTTTGATAGTTAAATCACAGGCTATCAAAGTTTTGACCATTTTAATGTTGTTAATATGGTGAGACTGGTTGGATTATTATCCGAAGAACCAATCCGTATTGGCATAAGCGTTCCGAATCAAATATGCTGAATATATTGAAGATGGTATAAAGTGCAAGGGCTGTTGTATAAATCTTAGATAATAATTGCCTAAGATGGATGTATGGAATAGTGCCTTCGGTTTGTCCAGTCCCAGGACGACCTATATGGAAGAATATCTGACAGAGAATATTTAATAGATCGCGTAAGTTGATCTCTTCAAACGTATTTACGTTTGGTGTCAGAGGAATTCATTTCTCTTAGCTGTATACCGGTGGTATTTTTGGGGAAATCAATTTGTGATTTGGCGGGTATGACGATGTGACATTCAAAGTGAATAAATGTGTGATCTATCAGAGATAAGCGTGGCCTCTAGCCTCATAACAGGGAAATGACAAAAATCGGCCAGGCAGCATGGCTATGTTGGTCGCACCTATTAGGGTGTATAATCACCAGATCTAGAGTTTCATTTACTTCTAAAAATCTATTGTCGATGTTGTCCCATTCGAGAAACAGTTGGTGATCCCAAACGTTGGTGATATACATTCGATACACTCAAGTGAAATGAGTGGTCGGTCATGTGTGGCCGGGTTGCACGATGTTCTTGTTGAACTAGTGTATTCCTCTCTAGAGGTACACTAGCGAAATGTGGTTCCATACCTTGTCATAGTTAGAAATCCATTACCCAATACGTGCTTGCTGTTTTGATTGTATACTATATATGTAGAACGTGAGATGAAAGCGTTTCTGCTAGATGATTATGATATTGTGGTTGATAGACATTATTATAATATCAAAAGGTTATTGATATAAATATATTTTGGATTCTCATAAGGGAAAAACTCGTTCCGTTATACGGCATGGTCTTTTGTGATATCGTTTACTTGTTCAAACTGTTTTACTCACACCAGTCCCATGACTGACCTAGAGTTTATTTTGTTTTGTTTTCCCTAAACTCTGGGGTGCCCAATTTTGTATGGAAAGTCAAGTAGTCAGGATTTTACAGATATACTTGTAGAGCTTGGAGCAGGAGGCTTCAGGATTATATAGCTATAGTTATTTCCGTTGTGTTGTAAGTGTTGTACTCTGATGATGTTACTGTATACATATACTGATTTTATTTCAATGATATATTATCTATTATATGTTGTTCGTTCCGCTGTGAGATTCGTGTTACTCTGATGTTGTATCTTCTTCTTCTTCTTCTTCTATTCTAAGTTTCTATCTTATCTTTCATCACCCTCCAATTTCTTTCATTAACTACCAGTATTTTCGATCCTTGGATGTTCGATATGGTTTGTATATCGGATAACCAAGATCGCCTTTTTCCTGGTCGTTACATAATTCATAGTTTACAAAAACTTAAATCAAATATTTCAAAATATCGGGATTCAATTCGCCGAAATCTCTTTTATTTGAAAACCACTTTTATTAACTATCCATCATATCCAAGGTATATGGAAAAACAAATTCGATTTCTTCGGAATAAAAATTCAGCATTTAATTATACACTTAGGTTTCATATTTCAAAATAAATGATCTTATTCGAATTTACTAAGTTGAATATTTTAAGAATCATACTCAGCTTCATAAGTCTCAATTTATTTCAAAACATCCAACTATTTACGTAAGTTAATGTTCATATAACTATACAATTTCCTATAAATCAACTTTGATCCATATGATTCTTTACCAGCTTTTCCCATAAGCCTTTCTAAAGTTTTAAACAACCATTACAATTCATAAGTCCTTTTAACATCTTTTAGCTCGAATTCAAAAATTATTTCAAGTATTTCCAAGATTTCTGAATAATTCCATATCTGTAATTGTTGGATTTCATAATTTAGCTGTCATATCCACATAATTGAATAACACTTCTTATTTAAATTCACCTGAAATCCAAATATGTAACCTTTTTCTTTCATTCTTGTTTTAAATATCAAATCTTGTTAAGAAAGTTTTCTTACTCAACTAGTCAGCAAAATCTCTTAAAACAATTTTATTTAAATACCACCATGCTTCCTTTGCACACTCTGATTATGCGTATACATGTTCAAACTAGGGTTGTTTCAAATATTAACCTTGACATTTTCAGAACCTACTTTTTAAATTTAATATTCCAAAGATCTAAATTTTTCTTACCTTCATATTATGTAAGCCCTATTTGTTTTGTTAACATAATTTCTTATATAAACAAGGTATTTAGTTGGAATTAAATCTTGATTTCATTCTCAAAGGATACAAAGGGTGTACATATATAAGATAAAACAAATTTCACGTACTCAAATCAAGTAGAGATGTATAATGAGGTTCAATCCAAAATATGACAGTTCGTGTTACAATACTTGACCATGTTCACAAGTTAAGAACGCATGAATGGCGCTACCCACTAACAAACTATTCGAATTCAAACGATGGGGCTAACTTAGGCCAAGGTAGGAACGTCGAGCGTACCTAAAGATATAAGTTATTTATTCTTTGAATACTCGGTTTTTCATTAACTTCCCCTTAAGTAAATCTTACTCCAAATTTCGTTTTCTTTGCGTCATAAGCGATTGCTCTTTGAATCACTCATACAAATTCATTAGGGAAAGAGAAGTTTTCTCCCCACTTCGATGTTTGTTACAATTTAAATCATCTTTTTAAACAATTTCTTAACCTAAGTCAAACTCATTTTCAGATTCCCTTACGTAGAGCTTGATTCTGGCTAAAATATATTTTCAAGTTAAATCATTTACAATTCATATCAATTTCAAATCTATTGGTTATATTAACCCTTATAACATTCCTCGAGTATAATATCTTTTTGGTTACACTTATTAGATCAAAATTCATCTTCAACACTTGTTATGACTTGAATATCGTGAAATATGGATGGTATTAATATAATCCCTTAATGAAAATTCACACTTACGTGTTCTTTCAAATTCTTCAGTATGGTTTACTTCTAAATATTCCTTTTGGTTATTATCCAAATAGTTGGTTTTGTATTTATAACATATTACCCCTATATTAAATCCTTTAATATATCTAACATATCGAAATAGTTCAAGTATCCCTCAACGTCTTAACTAAAGTCATATACTCATCCCACTTTTGAAACTCGAAAATGAGCACTGATGATGTTGCAATCATCATCAGTTCATCCCCGGGCGACTAGAGTGTGAAGCTATATCAATCTAGTATATACATAAGACTTCGTACATACACTGGTCAGGCGTATATTCGAAATCTTCTCATACTGATAGTCCAATCTTGACATCGAATAAAATACTCGAAAATTCTTGGTAATAGTTATCTTTCAAATAATTACATTCTATAAAACACTTTACTTTGTTTCAAAAATCTATTTTTAGAGTACGCTCTCTCGATCATAATATTCTGGAACCTCATTCTAGGGCATTTCTAATCCTATCTCTAATGAGATCTTATAACTCTGATGAGTTCTATCTTTTTTTCAGATATGTACGTACCCCACAGCTTTGTATAAACCAAAGCTCTGATACCAACTGTAACAACCCATCTTTTTGCCTGACTCTCGCAGGTAATTAAACCAACTAAAACCGTTCACAAAGACGAATTGTTATGGACACATACATATATTGAACAAAATAACAAAAATTTTCATTGCATAATACCATATTACATCAGAATTACAAAGAATATCAAAGTTACAACATATATAGCATAAGAAAAGTAAATATGCTATCAGCGGAAGAAATCATATGATATGGCGGAAGCTCCGAACTCTAGCTTGAACTCCAACTCTAAAAGCGCTCTAAATCCTGCTTCGATGATCTAAACTGCAAACTAAACTACTAGCTGCCCGTGTGAATAATTAATGGGCACCCAGAGTTTAGAAAGGAATAATAAACTCCAGGTCAATCATGGGACTGGTGTGAGAACATAAAACATTTGTTTTAAGGAATTATTATAAAGTTGGGAAATTCACCGGACCACGCCGCTAACGCGAAACAGGTTTACTCCATGTGAATGTCTTTGCAAATAAATACACAATGACTTTTGAAAATGAAGCTATCATAAGCTCGTCCCACATCACACAATGCAAGCGAACACCAGATGGGCGAGGTTTATCTTATGACAACCAAATATGCTTCATACGTAAAATCCTCTTTCAATGGCAAAATACATAGATATAGTGTGGAAAACATTTCGTAAATAAATGTATTAATCCTAGACAGCATAATACCCCATAATATTATGTCGCCATATATATATATATATATACAATCAAAATCGTATGGCTCATATTGGAGATTTGGGTTTCCAATTTGATGATTCCTGGCACAAAAGATCAATAGGAACACAAGCGAGATGTAATCACGGGTTTTTCATCCAGACGCGGACACCAATACAAATCGCGAGGTAGATCCACGCCCCCCCGAACATACCTATTCCATAAGTCATAATTGGATTCCCGCTACTGCAGCGGTCATCATCAATTCATATATATATATATATATATATACACACACACACACAACCTAACAGCCAGTTTCTCATCATCCGGGGTGTGAGGTTTGTCGATGTAACATCATACACAAAGCATGCCTCGAAAAGCAAGGCCTAATCACACAAGCTCCTTTCATCTCTTAAGTATGTCACATTATCCATTCACAACATGACCACCGATGTGACAAACGGGAATCTCGCTCGATCCGAATCAGTCGCTAAACCGATCTAGACCGATCGAAATGCCTGATTGTTTTGATAACACGAAAAAATAAAACGCTGACGGAAGAACATTTCATTGTTAATTACAACAATACCATCAGAATACACGTATATACAGAGTATAAATCAATATAACACATTCGATAAATATCAGAGATTACAATATATTACATAGCAGCGGAAAATAATACAATACACAACTGAAGGAGATATACGGATACAAAGCTTTTCGGATATCATTCCAGCTGTAAACCAGGATCCTGTGAATATAAATCTGCAAAACCAAAACTACTAGCTGTCCGTGTCAAAATAAGGGCACCCAGAGTTTAGGTCAAAACAATAAACTCCAGGTCAGTCATTGGACTGGTGTGAGAACTAAAACAGTTATTATTCTTTATTTTAAAGTACGGTAAATCAAGGGACCACGCCGTATAACACGGAACGGGTTTCCTCCCAAGAATACCAGTGCATAAAGCAAACAGCGCAATGCTAAATAAAGAAAAATGAAGCTATTATAAGACCCAGGTCCTATCACACAATGCAACGCAAGCCGGGGGATAGGGTTTTTACCTTATAATAGCCAAGATTGCTTGATACGTTTAAAACAAATCTTTTGATACTATAATAAGTTTATAGTGTATAAAACAGCTTCAAATCATAAGTATCAATCATAGGCGACTTGAGCGTCCCATGCCACTATGTCGCCATATATAGGTTTACAACTAAAATCGAAAAGTCACGTATTGGAAGTTGGATTTCCGTCTGTGAACCAAGGCAAAGGGATCGTCCTGTGCTAATTCGAGACTCTCTAGCCCGAGCCTCAGGAACAGCCACAAATGCAACATGGATCGTCAAGGCCGGTCCACACGGAGTGGATTATAGTGCCTGAACAATAAGTCTCCCTGCCCTATGGGGCGTAAATGAGCCAACGAATGACTCCATCGGCTTCACATAGTCACCGATATATCCGAGGCGCCTCGCAAACCAACAACCACATAAGTCAAACTCGTCAGGGCGTGTAAAATCACTGACGCCACTTCTAACTAGAAAGAGACACATGTCCTCCCTGATGTCCTCTCCCGTTTCTGGTTCACAACAGGGGTGTGAGGCTCGCGAATCAACGCTACACAAAGCTATGCCATACAGGCCGTGCTTTGATCATCAACCACAAGACTTTGCTTTTCAACAAAAGCCTTGATCAATTACCACTTAGGAATGCCACAAAGGCAATTCACTCCATGCGTTTGATATCCATCGATATATAACCCCTGAGCTCGTACGTCTCAGAGAAGGGCGTTAAGCAAGAGAATAAATTCTCCGCCGCCAAACAGATATATATTTAATAGAAATCAATCACACAGACTAAAATCCAATGTCAGACACACAATCCATTTACAAGTTCGTTCTGGGTCTGAACGAAACCCGAGGCACCTAGTACCCCGCATATCCATCGAACTCCAAGTACGTCTGGACGATCACCAACTGATTCTCTCCTCTTGGGTGTACGGCCCAATCAAGATCATCAGTAATTATCCAAACGACGTGAAGACCTCCGGTCTTCGACCACTGTCTTCATCTTGGACTTATCGTCGTATCAGTTATTTAGAATGGGATAAACCCGGTCTTTCCGAATATCTCGCGTATATAATAAACAAGTGTTACACAAACACAACATACGCCTCATTCCAATTCATCAGTCACTAACCGTAAATTAACAAGAGAATAATTCCCCAAATATTAACCCCGAAGGCCGAAACCAACATCAGATCAATACCCAGGAAACCGTTCTGCTTAGCTAACCTACAGTTAGTTTCTAAATTTCACATTCTTAGGGAAAGATTCCCATTAATTTTATCAAAGATAAATTCCTTTAAATTTATTCTTTAATCATCCTTTGAAAATCAATTCAAATGAAATTTTGGTTTATCCAAACTAGTCGGGATTAACGAACCTTACCGATGTAATCAATTGTTAAATTTCCCAACCCCAACCTATTCATCCCATGAAGTAAACTGGTAATACTTCATATCTAACACCACGGAGTTATCGGTAAATTCAATTACCATTTCACGTTCAAATCTAATTAAAGATTTAACTATCGCCTGGAGCAAAACTGGTGATACTCCATTCTCGATCTTTTCAATCTAATTAAAGATTCATTAAAACACCACTTAGTTTTAATCTTTAACTGGGTTAAAGAATCATTGTCATTTAAAACACGGTTCACGATAAACCCAAAATCACATTCCATTTCAATCAGTCCCTAACCGTAAATTTGCAAGTGAACAATTCCCTAAGTATTAACCCCGAAGGCCGAAACCAACATCAGATCAATACCCTAGAAACCATTCAACTTAACTAATCTCCAGTTAGTTTCTGATTTTCTTAACTCCTTTGGGTCTAAGAACAGTATTATTGAAGATACTGTTCACGACAACCCAAAATCACATTCCATTAATTATCGGGTTAAAGAATAAGTGTTATTTAAAACACTGGTCACGATAAACCCAAAAATCAATACCAATTCAATTCCAATTAAATATTATTTAATTGGTACACTTCATTAAATCTAAATAAAAAGATTTAATCTTTTTCTCAACTAGGTTTAAGAACAATGTTAATGAAGACACCATTCACGACAAACCCAAATCACATTTGACATTAAATACAAGGCTCTGAATAGAAAATATATCGGCTTATATTCAATATCAAATTCTACGACCAACAAATATCGTATTGGAAATAACGATATATATATATATATATATATATATATATATATATATCTTTCAAATTTCCATAACGACATCTGTGTAATCACGAAATCCAACATCGAAATATTCCAAAGACAATTTCGATTCAAATCCATTCCAATATAATTATTGGAAATTCTGGTTATTTTCAAAACCATTTCAAATCTAATTTATTTATTTAAAAATAAATAGAATTATAATTCTAGTTCAAAACTAGTTCATTTCGATAAAAATCCATTTTTATCTATTCAAATATGAAGTTTTTCATCCCAATTCTTCCCAAATCATTTCTTATGATTTCACACAAATTATTACTCTTTTTAATAATTTTATCAAGGCCCAAACAGTCGATTTCCATCAACGGCCATCGAATTGCACTTATAGCGACCTTTTCCAAATTTGATTTGGACATAATTCCAAATCCAACCGTTAGATTTCTAATTTCTAATATTCATTAGAAAGCTCTTTTCGATAAGAACCCAACGGTTCCGGTTTTAGGAGAATCCGAGGGTCGGATCTCCCGCAATATCCATTTGAAGTCAATGGTCGAAATTCACGAACTACCGCAGCGCGACGCGTTCTGTTCAGGCCATTGTATTATATATAATATATATAATCTATACTTCATCGATTTCTTTTTTAAAACGTATTATATAAATCGTTTTAAATTCGTTTTCAAAACGATTTCAACTTCTTTTTAAAATTCAAATCAAAATTGAATTTTCCCTTACAAATTCATTTTAAATTTATTTCAAATTGATTTCAATTCAAATCGATTTTGAATTCAATTTCAGTTCATTTTCAATTCAATTCAATTTCAATTCGAATTCATTTCTATTCAATTTCAATTCTATTCAATTTCAATTCGAATTCATTTCTATTCAAAATATCAGATTTTGAAATCACTTTCGATGTTCATTATAAAATGAATAAAATCGATATAAATATCATTCACGTCAAAATGGTGTAAATCTAATCAACACGGCTTCATATATTTATATTTTCAAATATTCTATTTCAAATATTTATATTCAAATATTTCTATTCAAATATTTCTATTCAAATATTTCTTTTTCAAAACTGGAATAAGGCCGAGTCAATTACCATATAATGTTAATTATATGGATTTCCTACAACACATGTATACAATAACAACGATGAATAATCAACCATTATCCAAAGTGCATTCTACACTATATAAGTATCAGATATAAATATTCAACGCTTATAACAGCCTGTCAATCAATCGATCGACATACAACTAAACAATCGGGATTAGTGTACGTCAAATATCATCCCAATACCCGAGTGGGGTTTCAAACAATCAAACACAGATTTTATTTGTGCAGTTGGGCGATGTGTAAAATTTATCGTCCCAATCAATATCAGTCAAATGTGAGTATATAAACGAATCGTCTGATTTGTTTATATTTGTTTATTTCATTTCATATACATGTTAAAAATTCTATTTTTAATTATATAATATTTTCCACTATAAAATATTTTATTTCAACTATATAAATATTTTATTTCATTTCACATCACATTACACAATCAACTACACATCAAAATCAAACAAACAAGCATACAAGCCGTCCATGGTCTGTGGACGACGGGTGTCGGGTGCTACTAAACACCGTCTGCATCCTAGTATATATTTTTAACTAGAAAAATTAAATTTGTGACGACCCCAAACCCCGTACAGACGGCGGCAAGGGTTATCTTTGGAATATAACACAGAAACAGATAATAGCATAACAGAAATAAATAAATACACCAGATAATACACAATAGAATACTGGATAAACGTAATCATCAAAGTTACACAGTATACAGGATCATACTTAGTACAAATACAGTTCAACTATACATAAATGTCTACAGCGGAAAACAAACATAATATGTACAATAGGAGCTAAACAGCATAAAAAAGAGATAAATAATAGAATCCATTTTCAGCTCCAGCTATCCAGAAAGAACCAGCAAAACCTGAATACAAGGCTGCCCATGTAGAAAAAGGGGCACCCGAGTTTGAAAGTGAAACAAACTACGAGTCAGTCATGGGACTGGTATGAGAAATCTACTCTACACATTTATAATATGGCTAATCACAGGACCACGCCACTTTCATGGAACGGGTTTACTCCATTGGATTGCCAGTGCTTTAAAAACAAATCTTTCTTTTAAACATCGCAATGCTTTTTATAAAAATGAAGCAATTATAAGACTCAGTTCCCATCACACAATGCAACGCAAACCGGAGGATAGAGTTTTACCTTATAATGTCCAAAATATGGTTGATACGAATAAAACAAAAGCAATTGATATTATTACTAGTGTTTATATGTTTCAAAAACAATTTTGAATCATAACTATCAATCATAGACGGAATGGGTACCATATATCATATCGCCATATATATATACAATTAAAACCGCAAGATGTCATATTTGGAAATTGGATTTCCGTCATGAACCAAGGCAAAAGATAGTCCTTACCGAATTCGAGACAATCTTGCCCATGTCTCAGGAACAGCCGCAACTGCCCCCTGGATCGTCAGGGCCGGTCCACCGATGTGGATTATTGTGCCTGAACACTACGTATCCCCCCTTATGGGGCGTAAATGAGCCAACGAATAACTCCATCGGTCCCGGATCGACCGATATATCGAAGGCACCTCGCTATCCATCATCCACATAAGTAAAATGTCAGGATGTGTAAAAACACCGACACAACTCCTAGCTAGAATGTAACACCCCGAATTTCAATTAATACTAATGGTTAAGAAATTAAAGTATAATTAATCTCAGATGTGAGAACCAGGGGAAACGGGCTGCGTCATTGCGTTCGTCTCGGAAAAATACGCGAAATAGAGTCCGAGTTTTCGAGAATCGGAGTCCGTATGGCCCGGTTATGGCCCAAAGAAGTTTTAGGAAGTTTAAATTTAAATTTCAGATTTGAAAAACAAGTTTGGAGCCAAAAGAGGAAAGGGGGGAAAAATTCCCGCCTAGCCCCATGTCGACAGCCATGTCGACAGGGGTGTCGACAGGGGTGTCGACAGCCCTGTCGACAGGGGTGTCGACACAGGGTGTCGGCCCTGCTGGTCTGGGTGCACCAGGTTTGGTCTTGGCTGAGTCTAGGGCTATGTTCTAGAGGGTTCCGAAATCTAAGGGTCCTAATCTAATCTAGGGTTAATCTAAGGGCCTAAAACACTTTCTAATCCTATAAATAAGACCCCAACCCTACCCTAATTCATTCATAATTAAACCTTGTAATTAAACTATGGCAAAATGCAACTTGATCATGGCCTCCACAAATCTATGAAGAGGGTTGCATGCTAATCACTCTCTAATCAACCTCTAATCTCTTCTTAGCATCTTAATCTTCTTCATTTGGTGTGCAAAATTGCTAGTAGTGAGTTTCTATCACTTTGATGATCTTTTGGTAAACTAATTAGATGAGATGTGATGAGATTTATGGTTTTGTATGTGGATTAATGAGCTTTGAATCATATGATATGATGTTAGCATTAATCTTATGTTTATGCATGTTTATGCATGTTGAGTATGTAAGTTTATGCAAGTTTAATATGATGTATGTTATGTTTGCATGATGCTAAATATGCAAGTTGTGGGCTATGTAATCATATGCATGTTATGCAAGTTCATGGTGATATGCTATGCAAGTTACATGTTTGTTAATATGCAAGTTACATGTTTGTTAATATGCAAGTTACATGTTTGTTAATATGCAAGTTACATGTAAGTAAATATGCAAGTTACATGTTTGTTAATATGCAAGTTACATGTTTGTTAATATGCAAGTTACATGTATGTAAATATGCAAGTTATATGTTTGTTAATATGCAAGTTCATGATGACACATTATGCAAGTCTATGAGTTAATATGCAAGTTTGTTATGCAAGTGAATATGTAAGTTATGTGACATATTATATGCAAGTTATGTGACATGTTATGCAAGTGCATGTGCAAGTTATGTGTTTGTTAATATGCAAGATGGCACCTTTGAAACATGTTCATTCATATGCAAGTTGACACCTTTTATATGTGTTATATCATGAGAACGAAATTACGTGGGAACGATGGGGTAATTAAATGCATAGGTTAATAAGATTGGGTGAAATTAATTTAATTATGCATAATATAAAATAAATGAACATAGTATGGGAATTTGCCTATTTAGTTAGGTGTACCCATACTATGTGTTGGGAATTTACCTATTGAGTTAGGTCTACCCCATGGGAATTTACCTATTGAGTTAGGTCTACCCATGTTAAGAAAAACTTGATTAATTAGGGATAATTAATATAAAATTATGAGGGTGATTAATTAGGTGTAATTAATTGACTAAGACACGAGGTTGGACTCATTTGTAGTGTAAAACTGCCTGGACCCGACCGGCTTAACCAGTTGCTACAAGTGTTAGCCCAATGTGAGAGGTCTTAGGCACAAACTAAATACGTGATTAATGTAAAGACACGAGGTTAGACTCTGTTATGACATAAGGCTGCCCGGAACCAACCGGCTTAACCAGCGGTCATAAAAGACAGTCTAATGTGAGAGGTCTTTACAAAGGTTACGTTCTTAATTAATTAATTAAGAAACACTTAACCATATTAGCATGTAGAGGGACATGAGGGGTTAAGTGGGTGCCTTGGGTAGCATGAAAAAATCTAGTTGTTGCCTTGGGTGGCAATAGAAAATACGATTAGAATACTTAACCAAAATGGAAACATGTAATTAAACATGATTAAAGGGTTAAGTGGGATACACTAGATATTTGACAAGCTTAAGTGGGTAGCTTGTGGGGGCCCATTTCAACCAATATCCCAAACGTATCTTTGTGGGCTCGACCCATGTCGAGTGGCGGGACACGCATATTGAGCTTGATTATAAGAGGCAAACGGGTTAGCGGTGGCAACGCAAGTCCAACGGGCTTCATATGCGTGAGTGGGCCCGGGCTGGTAGGTAAGCCGTTGTTGCATCGTGTAGATATAAGCCGTGCACCATTAGCTTAACGGGCTATTGGGGATTATGCTTTTCTTTTTCAAAGACTTTTTCTCTTAAAAGACATGCTTTTGAAAATACTTTCTTCGAAAATACTCTTAGAAAATAGTTTTTCTAAAAAAAAAAAAAAATTATCTGTTCTGGTAACCTTAAGCTCTGATACCACGTGTAACACCCCACTCCCGCTATGGTCACTCACTAAGGGAATGCCATAACATCGGTGGAGTATTTTAGTGAATATAGAACAGAAAAATTACAACAAGACAGATATAAATAGTACTTGAAATTTTAAAACATCATCTCATAATAGCGGAAGTAAAACATGTCTGGTTACATCATAAACTCACTATAAAAGTCAAGTACAATATCCATCAAAATAAAGAAGTACATAATCCCACTCTCATACAATAGCCAAAACAAAAGAAAAGATAACTGGATAACTGGAGCTTTACATCTACCCAAGCTCCTAAAGACTGGAACAGCAATCCGATCAAGCTCCACTACTGCTAGGATCCACCACAGGACCTGAGGGTTGGGAAAAAGATAAAAACAACGGGGTCAGACATAAGTCTGAGCGAGTCCTATAACTTTAACAATACAATCGTTAAAGTAACCAGAGAAGGCATGAATTGATATACGGTAACAGATAGGGATGAATAGCTACCCTAAGCAATCAACTAAACTAAGATAAAAGATAAAGACGCATCTACCCTTCCTAAGGTAAATTACTAAACTGCACCACACCATTCGTTCCTAACTTAAAGGTTGATCCCACCTAAGGACTTATAAAATTACTTTAATAGTACTTGCGTACCCCTAGATGACCAAGTAGGCGCCACGGGGCCCTACAATCCACCAGGTGTACACACTACTCCCCATTCGATCGGCTCCCTAACGTAGATACCCGTGCTGGCCCCACCGTGGGGTGTACCATTCCCCAACGTGGCAACCTGATAAAGCTAATGGTGCACGGCTTATATCTACACGATGCAACAACGGCTTACCTACCAGCCCGGGCCCACTCACGCATATGAAGCCCGTTGGACTTGCGTTGCCACCGCTAACCCGTTTGCCTCTTATAATCAAGCTCAATATGCGTGTCCCGCCACTCGACATGGGTCGAGCCCACAAAGATACGTTTGGGATATTGGTTGAAATGGGCCCCCACAAGCTACCCACTTAAGCTTGTCAAATATCTAGTGTATCCCACTTAACCCTTTAATCATGTTTAATTACATGTTTCCATTTTGGTTAAGTATTCTAATCGTATTTTCTATTGCCACCCAAGGCAACAACTAGATTTTTTCATGCCACCCAAGGCACCCACTTAACCCCTCATGTCCCTCTACATGCTAATATGGTTAAGTGTTTCTTAATTAATTAATTAAGAACGTAACCTTTGTAAAGACCTCTCACATTAGACTGTCTTTTATGACCGCTGGTTAAGCCGGTTGGTTCCGGGCAGCCTTATGTCATAACAGAGTCTAACCTCGTGTCTTTACATTAATCACGTATTTAGTTTGTGCCTAAGACCTCTCACATTGGGCTAACACTTGTAGCAACTGGTTAAGCCGGTCGGGTCCGGGCAGTTTTACACTACAAATGAGTCCAACCTCGTGTCTTAGTCAATTAATTACACCTAATTAATCACCCTCATAATTTTATATTAATTATCCCTTAGTGAGTGACCATAGCGGGAGTGGGGTGTTACACGTGGTATCAGAGCTTAAGGTTACCAGAACAGATAAATTTTTTTTTTTTTAGAAAAACTATTTTCTAAGAGTATTTTCGAAGAAAGTATTTTCAAAAGCATGTCTTTTAAGAGAAAAAGTCTTTGAAAAAGAAAAGCATAATCCCCAATAGCCATATCTTTATCTTTCGGAATCTCCTTTTTGAATCTTTCCTCTTTCGTTTCAGCATGGCTGAAGATCTTAACATCCCGGAAGGTTTAGTTATACCACTATGGTATAGGAGGTTACAAGAAGCTAGGGCTGCGGCTGCGGGTCCAGCCAATGCTACTACACCAGAGACAACCGTTCCTCCTCCTCAGCCTAGAGTGGATAATTTTGCTAAGATTTGTAAGGAGTTCAAGGCTATAGGAGGAAAACCTTTTCTAGGTTCAGAGACCTTCGTAGAGGCTAGAGATTGGCTTAAGGAAGTGGAAGAGTTGCTAGATATCTTCGAAGTGGAAGAGGGAAAGAAAGTCAAGTTGGCGGCTTGGTTAATGAAGGGAGAGGCCTCATTCTGGTGGGAGGTCACTAACGGAGAACGCCCTGTTGACTCTTGGGCAGATTTTAAGCAAAGGTTTGGGGCTAAGTTTCTCTCAAGGGCGGAAGAGAATCTGTTTATGGAGAAGTTCTTGAATTTGAAGCAAGGGAATCTCACGGTGAAAGAATATGTCAACAAATTCAATCAATTAGCAAGATTTGGCATAGAGTTGGTGAATACACCGGAGAAGAAGGCTTTGAGGTTCGTTAGAGGCTTGAACGAACCATTGCAAGGAATAGCTATGACTCACATTCCTATGGGGGCCACCTTTGAGAAGCTTGTCTACATGGCACTTATGCATGAGGATGATAAGAACTCTAAGGCACCAGAGAAAAATGGGGATCAGAAGAAACCGCAACAACAACAACAAGGCAAGGGCGGAAAAGGCAATGGTGACAAGAAGAAGACGAAGAAGTGCTTCAATTGTGGGACACCAGGGCACCTCAGTAAGGATTGTCGCAAAAAGAAGAAGATCGGTTGCTTTCATTGTGGTGAAGCAGGGCATCTTGTGAAAAACTGCCCAAAGAAGGGGCAGAAGACGGGGTCTACCTCAGGAGGTCAGGTGCAAGCTCTTATAGCACCACCTCAGTCAGGGGGGCAAGTTCAGGCTCTCTCAGTTCCACCGATTCAGCAGAGAGGTAGAACTATTTCCGTTGAAAGTCTGGTTTTTCTGTTTGATCATCCAGTTCGTACTTTGTTTGACTCTGGCGCATCGCATTCTTTTATCTCATCATCGTTAGTTGAGTCACTGCACTTAGACACCAGTCTAGTTGATGATCCCTTGGTTGTTTCAAACCCAATTGGGGGCTCTATATATCTGTCTATGATATGTTTGGGTTTGAAGATTTCTATACTTAGCGTTGAGTTTAGATGTGATGCTTTTGTATTGGGCTTCACGGGCTATGGGTTGATTTTGGGCATGGACTGGTTATCCAGTAATGGTGCCGTTCTTGATTGTGAAAGGAGAGTTGTCAGGCTTATGACCCGCTTGGGTAATACTCTCGAGATCTCTTGTAATCCCATGGAATCTGTTTTGCTAAGTTATCTTGAATCGCTCGATGCTTCGGTCGAGAGTTTGCGTTCTGTCAGAGTGGTCCGGGAATATCCGGATGTGTTTGAAGAAGTGAAGGGCTTGCCTCCGAAGCGGGAGATAGATTTCAGAATATATTTGGTGGATAATGCCAAACCAGTGTCTTTGCCAGTGCGCCACATGGCTCCTCGTGAGAGAAGAGAACTTCATAAGCAAGTAGGGGAGTTGCTTGAGAAGGGGTTCATAAGGCGAAGTATATCGGAGTGGGGAGCTCCAGTAGTATTTGCCACAAAGGCGGATGGGTCCCTCAGACTTTGTGTGGATTATAGAGAACTTAATAAGCTCACAAAGAAGAATAGACACCCATTGCCGAGGATAGATGATCTCTTTGATCAGTTAGTTGGCGCCTCAGTGTTTTCACAAATGGATTTAGCTACAGGGTTTCATCAGTTGAGAGTGGCGGAGGACAGTATAGAGAAGACTGCTTTCCGGACTCCGGATGGTTTTTATGAGTGGCTAGTGATGCCATTTGGGTTGACAAACGCCCCTGCATACTTTGTTGATATCATGAGTAGAGTGTTCAGAGAGTATCTGAATAAGTTTGTAGTAGTTTTTGTGGATGACATCTTGGTTTTTTCCAAGAGTGAAGAAGAGCATGCCTTACATCTCAAGGAAGTGTTGGAGACTCTTCGAGCGCATAGTCTTAAAGCTAAATTCTCTAAATGTCATTTTTGGAGAAGAGAAGTGCGATTCTTAGGGCATGTGGTCTCTAAGGAAGGGATAGCTGTGGATCCCGCAAAGATAGTATCTGTCCAGGATTGGAAAGTTCCTAAAAATGCTACCGAAGTAAGAAGTTTCTTGGGGTTGGCAGGATATTATAGGAAGTTCATCAAAGACATCGCGAAGATATCAGCCCCATTAACCCGCTTGACGAAGAAGAATCTGGTTTTCTCATGGGACGTAGATTGTGATGATGCCTTCCGACGGTTAAAGAGAGCTTTGACCACCGCTCCAGTTTTAGTGCTCCCAGATGGGAGTAAGCCGTTTGTTGTTTATACCGATGCTTGTGGAACAGGATTGGGCGCAGTCTTGATGCAGGAGGGAAGGGTAATAGCCTATGGAGGGAGACAATTGAGAGTGCATGAGAAGAATTACCCTACCCATGATCTAGAGTTGGCCGCGATTGTTTTCGCACTTAAGTCTTGGCGCCATTATCTTCTTGGTGAGAGATTCGAGTTGTTCACTGACCATAAATCATTGAAGTACTTATTCTCTCAGAAAGATCTAAATTTAAGACAGCAAAGGTGGATGGAGTTCTTAGCATCCTATGATTTTGAGATAGCGTATACCCCTGGCAAGGGTAACGTGGTGGCAGACGCCTTGAGTAGAAAAAGGCTATCTTTGAGTCCATTGTTCGTGGAACGGCGAAGCTTGGAGTTTCTTTCTTTGTTCGACTTCAGACCTTCTGTTGACTTTGTACCTGGTTTGTTGGCATCCTTGGAAGTTAGACCTACCCTTTTGGGACGGATTGGCGAGGCTCAGCGAGACGACCCACAGTTGGTTGAGTTGGTAGAGAAGCTTATAAGGGGGGAGTCGTCCAGCCATTTGGGTAGGTACACCATAGATGATAGGGGATGGTTGCATAGAGACGGTAGACTTTGTGTACCGCAAGATGAGGGTTTGAAGAAGGCTATTTTGGATGATGCACATCGTTCAAGAATGACTATTCATCCCGGAGGAGACAAAATGTACCAAGACATGAAGAGAGTTTTCTTCTGGGCCGGTATGAAGAAAGATGTGGCCGAATACGTGGCTAGATGCTTAGTATGCCAACAAGTTAAAGCGGAGCAAAGGAAACCCGGTGGGTTGCTACACCCATTGGAAGTTCCGCAATGGAAGTGGGATAGTGTCTCGATGGATTTCATCGATGGGTTACCGAGATCGAGGAAGGGCAATACGGGAATTTGGGTTGTGGTAGACAGACTTACCAAGAGTGCCCATTTTATACCTGTGAAGAGTAAGAGGACCGCTCCATGGCTTGCTTCAGTCTATGTTAGAGAGATTGTTAGATTGCATGGCGTACCATCCAGCATTGTGAGTGATCGAGATCCTATCTTCACTAGTGAGTTTTGGAGAAGTTTGCAAGAGGCGGTAGGGACTCAGTTGTGTTTGAGCACCGCATATCATCCTCAGACGGACGGTCAGACCGAGAGGGTGAACCGTATCTTAGAAGATCTCTTGAGGCTTTGTATCTTGGATTTTGGAGGTACATGGGAAGAACATCTTCCTTTGGTGGTGTTCGCATATAATAACAGCTTTCAGTCCAGTATTGGCATGGCACCTTTCGAAGCTCTTTATGGAAGGCCTTGTCGATCTCCTACATGTTGGTGGGAATCTACGGATAAGATCTTGCTTGAGCCAGATATGGTTAGAGAGACTTCAGAGAAGATTGATTTGATTCGTAGAAGGATGAAGGCAGCGCAGGATAGGCAAAAATCTTATGCGGATCGAAGAAGGACGGATCTTGAGTTTGAGGTTGGGGACATGGTTTTTGTCAAAGTATCTCCATTGAGAAATGTTGTTCGCTTCGGGTCCGTTGGGAAGTTAGCACCGAGGTTTGTTGGGCCGTTTCCTATTAAGGAAAGGATTGGGCGGATGGCATATAGGGTAGAGTTGCCCGACAGGCTTAGTGGTGTTCATGATGTATTCCATGTATCACATCTGAGGAAGTGCTTACATGAGACCGCAGAGGTGGTAGAGCCGAGCTTGCTTAGGGATGTAGAGGTAGAGCGTGATGCGACGATTCGACGAGCTCCTACTCGTATCCTTGGGTCAGAAACTAGGAAGTTGAGGAATAGAGAAGTTCAGCTAGTGAAAGTGCAATGGGGAGATGACGAAAGCAATGCTACTTGGGAGACGGAAGCGAAGATGCGTTCTTTGTATCCATTTCTTCTTGAGAGTATGTCTTTTAACTTCTCCTTTATCGCTTGTCTAGTACTTATCTTATCTTTAGTATATCCTCTCGCTAGTACCTATGACCTTTAGATAGGGTAAAACCTATGGTTGAAACATGTGTTTGAAACATGTTATGGTTGATGGATGCATGTGGATGCAATTGATTGCTAGTGGTTGCTCGTGGATGCATATACACACACATTAGGCACTAGATCGGCTCAGACACTTCATGTTGCATATTGCATAAATGGATGTGGTAGATAGAATTGATGGATGTATCATGGCTGTGTTATCATATGGATGATGCATTTTTGTGTATGGTTGTGCACGCATGTAGAAATTTGTATGTGTCAATAGGGTTTCGCATACATATTGGATGCATGGCACTATCATGGTTTGCATTAAGGAGGTCGACTGAATCAGTAGACCGCCTGATTTTGCATTAGCATACGGACATATACACACACTTTCTGCATATGTTCATACATCATTAGAAGTTTCTAAGGATAATGGTTGCTTGTGGTTGATGGTTTAGTAGATGGTTGTTTGGTTGGTAGGATACGTTCTTCTTAACTTAGAGATTTCGAGGGCGAAATCCTTTAAGTAGGGGAGAATGTAACACCCCGAATTTCAATTAATACTAATGGTTAAGAAATTAAAGTATAATTAATCTCAGATGTGAGAACCAGGGGAAACGGGCTGCGTCATTGCGTTCGTCTCGGAAAAATACGCGAAATAGAGTCCGAGTTTTCGAGAATCGGAGTCCGTATGGCCCGGTTATGGCCCAAAGAAGTTTTAGGAAGTTTAAATTTAAATTTCAGATTTGAAAAACAAGTTTGGAGCCAAAAGAGGAAAGGGGGGAAAAATTCCCGCCTAGCCCCATGTCGACAGCCATGTCGACAGGGGTGTCGACAGGGGTGTCGACAGCCCTGTCGACAGGGGTGTCGACACAGGGTGTCGGCCCTGCTGGTCTGGGTGCACCAGGTTTGGTCTTGGCTGAGTCTAGGGCTATGTTCTAGAGGGTTCCGAAATCTAAGGGTCCTAATCTAATCTAGGGTTAATCTAAGGGCCTAAAACACTTTCTAATCCTATAAATAAGACCCCAACCCTACCCTAATTCATTCATAATTAAACCTTGTAATTAAACTATGGCAAAATGCAACTTGATCATGGCCTCCACAAATCTATGAAGAGGGTTGCATGCTAATCACTCTCTAATCAACCTCTAATCTCTTCTTAGCATCTTAATCTTCTTCATTTGGTGTGCAAAATTGCTAGTAGTGAGTTTCTATCACTTTGATGATCTTTTGGTAAACTAATTAGATGAGATGTGATGAGATTTATGGTTTTGTATGTGGATTAATGAGCTTTGAATCATATGATATGATGTTAGCATTAATCTTATGTTTATGCATGTTTATGCATGTTGAGTATGTAAGTTTATGCAAGTTTAATATGATGTATGTTATGTTTGCATGATGCTAAATATGCAAGTTGTGGGCTATGTAATCATATGCATGTTATGCAAGTTCATGGTGATATGCTATGCAAGTTACATGTTTGTTAATATGCAAGTTACATGTTTGTTAATATGCAAGTTACATGTTTGTTAATATGCAAGTTACATGTTTGTTAATATGCAAGTTACATGTAAGTAAATATGCAAGTTACATGTTTGTTAATATGCAAGTTACATGTTTGTTAATATGCAAGTTACATGTATGTAAATATGCAAGTTATATGTTTGTTAATATGCAAGTTCATGATGACACATTATGCAAGTCTATGAGTTAATATGCAAGTTTGTTATGCAAGTGAATATGTAAGTTATGTGACATATTATATGCAAGTTATGTGACATGTTATGCAAGTGCATGTGCAAGTTATGTGTTTGTTAATATGCAAGATGGCACCTTTGAAACATGTTCATTCATATGCAAGTTGACACCTTTTATATGTGTTATATCATGAGAACGAAATTACGTGGGAACGATGGGGTAATTAAATGCATAGGTTAATAAGATTGGGTGAAATTAATTTAATTATGCATAATATAAAATAAATGAACATAGTATGGGAATTTGCCTATTTAGTTAGGTGTACCCATACTATGTGTTGGGAATTTACCTATTGAGTTAGGTCTACCCCATGGGAATTTACCTATTGAGTTAGGTCTACCCATGTTAAGAAAAACTTGATTAATTAGGGATAATTAATATAAAATTATGAGGGTGATTAATTAGGTGTAATTAATTGACTAAGACACGAGGTTGGACTCATTTGTAGTGTAAAACTGCCCGGACCCGACCGGCTTAACCAGTTGCTACAAGTGTTAGCCCAATGTGAGAGGTCTTAGGCACAAACTAAATACGTGATTAATGTAAAGACACGAGGTTAGACTCTGTTATGACATAAGGCTGCTGGGAACCAACCGGCTTAACCAGCGGTCATAAAAGACAGTCTAATGTGAGAGGTCTTTACAAAGGTTACGTTCTTAATTAATTAATTAAGAAACACTTAACCATATTAGCATGTAGAGGGACATGAGGGGTTAAGTGGGTGCCTTGGGTGGCATGAAAAAATCTAGTTGTTGCCTTGGGTGGCAATAGAAAATACGATTAGAATACTTAACCAAAATGGAAACATGTAATTAAACATGATTAAAGGGTTAAGTGGGATACACTAGATATTTGACAAGCTTAAGTGGGTAGCTTGTGGGGGCCCATTTCAACCAATATCCCAAACGTATCTTTGTGGGCTCGACCCATGTCGAGTGGCGGGACACGCATATTGAGCTTGATTATAAGAGGCAAACGGGTTAGCGGTGGCAACGCAAGTCCAACGGGCTTCATATGCGTGAGTGGGCCCGGGCTGGTAGGTAAGCCGTTGTTGCATCGTGTAGATATAAGCCGTGCACCATTAGCTTTATCAGGTTGCCACGTTGGGGAATGGTACACCCCACGGTGGGGCCAGCACGGGTATCTACGTTAGGGAGCCGATCGAATGGGGAGTAGTGTGTACACCTGGTGGATTGTAGGGCCCCGTGGCGCCTACTTGGTCATCTAGGGGTACGCAAGTACTATTAAAGTAATTTTATAAGTCCTTAGGTGGGATCAACCTTTAAGTTAGGAACGACTGGTGTGGTGCAGTTTAGTAATTTACCTTAGGAAGGGTAGATGCGTCTTTATCTTTTATCTTAGTTTAGTTGATTGCTTAGGGTAGCTATTCATCCCTATATGTTACCGTATATCAATTCATGCCTTCTCTGGTTACTTTAACGATTGTATTGTTAAAGTTATAGGACTCGCTCAGACTTATGTCTGACCCCGTTGTTTTTATCTTTTTCCCAACCCTCAGGTCCTGTGGTGGATCCTAGCAGTAGTGGAGCTTGATCGGATTGCTGTTCCAGTCTTTAGGAGCTTGGGTAGATGTAAAGCTCCAGTTATCCAGTTATCTTTTCTTTTGTTTTGGCTATTGTATGAGAGTGGGATTATGTACTTCTTTATTTTGATGGATATTGTACTTGACTTTTATAGTGAGTTTATGATGTAACCAGACATGTTTTACTTCCGCTATTATGAGATGATGTTTTAAAATTTCAAGTACTATTTATATCTGTCTTGTTGTAATTTTTCTGTTCTATATTCACTAAAATACTCCACCGATGTTATGGCATTCCCTTAGTGAGTGACCATAGCGGGAGTGGGGTGTTACATAGAAAGAAACGCATCCCCTCCCTGAGGTCCCTCTCCCGTTTCTGGTTCATACCGGGGTGTGAGGCTCGCGAATTCACGTTATACACAAAGCTACGCCACACAGGCCGTACTTTGATCATCACCACAAGACTTTGCTTTTCAACAGAAGCCTTGATCATTTGCCACTTAGGCATGCCACACTAGCATTTCATGCCATGCGACTGATGTCCATCGATATACAACCTCTAAGCACGTGCGTTTCAGAGAAGGGCGTTAAGCAAAAGAATAAATTCTCCGCCGCCAAACAGATGTATATTTAATAGAGATCAATCAACACAGAATAAAATCCAATGTTAGACACACAGTCCATTAACAAGTCCGTTCTGGGTCTGAATGAAACCGGAGGCACTATATACCTCGCATATCCATCGATCTCCACGTACGTCCGGACGATCACCACTCATTATACATATTTCGGGATGCCTCCCAATCAGGACATCAGTTACCATCCAAATGAGGTGAAGATCGGTCTTCGACCATCGTCTTCATCTTTGTAACACCCCGTGTATTCTATAACTGTGGAATTAACAAATTAAAGTATAATTAATTTGAAATCAAAGAACTAAGGGAAACGGGATACGCCATGGCGTTCGTCTCGGAAAAATACGCGAAATAGAGTCCGAGTTTTCGAAAAACGGAGTCCGTATGAAGAAGATATGATCTTCGGAAGTTTCTGAATTAAGTTTAAAATTCGAACAGAATAAAACAGTTTAAAAATTAAAACCGGGCCCAATTGGCCAAGGCGGGAAAACTCCCGCCTAAGACACCCAGGTCGACTGGGCTGTCGACCTGGTCTAACCAGGTCGACAGGGCTGTCGACAGGGTTGTCGACAGGGCTGTCGACCTGGTCCAGACCCAGGTCGAACCCAGTCCACCCTGGCAGGCCTATTCTATGTTGGTCGATTTTCTGTGGTCTGCTTTGTCATTAGGGCTAGGTGGCAGGATCTAATTGGTCCCTCTTGCGAATGAATGGCTACGATCAATCCAAGCAACATCGATGGTCCTAATCAGTTCATAAACTCTATAAAATGACCCTAGACTCTACCTAGGTTTCTTACACAATTCTCTAGCCTCCATTGCTCTCTTCTTCTAATTAAAAATAAAAATGGCGTCTCTGCTCTGCTGGATTTAAAACTAGAAGATAATCAACATCAGCCTAAGCAACTCAATTCAAACTAGAGATTAAAGTTTCTGCAAAGATTCTACAACAAGTTAAAGTTCTTTCTTTAATCCAATCAAGGCAAGTACAGTTATTTTCCGCTATAAACGTTAATAATAATTTTGATATGTTTTTGATTCTGTATCTGAGATTGTATATATATTCTCTTCTGTCAGATCTGTTTTTCTATATCCCTTTTCTTCTTTTCTGTTTTTATAGCCAGGCTACCACGAGCCTGTGCCTAATCTCATAAGAGATGAACGTATGAACGCAAATTTTGGGATGAATGATGCGAAATTTGACAAGACTAAATTGAATGTATGACTTTAGGTCTGAGACATAAAATATATTGGACATATGCATAAATTTGACTATGAACATATAATTTATGCATGTTGTATGCATAGCTATGTTGTAATTTAGAACTGTAATTAATGAGCATATGTTGTAAACATAGATTTGGATCTATGCATATTCTATGATAGAAGAAAAGAGGAACCATTGTAAGATTACATATGATTTGAGACTTTGGACAAAATGCATATAAAAGTCAAGATCTGATTTTTAGAAGATATGATTTAAAGATTTATATTGTTGGGTATAGTTTGCATAATGATTCATGAATTAAAAAGAAGAAGATATGGAAGCTTAGGTGTAAAAGATTTGCATTAATTAGGATATCTATTATTGTGATTACACCTAAATAGGGATTTTTGGATATATGGCATGCATTGCAATTAATGGTTATATTTGGTATAATTTATATGTGAATCTGCTGTAAAATGCTAGTTTAACAGAAATTGGAACATATGTTATATGGCAAATTATGTCCATATTCTGTGCTATGTAACTTTATGCAAACAAGGAGTATATGATCATATTGTGAATCATGACAATTATGTAAGCATATGAATTTAGGCCAATTTATGATTGGGCAAGGCATGTAAATAGAACTTTTAGGAATATTAAATTTGCTAAATCTGCTAATTTGTCTAGTTGCCTAAACTACTAGTTATGTTATATTGCCTAGACTGCTAATTAGATTGAAATGCCTAATCTGTTAAATTTGTCGGTTGAAATGCCTAACCTGTTATATGCCAAAATCTGCTAAGTTGCTAAATCTGTTAAATCCGTTAAGTCATATAAAATCTGTTATCTGCTATGTTGATATAATCATCCTGTGATTGATATAATCTGAATTGGTATATATATTGGGCGTGCGCATAAACGGTAAATTATTAATTAATTGGCCGCAAAGATAAACATGGCTAACTCGAGGTTAGAATGAGTTTGCAGCGTAAATCTGCCCAGAACCACCCGGCACATCCAGTGGCCGCAAACAATAGGTTCTAATGTGAGAAGTTAGTCATAACATGCGTAAGACACGAGGTTAGGTCTGGCTTGTGGCAGAAGTCTGCCCGGAACCGCCCGGCATATCCAGCGGCCACAAGCTACCGACCTAATGTGAGAGGTCTGTGCATTAATAATTAATTAATGCAAAATCTAAGATAAGAATGACGTCTAAAACGTATTGGGGAAAATAGGGTTAAACCAAAGGGATTAATAGATGTAGTAAAACCCGTCCATGAATCTGTAGGCCCAATACAAAGTTAGACAAATCTGAAAAATCTGTACATCTGACCTGTTAGTCTGAAAACTTGTTAACTTAATTTGTGAATTAGTAAACCTGAATTCTGTATGTCTGAACTTGTAAACAAGTTAATCTGAAATCTGTTAGTCTGGGGACACAAGGTTAGGAGGGGAATTACTTGTGTCATCTGTTGTTTGGGACCCATATTAGTCAGTAACCCTTTCTGGTATCAAAACTTTGACCCAACAGTAGGTAGGGTCCGGGCACGCTTACTGAACTAATTATAAGTGGTTCATTCTGATAATGGCGAGGGGTGTTGATGGTGCGTTCCAACCGGGTCATGTGCGTGCATGGATCCCGGTCTGCCTCTGAGGATGTAAGACGCCGTGACATCTGTAAATAGGTCTGTGCCAATTGGTTGTCACTTTAGGGAGTGATACACCCTACTGTGGGGCCGACACAGGATATTTATGTATTAGGGAGCCGATCGCTTGGGGTAGGGTTTTAGGGTACGCTTAGTTCTGTCTGTTTCTGTTGGTACCGTCTGTTTCTGTTGGGTGGTAACACCTGTCTGTTTCTGTGTGGTACCGTCTGTTCGGGTGGTAAAGGCCCATTACTAGTGTACACCTAATTCCACATTCTGTTTCCATAGGGATAAATCTGTTTCTTCTTCTGTCTGTTTCTGATCGGGTAGTAAAGGCCCATTATTAGCATACTGTTTCTGTTAAAGTATTCTGTACCCGTTCCTGCTTCAATTTAGACATTAGGGTGACACCTAATTTTGCTATACTAGTATTAGTGCAGAGAAGTGTAAAACAATAGTTTATATCATTCTGTTTTTCTGTTATATCTGCTACACCTGTTATAGTTATCTCACATCCAGTTTTATGTTCATATCATATTATTATTATCTGTTCATATGCTGAAAGTCACTGGACTTGCCAGACTTTTTGTCTGACCCTTGTTGTTTCGCCTCCTTTCTTCCGTTTCCCCCCCAGGTTATCCAAGGAGGGAAATACTTTAGCTTGATCCGGATTTCTCTTTGCTTGAAGTGCTTCAAGTATGGCTTGGCTCTGTATAGCTTCCGTTGCATGGGGATTATGATTTTAAACTATGCATTTTGAAGGCTTTTGTACAAGACTGATATTTTGTACTTGAATTCTGAAATTTAAAGGATGTAACCATATTAATTTCTGTTTCCGCTGTAATAAAGTTAAAATTTTTCAAGTACTGTTTTATCTGTCTTGTAAGTTTCTGTTCTGTTTACTAAAATGCTCCACCAAAGTTAAGGCATTCCCTTTGTGAGTGACCTTAACGGAGGTGGGGTGTTACACTTGGTATCAGAGCTGAAGGTTACCAGATTGGGTAAAGTTTTTGAAAACTATTTTCAAAAAGGTTTTGGAAAGGAAGTATTTTCAAAAATAAAGCTTATTTTGAAAAACATGATCCCCAAGAGCCATATATCTTTCTTTCAGTCCTTTTTGTATTGAACCTTTCCTTTTTCGTTCCAGCATGTCTGAAGCATCTGAGATACCAGAGGGTGTTCATGTACTCGGTTGGTTTCGTCAATATCTTGAGGCTAGGACCGCCGCTGCAGGTCCAGCAAATGATCCCCCTCCTCCACCCCCTCCTCATGCTATTGCTTTCTCAAAAATCTATAGAGATTTTAGGGCCATGGGTGGGAAGGATTTCAAAGAAACTGAATCATTCGTAGAAGCAAGGAATTGGCTAAAAGAAACTGAGGATCTATTCGTTATCTTCGAGGTGGACGATAGGCAGAAGGTACAGTTGGCAGTATGGCTGCTCAAAGACGAAGCTTCCTACTGGTGGGAAGTCACTAACGCCGAGAGGCCGGTTGAGACATGGATGGATTTCAGAACAAGGTTTGAGACAAAATTTCTCTCGCAAGCTGAACGAAGTTTACAATTGGAAAAGTTCTTGTCTCTTAAGCAAGGAAGTATGACGGTCAAGGAATACGTCAACCAGTTCAACCAACTAGCAAGATTCGGATTGGATTTAGTCAACACTCAGCATAAAAAGGCTCTCCGCTTTGTTAAAGGATTGAATGAGCCACTGCACAGCCTAGCCATGACTCATGTACCCATGGGAGCAACTTACGAGAAATTGGTGGATATGGCACTACTGCACGAGGAAGACAAGGGCCCGAAAGAGACAAAGAAGGAAGAACCACAGAATAAGAAAGCGGGGCCCAAAAAGGAAACACAAAAGAAGGATGAGAAGCCTGAAGATAAGAAGGGGAAAAAGTGCTTTACTTGTGGGAGCTCAACTCATCTGAACAAGGATTGCAGAAAAAGGAAGGGTGCTTGCTTCAACTGTGGGGAGATGGGACACTTCACTAGGGACTGCCCAAAGAGACGAGGACAAGGAGGGCAGGCGAACACTCTTGAGGCTAGTGGCTAGGATAGAAATAGGAAATTTTCTATAGTAGGTTTAATTTATTTATCTGATTATGAAGTCAAGACTTTTTCTGATTCTGGTATTTTGATTTTGTAATCGATACTCTGCACTTTAATACTAGTATTATTTCTGAATTCCGCTGTAGACTCAGACCCATAAGGGTTATGGATCATCTGTTTGGGACTGGGGTTTGAGGGATATCTGTGTTAGGCGTCAAGTATGACGCATACATTCTGAGTTTTCGTGGGGTATCAATTTGATGTTGGTTCCGGTCTTTGGGGCCGATACTTAGGACCCATGTCTAATGGGAGCCAAATTTTTGTTCTATCTGTACTCGCTTCCATCATTCGACTGTATCCTATCGATCGGATCTTCGAACTTTAGGTAGAATCTAATGGGTGTAAACATGTGTTTGAGACATGTTATGTTTGATGGTTGCAAGTGGGTGCAAGTGGTTGCTAGTGGTTGCCCGTGGATGCATATACACACACTAGGCACTAGATCGGCTCGAAAACACTCTCATACTGCATATGGATGAGTGAGCATTTTTCAATTCTTGTGGATGCAAAATGGTTGATTCAGCACATGGATGTTGCATTTGAGTGAATGGTTGTGCACTCATATAGAAATAATGTATATCATCAGAATTCTATTGCATACATGTTGGACTCATGGCACTGACATAATTCGCATTAAGGAGGTCAACTGAATCAGTAGACCGCCTGATCTTTGCATTAGATAAGGAACATATACACACACTTTTGCATATGTTCATACAACATTAGAAGTTTTCTAAGGACAATGGATGCTTGTGGATGATGGTTGAGTAGATGGGTGATTGGATGGTAGGACACATTCTTCTTAACTTGAAGATTTCGGGGACGAAATCCTTTTAAGTGGGGGAGAATGTAACACCCCGTGTATTCTATAACTGTGGAATTAACAAATTAAAGTATAATTAATTTGAAATCAAAGAACTAAGGGAAACGGGATACGCCATTACGTTCGTCTCGGAAAAATACGCGAAATAGAGTCCGAGTTTTCGAAAAACGGAGTCCGTATGAAGAAGATATGATCTTCGGAAGTTTCTGAATTAAGTTTAAAATTCGAACAGAATAAAACAGTTTAAAAATTAAAACCGGGCCCAATTGGCCAATGCGGGAAAACTCCCGCCTAAGACACCCAGGTCGACAGGGCTGTCGACCTGGTCTAACCAGGTCGACAGGGCTGTCGACAGGGCTGTCGACAGGGCTGTCGACCTGGTCCAGACCCAGGTCGAACCCAGTCCACCCTGGCTGGCCTATTCTTTGTTGGTCGATTTTCTGTGGTCTGCTTTGTCATTAGGGCTAGGTGGCAGGCTCTAATTGGTCCCTCTTGCGAATGAATGGCTACGATCAATCCAGGCAACATCGATGGTCCTAATCAGTTCATAAACTCTATAAAATGACCCTAGACTCTACCTAGGTTTCTTACACAATTCTCTAGCCTCCATTGCTCTCTTCTTCTAATTAAAAATAAAAATGGCGTCTCTGCTCTGCTGGAATTAAAACTAGAAGATAATCAACATCAGCCTAAGCAACTCAATTCAAACTAGAGATTAAAGTTTCTGCAAAGATTCTACAACAAGTTAAAGTTCTTTCTTTAATCCAATCAAGGCAAGTACAGTTATTTTCCGCTATAAACGTTAATAATAATTTTGATATGTTTTTGATTCTGAATCTGAGATTGTATATATATTCTCTTCTGTCAGATCTGTTTTTCTGTATCCCTTTTCTTCTTTTCTGTTTTTATAGCCAGGCTACCACGAGCCTGTGCCTAATCTCACAAGAGATGAACGTATGAACGCAAATTTTGGGATGAATGATGCGAAATTTGACAAGACTAAATTGAATGTATGACTTTAGGTCTGAGGCATAAAATATATTGGACATATGCATAAATTTGACTATGAACATATAATTTATGCATGTTGTATGCATAGCTATGTTGTAATTTAGAACTGTAATTAATGAGCATATGTTGTAAACATAGATTTGGATCTATGCATATTCTATGATAGAAGAAAAGAGGAACCATTGTAAGATTACATATGATTTGAGACTTTGGACAAAATGCATATAAAAGTCAAGATCTGATTTTTAGAAGATATGATTTAAAGATTTATATTGTTGGGTATAGTTTGCATAATGATTCATGACTTAAAAAGAAGAAGATATGGAAGCTTAGGTGTAAAAGATTTGCATTAATTAGGATATCTATTATTGTGATTACACCTAAATAGGGATTTTTGGATATATGGCATGCATTGGAATTAATGGTTATATTTGGTATAATTTATAAGTGAATCTGCTGTAAAATGCTAGTTTAACAGAAATTGGAACATATGTTATATGGCAAATTATGTCCATATTCTGTGCTATGTAACTTTATGCAAACATGGAGTATATGATCATATTGTGAATCATGACAATTATGTAAGCATATGAATTTAGGCCAATTTATGATTGGGCAAGGCATGTAAATAGAACTTTTAGGAATATTAAATTTGCTAAATCTGCTAATTTGTCTAGTTGCCTAAACTACTAGTTATGTTATATTGCCTAGACTGCTAATTAGATTGAAATGCCTAATCTGTTAAATTTGTCGGTTGAAATGCCTAACCTGTTATATGCCAAAATCTGCTAAGTTGCTAAATCTGTTAAATCCGTTAAGTCATATAAAATCTGTTATCTGCTATGTTGATATAATCATCCTGTGATTGATATAATCTGAATTGGTATATATATTGGGCGTGCGCATAAACGGTAAATTATTAATTAATTGGCCGCAAAGATAAACATGGCTAACTCGAGGTTAGAATGAGTTTGCGGCGTAAATCTGCCTGGAACCGCCCGGCACATCCAGTAGCCGCAAACAATAGGTTCTAATGTGAGAAGTTAGTCATAACATGCGTAAGACACGAGGTTAGGTCTGGCTTGTGGCAGAAGTCTGCCCGGAACCGCCCGGCATATCCAGCGGCCACAAGCTACCGACCTAATGTGAGAGGTCTGTGCATTAATAATTAATTAATGCAAAATCTAAGATAAGAATGACGTCTAAAACGTATTGGGGAAAATAGGGTTAAACCAAAGGGATTAATAGATGTAGTAAAACCCGTCCATGAATCTGTAGGCCCAATACAAAGTTAGACAAATCTGAAAAATCTGTACATCTGACCTGTTAGTCTGAAAACTTGTTAACTTAATTTGTGAATTAGTAAACCTGAATTCTGTATGTCTGAACTTGTAAACAAGTTAATCTGAAATCTGTTAGTCTAGGGACACAAGGTTAGGAGGGGAATTACTTGTGTCATCTGTTGTTTGGGACCCATATTAGTCAGTAACCCTTTCTGGTATCAAAACTTTGACCCAACAGTAGGTAGGGTCCGGGCACGCTTACTGAACTAATTATAAGTGGTTCATTCTGATAATGGCGAGGGGTGTTGATGGTGCGTTCCAACCGGGTCATGTGCGTGCATGGATCTCGGTCTGCCTCTGAGGATGTAAGACGCCGTGACATCTGTAAATAGGTCTGTGCCAATTGGTTGTCACTTTAGGGAGTGATACACCCTACTGTGGGGCCGACACAGGATATTTATGTATTAGAGAGCCGATCGCTTGGGGTAGGGTTTTAGGGTACGCTTAGTTCTGTCTGTTTCTGTTGGTACCGTCTGTTTCTGTTGGGTGGTAACACCTGTCTGTTTCTGTGTGGTACCGTCTGTTCGGGTGGTAAAGGCCCATTACTAGTGTACACCTAATTCCACATTCTGTTTCCATAGGGATAAATCTGTTTCTTCTTCTGTCTGTTTCTGATCGGGTAGTAAAGGCCCATTATTAGCATACTGTTTCTGTTAAAGTATTCTGTACCCGTTCCTGCTTCAATTTAGACATTAGGGTGACACCTAATTTTGCTATACTAGTATTAGTGCAGAGAAGTGTAAAACAATAGTTTATATCATTCTGTTTTTCTGTTATATCTGCTACACCTGTTATAGTTATCTCACATCCAGTTTTATGTTCATATCATATTATTATTATCTGTTCATATGCTGAAAGTCACTGGACTTGCCAGACTTTTTGTCTGACCCTTGTTGTTTCGCCTCCTTTCTTCCGTTTCCCCCCCCCCCAGGTTATCCAAGGAGGGAAATACTTTAGCTTGATCCGGATTTCTCTTTGCTTGAAGTGCTTAAAGTATGGCTTGGCTCTGTATAGCTTCCGTTCCATGGGGATTATGATTTTAAACTATGCATTTTGAAGGCTTTTGTACAAGACTGATATTTTGTACTTGAATTCTGAAATTTAAAGCATGTAACCATATTAATTTCTGTTTCCGCTGTAATAAAGTTAAAATTTTTCAAGTACTGTTTTATCTGTCTTGTAAGTTTCTGTTCTGTTTACTAAAATGCTCCACCAAAGTTAAGGCATTCCCTTTGTGAGTGACCTTAACGGAGGTGGGGTGTTACAATCTTCGACTACTTATCGTCGATTCGGTTATTCAGAATGGGATAAACCCGGTCTTTCTGAACAACTCGTATACAATAAACAAGTGCAACACTAACATACACACGCACCAGTCGGCATTTCCTCCGAAAGTGCGCTGTACACATGCCCGACTAGCACGGAATGGTCGCCAAAGAAAGGAAAGAAGAGAATGAACTAATCAAGGAACCTGTAGATTGTCTCACAGCGCATGGAATAAAATATAATAATAATAACATAATTGACATAAAACAGGTGAGACAGTGCATAAGCTGATAACTAAAATCAACATCAACATCAGTGCAGCGGAAATCCAAATTCAACTTATTACAACTTTCCAAATTTACTGTCTCTAAACAAAAGAAAGCTAAAGTAGAAGATGCACCACTAATGCCCAAGCAGTGATCTTCAACAACACAGGGAGAATACTAGATATATATTACGTGGAAGCCTCCTGCTCGTCTCCGGATCATCTACCCGTGCATCACCAGCTAACTTGTCTCTAGTCTGCTCGTGTGAGCATCCAGAGTAATAAGAGGAGACATAAAACTCTGGGTCAGACATAAATCCTGGTATGAGCGATAAGCATCTAAACAGAACAATAACAGGTATACTAAACCATACCTGAACCTGGACCTCCGACCAAGAGTTAGTACCACATAACGTACAATACTCTAAGGTGCCATAATAAATAGTGTAAGAGTACGGGGGTGGGGTGTACATGTCATAATGATAGCAAACAAATCATCCATAGCAACAATCCTCACATCTCTCACTCAGTGCGTAAAGCATACGATGTCCACCACTGTTAATCACTAGACCCATCGAAGTAGTGAAGGAGTTCAACTCGTACAACTACTGCTACTACCAAGCTTAACACATGGAGTCATGACCAAATCTTTACAAATGACCCCACTACATTGGTTTATAGCCCTTTAGTCGTACCTAGGCCATTGCAGCCCTGAATCCGTTCATGTACTTCCCATACATAGTGATCCAAAGTCATAAACATCGACTGCCCCTTGGCACACGTCCCGCAGCAAAGCCCAATCATGAAGTGAACTCATTGGTTCCCAACTGGATCCTGAGCTCTAACTTCCCATATTGGACTACCTTTGCATCTTGGGTTATTGGTCAATAATGGGTCGGGTCGGGTTCTCCCTCTAGCCATCGGTTCGGGTCGGGTCCTCTACTTCGGGTCGGTTCGTAGTCTTCTCCTATAGCGGTTCGGTTCGAGTCCACAGCGTCGCATCGGTTCGGGTCGGGTCCTCTACTTCGGGTCGGGTCGGGTGTCATCTCCCTTCCAGTTCGTGCTTCCGCTCCGATCCGCTCCCTCGTTCTTCACGTGCTCCGATCCAATCCCTCCTTCGCCATCTGATCCGTTTGGCCTTCCCTCTTGCTAGTTCTCCCAAATGTTAAGTTCCGATCCGAGCCCTGCGTCTCCAAGTCGATCCGACCTCTCCTCCTTTATCCGATCCGATCCCAGTTCAATTAGCATGGCCTTCCTTTTTGCCAGTTGTCCCAAGTGTCAAGTTCCGATCCGATTAGATCCCTTGCCCAGTTCAACTCATCCGATCCGAGCCTCCATATCCGATCCGATCCGGTCCAGAACCTGCACTTTTCTGCAACTCTTCCAGCAATTATTTTACGCCATTCGACGGCGTTTTTGACAAATCTAACTCTTCTAATCAATCATAAAACACACACCATAGAGTCATAGCAACATGTAATGGCAACCACAAGCAGCAAAACAACAATTCGAATGAATCAAATTGGATCAAAAGTGGCTAAAACCTCACATTGTCCCATAATCCCACTTAATCATGTTTAAGCCCATACTTAGTAAAACTTAATCAAATCGTCCAAATTTTCTAATAGAGGCATAAAATATTATTTTCAAATTTATAAACATTTTTCCAGAATTTATTAGTGTATAAATTCGCTAATCTTCACTAATTACCCTTAATTACCGTAATTAGTGCGAAATCTATGCAAATCACTCACCTTTGCCACAAAATAAAACACCAAGTCTGAAATACTTTCTGTTTTGGTCGAATTCCTATTTATAGCAGCAGCTCCAACCTTGTTCTGATGCTATTTGGCCTTGTTTTGATGTAGTTTAGGCTTAATCTTTACTAAAAATGTGTTTTGGAGTGGTTTTAGAGGATGGAAGCCATTACTAAGGTCTCAAGAAGGTTTGCGGCGGCTCAAAACTGAAATGAAAGTGATTTCCTAACCCTAGTCAGCCCTCCTATGCCTCTAAACCCGAAATTCCCTTCTGGGCCTAGCTGCTAATCACCCGGTTAAGCCCAATTAAGCTGTTTTTCACCATCTGAAAATTGTTTCAGCCATATCTCCCAAACGGTGAGTCCGTTTGGCTAATGTGACCATTCTACGGAATTGTAAACCATCATCCGGAGCAAATGGAAGTGGTTTTAGATCAAAATTCCTTTCCAGTCAAAAGTTATGGCCAAAATAGTACCAGCTAGGGGTAAAATGGTCATTTAAAAATTGGGAAAAATCATGAACATGGGAAATGACCCCAATAGTCATCTCCCAAAGTTACATGACCACACGACTTCATATGTGAAAGAAATAAATATTCTACGATCCTATGATACGTAGAATGCGGGTCGTTACACTCTCCCCCCTTAAGAGATTTCGTCCCCGAAATTCCTTAACCCACAACATACAAAAGATCCCGCATGCCTAACAGCCACATACAACAATCAAACATGCAAAACAAGCAAACAAGCCTATCCTAGCATGCGGAAAACTAAATCGAAGTCAAAATCTTACCAGGCAAAGAGTTCTGGGTGTGTCTTTCTAATGTTCTCCTCTGTCTCCCAAGTACAATCATTCTCGTCCTCGCCCCACTGAACCTTGACTAGCTTCACCGCCTTCCTTCGAAGTTGCTTCATGTCGTGCTCGACAATACGGGCCGGCTTGCGGTACCCAACAGCCTCGGTTCTACTTCGAAATCCTCTAACTGATCAGGTGAAATAGTCATATCTGGGTCGTGAACGAACTTCTTTAGTTGAGAAATATGAAATACATTGTGAACTCCCGCCATCTTTTCTGGTAAGTCAACTCTATATGCCAAATTCCCGACTGGTTCAAGAACTGGGAATGGGCCAACAAATCTTGGTGCCAACTTGCCTCTCCTGCCAAATCGTATCACGCTCCTCAACGGAGAAATCTTGACAAACACCAAGTCACCAACGGAGAATTTTAAGTCTCTTCTCCTCTTATCAGCATAACTCTTCTGCCTATCTTGGGCAGCCCTCATTCGTTGTTGAATGATCTTAATCTTATCTGAAGTTTCCCTCACCACATCTGGTCCAATCGCCAGTCTCTATCCAACATGATGGTGAGTTGCACGGTCTTCCGTACAAAGCTTCAAACGGGGCCATACCGATACTGGATTGGTAGCTATTATTATATGCAAACTCTACTAGATGCAAATGGCCATCCATGATCCACCAAAATCCAATATACATGCTCTCAAGAGATCTTCCAAAATACGATTCACCCTCTCCGTCTGACCGTCGGTCTGAGGATGATATGCGGTACTGAGATGTATCTCTGATCCTAGAGCCTCTTGTAAGCTCTTCCAAAACCCACTAGTGAACAACGGGTCTCGGTCACTCACAATGCTTTTAGGTACTCCATGAAATCTCACTACCCACTTCATATACAATTCTGCCAACTTGGCTGCCGTTCTAGTCGATTTGACTGGTATAAATCTTGCACTTTTAGTCAATCGATCCACAATTACCCAAATGCTATCATGTCCCGATCTAGTCCTTGGTAAACCATCGATGAAATCCATCGAGACTTGCTCCCATTTCCATTCGGGAATTTCTAATGGCTGCAACAACCCAATAGGCTTCTTTTGCTCAGCTTTAACTAGCTGGCAATTCATGTATTTGGATATAAACCTCCCAATGTCTCTTTTCATCCCTTCCCAGTAGTAGGTCTGCTTCATGTCTCGATACATCTTGTTACCACCGGGGTGTATAGTCAGTTTTGAGTGATGACATTCTCTAAGTACTTCGTCTCTCAATCCATCAACATCGAGTACAACAAGCTTTCCATTCTTTCTAAGCCATCCAACTCGATCAAGCCCATACTTGTTCATCTCCTCATCGATACCCATCTCTAACTTGGAGATGATTTCCAATAAGGTAGGATCGTCCCTCTGACTAGAGCCGATCCACTCAATCAAAGTGGGTCTGATCGTCAAACTTGCTAACATTTCTGGATCCAATTCGCACTTTGGTCTGAAATCAAACCCAGCGATGTACTCCAGTTGCTTCCATTCTAGAAACATAGCCCCTAAGCTGGCATGTCTCCTACTCAATGCATCATCCACCGCATTGTCTTTTCCCGGTGTATATGCGATGTCGAAATCATAGGAAGCTAAGAACTCTAACCATCTCTGCTGACAGAGATTCAGATCTTTCTGAGAGAAGAGATACTTTAAGGATTTATTATCTGTAAACAGCTCAAATCTTTCTCCCAAGAGATAGTGTCTCCACATCTTTAACGCGAACACGATCGCTGCCAATTCCAAATCATGGGTAGGGTATCTTCTCTCGTGCGGTTTCAATTGCCGACTTGCATAAGCTACAACCCTACCTCCTTGCATCAATACAGCACCCAGTCCGGTACCACAGGCATCCGTGTATACCATTATCTCTTCATTCGCCTTAGGAATGACTAACACTGGTGCGCATGTCAACTTTTCTTTCGGACTCTTCAATGCATTCTCGCACCTTTCATCCCAGACAAAAGCATGATTCTTCTTGGTCAACTGGGTCAATGGTGCTGCTATCTTGGAGAAACCTTGGATAAACTTACGATAATATCCAGCTAACCCCAAGAAACTTCTTACATCTGTTGCATTCTTGGGCGTAGGCCAATCCTGTACCGTAGCCACCTTCGCCGGGTCTACGGCAATACCATTCTTTGATACAACATGGCCCAAGAACCTCACTTCCCTATTCCAGAAGTGACACTTAGAAAACTTTGCTTTCAATCGGTGTTTTCTCAACACCTCCATTCTTAAATGTTCCTTGTGTTCTTCCTCTGTCCTCGAATAGACCAAAATATCATCAATGAACACAAGGACAAACTTATTCAACTGATCTCTGAATACCCTATTCATAAGATCCACAAAATATGCTGGGGCATTGGTCAGCCCGAATGGCATGACCAACCACTCATAAAACCCAGACGGCGTCCGAAATGCTGTTTTAGCTATACTCTCAGCTTCCACTCTAAGCTGATGAAAACCTGTCGCGAGATCCAACTGAGAAAATACTCTCGCGCCACTCAACTGATCGAACAAATCATCTATCCGCGGTTGAGGATACTTATTCTTCCTCATCACTTTATTCAACTCGCGGTAGTCTACACACAGACGAAGGGAACCATCCGCCTTGGTAGCAAACACAACTGGTGCTCCCCATTCAGAAACACTCCTTCTGATAAATACCTTCTTCAAAAGATTGCTGACTTGCACCTCGAGCTCTCGCTGCTCTCTTGGTGCCATACGACGAAGTGGCATCACTATAGGTCTGGCATCATTTACCAAATCAATGCGGAACTCAATCTCTCGGTGTGGTGGAAGCTCGGTCGCTTCTTCGAAAACATCCGGATACTGGCCAACCACAGGCAAACCTGACAACTCACTATGTGGAATGTCGAGGGAGTTTAGAAAACTAGCCAATACCCCCTCACTGGGTAGACCACCAAACACTATCCTACGCCCATCATCCGCTCTAGCTGTGACCAAAAAGCCCTCACAGTCTACCACCACCCCGTATCTTTGGAGCCAATCTACTCCCAGAATAATGCCAAACCCAGTAAAGCCCAAAACAAAACAGTTACAAACAAACATGCATCCATGACTCGATAAGACCACATTACGATAAATCATGCTAAGGCTAGTCGAACCACCAATCGGGTTCGTCACCACTAAAGGTCTATCGACAATCTCGGGCTCCAATCCTAACCTATCTACCAGGTCACTAGATATGAAAGAACTGGAAGCTCCGGTATCAAACAAAACTCTAATAGGAACATCATAAACAGAAAGCATACGTTGAATGACGACATTCTCTCCCTTCTCCGCCGCGGTTGGGGCATTCGACGAAGAAGGAATAACATTAAGGGCATATGCTTTCACCATTTGCTTTTCTTTAGGGGGTTGTGGACACTTGTCTTTGTGATGTCCCATTTGGCCACAGTTGAAGCACTTCCTATCTGCTGGCTTGGCCTGACAATTACTAGCATAATGGCCCTTCTTACCACAGCTGAAGCACTCAACATCTTGCTTATTCTTTTTCTTCTGGCCATCCTTAGTCTGACTCTGCTTTCTCTTATTCTGGGAACCACCCTTGCCTCCACCACTTGCTTGTGGCTTTGGCTCATCTGCGGATGCAACCTCAGCCATCGGCTTAGGGTAAAGACTTTCTGATCTCAATGCTTTCCCCACAATCGATTCAAACGTCTCATCGATGTGGTTAATAAGCCTCTCCCCCAAGTACTGATCCAAACCAGTTATGAATTTCTCATTCTTCTTCTCGGCAGTATCAATAAGAGATAACCCATACTTCGACAAAGTGTCGAATTCAGCGATATACTCCGAGACAGCTCTGCCATTTTGCTTGAGCTCCAAGAATTTGTTAAACAGCACTGACTTCTGAGCAGCTAGAATGAACTTCTCGCTAAAGCGGACCTTAAACTGCTCCCAAGTAATCTGATCTTCGGAAGTAGTTGCCTTTATAGCATTCCACCAATTCATTGCCCGCCCTTGCAGTTGACGGGACACTAGCTTTCTTTTCATCGCATCCTCGATACCCAAGTCCTCGAAGATACGTTCGCAACTATCCAACCAATCCTGAACATCCGTAGCCGACTCCGTTCCGTGGAACGACTTCCCACCAAGGCTAGTATAATCCTTGTTCAGCTCGGCGAAGTCGACTCTAGGAGCCTACACTATTGGACCACCACCATTTCCACCATTGGGAGCTGCCCTCTGCACCTCTCTAAGAATCTCTCTCATGAGGTCAGTAAACATCGTCCTCATGGCAACAGCATTCCCATTGTTGGCACCCCTACCAACACCTCTAGTATATCGGCTCATCGTCAATCTGAAAAAAAGAAACGATTAACGACTCCATAGTGGTGCTAGTGCAGTACGACTTCATCCTTATACTAGTAATAGTATATATATAGCTTTTGAAAACCAAAGTAATCACAAATACGCTCTCTCGTATACGTATACTATCTCTCCCTGATAACTTCCCTAGGTTAACTACGCAACCTAGAGCTTTGATACCAAGTGTGACGGCCCGCCCCGCACCAGTCGGCATTTCCTCCGAAAGTGCGTTGTACACATGCCCGACTAGCACGGAACGGTCGCCAAAGAAAGGAAAGAAGAGAATGAACTAATCAAGGAACCTGTAGAATGTCTCACAGTGCATGGAATAAAATATAATAATAATAACATAATTGACATAAAACAGGCGAGACAGTGCATAAGCTGATAACTAAAATCAACATCAACATCAGAGCAGCGGAAATCCAAATACAGCTTATTACAACTTTCCAAATTTACTATCTCTAAACAAAAGAAAGCTAAAGTAGAAGACGCACTACTAATGCCCAAGCAGTGATCTTCAACAACACAGGGAGAATACCAGATATATATTACGTGGAAGCCTCCTGCTCATCTCCGGATCATCTACCTGTGCATCACCAGCTAACTTGTCTCCAGTCTGCTCGTGTGAGCACCCAGAGTAATAAGAAAAGACATAAAACTCTGGGTCAGACACAAAGCCTAGTATGAGCGATAAGCATCTAAACAGAACAATAACAGGTATACTAAACCATACCTGAACCAGGACCTGCAACCAAAGAGTTAGTACCACATACCGTACAATACTCTAAGGTTCCATAATAAATAGTGTAAGAGTACGGGGGTGGGGTGTACATGTCATAATGATAGCAAACAAATCATCCATAGCAACCATCCTCACATCTCTCACTCAGTGCGTAAAGCATACGATGTCCGCCACTGTCAATTACTAGACCTATCGAAGTAGTAATAGAGTTCAACTTGTACAACTACTGCTACTACCAAGCTTACCACATGGAGTCATGACCAAATCTTTACAAACGACCCCACTTCATTGGTTTATAGCCCTTTATTCATACCTAGGCCATTGCAGCCCTGAATCCGTTCACGTACTTCCCATACATAGTGATCCAATGTCATAAACATCGACTGCCCCTTGGCACAAGTCCCGCAGCAAAGCCCAATCATGAAGTGAACTCATCGGTTCCCAACTGGAACCTGAGCTCTTACTTCCCATATTGGACTACCTTTGCATCTCGGGTTATTGGTCAATACTGGGTCGGGTCGGGTTCTCCCTCTAGCCATCGGTTCGGGTCGGGTCCTCTACTTCAGGTCAGTTCGTAGTCTTCTCCTGTAGCGGTTCGGTTCGGGTCCACAGCGTCGCATCGGTTCGGGTTGGGTCCTCTACTTCGGGTCGGGTCGGGTGTCATCTCCCTTCCAGTTCGTGCTTCCGCTCCTATCCGCTCCCTCGTTCTTCACGTGCTCCGATCCGATCACTCCTTCGCCATTTGATCCGCGTGGCCTTCCCTCTTGCTAGTTCTCCCAAATGTTAAGTTCCGACTCGAGCCCTGCGTCTCCAAGTCGATCCGATCTCTCCTCCTTTATCCGATCTGATCCCAGTTCAATTAGCGTGGCCTTCCTTTTTGCCAGTTGTCCCAAGTGTCAAATTCCGATCCGATCAGAACCCTTGCCCAGTTCAACTCATCCGATCCGAGCCTCCATATCCGATCCGATCCGGTCTAGAACCTGCACTTTTCTGCAACTCTTCCAGCAAGTATTTTACGCCATTCGACGATGTTTTTGACAAATCTAACACTTCTAATCAATCATAAAACACACCATAGATTCATAGCAACATGTAATAGCAACCACAAACAGCAAAACAACAATTCAAATGAATCAAATTGGATCAAAAGTGGCTAAAACCTCACATTTTCCCATAATCCCACTTAATCATGTTTAAGTACATACTTAGTAAAACTTAATCAAATCGTCCAAATTTTCTAACAGAGTCATAAATTATTATTTTCAAATTTCTAAACATTTTTCCAGAATTTATTAGTGTATAAATTCGCTAATCTTCACTAATTACCCTTAATTACCGTAATTAGTGCGAAAACTATGCAAATCACTCACCTTTGCCACAAAATAAAACACCAAATCTGAAATACTCTCTGTTTGGGTTGAATTCCTATGTATAGCAGCAGCTCCAACCTTGCTCTGATGCTATTTGGCCTTGTTTTGATGTAGTTTAGGCTTAGTGTTTACTAAAAATGTGTTTTGGAGTGGTTTTAGTGGATGGAAGCCATTACTAAGGTCTCAAGAAGGTTTGTAGCGGCTCAAAACTAAAATGAAAGTGATTTCCTAACCCTGATCAGCCCTCCTATGCCTCTAAACCCGAAATTCCCCTCTGGGCCTAGCTGCTAATCACCCGGTTAAGCCCAATTAAGCAGTTTTTCACCATCTGAAACTTGTTTCAGCCATATCTCCCAATCGGTGAGTCCTTTTGGCTAATGTGACCACTCTACGGAATTGTAAACCATCATCCAGAGCCAATGGAAGTGGATTCAAATCAAAATTCCTTTCCAGTCAAAAGTTATGGCCAAAACAGTACCAATTAAGGGTAAATTGGTCATTTAAAAGTCGGGAAAAATCATGAACATGGGAAATGAACCCAATAGTCGTCTCGCAAAGTTACATGACCATACGACTTCATATGTGAAAGAAATAAATATTCTACGATCCTATGATACGTAGAATGCGGGTCGTTACACGATTATTCAGAATGTGATAAACCCGGTCTTTCTGAACAACTCGCGTATATAATAAACAAATGCAACACTAACATACACACGCATCATTTCAATTCATTCGTCACTAACCGTCAATCAGTAAGAGAACGATTCCCCAAATATTAACCCCGAAGGCCGAAACCAACATCAGATCAATACCCAAGAAACCATTCAACTTAGCCAACCTTCAGTTAGTTTCTAAATTTCACATCCATATTGTTTATAATATTTTATAACGATTTATCACTATTTTTATTTATTTTAAAATAGCCAATCTATTCAAAACGATGCTTCGGGCCATAACGCAGCCATGGCGCTTTTTTTCTTCAGATTTGATTTACACATATCTGAAAATCTAACCGTTGGATCTTCATAAAATTTACATCATTAGAAAGATCTTTTCAAAACGAATCCAACGGTTCTAGTTTCGGGAAAATCCGACGGTCAGATCTCCCGGTACAATCGTTTGAAGTTTCGATTTCAAAATACGAAGTGCAGCGTCGTTATTCGATTAAATATAATTATATTTATATATATATATATATATATATATAAATATAATCGTTTCTGGCACTGTTTTTCTTCAGATTTGAATTAAACATTCCAGACAATCCAGCCGTTGGATTTTTACAAAGTTGCTGCCGTTTGAAAGATATTTCCAAAGCGAACTAAACGGTTGCGATTTCAGGAAAATCCGATGGTCGGATCTCCCGTACTAATCATTTGAAATCACGGTTTCAAAATATGAACTGCAGCTTCGTTATTTGATATATTTCCATTCTATTTATAAATATATATCGATTCTTCGATTTTAAAACTATATAATTTTCATACAATTGATAAAAATTATATTTTTATCTAACTATCTTCTATTTCAACACTTCACTATTTTTATCAATTCATGTATATAATAAAAAGGTGAATTTTAATGTAAAACAAATTATTTCAAAACTCGACTATTTTATATAGTTTATATATGTGGTAAAAATAGGGTTTTTTATTATAAAACAATTTATTTCAAAACAAGATTATTTTATATAGTTCATATCGATGATAAAAATTGGATTTTTATTATAAAACAATTTCTTTCAAAATATGAATACCATTCAACACATGAATTTCAATTCAACGAATGAATTTTAATTCAACACATGAAGGTTTTCTATAGTTTATATATATAGATAAAAAGGATGATTTTTATATTTAAAACACGAGTACCATTCAACACATGAATTTCAATCCAACGAATGAATATCGATTCAACACATGAAGGTTTTCTATAGTTTATATATATAGATAAAAATGTGATTTTTATATTTAAAAACATGAATACCATTCAATCCATGAATTTCTATCCAACGAATGAATATCGATTCAACACATGAAGGTTTTCTATACAACGAATAAATATAGTTTCAACGAATGAAAATAATTCTAACACATGAATATTATTCAAAATTTCTGCAGCATAATGGCAGGGTAGTTAAAACCGGGACCGTCCCTAGTACGGCTCCTCGCTCTACCTTAAAACCTCGCGGTTTTTGAGAATGAGGAATCATGCATCTAGTTCGCACGCAAGCGGCATGTTTATTTATTTCATTTCCACAAACTAATCCTATGTGGTTTCAACCAAATATTTCTCAACCACAAACGGGTTTTTTTCAACCACAATCAATCAATTTCAACCACAAACAATTCCAATCAACCATTCGCTATCAATCAATTTTCACTCGTCCATGGTTTATGGACGAGGGATGTATATATATATATATATATATATAGCATTTCACTTCTATTTCAACACATATACAATTTTTACAAAGCATATATAACTTATACATCGAACGTACAACTTATACAACGCTTATGCAAGAGGTGTAAAACGCTTATATAACTCATACATCGATCATATAATTTATACATCGTCGTTTTCCATATCCTTTATAAATTAGAAATCTCACATTGGGTTGCACTCCACCAAAAATAGCGGAAGGCTCAGAAAAATATGCGGTCTCTTCTAGAATGTAGAAGACGTCCACACGAGTCCACTGTCTCTTGTTTCACAAAATTTCGTCAACACATGAAAAAGATATGATTTTTCAATGTTTGCAATGGTTTAAGGTGTTAAAACTGTTGAAAATAAATATAACCGATACCTCTCTGAATTCTTCAAAACTAGGTTTGATCTTTTCGATCAAACGGTGAAGCGGATCGACGATCGGCCTTCGCAGCGAGGAAGAGGGGAGAGAGGCGCACTGGCGCCTAGAGCGGGGCCCACTTCGGTGGCCTATAGGCGGCGCGACGGCGGTTTGAACGCCCAGACTTCCTGGCGTCAGTTCGCACAACACAGGCCACGAAAAATTCCAAACTTTATATGGATTTGAAGATCTCGAGAAGATCTTCAAAAAGTTCAACTGTGGCACGAGCTAATTCGGCGTGGATTGATCGGAAAATGAGGGGGAAAGTTTGAAGGGGTTTCCGCCTATGATCGACTGTCGGGGAGAGAGAAAATTAATTTTCTGACCAATGAGATTTTTTTATTAATTTATATATTTTTAAATTTCTAAAATACCCCTTGTCACACACGAACACCAATTCAAACCCAATGACTGTCGTCCCTAGCGTTTTACCTCCATTCCGAACACAATGGGATATGTTTCGAAGGCCCATTCTAATGTTTCAATCAGTTTTCATTCAATTTAAAATATATAACACTCAATATTCAATTTGAATGTACATTTCAATTTGCCATGGCCACAAACTGATTCGAAAAATTCCAGAAAAATAAATCTGGATATGTTTTGACGATACGGTCCCAACAAAACTAGTTTCGTCGAATTCTGAGATCGTTTGCAAAAAGGACCATTTCTAGTCGATCCAATTTAATTGTAATTGACCAAAACACGTTTTCCTTGGCCACGCTCACATACTAGCTTCAAAAATTATGAAATTTGAAACCTAGCAAAAACTTCACATCCCGGATCCATGAAAAGTGGTTTCGTCGAATTCCGAGGTCGTATGCAAAATGGCCATCTTCACGGGCTATATAATTTCTATAGCGACCTTTCTGAAAATTCATTTGGCCATAACTTTTGCTTTCCGCTATGAAACTTCGATTTTTCAGATTCGTTAGAAAGGTATTCACTAATAGATTTAAATATTTTTGGTTTCACTCAAATCCGTTTTGTTTTGCACCTGGTACAGTCAGTCAAAGCTTGAATTCAAATTTTGAAACTGCAGCGCCATTTCAGGCCTTGTTTATAATTATAATTAATTATATTCGTTTTCAAACGTTGATTCAAACTCACTTTTCATTGCTATTATTTAAAATATTTATTTAAAATCTATTATTTTAGCCAATTTAAAATTTTAAATTGGTTCAGATTTTCCGGGTCGTTACAATCTCCCTCACTTAAAACTTTTCGTCCCCAAAAAGGAACAAAGTCGAAAGTGGTTTGATTAATCAACTCTACGTTCGATCTCGCTTCCATTCTCCAACTTTTCAGTTTCTGAGAATTTTCAAATTATTCAAAAATTTGGCTAACACCCGGAATTTTCGAAAAAATTCGCCATAACCTCCTTTGTACGGGGAGAGGTTTGGAAATTTATTGGGCCGTATTAGGTACCCAATAAATCCTAATAAGCATACACATATTTATAGTGATATATTCTGGTGTTTACAGGGGAGCGTGTATTAATAATAACCCTAGAGAATAAATTCTCGTCACCCTGTCAAAGCCTGAGGGAGTGTGTATTTTAATTGCTCCAGAGGATAAATCCTTGTCACCTCGTCCCGTGTGGGAAATAAACAGTCCATGTTCCGTATCTAATAAATAGAGAGACGTGATTATTGTCAACTCCAGACCCGTGTGGGGGGTTTTTATTAATCCGGTAATTTATCGTTACATTTTAAATAGTCCATATCAGTCATCAGTTCAACCTGTAAAATATAGTCATCGCTATATAAGCCTGTCGCTCGTATGGTTAATCTTCCACCTCGTCACACAAGCTCCAAATGCTTATGTGGTATATGATGAAGTATGCCTATATTCGAGAAATATGCCATGTAATGTAGTTCAAAATTAATTGTTACTATCCTATGGCGACGTTTATGATTAAACACAGAACAACCAGCACTCCGCATCCAATGGCATTCACAAGAGTTGATATAATAATATTTCGCATCCAACTCATTAAGGTTTACCTATTTGTCGGGCATGCAAATAAAATCTTTACTCAACAGCTATCCGTTTACCTGTTCAAACATATATAATGCACAAGTATATATTTATATCTATTTTCTAATCAGTTCAATGTGTGATTTAATCGAATAAATTCTACCGTTCATTCTATTATTGATTAAATTAACTATCGTTTCAATAATTTTAATTAATCAATTCTACTATCACATAACACAAACAACAATCAAATTGTTTTTAACTTTTCAAAAATATACTAATCAATTTCTATACTCTTTTAAAATCATTTAGACTATAGAATTAAAAGTGCACATCCATGGAAAGAAAATAACAACAGAGTAGAGAACTAATTGGTAATGCAAAGTACGGTAAATGTACCTTGCACCGGAGTCAATCTGAGATATCCACTCAGCATCTAGGATAGGCTTTCTGAATGCTCTCCTCTGTTTCCCAAGTACAATCTCGTGGATCTCCACTCCATTGCACTTTGACTAAGTGAACCTTCTTGTTCCTCAGTTCTTTGGTTTCTTTGCCGATGATCTTTAGCGACTCTCTTCTCACAGCCAATTCTGGAGTAATTTCAATATCCTATTGAGCTGCTTCTTCCACGATCAAGTCTAGATCATGAACGTGCTTTCGAAGTTGAGATATGTGAAATACATCATGCACTCCATGCAACCAATCAGGCAATTTAACTCTATAACCGAGCGTTCCGATCCGCTCTAGAATAGGAAACAGGCCAATGAATTTTGGCGCCAACTTCCCGGTTTTACCGAACCGGATAACTCCTCTCATCGGCGATACTTTCAAATACACATAGTCGCCAACAGCAAATGATATATCTCTTCTTCTCCTATCGGCATAGCTCTTTTGTCGGCTTTGAGCGGCGAGTAATCGTTTCTTGATAAAATCGACTTTGTCGGCAGCTTCTTGGATCATATCTGGCCCCAACACTGACTATGCTGAGCTTTGTTCCCAGTTCTACTTGAAATGCCTCCTAGAATTTACTAGTAAATATTGTATCTCTATCGCTGACTATGCTGAGCGGCACTCCATGTAGTCTAACCATTTCCTTGAAATATATATGCGCCAGACTCTGAGCAATTCTGTTTAATCTGACAGGTATGAAATGGGCGGTCTTCGTGAAGCGATCTATGATCACCCAAATACTATCATTCCCTTTTCTGGTTCTGGTCACCCATCAATGAAGTCCATGGAAATATGTTCCCACTTCCAACCAGGAACGTCTAGTGGTTGTAACAATCCAGCCAGTTTCTGTTGGTCGCTTTTGACTAGCTGGCAAGTAGGGCATCGGCTAACATATAAAGAAATGTCCCTCTTTATCGACTTCCACCAGAACGTGCGTTTGATGTCGTTATACATTTTACTTACTCCCGGATGGATACTAAGTTTTGACTTGTGGCATTCATCCAGTACTTCCTTTCGGAGCTCAGCAATGGTAGGAACACAAATTCGACCTTTCAGCCTTAGAATCCCCTCCTTATCAACTTGAAAACTCGAGGGTTCACCTTGTTGAATTATCTCTCTGATCTTCTGAATGAAGTGATCATACTTCTGAAGAGCAGATATTTTATCTATCAATGAAGTCGTGATAATAAAACTGGCGATCATTTCATTCTTTCGGCTTAACGCGTCGGCCAGGACATTGGCTTTCCCTGGAGTGTATATAATTTCAAAATCGTATGCTGCAAGGAACTCTAGCCAACGTTGCTGCCTCAGATTCAAGTCTTTCTGGGTGAACAGATACTTTAACAACTGGTGATCTGTAAACAGTTCAAATCTCTCACCCAGATGATAGTGTCTCCAGATTTTCAAGGCGACTACTATAGCCAATAACTCAAGATCATGAGTTACGTAGTTTTTCTCATGCGGCTTCAGCTGACGACTAGCATAAGCAATCACTTGACCCCTTTGCATTAACACTGCGCCAAGGCCTTCTCTAGAAGCATCAGTCCAGACTTTTAAATCCTGATTGACGTCGATAATGGTTAACACTGGAGCAGTAGTTAATCTTAACTTTAGCTCTTCAAAAGCCTCCTCACATTCTGGAGTCCATTTGAATTTAGAGTGCTTCTTTGTAAGCTTCGTTAAGTGACCAGATATCTTCGAAAAGTTTTTAACAAACTTCCGGTAATAACTAGCCAATCCTAGAAAACTGCGGACTTCTGTAGGAGTACTGGGCTGTTTCCAATTCTGAATAGCTGTGATTTTACTTGGATCCGCAGCAATTCCTACTTTTGATACAACATGGCCCAGAAATTTTACTTCAGCTTGCCAGAATATACATTTGGATAGTTTGGCTTTTAATACATTCCTTCTGAGGATTTCCAGCACCTGTTCCAAATGCTTTTCATGTTCGGCCTTTGATTTAGAGAAGATTAGAATATTGTCAATAAAAACCAGAACAAATTTATTCAAAACTCCTCTGAACACTCTATTCATCAAATCGACGAAGTATGCTGGAGCGTTACATAAGCCGAACGACATTACTAACCACTCGTAAAATAAGTCTGATCCTCTGAATGTTGTCATTGGAACACACTCTTCGGCAATTCGAAGCTAATGGAAGCCTGTTGCTAGGTCCATCCTTGAGAATACTTGTGCCCCATTCAGACGATCCAGTAAATCATCGATTCGCGGCAATGGATATTTGTTCTTTATGGTCTGCTTGTTCAAATCACGATAATCCACAAATAACCGTAGAGTACCGTCTGATTTTGGGACAAACACCACTGCTGCTCCCCAATTTGAGAAACTAGGCCTGATCAGGCCCTTCCATACTAGCTGTCGTGTTTGATTGTCAAGGCCTTCTTTCTCTTTCAAGGACATTCTTCGAATAGCGTGAACTACCGGCCTTGCATTTGGAATCAAAGCAATCTTGAAATCTATTTCTCTCTGCGGAGGTAAGCGAACAACTTCTTCGAACACATCCGCATTGTTCTTGACGACAGGAATGTCTTTGATGAGTTCAGGAATATTCTCTGTGACTTCAGGGATATTTTCTATTTGAACAGGAGAAACATCCAAAGCTTCCCAGAAGTCTTTTCTATTAGCATTCTGACCTTCACAGGGAATGGTTATATAATCACCTGATTTAATCTTCGCTTTAACGACTCTATCGGCACATTTAACCTCAGCTTCATACTTGTTTAACCAGTCTAACCCCAAGATAAGATCAAATTTTGCAAAATTCATAACGACTGCGATGGTAGGGAACCGATAACGAGAAAAAGAAACCGGCACTCCACAAACCCAACTGAGATCGATGGAGCCCCCGACCGGATTTTGGACAGTCATTGGTTCTTTGAGTTTCTTCAAATTCAAATCCAGTTTCTTAACCGCATTCTTTGCAATGAAGCTTCGTGACGCGCCTGTATCAAACAGTACTTCAACTGCAATATCTTTGACTGTTAGCGTGCCTTCTAAAACATCTGGCCTTTCCTGACTAGCTTAGGGTGATGGTGTTTCTGCCACCTCATTTACCTGAGCCTCTTTAATCTTTTTCAATAGCCAGCAATCTTGCTTTACATGGCCAGCCTATTGGCAGAGATTGCATTCTCTACTTTCCTGAACCTTTTCGCCAGATTTAAATCCATCATTCTTTCGTTTCTTCGAGGATTTACAATTTCCGTGCAAATGCCCTTGCTTATGGCAATTATTGCATATGGAAGTCGTTGCTGGTTCTTTTTCGGATCTGGCCCTTTTTCGATTGACTTTGGGCTCCTTACTGACCTCAGACATTGTACTGACCTCAGGACGATCAGTTTCAGACTCAATTCTATTACTAGAGCTGACTTCCTCTTCGTACTGTTACATACCTTTCTTGTCTAGATCTTCGTACTGGTAAGCCATGTATATCATTTCAGAAAAAGGAAGCTTCACATTCCTCATTACACTATTCTGATATTTTCTTTGAAGCCCGTTGACAAATCTCAAATTCTTCCTCTTCGGATTTTCAATTAGATGAGGGGCAAAGTAAGAAAGTTCATTGAATTTCTTATGATATTCGGGAATGGTCATATCTCCTTGTATCAGATAAGTAAATTCATCACATAGCCGTTCAATTGCTTCAGGAGGAGTAAATCTTTCCAGGAAAGTCACTTTGAATCTATCCCAGGTGATACCACCTTCTGGATTATCCTTGATAACCGAATCCCACTAGAACAAAGCTTTGTCTTTGAGTGCCCAGGAGGCCAGTAATCTTTTCTGGTCATCTCTCATCATTAATCCTTCGAAGATTTTCTCAGCCGAACGATTCCAAGCTTGTGTTCTCATAATAGATTCTTCACCCGAGAAGGGTTTTCCACCCAGATTTCTATATTTCATAAGTAGAGCTTCTATATCCGGGCCAGTATTACTTCTTCTGTTTCTAGCACTCATTTTCTAGTACTTCTGCAAACAGCAGATCAAGCGTCATGTCACAAAAAAGATATTTCAAAATATAGAGACAAATACTTGAATGTAAATGCGTCTATCTAGGTGTTATTTAATTCTACTACTCATACTAGGTTATTACTGATCCTATCTGTATTGAGTTACCCATCCTAGAACACTACTGGTTCTATTTCTGACGAGTTCATTCATATGTTATATTCCCGAACTAAGCTTAACCAAAGCTCTGATACCACGTTGTGACGACCCCAAACCCCGTACTGACGGCGGCAAGGGTTATCTTTGAAATATAACACAGAAACAGATAATAGCATAACAGAAATAAATAAATACACCAGATAATACACAATAGAATATTGGATAAACATAATCATCAGAGTTACACAGTATACAGGATCATACTTAGTACAAATACAGTTCAGCTATACATAAATGTCTACAGCGGAAAACAAACATAATATGTACAATAGGAGCTAAACAACATAAAAAAGAGATAAATAAAAGAATCCATCTTCAGCTCCAGCTATCCAGAAAGAACCAGCTAAACCTGAATACAAGGCTGCCCGTGTAGAAAAAGGGGCACCCGAGTTTGAAAGTGAAACAAACTACGAGTAAGTCATGGGACTGGTATGAGAAATCTACTCTACACATTTATAATATGGCTAATCACAGGACCACGCCACTTTCATGGAACGGGTTTACTCCATTGGATTGCCAGTGCTTTAAAACAAATCTTTCTTTTAAACATCGCAATGCTTTTTATAAAAATGAAGCCATTATAAAACTCAGTTCCCATCACACAATGCAACGCAAACCGGGGGATAGAGTTTTACCTTATAATGGCCAAAATATGGTTGATACGAATAAAACAAAAGCAATTGATATTATTACTAGTGTTTATATGTTTCAAAAACAATTTCGAATCATAAATATAAATCATAGACGACATGGGTACCATATATCATGTCACCATATATATATATATATATATATATACAATCAAAACTGCAAGATGCCGTATTTGAAAATTGGATTTCCGTCATGAACCAAGGCAAAAGATAGTCCTTACCGAATTCGAGACAATCTAGCCCATGTCTCAGGAACAGCCACAACTGCCCCCTGGATCGTCAGGGCCGGTCCGCCGATGTAGATTATTATGCCTGAACACTACGTCTCCCTGCCCTATGGGGCATAAATGAGCCAGACTCCATCGGTCCCGGATCGACCAATATATCCGAGGCGCCTTGCTATCCATCATCCACATAAGTAAAATGTCAGGCCGTGTAAAAACACGGACACAACTCCTTACTAGAAAGAAATTCATGCCCTCCGTGAGGTCTCTCTCCCGTTTCTGGTTCATACCGGGGTGTGGGGCTCGCGAATTCACGTTATACACAAAGCTACGCCACACAGGCAGTGCTTTGATCATCACCACAAGACTTTGCTTTTCAACAGAAGCCTTGATCATTTGCCACTTAGGCATGCCACACTAGCAATTCATGCCATGTGACTGATGTCCATCGATATACAACCTCTGAGCTCGTGTGTTTCAGAGAAGGGCGTTAAGTAAAAGAATAAATTCTCCGCCACTAAACAGATGTATATTTAATAGAGATCAATCAACACAGAATAAAATCCAATGTCAGACACACAGTCCATTTACAAGTCCGTTCTGGGTTTGAACGAAACCGGAGGCACTATATACCTCACATATCCATCGATCTCCACGTACGTCCGGACGATCACCACTCATTATCCATATTTCGGGATGCCTCCCAATCAGGACATCAGTTACCATCCAAACGAGGTGAAGATCGGTCTTCGACCATCGTCTTCATCTTCGATTACTTATCGTTGATTCGGTAAGTCAGAATGGGATAAACCCAGTCTTTCTGAACAACTCGCGTATATAATAAACAAGTGCAACACTGACATACACACGCATCATTTCAATTCATTCGTCACTAACCGTCAATCAGTAAGAGAACGATTCCCCAAATATTAACCCCGAAGGCCGAAACCAACATCAGATCAATACCCAAGAAACCATTCGACTTAGCCAACCTTCAGTTAGTTTCTAAATTTCACATCCATATCGTTTATAATATTTTATAATGATTTATCGCTATTTTTATTTATTTTAAAATAGCCAATCTATTCAAAACGACGCTTCGTGCCATAACGCGGCCGTGGCGCTATTTTTCTTCAGATTTGATTTACACATATATGAAAATCTAACCATTGGATCTTTATAAAATTTACATCATTAGAAAGATCTTTTCAAAACGAATCCAACGGTTCCAGTTTCGGGAAAATCCGACGGTCGAATCTCCCGGTACAATCGTTTGAATTTTCGATTTAAAATACGAACTACAGCATCGTTAGTCGATTAAATATATTTATATATATATATATATATAATCGATTCTGGCGCTGTTTTTCTTCAGGTTTGAATTAAACATTCCAGACAATCCAACCGTTGGATTTTTACAAAGTTGGTGCCGTTAGAAAGATATTTCAAAAGCGAACCCAAGGTTGCGATTTCAGGAAAATCCGATGGTCGGATCTCCCGCACTAATCGTTTGAAATCACGGTTTCAAAACGAACTGCAGCTTCGTTATTCAATATATTTCAATTCTATTTATAAATATATATCGATTCTTCGATTTCAAAACTATATAATTTTCATACATTTGATAAAAAATATATTTTTATCTAACTGTCTTCTATTTCAACACTTCACTATTTTTATCAGTTCATGTATACAATAAAAAGGTGATTTTTAATGTAAAACAATTTATTTCAAAACTCGACTATTTTATATAGTTAATATAGGTGGTAAAAATAGATTTTTTATTACAAAACAATTTATTTCAAAACAAGATTATTTTATATAGTTCATATCGATGATAAAAATTGGATTTTTATTATAAAACAATTTCTTTCAAAATATGAATACCATTCAACACATGAATTTCAATTCAAGGAATGAATTTCGATTCAACACATGAAGGTTTTCTATAGTTTATATATATAGATAAAAAGGATGATTTTTATATCTAAAACACGAATACCATTCAACACATGAGTTTCAATCCAACGAATAAATATCGATTCAACACATGAAGGTTTTCTATAGTTTATATATATAGATAAAAATGTGATTTTTATATTTAAAAACACCGAATACCATTCAACCCATGAATTTCTATCCAATAAATGAATATTGATCCAACACATGAAGGTTTCCTATACAACGAATAAATGTAGTTTCAACGAATGAAAATAATTCTAACACATGAATATTATTCAAAATTTCGGCAGCATAACGGCAGGGTAGATAAAACCGGGACCGTCCCTAGTACGGCTCCTCGCTCTACCTTAAAATCTCGCGGTTTTTGACAATGGGGAATCATGCATCTAGTTCGCATGCAGGCGGCATGTATATTTATTTCATTTCCACAAACTAATCCTATGTGGTTTCAAACAAATATTTCTCAACCAAAAACGGGTATTTTTCAACCACAATCAATCAATTTCAACCACAAACAATTCCAATCAACCATTCGCTATCAATCAATTTTCACACCAATCACAACCAATAAATATCGTCCATGGTTTGTGGACGAGGGGCGTGTGTATATATATATATAGCATTTCACATCTATTTCACACCAATCATATTTCACATCAATTCAAACGAAATTTTGGTTTATCCAAACTAGTCGGGATTAACGAACCTTACCGATGTAATCAATTGTTAAATTTCCCAACCCCAACCTATTCATCCCATGAAGTAAACTGGTAATACTTCATATCTAACACCACGGAGTTATCGGTAAATTCAATTACCATTTCACGTTCAAATCTAATTAAAGATTTAACTATCGCCTGGAGCAAAACTGGTGATACTCCATTCTCGATCTTTTCAATCTAATTAAAGATTCATTAAAACACCACTTAGTTTTAATCTTTAACTGGGTTAAAGAATCATTGTCATTTAAAACACGGTTCACGATAAACCCAAAATCACATTCCATTCCAATCAGTCCCTAACCGTAAATTTGCAAGTGAACAATTCCCTAAGTATTAACCCCGAAGGCCGAAACCAACATCAGATCAATACCCTAGAAACCATTCAACTTAACTAATCTCCAGTTAGTTTCTGATTTTCTTAACTCCTTTGGGTCTAAGAACAGTATTATTGAAGATACTGTTCACGACAACCCAAAATCACATTCCATTAATTATCGGGTTAAAGAATAAGTGTTATTTAAAACACTGGTCACGATAAACCCAAAAATCAATACCAATTCAATTCCAATTAAATATTATTTAATTGGTACACTTCATTAAATCTAAATAAAAAGATTTAATCTTTTTCTCAACTGGGTTTAAGAACAGTGTTAATGAAGACACCATTCACGACAAACCCAAATCACATTTGACATTAAATACAAGGCTCTGAATAGAAAATATATCAGCTTATATTCAATATCAAATTCTACGACCAACAAATATCGTATTGGAAATAACGATATATATATATATATATATATATATATATATATCTTTCAAATTTCCATAACGACATCTGTATAATCACGAAATCCAACATCGAAATATTCCAAATACAATTTCGATTCAAATCCATTCCAATATAATTATTGGAAATTCTGGTTATTTTCAAAACCATTTCAAATCTAATTTATTTATTTAAAAATAAATAGAATTATAATTCTAGTTCAAAACTAGTTCATTTCGATAAAAATCCATTTTTATCTATTTAAATATGAAGTTTTTCATCCCAATTCTTCCCAAATCATTTCTTATGATTTCACACAAATTATTACCCTTTTTAATAATTTTATCAAGGCCCAAACAGTCGATTTCCATCAACGGCCATCGAATTGCACTTATAGCGACCTTTTCCAAATTTGATTTGGACATAATTCCAAATCCAACCGTTAGATTTCTAATTTCTAATATTCATTAGAAAGCTCTTTTCGATAAGAACCCAACGGTTCCGGTTTTAGGAGAATCCGAGGGTCGGATCTCCCGCAATATCCATTTGAAGTCAATGGTCGAAATTCACGAACTACCGCAGCGTGGCGCGTTCTGTTCAGGCCATTGTATTATATATAATATATATAATCTATACTTCGTCGATTTCTTTTTTAAAACGTATTATATAAATCGTTTTAAATTCGTTTTCAAAACGATTTCAACTTCTTTTTAAAATTCAAATCAAAATTGAATTTTCCCTTACAAATTCATTTTAAATTTATTTCAAATTGATTTCAAATCAAATCGATTTTGAATTCAATTTCAGTTCATTTTCAATTCAATTCAATTTCAATTCGAATTCATTTCTATTCAATTTCAATTCTATTCAATTTCAATTCGAATTCATTTCTATTCAAAATATCAGATTTTGAAATCACTTTCGATGTTCATTATAAAATGAATAAAATCGATATAAATATCATTCACGTCAAAATGGTGTAAATCTAATCAACACGGCTTCATATATTTATATTTTCAAATATTCTATTTCAAATATTTCTATTCAAATATTTCTATTCAAATATTTCTTTTTCAAAACTGGAATAAGGCCCAATCAATTACCATATAATGTTAATTATATGGATTTCCTACAACACATGTATACAATAACAACGATGAATAATCAACCATTATCCAAAGTGCATTCTACACTGTATAAGTATCAGATATAAATATTCAACGCTTATAACAGCCTGTCAATCAATCGATCGACATACAACTAAACAATCGGGATTAGTGTACGTCAAATATCATCCCAATACCCGAGTGGGGTTTCAAACAATCAAACACAGATTTTATTTGTGCAGTTGGGCGATGTGTAAAATTTATCGTCCCAATCAATATCAGTCAAATGTGAGTATATAAACGAATCGTCCGATTTGTTTATATTTGTTTATTTCATTTCATATACATGTTAAAAATTCTATTTTTAATTATATAATATTTTCCACTATAAAATATTTTATTTCAACTATATAAATATTTTATTTCATTTCACATCACATTACACAATCAACTACACATCAAAATCAAACAAACAAGCATACAAGCCGTCCATGGTCTGTGGACGACGGGTGTCGGGTGCTACTAAACACCGTCTGCATCCTAGTATATATTTTTAACTAGAAAAATTAAATTTGTGACGACCCCAAACCCCGTACAAACGGCGGCAAGGGTTATCTTTGGAATATAACACAGAAACAGATAATAGCAGAACAGAAATAAATAAATACACCAGATAATACACAATAGAATACTGGATAAACGTAATCATCAAAGTTACACAGTATACAGGATCATACTTAGTACAAATACAGTTCAACTATACATAAATGTCTACAGCGGAAAACAAACATAATATGTACAATAGGAGCTAAACAACATAAAAAAGAGATAAATAATAGAATCCATTTTCAGCTCCAGCTATCCAGAAAGAACCAGCAAAACCTGAATACAAGGCTGCCCGTGTAGAAAAAGGGGCACCCGAGTTTGAAAGTGAAACAAACTACGAGTCAGTCATGGGACTGGTATGAGAAATCTACTCTACACATTTATAATATGGCTAATCACAGGACCACGCCACTTTCATGGAACGGGTTTACTCCATTGGATTGCCAGTGCTTTAAAAACAAATCTTTCTTTTAAACATCGCAATGTTTTTTATAAAAATGAAGCCATTATAAGACTCAGTTCCCATCACACAATGCAACGCAAACCGGAGGATAGAGTTTTACCTTATATTGTCCAAAATATGGTTGATACGAATAAAACAAAAGCAATTGATATTATTACTAGTGTTTATATGTTTCAAAAACAATTTTGAATCATAACTATCAATCATAGACGGAATGAGTACCATATATCATGTCGCCATATATATATATACAATTAAAACCGCAAGATGTCATATTTGGAAATTGGATTTCCGTCATGAACCAAGGCAAAAGATAGTCCTTACCGAATTCGAGACAATCTTGCCCATGTCTCAGGAACAGCCGCAACTGCCCCCTGGATCGTCAGGGCCGGTCCACCGATGTGGATTATTGTGCCTGAACACTACGTATCCCCCCTTATGGGGCGTAAATGAGCCAACGAATAACTCCATCGGTCCCGGATCGACCGATATATCGGAGGCACCTCGCTATCCATCATCCACATAAGTAAAATGTCAGGACGTGTAAAAACACCGACACAACTCCTAGCTAGAAAGAAACGCATCCCCTCCCTGAGGTCCCTCTCCCGTTTCTGGTTCATACCGGGGTGTGAGGCTCGCGAATTCACGTTATACACAAAGCTACGCCACACAAGCCGTACTTTGATCATCACCACAAGACTTTGCTTTTCAACAGAAGCCTTGATCAATTGCCACTTAGGCATGCCACACTAGCATTTCATGCCATGCGACTGATGTCCATCGATATACAACCTCTAAGCACGTGCGTTTCAGAGAAGGGCGTTAAGCAAAAGAATAAATTCTCCGCCGCCAAACAGATGTATATTTAATAGAGATCAATCAACACAGAATAAAATCCAATGTTAGACACACAGTCCATTAACAAGTCCGTTCTGGGTCTGAACGAAACCGGAGGCACTATATACCTCGCATATCCATCGATCTCCACGTACGTCCGGACGATCACCACTCATTATACATATTTCAGGATGCCTCCCAATCAGGACATCAGTTACCATCCAAATGAGGTGAAGATCGGTCTTCGACCATCGTCTTCATCTTCGACTACTTATCGTCGATTCGGTTATTCAGAATGGGATAAACCCGATCTTTCTGAACAACTCGTATATAATAAACAAGTGCAACACTAACATACACATGCACCAGTCGGCATTTCCTCCGAAAGTGCGCTGTACACATGCCCGACTAGCACGGAATGGTCGCCAAAGAAAGGAAAGAAGAGAATGAACTAATCAAGGAACCTGTAGAATGTCTTACAGCGCATGGAATAAAATATAATAATAATAACATAATTGACATAAAACAGGTGAGACAGTGCATAAGCTGATAACTAAAATCAACATCAACATCAGTGCAGCGGAAATCCAAATTCAACTTATTACAACTTTCCAAATTTACTGTCTCTAAACAAAAGAAAGCTAAAGTAGAAGATGCACCACTAATGCCCAAGCAGTGATCTTCAACAACACAAGGAGAATACTAGATATATATTACGTGGAAGCCTCCTGCTCGTCTCCGGATCATCTACCCGTGCATCACCAGCTAACTTGTCTCTAGTCTGCTCGTGTGAGCATCCAGAGTAATAAGAGGAGACATAAAACTCTGGGTCAGACATAAATCCTGGTATGAGCGATAAGCAACTAAACAGAAGAATAACAGGTATACTAAACCATACCTGAACCTGGACCTGCGACCAAAGAGTTAGTACCACATAACGTACAATACTCTAAGGTGCCATAATAAATAGTGTAAGAGTACGGGGGTGGGGTGTACATGTCATAATGATAGCAAACAAATAATCCATAGCAACCATCCTCACATCTCTCACTCAGTGCGTAAAGCATACGATGTCCACCACTGTCAATCACTAGACCCATCGAAGTAGTGACGGAGTTCAACTCGTACAACTACTGCTACTACCAAGCTTAACACATGGAGTCATGACCAAATCTTTACAAATGACCCCACTACATTGGTTTATAGCCCTTTAGTCGTACCTAGGCCATTGTAGCCCTGAATCCGTTCATGTACTTCCCATACATAGTGATCCAAAGTCATAAACATCGACTGCCCCTTGGCACACGTCCCGCAGCAAAGCCCAATCATGAAGTGAACTCATTGGTTCCCAACTGGATCCTGAGCTCTAACTTCCCATATTGGACTACCTTTGCATCTTGGGTTATTGGTCAATAATGGGTCGGGTCGGGTTCTCCCTCTAGCCATCGGTTCGGGTCGGGTCCTCTACTTCGGGTCGGTTCGTAGTCTTCTCCTGTAGCGGTTCGGTTCGAGTCCACAGCGTCGCATCGGTTCGGGTCGGGTCCTCTACTTCGGGTCGGGTCGGGTGTCATCTCCCTTCCAGTTCGTGCTTCCGCTCCGATCCGCTCCCTCGTTCTTCACGTGCTCCGATCCAATCCCTCCTTCGCCATCTGATCCGTGTGGCCTTCCCTCTTGCTAGTTCTCCCAAATGTTAAGTTCCGATCCGAGCCCTGCGTCTCCAAGTCGATCCGATCTCTCCTCCTTTATCCGATCCGATCCCAGTTCAATTAGCATGGCCTTCCTTTTTGCCAGTTGTCCCAAGTGTCAAGTTCCGATCCGATTAGATCCCTTGCCCAGTTCAACTCATCCGATCCGAGCCTCCATATCCGATCCGATCCGGTCCAGAACCTGCACTTTTCTGCAACTCTTCCAGCAATTATTTTATGCCATTCGACGGCGTTTTTGACAAATCTAACTCTTCTAATCAATCATAAAACACACCATAGAGTCATAGCAACATGTAATGGCAACCACAAGCAGCAAAACAACAATTCAAATGAATCAAATTGGATCAAAAGTGGCTAAAACCTCACATTTTCCCATAATCCCACTTAATCATGTTTAAGCACATACTTAGTAAAACTTAATCAAATCGTCCAAATTTTCTAACAGAGGCATAAAATATTATTTTCAAATTTCTAAACATTTTTCCAGAATTTATTAGTGTATAAATTCGCTAATCTTCACTAATTACCCTTAATTACCGTAATTAGTGCGAAATCTATGCAAATCACTCACCTTTGCCACAAAATAAAACACCAAGTCTGAAATACTTTCTGTTTTGGTCGAATTCCTATGTATAGCAGCAGCTCCAACCTTGTTCTGATGCTATTTGACCTTGTTTTGATGTAGTTTAGGCTTAATCTTTACTAAAAATGTGTTTTGGAGTGGTTTTAGAGGATGGAAGCCATTACTAAGGTCTCAAGAAGGTTTGCGGCGGCTCAAAACTGAAATGAAAGTGATTTCCTAACCCTAGTCAGCCCTCCTATGCCTCTAAACCCGAAATTCCCTTCTGGGCCTAGCTGCTAATCACCCGGTTAAGCCCAATTAAGCTGTTTTTCACCATCTGAAAATTGTTTCAGCCATATCTCCCAAACGGTGAGTCCATTTGGCTAATGTGACCATTCTACGGAATTGTAAACCATCATCCGGAGCAAATGGAAGTGGTTTCAGATCAAAATTCCTTTCCAGTCAAAAGTTATGGCCAAAATAGTACCAGCTAGGGGTAAAATGGTCATTTAAAAATCGGGAAAAATCATGAACATGGGAAATGACCCCAATAGTCGTCTCCCAAAGTTACATGACCACACGACTTCATATGTGAAAGAAATAAATATTCTACGATCCTATGATATGTAGAATGCGGGTCGTTACACTCTCCCCCCTTAAGAGATTGCGTCCCCGAAATTCCTTAACCCACAACATACAAAAGATCCCGCATGCTTAACAGCCACATACAACAATCAAACATGCAAAACAAGCAAACAAGCCTATCCTAGCATGCGGAAAACTAAATCGAAGTCAAAATCTTACCAGGCAAAGAGTTCTGGGTGTGTCTTTCTAATGTTCTCCTCTGTCTCCCAAGTACAATCATTCTCGTCCTCGCCCCACTGAACCTTGACTAGCTTCACCGCCTTCCTTCGAAGTTGCTTCATGTCGTGCTCGACAATACGGGCCGGCTTGCGGTACCCAACAGCCTCGGTTCTACTTCGAAATCCTCTAACTGATCAGGTGATTTAGTCATATCTGGGTCGTAAACGAACTTCTTTAGTTGAGAAATATGAAATAAATTGTGAACTCCCGCCATCTTTTCTGGTAAGTCAACTCTATATGCCAAATTCCCGACTGGTTCAAGAACAGGGAATGGGCCAACAAATCTTGGTGCCAACTTGCCTCTCCTGCCAAATCGTATCACGCTCCTCAACGGAGAAATCTTGACAAACACCAAGTCACCAACGGAGAATTTTAAGTCTCTTCTCCTCTTATCAGCATAACTCTTCTGCCTATCTTGGGCAGCCCTCATTCGTTGTTGAATGATCTTAATCTTATCTGAAGTTTCCCTCACCACATCTGGTCCAATCGCCAGTCTCTATCCAACATGATGGTGAGTTGCACGGTCTTCCGTACAAAGCTTCAAACGGGGCCATACCGATACTGGATTGGTAGCTATTATTATATGCAAACTCTACTAGATGCAAATGGCCATCCATGATCCACCAAAATCCAATATACATGCTCTCAAGAGATCTTCCAAAATACGATTCACCCTCTCCGTCTGACCGTCGGTCTGAGGATGATATGCGGTACTGAGATGTAACTCTGATCCTAGAGCCTCTTGTAAGCTCTTCCAAAACCCACTAGTGAACAACGGGTCTCGGTCACTCACAATGCTTTTAGGTACTCCATGAAATCTCACTACCCACTTCATATACAATTCTGCCAACTTGGCTGCCGTTCTAGTCGATTTGACTGGTATAAATCTTGCACTTTTAGTCAATCGATCCACAATTACCCAAATGCTATCATGTCCCGATCTAGTCCTTGGTAAACCATCGATGAAATCCATCGAGACTTGCTCCCATTTCCATTCGGGAATTTCTAATGGCTGCAACAACCCAATAGGCTTCTTTAGCTCAGCTTTAACTAGCTGGCAATTCATGTATTTGGATATAAACCTCCCAATGTCTCTTTTCATCCCTTCCCAGTAGTAGGTCTGCTTCATGTCTCGATACATCTTGTTACCACCGGGGTGTATAGTCAGTTTTGAGTGATGACATTCTCTAAGTACTTCGTCTCTCAATCCATCGACATCGAGTACAACAAGCTTTCCATTCTTTCTAAGCCATCCAACTCGATCAAGCCCATACTTGTTCATCTCCTCATCGATACCCATCTCTAACTTGGAGATGATTTCCAATAAGGTAGGATCGTCCCTCTGACTAGAGCCGATCCACTCAATCAAAGTGGGTCTGATCGTCAAACTTGCTAACATTTCTGGATCCAATTCGCACTTTGGTCTGAAATCAAACCCAGCGATGTACTCCAGTTGCTTCCATTCTAGAAACATAACCCCTAAGCTGGCATGTCTCCTACTCAATGCATCATCCACCGCATTGTCTTTTCCCGGTGTATATGCGATGTCGAAATCATAGGAAGCTAAGAACTCTAACCATCTCTGCTGAGGGAGATTCAGATCTTTCTGAGAGAAGAGATACTTTAAGGATTTATGATCTGTAAACAGCTCAAATCTTTCTCCCAAGAGATAGTGTCTCCACATCTTTAACGCGAACACGATCGCTGCCAATTCCAAATCATGGGTAGGGTATCTTCTCTCGTGCGGTTTCAATTGCCGACTTGCATAAGCTACAACCCTACCTCCTTGCATCAATACAGCACCCAGTCCGGTACCACAGGCATCCGTGTATACCATTATCTCTTCATTCGCCTTAGGAATGACTAACACTGGTGCGCATGTCAACTTTTCTTTCGGACTCTTGAATGCATTCTCGCACCTTTCATCCCAGACAAAAGCATGATTCTTCTTGGTCAACTGGGTCAATGGTGCTGCTATCTTGGAGAAACCTTGGATAAACTTACGATAATATCCAGCTAACCCCAAGAAACTTCTTACATCTGTTGCATTCTTGGGCGTAGGCCAATCCTGTACCGTAGCCACCTTCGCCGGGTCTACGGCAATACCATTCTTTGATACAACATGGCCCAAGAACCTCACTTCCCTATTCCAGAAGTGACACTTAGAAAACTTTGCTTTCAATCAGTGTTTTCTCAACACCTCCATTCTTAAATGTTCCTTGTGTTCTTCCTCTGTCCTCGAATAGACCAAAATATCATCAATGAACACAAGGACAAACTTATTCAACTGATCTCTGAATACCCTATTCATAAGATCCACAAAATATGCTGGGGCATTGGTCAGCCCGAATGGCATGACCAACCACTCATAAAACCCAGACGGCGTCCGAAATGCCGTTTTAGCTATACCCTCAGCTTCCACTCTAAGCTGATGAAAACCTGTCGCGAGATCCAATTGAGAAAATACTCTCGCGCCACTCAACTGATCGAACAAATCATCTATCCGTGGTTGACGATACTTATTCTTCCTCATCACTTTATTCAACTCGCGGTAGTCTACACACAGACGAAGGGAACCATCCGCCTTGGTAGCAAACACAACTGGTGCTCCCCATTCAGAAACACTCCTTCTGATAAATCCCTTCTTCAAAAGATTGCTGACTTGCACCTCGAGCTCTCGCTGCTCTCTTGGTGTCATACGACGAAGTGGCATCACTATAGGTCTGGCATCATTTACCAAATCAATGCGGAACTCAATCTCTCGGTGTGGTGGAAGCTCGGTCACTTCTTCGAAAACATCCGGATACTGGCCAACCACGGGCAAACCTGACAACTCACTATGTGGAATGTCGAGGGAGTTTAGAAAACTAGCCAATACCCCCTCACTGGGTAGACCACCAAACACTATCCTACGCCCATCATCCGCTCTAGCTGTGACCAAAAAGCCCTCACAGTCTACCACCACCCCGTATCTTTGGAGCCAATCTACTCCCAGAATAATGCCAAACCCAGTAAAGCCCAAAACAAAACAGTCACAAACAAACATGCATCCATGACTCGATAAGACCACATTACGACAAATCATGCTAAGGCTAGTCGAACCACCAATCGGGTTCGTCACCACTAAAGGTCTATCGACAATCTCGGGCTCCAATCCTAACCTATCTACCAGGTCACTAGATATGAAAGAACTGGAAGCTCCGGTATCAAACAAAACTCTAATAAGAACATCATAAACAGAAAGCATACGTTGAATGACGACATTCTCTCCCTTCTCCGCCGCGGTTGGGGCATTCGACGAAGAAGGAATAGCATTAAGGGCATATGCTTTCACCATTTGCTTTTCTTTAGGGGGCTGTGGACACTTGTCTTTGTGATGTCCCATTTGGCCACAGTTGAAGCACTTCCTATCTGCTGGCTTGGCCTGACAATTACTAGCATAATGGCCCTTCTTACCACAGCTGAAGCACTCAACATCTTGCTTATTCTTTTTCTTCTGGCCATCCTTAGTCTGACTCTGCTTTCTCTTATTCTGGGAACCACCCTTGCCTCCACCACTTGCTTGTGGCTTTGGCTCATCTGCGGATGCAACCTCAGCCATCGGCTTAGGGTAGAGACTTTCTGATCTCAATGCTTTCCCCACAATCGATTCGAACGTCTCATCGATGTGGTTAATAAGCCTCTCCCCCAAGTACTGATCCAAACCAGTTATGAATTTCTCATTCTTCTTCTCGGCAGTATCAATAAGAGATAACCCATACTTCGACAAAGTGTCGAATTCAGCGATATACTCCGAGACAGCTCTGCCATTTTGCTTGAGCTCCAAGAATTTCTTAAACAGCACTGACTTCTGAGCAGCTGGAATGAACTTCTCGCTAAAGCGGACCTTAAACTGCTCCCAAGTAATCTGATCTTCGGAAGTAGTTGCCTTTATAGCATTCCACCAATTCATTGCCCGCCCTTGCAGTTGACGGGACACTAGCTTTCTTTTCATCACATCCTCGATACCCAAGTCCTCGAAGATACGTTCGCAACTATCCAACCAATCCTGAACATCCGTAGCCGACTCCGTTCCGTGGAACGACTTCCCACCAAGGCTAGTATAATCCTTGTTCAGCTCGGCGAAGTCGACTCTAGGAGCCTACACTATTGGACCACCACCATTTCCACCATTGGGAGCTGCCCTCTGCACCTCTCTAAGAATCTCTCTCATGAGGTCAGTAAACATCGTCCTCATGGCAACAGCATTCCCATTGTTGGCACCCCTACCAGCACCTCTAGTATATCGGCTCATCGTCAATCTGAAAAAAAGAAACGATTAACGACTCCATAGTGGTGCTAGTGCAGTACGACTTCATCCTTATACTAGTAATAGTATATATATATATATAACTTTTGAAAACCAAAGTAATCACAAATACGCTCTCTCGTATACGTATACTATCTCTCCCTGATAACTTCCCTAGGTTAACTACGCAACCTAGAGCTTTGATACCAAGTGTGACGGCCCGCCCCGCACCAGTCGGCATTTCCTCCGAAAGTGCGTTGTACACATGCCCGACTAGCACGGAACGGTCGCCAAAGAAAGGAAAGAAGAGAATGAACTAATCAAGGAACCTGTAGAATGTCTCACAGCGCATGGAATAAAATATAATAATAATAACATAATTGACATAAAACAGGCGAGACAGTGCATAAGCTGATAACTAAAATCAACATCAACATCAGAGCAGCGGAAATCCAAATACAGCTTATTACAACTTTCCAAATTTACTATCTCTAAACAAAAGAAAGCTAAAGTAGAAGATGCACTACTAATGCCCAAGCAGTGATCTTCAACAACACAGGGAGAATACCAGATATATATTACGTGGAAGCCTCCTGCTCATCTCCGGATCATCTACCCGTGCATCACCAGCTAACTTGTCTCCAGTCTGCTCGTGTGAGCACCCAGAGTAATAAGAAAAGACATAAAACTCTGGGTCAGACACAAAGCCTAGTATGAGCGATAAACATCTAAACAGAACAATAACAGGTATACTAAACCATACCTGAACCAGGACCTGCAACCAAAGAGTTAGTACCACATACCGTACAATACTCTAAGGTTCCATAATAAATAGTGTAAGAGTACGGGGGTGGGGTGTACATGTCATAATGATAGCAAACAAATCATCCATAGCAACCATCCTCACATCTCTCACTCAGTGCGTAAAGCATACGATGTCCGCCACTGTCAATTACTAGACCCATCGAAGTAGTAATGGAGTTCAACTTGTACAACTACTCCTACTACCAAGCTTACCACATGGAGTCATGACCAAATCTTTACAAATGACCCCACTTCATTGGTTTATAGCCCTTTATTCACACCTAGGCCATTGCCGCCCTGAATCCGTTCACGTACTTCCCATACATAGTGATCCAATGTCATAAACATCGACTACCCCTTGGCACAAGTCCCGCAGCAAAGCCCAATCATGAAGTGAACTCATCGGTTCCCAACTGGACCCTGAGCTCTTACTTCCCATATTGGACTACCTTTGCATCTCGGGTTATTGGTCAATACTGGGTCGGGTCGGGTTCTCCCTCTAGCCATCGGTTCGGGTCGGGTCCTCTACTTCGGGTCAGTTCGTAGTCTTCTCCTGTAGCGGTTCGGTTCGGGTCCACAACGTCGCATCGGTTCGGGTTGGGTCCTCTACTTCGGGTCGGGTCGGGTGTCATCTCCCTTCCAGTTCGTGCTTCCGCTCCTATCCGCTCCCTCGTTCTTCACGTGCTCCGATCCGATCACTCCTTCGCCATCTGATCTGCGTGGCCTTCCCTCTTGCTAGTTCTCCCAAATGTTAAGTTCCGACTCGAGCCCTGCGTCTCCAAGTCGATCCGATCTCTCCTCCTTTATCCGATCTGATCCCAGTTCAATTAGCGTGGCCTTCCTTTTTGCCAGTTGTCCCAAGTGTCAAGTTCCGATCCGATCAGATCCCTTGCCCAGTTCAACTCATCCGATCCGAGCCTCCATATCCGATCCGATCCGGTCCAGAACCTGCACTTTTCTGCAACTCTTCCAGCAAGTATTTTACGCCATTCGACGACGTTTTTGACAAATCTAACACTTCTAATCAATCATAAAACACACCATAGATTCATAGCAACATGTAATAGCAACCACAAACAGCAAAACAACAATTCAAATGAATCAAATTGGATCAAAAGTGGCTAAAACCTCACATTTTCCCATAATCCCACTTAATCATGTTTAAGTACATACTTAGTAAAACTTAATCAAATCGTCCAAATTTTCTAACAGAGTCATAAAATATTATTTTCAAATTTCTAAACATTTTTCCAGAATTTATTAGTGTATAAATTCGCTAATCTTCACTAATTACCCTTAATTACCGTAATTAGTGCGAAAACTATGCAAATCACTCACCTTTGCCACAAAATAAAACACCAAATCTGAAATACTCTCTGTTTGGGTTGAATTCCTATGTATAGCAGCAGCTCCAACCTTGCTATGATGCTATTTGGCCTTGTTTTGATGTAGTTTAGGCTTAGTCTTTACTAAAAATTTGTTTTGGAGTGGTTTTAGTGGATGGAAGCCATTACTAAGGTCTCAAGAAGGTTTGTGGCGGCTCAAAACTGAAATGAAAGTGATTTCCTAACCCTAATCAGCCCTCCTATGCCTCTAAACCCGAAATTCCCCTCTGGGCCTAGCTGCTAATCACCCGGTTAAGCCCAATTAAGCTGTTTTTCACCATCTGAAACTTGTTTCAGCCATATCTCCCAATCGGTTTGTCCTTTTGGCTAAGGTGACCGCTCTACGGAATTGTAAACCATCATCCAGAGCCAATGGAAGTGGATTCAAATCAAAATTCCTTTCCAGTCAAAAGTTATGGCCAAAACAGTACCAATTAAGGGTAAATTGGTCATTTAAAAGTCGGGAAAAATCATGAACATGGGAAATGAACCCAATAGTCGTCTCGCAAAGTTACATGACCATACGGCTTCATATGTGAAAGAAATAAATATTCTACGATCCTATGATACGTAGAATGCGGGTCGTTACACGATTATTCAGAATGTGATAAACCCGGTCTTTCTGAACAACTCGCGTATATAATAAACAAATGCAATACTAACATACACACGCATCATTTCAATTCATTCGTCACTAACCGTCAATCAGTAAGAGAACGATTCCCCAAATATTAACCCCGAAGGCCGAAACCAACATCAGATCAATACCCAAGAAACCATTCGACTTAGCCAACCTTCAGTTAGTTTCTAAATTTCACATCCATATCGTTTATAATATTTTATAACGATTTATCACTATTTTTATTTATTTTAAAATAGCCAATCTATTCAAAACGATGCTTCGGGCCATAACGCAGCCATGGCGCTTTTTTTCTTCAGATTTGATTTACACATATCTAAAAATCTAACCGTTGGATCTTCATAAAATTTACATCATTAGAAAGATCTTTTCAAAACGAATCCAACGGTTCCAGTTTCGGGAAAATCCGACGGTCGGATCTCCCGGTACAATCGTTTGAAGTTTCGATTTCAAAATACGAAGTGCAGCGTCGTTATTCGATTAAATATAATTATATTTATATATATATATATATATATATATAAATATAATCGTTTCTGGCGCTGTTTTTCTTCAGATTTGAATTAAACATTCCAGACAATCCAGCCGTTGGATTTTTACAAAGTTGCTGCCGTTTGAAAGATATTTCCAAAGCGAACTAAACGGTTGCGATTTCAGGAAAATCCGATGGTCGGATCTCCCGTACTAATCATTTGAAATCACGGTTTCAAAATATGAACTGCAGCTTCGTTATTTGATATATTTCCATTCTATTTATAAATATATATCGATTCTTCGATTTTAAAACTATATAATTTTCATACAATTGATAAAAATTATATTTTTATCTAACTGTCTTCTATTTCAACACTTCACTATTTTTATCAATTCATGTATATAATAAAAAGGTGAATTTTAATGTAAAACAAATTATTTCAAAACTCGACTATTTTATATAGTTTATATAGGTGGTAAAAATATGGTTTTTTATTATAAAACAATTTATTTCAAAACAAGATTTTTTTATATAGTTCATATCGATGATAAAAATTGGATTTTTATTATAAAACAATTTCTTTCAAAATATGAATACCATTCAACACATGAATTTCAATTCAACGAATGAATTTTGATTCAACACATGAAGGTTTTCTATAGTTTATATATATAGATAAAAAGGATGATTTTTATATTTAAAACACGAGTACCATTCAACACATGAATTTCAATCCAACGAATGAATATCGATTCAACACATGAAGGTTTTCTATAGTTTATATATATAGATAAAAATGTGATTTTTATATTTAAAAACATGAATACCATTCAATCCATGAATTTCTATCCAACGAATGAATATCGATTCAACACATGAAGGTTTTCTATACAACGAATAAATATAGTTTCAATGAATGAAAATAATTCTAACACATGAATATTATTCAAAATTTCTGCAGCATAACGGCAGGGTAGTTAAAACCGGGACCGTCCCTAGTACGGCTCCTCGCTCTACCTTAAAACCTCGCGGTTTTTGAGAATGAGGAATCATGCATCTAGTTCGCACGCAAGCGGCATGTATATTTATTTCATTTCCACAAACTAATCCTATGTGGTTTCAACCAAATATTTCTCAACCACAAACGGGTATTTTTCAACCACAATCAATCAATTTCAACCACAAACAATTCCAATCAACCATTCGCTATCAATCAATTTTCACACCAATCACAACCAATAAATATCGTCCATGGTTTATGGACGAGGGGTGTGTGTATATATATATATATATATATATATATATATATATATATATATATATAGCATTTCACTTCTATTTCAACACATATATAATTTTTACAAAGCATATATAACTTATACATCGATCGTACAACTTATACAACGCTTATGCAAGAGGTGTAAAACGCTTATATAACTCATACATCGATCATATAATTTATACATCGTCGTTTTCCATATCCTTTATAAATTAGAAATCTCACATTGGGTTGCACTCCACCAAAAATAGCGGAAGGCTCAGAAAAATATGCGGTCTCTTCTAGAATGTAGAAGACGTCCACACGAGTCCACTGTCTCTTGTTTCACTAAATTTCGTCAACACATGAAAAAGATATGATTTTTCAATGTTTGCAATGGTTTAAGGTGTTAAAACTGTTGAAAATAAATATAACCGATACCTCTCTGAATTCTTCAAAACTAGGTTTGATCTTTTCGATCAAACGGTGAAGCGGATCGACGATCGGCCTTCGCAGCGAGGAAGAGGGGAGAGAGGCGCACTGGCGCCTAGAGCGGGGCCCACTTCGGTGGCCTATAGGCGGCGCGACGGCGGTTTGAACGCCCAGACTTCCTGGCGTCAGTTCGCACAACACAGGCCACGAAAAATTCCAAACTTTATATGGATTTGAAGATCTCGAGAAGATCTTCAAAAAGTTCAACTGTGGCACGAGCTAATTCGGCGTGGATTGATCGGAAAATGAGGGGGAAAGTTTGAAGGGGTTTCCGCCTATGATCGACTGTCATGGAGAGAGAAAATTAATTTTCTGACCAATGAGATTTTTTTATTAATTTATATATTTTTAAATTTCTAAAATACCCCTTGTCACACACGAACACCAATTCAAACCCAATGACTGTCGTCCCTAGCGTTTTACCTCCATTCCGAACACATTGGGATATGTTTCAAAGGCCCATTCTAATGTTTCAATCAGTTTTCATTCAATTTAAAATATATAACACTCAATTTTCAATTTGAACGTACATTTCAATTTGCCATGGCCACAAACTGATTCGAAAAATTCCAGAAAAATAAATCTGGATATGTTTTGACGATACGGTCCCAACAAAACTAGTTTCGTCGAATTCTGAGATCGTTTGCAAAAAGGACCATTTCTAGTCGATCCAATTTAATTGTAATTGACCAAAACACGTTTTCCTTGGCCATGCTCACATACTAGCTTCAAAAATTATGAAATTTGAAACCTAGCAATAACTTCACATCACGGATCCATGAAAAGTGGTTTCGTCGAATTCCGAGGTCGTATGCAAAATGGCCATCTTCACGGGCTATATAATTTCTATAGCGACCTTTCTGAAAATTCATTTGGCCATAACTTTTGCTTTCCGCTATGAAACTTCGATTTTTCAGATTCGTTAGAAAGGTATTCACTAATAGATTTAAATATTTTTGGTTTCACTCAAATCCGTTTTGTTTTGCACCTGGTACAGTCAGTCAAAGTTTGAATTCAAATTTTGAAACTGCAGCGCCATTTCAGGCCTTGTTTATAATTATAATTAATTATATTCGTTTTCAAACGTTGATTCAAACTCACTTTTCATTGCTATTATTTAAAATATTTATTTAAAATCTATTATTTTAGCCAATTTAAAATTTTAAATTGGTTCAGATTTTCCGGGTCGTTACAATCTCCCTCACTTAAAACTTTTCGTCCCCAAAAAGGAACAAAGTCGAAAGTGGTTTGATTAATCAACTCTACGTTCGATCTCGCTTCCATTCTCCAACTTTTCAGTTTCTGAGAATTTTCAAATTATTCAAAAATTTGGCTAACACCCGGAATTTTCGAAAAAATTCGCCATAACCTTCTTTGTACGGGGAGAGGTTTGGAAATTTATTGGGCCGTATTAGGTACCCAATAAATCCTAATAAGCATACACATATTTATAGTGATATATTCTGGTGTTTACAGGGGAGCGTGTATTAATAATAACTCTAGAGAATAAATTCTCGTCACCCTGTCAAAGCCTGAGGGAGTGTGTATTTTAATTGCTCCAGAGGATAAATCCTTGTCACCTCGTCCCGTGTGGGAAATAAACAGTCCATGTTCCGTATCTAATAAATAGAGAGACGTGATTATTGTCAACTCCAGACCCGTGTGGGGGGTTTTTATTAATCCGGTAATTTATCGTTACGTTTTAAATAGTCCATATCAGTCATCAGTTCAACCTGTAAAATATAGTCATCGCTATATAAGCCTGTCGCTCGTATGGTTAATCTTCCACCTCGTCACACAAGCTCCAAATGCTTATGTGGTATATGATGAAGTATGCCTATATTCGAGAAATATGCCATGTAATGTAGTTCAAAATTAATTGTTACTATCCTATGGCGACGTTTATGATTAAACACAGAACAACCAGCACTCCGCATCCAATGGCATTCACAAGAGTTGATATAATAATATTTCGCATCCAACTCATTAAGGTTTACCTATTTGTCGGGCATGCAAATAAAATCTTTACTCAACAGCTGTCCATTTACCTGTTCAAACATATATAATGCACAAGTATATATTTATATCTATTTTCTAATCAGTTCAATGTGTGATTTAATCGAATAAATTCTACCGTTCATTCTATTATTGATTAAATTAACTATCGTTTCAATAATTTTAATTAATCAATTCTACTATCACATAACACAAACAACAATCAAATTGTTTTTAACTTTTCAAAAATATACTAATCAATTTCTATACTCTTTTAAAATCATTTAGACTATAGAATTAAAAGTGCACATCCATGGAAAGAAAATAACAACAGAGTAGAGAACTAATTGGTAATGCAAAGTACGGTAAATGTACCTTGCACCGGAGTCAATCTGAGATATCCACTCAGCATCTAGGATAGGCTTTCTGAATGCTCTCCTCAGTTTCCCAAGTACAATCTCGTGGATCTCCACTCCATTGCACTTTGACTAAGTGAACCTTCTTGTTCCTCAGTTCTTTGGTTTCTTTGCCGATGATCTTTAGCGACTCTCTTCTCACAGCCAATTCTGGAGTAATTTCAATATCCTATTGAGCTGCTTCTTCCACGATCAAGTCTAGATCATGAACGTGCTTTCGAAGTTGAGATATGTGAAATACATCATGCGCTCCATGCAACCAATCAGGCAATTTAACTCTATAACCGAGCGTTTCGATCCGTTCAAGAATAGGAAACGGGCCGATGAATTTTGGCGCCAACTTCCCGGTTTTACCGAACCGGATAACTCCTCTCATCGGCGATACTTTCAAATACACATAGTCGCCAACAGCAAATGATATATCTCTTCTTCTCCTATCGGCATAGCTCTTTTGTCGGCTTTGAGCGGCGAGTAATCGTTTCTTGATAAAATCGACTTTGTCGGCAGCTTCTTGGATCATATCTGGCCCCAACACTGACTATGCTGAGCTTTGTTCCCAGTTCTACTTGAAATGCCTCCTAGAATTTACTAGTAAATATTGTATCTCTATCGCTGACTATGCTGAGCGGCACTCCATGTAGTCTAACCATTTGCTTGAAATATATATGCGCCAGACTCTGAGCAATTCTGTTTAATCTGACAGGTATGAAATGGGCGGTCTTCGTGAAGCAATCTATGATCACCCAAATACTATCATTCCCTTTTCTGGTTCTGGTCACCCATCAATGAAGTCCATGGAAATATGTTCCCACTTCCAACCAGGAACGTCTAGTGGTTGTAACAATCCAGCCAGTTTCAGTTGGTCGCTTTTGACTAGCTGGCAAGTAGGGCATCGGCTAACATATAAAGAAATGTCCCTCTTCATCGACTTCCACCAGAACGTGCGTTTGATGTCGTTATACATTTTGCTTACTCCCGGATGGATACTAAGTTTTGACTTGTGGCATTCATCCAGTACTTCCTTTCGGAGCTCAGCAATGGTAGGAACACAAATTCGACCTTTCAGCCTTAGAATCCCCTCCTTATCAACTTGAAAACTCGAGGGTTCACCTTGTTGAATTATCTCTCTGATCTTCTGAATGAAATGATCATACTTCTGAAGAGCAGGTATTTTATCTATCAATGAAGTCGTGATAATAAAACCGGCGATCATTTCATTCTTTCGGCTTAACGCGTCGGCCAGGACATTGGCTTTCCCTGGAGTGTATATAATTTCAAAATCGTATGCTGCAAGGAACTCTAGCCAACGTTGCTGCCTCAGATTCAAGTCTTTCTGGGTGAACAGATACTTTAACAACTGGTGATCTGTAAACAGTTCAAATCTCTCACCTAGATGATAGTGTCTCCAGATTTTCAAGGCGACTACTATAGCCAATAACTCAAGATCATGAGTTACGTAGTTTTTCTCATGCGGCTTCAACTGACGACTAGCATAAGCAATCACTTGACCCCTTTGCATTAACACTGCGCCAAGGCCTTCTCTAGAAGCATCAGTCCAGACTTTTAAATCCTGATTGACGTCGATAATGGTTAACACTGGAGCAGTAGTTAATCTTAACTTTAGCTCTTCAAAAGCCTCTTCACTTTCTGGAGTCCATTTGAATTTAGAGTGCTTCTTTGTAAGCTTCGTTAAGTGACCAGATATCTTCGAAAAGTTTTTAACAAACTTCCGGTAATAACTAGCCAATCCTAGAAAACTGCGGACTTCTGTAGGAGTACTGGGCTGTTTCCAATTCTGAATAGCTGTGATTTTACTTGGATCCGCAGCAATTCCTTCTTTTGATACAACATGGCCCAGAAATTTTACTTCAGCTTGCCAGAATATACATTTGGATAGTTTGGCTTTTAATACATTCCTTCTGAGGATTTCCAGCACCTGTTCCAAATGCTTTTCATGTTCGGCCTTTGATTTAGAGAAGATTAGAATATTGTCAATAAAAACCAGAACAAATTTATTCAAAACTCCTCTGAACACTCTATTCATCAAATCGACGAAGTATGCTGGAGCGTTACATAAGCCGAACGACATTACTAACCACTCGTAAAATAAGTCTGATCCTCTGAATGCTGTCATTGGAACACACTCTTCGGCAATTCGAAGCTAATGGAAGCCTGTTGCTAGGTCCATCCTTGAGAATACTTGTGCCCCATTCAGACGATCCAGTAAATCATCGATTCGCGGCAATGGATATTTGTTCTTTATGGTCTGCTTGTTCAAATCACGATAATCCACAAATAACCGTAGAGTACCGTCTGATTTTGGGACAAACACCACTGCTGCTCCCCAATTTGAGAAACTAAGCCTGATCAGGCCCTTCCATACTAGCTGTCGTGTTTGATTGTCAAGGCCTTCTTTCTCTTTCAAGGACATTCTTCGAATAGCGTGAACTACCGGCCTTGCATTTGGAATCAAAGCAATCTTGAAATCTATTTCTCTCTGCGGAGGTAAGCGAACAACTTCTTCGAACACATCCGCATTGTTCTTGACGACAGGAATGTCTTTGATGAGTTCAGGAATATTCTCTGTGACTTCAGGGATATTTTCTATTTGAACAGGAGAAACATCCAAAGCTTCCCAGAAGTCTTTTCTATTAGCATTCTGACCTTCACAGGGAATGGTTATATAATCACCTGATTTAATCTTCGCTTTAACGACTCTGTCGGCACATTTAACCTGAGCTTCATACTTGTTTAACCAGTCTAACCCCAAGATAAGATCAAATTCTGCAAAATTCATAACGACTGCGATGGTAGGGAACCGATAACGAGAAAAAGAAACCGGCACTCCACAAACCCAACTGAGATCGATGGAGCCCCCGACCGGATTTTGGACAGTCATTGGTTCTTTGAGTTTCTTCAAATTCAAATCCAGTTTCTTAACCGCATTCTTTGCAATGAAGCTTCGTGACGCGCCTGTATCAAACAGTACTTCAACTGCAATATCTTTGACTGTTAGCGTGCCTTCTAAAACATCTGGCCTTTCCTGACTAGCTTAGGGTGATGGTGTTTCTGCCACCTCATTTACCTGAGCCTCTTTAATCTTTTTCAATAGCCGGCAATCTTGCTTTACATGGCCAGCCTATTGGCAGAGATTGCATTCTCTACTTTCCTTAACCTTTTCGCCAGATTTAAATCCATCATTCTTTCGTTTCTTCGAGGATTTACAATTTCCTTGCAAATGCCCTTGCTTATGGCAATTATTGCATATGGAAGTCGCTGGTTCTTTTTCGGATCTGGCCCTTTTTCGATTGACTTTGGGCTCCTTACTGACCTCAGACATTGTACTGGCCTCAGGACGATCAGTTTCAGACTCAATTCTATTACTAGAGCTGACTTCCTCTTCATACTGTTACATACCTTTCTTGTCTAGATCTTCGTACTGGTAAGCCATGTATATCATTTCAGAAAAAGGAAGCTTCACATTCCTCATTACACTATTCTGATATTTTCTTTGAAGCCCGTTGATAAATCTCAAATTCTTCCTCTTCGGATTTTCAATTAGATGAGGGGCAAAGTAAGAAAGTTCATTGAATTTCTTATGATATTCGGGAATGGTCATATCTCCTTGTATCAGATAAGAAAATTCATCACATAGCCGTTCAATTGCTTCAGGAGGAGTAAATCTTTCCAGGAAAGTCACTTTGAATCTATCCCAGGTGATACCACCTTCTGGATTATCCTTGATAACCGAATCCCACTAGAACAAAGCTTTGTCTTTGAGTGCCCAGGAGGCCAGTAATCTTTTCTGGTCATCCCTCAGCATTAATCCTTCGAAGATTTTCTCAGCCGAACGATTCCAAGCTTGTGTTCTCAAAATAGATTCTTCACCCGAGAAGGATTTTCCACCCAGATTTCTATATTTCATAAGTAGAGCTTCTATATCTGGGTTAGTATTACTTCTTCTGTTTCTAGCACTCATTTTCTAGTACTTCTGCAAACAGCAGATCAAGCGTCATATCACAAAAAAGATATTTCAAAATATAGAGACAAATACTTGAATGTAAATGCGTCTATCTAGGTGTTATTTAATTCTACTACTCATACTAGGATATTACTGATCCTATCTGTATTGAGTTACCCATCCTAGAACACTACTGGTTCTATTTCTGACGAGTTCGTTCATATGTTATATTCCCGAACTAAGCTTAACCAAAGCTCTGATACCACGTTGTGACGACCCCAAACCCCGTACTGACGGCGGCAAGGGTTATCTTTGGAATATAACACAGAAACAGATAATAGCATAACAGAAATAAATAAATACACCAGATAATACACAATAGAATATTGGATAAACATAATCATCAGAGTTACACAGTATACAGGATCATACTTAGTACAAATACAGTTCAGCTATACATAAATGTCTACAGCGGAAAACAAACATAATATGTACAATAGGAGCTGAACAACATAAAAAAGAGATAAATAAAAGAATCCATCTTCAGCTCCAGCTATCCAGAAAGAACCAGCTAAACCTGAATACAAGGCTGCCCGTGTAGAAAAAGGGGCACCCGAGTTTGAAAGTGAAACAAACTACGAGTAAGTCATGGGACTGGTATGAGAAATCTACTCTACACATTTATAATATGGCTAATCACAGGACCACGCCACTTTCATGGAACGGGTTTACTCCATTGGATTGCCAGTGCTTTAAAAACAAATCTTTCTTTTAAACATCGCAATGCTTTTTATAAACATGAAGCCATTATAAAACTCAGTTCCCATCACACAATGCAACGCAAACCGGGGGATAGAGTTTTACCTTATAATGGCCAAAATATGGTTGATACGAATAAAACAAAAGCAATTGATATTATTACTAGTGTTTATATGTTTCAAAAACAATTTCGAATCATAAATATCAATCATAGACGACATGGGTACCATATATCATGTCACCATATATATATATATATATATATATATATATATATATATACACACAATCAAAACTGCAAGATGTCGTATTTGAAAATTGGATTTCCGTCATGAACCAAGGCAAAAGATAGTCCTTACCGAATTCGAGACAATCTAGCCCATGTCTCAGGAACAGCCACAACTGCCCCCTGGATCGTCAGGGTCGGTCCACCGATGTGGATTATTATGCCTGAACACTACGTCTCCCCGCCCTATGGGGCATAAATGAGCCAGACTCCATCGGTCCCTGATCGACCGATATATCCGAGGCGCCTTGCTATCCATTATCCACATAAGTAAAATGTCAGGCCGTGTAAAAACACGGACACAACTCCTTGCTAGAAAGAAACTCATGCCCTCCGTGAGGTCTCTCTCCCGTTTCTGGTTAATACCGGGGTGTGAGGCTCGCGAATTCACGTTATACACAAAGCTACGCCACACAGGCAGTGCTTTGATCATCACCACAAGACTTTGCTTTTCAACAGAAGCCTTGATCATTTGCCATTTAGGTATGCCACACTAGCAATTCATGCCATGTGAATGATGTCCATCGATATACAACCTCTGAGCTCGTGCGTTTCAGAGAAGGGCGTTAAGCAAAAGAATAAATTCTCCGCCACCAAACAGATGTATATTTAATAGAGATCAATCAACACAGAATAAAATCCAATGTCAGACACACAGCCCATTTACAAGTCCGTTCTGGGTTTGAACGAAACCGGAGGCACTATATACCTCACATATCCATCGATCTCCACGTACGTCCGGACGATCACCACTCATTATCCATATTTCGGGATGCCTCCCAATCAGGACATCAGTTACCATCCAAACGAGGTGAAGATCGGTCTTCGACCATCGTCTTCATCTTCGATTACTTATCGTTGATTCGGTAAGTCAGAATGGGATAAACCCAGTCTTTCTGAACAACTCGCATATATAATAAACAAGTGCAACACTAACATACACACGCATCATTTCAATTCATTCGTCACTAACCGTCAATCAGTAAGAGAACGATTCCCCAAATATTAACCCCGAAGGCCGAAACCAACATCAGATCAGTACCCAAGAAACCATTCGACTTAGCCAACCTTCAGTTAGTTTCTAAATTTCACATCCATATCGTTTATAATATTTTATAATGATTTATCGCTATTTTTATTTATTTTAAAATAGCCAATCTATTCAAAACGACGCTTCGTGCCATAACGCGGCCGTGGCGCTATTTTTCTTCAGATTTGATTTACACATATATGAAAATCTAACCATTGGATCTTTATAAAATTTACATCATTAGAAAGATCTTTTCAAAACGAATCCAACGGTTCCAGTTTCGGGAAAATCCGACGGTCGGATCTCCCGGTACAATCGTTTGAATTTTCGATTTCAAAATACGAACTACAGCATCGTTAGTCGATTAAATATATTTATATATATATATATATATATATATATATATATATATATATAATCGATTCTGGCGCTGTTTTTTTTCAGGTTTGAATTAAACATTCCAGACAATCCAACCGTTGGATTTTTACAAAGTTGGTGCCGTTAGAAAGATATTTCAAAAGCGAACCCAAGGTTGCGATTTCAGGAAAATCCGATGGTCGGATCTCCCGCACTAATCGTTTGAAATCACGGTTTCAAAACGAACTACAGCTTCGTTATTCAATATATTTCAATTCTATTTATAAATATATATCGATTCTTCGATTTCAAAACTATATAATTTTCATACATTTGATAAAAATTATATTTTTATCTAACTGTCTTCTATTTCAACACTTCACTATTTTTATCAGTTCATGTATATAATAAAAAGGTGATTTTTAATGTAAAACAATTTATTTCAAAACTCTACTATTTTATATAGTTAATATAGGTGGTAAAAATAGATTTTTTATTACAAAACAATTTATTTCAAAACAAGATTATTTTATATAGTTCATATCGATGATAAAAATTGGATTTTTATTATAAAACAATTTCTTTCAAAATATGAATACCATTCAACACATGAATTTCAATTCAAGGAATGAATTTCAATTCAAGGAATGAATTTCGATTCAACACATGAAGGTTTTCTATAGTTTATATATATATATAAAAAGGATGATTTTTATATCTAAAACACGAATACCATTCAACACATGAGTTTTAATCCAACGAATAAATATCGATTCAACACATGAAGGTTTTCTATAGTTTATATATATAGATAAAAATGTGATTTTTATATTTAAAAACACGAATACCATTCAACCCATGAATTTCTATCCAATAAATGAATATTGATCCAACACATGAAGGTTTCCTATACAACGAATAAATGTAGTTTCAACGAATGAAAATAATTCTAACACATGAATATTATTCAAAATTTCGGCAGCATAACGGCAGGGTAGATAAAACCGGGACCGTCCCTAGTACGGCTCCTCGCTCTACCTTAAAATCTCGCGGTTTTTGACAATGGGGAATCATGCATCTAGTTCGCATGCAGGCGGCATGTATATTTATTTCATTTCCACAAACTAATCCTATGTGGTTTCAAACAAATATTTCTCAACCAAAAACGGGTATTTTTCAACCACAATCAATCAATTTCAACCACAAACAATTCCAATCAACCATTCGCTATCAATCAATTTTCACACCAATCACAACCAATAAATATCGTCCATGGTTTGTGGACGAGGCGCGTGTGTGTATATATATATATATATATAGCATTTCACATCTATTTCAACACATATTTAATTTTTACAATGCATATATAACTTATACATCGAACGTACAACTTATACAACGCTTATACAAGAGGTGTACAACGCTTATATAACACATACATCGATCATATAATTTATATATCCTCGTTTTCCATATCCATTATAAATTAGAAATCTCACATTGGGTGGCACTCCACCAAAAATAGCAGAAGGCTCAGAAAAATATGCGGTCTCTTCTATAATGTAGAAGACGTCCACAAGAGTCCACTGTCTCTTGTTTCACTGAATTTCGTCAACACACGAAAAAGATATATTTTTTCAAAGTTTGCAACGGTTTAAAGGTGTTAAAACTGTTGAAAATAAATATAGCCGATACCTCTTTGAATTCTTCAAAACTAGGTTTGATCTTTTCGATCAAACGGTGAAGCGGATCGACGATCGGCCTTCGCAGCGAGGAAGAGGGGAGAGAGGCGCACTGGCGTCTGGAGCGGGGCCCACTTCGGTGGCCTATAGCCAGCGCGGCGGCGGTTTGAATGCCCAGACTTCCTGGCGTCGATTCGCACTCCACAGGCCACGAAAAATTCCAAACTTTATATGGATTTGAAGATCTCGAGAAGATCTTCAAAAAGTTCAACTGTAGCACGAACTAATTCGGCGTGGATTGATCGGAAAATAAGGGGGAAAGTTTGAAGGGGTTTCCGCCTATGATCGACTGTCGAGGAGAGAGAAAATTAATTTTTTGACCAATGAGATTTTTTTATTAATTTATATATTTTTAAATTTCTAAAATACCCCTTGTCACACACGAACACCAATTCAAACCCAACGACTGTCGTCCCAAGCGTTTTACGCCCATTCCGAACACAATGGGATATGTTTCGAAGGCCCATTCGAATGTTTCAGTCAGTTTTCATTCAATTTAAAATATATAACATTCAATATTCGATTTGAATGTACATTTCAATTTTCCAGGGCCACAAACTGATTCGAAAAATTCCAGAAAAATAAATCTGGATATGTTTTGACGATACGGTCCCAACAAAACTAGTTTCCTCGAATTCTGAGACCGTTTGCAAAAAGGCCCATTTCTGGTCGATCCAATTTAAATGTTATTGACCAAAACACGTTTTCCTTTGCCACGCTCACATACTAGCTTCCAAAATTATGAAATTTGAAACCTAGCAATATCTTCACATCCCGGATCCAACAAAAGTGGTTTCGTCGAATTCCGAGGTCATATGCAAAATGGCCATCTTCACGGGCTATATAATTTCTACAGCGACCTTTCTGAAAATTCATTTGGCCATAACTTTTTCTTTCCGCTATAAAACTTTGATTTTTTGGATTCATTAGAAAGGTATTCACTAACAGATTTAAATATTTTTGGTTTCACTCAAATCCGTTTTGATTTGCACCCGGTACAGTCAGTCAAAGTTTGAATTCAAATTTTGAAACTTCAGCGCCATTTCAGGCCTTGTTTATAATTAGAATTAATTATATTCGTTTTCAAACGTCGATTCAAACTCACTTTTCATTGCTATTATTTAAAATATTTATTTTGAATATTTAAAATCCATTATTTTAGCCAATTTAAATTTTTTAAATTGGTTCGGATTTTCCAGGTCGTTACAAAATTAAAGGTGAGAAGTGCTCACAGAGGGTTCCACTCTGCCGTGCTTTGCTTTTGAACTGTTGAATCATCTGAATCTATTTGCAATTCCAATGCAGTTCTTTGTCCTTCTGTTCATATTAAAAATTATATTCTTATTACATTATTTCAATTAATAAAAATCATATTTTTATTTCCACTTCATATATATTTTCAACGCTTATTCTATATAAAAATTATATTTTTATATTCCTACTTAATTTATAAATGGTTGAATTTTTATATCATCACTATAAAAATAACATTTTTATGTCATCATATATATAATAAAAATCAGATTTTTATTTATTTTCAAAACCACGATATTTTATATGTTTAATTCGCTTTTTACATCAATGATATATATTTTGTAAAAACAATTTCATACATCTTTTCTAAAACAATCTCATATATATTTTCTAAAACAATTTCATATATATTTTCTAAAACAATTTCAAATATATTTTCTAAAACAATTTCATATATCTTTTCTAAAACAATTTAAAACTGATTTTAAATTGCTTTTAAACTGATTTTAAAAACGATTTTTAAACTATGAATTTATATATAAAAAAACAAAGGGAGGGCTCACTGTTTTTCCATCTGCATCAAGTCGTATGGAGTTCACACCCTAGGGCACCTGATTCACGCCGCCACCGTTGCCGTGGGTCCCATCAGGGACTGCCATGCCCTCCGCCTCGCAGATCCGCACCACCACGCTCCGACCCGGCTAACTTGGTGGCCCTCCGCTCCTTCAATCCGCGTGCGACGGCAGGCCATTCGAGGCCTAAAATTCCGCTCAACACTCCACGATTTCAGATCCTAATAGGGTGGATTTGAAGAGTGAATCAAATTCTAAGAATTTCCTCTTGTAATCAGATTTTAATTCGCTCTAGGTTGGGTGATTTTTGGGATTCAATTTCCGTTGATTTTGGCCGTTCTTTCTGAAGTGTCGGCTGCTTTGAAAACGAGGGTGCTAGGGTTCCAAGGAGATAAGGGCCTTTATATATTTAATTATTTATTTTATTTAATTGCAATAAAGGAGATTTCATATATGAACTCCCAAACAAATCCAACGACTGTTGCCCCTAGCTAATTACCCCCATTCCGAACACAATGGGATTTGTTTCGTAACCCAATCCGGCTATTTTGATCAGTTTTCACTAAATTTAAAATATAAATCATTATATTTTAAATTCAAACGCACATTTTAATTTACCGGGGCCACATACAGTCTCTAAAAATTCCAGAAAATTTACTTCTAGCTTCATATTGACGATACAGTCCTTACAAAACTAATTTCGTCAAATTCTGAGACCGTTTGAAAAATGGCCATTTTCTGGTCGATCAAAATTGACTGAAACTGTTCAAAGCACGTTTTCTTTTGCCACGCTCACATATTGATTCCGAAAATTATGCGAATTGGAATCTAGCAATAATTTGACATCCCGGATCCAACAAAAGTCGTTTCGTCGAATTCCGAGGTTGTTTGCAAAATTTCCATTTTTAATTCCTTTTACAATTATAAATAATTATTTATATTCTAACGACGACGTATATAATATATACGTTCGAATTCTATTCAAAATAAATTTTCTCTTCGCTATTATTTAAAATAATCATTTTAAATATTCAAAATTCGTTAAAATTGCCAAAATAAAAATTTTAAATTGGCTCGCATTTCCGGGTTGTTACAATCTCCCCCACTTAAAACTTTTCGTCCTCGAAAAGGAACGAAGCCGAAAGTTGTTTCACTAATCAACTCAACTTTCTCTTTTTCCGTTACGGCTTAAGTTCTTCAACTTTTCAGTTTCTAAGAACTTTTCAAAATTTCCAAAAATTTGGCTAACACCCTAAATCTTCGAAAAATTTCGCCATAACCTCCCCTGCACTGGGAGCACTGGGAAAATCCCGAAATTGCCATACAGGCCCTCTGATCTCAAAAAGAAAAAGAAAAGGCCAAGCGGCTAGCCAATCGGCTCATAAAATCATCATCACCCAAACAAAACAGTAAATTATGGTAAACATGTACCTATTTGTCAGGCAAACAAATTTTATTCTTCTGCTATAGCCTCCTTGCTATGACCTGTTCAATGTAAGTACATGCATATGCAAGCAAATGCGACCAATTTTCAATCCACTTCAATATTTGTTGCAATTAGGTATAATGGTTCAAAATTATCAAACAAATAAACAAACAACACAACCATCAATCAATTAGTGAATCAACGCTTCAAATTCATATTTTGATACATATACAAAAAATCATGTTTTTTTATGACAAATCACACAATAAATTTATATAGTTTTGGTTCTCACACCAGTCTAATGGAAATATATAGAAAATCACACCTTCGAAACTCGAACACACACAACTGATGCTATATAGTCATCAGTAGAATCATCTTCGGGCGACTAGAGTGTGATTCTATATCTATCTAGTATATTAAAACTACGAATATACATTCATGACGCGTATATGCAAAACCTTTATATACTGGATTGTCCAAATCAATTTAAATAAATAATCAAATACGTTTAATTGATTTAAATTTTCAAAACAAAAATTGCCTTCCTTTTAAAAATATACTCTTCACACTCGTTCTAGGATACTACTGATCCCATCTCTAATGAGTCATTCTAATTGGATATTACTAATCCAATATCTGATGAATTCTTTCATATGGTTCTAATGTGTCTTGTTCTCGAGCTCTGTAAACCAAAGCTCTGATACCAAATGTGCCAAATGGGAATCTCGCTCGATCCGAATCAGTCGCTAAACCGATCTAGACCGTTCGAAACGCCTGATTGTTCTGAGAACACAACAAAATAAAACGCAGACTGAAGAACATTTCATTGTTAATCACAACAACACCATCAGAATACACGTATATACAGAGTATAAATAAATTTTACACATTCGATAAATATCAGAGATTACAATACATCACATAGCAGCGGAAAATAATACAATACACAACTGAAGGAGATATACGGATACAAAGCTTTCCGGATATCATTCCAATTGTAAACCAGGATCCTGTGAATATAAATCTGCAAAACCAAAACTACTAGCTGCTCGTGTCAAAATAAGGGCACCCAGAGTTTAGGTCAAAACAATAAACTCCAGGTCAGTCATGGGACTGGTGTGAGAACTAAAACAGTTATTATTCTTTATTTTAAAGTTCAGTAAATCAAGGGACCACGCCGTATAACATGGAACGGGTTTCCTCCCAAGAATAACAGTGCATAAAGCAAACAGCGCAATGCTAAATAAAGAAAAATGAAGCTATTATAAGACCCAGGTCCTATCACACAATGCAACGCAAGCCGAGGGATAGGGTTTTTACCTTATAATAGCCAAGAATGCTTGATACGTTTAAAACAAATCTTTTGATACTATAATAAGTGTATAGTGCATAAAACAACTTCAAATCATAAGTATCAATCATAGGCGACATGAGCGTCCCATGCCACTATGTCGCCATATATAGGTTTACAACTAAAATCGAAATGTCACATATTGGAAGTTGGATTTCCGTCTGTAAACCAAGGCAAAGGGATCGTCCTGTGCTAATTCGAGACTCTCTAGCCCGAGCCTCAGGAACAGCCGCAACTGCAACATGGATCGTCAGGGCCGATCCACACGGAGTGGATTATAGTGCCCGAACAATACGTCTCCCCGCCCTATACGGCGCAAATGAGCCAACGAATGAATCCATCGGCTTCACGTAGTCATCGATATATCCGAGGCGCCTCGCAAACAACCAACCACATAAGTCAAACTCGTCGGTGTGTGTAAAATCACTGACGCCACTTCTAACTAGAAAGAGACGCATGTCCTCCCTGATGTCCTCTCCCGTTTCTGGTTCACAACCGGGGTGTGATGCTCGCGAATCAACGCTACACAAAATATGAAAATCTCCGAATATATCCAGACCTCATGCCACTTATAACCTCGTATCGAGGGATCAGCCCAACTGGGACATCAGCAATCAATCCAAATAATCCAAAGATTCCTGGTCTTCATTCATCATTTACCAAGTCTTAAACTTCTTCATAACATCGTATTATTACTTGGAATGGTTTTCTAAATAATATTCGACCCCGGTCTTTCCAAGTAATAAGCGCAATTTAGACAATAGTTATGACTATGCGTGGTTCCGATTCCAACCTCCTTTCATATCATTATAAATTCTTCTATAATCGAGGTTAGATCATATCTCATAAACTTGTTATCGTCTTATCATTTTATGAATTAAAATTCACTTGAAGTCTTATATTTACAAACATAATGCTTTTAATCGTTGTCATCCTTTCATAAGTTCCCAAAACCACCAATTTAAATTGGTTAGCTTCCATTCAAAATAGTTCCTCCAACCTACATTTCCAATAGTTTTCAACGATTTATTATTCAACCTTGCTTTCTAACTTGAGAAATATTAGATCGCCTTGTAAATCAAATATTAGATTAATCTAATCAAGCGCATTTGTTCTTACATTTATTAACTTAAAAAAATCAATAATATTCAAATGGATTTCATACTCAATGAATTTTAAATCTTTAAATATTTAACAAGCTCTTCTATAATTAATCTAATAAGACGCCGAATGCAAACATTCTTCGAACCCAAATTGCTTTCAAAGGAAAGCTATAACAATGTTAAAAACGCTACACAAAGTGCTGCATTGGTTATGTAGATCAAATAGATTCAAAATTTCCGAAATTTGGATATTTCAAGTTGCACCGCTTTATAAATAATAAAAATATGATTTATCATAAATAAACCACCTTTGTTCGATTCTAATAATCTTATTGTTTCAAAAATCAATATTTCAAATTTTCAAATATTTACAAATTACATCGCAACTTAAAAATAATAAACTTTCAAATATATCTTAAAGATTTTAATGGTCACTTTTGGGAAAGAGGTTTGATTGGTTTTTCCCGCATAAATCCACCACTACGGTGCGTGCATTTCATACAACCAAGTTCAAAAATATAAATCGACCATATAGCAACATGAAACATTCATTGCACAACCAACAAAACAACCAATGAATTTCGCGCAAGCGTTATGTTCAATGACGCTCAACGATTCCACTACCTGTCATCCATTTTAATGCATACAACAAATAACTCGTGAACACACGTTAAAGCATTAACACGCCTAGGTATGGATAGCCATATTATCTACAAATTTATAACATCATTCTAATAATGAACAATCAACCATTCATGCAACCAATACCATAAATTACGGCATTCATCAAAATACGTAGCATGTTATAACTTGAAAATCGCATGAAAATTCTAATTTAAGAGTTCTCACCTTCATTGCACTCCGAATTATTCGCCTTCAGTACCCCGTATTAGCTGCTAACAAGGCCTGAACGATCACTTACGAGCTTCGACACAGGATTCAAGTACATTATCACATTGAACATCCTCAACTAAAAATGTGACTGCACAAGCTACCTCCTTTTCTTCAAATTCGCATTCACCTCTTACACCCCTTTCATGCTTACATCCTTGGTTGTTTTCAGACAATCAAAATACACATTTACAACTTGCTTTAGTGAAATGGTCCAAGACCCAAGCACAAATACAACCAATTTGGTAAAACAACAATCAACTACACTTTTTCCCTATCTTTTTTTCATGTGAACAATGGTTCTGAATAAACAAGGGGAGGGAAGGAAACATTGGTAAAGACAAGAGGTGGTTGTGGATCTTAGGTTTGGTGGTCTCAAGACTGGAGGGTCTGCGTGATATTTAAGAAGTGCTGCGGTTCTCTTGAGTGGAAAGGAAAGGAATGGAACACGTGAGGTGCTGAGGGCTCGAGGAGGAGACTGGAGGCGCGGCAAGGCGGACTGGCGTTCGTTGGTCGGAGGATGGTGTCGGAGACGGGAAGGGGCTCGGATGGGGTGGAAAGAGAAATGTTGTTATGGGGTTCAATGGGATGGCCGACTGCTTTTAGTGTAGAGGAGGATAGGGTTGCGTGCCTTGCATGTGGCAGTTGTGGCTAGGAGAGGAAAAGATGAAAGCAAACAAAAGGAAGGGTCTGCTGTTTACGCGTGGTGGTTGAAGGCTTTAGAGAAGGGACGAGCTGCTATAAAGGGAAAGGCCTAAGTAGGCGTATTGGTGTGGCGGAAGCGGAGGTGGAGGTGTTGGAACGATGGAAGTTGACGTTGACCTTAAGGGAAAACAACGGTTTAAGGGGACATAACGCGTTGAGGGAAGGGAAATCAAAGAATTGGTGGAGCAATATTTGTACAGCCGTGAAAAGAAAATGAATCTGCTTTTCCTTTATTGCATACGCTTCCTTGGGGAGCGCATGGCAAAAAGTTTGGACAAATGTCCCTCCATACATCTCAGGCTTCAACATGTTTCACCTTCTTTTCTATATACATATATTATCTTTATTTGTAACCGTTGGTTAATAGTTTGGTACCGTGTTGAGTTTTCAATACAAAATATGTTTACGCGTTGAGCATTTTTGAATGGTGATATGCGAATGTCCCCATGTATTAGTTTGATACGCTTTTGTGTTTATAAGTTCAGACATACCATGAAAAAAATAAACAACGGTTCTGATGCTCGTATGTATATGTATATTAATTACAAATGGTAAATACCACGATATGTACAAATCTTGAAACAAAAATAAAAACAGATCGGTTAACTGATTCTATAAAGTGGTAAAAGGACTGCAGTAACCCTAAAGTACGTTAGAGAAACATATGCTTATTTTCCAAATTAAACGTTACAGAATTTTTTTTATATATAAAACATTTTAAGACTGCGTATTTAGAAACTAAACAATTATTTAAACTAGTTATTTAATTATATTTCAAATATTTATAAATTTATATCTTTGAAATATAATAAATATAAATCTCAATCTTTGACATAATTTATTAAAATCTTTATACTTTACAGAATCTTATATTTTAAAACCTTTTAATTACTTATTAATACAAGAATTTATTTATTTATATCTTAGGCTATTAAATCGCATCTACATTCATCATATCTTCCAAAAATCCATATATTATAAAAATTAAATGATCTCATTACTTATAAAAATCTTATAAATCAAATATATTTTTAAATAAATTTAATTTTACAAAATCATGTTTATAAAACAAAAGAAGACATTTATCAAACCAAAATAGAAAATCCTATTAATAATTTGTATTTAAATCCCATAAATTATAAATTTATATTTAGAAACCCAAATTACACAACAGAAATCTCATTTAACTTAGAAAATCTTGGGTTGTTACAGTAAGTTATAATGGACGATGGAGAAAACAGAATAACTTATGGAATAAGGTAAGTTATAAGGGACAATAAGGGAAGATGAAATAACTTATGTAATAAGGAAATCATACTTAATTGAAGATTAAGTAATCGGTAAAGGCAAGAATAAATCTATAAATGAAGATAACAAAAGTTATATGAATGACATAACAAAAGATTGTACAAGTTGAGTAATTCTCTGAGTGTCAATCTGATGTTGATTTTGGTCTTCGGGGTTGATTCTTATGGAGTTATTCTCTTAGACAATGTATATGTGAAGTAAGATGTACTTAATTGTAAATTAAGTAAAACATGTTATTATGACCATAAGAGGGATAATTATTAGATTATGAGAATAACATGTCGTATGATATTAATGGACTTAAAAGGATTAAGTTATAATTGGAATTAGTAAAAAAGGGTAACTTTTCAAACTTGAAAAGGAAGTAAATGTGAATAACCAAGTTAAATGAGAAAACTGGCAAGGTGGCGCAAGCGCGTAACTAATGATTATAGGGGCTAATGACAAATAAAACTAAGCCGCTTGAAGCAGTCCGTATGATATAAGATGAATAGCCCAGCGAGGTAGATCATCACGATGTTATAAGGCACGAGGGAAGCGCACATTCATTATTCTAGCGGCTCCAACGGATTGGAAGGGGAGGCAGACGGCTTCCTGAGACGTTAAAGGTGCTCCTGGTAGTCCTCTGTGGTGGTTTAGCTTCGGGCTAGGATTACAGAGGTTGGGTCTACGTGGAACAACCAGGTGGGTGGGCCATGACTGCACAAGTAGGGGGCAGTCAGAATGGTGTACGCAGTCGCATTAAGGGTGGTTCGGTGGTTGCCTCAAGCAGAGGTGGAGGGTCAAGACCTAACGATAACAAGATCGTCAGACGCCTGTCACCAGCAGCCTAAGGAATGCAAAAAGAAAAGAGCTAACCCCTAGAGATCGTTAACCATTGCTATCAAGGGACGGGTGCGGGGAGACCCCACATGGATGCTTAGATTGTTTGCTTGTTAGTGGTGGTCGCTTAGCTCGTGTGGTCTTTACTAGTTGAGGGAGGGGCTGAGGTGGGGCCATAGCCAGCAAAGATAAACCAGACCAGAGGGGTATCTGTACATTGGACACTCTTAGAGGCGGGCACATACAGATATAGGAAAACTCCTGACCGGTTTTTGTATTTCTGGTGTAGCCCTGCAATGGAACTCGTGTAATAACCTGGAAATCCGAGCCAATTTAAAATTTTTATTATGGCTATTTTAATGAATTTTGAATATTTAAAATGGATTATTTTAAATAATAATGACGAAAAATTTATTTTTGACAAAGCTAAAACGAATAATTTTATTTTAATTTTATAACGAGCCTGAAATGGCGCTACAGTTCGAAAATTCGATTTCGAATTTCAGATGAATATACAGGATTCAAAATAAATCGGATTTCAACGAAACAAGAAATATTTGAATCTGTTTGATAATATCTTTCTAACGGATGTAAGAAACTGAGATTTCACTTTATAGAGTGTAAGATATGTCCAGTTTAAAATTCAGAAAAGTTGCTGTGGAATTTATATATATTTTAATATATATAAAGGCCCTTAAAAATGGAAATTTTGCAAACAACCTCGGTTTTCGACGAAACCACTTTTTTTGGATCCAGGATGTTAAATTATTGCTTGGTTTCAAATTTCATAATTTTTCAAATCAATATCTGAGCGTGGCAAAGTAAAACGTGTTTTAACAGTTTCAATCAATTTTGATCGACTGGAAAATGAGCATTTTTCAAACAGTCTCAGAATTCATTGAAATTAGTTTTGTTAGGACCGTATCATCAATATGAAGCTAGAAAATATTTTTTGGGAATTTTTAGAGGTCGTATGTGGCCCCGGTAAATTGGAATGCACGTCCAAATTCAATATATAGAGTTATATTTTGATTTTGATGGAAACTGATGAAAACAGTCGAATCAGCTTACGAAACACATCCCATTGTGTTCGGAATGGGGGTACTTAGCTAGGGGCGATAGTCGTTGGGTTTGATTTGGTGTTCGAATGAAAAATTCACATTTAAACGAATTAAATAGTATTATTAAATATATTATATTATCCCTAGTCATTCAAAACCTAGGTCAACGTCCATTTCTGGTCAAAGTAAAATAAGTGTCGCCGCTCTTCTTAATGAACGCCCATCCTCGTCCGAATTTTAAACCCAAAGTTCTCCAAACCTAATGCGAATTGAACCATAAAATCAAAAGCAAAATCAAAGAAAAAAAGTGGGAGCTTGAATTGGGTACGGGTTTGATCAAAAACTGTGGTGTATTATGGGTGATTTTTAGGCTTAATGCAGCCACGTTTCAAAGCGTTCCCCGAGATCATCAGAGCTTCGAGCGGCATGTGGATTCCGGCGTTGGGAGAGCGGTCAGAGGGCAACGTCGTGACAAATTCAGATTGGTGGCTGGTTGTGTCTGGCAATGACGGGGGAAGATCGACATTGAAGCATTGGGTTCGGCTTCCTTTCTGAAGGGGTAACGAAGAAGGGGAAAGGGTTAATCAACCCTAAAGCAAAGTAATTAAGGGTAATTATTTTTATTAATAATTTATTTAATTATCAAATAGTTAAAATGCTATAACTTGTTCATACCAGAACGGAATTCAACGAAACAAGTTGCAATGCGATCGCAACAACGAACTCTACAAGATGAAACTGACCAGGACTGAAACAGAGCAGATTAGAATTTGAGACAGTTTTAAATCAAAACAAAAATTTAGAAATAAAACCGATTAAGGTGAGAATTCTCTCACTTTAAATTTTCTGTACAGTTATTTATTTTGTAACTGCATATATGAACTGCTCCCCGTTGTCCACAGACCATGGACGACTTGTATGCTTGTTTGATTGTATTCTATGTGAAAATTGATCGTGATGTGAAATGAAATATATATATATATATATATATATATGAAAAGTGAAAATATCATATATATTGAAAGTGAAAATATCTTATATATTGAAAGTGAAAATATCGTATATATATTGAAAGTGAAAATATCGTACATATTGAAAAGTGAAAATATCGTATATGAATATAGTATATATATTGAAAGTGAAAATATGGTATATATTGAAAGTGAAAATATTATATATATGAAAGGTGGAAATAATATATATATATATATATATATATATATATATGAAATGAAAACGATATATATGAAATGAAAATGATATATATATGAAATGTGAAAACGATATATATGAAATGAAAACGATATATATATGAAATGTGAAAACGATGTGTATATGAAATGAAAACGATATATATATGAAATGTGAAAATGACGTGTATATGAAATGAAAACGATATATATATATATATATATATATATATATATATATATATATATGAAATGTGGAAATGATTTGATTGTTAAAAATATAATTTTTAACATATATATAAAATTGTCGTGTATATGGAATATTCAATTTTGTTTAGAAATTGAAAATGAAGTTGAAACGGTTTTGAAAACGATTTTAAAACGATTTATAAAATACGTTTTGAATGGAAATCGACGAAATATGTATTATATTTATATAATATAATGGCCTGAATAGAATGCGCCACGATGCGGCAGTTCACGAATTTTGACCATTGACTTCGAACGAACATTACGGGAGATCCGACCGTCGGATTTTCCTGAAACTGGAACCGTTTGGTTCGCATCGAAAAGAGATTTCTAACGAAAACTAGAGATTTGAAATCTAACAGGTGGATTTGGAATTATGTCCAAATCAAATTTGGAAAAGGTCGATGTAAGTGCGGTTTGATGGCCGTTGATGGAAATCGATTGTACAGACCTTGATAAAATTATTAAAAATATCAATAATTTGTGTAAAATCATTATAAATGATTTGAAAAGAACTGATATGAAAAAAAATCCACATTTGTAAAGATAAAATATATTTTTATCGAAATGAACTAGTTATTAACTAGAATAACAATTTATTTATTTTTAAATAAACAAACTGGATTTGAAATGGGTTTTAAATAACCAGAATTTCCAATATATGAATCGGAATGGATTTGAATCGAAATTATTTTCGGAATATTTCAAAATTGGTTTTCGTGATTATAAGGATATTGTGGAGGAATTTGAAAGATATATATATATATATATTTCGTTATTCTAATGCGATATTTGTTGGTTTCAGAATTTGATGTTGAATATAAGTCGATACTATTTTCTATTCAGAGCCTTGTATTTAATATCAAATTAGATTTGGGGTTCGTCGTGAACTATGTTTTAATGACATTAGTTCTTTAACCCGCGTAAAAGCAGGATTAATTTCCAAAAAGTAGAACAAACAATATGAAAGGATTTTAGAGATGAAACCAATTGGGGTTTGAATAAATCTTTAATTAGATTTGGATGAATGAATGGTGGTTAAATTTACCAAAACACGTGATCTGATTAAACCAAATTTACTTAGTTGTTGATATTGATTGTGGTTGATTGATTGTTTGGATGGTGCTCGACCAGTTTATGAGTAGAATATGCTTTTACATTTAGCATTGTGTTAGGTAAAGATATCTGTGTGCTAACACCTTGTGAAACACATCACGATTTGTCGATAAGGTGTTTAGCGATGTTGTGTTCATTTCAAATTTAATGAATGATTGTGAAATGATATATTTTTCTTAAGTGAAAAGAAATGTATTCCCGATTTTGGATAGGGAATGTTTTATAAAACAGAAAGGATTTCGAGGCCCAAAACCCGATAATTTCTAAAATGATTTAGAAATGTATTATGGTTTTACATTGTGGTTCATCGCGTATTCGATTAGTTGCTATTAATGATGTATCTGTTTGGTGGCGGAGAATTTATTCTCTCGCTTAACACCCTTCTTTGAGACGTACGAGCTCAAAGGTTATGTGATTATTAGTGACTAATCATATGTGTGAATTACTGATGTGAAGTACTATATTTTGAAAGTACTTGTGATTATTATGTTGTGAAATGATTTTCCCTACTTTGGGGTATGAAATGATTTAGTATGTGGCTAAAGATTCGTGTAACCCTGAGACTAAAAGTATGGGTGAGAGGGAGGTATATGCTCTCCATGCGTGGGAGGTGCATCGTTGGTGTAGACTGCTCCTATGTGGGGTAGGTGCACATTTATATATCGAGTTGCTAGGTGCGTACCCTTTGCCTTGTCGATGGGGAGAATGATATTTGGCTGCATACTTGTCTGTATGCATTGTTATGTTTTGGAATTCATATTTTCAAACGATTTGATTTGAGATCCCGAAGTGAAATCTACTTCGATATAGAAAGTAAGATAGGTATTTCAAATGATTTGAAATAAGAAATCGGGAATAGAATCCAAAGGAATAATTTATGTAAATTGAATTGGATTTGGAAAATCTAAGTGGTTATTAATCTAAATGGGTAGATTGGGATATTGCATGTTGATTGATGCATAATAGATCCATATCTATATTACCATGTGTTATTTGTACACTAGCACTCATGGGGGTAAACCCATTCCGCGTTAGCGGCATGGTCCCGTGATATGCCATATTATTAAATAAGTTAATTATAATTGTTTAGAGTTTCTCACACCAGTCCCATGACTGACCTGTAGTTTGCTTTTCCCTTGCAAACTCGGGTGCCCCAATTTTCCACAGGGGCACTCGAGTAGTTTATTTTGCAGATATATAAGCAGGATTCTGGATCGAAGCTAAAACCTGTGTCCAGTGCATTCATCCTCTGCTGTGTTATTTTATATTTCCGTTGTGCATTTATTGTAAAATCATCTTCCGCTGTATTGATTATATTTCGATATACTCTGATATTTTGTACTCTGATGTAACATTATTATGATGTTTATAGAAGTCTTCTATTATTTGTTTTGATTTGTTGTATACCCAGAGTTAGCCTATGCGGGATTCGAACGGTCTTGGTCGACTTAGCGATCGATTAGGTCCGGGCGAAATCCGTGTCGTTACAGCTGGTATCAGAGCTTTGGTTAACTCAAATCTTTGGGGTACAACTCCTTAGAACCGAACAAAAGACTTATCAGAGGTTAGGATTAGTAATATCCTACAGAAGAATCCTCATTAGAGATAGAACCAGTAGAATTCTAGAATGAGTGACTTGTTAGAGATGGGGTTAGAAATGCCTTAGAATGAGCTGAGAGTAGTATGATTATATATAACGTATTTGTGATTATATATATAATCCGATCTTAGAAAATTTGATTTTTGATTATATAAAATTATATGATTGAAAAGTTAATTGACCAGTTTATTGCTGGCTGTGTTGTTTGATTATTAATTTGATTAATAAAAATATTGAGTTGATAACTCCAGTAAGAGAATGTAAGGTGAATTGGCCAAATCGAATCATAATATTGAACTGTATTGAAAATTTGTTAGAATTGCATGCATATACATGTGTACACATTGAACAGGTCATAGCAAAGAGGCTAGAGAAGAGGAATAAAATTGTTTGCCCAACAAATAGGTACATGTTTATTGTATTTCTTAGGGTTTTGATGATTTTATGAGCCGATAGGCTAGCCGCTTGGCTTTTTCGTTTTCTTTTGAATTGGTAAGGGCCATGGGAGGATATTTGAAAAATCACGAAGCTCCCGGTGTAGGGGAGGTTATGGCGAAATTTTTCGAAAATTTAGGGTGTTAGCCAAATTTTTGAAAAAACTGAAAAGTTCTTAGAAACTGAAAAGTTGAAGAACCTAAGCCATAATTAAAATAATGGAAGTTGAGTTGATTTGAGAAACAACTTTCGGCTTCGTTCCTTTTCGGGGACAAAAAGCTTTAAGTGGGGGAGATTGTAATAACCCGGAAATCTGAGCCAATTTAAATTTTTTATTTTGGCTATATTAATGAATTTTGAATATTTAAAATGGATTATTTTAAATAATAACAACGGAAAATTTATTTACGACGAAGTTAAAACGAATAATTTTATTTTAATTTTATAATGAGCCTGAAATGGTGCTGCAGTTCGAAAATTCGATTTCGAATTTCAAATGAATATATAGGTTTCAAAATAAATCGGATTTCAACGAAACAAGAAATATTTGAATCTGTTTGATAATATCTTTCTAATATATGTAAGAAACTGAGATTTCACTTTGTAGAGTGTAAGATATGTCCAGTTTAAAATTCAGAAAAGTCGTTGTGGAATTTATATATATTTTAATATATATAAAGGCCCTTAAAAATGGAAATTTTGCAAACGACCTCGGTTTTCGACGAAACCACTTATGTTGGATCCGGGATGTCAAATTATTGCTAGATTTCAAATTTCAAAAAATTTCGAATCAACATGTGAGCGTGAAAAAGTAAAACGTGTTTTAACAGTTTCAATCCATTTTGATCGACTGGAAAATGGCCATTTTTCAAACAGTCTCAGAATTCGATGAAATTAGTTTTGTTAGGACCGTATCATCAATATGAAGCTAGAAAATATTTTTTAGGGATTTTTAGAGGTCGTATGTGGCCCCGGTAAATTGAAATGCACGTTTAAATTCAATATATAGATTTATATTTTGATTTTGATGGAAACTGATCGAAACAGTCGAATCAGCTTACGAAACACATCCCATTGTGTTCGGAATGGGGGTATTTAGCTAGAGGCGACAGTCGTTGGGTTTGATTTGTTGCTCGAATGAGAAATTCACATTTAAACGAATTAAATAGTATCATTAAATATATTATATTATCCCTAGTCGTTCAAACCCTAGGTCAACTTCATTTCTGGTCAAAATAAAATAAGTGCTGCCGCTCTTCTTAATGAACGCCCGTCCTCGTCTGAATTTAAAACCCAAAGTTCTCCAAACCTAATGCGAATTGAACCATGAAATCAAAAGCAAAATTAAAGAAAAAAAGTGGGAGCTTGAATTGGGTACGGGTTTGATAAAAAACTGAGGTGTATTATGGGTGATTTTTGGGCTTAACGCAGCCACATTTCAAAGCATTCCCCGAGATCATCAGAGCTTTGAGCGGCATGTGGATTCCGGCGTTGGGAGAGCGGTCGGAGGGCAACGTCATGACAAAGTCAGATTGGTGGCCGGTTGTTTCTGGCAATGACGGGGAAAGATCGACATTGAAGCGTTGGTTTCGGATTCCTTTCTGAAGGGGTAACGAAGAAGGGGAAAGGGTTAATTAACTCCAAAGCAATGTAATTAAGGATAATTATTTTTATTAATAATTTATTTAATTATCAAATAGTTAAAATGCTATAACTTGTTCATACCAGAACGGAATTCAACGAAACAAGTTGCAATGCGATCGCAACAGCGAACTCTACAACTGAAACTGACCAGGACTGAAACAGAGCAGATGAGAATTTGAGATGGTTTTAAATCAAAACAGAAATTCAGAAATAAAACCGACGAAGGTGAGAATTCTCTCACTTTTAATTTTCTGTGCAGTTATTTATTTTGTAACTGCATATATGAACCCCGTCGTACATAGACCATGGATGACTTGCATGCTTGTTTGATTGTATTCTATGTGAAAATTGATCGTGATGTGAAATGAAATATATATATATATATATATATATATATATGAAAAGTGAAAATATCGTATATATTGAAAGTGAAAATATCATATATATATTGAAAGTGAAAATATCGTATATATTGAAAGTGAAAATATTATATATATGAAAGGTGGAAATAATATATATATATATATGAAATGAAAACGATATATATGAAATGAAAATGATATATATATGAAATGTGAAAACGATATATATGGAATGAAAACGATATATATATGAAATGTGAAAACGATGTGTATATGAAATGAAAACGAAATATATATATATATATATATATATATATATGGAATGTGAAAATGATTTGATTGTTAAAAATATAATTTTTAACATATATATACACTGTATAAATTGTCGTGTATATGGAATATTCAATTTTGATTAGAAATTGAAAATGAAGTTGAAACTGTTTTGAAAACGAATATAAAACGATTTATAAAATACGTTTTGAATGGAAATCAACGAAATATATATATATATATATTATATATATATATATAATGGCCTGAATAGAACGCGGCGCGCTGCGGCAGTTCGCGAATTTCGACCATTGACTTCGAACGGACATTACGGGAGATCCGACCGTCGGATTCTCCTGAAGCTGGAACCGTTGGGTTCGTATCGAAAAGATCTTTCTAACGAAAATTAGTGATTTGAAATCTAAGGGTTGGATTTGGAATTATTTCCAAATAAAATTTGGAAAAGGTCGTTGTAAGTGCGGTTCGATGGCCGTTGATGGAAATCGACTGTACGGACCTTGATAAAATTATTAAAAATATTAATAATTTGTGTAAAATCATTATAACGATTGGAAACAACCGAGATGAAAAAATTCCACATTTGTAAAGAAAAAAATATATTTTTATCGAAATGAACTAGTTATTAACTAGAATAACAGTTTATTTATTTTTAAATAAACAAATTGGATTTGAAATGGGCTTTAAATAACTAGAATTTCCAATATATGAATTGGAGTGGATTTGAATCGAAATTATTTTCGGAATACTTCGATATTGGTTTCCGTGATTATAAGGATATTGTGGAGGAATTTGAAAGATATATATATATATATATATATATATATATATATATATATATATATATATACCGCTATTCTAATACGATATTTGTTGGTTTTAGAATTGGATGTTGAATATAAGCCGATACTATTTTCTATTCAGAGCCTTGTATTTAATATCAAATTGGATTTGGGGTTCGTCGTGAACTGTGTTTAAATGACATTAGTTCTTTAACCCGCGTTAAAGCAGGATTAATTTCCAAAAAGTAGAACAAACAATATGAAAGGATTTTAGAGATGAAACCGATTGGGGTTTGAATAAATCTTTAGTTAGATTCGGATGAATGAATGGTGATTAAATTTACCAAAACACGTGATGTGATTAAACCGAATTTACTTAGTTGTTTATATTGATTGTGTTTGATTGATTGTTTGGATGGTGCTCGACCAGTTTATGAGCAGAATATGCTTTTACATTTAGCATTGGGTTGGGTAAAGATATCTGTGTGCTAACACCTTGTGAAACACTTCACGATTTGACGATAAGGTGTTTAGCGATGTTGTGTTCATTTCAAATTTAATGAATGATTGTGAAATGATATATTTTTCTTAAGTGAAAAGAAATGTGTTCCCGATTTTGGACAGGGAATGTTTTATAAAAATGTTTTATAAAACAGAAAGGATTTCGAGGCCCAAAACCCGATGATTTCTTAAATGATTTAGAAATGTGTTATGGTTTTACATTGTGGTTCATCGCGTATTCAATTAGTTGCTATTATTGATGTATCTGTTTGTGGCGGAAAATTTATTCTCTTGCTCAACAACCTTCTTTGAGACGTACGAGATCTAAGGTTATGTGATTAATAGTGACTGATCATATGTGTGAATTACTGATGTGAAGTACTATATTTTGAAAGTACTTGTGATTATTATGTTGTGAAATGATTTTCCCTACTTCGGGATATGAAATGATTTAGTATGTGGCTAAAGATTCGGGTAACCCTGAGACTAAAAGTATGGGTGAGAGGGCGGTGTATGCTCTCCATGTGTGGAAGGTGCATCGTCGGTGTAGCTGCTCCTATGTGGGGTAGGTGCACATTTATATATCGAGTTGCTAGGTGCGTACCCTTTGCCTTGTCGATGGGGAGCATGATATTTGGTTAAATACTTGTCTGTATGCATTGTTATGTTTTGGAATTCATATTTCCAAACGATTTGATTTGAGATCCCGAAGTGAAATCTACTTTGATATAGAAATTTAGATAGGTATTTCAAATGATTTGAAATAAAAAATCGGGAATAAAATCCAAAGGAATAATTTCTGTAAATTGAATTGGATTTGGAAAATCTAAGTGGTGATTAATCTAAATGGGTAGATTGGGATATTTCATGTTGATTGATGCATAGTAGATCCATATCTATATTGCCGTTTGTTGTTTGTACACTGACACTCATGGGGGTAAACCCATTCCACATTAGCGGCGTGGTCTCGTGATATGCTATATTATTAAATAAGTTAATTATAAATGTTTAGCATTTCTCACACCAGTCGCATGACTGAGCTGTAGTTTGCTTTTCCCTTGCAAACTCGGGTGCCCCTATTTTCCACACAGGCAGTCGAGTAGTTTATTTTGCAGATATATAAGCAGGATTCTGGATCGAAGCTTAAAGCTGTGTTCAGTGCATTCATCGTCCTCCGCTGTGTTATTTTATATTTCCGCTGTGCATTTATTGTAAAATCATCTTCTGCTGTATTGATTATATTTCGATATACTCTGATATTCTGTACTCTGATGTAACATTATTATGATGTTTATAGAAGTCTTCTGTTATTTATTTTGATGTGTTGTATACCCAGAGTTAGCGTATGGAGGATTCGAACGGTCTTGGTCGATTTAGCGATCGATTAGGTCCGAGCGAAATCTGTGTCATTACAGCTTGGGTGCACAAATAGAGGTTATGTGCGGTAGAAACATCGAGTACGATTGATGATACGTACGTGGGAAAGTCTAGGTACAACCATGTGTTCTCTGGGTGGTGTATCGTAGACTAGAGTGCATTGTTCGATGCTGGAACCAAATTCGATCGAATAGTTCGAGGATAGCAGTCAGTAAGCTTACGTAGCCCAACGATAATGGTTCTATGCGGATGTAGCGTTGTACATTACTATGGCATAGGATGAGGGACGACGTATATTACTATGGCGATACGGAGGAGGCCATGCGAGTGAGGTACCACGGGGTGAACCTCAGTTTGGGGGTAGCTACATATACATTATATTAGGTTAATTTACTAGGGGTCGATGGGTGCGATGTGTGTGTGAAAGCCTTGAGTGCTAATAACATAGATAACCTAATAAATGAGAAAATGTAATTGAATGGTATATGTAGGATTATTCAAGAGGTGTAGTTTAAATTCATTCATAAAGAACTTATGTTCTGACTCCCTCCTCATAACATTCGCAGGTTAGGTTCATGACAAAGAATCTATGGCTTTGGATACTGGTTTAGCAATATTGTTATTAAGGTAAAGCCATGTTTTAATTATATTATATTTTGTTCCTTCCGTTGTGAGATGTTTTTCGAACTCTGACATGTTTTATGTCTCTGTCTTTTCTACAGGATACAATAGAAAAACAACATGGGTTTCGATGGATTGGGTTTTTAAAAAAAAAATCGGTCCGTCGGAACGCGGCTTTTTACAGACTAGGTTTAACCCATTCTGAATAATTAACACGATGACTAAAAGTCGATGATGAAGATGGTGGATGAAGACCGGAGATCTTCATATCGTTTGGATGATTATTGATGTCTTATGTAACATTCGCAGGTTAGGTTCATGACAGAGACTCTATGGCTTTGGATACTGGTTTAGCAATATTGTTATTAAGGTAAAGCCATGTTTTAATTATATTATATTTTGTTCCTTCCGTTGTGAGATGTTTTCCGAACTCTGACATGTTTTATGTCTCTGTCTTTTCTACAGGATACAATAGAAAAATAACATGGGTTTCGATGGATTGGGTTTTTAAAAAAAAAAATCGGTCCGTCGGAACGCGGCTTTTTACAGACTAGGTTTGACCCATTCTGAATAATTAACACGATGACTAAAAGTCGATGATGAAGATGGTGGATGAAGACCGGAGATCTTCATATCGTTTGGATGATTATTGATGTCTTATATAACAACCCGGAATTTTGGAACCAATTAAAAAAATTTATTTTAGAAATTTTAGTGGATTTTTGACATTTAAAATAATTTATTTTGAATAATAACAATTAAAATTTTATTTAAATCGAAGTTAAAACGAATATATTTATTTTAATTATAAAAGGAGCTAGAAATAGCACGGTATTTTGAAAATTTGAATTTGAAAACCAAAAATATTAGAATCTATTTAAAAATATCTTTGCAACGAATCAGAAAAATTGAGATTTCATAGCAGGAATAAAAAGTTATGGACAGTTGAATATTCAGAATAGTCGCCATAGAATTTATATATATATATATATATATTTTAATATTAAAAATAACCATTTTACAATCGACCTCTGTTTTCGACGAGACCACTTTTTTGGAACTGGAATGTCAATTATTGTTAGATTCCAATTTTCATAATTTTTGGAATCAATATGTGAGAGTGGCAGAAGAAAACGTATCTTGTCAGTTTCAGTCAAATTGGATCGACAAGAAAATGACCATTTTTCAAACGGTCTCCAAATTCGACGAAATTAATTTTGTTAGGACTGTGTAGTCAAGACATAGCTAGAAATAATTTTTTTGTAATTTTTAGAGTTAGTATGTGGCCCCAGTAAATTAAAATGTATGATCAAAATAAATAATTAAATGTTTTATATTTTAATTTAAAGAAAGTTGCGCTGAGACGATCAAACCGGCTGAAGGGACCTAGCCCATTGGGTCCGGAACGGGGCTATTTACCTACTTTGGGCTGAAATTGGAGCTATTGAGAATTAGTGGGTTTATTTGTAAAACAAGGAATTAAATATTACAAATGTAATAAAAAAATTAGCCTAACCCTAATTCACTAAACCCTAAAGCTTTCCAGCCGCCATCGTTATCTCCCAATGGCCACGAAGTCATGGTCCTTGTCCTCAAATCTCTTCCAATCCACATAACCATTTTCAGCACTTCCAAAATAAAAACTAAATAGCCTAGTAAGATCTCAAACCTGAACAGTCACAATCGTTTTATTTGAAGTAATTGGGGAGCAAGAGCAGTTCGAAGTCGTGGTATTTGGTGGCCTTTTACCGACACATGAGGGAGCCGAGGTCTTCACGACGGTGGGGGATGGGGGGCGCACTTGAAGGCGCTGCTGGTGGCGTTATCCGATCTTGCGCCGGTCGACCTTGGGGGTGAACGACAACGAGCCCTAGGGGTTGTAGCATTTTAGCGATTTGTGTAACACCCCGTAATTCTATAACACTAGGATTCACAAATCAAGGCAGAATTAAATAATAAATTCAAAATCAAGGGAAACGGGCTATGCCATTGCGTTTGTCTCGGAATTCTGCATGAAAACGAGTCCGAGTTTGCGAGAATCGGAGTTTGTATGAAGGAGATATGACCCTCCGAAGTTTCAGGAATTTTCAGAACAGAAAACAGCTCGAAATTCGAATTCGAATTTCGAATTCAAACCCAGAAGCGGGATGGGCGGGAAAAGTCCCACCCAGGACCCAGGTCGACTGGGGAGTCGACTGGGTAGTCGACCCCCCTGACCTGGTCAACTGCCCAGTCGACCTGGGTGTCGACCTGGGTACAGAAACCCACTTTTGGGCCTAGGTGCATTCTGATGTACCTGGTCTCGTTTTCTGCCTAGATTCGTCCCCCTAATCCTATATAAACAGCCTCTGGCCTCACTCTCTCTACACCATTTCATTCTATCCTTATGCTGCCTCTGAGAAAATGTATAAATAAATAAAATAATATATAAAATAAATCAAGACGAGGAAATGCTGCTTTAGACTTTCAAGAGGGGAATCAAAACAAGCTAGGATTCAAGTGACGATTCAAACGACTTCAACGACTGTTTTTCTACAAATCTAATCTCTGTTAGTCGGTTACTTTTTAGATTTGAACATTTTCTCTATTCGTGACATGAAATTAAAGGGAAAAAAAGAATATGCCAAATCTTTCTGTTCGGATCAGTGCTTATATCCTTGGACCTAATTAAGAACTGTTATGATTTGATGACCAATAAGACCGTGACTATGAAACTATGGACCTTAAAACCATATGCCTCTTTTACTATGAACATTGCCTATGACTATGAACACTGCCTATGACTGTGACTCATGACTATGAGAATTATTTCCTTGAGTATGAACACAAGCCTATGCCTTTGATTAGGAAACATAAACTTTTGCCTATGACATAACAAGGACAACTGTGATTAAACACCTATGATTCATGACTAGGAAAGTGTTGCTTAAGTTTTGTGATTATGAAATTGGGTCTAAACCTGATTATCTATTCTATCTATTCGTGGCTTTCTTTGGTTTTAGATCTTGGGAATTTACCTATTAAGTTAGGTCTACCAATGTTCTTGAACCTATACTATTCAACCCTTTTCATGTCGTAATATTACCAGATCTATATGCCAATGAATTATCATCTTATGCCAGTTATTATGACTATTCTTTCATGGCATTTTGGTTCATTCCCTTTTATCCACGAATCTAGATTTATTTATAATCTAGATTGAATCACGATTATACGAACGATGGGAATACGATTTGGGCAAAATATGAAATTTACTAAAAACGTAGTTATAAACTGGAAAATTGGCATAAATTGGGAACATGTATTATGGCATGTTTATTGAAATGCAAATTGGATAAACTTGGCATGAATTATAGGATGTGTAATTTGAATCTTGTATTGACTTGTAAATCTAGCATTTACATGAACTGTGAACTAGAATAATAAGTCTAGTTTGACATGAACTGTAATTAGAATGTTAAATCAGAATCGGATTAGCTAATTTGGCATAATAAGTATATTGGCTTAAATTTGAAATTGGCCATAATTGCGAGTAATTGTCATCTTTGGCAAAAATCATGGTTAGTGACACTTAATTTGGTATAGTTTACATACCAAAGAGCATAAATATGATATAGAGGGGAAAATGAGCCATAAGAATAAATGTTGACAATTTACATTAAAAGAGTAATTAGGAAATAAGTAAGTTAGGAATGATTTATAGAATTTGTCCTAAATGAGAAAATGTAAATTTAGAAAAATTAAAGGATTATTAACGACATCTCTTTTAATAATACACCAGAAAGTTCTAGGGTGACAGAGAGGATAGTGTCTAGGCTTGGGTTTGGAAAATACAAGTTTTCTGCTCTCCCTAGCTATCCCTAACTGATCCGACGGGCTGGATGGTTACTTTCAAAACCTGATTTGAAAATTAATCAAAACCCTTTTGAACATAGAAAACACGAATATGCCTAACCCGAGGTTAGACTGAGTTGCGATGTAAACCTGCCCGGAACCAACCGGCACATCCAGTAATCGCAACAATATCTGTCTAATGTGAGTGGTAGCGGCTTTAATTTATTTAGTTAAAGCTAGAACAAGAATGGTAGGGTTATGTTAACTAAGACACTTAACCAATTCAACATGATAACCAGACCGGTGGGCGGGGTTAGGTTCATACAGACACTCAACACAGTTAAGCTAGAATGGGAGGGTTAAGTCCATAGGAACACTTAACCAACTTAACACAGTTAAGCTAGAATGGGAGGGCTGAGTCCATAGGGACACTTAACCAACTTAACACAGTTAAGCTAGAATGGGAGGGCTAAGTCCATAGGGACACTTAACCAACTTAACATGGTAACAAGACAAGATTTGTAGGGGTTAAGTAACTAAGAAAACACTTAGCCAAATTAACATGTTAACTAAACTAGAAGGTGAGGTTAAGTAAAGTTAATACACTTAGCCAAATTAACATGTTAACTAGACTAGAGGTTGGGGTTAAGTAAAATTTAATACACTTAGCCAATTTGATATGTTAGCTGGACTAGACCGTAGGGTTAAGTAAACTTGAGCACTTAACCATCAGATTGTGGTAAAGGAATAGGGTTAAGTCTAAAACATGAAGGGATAATACTTAACCATTGACAACATGTTAGTTAAAACAGACGGGCAAGGTTAAGTTAAAAAGCAACACTTAACCAATACAGGATGAATGGGTATGGTTAAGTAATAAGAAATACTTAACCAATATAACTTGGTTTGTGGTAGGGTTAAGTCAACATGAATTACTGATAACACTTAACCAGTTTAACATGATAAATGAAGAGGGTTAAGTTAGCTTGAATTGACTAATGACACTTAACCAATCCAAATTGACGGGAAAGAGAACTAAGTAGGAAACCTTAGTTAAAAGGAGCAAAGTAGTAAACCTTAGTTAAGAAAACAACGATTCTGGAAACTAAGTGGTAAACCTTAGTTAGCAAAACTAAGTAGTAATTCTTAGTATAAAACGGGAAGGAGCGAATGTTCGTCTGAGTAAAAAGAAGGCTCCAACGAATTGGGTTACGAAGCCCGAGGCTTCGAGGGAACATGAGGGTACTCTTGGTATCCCTCTGTGAGGCTGCAGATGATCCTCCTGGGCTCACAGAGGTTAAGGTCTGCGTTAGAAGAACCAAGGGTATGCCTTGGTTGCAAAATATGGCAACATAAAGGCTAGGATGGACCAGCGTGATTCGGCGAGAAACCGGTAGCCCTGTGATAGCAACTCGTCGTCTACCATCCATCTTGAGTCAATCGAGATACGTGAAGCGGAAAGGCGGAGAACTCCAAAAGACCATATACTTGCTATCTAGTTATGGGTGAGGATGGCCATAGGTTAGTGGGGCATAGGGGGCCTGCGTATAGTTCTCATTTTTCAAGGTGTGCCTTTCATTAGCTGAGGGAGGGATCGAGTGGGACCACAGCCACTGGAATAAAAACAGACCTTAGCATCTACATTGGCAGATATCTGAAAGCTCCCGACCGAGTTCTGTGTTTCTTGATTTGCCCTGCCACAGGACTCGGGCCGCACATTACAGGACATGTGCATCTAGACAACCGATCACGATTCGCGATAAATGCGTGGGGAAGTATAGGAACATATACCACCCTAGGTAGTGTGTCCTAGACTTGGGGGCATCGTTCGACAGGTGGCATAATCCCTAGTTGGAATAGGTGGCATAAACCCTGAATCCGAGAAGCGTTCAGCAGATAACGTAAACTCTAGTTGAATTTAGAAAGCACTTGATAGAAAACCCTAGATTAGATCTACGTAATAAATAATAAATGTATGCCTGAAGGCAATGGAAAATACAGGGGTTGGGATCACGTTATCGTTACTAGTTGGGACACTAGTTAGGTGGTGCAGAGATATAGAAACCAGTATAACAAGGAAATAGCGAAGCGGCGAAAGTATTAGAGCATATCCAGTTTATCTTATCTTAGCATATCTTGTGATTATCTTGTCTAATCTTGTTGTCCCTATCGTCATGGTGTTGTCTTGTATTCAGTTAATTCATGTTGTTTTGTTTTTCCATGTTCACATGCTAGAAGTTACTGAACTTACTCAGGCTTTATGTCTGACTCTGTTTTTCTTTCGTCTTCTTTTCTTCCGTTTCCCCCTCCCCCCCAGGTAGTAAAGAAGGGAATAGTATAGCTCAGATTAAGTTGGATTGTCACTCTTTCCCAGCCTGAAGATTCGTCGAAGTTTTGCTTGGATCCTCTTTTCAGATGCTATGGCTGGCTCTTGCTACATTGGGGAATATAAATGTTGTTTTATGCTTCTTTATTTTGTAAGACAGATGATACTCTGATATTATAAAGAGATCGTTGTACAAAATATTTTATCAATAAAGCAAAGTTTTATTTTCCGCTGTTGTAATTTTTGTCTGTCTTGTAATTTATCTGCATCTTTTACCCTAAATGCTCCACAGAACTTTGTGCATTCCCTTTGTGAGTGACACTAACGGATGTGGGGTGTTACACGTGGTATCAGAGTTAAAGGTTACCAGATCAGATAAAGGATTTGAAAAATTATTTTCAAAACAGTTTTAAAAGAAGCATTTTCAAGAGAAATGATTTGTTTTAAAGGCATATTCCCTTAAGCCATATGCACTATCTTCTCTTCCTCTGTTTGAATTCTTTTCTCCTACTTTCTTGAGTCTCTGGGGCTCCTGGCTTTCTGGGAGGTAACCTCATCGATGGGCGAAGTCGTGCTTGGCTTCCATCCATAGCCGCAGTTGTTTCACCTACGACCAGTTTTCTTTCAAGCTTATAGGGTTTTCTGTACGATGGAAGCAGCTTTCAAGAGATTTGTCAACATGACTACACATGGAAGAGGATGAGGAATTCATGGATGTAGATTTAGCTCAAAAAGGAGGAAGGAATTATAAAACCTAAGACAAGAGGAAGTATCTTTACTATGGTGTAATAGGGCATGTAATTAAGGGCAAAGGACAAGCTTTTCAGAAGGGCAAGTACCTACTTTCGCCACCAAGCATACCTAGGAGAAGGGTAGTAAAGTTCTGTTGGAAGAGTCTAGTTTTGATGTTCGTACTCTTTCCTTTGGTTTTAGCGCTTTGCATTTGTTCATATCCACTTCCATAGTTGAGTCTCTGCACCATAGTACTTGTATAGTAGAAAGATCCCACTAGAGTCTCAAATCTAATTGGTGGTCTGACCAGTTTATTTTTGGTTAGTAGGGATTTGAGAATAGCTATCGAGTTTGCTTTTATCATCTCACGTAGATCGTCTAAATTCGGAGGAGATATTCCTTGGGTGCTTGTCTGATATTGGTTTAGGCCTTTGGGGCTTGTACTTGAGGAATGTCGAGTTCGACTAGGATGGTTTGCATGAGAGATGAATAGTTGTGGCAGACACTCTAAAAATCACGTAGTGACCTTCCGACCCTTATAGTTATGGCATGGTGGATAAGAGGGACACCTTTAATCATCTTAGTACATAAACTTGGTACCGTGATTGACATCTGTTTATTTTGGAAATGGAGGTCAGAAACTTCACAATCGTGAAGTTAAATTAGTTAAGATATAGTGGAGTAAAGCTCAAGAAGGCTAGATACTAGCATCATACCCTTATCCTTAAGAGTGCATCCTTGATTTCTTTTTTGTAGGAGCTTTACGCATAATTGTTTCTCTCTTTCCAAAGTATATCCTCTATGTCGTATCTTCGATCCTTAGGTAGAAGCCAATGGATGTAAACATGTATTTGAAACATGTTATGGTTGATGGTTGCAAGTGGTTGCTAATTGTTGCTCGTGAATGCATATACATACGTATTAGGCACTAGATCAGTCCGGACGCTTTCATATTGCATTCACAGATATGTATTTGTTTATAAGTTGAACTTGATTTGTTATCATATGGATGAATGGATATGCACACATGTAGTATTTACATAACTAGGGATGCTTGCATACATGATTGGACGCATGGCACTGACATGATTCGCATTAAGGAGGTCACTTGAATCAGTAGACCGCCTGATTTTGCATTAGATTACACACACTATGCATATGAACATGAAAGCATTAGAAATCTTTTAAGGACAATGAATGCCTGTGATTGAATGATTGAGTAGATGGGTGATTGGATTGTAGGACACATTCTTCCTAACTTGAAGATTTCGGGGACGAAATCCTTTTAAGTGGGGGAGAATGTAACACCCCGTAATTCTATAACACTAGGATTCACAAATCAAGGCAGAATTAAATATTAAATTCAAAATCAAGGGAAATGGGCTACGCCATTGCGTTTGTCTCGGAATTCTGCATGAAAACGAGTCCGAGTTTGCGAGAATCGGAGTTCGTATGAAGGAGATATGACCCTCCGAAGTTTCAGGAATTTTCAGAACAGAAAACAGCTCGAATTTCGAATTCGAATTTCGAATTTAAACCCAGAAGCGGGCTGGGCGGGAAAAGTCCCACCCAGGTCCCAGGTCGAATGGGGAGTCGACTGGGTAGTCGACCCCCCTGACCTGGTCAACTGCCCAGTCGACCTGGGTGTCGACCTGGGTACAGAAACCCACTTTTGGGCCTAGGTGCATTCTGATGTACCTGGTCTCGTTTTCTACCTAGATTCGTCCCCCTAATCCTATATAAACAGCCTCTGGCCTCACTCTCTCTACACCATTTCATTCTATCCTTATGCTGCCTCTGAGAAAATGTATAAATAAATAAAATAATATATAAAATAAATCAAGACGAGGAAATGCTGCTTTAGACTTTCAAGAGGGGAATCAAAACAAGCTAGGATTCAAGTGACGATTCAAACGACTTCAACGACTGTTTTTCTACGAATCTAATCTCTGTAAGTCGGTTACTTTTTAGATTTGAACGTTTTCTCTATTCGTGACATGAAATTAAAGGAATAAAAGAATATGCCAAATCTTTCTGTTCGGATCAGTGCTTATATCCTTGGACCTAATTAAGAACTGTTATGATTCGATGACCAATAAGACTGTGACTATGAAACTATGGACCTTAAAACCATATGCCTCTTTGACTTCGAACATTGCCTATGACTATGAACACTGCCTATGAATTAGACTCATGACTATGAGAATTATTTCCTTGACTATGAACACAAGCCTATGCCTTTGATTAGGAAACATAAACTTTTGCCTATGACAAAACAAGGACAACTGTGACTAAACACCTATGATTCATGGCTACGAAAGTGTTGCTTAAGTTTTGTGACTATGAAATTGGGTCTAAACCTGATTATTTATTCTATCTATTCTTGGATTTCTTTGGTTTTAGATCTTGGGAATTTAACTATTAAGTTAGGTCTACCCATGTTCTTGAACCTATACTATTCAACCCTTTTCATGTCGTAATATTACCAGATCTATATGCCTGTGAATTATCATCTTTTGCCAGTTATTATGACTATTCTTTCATGTCATTTTGGTTCATTCCCTTTTATCCACGAATCTAGATTTATTTATAATCTAGATTGAATCACGATTATACGAACGATGGGAATACGATTTGGGCAAAATATGAAATTTACTAAAAACGTAGTTATAAACTGGAAAATTGGCATAAATTGGGAACATGTATTATGGCATCTTTATAAAAATGCAAATTGGATAAACTTGGCATGAATTATAGGATGTGTAATTTGAATCTAGTATTGACTTGTAAATCTAGCATTTACATGAACTGTGAACTAGAATAATAAGTCTAGTTTGACATGAACTGTAATTAGAATGTTAAATCAGAATCGGATTAGCTAATTTGGCATAATAAGTATATTGGCATAAATTTGAAATTGGCCACAATTGCGAGTAATTGTCATCTTTGGCAAAAATCATGGTTAGTGACACTTAATTTGGTATAGTTTACATACCAAAAAGCATAAATATGTTATAGAGGGGAAAATGGGCCATAAGAATAAATGTTGACAATTTACATTAAAAGAGTAATTAGGAAATAAGTAAGTTAGGAAAGATTTACTTATAGAATTTGTCCTAAATGAGAAAATGTAAATTTAGACAAATTAAAGGTTTATTAATGACATCTCTTTTAATAATACACCAGAAAGTTCTAGGGTGGCAGAGAGGATAGTGTCTAGGCTTGGGCTCGGAAAATACAAGTTTCCTGCTCTCCCTGGCTATCCCTAACTGATCCGACGGACGGGATGGTTACTTTCAAAACCTGATTTGAAAATTAATCAAAACCCTTTTGAACTTAGAAAACACGAATATGCCTAACCCGAGGTTAGACTGAGTTGCGATGTAAACCCGCCCGGAACCAACCGGAACATCCAGTAATCGCAACAATATCTGATTAATGTGATTCGCAGTGGCTTTAATTTATTTAGTTAAAGGTAAAACAAGAATGGTGGGGTTAAGTTAACTAAGACACTTAACCAATTCAACATGATAACCAGACCGGTGGGTGGGGTTAGGTTCATACAGACACTTAACACAGTTAAGCTATAATGGGAGGGTTAAGTCCACAGGAACACTTAACCAACTTAACACAGTTAAGCTAGAATGAGAGGGCTAAGTCTATAGGGAAACTTAACCAACTTAACACAGTTAAGCTAGAATGGGAGGGCTAAGTCCATAGGGACACTTAACCAACTTAACATGGTAACAAGACAAGATTTGTAGGGGTTAAGTAACTAAGAAAACACTTAGCCAAATTAACATGTTAACTAGACTAGAAGGTGAGGTTAAGTAAAGTTAATACACTTAGCCAAATTAACATGTTAACTAGACTAGAGGTTGGGGTTAACTAAAATTTAATACACTTAGCCAATTTGATATGTTAGCTAGACTAGACCGTAGGGTTAAGTAAACTTGAGCA